>CM028369.1:16381446-17722925 GCA_016624345.1 Platycodon grandiflorus
ATACCACTTTTCCTAATACACTCTCTAAACTAATTCCAATCAACATAATTACTAAATACACCACCCCTACATTTCTTATTTTACCCCTCTCAATTAATTCACTCTTTCTTTCTCAATAGATCCACCTAATATCAACACACCCACCTCCATTTATCAATACACCAACCTAAACAAACCCATTTCACGACAAAGAAAAAAGAAACAAAACCGCATTCCCTCCCCCCATTTCAAACGCAACATTGCTGCTTCCCTTCACTCATACCCACATTACCCCAAAGAAAAATAAATTTTTTAAAGAAGAAACAATCCAGCAGACAACTTCAAGTTTGGAGAAGGAAAAAGAAAAGGAAGAAGATGAACATCAAACAATGAGAATGGCCATAGGTATGAAATTCCTTCCATTTTGAAGTTTTAAAAGCATTTTCTGTGTTAAATATCATTTTCTTTGTAAGAATTAGTTCGGTTTTTGTTCAAATTCTAGATTGTATATGTCAATTGAAGGAACACCCTAACCTTAGCCGAACATCACTGTGGTGTTCCACCAGCTCTGACTGAACACTGCTGTGGTGTTCCACCAAATCTGGCCAAACATCACTATGGTGTTCCTTCAGCCCTGACCGGACACCACTGTGGTGTTATTTCAGGCGCCCTAGCCGAACATGACTGTGGTGTTCCTTCAATCCTGACCAAACAGAGTTGTGGTGTTCCTTCAACCTCTGTTGAACAACATATTGTAATATTTACATTTCTTGTTTACTCGAATTAACTAAAAAAAAAATCTTATGTACAGAAAAAGTATATGAGAGGAAAATACTAGAAAATATTTATTTATTCTTTCTAAATTCATGACGCGGCTGCACTGTGGAGCAATGTGTTTCCTGAAAACTACATGCAAAAATACGACGGGGAAGCAAAGGTATACCATAGCAATGTTCGACTAAGGCTGAAGGAACACCACAGTGGTGTTCGGCCAGAGCTGGTGGAATACCATAGTAGTGTTCGGCCATGGCTGAAAGAAAACCACAGTGGTGTTCAGCCAGAGCTGGTGGAATATCACAACAGTGTTCAGCCAGAGCTGGTGGAACACCACAGCAGTGTTCAGCCAGAGCTGGTGGAACACCAAAGTGATGTTCGGCTAGGGCTAAAGGAACACCACAGTGGTGTTCCTTCAGCCCTAGCCAAACACTACTGTGGTGTTCCTTCGGTCCTAACCGAACACTAATCGCCCAGCTGCTCGTATTTTGTGCGAAAAAGACATGAAAAATCAATTTTTAAGCTTGAAATAGGTAGATATATTACATTCATTGTCTCCTTCACTTTTTTATGCTCAATAATTGATTCTTGAAACAATATAGATGTTGAAAACTTTAGGGTTTGGGGAAGGAGCTTGGAAACAATTGAGAAGAAGATGGAAAGAAGTTATAGAAGTTAGAGGGTGTATTCAAAAAATAATTGGTGGTGTATTTAGATGTTTTGTGGATGTTATAGCATAATAGTGGGTATATTTAGTAGGGCTAAGAGTATTAATATATTTTTATTTAATGACATTTTTTAAAATAAATTTGGGGAGTGTTTTAGAGGAAGAGAGGGGGTGTTAAGAGCGTCCACAGTGGTAACCCCCAATATATCTCTATATTACACTCTAAATACCTCGTTTTTCATTCAAGTTTCACTTTTTCAACCCTCTAAAAATAAATTCACTCCAACAAGCACTCTCTATATAACCCTCTAAAAATGAAATATCTCTCATCTCAACTAATAAATCATTATATTTTTTCTCTTTTATTTATATTTTTCCACCACAATTAAAATAAAATATTTTAAATTTTAAATTTTATATACTATGAAAAATATATTGTACTCTCTCCGTCTCTAAATTATTGTCTTGTTTGACTCGGCACACGAATTAACAAAAAATAATTGACTTGATTATTAATATTGGTATAATGTGTAGTTTCTTTTAATGCCAATGTGTATATGATGCATAATTAAAGTAGAGAGCAAAGTAAAGGTAAAATGGTAAAAATAATCTCCTAGAAAAGAAAGTTTTAAACATAACAATTATTTAGGAACGGATAAAAAAAAAACAATAATTTAGGGACGGAGAGAGTATATTTTAATAATTTTTATTCTAAAATATTAAACAAAAGTATATTGTGCTCAAATAAAGTGAAAAAAATGTAGAGGATTTAAGTTACTATTCATGTTAAAACTCCCTCTATATTTAGAGGGTGATTTAATTGGTTTTAGAGATAGAGGGTGGATTAGAGGGACTATTGTAAGATCAAGAGAATGTAAAAATTTCTAAAAATTTCTAAAATTATTTTTAGGGGGCGGTGGGAGTGTCACACTATGGACGCCCTAAAAGCACGATTTTGAACTGGAAATTCACCTATGACTTTCAAAATTTACACTTTTTAGATACGGGCGAGCAAATTTTAAAAATCAACTTTCAGTGAGCATCCGGGCAAAAAGGTTGGAACAGTGAAATTAGGGCTCAATTTTCCCTCCAAAAATTTCAACCGCAATCTTCGCTTCGCTCTCCCTCCTTAGTCTCTCTCCACTTTTCGAACCCTAACCCTAATCCCTCCGCACCTCTCTCCGTCTACACGCTCTCCGAATCCGATTGCGCCACTGTCTTTCAACTCCTCTTCCGCCTCGTCAAATCTGTATGCTCCTTTAGTGCTTTGTATGAATTGGCTAACTGCTTTGCTAGAATTTCAATTTTAACTCACTTATGTTGGTTGCAGATGTATTGACTATGGGTTCACTTGGAGATGACGACGATGGTAAAATTAGACCGTTGGACTCCGACACTACCGAGGATTTAGATGATGGTGCCGACACTCAGATCTTTGATAGTCAATTTTCTCCATCCTCATATTATGGTACCTTTTAATTCTCGTTTTTCAATCGTGTTATTAGCGTTGGGTTTTTCGTTTTTAGGGCCAACTACTAACTGTTAGTTTGGGGAAGTGTAGCTCGCTTGAATTTGAGAATAAAAATGCTGTATTTATTGGGATGAGATTGTTTTGGTATGAAAACGGAGTGTGAGTATATCAAAGATATCAAATTCTAACGTAGGTTCAAATATGATAAAGATTCTAGCTTTTTGAGGAAAAAATGTTTTTGTTAATGTCAAAATGTTACTCCGTCTGTCCCTAAATGAGTGTCAAACTTTCATTTTTTTTCACTAAATTAAGAAAGTAGACTTTTGGGCATTTCATTAGCCCATGTACATTAATGCCCTTAAATATAACATTAGAAATTCACACTAGAACCTTGACATGTGTCAAAGGTGAAATTAATAAACTTAGACAAAAATCGATACTCGTTTAGGGACAAGAAAATTTTAAAAGTGGACACTCATTTAGAAACGGAGGGAGTAAAAGTTTGAGTTCACTTCAAAAATTAAAGATTTTGAGTTTTGATATGTTTGATTATCTTTTCAAGAGATGATCAAGCGTTAATCTTCACAAGGTATATAATGTACTTTCTATGTCTTATAACAACAAATGATCAACTTGGGATGGGGGCAAGATTTTAAAACAAATGAAATGGAAGGGTTGCATTTGTAAAATTTCTATCAAATTAAGTTAGGGGTATGTTAGGTATTTCGTGGGGGGCGGCGGTATTTGCGCATATGTCCTAGTAAATATCATCATAGCCACTTCGTTAGTTGAAGTAATTCAGCAAAAATTGCTAGGAAAAGATAGAATTTGAGTTGGGTGAATTAATTATGCTTCCATTTGAAGCAGTAAACGACATTTGCAAATTTGAGGAATAGCAGTAGTATAATGTTAGCTACTCTAGTTGGTCACAGTCAAGTGTTCTCCTAACTGTACAAATATCACAAATGTGAAGAATGTTCTTTGGGTTTATATTTCACATATTCATTAGACCACCCATTTTTTTTATGGACACATTAGGTGGTGAGCTCAATGTTGAGGATGCTGATCGGATACGATTCCTGCAAAGTACTCAACCTTTTGATGACAGTGTTAGGCCCGAAGATGTTTTCGAGACACAAGTGGTGAATCTTGATGGTGAGACCCAAGTGATGAATCTTAGTGGTGAGACTCAAGTGGTAAATCTTAGTGGTGAGACCCAAGTGGCGAATCTTGGAGATAAAATCCAGGCATCTGATATTGTGGATTATTTCGAAAACTTTGACACCCAGTTATTTGTTGATTATGACACTGAAGTTGTCGTGGACACTGATGGTGAAGGATCTGAGAGGACTGAAGTCTTTGATGACAGTGAAGAGTTGTCTGATGATGGCTCTGGGAAGCAAGCTCACGCTGGTAGACCAGGCAAGGATGCAAAGAGGTACAGCGGTTCGCGTGTAAAATGTAGTGACCCGCACAGGGCAGAATCAGATGCCCCAGGCAATGAACAGAGTGGTTCAGGTTAGGCAACTAGAGAATATGATTTCGATTTATCCAGTATTCATGCTTTATCTTTTAATTACAATTGCATGTTGGGTTATTTTCTTCTATATGAGAAATTGGTGTGTGTGTGTCTGTTCATATATATATATATATATATACATATATTCTCTTTGCACTACTTTGAGTGGTTGGTGACTTGTGGCATGCCTTTCTGTTTGTTTGATGTTATCAATTTGGACTGTTAAATGTTGATGTACTTCAGTGCTCAGCGGGTAAGAGTTCACAGGTGTAACATTTGCTTGTTTGTTAGGTTGTACACGTAGGGGGTTCACCTCAATTCGCACAGCATCTATACGGGCTTTTGGTTTGGCAGCTCGTGAGATGGCTACTTTCAAAGATAGTAACAGCGAGTCACATTCTACACTAAGTGACAGTCTATCTGCGAAGAAACATGACGCTGAACATGAAAGAATACCTGTTAAGAGAGATTCATGTAAATATCTGGAGGAAGTTGATCAAGACTGCACCCCTGAGGAGTATGCTGAGCAAATAAAAGGATCCAGGAATGATAATATTTGTAGGGTAGGTAGGCCAACGGCAAGGAAACTTTTTTCTGAGGATACACTTGCTGAGAATAAAGAGCTCGATGATCATTTGAATATTGCTGAATCAGGAGACTTGCCTCCATTGTTTCATTGTGAAAATGGGTTTGCAGGATTAAGCTATGTTGATTCTCAAGAACCAGGAGAGTCATCACAGGCCAATGCTCTCAACTTTGTGGACAGGTTTCTGAAAGTTAATGTCATAGATGATGATCAAGAACATGACATTGGAAAGTCCACTAGGGGAAAATCAGAGCCTGTCTTATGTGCAAAAGGGACTCAAAGTTTGGCCAAGAGTGCTAATCTCATAAGTACAGCTGGAGAAAGAGGGATTTTTGATTGGGATGATAATCATGAGGATGAGGGAGGGGGAGAGTTTTACAGAAAGAAAAAGGAAGTATTTTTCGATAATGGAGACCAGACACGGAGATCTTTCCGTCAATCTCGGAAGACTAGGCGCACTTACTCTACTAGTGAACAGGTACTGGATGAGTCTGGAAAGAAGAAGCATCTGGGCGTTCATGATAAGCTTATGGGGTTAGTCTGCTCCAAGTCAAGGATGGAGCTGGCTAATCAAAAAGGGAAAGATGCATCAACAACTTCTATGGGGACACCTGTAAAGGAAGCAAAGTTAAGAAAAAATCTTATCAAGGAGCTGGATGAACATGCAAATTTAGGTTCCAGAGGTGGGATAATAGAAAGTATTGCCGACAAGGATATTCCAGAGATGCCGGATATTCGTTTTGACACCCAAATGGCTGCTGAAGTAATGGAAGCGTTATCTTTTGGATTGGGGGGAACTGACCACGATACTAATGATGCTGACCGGGATTCCAATATTATGCCTAAGAGCTCTAATGAAGGACAAAAGAAGAAGAACGCAAAAGTGACTCAAAGTAAGAATAGATCCCAACCAAAGACGACTGGTACCAAATTCAGTAAAGATCCCTCTGGTTTGTCACCAAAACGCTCTTTGAAAGTCAGGAAACAATGTGATCAAGAGCCAGTAACTAAGCCAAAAAAGAGGCTGAAGGCAGATGCTAAGGAACATGTCGCCAGCAAAGGGAGTGAAAATTCAAAGAATGCACCTTGTATAGTAGTCAAGAAGAGAAAGGAAGAGGAAACCCTCAGAGAACGAAACATTGATGGAATAGATGGATGCCCTCTCACTCGATCTTCCGGCCTAATGTCAGTCAAGAAACAGTGTATGAAGGAGAAATTTAGTACTTTTACGCCTGTTGCTTGTCGAACCAGGCAGTCTGTGAAAGTGAATAAATTAGAAAGCGTCAAGGATACATCAAGTGATTTCAGGGAGATGAATGGTCTTACAGGATTCTATCCTAAACGAAGGAGAACCAATCAAAGACTGTCGTCACTTGAGCAAGAAGTTAATGGACAATCTGTTGTTAGAGATGGAAATACAGCTGAAGGAGAAGTATTTGCTGGTCAGGCATTTAACTGTTCTACTGGGATGACTGATACTGACGTTTTGCGACGTTCTGAAAGAAAAGAATCAAATGCTAGGCTAGAAGAGTCGCCAAGAGAACGATGCAAACCATCTTCTTCAGCATGTACTACTCCTGTCTGTTGTGTGACACCTGTAAAAGAAGCATCACCTATTTGCATGGGAGATGAATACCTTAAACAGTCTTGTAGGAAGAGCTCTTCAAGGACATCTCTTCTTAGAGAAATTAATAGCTTAGTTCGCACTGAACCAGAAACTATATCCCCAAACAAGGATTCAAGGAGGAGGAGAGATCTGGCTGACGTTCAAGTTCTGTTCAGTCGTCACTTAGATGGAGACATAATCAAGCAGCAGAAAAAGGTATACATTAATCTTCTTCTCATGTACTGTTACCAATACAACCTTTACTAAACACTCTGAATGATCTTGTTACAGATTTTGTCCCGATTGGGGGCTTCAGTAGCATCTTCTGTTTCAGATGCTACACACTTTGTAGCAGATAACTTTGTGCGTACAAAGAACATGTTAGAAGCTATTGCTTTTGGCAAACCAGTCGTGACTCAATTATGGCTTGAGAGCTGTGGGCAAGCTTGCTGTCTGATTGATGAGAAAAAGTACATACTAAGAGATGCCAGAAAAGAAAAGGAGTTCGGATTTAGCCTACCAGTCTCATTAGCACGTGCACGCCAACATCCACTTCTACAGGTAATAACTCGATGCGTTTGAGTTGATGTTGTGGCAATGTGGTTTCTTGTTCATGGAATAAATATTTTCTGCAGGGTCAAAGAGTCTTAATTACACCAAATACAAAGCCTGGGAAAGAAATATTATCAAGCTTGGTTAAAGCAGTTAATGGTTTGGTGCGTTGTTCTTTCTTGACCTTTTCTTTATAGCGGAATTGTGAGCTGGGATCGAGATGCCTTTTTTTGAGATATTTTTTTTCGTTTTTCCTACATGATCCTTTTGTTGGTTTTGCTTGTGAGATATCATTGCTTAAGTTGGCCATCATTTGAGCATAAATAACAATTCCCTGCATTCCCCAGCTCCTCTTTTTGTGTGAGCTCATAGTGAAATCAAATCTTCAGTAATAATTTTCTCTTAATGAAAGATAATGTTCCCAAAAAGCTCAAAGTAGGATCTCAGAATCAGTAAGCAAAGCATTTCTTGACTTACGAAGCTGTTGTGCATTAATTAAATGAAATGTTGCTCATATATATTTTTGGTTTAACACTACTTTAAACTTCATTAGCCTCTGTTATATCAGTGGTGTGAACTCCACTTCTTTATTTTTCATTACTGCTGTAGATACACCTAGTATTCTTCTTCGTTTGAACCGAACTATTCTTGAGTTGTTTCTATAACCAAGTACGTCTCTGGAGAGTTCAAGAGTGGATACTTACAGCAACCCAATTTTACTCAACTTATTATCCCAACTATCCGGATACTGGAAGGACGATAAGGAATAAGCCTTAAAAAGGATTCCACATTGATCTTATATGACAGAAAGTTATATATGTATACTACTTATTATATTCACGTGACTCAGGCTCCTTTGTCCTCCACATTATAAGGCAAGGCTGGTTGTCCCCCTCCATGTATCTTTTTCTATTATTAATAAAATTTAGCAGGGTTCCGCCCCTATTTCCCTAAAATACATACATACATATATATATACATACATACATATATATACACACACACATATATATATATATATATACACACACACACACACACACATATATATATATATATATATATGTGGAAGTATTTAATGGTTACTTTTTTATTTAACCATCAATGGTTACTCTCATTATCAACCATTGGATCAAAAATTAAAGGTTGAGATTTAATGCATTAAATGACTCACCTACTTGCATTAATTGCATTTTCCAACTAACCATTAAATCTTAACCTTTAATTTTTGATCCAATGGTTGATAATGAGAGTAACCATTGATGGTTAAATAAAAAAGTAACCATTAAATACTTCCCCATATATATATATACACTGAGGCAGTTTCCATTTAACTTTTATGAATAGACTGATTTTCCAGAGGCTCTTTAAGAGTGTTAATGGTGTAGCCAAGTTGGTATTTCTTCTTATTTTTTGAATTGGCTGATGTTTTGTGAAGCCAATGTCGAGATAGTCTCCTCTGCACTCTGAATGCCTTAATGATGAGATACTTATATTTTTTTGCTAAGCTAAGCTCTGACGTTGGATTTAGAAGTGCTTTGTCAGGTTCCAAGTTCTAATTTTGTTCTCGATTTACACAATAGATGACATGATGTTGACTGCTCGAAGGAAAAATAAAATGTTAATGTTGTTTTTTCCTCTTCTTAATCAGAACCATAAGGTCTAAAAAAGGTTAATTCTTAGAAATATTAGGTGAATCTGGGTTCACCACCAAATAAATATTTTCTCTGAGGGCAGAGGGTGGGTAGCCACCATTTCTCTCTCCTAGATGATTTTTGATATATGCTGCATTCTTCATGTCCCTTTCACTCTCTTAATCATTATACTGTTCAAAGGAAGCTGCCAAGTTCAGTACCATATTAGATGCTGGAGTCACGGATCCTACACCACTCTTAGGGGTGTAGATTGACACCACTCTTTTAGTCAAGTACTTGGCACGAAGTTGCCACGAAATAGCAAATTTTCAGACTTAGATTGAATAGCCCATAAAGTTAAAGCCTTAAACATGTCAAAGTAATGAAAACAAAATTCCAATATGAAGATGCTGTTAATTGTGCTCTGAAAAATCTCTTCAGGGTACACTTGTGTATTTAATTTTGGGTGGTAGTCATTTGGGCTGCCTTATAATTTTGTTAGTCTGTCAAGCCCTTTTTACTGAGTGTAGTGAAAAATGTTCTTCAGCCATTTGAGAGAATTGGCAGAACTGCACTAAGGGACGATAAAATTCCAGATGATCTGTTGGTTCTATCCTGTGAAGAAGATTATGCAGATTGTGAGCCTTTCCTTGAGAAAGGTGTGAAATACTTCATCACTTTGTAGCTTTGTGTTGCTTATTCATATAGAAGATGGAACCTCAAATATAATTTCTTGATTTCACTTAATTATACAGGAGCAGCTGTCTACAGTTCGGAGCTGCTACTTAATGGCATTGTTACTCAGAGGCTGGAGTATGAAAGGTTGGTCAAGTTCCCTTGCAAAAGATTTTTGTGCAAAAAGTTTGAGCCGCGTTGATACTATAGGTTTTAAATTTAGTTTCTTCTGCACTAGACTTTAGTCTAAAACGTTGAATTTCGCTGCTTGGATTTATTTATTTTTATTATCTTTTGAGGTCGAGTAAAGAGCATATTCACCTTGTGATCTGAGATTCTACTCCTGCTTGTGCCATTTACATTATGACCTAATGGAATGAACAGTGATTATTCCTTTACCGACAGATCAGCATTCAAAAAATAGGGAACTTTGTGACTCATCAAGCAATAATAATGAAAATATATTGGTCATTTCATCTTTTATTTATGTTCTTTGGCGTGATTAAATTGTGGATATTGCTTTGGCTATTTCAAAAGGCAACTTAGTTTCGGCAAATTCCCTGCTTTACGTTTAACTGGTGGAAAAAATATGAATCTTCTTAACACATTTGAGTATCTTTTGATGGCAGACACCGGCTCTTCACTGATCATTTCAGGAGGACGCGATCAACAGTATGGCTGAAAAGGGATACCAATCAGTATCATCCTGCGACTAAATGCAAATAATGTCTTTCATTCTTGTATCTAACTTCTCTTGTTCTTAGTTTCCCCCTTAACATCCATTTCTTTAATCTTTGTAGCACTTTGCGCCATATATGTAGCCTAGATCTGTTTAAGTCCACCCCCAACATCCCCTTCTCTCCTCTCAGAAACTGTAAATTTTTAGATTGCGTGTCTTGTAATTGAATTTGCTTGAAATGGGATGTTTTTCCAGTATAGTGCGCAAACAAAGTTATATTGGTTATACATTAAGCTATAGCAAATCCTATGTGAATCATCTTGCCACTCACAAGAGTAAAGGTTTTAAGCTTTACCTGAAGACGGGATTTGGGGGCAGTCTTAACGGCTGTATCCGCAACGCAACTACTGAAATTAAAAATTGAGAGTAGCATTTTCTGAAACTACAAGCAACCAAGTCGGGCTTGTGGTCCTCTGAAATGAGGTCCAAAAGCAAGAGGAAAACAAAAAACAAAAATTTAATTGCGTTCTAACATTTCATGAGACATTTATTATATTCTTAAACAAGTTTTCCGACATTCAAACAGAAAGGAAAAAAGGAGAAGACTCTAGTGGAACAATAATTGATGCAGAATAATGGGCCTGAGAGAAGATTCATTGATAATACCTTACTCGATTGAAGGTTACACAGTCAATACCTAGCATTTTCTGCTCACATAATCCTGTGATGAAAATTTGCAAATACACCGTATAAATTAATAGACCCTCTTCTTTTGAGATGAGGGCTATATATTAACTGATTGGTTCCTCTCGCCGCTCACGCCCCCCCCCCCTCTCCTCCAAGACCTCTTCCCCTTACCTCCAGTTACTGCAGTGATTAATATTTACACCAGTACCAAAATGATAGATCTTCTCTCTTATATTATACAGGGCTAGAGCTATGGGCAACTTGAACTCGCCAGACAAAAAATCGAATATACAAGGAGTTGAGAGTGATAGCTGTTCCGAAACCCAAAAGTGAAGATAGCATTATCGCGTAAACAGCCTTCAACTGAAGCTGTAAGAAACAGATGAAGCTGTCAAGGCTTTTTCAGAAAACAACAAAAGCATGCTGGAAAATATGCAGAATCAGTTTTTTCTACATGAAGAAGGATACTACTCAAATTAAAAGTTTATAGTGGATGATGATGGAACTAGCACCACTCACCCATGAATAGAATAGGTGCAGAATCATGGCTACTAGGGCAAACTCAAGAGCCGCGTACGTCCATATATACTCCTTGATTGCTGCACATTAAACAAAGTTGTAAGAGTGATGCCTCATTAAATAGGCCAGATGAAGTTCTCGGGGTGGGTGACTGAATACCTAGAATGACTGCAAAAGCAGATGCCAAAATGCCTAATGTAAAGGAGAATGGCGCGGCAATCACGATTGCTTTGGTTTTCATGTCATGAATCTGCAAAGTTCCAAGGACGAGACACTAAAACTGATAAGTCAATTAACATTGTAAATATGCACAGTAATTTCCTAGATCTGGGATTTAGATCAAAGACCCCGAGTCCTGACATACTACGTCGTATGACTCATTCACAACAAGACCTATCCATGATTAAACTGGCCTTTGGACATAAGGCATTGCACCGAGGGGGGATTTTATGACCGAATCTTCCAGTTTGAAAGGTTGACTCAGATAATAACAATGTGTATGGCAGGAAAGGTAAGAATACTAAAAATATTCCATGTTGATATAATGCCATTACCGGGGGTGGAACACAGGTCTAGGAAAGTGAGGTAATGCACAATGACTTGATGAGTCTGCTATTTAGTATTTGACAAGATGTCTGTCCAAAGATCTTCAAAAGTCAAAGTTGGTGTATGAGAATTGTTTAACGTAGAAGTGAAGCATCTAAACCAGTCATTGACTACATCGCAGAACTATTTCCCCTTTGTTTTATCATTTCTTTTTTATATTAAAAATGGCAGGCTGGGCCAGAGAGCTCACCAAAAGCTGCTCAAGGAAGAAAAAGTAGCATATTGTGCTAATCAAGACGAGCACCACAAAGTCCTGCCACGCACTGCATAAACGAAATGGTATAAGCATGCCACACAGACCCATGAAACCATGTATTCTGGCAGCCAACATCTGATGGATATTCTTGGAATCGAACTTAGAACCTTAAAAGTTTTTCACCTTACTGTTAAACCCTGCTGGTTATGCTCCGGTCTGCTTTCTCTTTGAATGGAACTCGGCATTCGAAGCAACGTTACAGGTAAATTAGAAACTTCTCGCCCGCAGACCTCACAGTTCTTGTTTCCTTTCATGCTAAACCACTTAACTGCGCAGTCCTCATGTATAAGCCTGAGGGCACCTTTGCAGCTGCATTCCATCTTGAGTGTGTTTCCTTCTTCGCATGCCTCGAAACAGATCCTGCAAACTGCTTCCTCTTCAGGAATCTCTTCATCATTGTTTTCCACTTCAGCAGGAGTTATTTGATCTGTCTTGTCACCAAATATTTTAAAAAGAATAACTTACAACTTCTAGACATGGACAATCACAGGAAATTACAACCTACTTGGAGCTAGAGCCACTCCAGTACCAAGAACGGAATCCAAGGCAGGAAAAGTTTTAAACATAAGCATGATCGCCTAAATTTTATGAAGAGATAAAGCTGAAAGATAAAGGGTGAATTGCATTATAGTGTCTGAAGTTTACCCTTCTTTTGCACTTCGAGGTCAGAAATCCCAAATTTACTCGAACAGGGGCCATCTTCCATTTTTGCCTCATAAAGGGGTCTAGTGTTACCTCTATTAGCTTTCGGCCACTAAGTAATGACATGTCAAGGACTAAGAGGAAAACGCACGGGGTCACTTAATGGCTAAAAGCTAATAGACGTTACAATAGACCCCTGAAAACGGACGAATGGACCCTGTTTGACTAAAGTTGGGACTGTGGACCATAAGTTGCAAAAGTGGGGTAAACTTCGGACACTATAACGCAATTGGCCCAAATAAAAACTAAATTCTGTCAATGACTCCCCAAACAGATGTTGAGATTAAAAGAAGGAATGTGTATCACACGGTACAGATGTATAGGCGTACCATCAGCAGCATCTATTTCATTGGCCTCTTTACGTGTAGCAAAGGAGACCGATCTTACAATAACCACATTTCGACCAGGAACAGAAAGGGACCTTGAAACACTGGCTTGCACAGCTCCTATCTGCAGGAGAGACGGCAGAAACAAGTTGTTACTTCATTACATATCGAGGTAACTGTTATAAACATCCCATCCAAACCCTATGAACAAAGAAGGGACTGAGATTTTAAGCAAGGAGAAACTAGCATGGCTTTGTTTTGTCACTGTTGTATGGGTAATTATTGTTTGTGAAGATTTAAAAGTTATACATATTTTATGTTAGAATCATATAATATAAAAACGAAATGTTGTTCTATAGCATGATTAGCATCTTTAATTCTTTCTATGTAAGAAATATCACATGTTAAATATTTCCAATGTCTACTGGAAGACCAATCTGCCTTTTCTTTTCTTGGTTGAATGGATGAGAAGACCAATCTGCCAAGAAATATATTGAAGTCATTCATTTTTACTAGAGATTGCATAAGTTTCCCAACTTTTCAATTTGGTATAAAAAATAATCAAACAAGTTCATCAAATATTTGTTGGAACGAACTTCCATGCAAGAGGAGAAACTTCAATTGGCATGAGGTCTCAGTTTTGTTCTCTTCCTACGCCATCTTAGGGAGAAAAAAATAAAAGACACAAACGCTAAGCCAAATTGACCACGGAATATAACTTACATGGGATTTTTGTCGCTCGCCATATGCCCTTGCTGAAGCAGGCATAGAAGCAGAGGGAGACAAGTTTGAGGCAGGTGACACGGGAAGAGATGCACATTTTTTCCATGATAAAGTGGACATTAAGTTGGTTAAAGCAGCAGGACTGCCAGGAACTGCTGCCTTGTTGTCTGAAGAAAGGAGAGAGCTTCTTTCACCATCTGGAGGAACCTTTTTCTTGAAACTTAAACCCCGAAGAAAGCCCCGTGACGATGAAGCTCCGTTTGTGACACTAGGAGACTGGAGGGAAGCCTTCCCACTACGGTTGCTACCAAAACCTGCATGTCTGGGGGGTATCTGAAGGGATAGGCCCGAGCCTCGCACACTTGAGCTTGAATTGCTAACTTCATCTGTGACTTCCTTCTTACTTGTATTAGCCTGAAAGTAATGCATGCATTCCTATCAGCCAAACCATCTGATGCGTAAGCATTTTTGATGTTTGTTAAAAAGGGGATCGCATTGCAAGGATAATCAACAGCAGGCTTAAAAAGAGTACAGAATGAAGCTGTAAGCCCATCAATTTTGATTAAATGAGTCGAACTTAGTGAATTTGATAGGAAATGCTTAAATATGGAGTACTAAAAAATCTAAAAGTTTTAGCTAAAATGTGGCACTCCCATTTAATAATCTCCCAAAACAACTGCAAAAAGACACAAAATTTACAAAAGAAAAGGTTGTAGTACTTGGTTGTTCTTAACAAACGATTCTGTTAATTGAAGTATGATAATAATCCTACTCGTGTATAAACATTCATCCATATTTCAGATTTTCTTTCCTACTGCTCAAAAATGTAAAAGGGAGTGTGGCATCCTCGTTAATTATGTGTCACTACATGTGGCCAAATAGAAATGCTTGTTCATGCCAGATCACTGCAGGGATAAGCCTGCCTCACCCCCACCGAGGCAGGACGGAATTGTACCAAGCCTCTTTGGCGAGGATTCGAGGAAGTAAGATCCCTCACACGAACCTGCTATCTGCTTCCATGCCAACTTACAGTCAATAAGATCTGAAACTTCAATTTCCAATAAAACTGGATAATGCTAAGAGATATTTTCTTTTTAAAGTTCCTCTTTTTTCTTTTTTGAGTAACAGCCTAAGTAAATCATACAATAATCTGAAAGAAAAAGAGAAAGGTAAAATAAAAACTGGACAAAATTCAGCTCAAGCTAAACCTTTAGCCATAATTAGAAACCCCAAATAGCTGCCCACATACACACACACACACAATCAACAAGTTCTGGGTAAAGGGCAAATCAAACTCATGACCACAAAATCAAAACTCAAGGAATCATTCAATTTACAGTAAACCCAAAAGTTAAACATCTTTTAACACACACACAAACAGGGAGAGGGGGGGGGATACCTGGGGAGTATCAACATCTGCAACTACAATAGGGACTTCAGATGTTTGGACCATCTTTTACCTTTTACTCTTATCAATAAAAAACTGAAAGGAAACCCAGAAAGCTTATACAGAGTTGGAATAAATTGTTTGTGTGTGTGTGTGTGTGTGTGTGAGAGAGAGAGAGAGAGAGAGAGAGAGAGAGAGAGGTGTAAAGGTGGGTGGTTTTGCTTGAAGAAGACAAGAATACGGAGGCTGGGGAGGCCCCAAATACGCTGTCGTATATTTGCCGTATTCACTTTTGTCCTTTTATTTGTTACTTGTACCGTAACAAAATATTCGAAGGTTTTCTTTTCTTTTTGGGTTAATGACACCACTAGTCCTTCGACTATGGCCGATTTCACCAGTAGTCCCTTAACAATTTTTTTCAAATTTTAATCCCTTGACTATGAAAATTAGACACAGTTGGTCCTTTTGTTGAATGCCGTTAGTATTTTTCTATTAAGTCCGTCATGTGCCCATCACGTGCCTTTGGTTAAGGGCATTTTTGAAATTTCATGTGAAAAGAAAAAAAAATTATTCTTTTCTCTCTAATCTCTATCTCCCCCCAACCCCCCTACAACATCTTCATCCCCTTCTACCATCTATGTTTTCCGACTTCCCCCACCCGAGCTCTGGCATCCCAGCGCCCATCAACCACCACCACCACAATCTCTCTCTCTCTCTCTCTCTCTCTCTCTCTACTCTTATTAGCTTGGAATCAAAACTGAGAGAAAGTCTTCTATGATTTGGAATCAAAAGTGAGAGGAAGTCGAAAATCTCTCTCTACTCTTATTTGAAATTGTTCTACCATTTATGGTTTCTTTCTCTACTCTTATTAGCTTGGAATCAAAAGTAAGAGGAAGTCTTCTGTGATTTGGTAACTCTAGGCTGGAGAGGAGGAACCATTTCAAAACCTTGACTTCAAGATTTGATTTCTTTCTATTTTGTGGGTTTTCTTCAGTTTTGAATTAAATGTAGTCAAATTCTTTATTTTAGGGTTTTGATGTGTATTGGTTCGAGTAGGAAAATTTGTTCTGTCGATTCAGTCATGGATGAACAGAAAAATGGGGTCTCAAGTTTGTACTCAAATTCGCTTGAATTGTCTGCTGTTGTTGATGACCTCGACGACTTTGTGTCGGAGGTGGAATGAAAGGGTGTTAATGTTGACGAGGCTGACTTTTGGTACGGCCGAAGAACTGGGTCAAAAAAGATGGGGTTTGAACGAAGAACCCCTCTCATGATTTCTTGAATTTACTTCTTTTGACTCTCCGGTTCGATCTATCTCCCATTGGCCTTCTGGCCGTTAACTGGTCTCCCGCCAAACGTCGATTCCATAGCCTTATTACCCGAAACTGGTCTCCGGATCAGATCTTGAAAGCTAATTGCTTCTATTCAATTTAGTAATAATCCTTTGCCTTTGGGATCAGATTGTGGTAGGTGTGGTGATGGTGAATGGTGTGTTGATGTTGTGCCGGCGGTATATAGTGGCTGCAATGGTGATTGCGAAGAGCTTCACAGTTCTGTAGTGCAATAGAGAGTGGGAGAAGAAGAAGTCAAAGAAGGCCTTCGTCTCAAGCAAATTTCAGGCATGACAACTGAGAATTGAGAGTTGACTAGTCGTCAATCTCTTACCCCCTAATCAAAATCCTTTTTTATTATTATTTTTTTTCTTTTCACATAAAATTCCAAAAATGCCCTTAACCAAAGGCACGTGATGGGCATATGACAGATTTAACGGAAAAATACTAACGGCATCCAACAAAAGGACCAACCGTGTCTAATTTTCATAGTCAAGGGATTAAAATTTAAAAAAAAATTATTAAGGGACTACTAATAAAAATGACTTTAGTTAAGGGACTAGTGGTGTCATTAACCCTTTCTTTTTTAGAATTTAATCAATGTTAGTAATTAGAATGATTTACGAATTACTACTACCCCTTCAAAAAATTTAAGACTTGGATTTTTGAAGTTCCGTAATTTGATGGTAAGTACTAAATTGCTAGCTTAGAGTATTTAAAAATACTCCTTCTCAAAAAAAGATAGTTGTATTCTAAATTTCAAGTAATTTAAACATTTTTTGGATTGATATTTTATTTAATCGTAAATAATAAAACTATAAGTTTTGTAAATCACTCTAAATAATTATGAATATTATGTTTTATGAATATTTAAAAAAATAAGTAAGCCTACATTTTTTATTTGTAAAGAGTAGCGTGAGTTTTACCGCTTTTATGGTCCTACTCGATTCAGAATGAGTCTTGGACATTTGGGTCTCAAGATACCTTGAGAAAACAAAAAGAAATCAAGTCGTCTTTAAAATGTAAAAATGTGATTACTCTTTTGAATATTGAAACAAACAAATAGTTAATTATAATTAGTAAAATGATTCACATTAAGTTCACATTAAGATGCTAGAGGCATGACCTCTAAGAGATCGCTATAGGCCCACATTAAGACGCTAGACATATTACCTTTAAGAGATCTTCCATTAAAAAATATAGCCGCTAAACGCAATCCTCGCCCTGCTCGCCTCGCCTCGCCTCGCCCTCGCCCTAACTAAATACAAACCCTTCCCTCGGCGAAAGAATATGTGACGAAGCTAAAATCATATTAAAAGTTACAATTGTTATCCTTTTATTTCATAATTTTTATATACAATCCCCTCTTAGAAATAATTCGTCTATGGATACTACAGATGGATCCAATGACGACTATTTTGAGATGATTTGTAATATTTTTGTTTAGTAGTTAAAATGTTAATTTAATTGTTTAATTTGTGTTAAATTATAATATTAAGATGTTATTATTGTCTTATAATTTAGATTATTAAAAAAAATTGTGGAGTTTTTTGACACAGCCGCCTCCTAGCAGTGACTCCTAAGGGCAAACAAGCCGCCTTCCGGCAGTGACACCCAAATGCAGATAGCTGCCTTCCGGCTGCGACTCTCAAAGTTAGACAGTCACCTGTGGGCAACAAAATTAGTTGTTGGATAGGGGGCTAGATATGAAAATCATGAAATGGAAGGGTACAATTGTAAATTTTAATCCAATTTTAGTGTGAGAATATAGTTTTTTGCAGGAGAAAGGGGTTGCATTTAGTCAAAAAGAAGGGATTGTGTTTAGCGTCACTAAAAAAAAAAAAAAGTATCAAGCCCACATTAATACCATGGACACATGACCAGATTGTCCATTAAGAAATTATCAAGCCACATTACGACGTTAGACACTTAACCTTTAGAAGATCACCCACTAAAAAATTAGTACTCCTTACGTTCTTAAATTATTGTCTTATTTGACTTAGTATACGAATTAAAAAAATAATTGACTTAATTATTAATATTGGTATAATGTATAGTTTTCTTTAATAGACATGTGCATGTGGTTCATAATTAAAGTAAGAAGAAAAAGTAAAAGTAAAATGATAATAACATTGTATTAAATAAAAATTTTCAAACAAGACAATTATTTTAGAACGAATAAAAAAAGAAAGACAATAATATAAAATCGGTGTGAGTATCAAATTACATCTTACTACAAGACAATATGATCATGAATTTTAGTTGGTACAGTGAAGTGGAGTGGACTGATCTATCAGACATTTTCATTGTATTTATGGCTAATGATGTCTAAACTTGATTATACTTCAGGAAAATGGTATAGTCGCCCAATTGACAATGTTGAACTTTGCACCGTGGTTTTGATGAGAATTTGTTCCGGTGAAATAACTTGTAGATGGCTTAAAAATAAGAAACGAGTTATTGCACAGGGAATCCTTGTAATGTCTCTCCAGTGTGAGAATTAGTACTGTTTATCAGAGAAAGAATAATGCTAATTTAGGGAGCAAAAATTATATAGTTGCACATACTTTGTATTATGTCTAATAGTATTATTTATAAGAGAATAGTGTTGTCCTATATAGTTTTGGGATATGACAATCAAATCCTGCAGTTTACAGATAAAAGTAGTGTATTCGTTCTGAACTTATCAGTAAATCAGAGATAGTTCCGTAATACGCTAGGAGGTAGTTTCATAATGTACAAAAAGATAATTCCGTGTAATATATGAAGTGTACCGCGCAACCCGCCTTCAAGGGAGGCTCGCCCAAAATACAACTAGGTAGCTCGCCCACAATACCAAAGTACAGCTCGCCCAAAATACCAAAATACAGCTCGCCTCTAAGGAGCCTCGCCCATGTGGGGTACTTTGACTAGATATTGTCATTTTTATCCTCGATATATTTTTGGGTAGTTCACCTATGTTTTAACTTCTGACACTCGTCACTTTGGATCAAAGTAGTATATGTGTGTATGGGTATGTGTGTCATGTACAATAAATAAGTTTTTAAGTCGCGTGATTTCAAAACAAAACTCAAAATATTTTAGGTTTAGGAATTAATAATAGTGAAGTAAAAGTGTAAATATACTTTCTTCCACCTCTCCTGAAAAAATAGTCTCATTTAACAAGTCAATTTTTTTAAAAATAGTGTTACTTTTTTTTTTTTTGACAAACCAAAGAGGAATGATTATATGAATAACATATTTGGGGGGTCAATAGTAAATACTTAAAAGAAAAGGGCAAACTCTAAAATTCATCCCCGTACTTTTTGCATTTATTAGTATTCGCCCCTCATGATTTCATATGATCCCTGAACTAATTAAACTAAACGCAAATGATCTTTCTGTTTAAGTCCGTCTCTTTTTGGTCGTTAAGCCTTTACACATGTTCATAACGTGCATTTGATGAAGGGTAAAACAGTCATTAAACGTGCAATGAATTATGCAATTCCCTCTTTCTAAGATTCTCCTTTAGCTCTCCCTCACTATCCTCAACAAAGCAGGAAACCCAGGCCCTCCCCTCCTCACAACCTCCCTCTTCAAACTTCGACCAACAAATCCTTCTCAACCTTAAATTAATAACATTGGTCAAACCCACCCTCCATTAACCACTAGACCTCATCATCAAACCCCTGCACGTGGCCTGAAATCACCTACTCCGCCACCAACTCCGATCACCGGAATCACTCTCCACGACAAGAACATCACCAACACAATCTCACCTTTCATATGCAACCTCATCAATTTAACCTACCTCGATCTTCAATATAATTACATCATATCAATCACTAGCTTTCTTTTGAGAAGTGGGTCTTGTAATTTCTGAAATGGAGAGCAGAGTAGTAGTAGCATCAATGGGAGTAAACAAATTTTTTTTTTTTTGAAAGTGGGTCTTGTGATTTTTTTGGCTTTACTTATTGAGAAATTAAACAATTTTTTTTCTTTTAATTTTTTCCCAAGTTGTAATGCCAAATTGAAACTTGAATTCCTAGGAGCGTGATGAACAATATCGACTAAAATGCAAGCAATTATGAATGTTGAGTTGTTGACTTCTTAAACTAGTTATTTGTTACTATAAAAGCGGTACTAAATCTGAAAAGTAATTGGAGATGCAAAGTTCTTAATTTGGTGGTTCTGGGTTTGTGATAGAAAATTTAAAAATATCTGACCAACATTTCTATGGAAGAGTTTGATTACTCCGAAAGGGATTTCTATGGAAGAATTTCTATGGAAGATCAGTACTTCCAAAATAAAAAATGACTATTTTATCTTTTTTAAAATGCTTGTGAGGGGCACGTGGGAGTATGAGATAACTAAACAGAAAAAAATTTAACGAAATTTGATAAAAAGACCAATTATATTTAATATTTGTGGTATAAGAATGGTCTAAAAAAAAAAAATTGGTACATGAACAAATACAAAGAAATGCAAAAAGTGCGTGGACGAAATTTGAAAAGCTAGGTAAACAAAAAGACGGACTTTGATCAAACTTCAATAGGTCAATGCGTCTGTTTCACATTTGGGAAGGAAAGCAGCAGCGCCAGTCACCTCCTTTTCCTCCATTATCGCCGCCTCCTCCTCATATCTCCTTCACATCCATCATCTGTCTCCATTGTGTTCGTTTATTTCAACCAACATCACTCACTAAACAACATCAGGCCCTCAAATTTGTGAAGATCAGATCTGCAAAATGGTCGAGGTTGAAGAAAGTTAAGCAACCCTAACTCGAATGTTTGTTTGTGTGTGAAAAGGAGCAAATCGGAAGGGTGAAAGAAGAAGATGAAGTTTTGGGATTGGTATTTGAAGATAGCATTAGCGTCGGCTGCCATTGGTGGGTCCATGGAGTTTTTCATGATCAAAACTGGTTTCTGTGTGAGAACCCTCCTTTTCTACCCCTTTTTTATTTTCCATTGATTCAATTGATGCTCTTTTGTTTATCTTCTGTTTTGAATTAATGTTTTTAAGTTTTAATTAAATTGATTCAGTTGTTGGAGTATTACTGGGTAGACCTGATTTCATTTGGTAAAGTTTTTTAGGTTTGCATTTATTGTTTACAAGAAAATTTGAAGTGACTTAATGGAAAATGTGATTTTTACTAGAGTTTTATTCAAGAATGTGATTCAGTACTTGTCCCATAAAATCAGTCCAAGTTTGGCTTTTCATAAAAGTAATCATGACCGTCTTCCGGAGGAAGATTTGGAATGAATTTATTTGCCTCTTCAAAAGTTTATAACATGGGTTTCCTGGTATTTAGTAGTTAATTTAGAATAGTTATCGCTCTATTCCATAAAACTAAATTAATTTATGTGAAAATATTGATCTGAAAAATGGTCAATATTTCTTTGAAAAGTCAATATTGAACTTTATGTGACAGAGAAGTACTCCGCTAAACATTTCATTTCTTGTTGTTTGATAAATGATTGCTCAGTTTGATTTTACTGTTTACTGATTGGAGGTTTCCTCTTGCGTCAAATGAGATGAGAGTAATCTGGATTCGACCGTAATAATATTTCTACTGACTCCACGTGAGTCATGTACCAGATTCGGTAATAGGGAATGGTCTTTGCGAAAAAAATTTAGAAATTGCCAAGAAACTAAGGATCTGCCTTATAGATTAGAAAGAATGGATAAGAAAGATAATGGAGAAAGGAATTATGGCATCGAAATTTGGAAGAGAAGTATATGAGAAAATCTAATTGCAAAGAAAAACTTAATAGAATAATGTTTTGAGGGTATAACGAAGAAGTTACAACCAGGATGGACCCTCTTTCTCAAGCCATCATCAATAAGTAAAAGCAAGGCGGTGGATGGTTCATCTTTCAATTTTGTTGCATCAAGTGTAGTTATGCAAATTTATAGATGGTTGTAATGACGAAATATAATTTTGAAACAAGAAAATGAAGATAAAAAGCTTTATTCTTACACCAGATAAAGGGTTGGAAACCAGATGACCTGTATTGTTTGTCCGAGGGTTTGCTGTTTGTTGGCTTCACCTGTAGGGGATGGAAACTGATTGGTTTCTGATCATATTTCGGCCACACCAAGCCTTTAGGGCTGTAACTTTGCCTGTGTTGTGCTTGGCTAAAACTGTCTGTAGACTCTGAGGAGTTGGGATAAGTACTGAATTGTTGAGTTGTGTCACCTTCTCCTATGCGCAATCATATGCTGTTTCGCGAGTCAATATGGCTCCTCACTAGGAACATCTACTATTACAAGAAATAGTTGCATCTTTGTATTGACTTTTACTAGCTCAATAGAAATATTATATTGACCATTATTACATATTCCTTCTGGTTATTGTGCATATGATTTTACGTAATAGGTGCTGGTTGAAAGTTTCTAAAATCTATGGTCTGAAACTAATTTGTATACCAGTACTGAAGAGTTAAAAATAATGAAATGCAGCGATGGATAGATTATTCATTTTAGCCTTGCACACAAAACTTGCATGTATCTAAGTTTGTTTAGTGATGATGGGCATACTCTCAAATTATATGGTCTTGTTTTCACGGTGAAACTCTTAGTTAAGCATTTAATTCTGTTACTTCAAATGTAAATGCACAATAGAATGTGGCAAGTAGTTTATTGCAATTTCTGTCAAGTTGCACTAGTAGAATATCTGTGAGAGGCTATAGGAACAACTGCTAACAAGTTGTCCATTGTATGCCTTTAGGCCCTTTACCCGAAGTGATTTAAGTATGTCTTAGCTTAAATGCTTTTCTTATCTGCATTTTGGCGCAATACACTTCCACAGCCCTACTCCATAAGGCAATCCAGAGACCTTTGATGTCCACATTTATTGGAACAAAGTCTTGATCTGAATTGCACAAGGCAATCCATATAGCTTTTGCTTTCAGTTTCCTGCCATTGTTTCCTTTGACTTTTCAGTAAGAGGCATGGATAGCAATTACTATGCTTTATGAAGTGGAGTTTCCTTATTTTAATAAAAGTTTCCAAAACTGGTAGCTGGAGAGCATGGATGAGTATTTATCTATGCTTTATAAATTGGAATTTCCTTCTGAATAGTCTTGATAATCTAGATACAATGAGGTTGGTAGTGATGGTAAGTTCTCGTCGGTTCCTTCTATTAGGTGTTATATATAAGGACTAAAATGGGTCCTTCCCATCACAGAGTATATAGTGATCGGGAGCACTACATAGGATATTATATATATATATATATAAAATATCCTATATATATAATTGTAACCATCAATTGTTAGTGAGAGAAAGTAACCATTGAAAACTCCCCATATATATATGTATGTATATATGCACATATTTACTTACAAAAAAAAATGGAAAACAGTGAGAAGCATAGGGCTGGCATATAATTTGAATTTGGGTTAAACGTATGAAGAAACTCAGATCCAAACAAATTTTGGGCACTATAAAATACTCCCTCCGCCCTAAAATGAGTGTCCATTTTTAAATTTTTTTGTCCCAAAATGAGTGTCTATTTCTGTGTAAATTTACTAAATTCTCCTTGGCTAGTTATCATGTCCTAGTGTTCCCTTGCAATGCTATAGCATGGAAACCCAGGACTTCTCTTCATCCTTTGTAAATTCTCTTTGACACAAACACACTACAACATCTAAGTCCCATTCTTGTCCTTAAGGGGTGGACAAGTGCCAGTGGTAGAGTTGGGGCTTCACAAAATGTGAGGTCTCAGGTTCGATCCCTTCCTACGTCCCCTTAGGACACACAAAAAACAAAGAGAAAAAGAAAAAAAATCTAAGCCCCATTTTCTTCGATGTTGCTTGGAGCCTCACTTTCGCAATTAAGCTACTAAGGAAAATATTTTCAGTTGCACTAATGCAATCATTAGTGGGCCTAGTGGCATTCATTCTTGCCTCCTTGAACTTATAGCCTCATTCTTTAGGGCCCGACTCACACCAGATTCATGACATTTTATGTTCTTCATCACTTCTCTTCTCACCGTTATTTTCCCACAAATGCTTATGTTTCTTTCTCAATCCTTTTCTCTTGTCTTTTTATCCATCCTCAGTGTACTATTTTCCTACAGATGTCTCGTATGGATCTGCCCAACCTTGTTTGATTCTTAAGATTGTATTTGTGCTCAAATTTTTATATATCATAATTTATTTTGATTGTGCAGATGACAAAGTAACTGTTCTTGAGTCGGAAACGAAGGCTTGGGAGAATTCACCTCAAGCTCAGGCAATGAGAGAAGCTCTTAATCCTTGGAGAAATCAAGAGGCATCGACAAAGAAAAATTCCTAACTTTTCCCTGTTCAAGGTCTCCTTTGCATAAATAATTTGTTAGTGTGTGTTAAATGATTTGTTAGTGACAGCGACTTGTTATAGTTTGCTCAATTAATCTATTTTTACATTAAAACAGAAATAAATGTGGTAGTATTGGCTGATAGAAACACTTCCCAAAAAAAAGTATTGGCTGATAAGAAATTGGTACTATCATTGTATTCCAGAGAAGGACAGAATTGTTTGATACTAGCAAATTGAATACACATGACTACTGGATTTTTATTTATTTATTTATTAATTTCTTGATTCGTAGACATGAGAATTCTCTAATTCCCTGTAGCAGGATCCCAGCACTTTACTATTTACTTTGAATTACTATTATATATTTACAAGACAACAACCCCATTCCGAGCAGTAATATGAAAAAGAGGCTGCTGTTGTTTGTACTCGATTGAATTTTCGGTTTACACAGCTTTTAGTTTCTTCCTATTAGGTTGAATGGAATTTCTTCCAATCCTGAATTTTCAGGCACGTAATTGTGAATTTCTGCAGGAAGAAAGCATCGTGGGTGTAAGACAATATATTGTGTAAGACAATATATTGTGGTTTTTGGCATCAAGCAGGATAAAACTGTTTCGATAAACAACTTGAGTATTGCTTTTGCAGTTTTAAGTCATATTTCCAACTTTGTGGGCGTACGATCTGAGTGGTGCTTTTCTTCTAGTGAAGGAGGGTAATAGCCACATTTGTTTGGTTGGTTGGTCTCTAGGCAAATGACCTCTCTAGCCATACAATAGATGCAGACTTTCTACATCAAAAATTTTGAGGCGTTTATTGTTGCTATAGTGAAGCATTTTCTAGCAGAGTAGCTAATCCTATTCTTAGATGATTGGTGTTCTATATCACCGGCGAGTCGGTGCCTTGTTTCTAAACTATGGGTCTTTGATGATTTTGATCATCATGGTTAATTCCCCTATTGGAGAACCTGAAGAAATTTTAAAAACCTAAAACTCGGATGGATTCGCAATCAAAGGCCGTCAAAGGTCATGATATTGAATTGATTGCAAAGAGTCTTAAGGTAATGGTTATATAATGCCGGCATAAACTTCTGGTACAATGACAAAACGTAACTCTGATTCTTGAGTACACCATCTACCAGAATCCTGCAAAACTAATCAAGAAAAGAATAGCAGTGCTGCCTGCACTACATACTAAGATCCATAGCTCGTTCTAGCTTTCTCTGAAACATTTCTCTTCTGAGGGCTGCACGCTATACATTACACTTTCGATACATCAAAAGTGCATTGTGATGCACAAAACAGTACTAATGTACGACATTACACTTGCGATGCATCAAAGTGTGCATCGTGAAATACAAAATTGTACTTAAAAGTACTATTTTTGTGCATTGCAATGCACAACATTACACTTACATCGCGATGCACAAAACAATACTAATGTACAACATTACACTAAATTGTATTGTTTTTATGCCATTAAAAACACGGAACAGACACGCTTTTCATCGCAGCACGCTATGCATCGCGATGTACAAATTGATACATCGCGATGCACAAATTGTTGCATCGCGACGCACAAATTGTAAAGTACTATTTGTGCATTACACTTGATGCACGCTATACGTTACACTTGCGATGTATCAAAAGTGCATTTCGATGCACAAAACAGTACTAATGCACAACAGTATTGTCACTTTCTTTTGAATTTTCACATCGGAAAGAGGCTGAAATTCGTTGTGCTAGTATTTAGCGATTGACGAACAATATTAATAAAATAAAGATACAAAGAATTAAAATAATTTTAAAAATTATATTGATCTTATTTTTTTATGATGAACTGGGCATGAAAAGAAACTGAGAGAGAGAAAGAGAGAGAAGATGGCTACTGATCTTGAAAACGTTGTTTACGTTGTACGGGGGCAATTTTGAAACAATTTATTAATTTATCACTTAAAATAAATTTAAGCGGTTGAAAATAAAAATGAGGGCATAAAACGGTTGAAAATCTTGCAAAGTGACCTGCCGCAATTATTTATTTTTAAAAATTGACTTCCAAAATCCAAACCATAATCCCTGCTTTCAAGCACAGGTTACTCACTGGTACAGTGGTACTTAATTGAATTTCCAAGGATTAGGATAAATCTTATTTATCTACTACTCCCTCCGTTTTAAATAAAGAGTTTACTTTTGATTTTTTCGATCAACGTAATTAAAATTTGATCAATAATTAACATAAATTTAGTAATTTTTATAAAGTTATGAAAGTTATAATTTATAGTATTATTAAGATAGTTTTTAATTAATAAAATTTTATTTTTTAAAATATAAGTAAAATATATAAAATTTTCATTTAATTTAGTCACTTGTTAACTTCTAAAAAAAGAAAATAAACTCTTTATATGAAACTGAGGAGTATATTCTATCTAAAGCAGAGGGCTCAAAATGAAGTTCCTTTACACTTTTTGAGATTGTCGAAAGTACCTCTATCCTTTAAAAAATAACTATCCACTTTTGAAATAACTACCAACCTTATTCACTCCTTTAAAATCAACTCCTTTAACTTTATGCTAGGTTTGACTACTCAACGTTAAATTTTAAAATTAAAATTGGATAAATAATTTGAGCTTTATAGAATTTAAATTATTCTTCTAATTCTAGTTCCAAACTCTAAAATTAAGTATCCAAACATAGCCTAGAATTCAAGAAATATCTTGAGGTTTGTATTTTGAATTCCTTTGGACAGTTCGTGAGAAACTTATTCCTCAGAATTCACTAATGGTCGTTTGGATACATTATTTTTGAATTCTATAAATAATCAAATTTCATGGAATTTAAATAGTGTGGAGTTCAATTGTAGTTCTAGATTATAGTTAAAATAAGATTTCAATAAAATGTCAAATATCTAGTTTAGCTTAGTGGTATTGGTAGTTAGTGATTTCAAATGACAAAGGTACAAATCTTACAATACCACTAGGCTAGACTAGACATTTAAAAAAATAAATAGCATATAGTGGTGGTGGTTAACGGCGGCGGCGGATGCTGGAGTTGGCGGCAGAGGGGTGGCGGTTGGAATTGGTGATGTCTGGCAGCGGTGGTCGGAGTTGGTGGTCAGTGGTGGCTGCCGGATATGGTCGGTGGTGGTGGTACGGGTGGCGACCGGGATTGATGGCTGCCAGTAGAGCTGTCAAAACGGGTTGAATCCGTCGGACCAGCCCAACCCGCCACCAAAATGGGTTGGGTTGGGTTGATACATTTTGATCCCGCCTAAGAGGCGGGTCAAACGGGTTGAACCCACCGGGCTAGCGGGTTGCGTTGGGTTGGGCTAACCCGCCAAATTGCTTGACTATATAAATTTAGTTTGACTCTTTGATTTTTAAGAAGTGTAGTTATATTTCCTTAACTTTTTTGGCTTTAATTTGTTAGATTGTTTCTTGGCCTTTTGTTTGATTTTTTTATTTCATTATTTAGAAATTTAAAATAGTTGTGATATACTTTTATTTTTTTACTTTAATTTGTTAGACATTGAGTTTATTTAAGATTTTTTTTTGGCGGGTTGGCCCGCCTCAACCCGTAGCCCATGGCGGGTTGGGTTGAGATATTTCACCGCTCATTTGGTCACCCAACCCAACCCGCCAAGTGGCGGATTGCGGGTCAGCCCAACCCGCTGGCCCCATTTTGACAGCTCTAGCTGCCGGAGGTTGGTGTCTGAGGTGGCGGTGGTGATGGCCGCCAACGGCGGTGGTCGAAGGTTGCGGTCGGTTGTGGTGGCCGACGGTGATGATGGTGGTGGTGGTGGTGAAAGAAGGGTGAGTTATTATTGTATTAAGTAATAGAGGAAAAAAGGGTAACAAGATTTTGAATTTAAATTATTAGTTTTATGGAATTGAGACATTTGTAATTGCAATTTAATTTAAATTCAAAATTTTAATTGTGTTTCCAAACAACGAAATTGATTTTGGAGGCTCCAATTCTAATTCTAATTCTAATTCTAAGCAATAAAATTGGGGTATCCAAACAAACAAATCCTAAGTTTAGCGTTGATAAAATGCCTTTGACCGGCTCGAGATGAATTATCGAGTTGTGTGGAAACTAACCCGAACTATTACCTTACTGCTACAGAAAAAAGGAAAAGAGAAAAAGAAAAACTATTATTGCGTCAAATTTAATGAAAAGAATAATAAAAGGAAAAGACAATGCATATAATAAGATGACTCGAAATACATTTATTTTCTGAAAAGCTGACATCTTATTACAACCAGCTGAAATTGCTGACTTTAGTGGCCCAATTACATAATAAAACTGTGATAAGATGATGACTTATTATCTATAGACTTTCATGGAAAATATGATGACTCGTAAGTCGTAATACATTTTCTCAACTAATTCCTACATAAATCTAGTAAGATGTAATCTTTTGAAGACAAATAGTCATTGCCAACAACGTACCTTTAGTTATGATTAAACATGCTGGCCGGCCATGGCATCTTATTGTTTCTCGATTACAAGTGGAAATTTAATTTTAGTATTCCATCCTTTCGATTGAAAATGTAACTTTTGATTTTTTCGTTTAATATGACACTTTTAGATTAACATTTACTGTAACATATTTATATTTAGTTTTGCAAAAATAAAACTATTTCTTCTGTTTCTAAATTATTGTATTGAAAAGTCAAAACATAACTCTACGATTGAGACGAAAATAATGTGTCCGAACACAAGACACATTATTCTTATATGCGAGTTCAATGTAATTTTTTGTTGTAGAAAGCATTTCCGTTAATAATAATAATAATAATTAAAAAAAAAAAACATATAGTTTGACTTCTCCAAGTCCAAAGTCCCATGATATGATGATATGCAAGGAGAACAAATCTAACTTCTTTTTACAACTCCATTCAAAAGAAGGGAACCTCAACTCAAACCTACCACACCTCACTAATGGCGCAATTATCACCTTTAATAGTCATTTGCACGTTAAACCCGAGGCTTATCTAATCAACCCACTGCCATGGCATCCTCTCTAGCTAGAACTTCAAAAAAAAAAAAAAAAAAAAAAACAGCAAAATCTTCTCTTCCCTAATTAGGTGCAAGGTTATGGATATTTCTCATTTCCTACTGATGGAGGTTACTGGAGACTCGGAGGCGGATTCCAATGGGATAGGCGATCCGTCTTCGATAAATTCACGTAATCTTTTCGTTATATGTTGTGATGATTCTATGGCCGGGGAAGATGATGCCGAGTCTTGTAGTTGTGATTTTGGTGATGATGACACAAAAATATCTTGATGCTCGGATATACCGGTCAGGACATAATCGGGCAGGGACTTTAGCCCAGAAGGCAGCGAACACACGAGCAAGATCCACGCGAGCATAGCACCACGCGAGCACGCCAAAGCAGGCCAGTAACTGTCTCCAAGAATCACGGGCCATGTTTACTCGCTCCCGAGATCATAGGCTGGAAATCAGGGATTAACTCCAATCACTCCCGGCAGTTACTCCTCCTTAATTACGGGGATTGACACCCCTCAAAATCAGCCCACAAATTACTCCATTTCATCATAAAAGCCAAGCCAGTACTTGGTCCAAGGTACGTTGACTATTCACAAGCTAAGGCTCTGTCAAATTGATAAGCAAATTCTTACTCTCACGCCGGAGTGCTTTAGCAGGGCAAGCCCCTGCATTCACCCTAGTGCGTTTTCTGTCATTTTCAGGTCCTTAGCTCAAGCCCAGATATCCAAACTTCACCAAGATTCCCAGAGAGTTCCTGACCGTGCCATTTTGTGCATCATCAGGTGATGTGGTTGGGTTGGACGATGAGGCTAATGACTGTGATAATCAAGATAATAGTGAAGAAAATGATGATCGTGAGTCCGGTTGGAGTCATCAAATATCAAAGGCTAGTACGCCCCAGGGAGGAGGAGGGAGAAGAATCAAGTAATTGTGTTGTTAAGAATGATGACTATGAGATGGAGGAGAATAGACTATTCTGGGAGGCATGTTTACAAGGTTGACTTGATGTGGTATCACCGATACACTGATCACTATATATTTATGCGAAAGTATAGTAGGGTACTATTTGTATCTTCTTTTTTTTATTTTTTTTATTTTCATCGGTTCCAATATATAAAACTTCTGATCAATCAATTCAAATTTTTTTTTTTTGTCTCGTTTCACAAACGGTCAAGAGAACAGGCATCACCGGTTGATCAATCACAAAATCCAACAACCCGCCTCCACGTACTTTTTCTTGAGGGCATGCAATCAACTACCAACCTAACAACATTCCCGGCCGCCGACATATAAGTATTCTAGCTAGTGGAGTTAACACGAGTGAGCTCATACAAGCCAGCCTCACTACGTACCTGCATGCCATACAGGAATAACTGGTTGCTATCCAGAGGCCCTTACCTCAAATTAACAAACTTAATTGCCTAACAATTTTTTTGAAGTTAATTTTGTACGCGGGTGGGGGACAAATCTTATTGTACAACAACCAAATGTGTAGTTTGCCCTTTACTCTTTTGTTATGTTACAATTCCGCACTTGCTATAGGCTTGGTCTAAAAATCAACTCAATCCTATATATGATCATCAATCAATTCCAAACTGTAGAAACCATATGGTCTAAAAGATGAAAAGCCCCTCATCACGTTTAAATTTATAGCTAGGAAGAAAAACCAAATTCTCATTTGTATCTCATCTTGATACAAAATGACCAAGTTGCGTGCGTGAACTAGGCATGAATTGTAACTTGTCAATATCAATTAATTAAACTTTCATTTTTATTTTTTCTATTCTAAGGGGATATATAAGAAGGGATTGAACTGAGACTTCACAATATATATATATATATATATATATTTTTTTTTTAGCTCCAGCTCTAATACTGATCCATTCTTTAGAGGTACGAACCCACTTGAACTCAATGACAAATCAACCTATAAATGATTCACTTGGCATGGATTCAAGGGAGGTACAGAACATAATGTTTCGGCCAAGCGTGAGTCTTGCGCCTTTGGACTCGACTAGCTCTGTCAATGAATCAGATATGTAAATTAACTCTAGAAGATATATGTATATGTATATATATAATAAACAAGAGGTCCTTAGATCGGGTCCTCCTTACCGGATCAGATATGACCAAATTCAAATTCGCTCCGCTTAGTTAATATTTTATCGGGTTTAGATCAGATTTGGATAGTTGGATCGGCTAAGTCAAATTTTGATTCACGTTCAGATCGAATGCAGATCAAAATCCAATCCATTAGCAGGTCTAGACTTAACCAGGAAGGTGAATTAAGTTGAGGTGTGCGCAAGCTGACCCAAACGAAATATCTTACCAACCAAAAAAAAAAAAAAATAATAATAACAAAGTCAAATGGTTTGACATTAAAAAAAAAAAAAAATAAGAAGGAAATATTAAATATAGGTTGACCTCTATGAGGTGTAGTTCACTGAGGAATAAAAGTTGTTATAGAATAGTACTCCAGAGAATAAAGAATTTTACAGGGTATTCAATTTGAAAACAAATCGCGGATACTTGGCCTAAATAATGGACACATCCATGTATAAACTGTAATGAAGCAGCAAACAAGCCAGCTGATGCATTGTTAAGGAGAGATGCAAACAAGTTGGTATAATTCAAAAAATAAAATTAAAAATAAAATTTCCCCTATCTACAGGATTGATTTAGTTAAGAACAAATTTGTTAACAGCTTACTATAGATAGTGTATTAAAATCTAATTTCTCAATGATCAAGATATACGTGTTCATTATTGTATTACTCTTTCCGTTCCTAAATTATTGTCCTGCATGTTTGATTTTTTTGAGTCAAATCAACTATTTTTCAAATAAAATTTTAACGTATTTTTTTTAATTTAAAAAAAAAATCATAAAATACGTAATTTGTAATACCAAAAATGTGTTACAAATTATGTGATTTAAATTATTGAGTAAAATTAAAAAAAAAGTCAAATTTTCATTTTAAAAACAGTCAGCTGACTTAAAAAAGTCAAATAGTACAATAATTTAGGAATGGAGAGAGTATAATTTATATTCGTTCGTCATGCAACGAGATTGGCTAATAAGGAATATTTAAATTGACATCCATTATTCATTGAACTGGTTTCTTCAATCATTTAAAGAACAAAATATTCATTATAATAACATTCAAATTATTCTACAAAACCAAATAGTGGAAATAATTAAAGGAATCAAGGAAAACATTCATGTTTAAGCTTAAAGAAACCAGGAGGTTTGTGAAGCTTGATGCCTATATAAGAAGTCAGAAGGAAACTTTCAGTTCATTCAATTACCTTACAACATTCTTTACCTAATTCCCAGCTTTGTTAATCTTACTAGAGAAAATGAGGCCAAGCATTGTTTTCTTGTTTCTCTCTCTTATGGTTCTTGAAGTTGTTAGGGTTTGCAATGGAGGTCAGGGACCTCACGGTCATGGTCCTCGTGGACCTCAAGGTCATGGGCTCACCGAGATGTACTATCAAAAGACTTGCCCTTTAGTTACTGATATTGTCAAGGGTATCACATGGAATCGAGTTGCATCCGATCTAACCTTGGGGGCTAAGCTACTGCGGCTTCATTACCACGACTGCTTTGTCAAGGTACGTACATAACTGTCCGATGCATTCTTTGTGCGGCCCTCCATATGTAAATAATTTTTGGGACCGATACAGAATGTGTTTGGTCCAGCCAGACAAGTACATATAGTAGAATGCATGCTTACGTTCATAGCAAAGTATAATGCATCCGGTTCAGCAAATTTCACTGCATGTGCATTGCTCATTTAAAATATACACACGATTTGTTTCTATATATACTTTCGTATTAGCTAGGCATGAGAAAAGGTCAATCATATCTTGAATGAAATAACTGATTTTCAATGTACTTGCAGGGGTGTGATGCATCGATATTATTGGACTCAACCCCAAATAACTCAGCTGAGAAAGATGCAATACCAAATCGATCTCTCTCTGGCTATGATGTAATTGATGATATTAAGACAAAACTCGAAGAAGATTGCCCCGGAGTTGTTTCTTGTGCAGATATTCTTGCTTTGGCAGCTCGAGATGCTGTCTCATTCCAAGTAAGATTCATACACACGCACATTTTATGATTAACTTCGTTGTGCCTCAACGGACATACTAGTTAGTAGTTCCTTAATCAAATGAAACTGCTTGTTGTATGTAATAATGCATGTATTATCTAAGATTCTTCCAAAACTCGCAAAAGTAACCCAATGGGGATTGGCCAAAATGCAGTTTGGAAAATCGATGTGGGAAGTTTTGGTGGGAAGGAAGGATGGAAAAGTCTCACTTGCATCCGAAGCTTTAAGCAACTTACCATCACCATTTGCAGATTTCGCCACTCTCCTAAAACTATTCACAAGCAAAGATCTAGACATTGTGGATCTCGTAGCTTTATCAGGTAATAGTTAAACCAATTCTCTTAAGTCCATGTAGAGAACCAATAATATAGAGTTGGCGCATAATTGAAATGTAATCTCTAACTATGCTAATAGGAGTATATCGGTTTGGTGATCATTTCAATTTCATTATGATTCGGCCTTAACACGAAAATTTCTACAGGTGCACATACAATTGGAGTTACACATTGTAGCTTGATTGCAACGAGGCTATACAACTTCACAGGACGTGGTGAGGCAGATCCTTCTCTCAATCCTAGTTATGCAGAAACCTTGAAGAAACTATGTCCCAAACCTATAAACCGATCCACCCTTGTAGACATGGATCCTCAAAGTGCACTCTCCTTCGATAGCGATTACTATGTGTCTCTTAACCAAAACAAGGGCATATTTGTATCAGATGCAGCACTACTTACTGATCCACGTTCAGCTCAGATAGCACAAGATCTAACAAATCAACCTCTTTTCTTTGCCCAGTTTGCTCAGTCGATGAAGAACATGGGTGCTATGCCAACCGAAGGTGTTGGAGAGGTTAGGCGGAACTGCCGAGTTGTTAATGCCTAACAGAGGATGATTTTCTATATGCTTCATCAGCATATCTTCTTATTTTTATCACCTTGAATTGATGTTGTTTTTGTTATAATTTACCGTACAAATCTAATGCGGCTGCACATGGATATATATTGTATTTCAACAGCAATATTGGTCTATTTTAAGCTGAAAAAGTTACATCTATTTGTGATTGAAAGAGTAATTAACATCTGATTCATGTAAAGATTACTAGCAAGAAAAAGGAAAATGGTTGCTGAGATTGAACAGTTGATTTGAATATGTAACTTGTCAAATGTAACTTTGCATCTGACTTTTGAACAAAATCAAGCAAAGTTTGCCTCCGTCCTAAATGGGTCTCACTTCACTTTTAATTTGCCCAAGAAAATAAAGAAAATTGGTTTTGAACTATGTAATGAAGCTATTCAAATTCTGGGCGTGAACAACTTCTTATAAGGTACGTATATCAAAGTTGAAACAGACTTCTAACTCGTTAAAACCATTGAACTCATCGAAGCGATATGCAAAGTCAATGTTCAATTAAGTCAGTACTGTACGTGGACTTTTATCGCTTGTACATGCTGATTCATGTACAACATTGTCACCATCGATGCTGTTACATGATTTTAATGCCATGAGATGAAAAGAATGTCCGATGTGTTTCAAAGATTGATTATTAAAATTAAGAAAGAAATTTGGCGTTAATTCCAGTACTCTAGCTTTTAACTAGTGCGGCTGGCCTATCATTCACAAGAAAAATTAACTGAGTTGTGGGTAATTAATCAGTTCGTCATTTAAGCGTTTGGAGGGTGAAGATCATGCATCGACCAAGTTGTCATCTATCGCTAATGACTCCTGATCTTCAACATTGTAGGAATGTCCTAAACTTAGTTAGGACCTCAAGGTTAGAAAGTGAAGATCATGAATCAACCAAGTTGTAATCTGTCGTTAAGAACTCCTCTTCAACATGGCAGAGTTCATCCAATGTTGTTCAAGAATGTTAAGGGAGGTGCCTGTCATGGCGTCATATCAGTTAGTTTGTTTTGAGCAAGTTGCCAGATTCCTTGTACATATTGAGAGCTATAGCTCTTTTCACTGTAACAATACACAATATGAAATTCAATAATACTACAGAAAAAAAAAAAAAAAGTTTCTCTCTTTTTACAAATTATTGGACCCTTTATATCAACAACCTAAAGTTTTCGATGGGTCAAGTCTTAGTTTCATCTCGCGACACTAAGCTTGGAAGACGGCATCGGCAGTTGTGAAGGGGAGGGAAACCCTATTACAAAGCACAGAGATGGACTGCAAAATGTGAAATGGTTTGAAAAGAAGAATGAAGAACTGTATGGGTACAATTACTTTTTAATTAGTTGACCTTTAAAGGTGCAATTCACCTGAGAAATAGAATATAGAGGAAATTCATCACAGAACAGAACGAATCGTATAATAGAGATTGGTCTGTTGTTCTAAAGGGAACACCAACATGCAACAGACTAGCAGTTTGGTACATTGTAGGATACATGCACAGTTTTGTAGGCATTGGGATTACCCCTTTTTTTTTTTTAAATCTCATTTAAAACACTTCATTTAATTAAGGTCAAACTTGGTAACACGAACCTTAATTCTTCCAATATTTTTGTTTATTGAATTTGTTTATCTCAAAGAACAAGTACAGTAATATTGGTCATTCCGTCCAACTATTTTAATGATCAATGAGTCGGATTTAGACCTTTTGAAATATCTACTCCCTCTTTTTCAAAAACAAAGTCAAATTTAGAATTTCCAAAATCAATTTGACTTTTTATAAAAAATGAAATTTTGACGTAAATTAAGTTGTATTAAATATATCGATTCAAAAAATGGTCAAATTGATTTTAAAAATTCAAAAAAAGAATTATTATTATTATTATTATTATTATTATTATTATTATTATTATTTGTGGAACAAAGGGAGTACTAAATATTAAGATGACAAAGTACGCTTACGCATGTAATCATTATCTATAAGAAATATGAGTAAAGTAAGAACCAAAATTTTTATTCTAATTTATCTATTTAAGATTGACAAGGAATATATCGCCCCAATTAAGCCCATGACTTGGAACTCATTGCAACATGCCATAAACCATGGGCGCGTGCACCGAGCTACAAGAGAGTGTATACTTGGTAAGTTCAAGCAAATGCTAATGTAAAAAGGGGAAGGATTGAGCATGCAACCAAATTGGTTTCTTCTTAGAAAAATAACTCAACATTAATGATTCATTGAACAAGTTTCTTCAATCATTCGAAAAACAAGTTTCTTCAAGCTTCTCTCCTTTAAGATACTTGGAGTCGTTAGTGTCTGCGATGGAGGTAAGCTAAAAAAGATGTACTATTACAAGAGTTGCCCTTTAGTTAATGACATTTTGAGAAATATCACATGGAGCAGAGTTGCGACAAATCCAAGCTTGGGCCAAGCTATTACGGCTTCATTACCATGACTGCTTTGTGAGGGTAAGCACATAAGATTCATGTTTTTTCTTATTTATCTTTGAATGAATTGTGCTGATTAATGTAAGAAATTTAATTCAAAACTTGCAGGGGTGTGATGCATCAATATTATTGGACTCAACGCAGAATAATACAGCTGAGAAAGAAGCCATACCTAACCGATCTGTCTCTGGCTATGATGTAATTGATGATACAAAGGTAAAGCTAGAAGAACATTGCCCTGGAATTGTTTCTTGTGCTGATATCCTTGCCTTGGCAGCTCGGGATGCTGTTTCATTCCAAGTATGATTCACGAATAACTTCATTAATTGAATAAAGAACAATGCCTACTAACATAATGTGAAATACACTTTATTCAAGATATAATCAAAACATGAACTGGTAAGTTGGAATTCACCTAAAATAGTGACCCAAAATGGGTATTGGCCAATTGCAGTTCCAGAGTCCAATGTGGCAAGTTTTGACTGGTAGGAAGGATGGAAGGGTATCACTTGCTTCTGAAGTTTCAAGCAACTTACCAACAGCATCTGCTAATTTCACCACTCTCCAAGGACAATTTGCAAGCAAAGGCCTTAAAATTAGGGACCTTGTTGTGTTATCAGGTAAATGAATTGTTAATGACTAGTCCATGTAGAGTACACGTTTTATTCTTTTTTGCAAATCATAACGAGTTCTGTTAGCAAATATTAATTGAGCTTAATTGGGATTAATCATCCAACATAGGTCAATTATTCAGTTATGCTTCTTTTTCATACTATCACTAAGTGACCTTAACGTCAGTAGTCAGATTTGTATAGGTGCTCATGTACTTTGGTTGCAAGAAGACTATACAACTTCACTGGAATTGGTGATGCGGATCCTTCTCTCGACCCAATCTATGCACAAACTTTGAGGACAATATGCCCCAATCCTCCCAATCGAACCACCCTAGTTGAAATGGACCCTGAGAGCTCACTCTCCTTTGATAGCAACTACTATCGGTCTCTAAACCAAAACAAGGGCATATTTATATCTGACGCAGCATTGCTGACAGATCCATGGTCAGCTCTAATGGCACGAGTTCTGCAAAATCGAATTGCTTTCTTTGCTTACTTTGCTCTCTCCATGAAAAGTATGGGTGCTATTGAAGTACTAATGGATGGCAATGGTGAGGTTAGGGGAAATTGCCGCGTTGTTAATGCCTAAGGGAGAGTGATTTCTCCATCAGCTTCATCAGCATTTATTGTTTTCTTTTTCACCGTTCATTGATATATTTTGTTTGTAACATAAAGTTTCCACTTGAGACATCAATTTTGGGACACTGTACAGTTCCCTTCATTAGATTAGCTCACTCTAACTTCAAATCCTTGTCTGTAATTAGTATGTCCCTATCTAGCACCTTAAGTTGCGAGTTTGCTGCATTTTTGGACCAAAATGTGGAAATAGATGCTGTATTTCTTTTCCTAGCTTATTGATTCTGCATTTCTGTGATGCATTCCCAAAATGTGTAGGCTGTAAATGTCTCCATTGGTACTTTCTTGATGCAGTAATGGATAATGAGGAGGAGCTATCTTTTTCCTATTGTGAAGTCCTTTACCGTTCAGTATTTTCTTCATTGAATGAAGTCATGTTTGCTGATTTTACTTATATATAGGAGATGAAATTTTGTCTTCATGATATCTAAGAAAGAAAGAAGAAAAAGGTGGAGAATGATAAAGTAGAGCAGTGAGTTATCCGTGAAGTACTTAGTTCAGAGATATGATCCTCTCCTAAACTTGGGTTTCTGCTAAAGTTAAAAGAATGAATTGTAAAGCCAAACTAATATTAGGATATACAAGCACCAGAAGTCAAGATTGATTTACCTTATCGATGAAGTCCCTCGAATTTAATAACCACGAGGAGTTAAGACCAGACGTGCTAGATACCCAGCTAGACAACATAACAAACACCTTGGCTGCACTCAACCTTGCAAACAAGAAAGTGTAAGAACCCAAGCAACTGAATCCGCTAAAGTTAAATCATCAGAACCGTTGCAGTATAACAACAAAAAAGGTAATTTTATGAAATTTTCTGAAAACAATCATCACTCATGTGAACATGGTAACTAGATAAACAAAAGTACATAAATATAGTACTCATCATATATTCTCTCAATAACGTATTTATGATTTGCTTATGGCAATAAATATTTTTACATAAACTTGGATATATGCTTCCAGTTATAGCTGTAGAGAGAGAGAGAGAGAGAGAGAGAGAGAGAGAGAGAGAGAGAGAGAGAGAGAGAGAGAGAGAGAAGCAGTGGTGGTTGTTCTTGATTGTCAAATACTTGGGATGACAAATCTGGAAGAAGGCATCCACAACAGAAGTATATGTTGGTCGAGATAAGCAATGGGGTATGCCTAGCGAGCAATGAAGGATACAAGTAATATTGCTCTTAACGCCTTGGGATGAGCTTTTAAATTCAGATGCTAGTGATCTTCAACTCACTTCAACTCTACCCATTGTTGATCTCCAAGGCAATGTGGAGTTAAAACCGTTCTCAATCGATCGGCAGGGATTACCGTATATAGCTGCAAAATGGGGCATAGTTTTTGCATCATAGTCAAAAGACAAAAAATTTGGAGCTTCAACCTTGAGCTCAGCTGTATCGAGTGGCAAGAAGATATCACAAATTCTTCAAGGGAATGACTCGATATGTTGATTCTCGTCAACAAATTGATATTTTAACCTCACGAGGAAAGGAAGTCATCCAAAAACGAAACTTTTCGATTTCTACTGGTCTTTATGTCAAAAATATGTTGCCCTGTCGAATTTACGGATCCGAGGTTCTTTGTATCATCATAACCACGTACAGCAATGGTCTTAATCAGAGGGCAGCTAGAGACCATACTATGAAACGTATGGTCAAAAGTTTTGAAAAACAACATGGTCAAACAACTAGCAGTGTTTCGAAAATATTTTGAAAAATAGAAGAAAAAAAGAATGGAAGAAACACAACTCGTATTGTATCGAGGGAATGCAGCATAATAAAACACACATTATTAATTATGTTTCTTAATTTGTGTGCTTTATCAACTAAGAACATTTATCCGGACGGACGGAGGGAGTAGTAGATAATGCAGCACTGAATCAAACATCTTTTAGTATAATCAACTTTATGTAATTTTTCCACAAAAAGGAGCCATGCTCGTGACTCTTCCAGTGGTGTTTTGAAAAGCATTACAACGAAATTTATACCAAACAACATAATTGAACAGCTAGTAGATTTCTGGAACATAATGAAAAACAGAACAAAAACAGATTATATGCTGCAGCATAGTCCTCTTCGGCTAATCATAGTGGCTTCCAGTCCAAAGCAAAAGCAATCGTCCAGCTGTTCTGTTGTCGTAATTTTCTAGGAGCTGTTGATGGTATTATCAATCTATTCCAATCAAGACGCTTCCGCTCATTATCGACCACATAAAAGAGCTTTGCATCCTTAATGTAATGTCGCCAACACTTTATCTGACTCGAACCACAGCACTTTGGAACTTTTCTGTTCCTTAGCTCCTGGCATAGATTTCGTATTATGTCTTTGTTGTCCGCTGTATTTTTGTCATACTCACATATGACTGACTTGGGTTGACACATGGACAACAATCCTTCAAGAAGAGGCAGACATATACACTTATATACTAGCGATAAAGTCTCAACTTCATGATCACTAGGAAGTGGGATTATTCCGAACCTCTCGTTATTAAGCCACGCATTACTGTACGAGAGAGTTACAACTGTAACTGTAGATTTTCGAAACTTTGTGAGAAATTCCCTTAAGCCGTGGAACCAATCTGCATAAATTTCACCATGGCACCACAACATAATGCTAGATTTCCCTTTTCCTGCAGGGTTTGTTAAAAGCAAAGGGGCTTGACGGCACCAATTACGGTATTCCAGCAAATGTAAAGTAGGAGCATCAATTTCCATTTGTAGTAGTTTCGAACACTTATCTAAGCTCAGACGCTTGAAGGAAAGACTTGAAATCACGAGCTTCTCTAGCTTATGGCAGGAATCAAGTCTCAAATCCTCAAGGAGGGGACTCTTAGATAAAAGGCTTCGCAAATGTTCATCCGTAATGCCAGAGTATGATAATGTTAAACTCTTTAAACTTGTACATTTACCAATGTTAATCACTCCCACATCACGATTACAAGTAAACGATTCAAGCCTTGGCAAATTAACATTAACCTCTTTCACAGCGTGACAACTCAAGTGAAATGCTCGGAGATTGGGAATTGTGGCAGCATGAATTTTTGTCAACCCTCGACAATCTTCAAGATGTAGCTGCTCAATCAAAGGGCAGCTGGAAATTAAGTAATGAAAGGTGCGATTATCCATAGGTACCCATTTAAGTTTCAGCTTCTTTAGATTGCAAAACTTGATATCTCCATTGATATGGTCAAAGCTGTAATTCAGTGTATTGAGATCAAGCTCCAGAATGTCGCTCTGTACCACCATCCGAAACCATTTTTGGACATTATCACGGACCTCATGGGAAGCTATGTAGTTCTCAATATCTAGTCCCTCTAAATGAAGCCTGAATTTCTGTATAGGAATTCTTTTCTGGCGATAATTCTGTAGAGTGTTGTTAACAACTTCTATAAAATTTCGAGTGAACTTGGATTCAAAATCAAGAATGGGGCGGGTAGACCATGCACGAAGCCACGACTTGCACTACTAGAAACACGCTAATTACTGTCGGAGGATTTACTGTCGGAATTTTCCGACAGTAATTACTGTCGGATAATTGGAAATTACTGTCGGGACATCCGACAGTAACGTTAATTTTTTGGCGGGATAAATATTACTGTCGGATTATTTCCGACAGTAATTGTCCGACAGTAATATAAGTATATTCTCGAATATACCTTTTCATCCGACAGAATAACCGTCGAATAGTCCGACAAGAATTTTCCGACAAGAATAAGAGAATATTCTTCGAATATTCCTTTTTTGCATCGTCAGAATTTGGAGATTGATATTACTGTCGGATTCCGACAGTAAAAGTCCGACAGTAATTTCTGACGGAGGTTTTCTGTCGGATATATCCGACAGTAAATTGAAATTAAACCTAAATCGAGCAGCGCCTTCCCCAAATCGACAGATTTCTCACTCTCTCTCTCTCAGTTCACTCTCTCTCTCTCTCTCTCTCTCTCTCTTGCTTCAGACGTGGTTTCCGCCGCCGTCAGCCGTCGCCCCACCCCACCGTTGTCGCTTGCTTGCCGTCGTCGCCTCGCTCACTCTCTCTCTCGCTCTTGCTTCAGCCGTGGTTTCCGCCTCCGTCGCCCGTCGCCCACCCCACCGTCGCCGCTTGCCGTCGTCGCTCCGTCGCCCGTGGTCTCTCTCTCTCTCTCTCTCGCACTACCTCCAACGCCGGTAATCATTTCTCCCTCTCTCTTTCTCTCTCTATCTCGATTCATCGCCTTTAAGTTTCAGATGTTTGTGTTCTTTGCATGTATGCTAGGGAGAGACACATGCACCTTTTTCTAGTCCAATTTTTATGTTCAAGGGTCTTTACTTCTTTGACAAAGTTTGACAAAGTTTTTCTGCAGTTAAGTTTAGATGATATTTGTAGTATATTAAGGATACAACCACGTAAGCACACCAACTGTTTGGTTTTATTCCTGAAAGAGTGCGTTTTGGTGTATTAGCTTTAGATGACTTACTGTTTGCTTGTAATGAATTGCTTTGTTACCAATGATCATGCTAACATCACTGTCTTACTTTTAATTTAGTTAAGTTCCAATCAGGAGGGGTTGAAATATACCCTGATTCAAATAAATTGTACTATTCAAAAAAATAAATAAATTGTACTACTGTAGATTGGTATTGATTTTAGTCTGACTAAGTTTTTCTGCATTTTAGATGACAAGTTTCAGTTTACATTTACAATTGGTATTTTACAGATTCGACACACACACACACACCTACCGTTTGATTATTTGCCTTGCAGAGTTCTGTTTGGCGTATTAGCTTTAGATGACTTACTGTGTTCTTGTAAGTACATTATAATTTCCGATGGGAAAGGAAAAAAGAAAAGAGTTTATATCTTTCTTAAAGATGTTTGGGTTACCTTATTTTATCCCCCCTCAATTGGGCGGGTCGGATTCTGCAGTCCCCTGTTCTTTTGGGGTGTATTATACCCTTGTGTAATTCAGAACTATATTTTCCTGCATTTTTCTTACTTGATGTGGTAAAATCATAATCCAGCCAAAGGGTTTTACTTGTTTGGGCTTTCTGGAATTGTGTATGTGTTGGTTGAGTGAGGAAGTGAGATTGGCCGATTGATTAATTAAATGGCTGTCATCAACTGAAGTTGGTGGTCTGTGTCTTCTCTCTTGGGATTTCCTCGTCAGTTTGTTTTGTATACACTCACTAGTTTTTAGTTACTATACCTAATACTGTCCATTAAGTTTGAAAATATTAATGCAATTCCTGTGAGATTTGAGCTACACTAGTATCACTTATTCTACATAGTTTGTCATTAACTTTTGTTGGTTATCGTTTTAGTTAGTTTGGATTCTTGTTGAAAGTGTACCTTTTGCAGTTTATGAGGTAGTTTCAATTCTATTCCAACCCGACACAATCACACCACTGCTTGGAAAATTTTCGAGGAGAAATTGTGATTCTCAGATACCAAAGTGCAAGAAATTGTGATTCTTTCTTGAGGTTTCCCAATTTTAAGAATTTCTTGAAATGCAATCGTACCTTTGATGATACATTCCTGTTCTCAACATTCTAGTATGGTTTTTCTTCTAAATTATCATAAACAACAATTTTGAGTTTCTTTCTGTGTGTGTTTGAGTTTCCCCTCCATGACACTAGGTCTATTGAGGCAAGTTCAATAGATGTTCAAAAAGTAAAGTGGATGTGTTCGTGTCAAGGTTTTTCACCCATCATCGAACTCGAAGTTTCGGGTCTCTTCTCTTGTGTCCAAGAATGACCTACCAACCCTACTCCGCGACGCACCACAAAAGACCCTTAAGTTTGATTGTGGGTTTATATTCGACATTTATAATTAACCTTGAAATTCATCACGCATGCTTCACAAAGGTGCTCCAAATAAGCATTTTCTCTTGTTCAACTTTGTTGTGCACGGTGGGAGTTCACCTGTTAGGACCAGATCCTTATTCAGCTACGTAACTTCGTGTGATCTAGGCCCGTGTTTGTTTAAGGTGGTTGCATTCAGCAAGAGAAATAGTTATGGCCTATTACTCGATACTCTACATGTCCATTTTTGTTATAATTGTATGCTCATAAAAGCATGATTGTTCGTGTGCATCTCGCTAGTGAGTTGACCAAGCTTTTGATGTCGTTTAAGACCCTTTACTCCTAAGACCCTTTACTTCTAGTCCAACTCGTATTGATGTATCATCTCGGTGATACGATGTATTTGTGTTCATATTTCCAATTGTACTCAAATTTTGAATAATCTTTAGTTTTGGGTCTTGTTCGCACTCATAGATGTATTTGTAGTAAGGATTTGAATATCCTTCATATCCGCTTTTTAATTTGAAACTTTTTAGATTTTTCAGTCGTACCATGGTTATGTTTTTTATAGTTCAACTTATAGTATTTTATTACATTTTAAAAAATATGATTACCGTTAATCTTAGATGTTTAGATCTACCGTTGTTGGCTACAATATTACCGTTAATCTTAGATGTATAAATCTACCGTTGTTGGTATAATGACACGGTTGCCCTTAGAACCCGACGTGCATGATATTTGTGTTGAGTTGAGAATTGAGAGTATTATGTTGATATTCATGCCTTAGTTGAACCACTTAATTTCACTTCCCTTTAGAGATTTAATGTCTCTATTGTATGCCCGTAGCAGATGGCACGAACTAGGAAGACCGCCAGATGTCGCTTATGCATCCGATCTTATTTCAACTCGTACACGCATTACGAGAACCGAGAGAACTTGAGGACCAACCGAATGTGGCCCTAGGTGAGACACCCCGAGTGGATCAAGTGACCCCACCGAACCCTCCCGCACCTACCCAAGACTCCAATAGGGAATGTAATCATTGAGAGTGTGTTACACTCTATGTTTCGACTAGCATGTGTAGTATGTGGTATTGGTATCCAATGATACCGATCCGTCCGTTGAATGTATTTAGAGTTCGAAACTCTTATTATTATTTATGTTGACCTTGTGACTCATTGACGTGAATAGGCATCACGAGCATGTTAACTTGGGATTCCGTTAGCTTTTTATATTGTCGATGATGGGATGTAAGCTAAGAAATCAACTTTGACTTAAATCAATTAAACATATATTTCATCGATGATCATTCATTAATAAATTATAATATCTGGACACCGCCGCACTTCGGTGGTTCTTAAAGTTATCAAACTTTAAGAATGGACGGTAGAACAAAAGGATATTATTTTTCATTAATGAATTTCGCTTGTTTCTTTACCCTATAAAGTTTCGTAAATTTCCCTTAATCACAACCTTAAATTCTAAACCCCAACCTAAACCCTAAATTGGACCCTTAAACAACCCTAAACCATATCTAAACCGTATCCAGCTAAAATTAATCAAATATATTTATCTTTAAAAAAATCAAGTTTTTAGAAAATTAGGATGTAAGCTATATAAGAAATCAACTTTGACTTAAATCAATTAAACATATATTTCATCGATGATCATTCATTAATAAATTATAATATCTGGACACCGCCGCACTTCGGTGGTTCTTAAAGTTATCAAACTTTAAGAATGGACGGAGTAGAACAAAAGGATATTATTTTTCATTAATGAATTTCGCTTGTTTCTTTACCCTATAAAGTTTCGTAAATTTCCCTTAATCACAACCTTAAATTCTAAACCCCAACCTAAACCCTAAATTGGACCCTTAAACAACCCTAAACCATATCTAAACCGTATCCAGCTTAAAATTAATCAAATATATTTATCTTTGAAAAAAAATCAAGTTTTTAGAAAATTAGGATGTAAGCTATATAAGAAATCAACTTTGACTTAAATCAATTAAACATATATTTCATCGATGATCATTCATTAATAAATTATAATATCCGGACACCGCGCACTTCGGTGGTTCTTAGAGTTATCAAACTTTAAGAATGGACGGGTAGAACAAAAGGATATTATTTTTCATTAATGAATTTCGCTTGTTTCTTTACCCTATAAACACTAAACCCTATCTAAACCCCTAAACCCGATCTAAACCCTAAATTCTAAATCATATCTAAACCCTAAACACTCACTCTATCTAAACCCCCAAAACTCTATATAAACCCTAAACCATGCCTAAACCCTAAATATTATCTAAATCGTATCTATCATTATATTCTCGTCATTCCCATCTAAAGCCGATCATCCCAAATTTCCCACATCAATGTAGGTTTATTGGATTCAAGATGGGAGATCCTTCAATTGAAGTATCTCTTTCATTCGCCGTGGAGCAATTACTAGATAAAATTTGTGTATGTCGTCGTTAATTTCCGCCGATTAAGCTTATTTAAGAAGAGAATTCTTGAAAGCATCCAAGGACAACGGAGATGCTATTCTTTATGTCGTTGATAGTTGTCCGTCCTTTCATAGATCCCTACAAATATTGCTCGTGAAGAAGAGTTCTCGGACTTGGGATGACCTCAAAAGGGTTGAAAACTATTCTTATGCCGAGATGCTACTAAGTTTTGTTAAAGCTTAGTCTTAACTCCAGTGTAAGGATACTTTGCAATCCTTGTGAGCTCACTCCCAAAGTGCCAAAACTCTTTTTCACCAAAGAATATTTTTAGGCTTCAATGAACGATGGAGAGTCGTCAACGACATAGGGAATTACAAAACTCCTTTGTCCTTGGATGCTTTCAAGAATTCCTCTTCTTAAATAATCTTAATTCGGCGGCAGAGATAATTAACGACGACGTACACATATTTTATCTAGTAATTGCTCCAGGGCACTGATCAGTGCAAATATGTTGTTTTATAAGGGGTTTGAGTGTAAATGTAGAGTTTTAGAAGGGTTTGAGTGAAATTAGGCTTTTATGAATTCATCAAAACATACATATTATATGTTATTGTTTTACTTATGCTTTAAATTGATTTGTTGGGTAGCCATGTGGATGCTATGAAATCCATGGTCAAAGCAGGCACCAGTAACAATTAGGTTGTTTTAGAAGGGGATTGGGTGTAAATGTACTGTTTTAGAAGGGTCCGAGTGTCAATAGGTCGTTTTAGAAGGGTTTGAATGTCAATAGGCTGTTTTAGAAGGGTTTGAGTGTAAATAGGCCTTTATGAATTCCTCGTAACATACATATTATATGTTATTGTTTTACTTATGATTTAAATTGATTTGTTGGGTAGCCATGTGGATGCTATGAAATACATGGCCGAAAGCGGCACCGGTAACAATTAGGTTGTTTTAGAAGGGTTTGAGTGTCAATAGGCTGTTTTAGAAGGGTTTGAGTGTAAATAGGCCTTTATGAATTCCTCAAAACATACATATTATATGTTATTGTTTTACTTATGATTTAAATTGATTTGTTGGGTAGCCATGTGGATGCTATGAAATCCATGGTGAAAGCAGGCACCTAACAATTAGGTTGTTTTAGAAGGGGATTGGGTGTAAATGTACTGTTTTAAGGGTTTGAGTGTCAATAGGCTGTTTTAGAAGGGTTTGAATGTCAATAGGCTGTTTTAGAAGGGTTTGAGTGTAAATAGGCCTTTATGAATTCCTCAAAACATACATATTATATGCTATTGTTTTACTTATGATTTAAATTGATTTGTTGGGTAGCCATGTGGATGCTATGAAATCCATGGTCGCAGAACGGTAACAATTAGGTTGTTTTAGAAGGGTTTGAGTGTAAATCGGTTGTTTTAGAAGGGTTTGAGTGTACAAAAGCCTTTATGAAAGGGTTTTTCGGTTTAAATAGGTTGCTTTAGAAGGATTTGAGTGCAAATAGGTTGTTTTCGAAGGTTCGAGTGTAAATAAGTTGTTTTAGAAGGGGTTTGAGGGTCAATAGACTATTTTATAACGATTTGAGTCTTAATAGGTTGTTATGAGAATGAATTGAGCTCAAATAGGCCGTCTTAGTAGGGTTTGAGTGTATATATAGGTTTTTATTGTTTTCTTATAAGTTGATCGTGTTATAGCTTAATATGTGTTCTTTGCTAATTTTAATTCATTATATTTGTAGAATCAATACTACGGTACCGAGGTACCGATGATCGATTTATTTGTCGCGACCCACACCACTCCCGCTCCTCCCGGTGCCGATTCGCCGATTGTCTTTGTCGATGAGACTAGAGAGAGCATTTGTAAGTATTACTTAAAATATTTTAATTCTATTTTGTTTATTAGTTAATGGTAAATGTTAATATTAATGTTTTTATGTTTTTGTGACACGAGAGCCTATAAGGACTCTATGTCCACGCAGTCGCCGAGGGGCTTGTCCAGACGCCCTTGTCGCCGACATTTGGCACTCGGTCACTGCGAGTCAAGGAAGAAGAGGGAGATCGCGTCTACGGCTTTGGTGACCACGGCGCCGCTGCGTTTAGACGAGGCGGATCGACTTCTTCCTCGGCGACCGCGTCCTTCGGTCCTTCTTCTCGATCGCTGAGCGTGCCCCGATCGAGAAGACGCAGACTCTCGGCAACAGGCCAGCCCGAGGAGAATCGGCGACGCGACAATGGATGGAGCAGCAGGAGGAGGAGAACCGGCGACGCGACAGATGATGCGCGAAGAAGCGGAGCTAGAGCAGATGCGACGATCGTTCATGGAGCAGACCTCGGCCTCGGCCTAGGTCTTCCATTGTCCGTAATCTATTTGAGCCCCTCCCCTCCATAGTAGACACATTATTTTAGCATTGTAAACTTTGTTGGATTGTGTATATATTAATTTTAATTTGTTTTATTAATTTGTTAATTATATTGATGCAATGTTGTATGTGTGTGATTGTGTATATATAATTGTTATATCAGGTGAAAAAAAAAACGAATTTCAAAATTTTAAATTTTATTTTTTTATTTTGATTTGAAATTACTTCGGAACACTCCGACGGAAATAAAAATATCCGCTAACGGCTACCCGTTTTTCGTCGGTTCCGTCAAACAATTAACGATAATCCGACAAGAAACTAACCTAATCGCTAACGGTTGTTATTGATTTATCGTCGGATTATCCGACAAGAATTCCGTCGGACATTATTCGACGTAATTATGTTGGAAAATCCGGCATAATTCTGTCGAATATTGTCCGACGGAATTCTTGTCGGATTTTCCGACAAGAATTCTTGATCGGCTGTCCGACATCGTCGGATGAAAATTACCGTCGAAGCTTTACTGTCGGAAACTGTCGGAGCGTTTCCGACAGAAAATTTATAATTACTGTCGGAAAATTTTAATTACTGTCGGAATTCTCCGACAGTAAATACGTGTTTTCTAGTAGTGTTGGATAGAACACTGGTTCTAGCAGCCTCTTTAGGTTTGAGGAAAGAAAATATATGTTGGATAATGACATCGGGCAATTCGGAGATCCTATCAAATATGGTTGCTGCTGTTTCTCCTGTAATAAACCTTGAACACGCCATCCGTAGATCTCTCCCTGCATCACAAACCTAAAAAAAAAATAAAAAATGCTAGCAACTTAAAATTAATTTGTAATTAGTTGTTCTGATACCAATACTAACATGAATGTGCATGAATAGATAATCCTTAATACACAATAAGAAATTTAAAAAATAAATTGTATAATTCAAATAAGTGACTATTTAAAGGGCATTATTGTCCTAACATAAATTAATTTGAAACATTATTAATAAATATGGTGGATAAGCAATTAATACAGTGGAAGTAGTCTCTCTCTCTTTGTGATAAGTGAGTCAATTAATGCAAGTAGGTGAATCGTTTAATACAATTAATCTTAGCCATTGAATTGAATAGTCTCTCTCTCTTTGTGATAAGTGAGTCAATTAATGCAAGTAGGTGAATCATTTAATACAATTAATCTTAGCCATTGATTTTCAATTCAGTGGTTGATTTAATAGTAACCATTGATGGTTATATTTTTAAAGTAACTATTGAATAATTTCCCATATATATATAAATATATATATATATATATAAATATAAATATATATATATATATTTAGAGAGGTTGGACTTTTTTTTTTTTTAATTAAAGGAGGGAACACCCTCTAAATTTATTAATGAAAAAAATAAAAGTGGGGAGCTTAAAACCTGACCACATAGAGTGCCTACAGCGAAGGAGACATACAATTTATTCAAACAACGAAAATATTTCTTACGCTAATTTATAAGAAAAAAAGTTAATAGTTAAGACGAAAGATATATATATATTTTTTCCGATTACCTCTTCGGAGCGGAATAGAGCTAACCACATTTAAACTTTCAAAGATATGTTCATACTTGTCAAATTCAGACATAGTTGAATTGATGTATGCTTCAAGTTCTTCCTCGTCCTCTTCGAATACTTATAGAGTGACAAATTTATTGGGGGACAAATTTGAATGCATCGTGTTATCCACGTGAATTTGGATGGAGGAATCAATCACATTTTCTTCTTCAATGGCTGCAGTCTGTGTGCTTGTCCCACCAGGTTCAAGACTTTCTTGTACGGCTTCCATGGCACGATTGAGAGTATTCACAACCAAATGATTTGGCAGAGCAGTTGACATTAGATCTTGAGTTGAGTCAACTGCCTTGACCTCTTGTTCTACTTCAAAAACCTTCAGAGCAATAAACTTATTTGGAGAAATTAGAATTGGGTCCTCACTACCAGGAGAACCCATCATCTCCTCATTCTCTTTATCATTCAAATCGTGCTCTGGCTCTTTGTGCTTCTTGAAATTTTCACTTAAGTGCGGATTCAAAATGGTGGGAGAAGCTGCATCATTAATATTATCAACTATGCCTTTATCCTTTTGCAATGAGCCGAACAAGGAATCTTTTTGACAAATTGTTATTGTCCACGTTCAAAATAGGGGTGTTGTTAGAGTTTGCCGATGCTGGAGAGACAGTTTTCATTGGATGAGTCAAGTTTGTCCACAAGAGATGGTTGTGCTTTGGGTTGCCATATATTTAGCTTTTGTTACGAGAGTGTTGGGCGCGGGATCCATTCCTTTATCACTAGAACACAAATTATTTTGCGCAATCTTGCACATATCATCATCGTGCCCTTGGCGAAAACAGTTTGTACAATAAAGAGGAAGTCGTTCGACTTGAATGGATTGCCAAAAACCTGGAAGCGTTGGGCCACAATCAATCCATATTCTACTGGGGAGAGTCTTGGTTAGATCAATTTCTATACAAACCCTAGCAACACTAGGGTGTGTAAGATTTGTTGTTGGAGAATCAATTAATAGAGGCTTTCCAATCAAGTTGGCTATGGAGAATAGGGTGTGCTTATGGAACAGGTAGATCGGAAGATCGGGCAAGGCAAACAAAACGGGAACAATAGGGCTCTCAACATCCGGTTTTAAAATTCGAAGATCACTTGAAGACTCGCATTGGAAAACTTCCTAAATACCATTGATCTTTCATCCACAACCTTTGGTAGTCTGCTTCGTGGTGCACTTGAATCAGAATCTGTTTAGTGTCTAGATGTCCAAGTGAGACTTCGGCCTTGAGCTCGAATGTGAGGAAAAACTTTTTTATGGCCTCCATTGTGGGTCGCCCATGAGAGAACTTACCCACTAGTGCAAGTTAATTTGAAGGGATGCAATAGGTTTTGAATTAGTTCTTCGGCAAGTCGCAATGCTGGTTCGCCTTTGAAGGAAGAAGGAGGGATTAAGGGAATTTTCAGGATCACGGTGGAGGAAACGATTGCTGCGAAAAATTTCTTTATGGTGGGAGAGGGTGGTGCCGGCGGATTGGCAACAGTTGTCATGGCCGCAGCTATGAAGCCTTAAAGAGGCCGCAACCCTAGTGAGGAGAGATATATATATATATATATATATATATATATATATATATAATCGGACATATTTATGTTGACATTGAAGTCTACCAAATCAAATCGTTTGACTAAGCGTTAAAGTCCAATTAATAAGTTCTTGTCAACAATGACATTAAGAGCCCGTTTGGTGCAGCGTTTACAAAATGCAGTGTTTTAAAAACGCAGCGTTTTAAAAAACGCAGGGCTTGTTTGGTAGTTGGACAAGGATAAAGAGTATTATTAATCCCGGTGCTATTAGCACCCTCGCTATTAATCCCCACTTATAAATTAGGAGTAATTTTGGATTTAAAAATGTTAATTACATATTATTTTTTTTTAGTGAGGGCGCTAATAATACCACCCTCAACCTTGGTATTATTAGCGAGGGGATAAGGACTTTATCCGGATAGCTCGTACTATTAGTCCCGACCGCCTATTACATACCAAACATCCGACTATTCGGCTTATTAATCCTATCCGGCCTTAATACTGACTACCAAACGACCCCGCAGTGTTTTAAAAACGCAGGTCTTTCCTTATAAATACGTTTGGGATATCACTTCAATACGCAGTTTTTTTTTCCTAACAGCGTTTTAAAATTTGCGCTTTGGGAAAAAGCTGGAAATTCTAGCGTTTTAAAATGCAGTTGCGTTTTGAAAACGCTGCTTTTTTTGCCGCAGTATTGAAACACAATTTTTGCAAATAAGTTGCGTTTTATCCCTGCGTTTTGGCCAAAACGCTCGACCAAACGGGCTCTAAGTTTATAATGGAGTAATACTGTGGTTGAATGAGATTTTCTAAACTTTTTCCAGAAACGTTAGTATATGTTTAATTACACACATTACATGGATGAGTTATTTGGACTAAAAAACAAAAGTTTGATAGGTCAAAAATAAATGTCATTAACCCTTGTTTTTATTGTGTCTTAAATGGTAAGAGTGCCAAATTACTTTTTTAGTTACTCAACATCTGGGATCAAATGTTATGTGCATAAAAACGTTAGTTATCTTTATTTATTCAAAAAAATCATGAAAATTAGGAAAAAAAATTTGACTACATATTCACTAGTATTAAACAAACAAAAGGAATAAATTTTATATTAAAATATAAAAAAGAATAAATTTAATGTATTTTTATTTTGGTACACCTTGATTACATAAAAATTAGTAACGGAATAGATGCCAAGGGCTCTATGACTTTAACGATTGACTTCACAAGCTTCGACGGAGTTGTATGCCAATTAGGCTACAAAAAACTATTATCTACCCCTTAATTTAATCGAAGATTATTGAGAAGGAAATATAGTGCAGTCTTTTTCTAAGCAAACCTAAACCTAGGAAATATATACTCTGCATGTACAACTTAATGGAAGTCAAGCACGGTGAACTTATTGACTCATGCCAAGTATAGTGATGAAATTGAAAAAAAAAATTGTAGAGTGAGCTTAATGAATTTTTTGTCAAAGTAGGGTGACCAAATTGCGATTTAAGCCTAGATATTATACAAAAAATTTTATTTTTGATGCTCAATTGATTGAGTTTTTATTTCAAATCATTTGATTGGTTGATAAACAAGATAGATTTAAAAGACATCAATTCACTTTTTTACGATATGAAAAATGCATAAAATGTCAATTAGTAGCCTGTTAGGATTTTGTGGACTTATGTATGTGTATGCATAGGATAAATATGTGCATTTGGAGATACAAACGTGTATGCACTACGGTTTAATCATATGCTTCATGTTATTTAAAGTTAATATGCCTAATTGAAGTGGTTTATTAATTTATACGGGCCTAAGTCATCTTTTGATAATCATGGGTTTAATTGAATATGTGTAGAGACCTCTAGGAAGCTAATTGTCAACTTATAATGGTCTAGTTCATAATTTGGTCAAACTTATATAAAAGGTAGGGGTGTAAATTTAAACCGACGAACCGCGAAACCGAACCAAACCGAGCGGTTTGGTTTGGTTTTAGACTAGGGTGGTTTGGTCACGATTTGGAAATTTTATAAACCGATCGGTTCGGTTCGGTTTGTGGTTTTAGGGGTCAAACCGAACCAAACCGAACCAAACCAAACCATTATATATATATATATATATATATATATATATATAATATTCTTGTTATTAATAGTCATTGATTTGTCTTAAAAATTTTATACCGAGATCTAGAAAAATCTAAGAGTAAAGATGGTAATTGCACGCCTTAGTCTCTCAACTCTCTCTTTTTCTCTCACCTCAACGTAATGTCGTGTTTCACCATTAATCCGCTATTGTCCCTCTCACCTCGCCGGCACTCTCCGTTTCACCTATCTAACATTCTTTCTCACACCTTATACAACCAAAATTTTCTCTCAACCATCGTAAGATCTCTCTCGACCTTACAAAATTAGTCTCAACTTTCCTTTTCTTTTTCAATATTTGAAAATTTACCTTGTCTTCTTCTTTTCTAATATTTGAAAAATAAATTACTTTGAATCATAAAACCGAACCGAACCAAACCAAACCGAATGGTTCAGTTCGGTTTGGTTTCAAGCCTCATGCGGTTCGGTTCGGTTTGAAAAAATGGAACCGTTAGGAGGCGGTTCAGTTCATGGTTTTGTCATAAACCGAACCAAACCGAACCATTTACACCCCTAATAAAAGGTTATGGTCCGCAATTGTGCGATAGGGTTACAATTTTTTTTCTCTATGCTGTCCCACTAGCAAGAAAAAACCTAAAAATATTATGTTACAATTAATCTTTCTCATGGATTCAAGTACACTTTCGCATCTAGTTTATTGTTTTGGGTAATTCCTATACTCTCTGCATCCTTAAATTATTGTCTTATTTGACCCGACACACGGTTTAAGAAAAAATAATTGACTTGATTATTAATTTTGATATAGTATGTTGTTTCTTTTAATGTAAATGTGCATGTGGCCCATAATTAAAGTAAGAAAAAGAGTAAGAGTAAAATGGTAAAAGTGATGTTTTAAAAAAGAAAGTTTCAAACAAAAAACGATTATTTAGGGACTAACAAAAAAAAAAGAAAGAAAAATAATAATTTAGGAAGATAGGGTGTATTTTCGATCTATGGGTTTTAGCATTGCTTGATTTCAATTCCAACAAGTTGTATCAAACACCTTCACATTAGAATTATCTGCAATTTATTCTCGAGAAAGACCTTTGTGTGAGTGGGCTACTAGCCCTCATCATCGATTGACAGCCTGGCCATTGTGGTCTAATGGAAAGCATTAAATTGTAACCCACGCACAATTGGGAACTATAATCTTTTCTAATTTTAGTTTGACCTGATTATCAACCAATCTATTATAAGTTGATAATTAACTCCCTTGATGTATGTACATATATTAAATTAAACCCCATACTTATCAAAAGATGACTTAGACCCTAACTTAATAGATCATTTTAATTAAAACCTATTTAACTTTAAATAACATGATGTATAAGATTAACCCGCTGTACATACACGTCTGTGCTCAAATGCACATATTTATCATATGCACATTTAAATATAAGTCTACAAAATCCTACCAATCAGATATACATCAACTGAGTTTTGAAATTATTTCATTCATTATTGATAAATTTTTGGGTGTTTGTGTAAACATTTTTTTTTCCCACTGGCATTGCACTAGAAATAAACTCAAAAAGAAAAAACAAGGTTAAACACATAATTACTTTATTTTAATAAGAGAAATAAATTCAAAAGAAAAGTTGGTTGCTAAAAGGAAAAAGAAAATAAAAAACTAATAGTTTAAAGGAAAAACAAATAAAATAAGGAATAATCAAACAAAATTAAACAAGTGAAAACCCACAAACACTAGCTTATTAACGGCCTAACTAAGAGCCCGTTTGTTCGCGCGTTTTGGCCAAAACGCAGGGTTAAAACGCAACTTATTCCTTAACTTAGCGTTTCAATGCTGCGGTAGAAAACGCTGCGTTTTCAAAACGCAGCTGCGTTTTAAAACGCTGGAATTCCTAGCTTTTTCCCAAAACGCAGATTTTAAAACGCATTAGGGAATAAAAAGCAGCGTTTTGACATAATATCCCAAACGCATTTATAAAGAAAAAAACCGCGTTTTAAATAATCTGCGTTTTAGAAACGCTGCGTTTTTAAAACACTGCGTTTTCAAAACGCTACACCAAACGGGCTATAAACTAAACTAAAACCAACTTATGGTAGCAACTTAAAATTATTAAAATTAGTTAATTAGTCTAATATATACCAATACTAAGGTCGTGTAGAAATAAATGATTTCTAAAACCCAAATAATGACGCGACGGAATAACAATAAACAAATGCCCAAATTACCAATCACCAATATATAAACCAATTACTAATATGGATGCATGATAACACAAACTGTTGTGGTTGTATACAAGTGCGTACATACGCCAAATAAATATTACACAACCGGAAACCCTAGGTACATGAATCTAAGGGATCCTCACAGAGACGCTCGCAAAGAGATACAGATCAAAGGGAAGGGGGTAACATGCAATCTATCCTAAGGAACAACTGCAAATAACCACTATCACGAAGATGGACAGAATCGCTCAATAACCTGCAAGGAGACAAGAGAGGGTTAGAACAGAACAATCATAAGGTAAAAATGGAGTTATAACCTTATTAGAGTAAGACGATGGCCACTACGCCGGTGTCAAGCCATCGACTCGCCGTCACAGGTGATTAAACCTCGGCTCAGGCTCATATCTTAGGCTCAGTCACCCTTTCTCTAAACCAAGTCCACCAAATGAGTCCACACAGCCCCTAACACTCCTATCACTATTCCGGCAAAGACACCTTCGCCTCGTGACACCCAAGACCCCCACAGTAACCCTTGAACCAGTGACCAATGAAGAAGAAGATGAAGAAGGCGGACAAGCAAACCCTCGTCTAAACCCCCCCAGAACGACCCCCACCACTCACACACTACCAACTATCTCCTCACACACACAAAGGGACAAAGAAGAAGTTAGGGTAGGCCAACAATGGTGACGGGTGAGAGCCCTAACAAATCTATACACTGATTTGTTTTTCCCTCTCTCTCTCTAAGTCGTTCTCTCTCTCTCTCTCTACAAAAGGTCTCTCTTTGTTTTTACGCTACAGTGCAAATCGTGGAACGAGGGCACATAAATGAGGGAGCACAACAGGCGAGGGAGCACAGCAGGCGAGGACGCGCACGGCTCGAGGCAAGGGCACGTGGCAGGGGGGCAGGGGGGATGCATCAGGAAGCGTCCAGAAAGAAAGCTTCCGGTTTGGCGCAAGGAGATGGGTGGGCCGCCAGGGGACATGGGCTGGGAAGGGATTGGGCCAGGGCAAAGGTGAACGGCAAAGCGTGGGCCAGGCTGGCATTTAGCTTGAGCCAGGGTGCCATTCACAACACAAACCTTTTATCTTAATCAACTTTAATAAGTATAAGGCAGAGCAACTTACAATGCAAGGTGGCTCAGCTCTTTTCAACACCAGCCTTAACCTGACGTACGTACGACACAGCACACAATGATTTTGGCCGACCAACAACACAACAATAATATATATAATCAGGAAAGGAAATACAATATTAATTGACTAGTAAATAATACTTAAAAACTTCAAAACAAATATTAATTCCAATTAATTAGAGTTTTAATATCCAACAACCTATACCTACCTACCTATTTAACAATTGGCGGCCGGTATAGTAATTAGCTAGTCTGTCTGTGTTAATACAAAAGGGTAGCTAGGGTGCAGGGTGGTGGGATTATTGACAAGTGTGTGTGCAAGTATAAATTGAAAGATAATAAAAAGAATTTGTTGTCGTTTTTAATTAGATAGAAGAAGAGTGCACTGATACGTACAAAGCTGGTGGCGGCACTAACGCTTGTTTGCAATTAGGAAGAGATGGTGGCGGCTACCTTTGCTAATCATCGGAATTCGATCGGTCGGTTGCTACTAATGCATGGCGTACAAAGTCTAATTATATGTGAGTGGTTTTATTAGCTAGGTTGTGTCTAGGTCGTCAAGTAGGAATGGAGGATGATAACAAATACTAGTATAGTACGTAGTATTTATCTCTAATTAATTATGTTTTAGTCAAATTAAATTACAATATGTGTCCCAAAATTTGGGTTGTAATTTTATTAGCATAAGGAAAGCTATATATATAGTATCTAGCTAGCTAGCTAGCTAGGTGGAACTATAAACCAAATTGGTTTATGAGTTATTGACTTGGTCCACCCTTAGTATTTTCGATTGGGTTGATATATATTAAGCATGCTAGAGCGAGCTAGAAGGACTCCAAAGTTTACATGGGGATTAGGATATATAGGTTTAATCCTAATTAGCTTAGGATTTAACAAGCTAGTGCACTAAATTATAAGGCAGGCAGGCAGGCAGGCATGCGTTTGAGAACAAGAGAGAGACGGATGGATCGAGACGAACACGACCACACAAGTAATAACCATTTTCCTAGATAATAAAGTGAGTCACACCATGCATTAAAAACTCTATTGTGACCTTTTCTTAGATAAGTTGATCATTATATTGAAAATTATCTATTATAATTTTTCAACGTTTATAAAGAAATTATTAATCTCGTGTTTCCTTTTGTTTTATTCTGTAATATAATCTATTTTTAGTCATTATTTCTTCAAATATTTGGTAATATATATATTATTTTTGATCGATTCGCTTCCGCATTAAAAATAAAAACTTAAAATTCTTAATACAAGAATATCTTCGTTTTTATAAAAATATTATTTCTATTCATTAAAAATACGAACAAAAATAATAAAAATTGGATAAAATTTAACAACAAAAAGTAACACAAGTATGTATTAAACATAACTCTAGAATGATAAGGTGATTCACGTAACTACAAAGAACGTAGACATTTAATTATCCTATGCATCAATAAACTTACTGTCATATCATCCCCATAATACAATTAGAATCCAATTTTGACATTATTCTCAGAGAGACTGCACAGCTACGAGAACCTAATTAAGCTCGACCAACACCCTTCTCTTGCCAAATACACAATATTTTACATGAAAACAACAACTCATTATGTGTAGCTACATACAGTTAAATGTCAAATTAGTCACTGTACAGTGTTAATGGCTACATGCAGTGGGAATTAATATATATAACCCACCCCATGCAGGGGTACTGGAGCTAACATAGCCCCAATATATATAGCCACTCTTATAACCCTAAATGTTAACGCATGAATATTGTCGGCATGCATGCATGTTTATATAGTAGTTTGTGATTTTTTAGTTGTTACTTTCTCTTTGATCATACTACTTTACTCGTTATCTCTCTCTTAATTTTTGATTGCAGCCACTTATCCAAACAGCCTATGATTTTAAATGCATGTTTAATGGGAAAAAAATTAAGATTAAAATAAATGATATGTCCTTATACCTCTCTTCAACTTTTGGAATGTTTAGAGAGATTGATTGTATGAAAGAGAATACTAAAATTGTGAGTTCAACTAAAACCCGCCGATGATTATACTGGCAAAAAACAGCGAAAGCTAAGCTGTGAGATAGTAGGGTAAAAAGAAATTAAGGTTTCAATGGACCAAGGCACTTGATACAACCACGTATCATAGCAATCACATAATATTTTCAAAAATATATTTTCTTTAAAACCCTAAATTCTGTAGATTTTTCATCTTGATTATTATTAGTAGACTCACGGTGGCCAAAAAAAAAAAAAACCTGGCTCCATCATTAACCCATCTAAATGCTTCATTCAATTATTTTCTCAAACATTCATGCATGTCCCAAACAAATCCTCCCTAGAAGTTCAGGAGAATACCAGATGATTATAACGGTCACCTTAATATGGGTTCATAATTCGACTAACTCAACCATTGTAACTTCCCGTGCATTAAACAGTATAATAAATTATAATAATAGATCAAATTATGAAAAGTTTATAGAATACGTACTTATTTTATTAAAATACTCTGACCATATATATATATTCATCTGGAAATGTTGTTTAATAATTATAATATATTGTTGTAGTATTATTTTCTCTTCTCTGATTTGATTTGCTTAGGCGTGTCAATGGCTCGGATTCGAATTGGATATGCCAAATCCAAATCCGATTTGTTAAGAAATTATTGGATTCGAATCGAATCAGATTATCTCTCGGATATTTCAAAGCTCAGCCCATATACTAAATTTTCGGATTCAAATTTTATTCGACCTTCATAAAATATAGAATAAAAATAATATCAAGGTATCTTTTATTCAAATAAACATGAAAAAATTATGTTCCCAACTTGGACAAAAATAAACAACAATTTTAGTAAAATATTATAGTGCGCAGAAGAATTTATATTTAGTTGAAATAGTAATTATAAATGACAAAAGTTTCAGCATAAGTAACTTTTATATATATAATATTACTATATTTTTATATCGGATCGGATCGGGTTGTTAACGGATAGAAATACCCTTAATCCAAATCCGATTTATTAAGTTATCAGTTTATCAAAATTGGATCACAATCAAATAATTGAATTGAAAAAATTTAATTCATATCCTAAACATAACATCGGATTCGGATCAAAAACCATTGACAGCCTTAGATTTGATCTTATCTATTTTTTAGAGTATTATTACTCAAGTTTAGCTGTTAATGTTAGTTACTTGGTTGACTCTTGGAAACTCTTGAGACTTGAGTCATACGTGGAGGAATTGCATTGGTGGCCCTGACAACAATTTTGACGATTCGGACCAAAATTGAACGGACACTTGCTGATTGGCCTCTTAAAAACTTCAATAACTAATCCTCCCATTTACCAAATTACCCTTGCCCTTAATTAGCTTTTTATGCTGCATGTGCCTTTTCTTTTTGCTCATACTTTTGTGTTCTTCTTGTTTCAGTCTCAATCAATGGCAGAAGAGACGAAAAGTACTTCAGAGAAAGTAGGTTCTCTCTCTCTCTCTCTCTCTCTCTCTCTCTCTCTCTCTCACACACACACACACACTCACTCACACACTGGTAAACGTTCAAACAGATTACGTGATTTGAAATTCGTAAGATATTAATTTGTAACAAATTATGATCAAACAGGTTATAGTGGCGGAATTCATGATTTATATGCACTGTAATGGATGCGAAAGAAGTGTCGCCAAAACGATATCGAAGATCAAAGGTTCTCTCTCTCTCGATTTCTCTCTGACGACAATATCTTTGCATTGCCGTTGATTAGACTAAAATTAAGCACACGGTGCACATTCTGTGTGCACTTGTCGATTTTCATTGACGAAGTTCTGTTTGGTTTGGATTATGATCAGGTGTAGAGAAGTTTATGACGGATATGACAAAACACAAAGTCGTAATAATAGGCAAGTTCGATCCTGTGGAAGTCGCGAAGAAACTAAAGAAGAAGACAGGGAAGACGGTGGAAATTTTGATTAGTAAAGAAAATGCAAAAGATCCAGTGAAAGAAGAGGCAGACTCATCCCCCCCAGTCGTCGAAGAAATACCAAAGCCGCAAGCGCTAGATTTAACTCTGATACGTGATTATTTGGGGGTCTATACAATTTTCAGCGATGAGAATGCAAATGCATGCTCAATAATGTAACTCGGGATTTTTTTTTTTTTACTTTTTGAAATTAGGGTTAGGGGCGTCACACATTTGCTTGAATGATGCTTCTTTTTTGTTTTTTTTTTAAAAATCTTAATTGTGTATAAATTTTGACATATGAGTTAGGAATAATTACAATATCAAGTAAACGTAGTGCTTCTTTAATTTCGGCCCTTGATTATTCCATGCTCGACAATCACGTGATATCACTATGAACTGATGGTGTAATACACATATTAGGTTAATGGTCATTAACAATCTCAAAATTGCCGTCTAACGGTGTATTTTGTTCTGATTAGAAGATAATTTATATGTTTAAATATAAGCGAAACATCACACCAAATCAAGATATCAAAACTGTAACAGTACATTGAATAATTAATTTCTAATTCCTTGATTGATTGATGCTCTTTGTATCGCTCTTCATATTTACAATATGGCAGTGTTTAGTACTCAGGCCCTAATAAGGAAATATAGGTACTTGGGGCAACGGATCGGAATTGCTCTTCTAAATCTAGGTATTATCACTTTTATGTGAGACTTATGTGTACCTTACTAATAGTCACTTATATATTATTACTAAGTACCAACATTATCCATAAATTTTGGGGTGGGCCTAGCTTGTGGTGGGTTTAGTTCACCCAGTGCTTACCGGTCGGTGTGTGAGCCATGCATAACATAATGGACTTTCGGGATAGGGACATTATAATTAGTAAGCGAATCTCAACCGTTTTAAATAGTATTAGATCGAGTCCGACTGAAAATGTGTTGAACAATTGCCCAACACAACCGCTCCTTTAGGCCATAACAGGGACGTCAGAGGATTTAAGTGGGGAAGATAGTAATATCGATGTTGGACTTATGTATGCTTTATTAGTGGCCTGGTCAGCTACTGCCATTAGACATCAAAATCATCCATAAACTCTTGAGTGAAACTGTGGTCATCGTTATTTATAGACTTTTGGATGGGACTGTGGTCATCGTTATTTATGGACTGTTGGATGCGACTGTCGTCAACATTACTAATGGGCTTTTGGGTAGGACTATGATCAACATCATTCATGAACTTTTGATTAGGCCTATGGATAGGTCTAGTTGACGGCCGGCTAGATGCATAATTGACCCAAATATTTAGTGGGTCAATGTGTAGGTCATACATAGCATTACTGGCTTTGGAGCTCGAGGGGTTGGAGCAAGCGAAGGCAAGGATTGAGAATGGAAAGTGGTAAGTATTAGGTGGCGAGAGCCTCATCAATTAATTTCACTTAACATATAAGCCGTAGCTTTTGGTCCCATCACAAAATGTTGACGCGAGAAGTGTTCCCACACCGAATTTTAATTTAACATTACTAAGCTATGGTGCCATACATAAATCAGAAATATTTCAAAGAGAGACTAGTTGGGAAACCTCTTCTTTGGTCAGAGCTTGGGAAGATTATGTGCTAGTCGAATAGAGAGAAGTAGCAAGGAATAGAGGGATAAAAGAGCAAGTATGGCAGAAGGCTCATTATGGGTTTGTGGAATTTGAAGTGAATAAAATATTTGAACAAAAAAATTTGTTTTTCACAAGATGGGCCTGGGCCTGGGCCGGGATGAGGGTGTCACCCGAGAAACTTGGTGGTGGCATCTTTCATTTGTAAATGCCAGGTCGCTCCAGGAAGTTAGTGAGTGAGAAATTATTGTTCGTTCTTTTTTAACGATATATTGAGTTTATATATATTACACGAACAGTCTCTGTACTTTATACAAGAAAATAATAATTTTATCCTTGTGTAAAATCATTGAGATGCACGTCATTACACTTAATGATTAAAAATTAACGAAATAACCAATTGCATTTAACTTGATAAGTACAAGGACAAATTTTTTGTAAAACTTAGTTTAGGGACGAATCTTAAAAAATACGAAAAGTAGAAGAACCATTTGTGTATTTTGCCCAAACTATTAGTGAATGAAACTTTATTTCAAAAAAAACATAAATAAAATATGTTAAATTTTGATTTAACTATTCACATGTTAACTTTTAAAAATAGAAAACTAACTCTTTAGTCGGAACAAATAAGTGTCTAAATGATTTATTTTATGTCTCCCGTACAAGTTAACGAAATCCAATTATGATCTGTTGTTCAACTAGAGTCTAGTCTTTATAGTGCGCACACGCACGCATGTGTACATAATTTATAGTATTATTTCTTAATTTAAATATTTCTCCTTTTTTAAAAAAAATTTATATCTCTTTTTTTTTTGGGTCCTTATTTTCCTCTTTCTTTCATCTATCCATTCTCTCATTTACGGTATCAGTAGTTTTTTTTTCTTTTTCAACTATCCGCTTCCTAATTTTCACGTCCGATATTTCTTATTTTCTTTCTATTTTTTTTCTCTCTCATATCTTCGAGATGTTAAAAGGGTCACGGCCCGTAGAGCTGGCCATTTAAACTAGAAAAAACAGAGTTAGGGTTCAATTTTTTTTGGCAGTTTAAAATCAGCTCTTTTCCGCCCAGATCATTTAACCCATAGCCCGTTAGGTTTCAGGGTTGGCCCGCCGGCCCGTATAATAGTAATTAGGCCATATAAAATTAGGACATACATAAAATAACTACCATGAGAATTAAACTATAACCTTCTAATCCAAAGTCAAACACACTTATCATTTGCACTACATGTATTTTTTTTTGTTCTTGTGAATAAATATTAAAGTATAAACGAAACTCTTGGAGGAGACTATTAAGTAAAGCTATTTCAATATTTATTCTGAGGTAAAACATGTTAAAATTTAAATAAAGTGATGTAAAAAATATCTAATTTATATTTCTTATGAAAAACATAATAACCTATTTAAATTATGGGTTGTAAATAACAATCACTCTACACTTTTCTGGATATTTACAAAGAAAAAATTAACATCTATCACATTTTTTATTTTTTTAATTGTGGCCCGATAGTAGTCCGTTTAGCCCAAAGCCCACTAGATTTAGGGTTAGGTTCGCGATAATAGTGGCCCAAAAAAATTGGAACGTTTAACCCGCGGCCCGTTAGGATCATAATCCGCTAAGATTAGTCCGAAACAGTTAGGATCAGTCTGTTTAATATCTCTATTCCTAAGATTTCTTTACAGAACTTTCACGTCATCTCTTTGACTCTTCTTATGTCACGTCATTTGATAACGAACAATTTAAACACGAAAATTCTCATTTTCCTTTAAAAATAGATAGGTTTCCGCCGTTTAGAAAGCTTGCATGGTTACGCAAGTCAAGCTGGGTTGTAGGACAATATGTAAACAGAAAACAAGGATATAGAATTTGGACCTACCCAAAATAGCAAAGACACTTGCCTCTTCGTACGTGGTCCGAGAACAAAAATCTGCAATCATCACTTGAAGGCGGCCACCGAAAGACCGCCCCAAATATGGAATTTCAGATTTTTTAAGGGTGGCAAAGGATCATGTTGATCTTCAACAATCTTCAAGAGCTGACAGGCCGGGAATATCCCAGCGAGAAGATATATATATATATATATATACTTCCATAAAAAGAAAAGAAAAAATTTGTTCTGATTTTAACCAGAAAAAAAATTGAAATTTACTTACTCTTATGAAATTTTAAAATTTATTGTAAATTGTATTCTTAATCTGCATCAAGATTAAAACTTTAATTACTAAAGATATAATAAATATATATTAAATAATACTATATATCTTAATTAATTTGATTTTTTTAAAAATAAGACTATTTTTATGAGACATAGAAAACATATAAACACTGTTCTTAAATATATTTTATGATTTTGAAAGAAAAAAAAAATACAAGTCAATTTTTTATTTAAAAAACAGTTAATTTGAATTTAAAAAGTTAAAAGAGAACAGTTATTTGGAAACGAAAGGTGTATATAAATACAGAGAAGAACTTAGTAAGAATTCTCCAAAGAGAAACAAATTAAATGGGCGGGGGAATTTCTAGAGGAAGTACTGAGGCACAGAAAGAGGTAGATACCAACAAAGCCATGGATAGGATCTCGGAACTGCCCGAGGTCATTATCCACCATATACAATCTTTCCTCAAAACTAAAGAAGCGGCTCAAACGAGTGTTCTATCCAAGTCGTGGCAGCGAGCATGGTCTACCTCTCCTTTTCTTGATTTCGACCAGGCCTACTTTGGGTTGATTCCACACCAAAAAAACTACGACGATGCCCGTGTGGAAGATACTTTGTTAAAGCTTGTCAATGACACACTGGAAAGTTATCAACAACGGGGAATACCAATACAGAAATTCCGGCTTCATATAAATACCATTACAGCTTGCAAGTTTTTTCCTCTTATGAAAAAATGGTTAAGAACGGTGCTACAAAACGGTGTCATGGAGCTTGATCTCAATATGAGATGGGAAGAGTCCGTGTTGCCTCCAGAAATTTTCGGGGCAAAGCCGTTACAAGTACTCAAGGTAACTTCAAAGATTTACGGATATAGGTTAGTTCTGGGCACTAGAGATATAAGGTGTCGTAATTTAAAGAAGCTAGAACTTGAGGGGGTAGCTGTAGATAGTGCCACCTTTTGTAACTTAACATGCTATTGTCCTTTGATTGAGGAATTACACCTTAAAGACTGTGGATGGTCACAAATTCATGTAGCTAACCTTCCTAACCTCAGGGTACTTGGCTTGGAGTGTCTCGGGGTCGAGTCGGTCAACATCAATGCCCCAAGGCTTCAATCTTTAACCTGTAGGAGCACAGGAGTGCTTAACATCGGTGTATCTGGAAATCTAAAACGTTTATCGGTCTCAGATTCGCCCATTGTAGATGAGCAAATGCAAAACATTTTATCTGCGAATCCTCACCTTGAGGATTTGAGCCTTTTTTCTTGCCCTATGTTAGAGCGGATTAACATTTCAAGTTTTTTTCTTAAGCACCTTCACCTAAGTAGATGTCGGAAGCTAGAGGAAGCCATAATTAATGCTCCGAATTTGGTTTTGCTCGAATACCATTATTTGTCTCGGACGCCTCTCCCTGTAATTACTATCCCAACAGCGAACGGAGAGGCTAATAGCAGTATTTACTGCGGCGGTGAAATTTGTGAGTCTTGGTTTTATGAATTTAGGGAATTTCTCACAAAGTTCCGAAAGTCCAATATTGAAATTACCTCGTATCGTGATATAGAGTTTAGTTATGAGGGGTTTAGAGCAATTCCACTTCCTCGTGGGCACGAGGTTGAGACGCTAACACTTTATTATGAACGGTCAATAAATCTGGCGCATTTGTATGGCTTGTTCTGTGTGTGTCATCCAAAGACCGTCGTATGTTACATGGATCATAAAACCACAAACAATGCATTAATCAAAAATTTCTGCAAGGAGCTACGGAACTGGAAAACTGCAAAGTGCTGCAATTTGGGTCCGATCAAGTGTTGGCGACATTACATTAAAGATGCAAAATTCGACATTGGAGTCGATGAACAGAAGCCTATGCGTGGATTGATTCCGAGGATGAGAGTTTCCTTTGCTTTAGAATGGAAGTGCTACAACTAGCATATGCGTGGATATAACGTTGTTTTTTGTTTTTTTTTTTTTGGGAGTGGAAATTGTTGCCCAAGTTCCCAGCCCTAGGCTAGTCAAGCTCTTTCAGAGACAGATAAATTGCACTATCAATATTTATGCTTTTCATTAGCAAATACTGCAGAGAAGCATTTATGTATGTATATTACCCCGTCCCTTTACATATCTGTAGCTAGTCAATCATGAGGAACAACCCATCAGAAGCCATTGTATTACATAACTAGCTTGCTCAATACAGAGGAGCATAATTGGTTGGATCCCATAGTAAATATAATTACTCTTTTAGATTGTTTCCTTAATTTTCACTCTTTCACAGGTCAGTCCATCAACACACGTTGGGTCCGGTCAAGGAGATCTATCATACAGAAAATACCCGTAATACGGTCTTTTCTAAGTTTTAGCCTTTTATAAATAAAGGAAAGCCCATTATAGGAAACAAAAGATGTTTTGATAATCTTTTTAAAAATGGGCAAGAAAAAGTATTGCTACATTATTGAGTATTGACCACCGACTACTACGCCACGCGTCCAAGTACAAGATCCAACGTGCCACGCGTCCAACTAGATCCATGCATCACCACCGACTACTACGCCAAGATATTTGCTGACCACCGATGCTTGAGCCGTCTATTAAGCTTGTTGGTAATACCAAATTGGAATTGGTACGTAGACACACCACCATTGATGGTAGACACACCACCAGTCCACCATTACTCCGCCAGACTAATGTGGGGGTGGGGCTGGGCACCATAATGAACTCCTGCAATTTAATTTCCAAACCTATAACCACCAACGTCAAAACACAAAACTGGTAACAATCAATGGGTCGATTAAAGAATGTGATGAGGGGAGCGGCAAGATCGGGAAAGGCAGATTCCTCGGGAAAAAAAGGTGCGAAGCTAGCTAACAATGACATGATCCAACTAGATCCATGCATCATCACCGACTACTAGGCCAAGATATTTTCTGACCACCGATGCTTGAGCCGTCTATTAAGCTTGTTGGTAATACCAAATTGGAATTGGTAGACCCACCACCAGTCCACCATTACTCCACCAGACTAATGTGGGGGTGGGACTGGGCACCATAATGAACTACTGCAATTAAATTTCCAAACCTATGACCACCAACGTCAAAACACAAAACTGGTAACAATCAATGGGTCGATTAAAGAACGTGATGAGGGGAGCCGCAAGATCAGGAAAGGGAGATTCCTCGGGAAAAAAACGTGCGAAGCTAGCTAACAATGACATGACTTAGGGCATGGCTTCGGGTTTTTTTTTTTGGAAACATTAATTTTATCAATTATAGGTGTAATAGATAGAGTAATATCGCTGACTCTCCAGAAGACACAACACACATTCGTTTCCTTCCAGATTTTAATAACAATCCACTTTGCCTACCTAGCTATCACACTCCATTGCCTTACTATGGCTTTCAAGTTTCAACCACAGCCCAAACATCTCCTCCGTAACCCACATTCGTTTCCTTCCAGATTTTAATTATGGGCTCCAAACTGGGTTCGTTTCAATGTGGCCCTATCGTGACGACGTGTTCCCTTTTTATTCCACAAAAAATGACAAAATACATTGACATTGATCACGCTTCGCGCACAGGAATATAAAACAGTCAAAATAAGTTTCCTTTTTGTAACAAGCTAGCTTGGGTCTGAATAAAATCTGTAGTCTCTTTAGGATCTAATCTAGGACTGTGACGGTTCCTTTCTGAATTAGGAATAATAATTCCTAGGATTTCTTTTATTCAGTCATATCTTCGGGATTTCCTTTTCCTATTTCGTTTTGATAGGTTTGAAGACACATATGATGAGTGGCGGCCACTTCACAATTGGAAATGTTCCGCAGACGTGTTGCAAAGTCTTGGAGATCATTTCATTCTGAGTCTCTCCCATGACGAGCAGGCCTAGAGTAATTATATATATATATATATATATATATATTTCTGTTGATTACGAAAATATTTGGTATATTTTAGGATTTCTATGAGTGGTAAGCATGTGTATTTATATTAAGTACTACATATTTGCATTCAAGTGACTTTAATCAGAATCCTCTGTTTGCTAAATGTTTTCCTTTTGAATTGCACTTCCGCTCATATATAAAATTTGTGTAGATCTTTTATGCTGAGAACTCTGTACAATATTGAATACGTCCTATGGGACTTTCGACTGAAGAAAGCAGTTAAATGATTACTTTGTTTCTAAACAGCCAGTCTTGGCCAAGCTTCCAATCAAGAAGATAAGATACAAAACATATATCAGTTTGTCACAGAGGTTTTCCTATTTCTTTGAAGAATATTTCAAGCAAGGGGCAATAATAGCACCTTGGCTTACCTATATCGATTGATGTCGAAGAAAAACAAAGTGATATATACCAAATTTGGTGTGCTGCCGATTTCTTGAAAAGATTTTATGGTAGAACTTTAAATACGTTTGTGGATTGCAGTACAACCTTTTATCCATTTAAAACCAGTATGTATTTCATGTATGTACAGATTAATAAAGTCGGTCTATTTTAAACATTCTTTTACCTTGCTACTAAGCAAATTATCTTCATCTTCAAACACCTTACTAAAGACTAGAGACGCATAGCCTTCATCTGTACAACCATCAATGTTAGTTAAGAACTCATGCTACCAACATTACGTCTCTACACAATGATCGGACAAAATTTTAATATGTGAGCGTAAGTGGGAGAATGGGATGGATAGACATATTGGGCTTCCGGGTAGTAGTACAGACAGCCCTAGCTAATAGTTCTTTAAGTTATAGCAATTATGAGTTTGTTAAGGCTCAAGCTCTTGATGAAATTACTGGCGAAGCAGGGGACAATGACGAAGTGGAAAGCTGCTTTCATCCAAATCCCAGAATAAGACAGGAAATGTGAGCCAGCGGTTGGCTAAAGAGAAAGAAGATACTCGTAGATCAGACAGTGAGGAAGAAGATAACAGCAAAAGAGATAACGTGGATTCACGCAATAGAAAGGAAGGAGTCAAGAGAAACAAGCAAAGGAGCAGGAGTTCGAGCAGAAAGAAGACTTTTCAAGAAGGCAGCAAGAGTATTGGCAAAAAGTGGAACGGGGTTAGCGATTTAGAGAGGGAGGAGATACCGATAAATATTGGTGTCTCGCTCAATGTGCTTCTTCGTGGTTAATTTGCTTATTTAAGCTGTTTTGGTGTGAGTGTGTATGTTGTAGGACTACAGCATTTGGGGTAGCTGCTATTTCATATGGCAGCTTGTTATTCTTGGTGGTTAATTTGCTTATTTGAGCTGATGTCTGGAGGAGTCCAAACTGTTGCAGTTCTGATCAGATCAAATGTTGGCGGCATAACTTAAACACTGTGGAAGTTTAGTATTTTGAAGAGGGTGAAGCTCAGCATGTACTATCACATCGACTGGACTGGAGAAGTTTGGTACAAGGGTCAACGACGCTTAAAGACGAGTCAGAATTTTGTTATAGTTGGCACCAAAAAATGGCTTGGAATAGTTGTTGCAAAGGATGTCAAATAACTTTCTCTCGACCTCCGTACACGGATAAGCGAGATACCATTCTTTTTATACACCTTGCCTCAAACAATTTTTGCTGCAAATTCATTAATCCGTTTAGAGGTACGTACGTGGATCTCGAACAATTTATTTCAAGTTAGGTGATCAACTACTTAATAAGTGCTACACTTTGAAAAACATATATCTCCGTGGAGTCAAGGTTAGTAAATCAACAATTCGTAGTCTCAGCTCTATCTTCCCCTGTATTGAGGAATTAACGCTTTATGACTGTTTTCGGTTGGCAAAGATTGAGCTCTCTAACCTCCCTAATCTTAAAGAATTGTATGTTAGCTCCCACGCTTCCCCAACAGTAGACATTACTGAAGCACACAGTCTTGAATCATTTACTTATCAGGGACAACGCTACTGCCTCTAGTTTTCCTTTGTTGAAGAGTTTCAGCTTATCAACTCTAAGTTATTAAAAAAAATCCGGGTGGCTAACCATTTTCATAAGGATTGGTAATTTCGAACCAAACGGTGGATATTCGGACAGAATTGAACCAAAGTTAGACAGTTCTTAATTGGTTTGACTAAATATGAGGCGGGTAACAATGAATAACTGAAATAGAAAGTTGGAGAATGGTTCGGCTTTGGTATTAGCAATACCCGCCCCGTTACCCCACCCCATTTTCCAACCCGTTACTCGAACTGCTTATTTAGTAATATAACTTTATTCTTATTTATACAAGTATTTACCATATAATCTAGGTATACATATGTTAGATGTAAAACACTAAAATTTTAACATCATTCTCAATCATATGAATCCGCCGTTGACACTCACTACTCTTCATCACTTAATTAGATTTTTTTAATATTTGGTGAATTTGTGACGCACACAACTACTTAATTAGATTTTTTAGTTTTATGAACATTATTATTGTGATGAGCTATAAGTCAAGGTATTATACTTTATCATCAAGTCTTGTGAACTTGATTAATAGTTTGTTCTTTAAATTTTTTTTTTTATTTCCAATCATTAAATTGTTTTAAACTAAATTATTAGCTTGACCAATTATCCGTGGATATTATCCGATTAACCATTACCCGTGGAGAATGGATACAGGGAATAAAGTTGAATTGGCGAATGGGATGGTATCATGTATAACTGCCCCCGAACCTCCCCCCCGTTGCCATTCCTACTTTTTCACCTCAAGATATTCAGGTGGCTAACCTTTTACTTGTGATAGCTTTAACAGACTTGCAATTTTCTTGGGAACTGAAGGATTATTCAGTTACAATATGTTGAAAAGGATTTATTTTGCAAACGATTCACTTAAGCACTTCAGCTTGGAATCATGTCGTAGGCTAGTCAAAATTAAAATCGATTCCAAATCTTTGTTCGCTAGAATATCATGGCGTTCAAATACCATACTGATTTCTTGCAACCCTTCCGGCCCTACCGAAGTGAACTATTTGTACATATGCTTCTGGGAAAATACTGATGTCACATGGTTTCGTACAATTTAAGAAAGCTCGTATTTTATTAAAGGCCCCATTGCAAAATAAAAACAAAATGGACAAGGTGGACTTCAGAGCAATTACATCTCTGCCTCGAGATGAATTGAAGCTCTGTGTGTACTATTCAGCGTCACTAACATTTCGAGTTCTTGTTAGTAGTTTGTTTTCTAATTGCCATCCTAAGACGGTACTCTTGTATCTTGCGATAACTCCCAGGCGAAATTCATAGCGTCTTTGCAAGGAGTTACTAGGTGAAAAAAATCTGAATAGTGGGGGTTTTCACAAGTTCAAGTGCTGGTGGCAGTACTTATAAGATGAAAACTTGAGATACTGTCAAGAAACTGTCATATTTAGAGTATTTTTCGAGTTCAATCTTCAAAACAAAAAAAAGAAACTGGAGAATTCTTTTCAAGTTATCTAGACAGTGAAAACATAGCATGGGGGGTGAAAAAGCATAACAAAATAGACCACGCAATGAGAAAATGCAATATTGTTAACTTTCCAAACTATCAAATTCAAAGCACAGAAAAATAACAATACACATCCAATATCATCTCTTTGGAATACTTTTTGATTCAAAGAACTCTAAGGTAAATTCAACCAGTTATAAATGAAATACATCTAAGCTAACAGATCAAATTATAACGAATTTTAGTACTGTCACCCAAAGTAATTGACCCATCCACCAAGCTTTTCCAGTCCAACTGGTGTGATGATATTATCTTCTGATCTTCATTCTCTTCGATATACTCAACATCTACATGATTTAAGTAATGCCTCCAACACCTGATCTCATTCAAATCGCAACAATCTGGACTTCTTCTGTCCATTAGCTCCCTGCAAAGGAATTTAATCGACTCTTGATTGTCCTCTGTATAAACTACAGTTAGACTCTCGAGACAAAAGCTCCAGAACAACCCATCAAGAAGCGCTGAATATGTTAATATTCCACTATGTGAATACAATTCCAGATTCTCAAGTTGAGGTTTAGGATCAAGAACTGGAACTTTCCTTAACTCTTCAATATTGATGCTAATCTGCTCGCACAGGCTATCCAGAGTCAAAGACATTTGAGTCGGTCTTAATTGTGCTAGTAACCCCCTCAATTTGACGAAGAAGGAGGTGTCAAGATTATGATACCAATTTATATGCAGAGAAGGCTCCAAATCTTCAGAGCGGCTTGTCAAAGTAAAGGTTGGAACTACATCGTAACTCTCGTAATCTAGTACAATTAAGTTCGGAGCATCAATCTTGACCTCTTCTAAACTCTGTACATTAATCAATTGGAGGTACTTTAGTGTAGTACTTGAGATCTTGATCCATTCCAACTCATAGCAAGATTCTAGAAACAAATCCTGAAGGGATGGGAATTGAGATATAGGATTATCAAAACATACCGTTGTAATGCTCGAGAAGTGGATGGATAAGTATTTCAGACTTTGAGAAGGGAAGATGTTAAAGTACTGCCGCGGCCCATAGGGGCAATAACCATGGCCATCATAAGTAAATGATTCAAGACTCTGTGCTTCAGTAATGTCTATTTTCGGGAAAGCGTGAGAGCTAACGTACAATTCTTTAAGATTAGGGAGGTTAGAGAGCTGAATCTCTACCAAACCAAAACAGTTATAAAGCGTTAATTCCTCAATACAAGGGAAGATTGAGCTTAGGTTACGAATTGTTGATTTACTAACCTTGACTCTGCACAGATATAAGTCCTTCAAAGTATAGCACTTATTGAGAAGTTGATCTCCTAAACTGAAATCAATTGTTCGAGATCCATATACCTCTAAACTGATTAATGAATTTGCAGCAAAAATTATTTGAGGCAAGGTGTGTACGTACATTAGTGTTTTGCTCATCCGTGCATCGTCAGCATCGAGGACGAGAGAAAGTTGTTTGACATCCTTTGCAACAACTATTCCAAGCCATTTATCAACCAAAGAAGCCATTTCGATATCAGCAATGGATAAAGAGAGCTCAAACTTGTCGATGCACAGATTGTGCCTCCTTAAGTGCGAATTTGTATCGAACTTGTTTATCTCTCCAATGCAAATTCCAAACTTCTCCGAAGAGCTTTTCACAAAATCGTTTAGCAGAGAAATCCAAACAAGGGACCGTAGACCAAGCACGTAGCCATTTCTTTGACAAAACACTTGTTTGGATAGCTTCTTCTGCTGGAAGGAATGATAGTATGTACTGAACAATCTCTTCCGGCAATTCTGAATCCCTATCCATGAACAATCTCTTCCGAAAATTCTGAAACCCTAAAAATTCTGAATCCGTATTAATGTCAAACCTATTCTTTCTTAAAACTCTTTGCTATGCGACTGATAATAATAACCTAAATATATTTAGTAGGAGTATATATTATCGAGTTACTACTGGACTTTAATTGATTTTCTAGTCCGACACGGATTGTTATTTCATCCCAATTTGGGGTTTATTATAACTCCCTCCTCCTCCTTCCTCAGCTCCTCCTGATTGGGTGGGGAGACGGGAGACCCCAAAAGTAAACTAGCGTCCGTTACTTAGGGTTATTCTTTCTTCGACTATCGTAAGTAACGAAAATGCCCCTAAACTGACGGCGTAAATGACACCGTCATCCTAAATGGAATTAATTACCTACAAACAACTAGAGACCCCGCCAACCACACTCCATGCATGAAGAAATAATGGAGGGAAGTATAAAATAATATTTCCTCCGTCCTACCAATGAGCTCTAGCTCAGCTGGTACCGCTCACTTTTCTTAACGGAGAGGTTGAGTGTTCAAGTCTCACCAGAGACGACACCCTGGTACAAAAATTGTCGGGTGTTCAAGCCTCGCTAGAGGCACCGTTGTTGTTCAAGCCTTACCAAAGGCCCATTTAGTACTGCTCACTTGTCTTAACAGAGAGGTTGAGTGTTCAAGCCCTACACAATAGCCACCCTGGTACCCATTTAGTACTGCTCACTTGTCTTAACAGAGAGGTTGAGTGTTCAAGCCCTACACAATAGCCACCCTGGTACCCATTTAGTACTGCTCACTTGTCTTAACTTAACAGAGAGGTTGAGTGTTCAAGCCCTACACAATAGCCACCCTGGTACCCATTTAGTACTGCTCACTTGTCTTAACAGAGAGGTTGAGTGTTCAAGCCCTACACAATAGCCACCCTGGTACGCGATTCTCTTAACAGAGAGGTTGAGTGTTCAAGCCCTACACAATAGCCACCCTGGTACGCGATTCTCTTAACAGAGTTAGTACTGCTCACTTGTCTTAACAGAGAGGTTGAGTGTTCAAGCCCTACACAATAGCCACCCTGGTACGCGATTCTCTTAACAGAGAGGTTGAGTGTTCAAGCCCTACACAATAGCCACCCTGCAGAGAGGTTGAGTGTTCAAGCCCTACACAATAGCCATCCTGGTACGCGAAGAGGTCGGTTGTTTGATCAATTTGTTCTAGCCACACCAAAAAGGTTTAAGCCTTACCAAAGGCCCATTTAGTACTGCTCACTTCTCTTAACAGAGAGGTTGAGTGTTCAAGCCCTACACCATAGCCACCCTGGTACGCGAAGAGGTCGGGTGTTTGATCAATTTGTTCTAGCCACGTGTTTGATCAATTTGTTCTAGCCACACCAAAAAGGCATCATAGAGTCATTGTAGCCTTTCATGGCATTAAATAATAATAATAAAAGTTGGGGTAAGGTCTATGTCCCCTCCAACCTTAAAAAATATATATATATATATATTTCCTCCGTCCTTAAATTATTGTCTTTTTTTTTTTTGTCTCAAAATAATTATTTTTTTAAAAGTTTTTTTAGTACAATATTTTTACCATTTTATACTTACTTTTTAGCCTACTTTAATTATGGATCACATGCACATAGGCATTAAAAAAAATTATACACTATACAAATATTAATAATCAAGTCAATTATTTTTTTAATTTGTGTGCCGGGTCAAACAGGATAATAAGTTAGAGATGGAGGGAGTAATAATAATAATAATAATACAAGAGAAAAGAGATTAAATATCAAAGTGTTGTTTGCAAGAACATTACACCCCACCCCCACCACCCCTGTTTCCTAAAAAACAAAAAAATACATATATTTAAATTGTCTGATCGGATCAATTGGATGAAGCTATAACAACATTTAATTTGTTTTTATTTTATTCAGAAGGATACATAATACTCTTTAGATAAATTATTCAAAAGCAATATATTTCTAATTAATGTTTCTTTGTATCTACGAGCATACAATGAAGCATGCAATTACGAAGTTCATGATAGAAAAGATGAAAATCTATTGTGCTGGTCATTTTTTCATGAGTGGAAACTAAAAGGAAAACTTGTATTTATTACGAAGCTTGTCATTAAAGGTGAGCTCACACTATGTTTCAAAATGAAGTTGTCATGCGTGAAAAAATTGGAAGTATCTAGTTTGGTAGTATTTCACGAAGCGAGTTTAAGGGTCGCTTAGACTCGTGTGTTCGAGATCAATTCTAGGCATGCATGATGGGGTATATTACGGACAAGCAACAATGAAAATAGATGGCTGATGGAATTGAGCCACGGTATAATATTTGTTATAAATATGTCTCAAATTATATAAGGAAAAATAAAATCTTAAATGCACTTGGATTAGGATAGATTTAATCCTAATTATCTTAGAATTAAACATGTGATGATGACTCATATTTTTTTCGGGATTCCCAAAGATGTTCTCAGGCCTAATTAAGGCCATGTTATTATGGCGGACTAAGTTGCCAAGGAAGACGGGAGTGACAGAAACAAAAGAGAGATCGCGGACAACGGACACAAATAGTAGTTGAGGGTATCGAGATGTTGGTGAAGTTAGACAAAATAGTGTGTGTCTAATTTGGTCAGTGAGAGGAGTGTTACTCTATGAGAAATATATTGTCAATCTTTGTAACCCTTTTCTTAGAGAGGGTGAGTACATTAAAAACTTAAATTCTTCATCGTTTATAGTGAATTTGTTGTTTGTTTTGGAGTGAAACAATGTAAATCATGTGTTCTATGCAAGGGGGACATTCAATAAACAATTGATGTCTGATGATGAAGCTCCTTGTGTGAGTCTCTGCAATTTGGCATGCACTGTGCTTTGAAGCTTGATAAATGGTAGTAACATCTCAGTTTATCCAATAGCTCGCAGAAAATTAAGGTTTAAAATCCAGCCTTCTTTTTTACCCATATGCCCACGAACTATTCAAAAGCAATGCCAGAGAATCTGTGACGCCCCGACCCGGATTCCAATACGAAATCCCAAGGTCGACGCGCCAAAACAACACGCAAATAACAATAACAAATACTAAAAGCACGTGGCGCAACAACCCGTGCTTACCACAAAATCATAATAATAAAAACTTTGATAAAATAAAAGTCAATCATCGGCGACGTTACAGCCGAAACCCAACTAATAAAACACAAGTATAAGTTTTGAAGAAAATCATTAATAACATTAACTACCTCGGCCACAACATGCCGGAAACAACTGTATATAAACCACAAGCTACGACATGCTTGGGAAAATAACTGGAATAAAGATATAATAGAGTATGCGAGCTCGACATACACGTGTCGGCCACCAAAAGAATAATAAGTACAAATAATGTATCAATACTACCCAAAGTAAAGTCTACATGACTTTACTTAACTAATCGTCCTCACCAAAAGAATTACTACCACTAAATATAAAAGAGCTCCAGGGTACGAGCCAAAAGACCACCTGCGAGCTAACGTAAAATACTATCCGGCCTCACCGCGAACTTCCTGCCTGGCTCGGATCTAAGGAAAACAATTAAACAACAAACGGGGTGAGTCGAAACTCAATAAGTTACTAAATGCAACTATATGTCATGGCATAATGCTCAACTGGTAATCGTAATATGGTAATACATTTGTATATATCACAATTAAACATGTAACATCATCATTGATTTACAATTCATATGCATTACACGTAGCACTTTGATGTTCACATAAGTACTCATAATAAACCACATTATAAAGGATATGATATCTCTTTGTCCATTCTTTGCGTTGCCCCTGCAATACACAAAATAACCAAATGTGCCTCGATACTCGTGTGTGTAGTATCGACGTCCCCGATTAATACCATCGAGTTCAAACTAGCAAACCAAAGCCATGCGTATTGCTACAACAGTGGGGCTACTTCTCAACTGTGGCCAACAGAAGAGGGGTGTGTGAAACTCCGGTACGGCGACTTATGGCGATCACAAACGTTAATTTGTGAAGACCATAGGTCGTCCTACCTTACTCAACCAACGACGCCAACTGGACTTACACAATGCATAAATAGATGTTCTTATTCATCTAATGCAAATAACCACCAAGTTCAAAAGTAGTGAACTTGACAAATGACAAGTAGATCATTCTATTCTACCACCGATCATCATTCAACACAAATTTGCAAGAATTCTAATCAACACATTAGAGCCATTCATAAGTCTCTACTTAAATAGTACCAAAAACACGGAGGACTAGAATCTCAATCAATCAAACTTTAAACCTCGTAGTAGTTTAATATGTTGTTCGGGGAGTCATAATCCTCCATAAAATCAACTTCTCGGAGTCATTACTAAAGTTCGCAAAATTAGGGTTTCAATGCTAAATGCAAGATTTCCTAATTTCAAGTCTCAATTTCTCTATTTGTTCAAATCCTAAGATTTATGTTCAAACCCTAGCTCATACAACATCATCAACCCATAAACATATCACAAGTACAATGTACCCATCTCAACCTAGAGATTTGTACATAAAAACAACATCCATAGCAAGTCATACAAGATCAAAGATGAACTAGCATACTATAAAGCTTAAAGCATAAAAAGGGGGTTTAGTAACTTACCTTGTGACGAAAATCAAAGCAACTAAAATGAAATCAAAGCCTTCCAAGATGATCTCCTAGTCCTTAGCAACACAATGGTGGTCTCGGATCGAAGATCGGATGGCTAGATCTTCGGGAACTCACACACACACACACACTAATCTCACCAAATATCTCACACACACACTTTGGAGCTTCAATGGAGGAAATGGGAGGGAAGAGTGAGAGAAATGTAGTCTCTCTCCTCACTTAAATGACCCAAAAATCTGATTTGGGTTGGATGGTGATGTGGCTCAAGGAGAGCCACACAATGGTTTAAGTTTTTGGGTGAAATGTGATTTTTCGGGAAAACTGAGTTTTAATTCTGCCCGACTTGCACGGCCGCGTCAAGGAAGGCGCACGGCCGTGCCAAGGAAGGCTGCACGGCCGTGCCAAACTTTCTGGAAAAGTCTGACCACTTTTGCACGGCCGTGCCAAACTTTCTGTCCAGTTACACTTCCATTTTACTCTATTTACTCGGTTTGAACACTTGGCCACTCCTAGGGGTGATTACACAACACTTATAACACATCCTATAGACATCATGAACCATAACAATCAATTTATCAATGCATAAATAATCTAACAATTCTTATAAACATGAAACTAAAATATAAATTAAAGCATAATTCAACTAACATGCTAATAAAACAAGTTTAACACATAAGTCACTCATAAAATAAGTAAATCATGCATAGGAGGATTCAGGGTGTTACATCCTCTCTTCCTTAAAAGAATTTAGTCCCTAAATTCCTTACCAAGTTCATCGAAAAAATGAGGGTATTTCTCACGCATATCAACTTCGGTCTCCCAAGTAGCTTCCTCAATGTCGTGATTCCTCCAAAGTACTTTAACTAGTGGAATCCGCTTGGTTCACAAAGTTTGTTCCTTGGTGGCAAGAATCTTCACCGGTTGCTCGACATAGGACAAGTCGGGTTCAAAAGTGATCTCCTCATACTCTAATACATGTGAGTCATCCTTCATGTACTTCCGGAGCATAGACACGTGAAACACATTGTGGATTTCTGACAACGAAGGCGGTAATGCAATTCTATACGCTAAAGTTCCCACTTTCTCAAGGATTTCAAACGGACCAATGTATGTCGGTGATAACTTCCTTTTCTTGCCAAACCTCTTAGTACCCCTACGTGGTGATACCTTAAGGAACACATAATCTCCTACCTGAAACTCGAGATCTCGTCTTCGATTATCGGCATAGCTTTTCTGTCGACTCTGTGCAGTAAGTAGTCTATCCCGAATAACCTTCACACTCTCAACCGACTGTTGTACCAACTCCGAACCCTAAATTTTTGCTTCACCGACCTCATCCCAACAAATCGGTGATCTACACTTCCGCCCATACAAAGCCTCGTACGGTGCCATCTCGATACTTGCTTGGAAACTATTGTTGTAGGCAAACTCCGCTAAAGGTAAATGAGTATCCCAACTTCCCTTAAAGTCTACCGTGCACGCACGCAACATATCCTCAAGTACCTGAATCAACCTCTCCGATTGTCCATCTGATTGAGGATGAAAAGATGTACTAAAGTTCAATTTCGTTCCCATAGCTTCCTGTAATACCTGTCGAAACCTCAACGTAAACCTCGGATCTCGGTCTGATACAATACTCACTGGAACCCCATGCAACCTCACTATCTCCTGGATATATAATGCCGCCAACTGACTCAAAGAATATGTTATTGCAATAGGAATAAAGTGCGCTGATTTTGTCAACCTATCGACGATAACCCAAACGGCGTCAAAGCCTCGACGAGTACGTGGCAATCCTATCACAAAATCCATCGTGATGTGCTCCCACTTCCATTCCGGAATCTCAAGTGGTTGCAACAAACCCGCTGGCCTCTGATGCTCGACCTTTACCTGTTGACAAGTCAAACATCTAGAAACATACTCCGCAATTTCTCGTTTCATTCCACTCCACCAAAATTGCTTATTCAAATCCCTATACATTTTGGTACTCCCCGGATGTATAGTATACTTCGCCTTGTGAGCCTTATCAAGAACTTGTTGTTTAACCACCTCATTCGAAGGAACGAAAACTCTTCCCCGAAATGTAAGAATTCCATCACTGTTTATCGCAAAGTCGGGTGTTTTTCCCTCGCCCAACTCACTAATTATCTTAACAATTCTGGGTCACCAACTTGGGCCTCTTTAATCTGTTGAAATAAAACTAGTATAGCTCGAATATTCGCAAAGATTACTCCACGTTCTGTCTCGAAAGGATTCCAATCTCGCAAATCTTCTAACAACTTCCATTCTCGAACCATTAAGCAAGAGACGTATGTCTTTCTACTTATTCCAATCCAAAGAGCAATCCACAGTAGTTTCTCTCTGCGATTTTTCCTCTCAGCCATACATAGCCTTCGAAGAAGCCTAGGAATAATGTCCTTTGATCTCATACACATTGGTGGATCAAACCACCTGAAATAACCACAATTTCTACCCTATACAAGGAATGAAAGTTTACAAATCATAAATGAAAACTTATCTTGCAAACCAAAATCAGAACTCACCCCAATTTGTGCGCATGCGAGGAACCTTCTTCCAGGGTTTGAATCAGTCCATGACGCCTTCATTACAGTTGACCTACCACACCTACATCGATCTCCCATCGCCGCGACTCTCTTTTTCTCTTTATCGATCCCTTTCTATAGCTTTGGCTAGTGTGGGGTAATTAGGTTTTAATGGGGGAGAAGACTGGGAGGGAAATGTTCGCGCCAATTAACTTCACTGGTCATAGGGGTACGTGAAATTCCAACAATGCCCTTAACCAAAGTCACGTGTTAGGCACATGACAGACTTAACGGAAAAATACTAACGACATCCAACAAAAGGATCAACCGTGTCTAATTTTAATAGTCAAGGGACAAAAATTTTAAAAAAAATTGTTAAGGGACTAATGGTGAAATCGGCCATAGTTGAGGGACTAGTAGTGTCATTAACCCCCTTATTTTCCAATTATACATTTCCTAAAAAAATTTCTAAAACTCTCTCTCTCACACACACAGATACACAACAACAAAGGCTGTTCATACTTGTTTTTTTTTATTTTAGGTTTAAATAGCACTTGTTTTGCAATTTGTATGCTAAATTATTGTTAAAGTTTAGTTACATTTCAATATCTTTACAATTTGGTGTTCAAATTTCATGATTTTTAGCAAATTTACTTTGAAAATTTGATTTTGTTGGGTCATATATAGTTTACCGAACACCCTAAGTGGTGTTCGACAACCCCTAACACCCTAAGTGGTGTTCGACAACCCCTACCAAACGTACACCTTTAGTGGTGGTGTTCGGCTGGTGCTGTCTAACCTAAAAAATAAAGAATACATAAAGGCATTTAAGTCAAAATTTATAATGACATTTTTGTAATATATGAAGAGGGTCTACTTAGAGGTATTGGAGGTGTTAATAGCAATGCTCATTCATAAAGTGTCTTTGCATTTTGCAAGGAGTTACTAGGTGAAAGAAATCACAAGTTCAAGTGCTGGTGGCAGCACTTATAAGATGAAAACCTGAGATACTGTCAAGAAACTGTCATATTTAGAGTATTTTTTGAATTCAATCTTCAAAAACAAAAAAGAAAGTGGAATATTCTTTTCAAGTAATCTAGACAGTGAAAACATAGCATGGGTGAAAATGCATAAGAAAATAGACCATACAGCTAAGAACTCCAATGAAAAAATGCAATACTGTTAATTTTCCTAACTATCAAATTCCAAGGACAGAAAAATAAGAACACACCACCAATATCATCTCTTTGGAATACTTTTGATTCAAAGAACTCTAAGGTAAATTCAACCAGTTATAAATGAAATACATCTAAGCATATCTCCATAATTTACCAGTTCAAAGTAAAACAAATTTTAGTAGTATTGTCACCGAAAGTAATTGACCCATCTACCAAGCTTTTCCAGTCCAACTGTTGTGATGATATTATCTTCTGATCTTCATTCTCTTCAATATACTCGACATCTACATGATTTAAGTAATGCCTCCAACACCTGATACCATTAGAATCACAACAATCTGGACTTCTTCTGTCAATCAGCTCCCTGCAAAGGATTTTTATCGACTCTTGATTACGCTCTGTACAAACTACAGTTAGACTCTCCAGACAAAAGCACCAGAACAACCCATCAAGAAGCGCTGAATATGTTAATATTCCATTGTGTGTATGCAATTCCAGATTCTCAATTTGAGGTTTAGGATCAAGAACTAGAACTTTCCTTAACTCCTCAATATCGAAGCTAATCTTGTAATTACCCATGATAGTCAGAGACATTTGAGACGATCTTAATTGTGCTTGTAACCCCCTCCATTTGACGAAGAAGGAGGTATCAAGAGTATGATGTCTTATATTCAGAGAAGACTCCAAATCTTCAGAGCAGCTTGTTAGAGAAAAGGTCGAAACTACACTGCTATACACACATTCATAAACTAGTACAATTAAATTCGGAGCATCAATCTTGACCTCTTTTAAACTCTGTGCACGAATTAATTTGAGGCACTTTAGTGTAGTACTTGAGATCTTGATCCATTCCAAGTTGACGGGATATTTTAGAGTCAAATCCTCAAGGTATGGGCATTGAGATATAAGATAATCAATATATGTGGTTGTAATGCTGGAGGTGGCTATGGATAAGTATTTCAGACTTTGAGAAGGGAAGATGTTAAAGTACTCCTCCGGCTGATGGCTGTTAAATAATGCATTTAAAGTAAATGATTCAAGACTGTGTGCTTCAGTAATGTCTACTGTTAGGGAATCGAGGGAACAAACATAGAATTCTTTAAGATTAGGAAGGTTAGAGAGCTTAATCTCTTCCAAATGAAAACAGTTATCAAGCGTTAATTGCTCAATACAGGGGAAGATAGAGCTCAGTCTACGAATTGTTGATTTACTAACGCAGACTCTGCGGAGACATATGTTTTTCAAAGTGTAGCACTTATTAAATTGTTGATCACCTAAATTGAAATCAATTGCGAGAGTTCCACATACCTCTAAACGGATTAATGAATTTGCAGCAAAAATTGTTTGAGGCAAGGTGTATACGTGTGGTGACATGCTCAACTCCGTATCGAGGAAGAGATAAAGTTGTTTGACATCCTTTGCAACAACTATTCCAAGCCATTTATCAACAAAAGAAGCCAATTTTCTATCAGCAATGGATACAGAGAGCTCAAACTTGTCGATGGACAGATGGTGCCTCCTTAATGTGTTGTCTACAAACTTTGCGAATTTGTCTCGAACTTGTTCATCTCTCCAATGCAAATCCCATGCTCCTCCGAAGAGCTTTTCACAAAATCCTTCATCCCAGAAATTCAAACAAGGGATGGTAGACCAAGCACGTAGCCATGTCTTTGACAAAACACTTGTTTGGACAGCTTCTTCTGCTTGAAGGAATGATAGTATGTACTGAATCATCTCTTCCGGCAATTCTGAAACCCTATCCATGACAAAACCCTAGCTAGTCAAACCTAATTAATTCAATTCTTTCTTAAAGCTCTTTGCTATGCGATCCAAAATAATAATCTAAATATATAGTATTCCTTGAAATTAAGAACGGAGCAACAAAGAAAAGAAAAGAGACACAAAAATTAATATTGAACACGTACGGACAAGTTACAAACTGCCGCACGCCGCTTAACCTTCAAACACGGCTGCTACCATTGGTTTTATATTTACACTTTCTTGTTCTCCAAGAGAATAACATAAACAAACCTATTCTAACTAGGAAACAAAATTAAGTAATATCCTAATATAACTCTACAATGAATATAAAATAATTAATTTACTTGCTATCTATCTATAAGGATATACAATGATTATTATACTTGACTTGCTACGTATTACTATAATCACGTGCTATTACTCCTGTCATTAAGAAAATATTAACTTTATTATAAATATTACTTCATCCGTTCTTAAATAATCGTCTTATTTGACTATACACACCTATTAAGAAAAATTAATTGAGTCTATTAATATAATATGTACTTTCGATTAAAGCACTTGTCCATGTAGTTATAATTAAAGTATGAAGGAAATATAAGGGTAAAGTGGTAAAAAGTGTTTTCCTAAAATGAAAGATTTAGAAATACGACAATTTGTTAGAACGGACAAAAAGGAAAGCAAGACAATTATAACTCATGTAATATCTACTATTAAATTAATTTAAAAAGTAAGGATAAAATAATAAAAGTGTTTTCTTTAAAGAAAAGTTTAGAAATTAAACCATTATTTCGAAACGGACAAAAAAAATTAAAAAATAGGACAGTTATTTAGAATAGTTACAAGCCTTTAATTGATTTTCTAGTCAGATATGGATTGTGATAATTATCCCGGTTTGGGATTTATTATGACGCCCTCCTCCCAGGTTTGGGGAGACCTTAGAACCTAGCGTCCGTTAGGATTATTCGTTCTTCTACTATTGTAAATAATGAAAATGCCCCTTTCTTCGATTATTGTAAATAATCAAAATGCCCCTAAGAGCATCACCACTACAATTGCAAGAGACCTCTTCATTCACATTTAATTTTTATCATCATGAAAACACCCCCAATCAAATGTGACAATTTTTATCTCTTCATTCGCATTCAATTGCAAGAGACCTCTTCATTGCTACTGTGAATTTGATCTAATGTGGCATAGGTCCCACCACTAAAGTGAAAATTGATAAATAAAAGTTAAAAAGAAATGAAAACAGAACAAAATATATAATTGGTTTTGGCAGTAAAGATACCCGCATAGGCTAAAATCTTTAAAGATTCAGAAAAAGAATATCAGAGCAATAGAAACAATACACAACCATCATCTATAATGTAGAAAAGAGGAAAACGTAACAAAAACAAAAAATTCTATGATCGTTCCTTTTATAAGTATAGCATGTAAATTATTAGTGATTTGTACTAATTTTAAACAATCAATAAGCATACAACTTGTTTATTTATCCTCAATTTAGGATATGATGACTCGTTTAGTATTTCATATGTTTGCTATATCAAAAATATGGTCATGCATGGGAGCAAAATATATAGAAATTGAGGGCAAAAATGGAAAGAGGTCTACTTAAGATGTCGTAAAGGGGCCCATTAATAAGTTTCTAGAAATAGAGGGGCTGGCATATAATTTTCTAGAAGCTAAGGGATCATATTGCAATTTTCATAATTGGAGGGGCCAATTGTAATTTTTTTGAAATGAAGGGGCCAAATTACAATTTCTAAAAATAGGGGGCAAAATGCTATCATCTGAAAGTAAAAGGGCATATTTGTAATTTGTAGAACTAAAAGGGCATGTTTGCAATTTTAAAAACTGAAGGCGCATGGGGCATGTCCGATCTACCTCCCCGGTGCATGAGGAGGCGGTGACACTGTAGCTGCTTCTGGCGGCAATTTTGGTGTCATTGTGCTTGTCTATCAATGCACATCCATCTGCTAGTATTGTTTTTTTGTTAATCCGTGCTCTCATTCTTAGCCTAGTCCGCTCAGCAGCCTTCATGATCGCCAGCGACATGTTGTTGCATCGTCTTCTACCATTTTGACTCTTATGTGCTTGGAATCAGTGTGGGCAGGAGCTTGCTTTGGAATTTTCCTTGTAGCCGTTGCTATCCAGCCTTCTTTCCTCTTCTCCGAAGCTTCAATGGGGTTTTCTCCCAACTTTTGATGAAAACGGAAGAAGTCCTTTTAGATATAAAATTTTTAGCATTGAAACCTTCCATGGCTATGCGTTATAGTTTCGATTCCCTGCAACGGAACCACATATGATGCCAAAATTTACACCGTGAATCCAATTGGAAATTCATGCGGTAGGATATCTTGCTAAGAAAATCAAACAATCACTGCGCAGGTGTTACCTGCAAAGACCGTCCGGCATGAGAACTATTATCAATTCTAGAGAGAGAATAATGTCAAAAAGTGGGTACAAAGTATGGTATTAGATTGTGTGTACCATATACTGACGAGAAGACCTCTTTTTATACTAGGTTGAACCTAGAAAAAGTCGGAATAGATGATGACCGATCCCTTGATTTTAGGGAGCTTTCGTAGCCTACAAGTGGGCTATGGGTCGTTACATTCTGGTTGGTCGCCCAGACATGTGAGAGAAGCCCGAGCATTCTTTAAGTAGTGCTTCTAGAAGCCCCCTTGTACCATGTACGCAAAAGAGAACCGCAATTAGCTGAAGCCCCCTTATTCGGAAGGATGCGTAATACTCGTTAGATAGACTATACAAAAGCAATATATTTCTAATTACTATTGTTTCTCTTTATTTACGTTCGTGCAATTGAGTATATACAAAGAAAGCAACGATTGATATAAGACCAACATTTGGCAATCTAAATCTAGATATTGCTTAGTGACCTAAAATACTGAGATAATCAAATCAAACACTTTGTACCTCTTCAGGGGCGAATTCTTTTTAAGAGAAGAAAGGTGTAACACCCGCAAATTTCACTCATAACTTATTATATTTTCATTCATACCTGTTATATGTGAAAATGTGGTTTAGTTACTTTGTGAGGTAATTCACGATATTCAAAGCACGCAAGGATTGTGTAACCCGCTAAGTTTGAGTTTATTTCATTTACTAGTTAATGTATTCTTTCCATGATCTTTGTATCTTGAAAGGTGTTTTACCATCCCTTTTAGTCTTTTATTCCAGATTTGGTAATGAGTGACTTTTTTACACTAATTGACCTTAATTGTGATTAATTATATATATATATATATATATATATATATATAAAGGAGTTGCATTAGATTAAAATAAGCTTATAAGTTATATGATCAGTTTAGTTTTAATTGGGATCAGTGTGACTAATCGTGCTTAATTAGGCCTAATTAGGCTTAGGTAGACTTAACCTTATTTATTTAAACTTAATTATGTTTAATTAGATTTAATTGCAATTAGTGACTTAATCAAATAATTAGGCCATGACCTGACCAACCATTGCATGTCGTGTCATGCATGCTTGATTACACCTCCTCCTTGAGCCAACACAAGATGCAGCCTTTGGAACTGATCATGTTATAGTAGTTTGAGGCTTCTCTTGGAAGCCAAATGCAATAATAAATAAATAAATACCCAAAATCAGCCCATTAGAGGAGCGGAGGTACTTTTGTCTCTCCAAAAATGGGATTGACTAAAAAGATGGAAAACAAATTAGGAGCAAGAATGGGCTTTTGAAATATGATCATGCATGCATGCATGCATGCTTCCAACAAATTGAACGATTAGATGCAAGACAACATGTAAGAAAGAATCATTTGGATGTGAAGCTAGAAATTCAGATTTGATGGGTGGAATTAAGAACTAGCTAGGTAAGAAACTACGTGCGTAACATACGTACTTGTTTTATGTGTTCTAGTTACATACTAATCTAATTTCCCGTACGTACGTTGAATTGATTTTGGAGAATTAATGTTGTCTCATGCATCTCATCATGTGTAGTGTTAATATGTGTCTTTAAGTGACAAAATCAACTTCTCGGTAGTCGAACTCGTTCGAATCATTAAGGTTGAAAAAGAATCTCTCCCTGTTAGGGATGGGATGGGACATCCGACTCGACAAGCAATTGATGATGAAGCTGCCTCCTGCTTGTGTGATGTAAGTCTCTGCAATTTGGCAGGCATTGTGCTTTGAAGCCTGACTGACATCCAAACACTTTTTGAACGTTGTAGCTCGCGAGAAATTAAGGTTCGAAATCCAGCATTCTTTTTTACCCACATCCCCACACGTACTCTTCAAAAACAATGCCGCCAGAGAATATATCCATTTATGTATGTATATATATATATTAAGTATCTTACGCTTTCTTTACCGGTGAGTTGACGTTGTTTCCAAGGACGTAGTCGTGAAGGGAGGGTATGCCTCTCTAGTCTACTAGATAGATCTCTACACTTTTAGTAAGGTGTTTGATGATGATGATGATGAATATTCTTCTCATTCTAAGCCTGCTCACCATGGGAGAGTCTCGATCGGAATATAATCATCGATCTCCAAGATTTTGCATGCAAACACGTCTGCAGTGCCGAACTTTTCCAGTTGTGAAGTGGCCGTCCGCCACTTTGTCATCTGTGGCTGGACCATGATGTTTCTAGTTGATGATCATTACGATTTACAAGTTCAAGATTTGGTTGGGGTAAATTCACGGTACGTAGAATTTAAAATAATTGAAGCCTCGCGTTGCAATCCGAAAAGGTAGGTAGCTAGTTACTTTTCTAATCATCGATGATCACTCATGTTTGAAAGATATCTTGAATTAATTCCAAGTAATTGAATCCATGATCATTCTGAAAATCAAGCCATCGGGTTACTTGACTTCTTCATCTTTCTTTTTTTCATTTTTTTCCATCAAAGTATTACACCACATGAAAATATATAAGTATCATTTACAGGGAATGCCCTTGCCTAGAGATCAAAAAGATTTCCAGATATCCCTTCATATTATTCTAGTGATCAAGCAAATTCATAGCTTTTCAAGCACGTAAAATAAATATCTGTATTTCTTCACGAGTCTATGACGCATCGGCCAAGAAAAAGTACATAACAACACTGCTGAAACTATATATAGACCATTCAAATCATATTCATGGAATGCTTTTGTTCTAGATACAAACACCAATACGAAATTCAATTGTTAAGATAAATACATTCAAGCGTCTAAAAAAGGTTCATTGCTGATGTTATTTTCACACCAAGGATAGAATTGAGAATAAGAAGAGGGATATCTAGGTTTGAGAACGGTGCAAGATGTCGGAATCTGCACAATCACACAAAGTCACTAAGCAGGGTGTGTCCTACAAAACCCCTTTGGTGAGAAAACTAGTATGAGAGAAATTTTACAGAGATTTAGGGATTTGCTAAGATTTACATCACTTTATTAGGGGAGCATGCACTTTACGTGAAACGAATTTGGTGCGCACCAGAATTCGTGCGAGCACTTTTTTCATAATACCCTTGAAAAATGACATGTGCATCACACATGATTGACTTAACAAAATATTACTAACGACATCTGTCAAAAGGACTAGCCGCGTGACTTTTTAATACTCTTGGGATTAAAATTTGAAAAAAAATTATTAAAGAACTACTGGTAAAATAGCCCATAATTGAGGGACTAATGGTGTAATTAACCCTATTTATAACAACAAAGTAACAACCGCCTTTATTACTAATGGAACTGAGTTGACACTTGGGTCCCCAGCTAGCTAACCATCTCTAACAACCTTTCCAACAAAAAGAGTAAATTCCGTATTGCCCTTACTAAGGGCAATTTAAGAAGTTGCTCGTAAGAGATTAATCAACCAAAACACACCGTTTGATGCAACGTTTTAAAACACAAATTTTTCAAAACATAATTTTTTTTTTTTATAAATGCGTTTAAAATATCTCTACAAATCGCATCTTTCTTTTTTCTAGCAGTGTTTTAAAACTTGCATTTTAGGGAAAAAAAAAAAAACTGGAAACTCAGTGCTTTAAAACTAAAACACATTTGTGTTTTTAAAACGCAACTTTTTCTGCCGTATTAAAATACAATATTTGCAAATAAATTTCGTTTTATCCCTGCGTTTGGGCCAAAACACACGACTAAACAGACTCAGTAACAATAAGATTGATTAATCGTAAGGCTAGGGATGGGGAAACAAAGTAGTGAAGACAAAAAAAGCACAATCTTTACATATACAAAAGCTAACCTTTAGTTTTGAAATATTCTTTTTTAGTCAAAACCAACCTTTATATTAATAACAGAATTAGTCAAAATAATTATTATATATAAATAAACATGTCAGTCAAGGTAGCACAAGCAAGCATACAACTCGATCGCAGTTAAGTGTATATACAAGTTACGAGCGAGCGACTTCTTCATTTGCTACAATCAAATTTACAAACTATGCAACCAAACCAATGGTATGGATTTTGTTTCTCCCAAAAAGTGGCAACTCTTGTTTTCTCTGCGTTTGGTCGATAAGGAAGGAATCCGACAGACTTGTGATTGGCTCAAAAGATTCATGCGTGCAATATTCATTGCAAATTGTAGGATTCCAGGTTAAAGAAAGATTCAATTCTGAAAAACACATACATGTTGATGGAGACATTCGTATCTCCCGTCCCGTCTACAGACTTGCTATAAGTAGAATTTATCCAAGAAACGTAGTAAAATTTATGCCTGAGAGAGATTGAGGTGTCCATCCCATTTTCAGAAAGATTGAGAGCACCTCTACGCATGATGTCCCCGATGCCTTCCTTAACAATAAAAATCACGCATATCTTAGCAGACAAGGTATATTAATCGACATAGAGAACACGCATGGCTTACAGACAAGGTAAAAAAGCAATAATAATCAAGGCTGGCACAACACATGTATAGCACCGGTCATGTGATCATTTGGGCTATTTTGAACATACGACCTGCCAATCGTTGCCAGTTCCTAATACTATTATCTGTAATTCAGAATTTCCTTTCTCTGTTCTCGTGGAATTACTTCAACCTAAAATGACAACCTCGAGGAGAGAGCAAAGCAACACTAATACTGTTTGTTTCCTCCATCTTTATGTTCCTTGGCTGGTCGAGTCAGGTATGAGTAGAGACACGGTTTTGTATGAAAAGGCCTATAGAAGCCATGATTAGGGAAACATGACCCCAAGGTCAATGTGGGTCCTACTTATGAAAGGAACATGATTCAATGAATGGTGGATCGAGTTGAAAGGGAGAGAGTGAATAGGCAGGAGCTACCAATACGCATGCAATGGTACAACCTTTTTTTTTTTTGATGTCCTAAGGGGGCGTGGGAAGGGATCGAACCTGAAACCTCACACTTTGTGAAGCCCCAGCTCTACCACTGGGCCACCCCTTAAGGACGTGCTGGTACAACTAAACCACACGTTTAGACACTAAAGAAGGTAAGATTTGAGGGTTGTGAACCGGGCTGCCTTTTGTGAGTACATAAAATGCATTGTCAATTGGCTTGAGAGGAGTCATATGTGTCTCCTGTGTGGCTTCAAGCTGCCTACCTGATTCGAGTTCGATTTCTTTCCCAGCGAAAAGAAAAACACACACAGAGCAACGGCATACATACGGGTTTATGAAAGCAAGTGAGATTGTATTAAACTCGAATATTACCAATAAATTTTAAATAAAAAAAAAAACACGGGTACACTATAACATTAAGATAAACTTAAAGAGCATGCTAAGTTCCTCAAGAAATTAAAACCTAGGAGACTTGTAGTTGACTTGCACCCAGTATTGTACCATGATGGAAATCTTTAACAAACAATTTTAACAAGGAGGCAGCATATGCTTCTAGTCTTCAGCAATAACAGAGCCTATTATGCTAGTCTGATCAGAAAAGAGAATCTTATCAAACACTGGCATGAATAGAAAGAAAGCACAGTTCTACTCCCTCCGTTCCTAAATAATTGTCCTACTTTCCTTTTTGTCCGTTCCAAAAATATATATATATTTTTAAAAAATTAAAAATAAAAATTATCCTGTTTCTAAACTTTCATTTTAAGGAAAACACTGTTACCATTTTACCCCTACTTTCTCTTCCTACTTTAATGATGGTCCCACATGCACATAGGCTTTAAAGGAAATAACATATTATAAGCGAAGTAGTTTTTTTTAAATGTGTGCCCAATCAAACATGTCAATAATTTAGGAACAAAGGGAGAACAATTTAGGAAATAATAGTGACAATTTCAACAACTTAGCCCCAAATGTTACTTCAAAGATTCAGACCAAGTGAAGAGGAAGGGATCCAAAAGTTCCAGATTACCTACAGAACTATCCTTATGACCTAACAGATATTATCTACAATCACCATGGATGGCCAAATGCACAAGGTTTCCAACTTTCCAGCACTGGCTCTGCAGGTTTGAAAAGGTTACGCCCATGTGATAAACCAATACCATCATACACTACTACTACTGATGCAGGATGGGATAACGAAATCCCATTCTACAATTTTGCAACGAAGAAGAAAGGCAGGAGGAAATGTTAGTATGGATTGCGTCACCTTTACAGAGTATCCCCAGTCCACAGTTCATCACCCTTGCAAGGGACTTCACGATACCCGAAGGTCACAAAAGCACAAAGTTTCTCAATACATTCAACTCTGATAAACAAGGAACTCTTGCATCAATACTAATAGTCTTAACTAAAACCCTAATTTCTTCTATGAATATCACTAGATAATCCCCAAGTGCCCAAGATACCCTAATAAGCTAACAGACTATAATACACCTAACAACTAATTATCTGCTAATACACTAATTACAATTGATTCATCTCTACAAAATAAAACATCCCTAGAACAACTGAACTCCAATTCCATTAGTCTTCCCTGTGCATTCTGCATCAACTCTATATTCAAACTAGTCCACCTCCACAGCCAAAACTGTTGTTACAAGCACTACTTGTCTATTACTTCATTCATGTCAATATACAACAATTACCCAAGGAATGATTTGAATATCTTCCTCAACATATTCTCAGGAAGTACTAACAGCTGACAGCCAAACAAGAATGGGTGAACATCAATGATTTGCTGTTAATGAGTAACAAAGAAAACATAGGGTGCAAAAGGATGTTATTTTTAAATAATGTGTATTGGTGACTCCTGTACACCCATAAATTAGCACACGAGCCAACAGGTTCAAAAAGTAGAGAACTATATACTGATAAAAATCTCTATTGTAACTAGGTGCGATTAGAGAAGTGAAACAGATAATATGACAAATTACACTTTGTGGCACAGTTTTGATTTGCTTATGACAAGTATTTCCACTAATTACAAGGCTGCAACCCATCTCCAGAAAACTAGCCAAACATGCAGTTCAAACTAAGAATGTAGAACCATAGATGTCAAACCTAGCATTGATAAATCAAAAAACTAAAATCAGAAACAAGAAAAGTATCTAACCTTTCTTCAGGATACTTCTTAGTTTTGCCAACAAAGATTTCGTCTACCCTCCTGCATTATTTCAAAGGCAAGTTTGTATCTTTCTATAGATGCTGCCCCTGCCTCAATATAGTTACGGGCTTCTTCTCTTAAACTCCACAACATCAAGGCCTTGAAATCTTGAGAGCCACCTCCTGAATCAACATCGCGTAGAATACCATATTTCGCATTTTTTGTCCACCTATGTAAGATGTATCGAGATGGAAGTTCCCTTATGTTCATTATTTGAAACACCTTCAAGGCATGTCGACAGAGCACACCTTCAAACTCAAACATCCTACAGCTACAGCTGATATTGAGATTTGATGCATTAAAAGCTACGGTATTCCTTTCATCTCCATTACCACACTTCTGCACCAGATATCTGCTAATAGCCCCTTCAACGTTTATCTTTATTCCAACATAACTATAGCACTCCAGAAGCTCTTTCTGGAACACTTTGAACATTGTTATTGTGTAAAGCCTTCTACATTGTTCCTCTATGGGATCTTTTGTGTGCAGAACTGCTTGCAAATTAAATGAATTGACATCTTCCTTTCTCTCTTCCTCGCGGCGTTGTTCAACAGCTTTCTCATATCGTATAAGAAATTCATTAAGGGGAGTTTGGGCAGTCAAAAGTGTACCAAAATATGATTTCATGCTTCCGTCAACTGGGATGCCAGCAAAAAAAGTGCTCCTAACGTGCAACGGAACCCAACTTTTACGCATTCTGTACATTTCCTTTAGCCAAGAATTCTCCTTCAAGTTATATTTATTTAGGAGTACATTCCATGCAGAATCAAATTCATTAGCTGTCTGACTCTGTGAAATGCAAGTCTCATATTCATATTTGAACTCAGCATCAATGGAAAGTAGCGCACCCAGATTTTCGTGTTCCTTTACAAGAATCTGCCATGCAGAAAAGCGATGATGTGTCCCAGGAAAAACTTGAGCAATTGAATGTTGAATGGACTTGTCTTGATCGGCAATTATTGATACAGGGCGGCGGCCCGACATTGCCCTAAGCCATGCTTGAAACACCCAAGTAAATGCCTCCTCAGATTCATCTGCTATCAACGCACAACCAAGAAGCACTGGTTGCCTGTGGTGATTAACGCCAACAAACGAAGCAAACGGCACCATATAATTGCCTCTTCTGTATGCTGTTTCAAAAACAATGGCATCACCAAACTGAGTGCATGAAAATCTCGATCGACCATCAGCCCAGAATACACTCATGCATCTGCCATTGTCCACTTCTAATGCATAAAAGAATCCCGTATCTTCTGCTTGCCTAGACTGAAAATACTCGAGAAGCATACTATACCAATCACTTCCAACGCTACCATCTCGTCCTCTCCTGACAAGGCTAAGGCCACCATTTGTTTCAAATAAATCCAAATTTTCCAATCCACTACTTAATTCCTCCTTAAATCCCTTTGAAGCAGCAGCAATTTTTCGACTAGCATCCGCTGGAGAATCAAGTTCATGATTATGTTCCTTTGAAAGACGATCGACCACCCATCTTCCTGATTCTTGTCTTTGTATCCTCATAAATGCTCCGCAACCTACTCTCGAGGGGTGCTGATGCCCTTCCTTCGAGCAAACAAATCGTCGGGAGGTAATGGATCCATCATTTTTCGAGCGAAACAACTGACCTATCCGAACTTTGAATCCTGCAGTGGCTGCATATGTGTAGTAAAACTTGTACGCTTCATTAGCAGAAGCGAACTCAAGGCCTTTGGATGGTTCACCTCTGGGTTCTCCTGCCACTTCTTCCCTCTTAAGACGTTTGAGATCAATGACACCAGATGGACCTTCCTCCTCCAATGATCTGATTCCTGTCCTCGAGGACACAACTGCAGTAGATCTAGGAGTTGGAAGAGCTTTTCTTTGTATATGGGGTGGACGAATTTCACCTGAGAGATCAAGTTCATGATTATGTTCCTTCTTAATATTAGCAAGAACCCACTTCCCAGAATCAGCTTTTTGTACTCTTATGAAAGCTGGACAACCAGTTCTTGAGTTCGTCTGAAAACCCTCCTTCGAACAAACAAATCGTCGCGAAACAACTGACCCGTCAACCCTGGACCGATAGAGCTGACCAATCCTAATTCTGAATCCTGCTTGAGCTGCATATAAATTATAGAACTCCTGCGCATCTTCTGCCGAATCAAATTCTAACCCTACATATGGCTCAATTTTAGACTCTCCTTCATCCTCCCTATGGCCATTATTTTTAAAAACCGCTAGACCTGCTGGTTTTGCTCTTACAGTCATGGAGTTTCCCAATTCTTCTCTATTCATATCAATATCTGAGGATTAAGAATAAAGTGTCCCATATTAGAAAAGGTCATAGACACCATGCACTATTATCAATTAATATCACAGTAAATTAAAAAAGGTTCATAAGCATCTCCTCAACCAAATCAGTATCAGCATAAGACATTTAACACCGAAATGAAAAACAAAAGAATGATTTCATTTTGGTACAACATATAAAGAAGACTCAGCAAAGCATGGCCTAGATAATCATAAGGTAGATACCAGTCATGATCATACACAGCTACACTAACACCAATTCACCAAGGAGCACCGAGAGCGCGGATAAACATAAAAGAAGCTAAAATAATTAAGGTCATAGATACAGTTCATATCTTTTGTCCAAAATTATAGGACAGATCAACTGGCCAGACTATAAATATGTGTTTGAATTCATTACATAAGCATTTTGTTTTATTTTTACCCCTTAACGATAATGGTTTTATTAAGTTGCCAACTTGTCTAAAAGCTTAAGCTCTTAGAAAGAGACAAAAATGTATACCAAGCTTAATACTTCCTCTCACGTGTCCCGCGCTCAGAGACAAACAAAGGTGTCTCACCATGGGCATCACAAACCAAAAAGAGTGTAACATGTGCACTCACAATATTGAGGCGAACAAATGCAAGCAAGATGGCTTGACCTTGCGAAACCAGAGCTCTAATGCCATGTTGCCAACTCATCTTAAAGCTTAAGCTCTTAAGAGAGGGGCCCAACAATGTACATCAAGTTTAATATATTTGATGGATGAATTTTTTTTTACATAAGAACCAATGGAAAAGATATTTGTTATTGCCACTTAACTTTCCAAAGTGGCAACATCTAATGGGGCATACCAGAAGGGTATGTGGAATAAAATTTTGGGGCAGAGTTTTCTCTTCTTTTTTTTTGGTGCGGCGGGGGTCACCCATAGTTATGAAAGGCGCTCGCCTTGGCCGCCTGAGGCGAGGCCTTGCCGCCTCAAAGTTGGTCAGGCGAGGCGTTTCAGAGAGGCGGAGTAGAGGCGATCGCTTCTGTCGAGGTGCAGCAAGGCGAGAGGCGATCTGAAGCAACGCCTTTGTGACAGCCCAAAAAGTTTACTATTTTTTTAGTCAAAACGTCGTAGTAAAGCGAGGGTAAAAAATAAAACCCTTTTTACTGACCGGCGACTCAAACCCAAGCTCAAATCGCAAACAAAATTACCTGGAGCAAACCCTAAACGACAAAGGAGGCGAAAACGACAGCGACACTCTCTAGCTGCGACGACCCCTGCGAGCGAGAAGTCTAAGTCGACGAAGACAAACGGGTATTCTCTCTCTCTCTCTCTCTCTCTCTCTCTCTCTCTCTCTCTCCAAGTCGACAACCTCTTTCTTTTTCAATTTCTTCGTCTTTTCTGTATTACATTTTTCTTTTTTCTCTTCTCTCTTCTCTTTCCAAGTCAACAGTCTCATCTCTCTCCCCAGTCTCAACGCAGACGAAAAGATTCTTTTTTCTTTTTTTTCTTTTTTTCTCTTTTCTTTTATTCGTCTCTTTCTTTTTCTATCTTTTTTCTTTTTCCTTTTTTCTTTTCCCTCTCACCGGTCGCAACCCTTTTTTTTTTATTTATTTTTCTTGAGTTTATTATGTTATTGTGTATAGCTTAATCTGTTTTTTTTTCTCTTAACAGACTTAAAAAAGAGTATAGTTACTCTGTTAGTTTAATCAGTTTTTTTTTTTTACTTTTAAAAACTAAAAAAAAAAGTATGGTTTATTTAGTTTTTTTTTTCTTTTTAATTTGTTTTCCACTCTGTTTTCTTGAGTTTAATTTGTTTTCCACTCTGTTTTCCATAACTTTATTTTCATTTGGTGCATGACTATTTATTTTTTTGTTTAAAGTATAACTCCTAAGTTCATCCTTTGCTATGGAATTGTAGGTTTGAAAGTTGAATTTGTTGTTGTTGAATTATTGATATTATATGTGAACTTAATTTCATATCTTATTCTCATTTATACATGCTTTGATATTTGTAACAACTAAATAAATAAGTATATATACTATATTTCCTAATTTTTCGCCTTGCTCGCCTTTCGGCCGCCCGCCTCTCACCTCAAAAAAGCACCTTTCGCCCGCCTCTCGCCTCTCGCCTTTAATAACTATGGGGTCACCTGCCCTATGGTACTAGTTATGGTTTCCCAATTAGGAAATTTATTACATTGGGAGCCAATAACAATGTATTTGTGAGAGGGGTTTTCCAAATGCATTAAGAATAATTTTCAATGCAACCTATAGAAGCTTAACAAGTGTCATAGGGGCACTAGTTAGCAAAGCACCTTTTTTTCAGGTTGTTCCTTTTTTTTGGCACTGGAAAACAAACATTATCAATGTCGAATAAACAAACTAAAGTATCCATCTAACACTGCAATATCTACAAGACACCAATAGGCAAACAGTCGTTATTAATCATCAAAATACATTCAGTCCAACAATCATTAGCTCATCGCAATCCTAAGATGGGATGCTAGAGTCTTTTCACCCATTGAGTAGGTAAAAGAAATGAGGAAATAAAATTGAAAGCTACACACCAATTGAGCATGTGGCTATCTGAGTATTCATTTTGCATAATCTGTATAGGCACTAAAGATTTTCTCAACTTTTGACCATAGCATGTGTCATAAAACGTGAAAGCCACTTGGACAGACTGTAACTAGAGTATACGATGATATGGTTGCACTTATCCCTGCCTCTTGTCTATTCTCACTTTCAACCAAAATTCACAAAAACATCTCCAATAGACTAATGTCATTACTTTTGTCTCTCAATTGCATTTTGAACCATAGAGTTTTGCCTAAAATCTAGATACAAATGCACTTTTTTTCAATTTCCAACTTGCCAAAATCTGCAACTCCATCGAGTGATATGACACAATGCTAAGCAAACAGTGTTTTCAGCCACATGATACTTCATAATGAAAAGTTACCTAATAATCTAAGTAACTTCTAAATGAGAAGACTAACAATATTTATCATGCTTTTACACTCACCCTTACATACAACCCGCTGATGCATGCAGAGATAAACCAAGGAGCATCACTATGTGCATCACAAACCAAACAAAACACAAAAATACTGGGGGAAAACAAATAAAAGCAGGGAGGCTTGAACCGGAAACCTAGTAATCTTACATGCTGTGAATATCAGTATATCATACAGCTTTAGATATGGAGGACAAAAAATTAAGCTGCAGGATTACTTGTACCCTACTGGCCTCTACTGCAAAGCTCAAAGCAGACCAAGGGAACCCATAAATACGCACACACCTGCACAAATTCTCCCGCCCTCCTTCCCCTCCCCTCACCCTCTCACCCTGTAAATTTATCTTATTAATAGAAAGTGCCCATCTGTCTGTAGTAATTAAGTTCTAGAGTTGAACAGTTATTTCTCTTGGGGGACGTTTATCGTAACTAAAGAAGTGCCCCTTCGTCTGTATTGATTTAAGTTCTGAAGTTCAACAGTTAATACTACTTCAACGTGCTCAGGAGAGAGGAGTGCTGTAAAGGTAAAGAAAGCATATAGTTCTCTTAGGAGTTCATGGCCTTAAATTTGAAGGTAATATTTCCAGATCCCATCTTACAAAGCATATATATATACATACATACATACATACATATATATATATATATATATATATATATATCATTCATGAAGCTCAGTGTGAAAAGTGGCATAATAGAGTTTGACATTCACGGTCACATCCATTTTTCACTATATTATATCTTTATCTACTATTAGGAAAATTATGAGTGAGATACTGGGATATATTCAATAAATTTGGTAGGGTTTTGGAGGATGATTGAAGGGACTGGGAACTGGATAGAATAAGAGAAAAAAGAAGATATCAATTGAAGAGAGAGAAAGTTAGACACAGAGGAAAAAAGATTGCCAAGAGTTTGTGCCTATTTTTGTCCAGATTGAGTACAACAGTGTGCTTGTGAGGGTGAGGGGAGAGAGAGAGAGAGTCAGCAAAGAGCTCACAAGTGGTGAAAAGAATGAGGAACTCAAGCTTTTTCATTAGCTCGACCTAACGGAGTCAATGGTTTGAGCCTAACTGAAACTCTGGAGGAGGAATAACAAAAAATGCATTGGTTGTACCAGGAACTTGGGCCAAGCACGATACTACAATGGAATGAAAAACATCTAGCTTTATTTTGTTAAGGGCTTAAGGCTAATATTCCGATAACGTTTTTATATAATGAATTTTCTACAATATGATTTAAAATCTCACTAATTCATCAAACATAAAAAGAGTTGCTACCAGCTAGTACCTCATACTGAGAGAATGTTTGGGGAACTAGAAAAGGTACATTGATGATTTAGGTGGTGAAGAGAATATGCCCAGTTTACCCACTTATTTCCTTCATGTTCTAGTGATTCCCTCTTCCGTCAGAAAGAGGATTGAAAAGCTAGAAAGGAATTTTTGTGGGAGGGTTAGGGGGAGGAGCGCAAGTATCATTTGGTGAATTGGGATTTGGTGTGCTCCAACATTAAAAGTGGTGGTCTTGGAATCAAGAATTTGAAGCATTTTAATTCGACAGTGTTGAGCAATTGGCTTTGGCGATTCTTGACCGATAAACATGGTTTGTGGAGGATAGTGGTGAGCAAATATGGGGAAGGGGAGCACATGTGGTTTTCGAAAGCTATCTCAAGTCCGTACGGGGTGAGTGTGTGGAAAGGTATTCTTAAGGGTTGGGAGCCTTTTGTGAGACAAATCTCTTTTGTATTAGGGGATGGCTCTAAAGTCCGATTTTGGAAGGATAGATGGTGTGGCGAGGTGGAATTATGTAGAGCTTTCCCAAGCCTCTATATCTTGGCTATTGAAAAAGATTGTCTTAGTTCAGTTGTGCAAATTCAAGGTGACAGGGTAGTTTAGAATCCCATTTTTCAGAGACATCTTCAGGACCGGGAAATGGAGGATTGTGCAAAAAAATTTGAGACTATTTATTCCCAGTATATCGAGGCAAGCAGTGAAGACAAGATTCGGTGGAATGGAAATAATTGTGGTGTTTACTCAGTAAAATCATACTATCTTACCCTCTTGGGGAATGGCAGGGATACTTTTCCGCGGAAGGCAGTGTAGAGATCTAGTGCTCCCAGCCAAGTGGCGCTTTTCCCGTGGGAGGCTTGTCATGGAGCTATTCTTACGGGGGATAATCTTCATCGTCGTCAGAAAATATATGTCAATTAGTGCTTTATGTGTAAAGGAAGCGGAGAAAGCGTAAATCATTTACTGCTTCATTGCCCGGTGGCGACAGCTTTGTGGAGTATGATCTTCAGCCTCTTTAGCCTCTCTTGGGCCATGCCTAGATATGTGAAAGAGATGTTTTTGAGTTGGTCGTTATTTAAACGGAGGCAGAGAAATTATGGTTGGGAGGCAGCCCCTTTGGATGTAATTTGGACCATTTGGAGGGAACGTAATAGCAGGGCTTTTAACAATGTTGAAGTGGCTAAAAGATAGTCTTTTGCATACTTTGTTTTTTTGGAGCTGTGAAATAGTAGCCTCAACTCCTCCCTCCAGTAATGCTATTGTAAATTTTGTTCATAGTTTTAACTTAGACTAGCTGGGCTGTGTATACTTCTAGTGTACAAAGGATGTGTCACGCCTTTTAGTATACATATTCCAACTTATCAAAAAAAAAAAAAAAAGGTCATTGACTTACTAAAATTTGGATACGCTCCACACTCATCAAGAAAAAGTATTAATGTTCTAACAATTGTAACATAACTTTCCAGAAGCTTGCTGCACAAATGCCAATTTAAAATGATAGGATACAAACTTTTGTGTCCATATTTCTCATCTCGATCTAGGTGGCAAGCATGTAAGGGGTTGAAGGGTGACATCATATGTTAACTTAACATGTCATTTCTAACCAATCACATGCTTGCTAATTAGATTGGGATAAAAAATTTGGACAAAATATTTGTATCCCTATCACTACTCAATGCAAATTGCTAGCTGACACTTCAGATTTATTACAAAAACCAGTAGAAGACTATATGCAAATCAGACCTTCTCTCAGACCCCCCATAGCAGTATAATCGCATGAGTCAATCTTCTAAAAGGCCCTCTCTATGATGCACCCTATCAACCCAACAAGAACTTGATCTCTACAGGTTTATGTCATCTTTTTTCTTTTTCTTTTTTTTTCCAGCAAGAATAATGGTTCCACTCTTCATGCAGTGAAAATCTACCCAACATTTCATGTAAGACACAAAATGAGTTCCACTGCCCAAAAATAACAAATCCTTAAACACGATATCAGATCATCTCAAGAGATTGAACACTACCTGAAGTGACTGACTGGATCATAGTGCCAATCACCCAGTAAACCCAAACAGATAGATCATATTATATGAAGCGGGAAAAAAAATATAAATACAGGCATGGGAAAGAAATTGAAAGTTCTATCTAGTCGTTTAGGATTGTAATAAATGTATAGATAGTACAATAAGGCCCAAACCTATCTTTCATAAATACAAAACACACATTATATATATAAGGATATGTGATAAAACAAGGAAAGAAAGAATTCGTGATGAACAAATTCTGGAGATAGTAAAAGTTGCCCCAATCGCAGATGAAATAGGAGAAAATCGCCTAAGATGGTTTGGACACATACAATATAGACCGCTTAGTGCACCCATCAGGAATGTGAGTATATCAACATCAACCAAAATAAAAGTAAGGAAAGGGAAACACCAAAACTAACATGGACATCCATAACAAAGAAAGATGTGAATGTGTTGTGAGTGTGTGTGTGTGCGATAACCTTGCTTTGGACTGAATAAATGGCAGAAGAGGATTCATGCCTGCCAACCTCAAGTGATTGGGACAAAGATTGACTTTAGTTGAGTATATATATATATATATATATATATATATATATATATATATATATATATATATATATATATGGAAAGCTAACCTCCTCTAGTTGTTCCTCCTCACTTTACTTTGGACATAGATTCCCCCTACTAAAGAGGCTCCATAACATATAAATGAGGGTTAATATTATAAGTATATACCCACTTTTTTATCCTATCACCATCCAACTCATGATTGCTGCTGGCAGGATGAGTTGGGTGGCTGTCGGCTGAACATAGTTGTTTCCATTAATGACAGTCTGTCATCAAACATTTCCACTAGGTGCCAATCACACATTTAGAGATAATGCACGCACAAGATCGAATCAAAATCAACCGAGTTCAGTTAGTGAGATATGTTCAACCAACAGTACATTACATTTGCTATTCAAAAGTTCATCAAAACCCATTATTTAAGGAAATAATAGCATCAACCACAAATTTACAACCTACTCTAACTAGGGTGTAACTTTGCATATAGAAACCCCATTCGAATCTCAGGATGCCACCCATGTCTCTCACCGGAGCAACAGGTTTTCCGGCAATTACTATGTTGCTTCAAATGTAGACCTTAATTTCAAGGACGAGACCTTAGCCGATCACTTACTCGGCTTGAAAGAGAAGGCGTGGTCTGCGAATCATGATAGAGAGAACAGAGAGGGAGGCAAACAAACAAATGGAAACAGGAGGGAAGAGCAGCTTGCAACTTTTGCAGCGGTCCCATACATGGAATTTGGTTAAAAGACTAAAACAGCCCAACGGATGTTTCAAAAAAAAAATATTGATAAGGGTAGTTATGTTTAACTGAACAGTGGGGAGATCCATCAACTAGAAGGGAGGTTACTTTCCCCTATATGTGTGTGTGTGTGTGTATATATATATATGTGAGTGTGTGTGTGTGTGTGTGTTTAGCGTGTCAAGATGGGGGGTACTTTTCACCATTGCCTATGGTGCATACCTTTCATACCAGTCACTTTCGATCCAATGATTCAGATTTGAAAACCAACTATCCTAATCTTCTTATTTATTATTTAAAAACATTTACAAAGAAATTAATTAAGGAAACTTGATTTAAGGAAACAATCTCAATAAAAAAAATTCACCTTCCTTATTCTCATGATAAAATCATTAACTGAAAATCTCAAAATTTCAATTATGTGACTGCAAACAAAAATAAAGGGTTATGCAAGAAGGGGTCGCATTCCTCAGCATGTCCAAGGTTGGCTTTTTATTTTTGTTAAGTGCAATTTCCTTTTTCATTTCTCTTTCAGGTGACTGTTTGAGGCTTGGAGGAATCTGATCTCTCTCTCTCTCTCTCTCTCACCCTCACTTCTTCTTCGTTCTACTTCCAACATGGTATCTGATCCTCTGTTTGTGATGTCTTGGGTTCGCATTTCTTGCTTGTAACTGTTTCTCGGATTACTAGTACAAAAGTTGGCACTATATTTGGTTTATGAGACACCTCAGTTTACCTATCTAGCTTGCAAGTAGAGATCACAAGTGCAAGGAAGTGTTAAGGCTATATAATATTGATGGCTTTTGTGCCTGGTTTGGTCAATTTAGAGATATTGACTAGAGTTTGGTTTGCAAAAGAGTCCCTCTAATCACTCTACTTTTCATCAAAATTTTGATACTAGACTTATCCCACACATGGTGTATGTTGATGAAATTGACATTATTAGTAGTAGCAATGCAGGTAACTTTGCTCTTAATTCCTTCTGAGGCTCATTGTCTAATAAAGATTTCCGTGTGCTACAGTATTTCATGGGTATTGAGGTTGTGAGGTGTAAGAAGTAGCATTTTTGTACTAAAGCAAGTATATCCTTGTCCTTGGTGGTAAACCATGTAATCCACTCATGATTCCAAATATGCATCACCAAACTGAAGTCAAAGTGCTATTTGAACATCCCGTACAATTACACCCTATTTCTATCCATATCAGTACCTGAACTACGAAATGGCTAATATTATACCGGAAAAACAAAACAACTTTGGCTTTGTATAATAAGCCTGTAACAGTCCAATTGTAACATACACAGAATCTTTAATTTTAAGTAACAAGACATTCAATGATCATCGGTGCGACTTTGAGGGGAAGAGTGAAACAAACCAAACAAAATCATCAATTCAAACAAATTATGCAAAACAAAATAAACACCTATTGAACCACACAATTGTAAATAACAATCATGTAAAGACATGAAAACACATATTAATAGACGACCCTAGATAAAATTCTACAAAAATCATGAAAAAAGAAATTAGGGTTTTACCTGTAGCATATCGGTGAAAATACTCGGATCAGGGATTTCGTGCCCGAAGATTTGACTTAACAGGGGCAGGAAATGAGAGTATTCAAGGTGTAATCAAGCTGATACATGGCTCAAAATCGCCGAGCATTGTCGCCCAAATAAACAAAAAATGGCTCTCATTTTGGCGGGACGAAATGGGAACTCGGGAATTCAGCAAATTCAGAGCCCCGTCTGCGTGAATTTAAATTTTGGCTGAATTTTCTGGGGGGTAGGGGGGGGGAGAGAGATACTTGTAGATTACAATCAACCCAGCTCTTTATCTTCTTTGTTTTGCTCCCTCTCTTCTCTCTTCTCTCTCTTCTCTCTCTTTGTTCTAAAACGTGAGTCGCTGTCGAGTACGGGAAGGGTTGGGGAGTTACGGTACAACTAGACCAGGTGTTTTGACTGCGTTGTGTTTGACATTAAGGTTTTTTGGGTTTGAAATTTTTATTTTTTAAAAAAAAAATTGTATTTACATTAATAAGTTTAAGTTTGAAAAGTCTAATTATTACATGATACATTAATTTCATTTGAGTTCATCATTATTATAAAAATATTTTATCATAATCAAGATGATTACAAATAAATGGAGGGTAAAAATAAAAAATTATAAAAATTATAAAGATAATTTATTAAAAGTAAATTATTTAAATAAAACGTCTTAAAATAATATAGTGAATTATTTACAAATCGAAGAGATTAAGGAAGAGGTACAAAGAAACTAGTGTAATCAAAGAAAGCAAAAGTGAAACAATAAAATTAAAGTCTTAAAATCGTATTGAGAAAACATCACCTTAAGATTATTAGCACTTACTCCCTCCGTTACAGATAAAGAGTTCACTTTTTATTTTTGAAAGATAACATGTAACTAAATCAAATCAAAATTTTATATAATTTACTTATATTTTAGAAACAAAATTTTATTAATTAAAAACTACTTTAAAAATACTATAGATTACAACTTTAATAATTTTGTAAAAATAAATAAATATATGTGAATATTTTGTCAAACTTTAATTAAGTTTATCAACCATTTACATACATGCGTATTCTTACAAATAGATTTTACTTGACCGATTGAGAAACGTTACCCAGGCCGACGAACTAGTGATGTAAACCAAAGGCCTTAGTTTCCAAAAACACGATGAAGAATATTTAAGCTCTTGTTATGTGCAAACGAGCCGGAGAGGATTGTTCAGGTTAAAGGTGCCTAGAAGTCATATAATGCTTGGGTTCATCCTTGTGCCGGGTTTGGAGGTTAATGGTCAAGCACCAACGGGTAGTAGACGTTGGCCCTAACAACAACAACTCAAATTATTAGGGAGTGTATTGTCATTCAAAAATTCATGGAGGCACTTTCTACATGTCGAAGAAACTCCAGGTACCTTTAAGCGACACCATCTATTTTAGTTTTTCTTTTTTCAATTTCTGCGATTGGGGTTTCATTTCTACAGCCATTCTCCAGTCTCCTGATCTTCCAGCAAAGCTTTCAATGAGTAAGTAAAGCTCAAAATCCATACTCATTTATGCATTTGCAGCTGTATTATTATCTGTTCATTGAAATTATATTTTTCATTGCTGATAATATTCAATTTGATATAGATAATGCCAAGACCAAATCCATCCTATTTCACAAACCTACTCCTCCGCCAAAACCCTAAATATATCCAAAACCCTAACCATCAATTCCGAAACTTTGGAATCAATGGCGGTGAAGAGCTTCTAAACCAAGATCAGTCAATTTCAAGTCAGCATAAGCTTACTGAGGTTGCCAAAGAAGTTTCTAGGATCATTAGGACCAACCCCAGATGGGAGCAGACACTCGTATCGGATTTTCCCGCTGTTAATTTCTTGGATTCTTGTTTTTTGAATGAGGTTTTGAAGAACCAAAGGAATGTGCTTTTATCAGTCCGGTTGCTGCACTGGCTTAATTCGAGATTTGGTGTTGTGCCTGAGGAGTCTTGTAGTTTGGTATTTAATACTCTTGTAGAAGCTGGGGCTGCTAAAGCTGCAATAAATTTCCTCGAATTTACAAAGTATATACCGGAGCCGGCTTGTTTAGAATCCTATGTTAGGTGTTTGTGTGGAAGTGGGATGATTGAGGAAGCTATTGATGTTCTTGATGAATTGAAAAAGATGGGTACTTTACCATCGCTGAAGACGTGGAACTTGGCTTTATTGGGCTCGATTAAGTCTGGGCGGACTGATATTGTATGGAAATTGTATGATGAAATGATTGAATTTGGTGTTGGTTCAGACGATTCTACAGTTGGGTGCTTAATTCAAGCCTTTTGTCTGGAAAACAATGTCACCAAAGGGTACGAGCTTCTTCAACATGTTTTGGAAGCTGGGTATGTCCCCGATAATGTTGCTTTCAATAAGTTGATATCTGGGTTTGTTAAGTGTTTTAATTATGGTAAAATTTCAGCTCTTCTCCATGTTATGATCACAAAAAATCGTAATCCTGATTTCGGTACGTATCAGAAAATCGTATGTGGGTTATGTAGGGGAAGAAAGAAACGTGATATAAATGAAGCATTTAGGATTTTTAATAATCTTAAGGCTAGGGGTTATGCTCCAGATAGAGTCATGTATACTTCAATGATCAGTGGGCTTTGTAAAATGAAATTGATTGGGGAGGCTAGGAAATTATGGTTCGAGATGATCCAGAAGCGAATTATGCCCGATAAGTACACATATACTGCACTTATCAATGGGTTGTTTTTAATTGGGAATGTAGAGGAGGCCCATAAGTTCTATAAGGAATTGTGTGATAAAGGTTCTGGCGTGGGCTTCGTGAGCTACAGTGTGATGATTAAAGGGTTCTGTATGCATGGATTAATGGAAGAAGCTTGTGACATGTTTCACCATATGCAGCAAAAGGGTGTTGCTCCTAACGTGGTAACTTACAATGCTCTGATTCTGGGATTCTGTAAGGAAGGAAAGATCGATGAAAGTGTGAGCTTTTTGTATGAACTTCTGTCTAAGGGCTTGCAGCCATCAGCAGCCTCATACACTGTTATCATAGAAAAACTTTGTGAGACTAGACAGGTGGAAGAGGCAAAAGCTCTGTGGGAAGATATGCAGGATAGGGGTGTTAATCCAGAAACCTGTACTAATGATTTTATTATACATGGACTGATCAAGGAAGGAGATGATGCACAGGGGATTGAATGGTTGGCCCATATGTTGGAGAAGGAGCTCAGACCACATATAGATACTTTTGAGAAACTAATCAACATTTTCTTGGAAAGAGATAATATGTGTGATGCATTACTTGTTCTGGATTACATGTTTAAGATAGGGTATACACTGACTGGCAGTATTTCCCATTCTCTGGTTAAAAAACTATGCAAAAATAATTCGCATCATGTCGAGACATGCATAGGGGGTATCCTCGAAAATAGCTAAACTCTAGAAGTTGTTTAGATGCACTGTTTCTTGTTTGTATTCTATTTTTGATGGCCAATTTTCCTCAAAATTACATTTAGTATGTAGCACTGCTATCTTTAGCATCTGATTTAAAATTTATGAAATATACTAATTTGAGATTCTTAATTGGGAATTAAATATAGTTTCCATCGCGCAAATATGTGTTTGTTACTTTGATTTTCCAATTATAGGGTTGTGAAGAGATCCACAGACTGGTAGCTATGCTGTTATCTGCTATGGCATTAGAATTATTGATTTGCTTCATAATGAAATGAACAATATCTGCTACAACAGATTATGATGTTTGGCTTCCTTAGTCTTTGTCATCCATAGGCTGGCAGGGTGTATGTATCCTGGCTGTTCTGCTGAAAGTTGACAGAATACAGCAGGTATGTGGCCAAAGTTTTTACAAATGACTCGGCACAAGTACATTGACGATAATTCAGAAGTAATGCAGGCATCACAACTTTAAAGAAATCAAGATAAGGTCCATGATGTATGAACAACTAGAGAGAAATAAGTGGCTTAGACCAGGGATTAACTTGTATTTCTCCTTCATTTTTTATTTTTATTTTCTTGTGGAGAGGGAATTGGGGGGTTGGGGGGTGTGGAGATTGGAGTTAATCTTTTCCAATTCAGAAACATGAAACATGTAAGCTCTGCTGAGGAGATGATTGTCTCTTCGGTTGCTGCTCCAATCTCAAACATGTTACTTCCGCGGAACCAAATATTGTTCTAAGTGCTTTACATTCTGATAATACTTACAGTTATTGACTAGTATTTGATTCTGAATTATGTTCCCTTTTTGTTTTCATAACAACAAATGATAGTTCTGTTGTTGCTGTCTGTGAAGATACGAGAGTAATACAACAGCATTTAAACATTTAGGTTGTTTGTGCATGTTACCTTGTAAAACTAGCGTCATGATTGTTAGCTTGAGGTAGAAACTATATTAAATTACTTTCTGCAGGAACTATGAACATGTAGCGGTTAAATAAGCACGAGTTGCGTAATGCATTTGGGCCTTTCGATTGGTATTTTCTTTTCCGGTTTGCAATATTATAATTGCATTGACGATGGCAGGATATCATTTTTACTCTAAATACTGGACATCTCTCAAACTTCTTGTATTTGCAACTAAATACTATTCAAAGTGCTTTACGTGTTTTTACCGCAGTTGTCTTTTGCAGATAATTAACAGGAATGTGGGTCTTATGTCGTTTTCTTCTTACATTTTGTTTCCTTGTAACTGAAAAAGGATCATATAGCAGACTGAAAGTAATTGGGATAAAGGCTGAGTTGATTTGAGTTTCATGCTACTTAAACTTTTTGAACATGCCCCACATCTGGCTACATTTACACATTTGTTTCCCCATCAAATTGTATACTTACATAATTGGTTGCTGTAGGTGCATGTATGCACCAGCACATAGATGACCATGTTTCTGTACGAGTCACCTTCAAGTTTGGGAAGCCCTCTACGAGGTTGCATTCAATATAAGTTGGCATAGTTCTCTATCTTGTTTATTGTTGTACCTTTGTAGCTGTCTCAAGTTCTATTCCCATTTATCAAGACTGAAACCTATTTACAGATGAATTATGGCATCTACGCGGAATTGTAATAGTTGCTGTAGGAGAAGTAGACAGCGGTTACTAGAGAGGTGGACTAAGGTGTATACCATAGTCTATTACTCCAATTTTATATCAACATTTGGCTAACCTTCAGTTGGCTGATTCATGCTTTCTGGTTAAGGTGAATTGTATGCAGGTTCATTCTCAAGTTATTTCAACAGGGAGCAGTATATACTGAAATTTTGAGGTTTTGTGTTGAAAAGGCAACTTGGATGTCCTACAATGGTTGCTAGATCTCTTGTGACTTGTGGTTTCAAAAGTACATGTATAGTATGCTTGAAGGTCTCTTATTTTTGTTGAATTAAGATTGTATTTGCATGAAGAACATAGGATGAATTAAAATTGAACAAGGGTTTCTTCAGTTGCAGTTCTAAAATCCACTCTTTGGCTAGGAAACAGGAACACTTTCAACTCAGCTAGGATTAAGAGGGAAACTCTTGAGTGTTAAACCTACGGCACTCCTCATGACTGCGTTTTAAAAAATTCCTTAAAGTGTGAGGTGGTTGTAACATAAGGCTAACAATTACCATGACAGTGCAAGAGCATTTGGCCTTGTTTACCGAAAAGCAATAGTTGTCACTGTTGCCCTGATTGCCACCAGTGTAATTGCCAGAAACTCTTGCCACCAATAAACTGGCACTGGGACACATTTCTGCCTTGTGCAACAGCAACATTTTCAGTCCCATTAGAAGGATATTTACTTCTGGAGTCAGATTTCCGTAGTACAGCATATCAGCCTTAAGTTCAGCTTATGACTCAAAAAGTTTAAATGAATGCTCCACGTCGAAACTGCAAAGTGTTACTTAACCTTTGTAATGATAATGTAAATGGCATTGCTACCATTGCAGTATGTTTTTGGGGCAAGACTTCTTATTCTTGTTATGCTGGTTTAAATTTTTGGTCTGAACCTATCAAGTGAGGAGGTTGGTGAAAGGAGCTGAGCGGTAAAACTGCGAGATGATGGTTTGGTCCCTCCATTCGACTAGTTGGTCAACATCCTTGAGTAAAAGTTAAAGTACATTTTAAGTTTGTAAGTTCCTGATTTTCATTTAGTGCATCAACGTGTTTTCGAAGTTCAATTTTTCGTGACAAAGGCTTCGTAGAAGACTTTGCTATTTTTCAGCTAACCCAATTTTCCAGGTAACCTGATATCATCTTTTGGTTATTAGGTGAGAAATTTATTCAGATGTATGAAGCACAATCATTCGATCTAGATTTGTTGGGAATCTTGGGATATGATCACGCCAAAGTTTGGTGGTGACCACGTCTGTTCCATGTAAGTGCCAAGTGTGTAGTCTAGTAGGATGCTGACTCAATGGTGCTGGGACTGTTCTTGCTGTGTTCTTGAGAAGAGATGGTACAATAACCTGTGATCAACAAGAAAACACTGTTAGGAGAGATGGGAGTGTCCCAGCTATAACCCTTCGGTGTGAGAATCAGTATATGGGTTATAACAAAGGCTTAATTCACAGAACGTGGTCTGTGAATGAAGCTGAATCAACTCTCTATTAGGCTGTGAGCAAGGAGAGATCAATGTGTGTGTTATGGTATTCAGATTGCATAGCCACAACTCTTTGTCTCCTTCCTCTAGTAGGCGGCAGGCTCAGGAGATCGTGGTGAGCTAGTCGTACGGTGGTCCTGGTACTTTTCTGTCGGTAAGTGGGAGAGTGGAGCAGGCTCCTGACATGTTGGGACTATGCTTCTGATCATCCAATAGAGCAGTTATGAGTGAGCTTGTCCGAATAGAGACCGAGGTCGCTTGGCGTCGAGGTCGCTGAGCGGTTGGCTTGGGATCTACCCAAGTTGCACTTTGGGCTAGATGCTAGGTCAGCAAATCTGGTAACCTTGACTTAGAGTTTGGAAGTTGCCCGGTCAGTTGCAATGCCCAGGCCGTTGTTAGCCAGCTTGTGGATGATTATTTTCACCTCGCCCTATAGGTGACCTCGGTGTCTTCCACCTGGCTCGCCTCGTGTCTCAATGGTTCTGCCATGTGTGATGGTTTGGGCAGATCCCGTTCAAGTCCTTTTCGTTTCTCTTCTCTTCTTATTGGCATAAAGAGGGCTCCTTCTTGAATCCTGATGACCTTGACAAAGGCCAAAGGGCCATTCCTCCGTCTATTCAAGTTATTAGCTCTTGGAGAGCCAGAAAATGGCCATCACTTATCGGTAACAGATTGACGGAAAGTGATCGAACTAAAAAGATACGTCTTGATTTGACCATGTATAAACAAAAGAACACCTTTACACTTTTGGATCCCCGATTATTTCTGATGGTTCGTCGGGTATATGTGCTCCTGTGAAACCATCCAGAGTCTTGGAACGTTAATGTCGTACGTTTAACTAATGCCTCTGCGTGCTATGAAAATCTCAAGCTTACTGCTAATATCGAGTATAATCTTATAATTTTCAATTAGATAGCTGAAGATAGTTTGTTTCTGTATCCAGACATAACCAGCGGTAAATTCTTTACTCCAGCTGAGCTGTTTACAAGTGTCTAGAGTTGATCTGGATTGGTTTTCCATTTGACATTGCTATATTCTTTTGAAATTTTAGATATTTTTGATCGTTCACCAACACTTGAACCAAGAGGTATCAGGGAAATTTGTTGCTAAGGTGATTGAGAAAGAAATGCTCTTAAATTTCCACTGCTGCAAAACTAGGAAGAACATTAAATTTATAGCGTATATCTATTGCAGTCATTTAGGCAGTGAAGCATGATCAAGAGCAATAGCTTTCCTTGGTTTCGGTAGAGTATGTCTTTTTATTTATTACTCCCTCCGTCCCGGATAAATGTTCCTACTTTCTATTTTGAGATGTCCCAAATAATGTTCCTAAAGACTTTTGATCTACCTATTTTCTATCATTCTTCCTAATATACCCTTAAAGCTTCATTTAATATAACACATCCCAAACAAATTCAATTATTTAAAGTAGTTGAACTCAATTAATGTTCATGGGTATTATGGTCAGAACACATTTTACAGCACATCATTAATTATGTTTCTTAATTCTTGTGTTTTATCCACTAGGAACATTTATCTGGGACGGAGGAAGTATTATTTATTGTTTTTTTAGTTCAAAAGATACAATCTCAGGGATCGCACTGAACTTCCGAGCAATTTCTTCTTTAATACTCATATTTGTTAGTTAAAAACTGTCTTGGGATGTATCGTTTAATATGTTGTGGCCGGCATTTGACTATTGCAAGTAGCTTCCAAGGTAATATCTGTGAAACATTGTGTTGCTTTTGTCAGGAAAATGTGTAAAAGTATATGGTCTCTGACACTGACAGCATCAATGCTGTTACTTATGAACATGTTGCAATTATTTAGTAAATCTTCTGAGGCTGGCTGTATTAATTATTTTGCTTACTTAACTCTTGACAAACATATTCCCAAAAGAAATCTTCTTTCAGTTGACTGCAGCCTCCTCCTATGCGATTGAGTACGTACGTAATTAGCCCCTCCCTTCCATTCCCCTTACAATATAAATTCCATAGAAACTTTACGCTTTCAAATAGTAGCATTAGTACTTATATATACTATGATTAAGTGAGTTAGTTTATCAAGAACGACAATGACTGCAAAGTTGTACCCAAAAAATTACTGTAAAAAACTCACAAAAGTCAAAAATAACGAATGTGAAAATGGTGGTGGCTGCGAGTTTATAATATCACATTTTCCTTCTTGGAGGCAGTGGCAGAGCCACAAGTTTCGGTCACCGTGAGCCTCCCGAAAATTGTCAAAACTGAAAAATATTTACACAACTTTTATGGTTTGAAGGTAATACATTTATCAAGATGTTACATTTTCTCTTGAAGCATTTTTGTGAATATGTAATGATGTTATCTATAGTGTAGTCACGTGTGGTTTATCGCTCCTCAATTGTCGTTCATTGAAAGCTTCCCTTTTCGTAGTTTTAATCGTCAATGGGCTTGAGTTAAAGGTCTTCTCTAAATTGTCTCTCACGGTCTCTAAAGCAAACAAAAATGACAGAAGCTGAGGACATTTTCATTTTCCTTTACACTTTAGACACTTCAAGTTTTGTCATTCAATATTTAAAATCATGACTCTGTTTTGATAGATTATTCGTTTTGTGGTTTGAGGTATTTTTTTTCTTCTAATTTTGTAATGATTCAATCAAAAAGAAAGAGAGAAAAATAATAAAATCAAGGTTAGAAAAAGTGAAAATTATCAAGACACCACAAACCCTATATATGAACACACCCATATATTTTAATTTTTTTTTTTTTTTTGACTTCTACATTATAGAGGTGTATAAAGTATTTGATATGTGTGTTCAGAGGTATCGATTCTTTTACATTATAGAGGTGTATAAAATATAGATATTAAGAACATTCATGTATATATACTATTAAAATAAACTAAATGTCAAATTCCTTAATGTTTTTAAAAAATAAAATAAAAAACTCAATTATGAACGGAAGAGTATTCTCTTACTTTCAAATTAACTATGGTGTGTCTTTAGTGCTCACGATTAACTTTCAAGTTACCAATACTTGATCAATTTTAATTTGTTTCAAACAACTTTGGTATATACATGATTTATTGATTTTGCCTTTTGAGAATGACAATGTAACAAGCACTTGCTATGTTTAGGATGGAATCTTTTAGAGTTAACGCTAGAATAATCTCTTAAAAATAAATTTGAAGTTACCATGGCTGAAATGAAAAGAATAAAAATTAGTAAGGCCGCGTAAAAAAAAAGTTTAAAGTTATTAGGGTAAAAATGTAATCACACCTAGTTGGGTAAGTCAACCCCAATAGCTGACTTGTTCTTCGACGAATACTTTTCAACTATTGCATATGAAATGCCAAAAATAACCTTCTGGCACGAATCTATCTAACTAACGCCGTCACCAACAACGCGTCGCCGATTTCGGGCGGGTAGAATATTGGTGTCATCACCCCCAAATTCACGACAGACAAAAACAATCAAGAGAGAGAAAACGCAGAGACTTCCATTCCGTTCCCTCAGATTCCTCGAAAGCAAAAATGTTCGAATTCACGAGCGTAAGCACCAAGGGGGACATAGAGGAAGGAACTCTCTATCCAGGAATCGGCTATGGCGAAAACCAGCTTCGTTGGGGCTTCATCCGCAAGGTTTACGGCATCCTCGCCGCTCAATTTCTCCTCACCACCGTCGTCTCCTCCGCCACCGTTCTCTACGCTCCCCTCAACGACCTCCTCCGCGGAAATTCCGCTCTTCTCCTCTTCCTCATCTTCCTTCCCTTCATTTGTAAGCCCAAATTCCACCTTGGATTTTTTTTAATATTCATTTATCTGCATATTTTGGGCATTTTCTTCATCCTACTTTTCGTTTAATTCTCTTTCTCGAAGATTATTGGTTTGCAGGTGTTTCTAGATTAAATTTTGTTTCGATCTGATGTTTCTAGGTTTTAATTTTCCGAGGGTTTATAGTTAATTGATCGGATCTGTACTCACTTCGATGAACAAAACAAGTTACTCGCTAAACCAAGCTATTACAATTATTTGTAATAATACGTGTGTCAATATGTTTATCAATTTTCATCATTTACCTATTTAATTGGTTTTTTGATCGTTGATTTGTGTGAAGGACCAGAATAGCAAAGATCTCTTTGCATAGTAATTTCAAAGTTTAATACTGTTGGTGTTTTAATACATATGCAGCATAGTTTTGGGATTAATAATAGATTTGAGATTTTTGATTCTTTTCTCCAAAGGCATTACTACAATTTACGAAAATATTTACTTTTGTGTTTTAGGTTGACAAGTCATTTCATCTCAGCTTTGTGAATTTCATTTCATTAGTATCTGGATATTAGCTCTTTTGAATCTCATTTGCTTATATTTGGTTAGCCTTGAACAGCAATAACTTCTTATTCAATCGATTTTTGGATTAGGCGTATACAATTTTTCATTTTGGTCTGGATGTCCTCATGTTGATTTTATTAAAATTAGATATGGTTCAGCAAGTGGGCTCTGATAGAATTTATAACCTTGGTTACATCTATGTAAACGGATGTACTTGGTCTTTTCACTGTATTTTAGCATAAACTTCTAACAGTGGTGTGTATTGTGGGAGGACCGTCATGAGAATAGAAGCCTGAAGTTCTTATGTAAGTATGATGGAGCTGTTGCGGTGGGGATTGGCAGCGCATTCTATTATAGACGGCGCTAGCTGGCTTGTAATTCAAAGTTAGATTATATAGAGAGCTTTTGTTCATGATAAGAACCCTGTTCTAAATATATGAGTGTGAACCTAAATGATTTTGTTGCAAGAATTGTATGCCTTACAATGAGAGATCTGTGTTGTAGTATATGATTGACATATAGGGAGAAGCAGAAGGAAAGATTCATGATAAAACCATCCACAATAAGGGAGGAAGGAGGATAAAATGCATAACTATCAAAAGTTTGATATCAAAAGCCATGATCACCAGTGCTTGGGATTTTAAACCTTAAGCGATATTAGTAGTTTGTAGGATTTTAAGCATTGCTTATTCCTTTATTAACATTAATATTGAGTATGGTTGTCTTATCGTTCTAGAAAGTGAAAAGAAGTTTTGAGGTTGTAATATACTCCATCGACTCCTTGCAAAGAGTCTCCTATTTTTGGTTAACTTGATTAAAATTTGACCAAAGATATATAAAAGTTTACTTGCCTTACCAGTTACCAAATTACAAAAATTACAATTCGTTGTATCTTTATTTTGGTTTTTAATAATGAAAATTTATTACCCAAAACATATAAACATTTGTTTAGTAATGATTTGATATACACATCTTGACTCCTAAATTTGGAAAGGGACTCCTTGAGCAGAACTGAGGGTGTGCTTCTTAAGAATCTGATAATAAGAATTACTGCTATTATTTAATTTCACACAATATCTGCATTCATTTGTTTTTGGACCATATGCTTGCCTTATATTTCTATTCTTGACCATGAATCCTTTGCAGTGTTGTGGCCATTGTACGTTTATCAGCAAAAGCATCCACTCAACCTGGTTTTCCTAGGACTTTTTACCACATGCCTGAGTCTGACTGTTGGTGTAAGCTGTGCCAATACTGATGGTGGGTAGTCTGCTCTGTATCTCATGATACTCGTTGGTGCCATATGCTTGTGTTATGCTTTGTTGAGCAGTTTTCTGACATGAGATCAATTTTATTCACAGGAAAAATTGTGCTTGAAGCTTTAATTCTGACCTCAGCAGTTGTATCGGCTTTGACCGTCTACACTTTCTGGGCTTCTAAGAAGGGCAAAGACTTCAGCTATCTAGGACCAATTTTGTTCACCAGCCTCATTATTCTCGTTCTGACTGGGTTCCTTCAGGTTCTCTCTCTCTCTCTCTCTCTCTCTCTCTCTCTCTCTCTCTCTCTCTCTCTCTCTCTCTCACACTCGCGCTTTCTGGTAGCCAACAACCAACATATGTTAGTCACACTAATTTCTAGATTGCTACACATCTGACATGGTATTTTGTATGTCATGCAGGCGTTCTTTCCACTAGGGTCTACATCCAGCGCCATTTATGGTGGGCTTGGTGCAATAGTTTTCTCCGGCTACATCATCTATGACACAGACAACCTGATTAAGCGATTCACTTATGACGAGTACATCTGGGCTTCCGTCACTCTTTATCTCGACATTCTGAACCTCTTCCTCACAATCCTGCGGATGCTGAGACAGGGTGATAATTAGGTGTATTGTGCATTTTCCCAGCTTAAGGTTTGGCCGAAGTCAATACTGTGACATTTCTTCTGTTATCGTTTACTATGTAATTGGTACAAAGACATATGTGGTATATTCTTCTGTCTGCATTCTGATTGATATACTGTCGCACTACTTGTAATTTTGGAACGTCTAATGTAGTTAAGGATGGTATACTCTTTTACTTGCGTCTAGTGTTATGTTAAAGAATATTAGATATGATCCTCTCTGGATAAGGGTGTCCATTCATTGGGATCTTGTTGAGCCCATCCATTATCAGTTGATGGTGTTAGACCTCTTGAATGATGCATTTTTTGTTATGTCGTTTACATTCCATTACTGATTATTCTCACTCTCCCACACACACACAGACACAAACAAAAGAAAACATAACAAAAGGAAGGGTTGGGAAAGAGGTGCTGGGGGTGTAGGTTGGAAGAGAAAATTCCAACTTCAAGTGCACAGATTCAGCAGCCTCTTCTACTTCTGAAGAACTCGTGGGTAATGGCTAGGTGGAAGAGGTAAGGAAGGGGAAGCACAAGACTTAGTTTACCGCGTGGATAGGTAATGTTGAGGTAAGGAAGGGGAAGCACACAATACTTAGGACCTAAGGGTAACTAACGAGTAGTTGGTGCTCTGGTTAGATTGGAACGGTTAGTCTTGCAGTTTCATGCCTATCAAAATACTGACTGGTTAGTTTGTACGATAGAGTAATAGTTTAAAATCGATCTTTTGTTCTGCAAAACAGCTTTGTCAACATTTCCTTTGGCATCCGTCCAGCTGATCTTTTTTTTTTTATTACTGAGGTGTGGGCCATACATTTTGCTGGTTCACTCACTCTTGTAAAGGGCTTTCTTTGCTCGTCTTCCGTGCCAAAATATATGCATCAAAAACTTTGATAGACGCTAGTAGATAAGTGCATTGATGGACACTGAATAAAAGGTCTGTCCTTTTCAACACCAGGGATGATGAATGCATCATCTTTTTTGTTTATTTCTTTGATTCACAAGGTGTTTCTTCGGCCACTTCAACTTTTAATTCACATCTCCACTCGAGTTCAAGGGCACATTCTATGCATATGAAAATTACCTTTCATGGGTTGATCACAAAAAATTAAACTCGAGTAGATAATACGAGAAATCAGCAAAATTGAACTCGAGTAAATAATATGAGAAACCTAGCTATCGCTGAGATCAACTTAGTGGCATTGAAGGCACCGTACTTGAATGCTGAAATTGTTCATTTCTCGAAACCACTTTTTACTAGATTTTCTGATGAGACATAATTGTTCCAGGAGGCTTGCCCAGAGACATGCTCTTTGATGAGACATAATTGTTCCGGGAGGCTTGCCCGGAGACATGCTCTTAACGGGAGCCGGAAGTCTTAGGCTCATAGGGGTCTCCCCGCTCAAGTGGTACTCTCCTCACGTAATCTGTGTATTTAACCTAGAAGTCACAGGTTCGGGGCTGAGGAAGTGCAAAAATCCGCTACCAGTGTGACACCACATGAACCACACTGCCAGGAGCGGGGAGACCCCTGTGAGCGTAAAACTTCCAGAGGTCACAGGTTCGAGGCTGAGGAAGTGCAAAAACCCGCTACCAGTATGATACCACATGAACCACACTGCCAGGAGCGGGGAGACCCCTGTGAGCGTAAGACTTCCGGGGAGACCCCTATGAGCGTGTGACACCACATGAACCACATTGTCAGGAGCGGGGAGACCCCTGTGAGCGTAAGATTTCCGAGGAGACCCCTGTAAGCGTAATACTTGTGAGCGTAAGACTTTCGGGGAGACCCCTGTGAGCGTGTGACACCACATGAACCACATACTAGGAACAGGGAGACCCCTGTGAGCGTAAGACTTCCGAAGAGACCCCTGTGAGCGTAAGACTTCCAGCTCCCGTTAAGAGCATGTCTCCAGGCAAGTCCTCCAGAACAATTATGTCTCCTCAGATTCTGAATTGATATTTACTAGTTATTTATTTTATTTCGTAAACAAAACTATAACTTGTCCATCACATTCTGAATTGATATTTACTAGTTATTTATTTTATTTAGTCAACAAAACTACCATCATAAATTGGACAAGATAGATCACAGACCAGAAGCTTCGCCGTATTTGAAAAGTAAATAAATCTGTATCAATCAAAAATTTATAAAGTTTGACGTGAAAAGTGTCGGTAGTTCTTCTAGAGAGAGTGCTATCTCAAAGGAGGCTCTGGATTGGTTTTAGAAGAAGAAAAGCTGAAAAAACTTGATTGACTGGAAATTTGGCCCTATCTTGGATACTTTGCTTTCATTTGTCAATTTGTTCTCTCTCTCTCTCTCTCTCTCTCAAGTTAGAAGAACTTAATAAATAATCAAGATTTAACAAAGGTCGAATCTAAAGACCAGGAAGTCTCATTACACGGCAAATGATACCAGCAAACCTAAAGATTTTGCAATAATGACAAGTGAAACAAGAAGCAGCAACAGCATATGATCCCAAGCAAACCATAATATTGCTGATAACAAAACAAATTTAAAACATCCTGGAAAAAGAATAAATCCATTACGCCTTGAATAACATGGATATAATACATGATGTTTTTTTTTCTTTTATACGATACAAGTGCAGTATATACATCATGAACGGAATAAAGCACTAACTGATCATCCTTGCAATATAAACTAAACAATTTACGGGGTTTTTCCCTCGGTTAAAGATTCATTTTGAAAACATTTATTTCTTATGCATGTACAATCATGACCGAACAGGCTCATCATCATCTTCAATATCCCATGTAAGATCTTCATCTTCCTCAGCTGCACTCAGGCGTTTGTGCAAGTCAGCTTTATTTGGGCTCCAACGTGGAGCCACCTTAGTCTCATCACTACTGCCAATATCTTCAATTTCATCCCACCCAAGATCTTCCTCCCCAGGCGAGGGCTGGCTAGAAACAACTGAAAAATCACTATCTTTATCAGTTTTCCCTTCTGATGAAGTTTTCTCATCAAATTTTGCTTCCAAGTTATCACCTTTTGATTCCGACTCATCCAACCTACTTTCAGAACTCCCTTTCTGATCAACTCCATCTCCGCTTTCAGATTCGGATAAACCCACTTTTTCATCATTTCCTCTTTCCAACCTCTCTGGTTCACTTTCCACCTCTGCCTTCCCCACATCCTTTTCTGGAAAATTCTTCTCTTCGCCCCGTATTTGCAAACCACCAACATCCAACTTAGACCCATCACTCTCTTCATACTCATCTTCATCAACATCCCAACTCAGCTCTTCCTCTTCCTCCCCAGCAATCGCTCTCTTCACAATCTTAGCTCTAGCCTCCTCCGCTTTCGTAACCTTATAAGCCCTATAAAAATACCGACTCCAAAACACTTCTTCATCAACCCTTCCAGGAACAATCTCATTATAAATCTCCTCAATCACCCCATTCCCACTAATCAAAGCCTCAATCTCATCCACCATATCATCCAACACAAACCCTAATTTCCACTCATTGAAATCATCCAAATCCTCTATTTCCTCCAAATACGTATTCATATCACATTGAATCATACGAATTTGAGCGTCGAGCCTACTATATGGTTTCGAACTAGCATCATTATTAAACAATTGACTACCACTAATTTGCCTAGTATCAGAAAATTCACTATCGGAGTCATCAGCAAGAATTGATTCCTTACCATGAGCTATGATTTCACCAACGGTGCTGCCCAAATTGTCGATGGCTTGGCCAACCGACTCAAGCGACTCCTGAGCAACGGCAGCACCAGCTTCAAGCGAAGTCGGGAGGTCCTTGACGGCTCGGCTGGCGGCTTCGCGGATAACGGAGGTCTCTTTTTTGAGCCCGGAGCTGAACTCCTCCAGATCGCGGCGGTAGGTTTCGATGACGGACTCGGATTTCGAAGCTAAGGTTTTGATTAAGCTGCTGCCGAAGGACCATGCGTTGGTGATGGTTGTGACTTTGGGGTTAGGGTTAGGATTAGGGTTAGGGTTCGGGGATGAGGATGGTTGTGATTGTGAATTGGGGGATGAGGGAGGGGTAGTTTCGGAATCTGAGTTTTCGGGATCGTCTGCGAAGACGGATTTGAAAAAATCCATGGGAGGAGAGAGAGAGAGAGAGAGAGAGAGAGTTGTGTATTTATGTATAATAATAGCGGCGAACCGGTGTAAATGAAGAGGCAATCACCGCGACGGAGCTGCTCAAACTGAGTTGCCAAATTGGAGAAGACGGCCCCCTTGTGTTTTCTCGTTGTTTCATAAGGGACCCCTCTATTTCATGTTGTTTTGTCATTAGTTATGAGTAACAGACTCTGGCAATAACTGAAATTTATTTGGTGGTGTTGGATGAATTTAGGCTCTACTAGCAAAGCAGGACAACAAACTAGTAAAATGGATGTTTGAAAGAAGTTTGGTTTATAAATTTTAATTTCTAGAAAAAAATATGGAAGGTTTATCATAACTTATGAGATCTTAATTAATCCTGATGAGACATAATCATTCCGGGCTTTACCGGAAGTCAGTCACGCTCCCATGCCTTATGACTATAACCTGGAGGTCAGGGGTTCGAAACCAGGGGAGCGTCCCAGTTTCAGGATGTGAGGAAGCGTAGGGGTTCGAAACCATGGGAGCGTCCCAGTTTCAGGATGTAAGGAAGCGTACAAAACCCGCAGCCAGGTGCGGGGAGACCCATGTGAGCGTGACCGACTTCCGACATAGCCCGAAACGATTATGTCTCATCAAATCCCACTTTGGATATATGGGAAATATAAATTGTTTATAAGGATTACCTACTATTACTGTTACTAATAATTATCTGTAAACTTTTCATTAGGTTACACTAGATTTACATCCGTGTGTTAAACGCACGAATATATATATATATATATAGATATATATATTTCAATTAAATTATATTTAAACAAAATGAAGAGGAAAATCAAAACATCTAAAACTATACTTTTGGGAAGCAACATTTTTTACAACATTGTTTATTATTCAATTTTATTTTTTTTTAAAAACATATGATAACACTATTATTAGAGCTGTCAAAATGGGCCAAACCCGCCGGGCCAGCCCGTTCCGCCACCTAAAAGTGGCGGGTTGGGTTGAGGAAAGTCGGTCCCGTTTAAGGGGCGGGTCAAACGGTGAGCCGCACGGTCACGGGTTGGGCGGGCGGGCGGGTTGGGCAGCTTTTTTTTTTTTTCATTGATTAAATCTGGACCATTGGATGCTTAAAATTTAAAATAAACCTAGGCTAAAAAAATGTGAACCGAAAGTTGCAGCAGCATCATTTTTGTTAGATCTCAAATTCAATATCTCATTCTCTCCCTAGTCCCTCCCTCTCTCAGTATAATTATTTGGAAGAAGCTTTTAAAATGAAAAATCTCCTACAAGAATTTTTGCGGCAGCATCCTCCTACAATTCTTGGTTTGAGGGAACACATATTCACAGGAAGGTTAGTTCTTTCATTCTTTTCCATCTATTTTTTCATATTCAAGTAAGGTCGGAGGAAGTTTTGGTCAGTGGCTTTCTTGAGGGAACTCAAGGCAGCATCATTTACGGATGAATTCTGGTAAATACCATATGGACTAAAAATATTACATTGTCTATATATTGGTCAAAGACTTCTAGCAAATCCTCTCAGGTAACTGTAGTCTTGTTTAACACACTCATGTTAAGACCCACTTGTAAACAAGGACTGGCTAAAAACAAAAATTGTTTTCTTATGTGGATTTTGTTCTTGCTATTCAGCTTAATTGTATATTTCCTCAGGGAATTAGCTGCCATTTGCCATTTTGTTCTTGGAGCCTTGTAATTTCTTAAAATTATTTTGTTCATTTTAAGTTTAAATTAGAAAATTAATTATCACCATTTTTGGCGGGTTGGCCCGTTCCAGCCCGCAACCCGTGGTGGGTTGGGTTGGGTTGAGCAGTTTCAGTACCGCCTATTTGGCGAGTCAGCCCGTTTGTTGGGGGGGTTATGGCCGGTTGCGGGCCAACCCGACCCGCCAGCCCGTTTTGACAGCTCTAACTATTATGAAAATATTTAGTTATTTTCAATTAATTACAGTCACATTCAATTAAGTTCAGGCCAATAAAAAAGGATCCAAATCCAATCACATTCAATTAATTTTGAGCCTATAAAAAATGTCCCCTGAATAATTAATACCGATATTAAATGGTCACAATTGTTAAAACAATAAATCTAGCCCAAAATATATAAACCCAAGTAACTTGGAGCCAAAACGAAGAAAAAATATGTAACTTTTCCATATAATTTGTAAGGCCCCATAGCAAAGTATTATAGTTAGAATCAAATTCGGGAATAGAATGGAGAAACTTTAAAGTTTAAAAACCTTAAAAGAATTGGTGCTTAGCATGGGTTACATTTTAAGACTTTGGTTTAGGTTTATAATACACCCCAAAGATATTTTGGAACACCCTAGGATTAAATTCGATGGAAGTTTTAAAAAATAGCACGAACCAAGCAGTGGCTCGCGCCAAGAGGGCAGAGCAGCCGCTCTATTTGTGAGTAGCCAGGCAAAAAATGGATGTCGGGCGCGGCCGCACAAGACCTACGGCGCGACCCAACCCAGCTGTTCCTAGTTTTCGACATTTCGAGCTTGCGATTTGCATCGTCGTCACTCCTGGCCTTGACACTTAGCAGCAGCAATGATATATACATGGTTTACACATGGTTTGGAGGCCTATATAAGGCTGATTCTTAGCCTTGAAACATATAAAATCACACACACAACACACACCACACACTTCACATTAGACACGTTAGCTGTGATACGAAGTTTGTTCGACGCACGGTTGATCAAAGTATGGATGATCCAACTTGGTGGGAGTAATATATTTGAGAAGAAAACTCTTTCGGAAAGCTTACATGGGATGTAAGTTACAAACCCCTCCTATTTGAGATATATACATGATTAACCAAAAATAGTTTCATGCCATGATAAAATGTGTATTAATTGTTAGTATGTGATATGAGATATTTGAAATGGTTAAATAAATGCTTTAAGTTAGTAGTACTAAAATTAGTACCATGAATTATAGAGTGATGTTATGATTAGCCGGACATATTCAAAGTTTAGTAATGACTCTAACGGAGTCAAATAGAATGTAATAATATTACATCAAATGATAAAGTAATGTTGAGTAATGACTCTAATAGAGTCAAATATAGTTAATAGGTGATATATGAAGTGTCTCTAAAATATTAAGAAGACACATTAGTAAAGTTATAATGTCATAAATGCTATGATATATATGCTAAAGTGGATATGGAATACATACGGGATACAGAGTATCACGTCACAAATAAAAATAAAATATAGTTTGTCATAAGGGTAAGACTGGAACGAAGATAGTTCTGTAAAGTAGAAAAGTAATGATATATAGTTATTTAAAATGATAACACTCTGACATATAAAGAGTAATAGCATGTGATTAATAATGTGCTTAGTATTCACAAGCACTTCGACAGAATAGTTAATGGCAGGTAAGCATCTACTTGACCATATTGATATGTATTACGTGTAAGATACGCTTAAAGTAAAGATGTTGCGTATATGTTTATGAAATGCAGTATAAGAATAATGGAAGTAAACATCTACTTGTTTATGATAAAGAGATCCAATCAGTAATTACTGGGAAGGGCATTGATGCAATGAATACATGATAAAAATCATGATGCGCGATAACAACTGTGGGCAATATATACATGATAAAAATTATGATGCGCGGTAACAACCGTGAGCAATGTATACATGATGAAAATCATGATGCGTGGTAATAACCGTGGACTCAGTAATGATCCTGTCACTGGCCATTGTAGAGGGTAGCTCACTATCATAACCAATAGGGTGACAATTGATATGCTGCGACCCTGGTTGTCGTCAGGTAACTAGAGGCATGGAAAAGGGCTGCCCATAGAGGTGAAGCCACCCATGGTACCAGTCATGAGGAAAGGGCTGCCCGTAGAGGCGAAGCCACCCATGAAACAAGTAAAGGTTTTAATTCAGGAACTTGCATTGCAATAGCAGAACATGTACCGACAGAAAGAGTAAGGTGAAAAGTAAAAGGGATGTTGAGGCATATCTCGACACTAATAAGAGTACTGTAAGTTACTTGTTAGCCATACATATCGGTTGGTCGTAGTCTGCAACTGGTATGGGACGGTTGGCAGCTGCTGAGCCTCTGATATTGCATGGTATTATAATGTGTTTTCCTATGTATGAAGTGGTCGCAGTCTTTAACTGGTATGGGACGGTTGACGGCAGCTGAGCCTATCGTGCGTATGGAATTATTTATTTTTGTGATATACTATGTTTAATATGCTGCATGATAACATGTCATGCATCTAGTAACTTACTAAGTTTAAACTCACCCCGTATCTGTTTTAAACTGTTAAATCTCAACAAGACGGTAGTATCCAGCATTTTGGGGTCATTTAGCAGAATTCAGCGTAGGTAATGGTTCGAATAATAGTTTGATAAAACTGTGTATCAGTAAGGTACATAGATGGAAAAAGGACAGCGCCGACAGAAGTTGTCGTAAGACTGTGTAACTCTGATCAGTAGTGCTAAGCAAAGATTATTAAATGTTTCTTGAGATCATTGACTTAAGTTTATATATGATGTCTTAAAGTTCAATTTTAGCAGAAGTTTTACTGCTAATTATTGTTATATGTTTGGTTCATGCACCGACTCGGGGGTCCGTATAGGAACTCGGGTCAGGGCATGACATAATTGCATCAGCTCATTAAAAAACTTGATTCATGAGTCATCTCTAATTCAAGACACACAAAACCCTAACCATTCTTTTCCCATAAAAATCTCTTCATTTTCCCTAAATGCATCTCAGACACAGAGACATGGGTAGTGCTGCCAATATGGTTCCACTCTTTCTCTCTCATTATTTTGGGTCTGGCCTATCCATTTTTTTTTCCCCTTTGTCTCCGTTTAAGAAATTGTTAGCAATTTAAGAAATATTATAATTATCTGTTTCTTCGAGTATTTCAATATTTTTTTTCGAGTACCTCCAATAGTTCGTTGTTTAATTTTTAAATTTTTTTTGATAAATGTACAATATACTGGATGTATAGATTAATTTGTTTGTTATATTAGAGAAAATAATTATAAATATTTCTTAAATTTATTTCTTAAAAATGTCCAATTTATTTACGATTTAAAATTATAAAACTTCTATTTTAGTTTTTAATTGATTGTTTAAGATCTAATTGTTTTTCTTCTATTTTTTTTTATTACAGAATCGTATGTTAAATGTTTTTGTAAGAAATTTATATTTCCAATTTATTTCCCAAATATTTTACAAATATGACGAATTAAACTCCAAAGTTTTATACTTACACATTTATTAAAGATTTTTCTTATACATGCTTCAAAATTTGATGAAATAACCTCTGATTTTTTTGATAAAATGATTTTTACCAATAATTTTCAAATATATACTTAATAATTTACAGTTCTGATGAAATAAACAACTAATGTTCTTGAAAATGTTTCAGATACTATTAAACAAACCTATTTGTCGAGGTAAGTTCTGTTTTTTCGAATTGATGTGTGTGTTTACATAAATACGTATAATTTTACGATGTTTACCATGGCAATAATACAGTGTGAGAACCTAGATTTTGGGTGAAATTTTTAGAGTATTGTTTGGGGGTTTGTTTTTGTTTTGTTCCGTTTTTCTTAATTTGTTGTTGTTGGGTTGAGCTTTATTTATTTCTAATTTGAATTAACGATTGAGATTTGTTTTACTCATAGGATTATGCAAAAAAGATGAGGCATTCTGTAGCATTCTTGTGGAGCTACAACTAACAAATATACAACTTAACAGTACATTTTGCAGTATTGATTACAACTCTTCCTAGTGTAGGCATTCTGCAACAATGTCCTTTTGATCTCTATGTAATTTATTCAATTGCTAACAATGAGTGAGTTTTGGAGGAGGGATGTATCTATTTATATTGTTTGTCATCCTCGAATTCCAATGGTCATTGTTAGATTTGCAGTCATTAATACAATTGTTTCTATTTCAAGGCTGTATTCATTTTTATCGATAGATTCATCTAGACTTATGAAACAGTCTTAATTGCATAGTTAGATTCGAGTTTCCATTTTAGAAAGCTATTTTAGACAAAAAGTTTCTTTTTTTAGCTGTGTTAGGATCACGATTGTTAATATATATATATATATATATATATATATATATATTACATGGGTATAAGTTGAGACTGGGCTCCAAGTTCTACATTGATCACACGAAAAGCTATCTCTCGAATCCGTTAAGTTCGGGTGATTGTAATACCCTAATTTGACATCAATTAGATGTGAAAAATAGTGTACGTTTGCGTGTATATATATTATCACTTACTACCATGTACAAGTATCCATGGACTTTTGCGTAAGCCTACGGTGAGCTTATTACGTGCACATATGTTATGAATTAGGATCTTGGGTTTTTTTTTTTTATAAAGTTAGACGGAGAAGCCTAATCTTTCGAGCCGGGCAGGACCACAAGTGCATAACAGCCCCATACAGCCAAACCAGTTATGTACGCGCTTGGTGGCTAAACCGACAATTTTGTTGTGGCATCCCAAAATAACAAATTGACTACTTTTCTGTTAAGAAGACAACTCTTGATTCGCCGTTTGCATGTGACTTTAAAAATAATTTGAACAACAAAGAAATAGGAAGAAGAAAAAAAAAAAAAAAACCCATACACCATCATTATATAATTGGAAAATGATTAGGAGCATTCCACTAGATCAAGAGTATTTCTTGACTAATAAGAAACTCGTGTGTGTGTGTGTGTGTGTGTTGTTTTTGGGTGGTATTGTTTTGAGCGTTTTGTGGGAGGCCAAGCACAATCGCATATGTAAGCAAAGGGTTAGTCAATTGCCTCAACTCAAGAATGGAAACTAGATGAGACCGATGATCATATCCTAATCAAATTATCTTAGGAACTGGTCGGAAAGGAATTGAATAGGTTATTACTCCCTCCGTCTCTGATAAATGTTCTTACCTTCTATTTTGGGATGTTCCAACTAATTTTTCTAAAAAAATTTGATTTACTAATTCTCTATCATTTTTCTCAATATAACCCTAAAACTTTATTTAATATCAACATAACATATCCTAAAGAAATTGAATTATTTAAAATTTTGGAACTCAATTAATGATGTAAAAATTATCGTCAGAACACATTTCACAACAAATGATTAATTATGTTTTTAATTCCTATATATACTTTGTCAATGAGAAACATGGGACAAAACACATATTAGCAAGCTTGAGTTTTTGTTGGCCTTAATTGCAAGAGATGACTAACTCTTTCATATATAGTGGATGCTGAGATCATTAGTATTGGAAAACGTACGTTTTTAGTATATTTCAATATTTGATAATAAGGTCAATATAAAATAAATATTTAGGTAGTTAATTTCAGTCCAAAAATGTGCATGGAGCATTTGAGTCAAATTATAAATGACAAGAGTCGTGGAAACCAACCTTTACAGCCGGCGAGAGGGGGCCGAACATCTCCCACTTATTCTTTGCCGATGATTTTCTTTGCAAACTCTCCACACAAAATTTTTTTTTTTAGTTTATCCTAAATAAAAAGTCCAATTTCTAAAAGAAGCAATAATTATTCCCTCAATTTCAGGTAAAGAGTTCACTATGTGTCACTTAAAATTTTCACTCTTTAACTCATTTAAAAACCAATCTCCACAATATTTGGTTCTTCCGCTGTGTGGACCCCATTGTAATTTTTAAATATAACTCATTTATTTTGTACTTTTCAAACAAATTTAAAAAGATTGGCTAAAATTTTAATAAAAAACAAACAATTTTTTCAAAAAAATAAAAAACTTTTTCAGAAAAGTAAAAAAATAAAAAAAAATTCAGAAAAGAAAAAAAAATAAAAAACTTTTTCAGAAAAAGTAAAAAAAAATTACTTTTTGAATATTATAAAGAAACAAAAAACTTTTTCAAAATTACAAAAAAACAAAAAACACTTGAAAAAATAGTACAAAAAACTTTTTCAAAATTTAAAATATAACTTTATAAGAATTTAAAAAATATAACTTATTGAGAAATTAAAAAAAAAGTTTCTAGAAAAAAGTTTAAAAAACAAAAAACATTTTCCAAAAAATTAAAAAGATTTTCCTTTACAAAACTAAAAAATCAAATAACAAAATGATAAATAAGAATAAAAAAGAGAGAAAAGTGTGAAAAGTCAGGGAGGGAGGGGACGCCTTCACGTGCTTTATGACCACGTGTGCAGCACCTGAGAGCAACCACAACAATACTCCCTATACCACTCTCTAAACACCTCGTTTTCCGTTCAAATTTCACTTTTTCAACACTCTAAAAATAAATTCACTCCAACAATAACTCTCTATATAACCCCCTAAAAATTAAATTTCTTTTATCTCATCAACTAACAAACCTAACTATCATTCTATTTTTCCTTTTTTTGATTTATATTTTTCCACCACAAGTGATACGAAATATTTTATATCTTAAATTTATATTCTATGAAAAAATATGTAGTATTTTTTAATAATGTCAATTACTTTTATTTAAAAATATATGTCAATCTAAAAGACAATTTATGTTTAATTGGTTGAAGAACCCGAGCGCGAGCAACCTTAGTTATACAGAGGTAATGTCAATGTGCATTGGAAATCAAAAAATTAATTATCTAATAATTAATAAGAAACAATTTAATTAACACATCATATTCTACAATTGCGAGTTTTTTTTTTCTTTAAAAAATGTATAAATACTAAGTGGCACCCAATTTTTTCACATTTATATTTGCAAATTGGTGATGTTGTTTGGTCATGTGTTTTGGACAAAACGCGGGTTATTTACAAAATTAGTATTTCAATTGCGAAAAAAACATTTTCAAAATGCAACTGCGTTTTATAAAAAAAAGACTTGCTGCATCTTCATGAAATGAAGAAACAACTCTCTTGTTCTGAATCCTGTTGTATTTTTCAAAACTTTAATAATTAAGTAATAGTATATCTATTATAAATATCTTGTTAATTATAAATTTTTGTTTTCATACATAAGATGTTTAAACTTTTGTTTTCATACATAAGATGTTTAAACGTAGAGGATGAAGTTGAAAATTATGTTATTGGTATAGAACATTTCAAAATAGAATAGTACGTAAAATTTTTAATTTATCGGAATGGAGAAACGTGTCCTATTACTACTCCAAAGATCAATTATACACCATCCAAACTCACTCTGAAACTGAACTACCTTGACTTGAGTCAACTACCACCACAAGTACATATGGTGCAGAGAACTCAATTCACAAAAATTCCTCATCTTCAGACAGAACATGGTGATAAACTAAGCAGCTCGTAACAGAGTCCAGAGCCTACATATCAATCGAAGAGACATCTGAAATTGGTTTGGTCCATTTGCTAACCAAACTCCAAACTGCCAACAAGAATTCACCATACTCAATATGACCCTAATAAGAACGAGTGAACGACCCAACCAAACAAAAAACCATCAAATACTGTGAAACGGATTCAAGAATGCAACAATCCATTCTGTTGCAAACATAACGTAAATATGTATGGGATGGTCAGAAACATAATGTTACTTTCATTAGTGAGTTTTCACAATGATACAATGATGGCTTGCAAAGCATCGAAACGTGGGACTTATTTCTTAGTAGGGTGACTTTGACAAAAGCGTCCATAACATTACCAGCGGATAGAACAATTGTCCATGCAAACACAAGTTCTTAGCTTAAACCACAACAGATAATGAACACTCCACATATGGAGGCCAAAGGAAAGAAAAGAAAAGAAAATGGAAAAAGAAAAGACATACAATCAAGGGTAAACCTTTTGTGCTCCCGGTGAAACTGGTAGACCTTTAGCGTCGGGTGACTGTGTATAAGATATCGAGATCAGCTTAGACCTATACTTTTCCGATCCACCATCATTATTTACAATTTCTGCCACATCCTCACTGTTAAAAGTTTTGGGCAGCCCTGGACCTGGGTAAGGATCCTTATCTGGTAGACGATAAGAGATGGCAATCAGAGACTCCCTCGTCAAGTCCTCAGAAAGGTCACCTCCGACTTCTTTCTTATCCATATAACGGCAACTGCTGTTCTGCAAACATTACAAGGGTCCATCAACAAGCATGAATAAATTCTACATTATCCTTTCAAAGCATCATTTCACCTAATCTTCAATCCCCACATATATATATATACTACGTACAAATCTTCTAACACAATTTTGATTTTAGCAATGTAGACAGAAACCACAGCTATGCTTCTAGATGAAGTAGGTAAAATAATGTTAGAAAACATATGTAACCCGCAGAAATGAAACAGAACATAAAGGGAAGGGGGAGCAAACAGAGGGAGGCGTACACCCAAAGCCACAGTAACCACAACTACCGCCAGTCACATTAGCATCATACTATCTTCTAAACATATTTTCTTTGATGAAATTAGATCCAGTCAACCCATATGAAGAACTTAAGGTGAAGCGAAAGCTAGAACCAATTAAACCTCACAGGAGGGACAACTATAAGGAAATAGGAAGGATAGAGAGCTGAAAATAAGAGGCTCTTCAATATCAGCCCACAGGGATGTATGCACAATAAAAAATATCAAATCAATAAGAATGCATGCAAAGGTAAAAAAATGAGACAGGTTTGAATCGAAGGATGCCAAAACTTATCCTTCCTCCTTTTTGGTTCACCAACAGAAAGAAATGGTACTCCACCTTGGTCATTAAGTTATCACAACATTTTATTTTTATTTTTAAAGCCAAGCAATAACAAAATACTTGAAACACCATAAAAGTGATCAACACTGGCAAACAAAACCACCTTCGCCAACTTAAGAACCAGGACAGTCTACCAAGTACCAAGCATTCACACCCCCACCCCCACAGGGAAAAAAAAGTAAATGAAAGGAAATAAAATAAGGACAAAAGCATATAGCTACACACACACACAGTATCTCTCAATATCAGGCTTGAAGACTGGAATCCATTTGAAAGGCCCCATGGGAAATCGACCAAGGTATCATTGGTCTTTCATCCAAAGCCTTTCATGATCTACTTCATGATGCAATTGAATGAGCATATGAAAAGCTGGAAAGAATTCTCTAACTGCCTTGAGAAGATCATGCTGAATAATGTCCCAAGACTGCAAATAGAATTCCCCAGTGAAAGCATCTGGGCAACTGTAGTTTGCCCATTCATAGAGAAGACTACCTCCTTAACCTCGTCAAGGGAATAAGAAGGAAATTCTCATCATCTCTAACAAGAGGAGCAAGATCTTGCAAAAGAAATCCTTAAAAGTGAACCTGATGCCTTCCAATTGAGAAGAACAAAAAGAAAGAGCTTCCTCTTGAATATCAGTCTTATCAGAAAGCCAACTCCAGACCTGTCTTTGATCTTAGAAATGAAAACTTTCTCCCTCTTTTTCTTGACATAAGAATGAAAAGACTCCCCCCCCCCCATCTTTCAGCCAACCATGTTAGCCTTTTGCATCCGGAATTCCTCTTCAATATTAAATTTAGCATTAAAATTCCTCTTCCTCAATTTCTCTTGGCAAAACCGCAGTTATCTGATACATTTCTAACTTTCTATAGCTCGTCCCAGAATTCCCTCCAGTAAGGATCATTCATATTGTCAACTAGCCTACCAATAATACATGAATTAAAACTCCATGAACAGCAAGATAACACCTGATTCCATCTTATCTAACCTTGCAAACTCCTTGCTGTCACGGCTGTGTCTATTAGAAACTCCAAAAGATCAGATCAAAATCAATTTCCAAATCCGTGCACTCAACAAAGAAAACACTGTGAACTAGACAACTTCACCAGAATTAGGCATTTTGACGAAAAATGACTTGTAGGAGAGACCAACTAATGAATGATTTTGGAAAACTACAAGAGGAAGACCATAATATATTGGTAGTACAATGCAACTTTGACTCCATAACTGAAACCCAAATTTTAAGTTTTAGATGGACGTAAAAACCAAATCTAACGCTGCATAGATGAAGGTAATCAGCCAATCTGTATTCGAGTCTTTATTAAAGGAAGCACTAAAAGTCTTCATCATGTAGAGGAAGATAATAATCATGATAAGAACAATTTAAGAGGCAGCTTGAATAAATCTTGACACAGATAATTGGACACCTTGCGATAACATAGTTCCCTACTCTACCTCAAAATCGTAAACCCCCAAGTCCCCTTACAAATTTTCTATATTCCTTTCTCACCTACCATCAAAAATCTACACATTCAACTCCTACGAGATCCATCCCAAGTTCCCAGTTGACTGTCTAGACCTTGGTAGAAAATTGAGCGTTGTAATAATCGTAAATATGATTCTAATCAAAATAAGGTTTTGTATCTTCTTCTTTGGCTTCACAAGTTCCATTGCTTGATCATGTCTAGACTCTGCTAAGCTCTTAGAATTTGTAAGACTTGAGCAACTTAAGGTGCTAGTTTCTCCAACTCTAAAAACTTGTAAAGTACAGAAATTTAAGCAATGTCACTGTGAGTTTCTTCCAGAAAATGATCTGGATAATTATCAGAAAACTTGTCTGTTCAAAACCACCACCAGCGGGTTAGAATTTTCCAATTATTCCTGTCCTTCAATCAATCTTTTCATTTTCACTTCAGAAAATTATTTAATTTACTTCTCCACTAAGATCAGAAAGCTAACCCCTACCCGTGCCCAGTAGTAGACTAGGCCCTCAAAAAGCATGAGGAATCCGGTTCAATCCCTTCTCACCTCCCCCCCGCTCAAGGGGGAGAAATGATCAACAGGCTTTAAAAGCAAGAGCTCGAATCATGCATAGCAATATAGTTCTCATTCAACCAAAGCTTTTCAGTCGTTTCAGATTTGCCAAAGGACCTTAAAAATATCACAAGAAAAACCGTTGGTGCCTCTTTGACATCTTTTCAGCCACTCAAAGCAAACGAATATATTAAAGGGAATCAATTATCAGTAATCACTGAAATAGAGCTATAGTACAGGGTAAAAGGAAAGTAACCAATGTCCTGATAAATGACACCAACAATAATAGGGTACAAATATTGTGAAAATCACCAGGAACATAAGAAATGATGTGGTCAGGACCAATTGACCATAGCTCCATAACTGATTTTTTCTTATTGTTAAATTTGAAAAGGACAAACTTCTATCCTAATCATGCTTAGGCCTAACTCCCCAAGTAATTAGGACAAGGCTACTTCAGTTGAGTTGAATCGAGCAACATCAAAGAGATGCCAAACAGAGAAAACCAAAGACGACTGGGACTTACATGTCCACCTAGGTATTGGGCACCCAAAAAAGAAAGCAAAAAATAGCAGAATGAATTCCTTTTTAGGAGTTAAACAAAATGTACCACTTAGGCTACAACTAACAAGCATTGGACATGAAAGGCATGTAGCCAAATTCCTTTTCTTTAAGCTTTCAATTGGCTAAGAATCAGTAGAGTAATAGTTTGTTAAACTGCAAACTCAAAGACTATTGACACATGCACATTCAAGTTGATACTGAACAAAGAAGTTATATCATATACAACAACAATTTTACTTGATCAGCAAAAGAAGTTATGTTTTATGCACCAGAATACTTCATAACAAGAAAGTGTATTAGATTGGATCAAGTTGATACTGAACAAAATTACATCCAAAATAGCAGACACCCAATGGTCCAAACATAAACCTATCTAACTTGATGGAGAATGTGCATCAAACTTTGCTGAAAGAAAAATCGTGAAGGACCATCAATCTTGTTCATTGGAATTGAATGAAGCATTGAACCTATTCTCAAGGTTACATGGATCCATATTACTTCCATCACGGTTCAGCCGTTTGGTTGCACTACCTCCTGGGGAATACTCCAACTTTCGAATCTCTGTGAAGCAATAAAATGAAAAAATTAGTAACACATAAGAAACATTTGAAGCAATATGATAAAAAAAAAAAAAAGGAATTTTGAGTAAAATATAAGTACCATCGTGCTCCCTCTCAAGATCCTGCAGCTTCTTAAACCTTGTAATTTGACCATCCATAACCTCAGTTGTTAGAAGATGTGGAGCTCGGTTGATCATTTTATCCTCAGCTTCCCCTATGGCTTGAACAATTGCAATGCTACATGTCAATTGTTCAAGCTTAGTCTTCTTTATCAAATGAAATGCCTGAACCTCGTTGGCTGCTTTTATGGACTCAAATTGAGCCTTGTTCGTTTCTTGCATCATTTGAAATTGACTATTTTGAGACATCCTCCATTCAGACACTTGGTCACTCAACTTGTTAGTGCGCATGGATGCTTCATCTGACGCATTACTATCGCTGCGACGACGTTTTGCCTTAGCGATTTCCTTCCTAAAGGCCTTTCGAGTGGCTCGAGCGAAAATAACTTGGAGTAGGTCCAAAGGTGTGACGGGTGAGGGAGAGTTATCGCTTAAATGAATTGTTGTAGATGGATAGACACCAGCATCGTGCAATCCATGAAGATCGGTGGCATTAAGACCAATATCAGTGAAGTCATGCATAGGGGATGGAGGTGGGGGAGTTGCATTGACCGATCACTTTTGGAGAAGGTGACCTTTACTTTTTCCACCAAAAATGTGCCACTTGGTGAGTGTTGGAGTATCTCCCAGCAGTGGTACAACTTGAAATCACGGCCATGGTCACTCTTGAATACTTCATAACATGCTCCCAACTACAATAACATATATACAAAAAGGTTAAATATATATGTAAGTGTTAATTTTATCGGTATAAGCATTCCAAAAGCTAGTTTTGTCAGCATAAAATAAAACCAACGTGTAAAAGGATAAATATAATTACTCTTTTAAGGAACAAACCTCATCAGCTGCATTTTGTCCACTTTGATGGTTTCTATGGATTCTGGTCACAATAGCTCTCCATTTCGTTACATCAGCTTGAATAGTAGTCCACCTATTCTCCAATCCTTTTCTTGTGCGTCTTGTTCCAGATTGTTTATTACAAAAATCTTCAAAGATGTGAAGCCACAAACTATCGCCGTCCGCCCGCCGATAATTGATTCTCCGAACGTTGCACCCAGGCCTCACAAAGGGCCATGTCCTCATCGCGATTCCAGTTTGGTGATTTTACATTAGCGACTTTTGGTCGCACATTTGAAGCTTCACCTGAATTTGATTCATTTGGGATGTATGAAATTGAGGTTGATAGTTCGTAGAATGGGGTGGTGTACTAGATATGGGATCCGACCGGTATGGTTTCTGTTTGCTTGTTCTCTTAAAAATGATGCGTATGCACTGCGCCGCTTGAGCCGCTTGGGCTTGTTGGATTGGTGTTGGGGTAAAAATAAATTCGGGTGGCCGTTTAATAGGCTTTCTTGCGTTGGCGGGTTGTTTACATTGAGTGGCACCGGGGCAAGTTATGTTGGGAAGGTGGCCGGAATGATCCATTGAACCCGCACACACAAACACAAGCATCACAGCTATACACATTATTTCAAATCGATTAAATGATTTGAATATGAATTACTATCAACTGTTGTTTAAAAAGACAAACCAAAAATTGAAATACAAGCACCCACATTCTACTCTTAAAAAATCAGCATATAGATGACATTAAAATTTTAAACCTTGAATAAATCAACATACAAACTCCTATATATATATATATGTATATGTATATATATATATATATATATATATACAAGTTACTATTCCCTCTTAATTAGTCTCTACTCGTAGAGAGTGATAATTTTGTCTTTAGAAGTAAGAATAATCTAGGTAATGATTTTGACAACCGGTGTAGAGCAAATCTAGTTCCTAATTTAAATACACACTCCTATATATGCAATGCGCTTATCTCCTACCCTTCGATACCTCAAAAATACAATTGGTTCAGAAGAACTCAAATGAGTAATATACACGGAAAACACACACGATGGCCACGACGGTGACATGATGATCCAATCCATCAATAGTGGAAGCATTTCGGTAGACAACACGGAGACAATACATAAATGATATGATTGGAATTACGATGTGCATTGCATTATTTATACGATGATTTCTCGATTCCTGTTCAAACAGAACATTGTTGCCTTCACAAAGAAAATTCCTCAAGCAACTACTTAAATGGGTACTTCTTAGTCATTTTATCAAACACCGTGTGTGCATCATCCAAACAACCACATTTCCCATAAACTCCTTAATAATAATTCATCTAGCACATGTTAAGCTTAAGACTATGATCAAAGTTATTCCCAAACAAACAAAATCAATCAGTTATATGAGATTTAATGAACCATTAATGTCCATTTAAGCTATTAACTTGCTCAACCAAGCCAATTCATAGAGAGAAATTCCTTAAGCTTAATGTCCCTAAATCCTAATAATCAATGTTCCCAAAATAATCGGTTAGAGAAAGGAATTGAGAAGGGAGGATTTGAGAAGGAGATAGAGAAAATAGGTCAAAATCCTAAAAATAAAGATGATGAAATGAAGAAATTCCTTAAACTTATGCAATTTCCTAAATCATGCAAGTGTTATTCTTTAAGATAATATTTTCATAAACTTGTTCCATAAACCCAAGAAAGTGTAGAAATTGAGATTTGAAATTACCTAAAATATGTAAAATGACAAGCAATCCACCGGAACCTGGTGTAGATACTAGAAAATCCTCTGTGGTGCCAGTTGCGTCGATGAAATTGAGAAGGGAAGAGGATTGGTACGACGAGAGAACGGTAGAGAATGGTAGAGAACTTTTGGGAAAAGAGGAAGAGGAAGAAGACTCTCACAAAATTGGGCGATGAAATGGAGGAGAAGAGGAAGAAGACTATTGCGTGGATGAAATGGAGGAGAAGGGAAGAAGACTTGTACAAAATGAGAGAAGGGGTGACAATTTCCCGCCCAATTTATTTCTGTTCGCTAAAATACTCTCGATTGGTAGAGTGATTTACCGCTTTTAGAGATAGGGAGCTCGTTTGGGAGGCCACTGCAAGATCCGGGACTCTAAATTTCTCCAAACTCAGTTTTAGAGGGTTGGATCAAGGTGACCATTGTGGTTGCTCTGACACTCAGCTGGAAGGGTGGCTCTCACGGGGGGATCTTTTTTTGGCTGAGAACCGATTCCCAAATGAGAGTTTTTGGGAACTATCCCAATGTGGAGAATAAATAAATGGATTGAGTTAGGAACTGGTCGGAGAACTCGACGTTGTGGATGCCTTAAGTTTAGAGCATCACCAATGCAAATGTGAATGTGAAAAAAATGAATGACACTTAAAATTTACACATTTTTCGAAGAAAAAAACTCTTCAATGCAATTGTGGAGAGATTGCATTGGAGAGATTTTTTTTTCTTTAAAAAATGTATAAATCCTAGATGGCACCCAATTTTTTCACATTCACATTTGCATTGGTGATGCTCTTATTATCCCGCGTGACGACGCCAAGAGTTTGTTAAGCATGAGATGAGACGATTGCAAGTTTTGTTGGGAGATGGCGTTAACACGTGCTGTAGTGATATTTTTCCTTAATTGTATACAAAAAAAAAAGTTATTTTGATTTTTAGATGAATTCTATACATAATAGTTTTTTGTAATTTAACTGCACGAGAATGTGAGACTAGTGTAACGATATTATTTACAAAAATATTTTGTTTTCTATTCGATGAAATAAATTTGCATTATACAAACTAACAAAAGATCTCTAATACTTACCTCCCGCGCAGACTTGTGTAACAGATCTCTAATACTGCTTAGAAGTTAGAGCAAATTATACAAATGGCCCCTGTATTATACGATTTTTTTAAAATTGGTCATTATCCCACGTAATTGGTCCCCGTACTGATATTTAAAACAAAATTGGTCATTCCGTCCAACTTCGTTAACTTTTTGTTGTTAAGTGTCCTTACGTACATGTCACGTGATTTTGTTCAAGGGTAAAATAGTCATTTATTTGAAAATAGCACAGGGACCAATTGTTTAATTTGCATTTTTTTGAAAAATGTTCAAGACCAAGTTCGTCCTTTATTCCTTTGAAATCTCTCTCCTTGAAAAATAAAAAAGTACTGGAATCATTAAATTTCCAGCAAACTATCTAGTTATGACTTCAAAGCTTCCATTATCTTTCTTTCTAGATAGAAGCTTGAAAAGACAACAACCCTCTTTCACAAATTTACAAATTCCTCTAACAAATCTTTCATTCTCTCTCTCTCTCTCTCTCCTTTCTCTCTTTCTCTCTCCTAGAAACCCATTCTATCCTTGGCTAGTGTTTTAGTAACAGTGCCACTGGCGGGTCCACTGCCTACAACAGCGACATGAAGGTTGCGGCCAGTGACTTTGGGGCTAGACTTACTGGCCATTACAATGAGAGCCATCAACGCCACGGTGATGGTAGGTTTTTTGTATGATTTATGAGGATATCATTTTTATAATCGGAGGTTTAAACTGTTATTAGGGGATGTATGTGTGAGATTTGGTGTGGATAATTGTGTGATAGATTTTCATCTTTTCTCTCTCTCTCTCTCTCTCTCTCTCTCTCTCTCTCTCTCTCTCTCTCTCTCTCTCTCTCTCTCTCTTCCTTTTCTTCATCTTCTCTCTGATCTCTCTCTTCCCCCCCCCTCTCTCTCTCTCTCAAATGAAGAATTCAAGATTAAAAATAAAAAATAAAATAAAAAATCTAGATCTACAAAACACAGACCTACAATTCCCAGATCTACTATGTGAACAAAAAACCTCAAATCAATACTCAAATCTTGATGAAAATTTTAAATTCCCAAATCTGCAATTTTAATTTTATGATGGGAATTTCAAATTTTGTAAAAGCAATTTTAAATTTATGTTCACCGGCAATGATGGTGGTGGTGGCAGTCATGGTGGAATGAAAGGGAAGAGGGTTGGGATGGAGAAGAAAAGAGTGTAAATACATTAATGCCCTTGTATCAAGTTTTTTAAAAACAAAGATATTATGGGTATTTTTGCCTATTCGAAAGAAAATAATGTATGAACAATTTTACCCCTGAACAAAATCATGTGAAAAGCACATGTGTGCACTTAACGAAAAAAATTAACGGGATTGAATGGAAGGATCGATTACGTAAATATTTTAAGTATAAGGACTTAATTTTTTCAAATTTTAGTACAAGGACTAATTCCAAAAAAATCGTAATAGGGGTGATTTGTGTAGTTTGCTCTAAAAGTTATTCCCCACCGTCCCAAAATATTTCTCTCTTAATGCATATGGGATTATTATGTTTTTGACCAACGTACTATGGTTGGGGAGCAGAATTGACAATCGTACTCTCAAAGACCCACTTTTGCCCTATGTACTTGCATAAGTTGGAAACAATTGACAAACCGTTATCTTCCCATCTAAAAAGTTAACGGACGTCTGACGTGGAAATTGTTTTTGTGTTAAATCTCCACCGTGGCAGCCAAGTGGATATTTAGTGGAGTCCAGAAATAAAATGGTGCGAAAATTAGTGTACGTTAAGGCTCTCTCAGTAACCTCCAAAACCAACACCCCGATTGAAGGTTGAAGAACAGAGTACGGCATTAAAGTTGTTCTAGGGTTCAAGGCTTAATGTTAGCATCGAAGTTGTTCTAGGGTTCAAAGCTTTAACGACGAAGACTTGGCAAGACTTGAAGGTTGAAGAACAGAGTACGGCATTGAAGAACAAGTATGTTGATTTCAAGACATTTGAGTTCGAAAATCTAGGGTTTTTGGTTAAAATTGGACGTATTCCAACGTATTGACTTGATTTGATTCAAAATCTAGGGTTTTTAGGCAAAATGCATCTTTTTGTTGGTCCAATATGAGATTAGGGCAAAATAGGGCTGTAAAGAGGTTTAAAAGGCTGAAAAGGGCTTCAAATTTGGATTTTTGTGTGCTGCACCATTGTTGTCTGCTATAATTTACATTTTTTTTTTGTGGTGGTAACCCCTCCCCCCAATTTCTTTATTGTCTATTGAAAATCATGGTCCCCCACTTTAATTTGTTTGAGAAATTGGTCTCCCTGCCCCATTTTGTATGCTTTTGGACTTTTGTTAAAGTTGTACCCACTTTGATTTTTTTTTTTTTTCTTCAATGCAGAATGGGTGAAACAGTTTCATTGTGCATTTACCATAGTGGGGTAATTAGGACTAGTCCTTTTAGGTGGTATGATATGGGACATGTAACAATGATATCTGATATAAATGTTGAGACTCTTACCATTTCAGTGTTGGAAGGTCTAATTAAATCAAAATGCCCAAAGCCTATTGAGAAAATACACTACCAAATGCCAAATTCTTCCATGAATGATGGGCTTAGGATGATCTGGTCTGCTCAACAAATTAAGTAGGGGTGGCAATGGCAGGCATGACACGATTGCACGAACCAGACACGATTATAAACACGAATTACAGAGACAAGAAACACGATAAGGCACGACACGACACGAAACATGACACGAAAGTACGAAATTATAAATTTAGTTAAATTAACGTTTATTATTATATTTATGATCAAATAAGATAGATAACACGAAAACACGATAGTGTGGCACGAACACGACACGATGACACGAATTGCCACCCCTAAAATTAAGGACATCGTAGATATTTATAGAACTACAGAAGGCTTTGCAACCATATATGTTGAGCATGACAACTCTGTTGAGGAAAATATTGATAATATTTATGAGTTAAACAAAGATATAATTGGTGATTTAAACCTTCAAGGTCATAATGATGATGATCCTGAATATGAAGATGGTAGTGAGTTTGAAGATGATGTGGCAAGCTTAGATCATTTAAATGAAGATGAGGATGAGGTTGGTCATTTTAGGGAGCAAGTAATTGAAAAAAAAGAAGGAAAAGGGTAAAGGAAGCCAATTTGATCAGAGCAACTGAAAATGTTAACACCCCTGTAGTTGAACCCACAAATGAACCTCCAAATGAACCTCCAGTAGTTGAACTCACAACTACTCATGTTATGCCAACTGAAGTGAATGATGACTTTATGGAACAGGTTAGGAAATTTGGTGCTGATGTGGATACTAGTGGGTATCATAGTGAGTATATGGACTCTAGTGATTATGATTCCCCCTATCTTGATAGTGAGGATGAAAATGACAATGAGGAAGACATTATGAACCATTACACTGTCTTTGACCCTACAACAAAATGGGACCACATGTACCTTGAGCTTGGTATGAGATTTGCTAGCACTGCTCAGTTAAATCATTACTTAACTTGTTATGCAGCAAATAATGGTTATGACCTAAAGTGGGCTAAAACTGAAACCAAAAGACTCTTAGTTTGTTTGTAGGCACCCTAGTTGTAAGTGGAGGCTTTATGCTACCATGATGCAAAATGAACAGTCCATTCAGATCAAGTCCTTGAGAGATGTGCACAAATGTGTGAGAAAGTATAAGCTTAAAATAACTGGTCCATCTTGGATAACTAAGATGTGTGCAACTGAGATTAGGAATTCTCCTAGGTGGGGTTTAAAAGAAATGAAAGCTTTTACTCTTAAGCACTATATGGTGGATCTGAGTCTGAAGCAATGTTCTAGGGCAAAAGCAATTGCATTGGTAGAGGTGAAAGAAGCTTTGAAGGACACATTACAAGAAATGAAAGCTTTTATTCTTAAGCACTATAAGGTGGATCTGAGTTTGAAGCAATGTGCTAGGGCAAAAGCAATTGCATTGGTAGAGGTGAAAGAAGCTTCAAATACATTACATTACATTAAAACATATTACAATGTCATTACAATACTGAAAAATATTACATTATATTGAAACACATTACAATGCCATTACCAGCCCAACTAAGGAAGCAACACATTGCTAAAGGTAGTTTTGCCATTGAGAATTGCCATTATCAGCCCAACAACCAATGTCCAACTTACCAACATTACACACAAATACTTTTGTTCTCTTTGTTTTGCCTTTTGACATATTTCTTCAACTTTTCTCTCATGTACTTCACCTTTGCTTTTTTTTTTTTTTTCTTCAATTTTTCAGCTTCATCAACAACTTGTTTGAGTTTGATATCTAATTTCTCAACTTCATGCTTCAATCCCACTATTTGTGATCTCAGCCATTCAGCAAGAATGATCTTTTTCGATCTCTCATGTAGTGCAGGGTCAATTCAAGAGAAGAACTTACAATGCTTAGTTATATCCTGAAAAACAATACAAAGTATAACTGGAAGAATTAAACATATTGAATCCTCTTGAGAATTAAACAAGAATTAAACATTTCTTTTGATAGAATTATAAAGAATGTTGAAGACACTGCTGGACACCAGCAGTAGAGCTCCATCAGCAGAGCATGGTGGATTCAATTTCTTCACTGTATAACACTAATGACAAACAGAAAAATGACAAGAAGAGCTTACCTTGTAATTTGGGGATCCAACGAACCTTCTACCTGGGTTCTCATCACTCCATGATGTCTGCATTGTTGCTCGAATACCACAATGATAGAAGCGATTGAACTGTGTGTCATTTGATTGTGATTCGACTTCCTTCTCATCGAAAATTAGGGTTTCCATCTTAAAAGCCCTAATTGAGAAGATTGATGGCAAAACCCTAGCAAAATTCTGGTACAAAGGCAAGAATCAACCTTCAATTTCGCAATTTCCCTAACCCCAGTTCTAATCGATCGTTGTTGTTGCCTATCGGTTTTGAGCTCTAACCGTGCCTAGGTTTATAAATTGAAAAAGATCACGTGCATCAAGCATGATCTTCTTACCGTTATAAATATCCACTTGGCTGTCACGGTGGAGATTTAACACAAAAATAATTTTCACGTCAAACGACCGTTAAATTTTTGGATGAGAAGATAACGGGTGTGTCAATTGTTTCCAACTTATGCAAGTACATATGGTAAAAGTGGATCTTTGAGAGTACGATTGTCAATTCTGCTCCCTGACCATAGTACGTTGGTCAAAAACATAATAATCCCAATGCATATATATTGATATACATGCGGACAGAGCTACATGAGTACATGGTACCTACGAATAAGGGTTGTTACCCCCCTTTAGTTTCAAGAAAGTGTAAATTTACCACCGTTAAATTTTAAAAACATAGATTTGTAGTACTAAAAATTAAGTACATTTCATTTAGCCCCGGGCAAAGAGTCCACTTTTCATTTTTAAAAGCCAACATGTAACTAAATCAAATTTAAAAGCCAACAAGTGACTGAATCAAATTAAAATTTCACACATTTTACTTATGTTTTAGAAAATAAAATTTCACTAATTAAAAAGTACATTAAGAGTACTATAAATTACAACTTCCATAACTCTATAAAAATAAATAAATCTATGTAAATTATCGGTCAAACTTTAATTAAGTTAACTAAAAAGAGTCAAAAGTGCACTCTATGACTTTGCCCCCAATTGTTGCAAAATGCATATACTAACATCTAATCTTCTATTTCTAATAAATTCTCGCCCCCGTATCAGCCAATTCTTGCATTCACCCCTGTATACATGAGTCCCTTAAGTATTCAAATTGTAATCTTCCAAGTGTATATTAAAACATGATAGATAACAAAAGCAAATACAAAAAGGAGCACTCATTCCAGAACAAAATAAAAAAAAACACTAAATTATAGACGGAGGGAGTAAATAAAAATGGCAATAGCATGTCGACCATCTATAATACCCCCTCCATAATAGACTCTTTAAATTGAACATTTCAAAATAGAACAATGAGCTATTTGCGTGAAACGGATGAAATAATACATACCATCTCCTATAGTCTGTTAATTTTTTTTTTTTTTTGTTAGCATAGAAATGCGCCAATGCTGCAGGTTTAGAAGGAACGAAGAGAAAAAACGAGAATAGGATTGAACACTAATTAAACAAGACATTTAAAATGTTCGAGGGACATGTTTTGTAACCAAAACTACATATATGTGCATACATATCAATACACATCCCAATCTGCAGGCCAATTCTCCAGGCAGTTGACCAAAATTAAGCTTCAAGTCAGACCATGAACCAGAAGATGTTCGAGTTGCTGGAGAGAGCTTGACAATTATCGAACAGAACGAAGTTCAGCAAGGAATCAATTACTGCATATGGAAGCAATTCTTTGTTTTCAACTCAAGATACTCACTGCTGGTTCTTTCCTTTGAAGCAAAAACTTAAAGCTCCAACATATTATAGCATCATGATGATCATTATTTTGTTACTTTAGCTACCGTTTGTGGTATTCATTTCAGGGATCTGCCAGCCAAAAGATATACATAGGTAGTTAGGTATACAAGGAACACTATGCTGGAATTTTAACAGCAGGATCGTGCAATTTCTGCTGGCCAGACTTTAGAGGCATTTATTGTTTTAGTTTTGATGCTAGACCAATCAGGTTAAAGCGCCTGTTCCTTATCGCCACGGGTAGCACGTGAAGTCATATGATAATAATCGTAAAAGTTGTATCACATTTAGCTATGTTTCTTTTGCAAATAAAATCATAGAGCAAACTATTTATAGATGTTTCTGCTGTAAAGCATATAATAGACAAGCTGGTTTGTAGGAACAAGCTTCAATCAATGTTAACACATTCTATTTTTTGGTAGATCATATATGCCTCAAATGGAGTACTGTCCACATAACATACTCCATGCAAATATAATATTAAAATATCTAAACATATATAATTATATTGTCCATCGTTGGTGACTATATGCAGGTGGCTTCCATCACTTGAACAAGAATCTGATTTGCACAAAGGATTTTGTCAGGTGAATGTTACAAGGGTACACGGTATTGACAGAATTCCTATAGTAGCAACTTGATACAAAAATATTTCTCTTTTCTCCTATCATTGGGGTAGGCAATTAGGCCTTGGGAGGTCTACTGAATGCATCCACTACATAAACAAGATAATCGCATGAAATCCCAGAGTCTAGGCAAAATATAAAGAAAAGCTAAGGAAATTTACCTAAGTTTCAAGGTTGGGTAATTGAGATACTCTTTGGATTTCTTTGATTATGAGTTCCTTCTCTTCTTCAAATTGATCATCATCACCACCTAATGAACACGAGAAGTTTGGAGAGATGGGCAATGGAGGACGATAAGCACAAGATCCATGATGATACTCCAAATAGAATAAGAACAGAAAAATTTAAGAGCCAAATGATGCATCAAATCCCATCCACCAAGTGTCTTGAGCAGACATACCTTTGCCAGCAGAGAGACTGTAAAGCAATTCCAGCAATTTTTCATGATTCTTTCCCAAGATAACTTTGATTTCTCGGGGCTTGTTAGGGTTAGCAACAAAAACCTGCAGGTAAAATAAAACAAGTGGAATTTGAATACACGTACTCATTTTGCAAGTAAAACAATAATCTCAGGAAAAAAAACAGTGACACGTGGTTTCTTTATCAAGAAGCCAACACAAGAAACTGTGATGACAAAAGTAATATACACGATTGAGAAAAGATTAGATAATCTTGATGCGCCAAAACTTTATAGTAATTGAAGCATCAAAATGAATGAGAAACACAATGTACTCTAGGTTCCATAGATATATCACCAATAGGTTTTTATATGAGAGGTTTATAGTCAAGCATAGAGATATGTTAGTTTTAGTGAACCAAAAGCTAAAATGTAAAAATTTCCACCAGATGTCATATTTTTGCTGGTGTATGCATTATTCCTGGTGTCATTGTTTTGCCTTGCAATCTTTTGAGATGAGAAGGAAGTTCTCAAAGTCATGATGCTTGCTTTTCACCTGTCAAAAGTCAAAAGTGGTGCGGATCTGACCAGATACATCTACTAAGTAATACTCCATCTGTCCCTTAATTATTGTCTTGTTTGACTCGGCACACGGATTAAGAAAAAACAATTGACTTGATTATTAATATTGGTATAATGTGTAATTTTCTTTAATGCCCATGTATATGTGGCCCATAATTAAAGTAGGGGAAAAAGTAAGGGTAAAATGGTAAAAGTAATGTCCTAAAAAGAAAAGTTTTCAAAGAAGACAATTATTTTGGGACGGACAAAAAAGGAAATGAAGACAATAATTTAGGGACGGAGGGAGTAGTAATTGCGGAGTTCAAGTTCTATTTTTGACCCAGACATGAATCTTAGTTCATATAGTAAGGTGTAATCATAAAACTTGACCATATATCTTCAATTGATGGGGAGAGGGCGGCGGGGAGGATAAAAATATTTATGTAATGCAAAAAGCTTTTTTTTTTTAATGATAGAACAAAGCTAAAGCCAATATTTATCGAACGTAATCAAATTTTACAGGTTCCAGCCTCAAATCTTAATTGTCTCTGTGATTGAAAACCTACTCGGTTTTTAGTCTATTAATTGGATGAAATCCAATCCTTAGTAAGCTTGTTTCAAATAATCATTGCCCTTGCCCCTTGGCAGGCAACGACAATTCTGATCAACTCGCTATTGGGTGGAAATGTAGTAAGTAGCAATTGCATGTAATGAAATGAAAGAGAGCTCAGTACCTTGAATATGTGAAAAGCAGACATCTGAATATTTTTGCTTGAATCCTGGTCAGAAGAAGCATGAAACAAAAGGGTAAGAGAGTAGAGGTATGAACTTATTCAGCACGCCTCAAAAGAGCGGGGGAAGAGGGAAGTGAGAGAATGAGACAGCAGAGGTAAGTAAACTGACATCTAGTGTTTTGTAGATTAAAACAAAATAAGTACTTATGATTGATAAGAAACTCAGATGACCCATTGCACAATCGAAGTTGCTAATAGGATACTCTTCCAGTTGGAGACCCACTTCTAAATGCACACATTTTAAGAGAAAAAAGTTATTTCTGATACCATCAATTACAACAAAATAGAAATATTTCTTCCCAATACTCTCCTTTATGTTACATATTTCATCCTATGATTCTCTCCCACTAGAGACTCCATAGGCACCATAACCAACAAATGCTATCTTCCTAACTGAGATCCATCTTCACCACCTTTTCCTTACTATCACTTTCTTAGCCTCGTTCCCAGTTTCTTGCACTTTCATTGACAGCCACTAAGGTTTTGGGTGGGATCCTAAAGCAAATCAACAACTTTTCTTAGTTGCCAGTTGCAGTGTTCCCATTCCTAGTTGTATACTTTAGTGTCCAGTCTTCTTGGTTGTGAGAGATACGAACTCCCCAGTACATCAGAAGTCAAATTACACAAGATAAGCATTATTGAATCAATTTGTGATAAACGATATCATTTTTGTGTTTCTTATTTGCTTACATTTAGAAGGTTCTGTAACCATCTGGCTAGGTATCTTATGGAAGAATATCTGGAAAATCGTGGACTTTATAATTCACCTTTGAAAATGAAACCAGTTACGCACTAATGCAACCTATATAGTAGGTCAAGATATCAAAGTCTTCTTTACCACTATATAAAATGATGGAAGCTAAAGAAGCAAAGGGTTGCATTCATTTATCAACATAGACGATCAAAAGTTGCCTTGTGACTTAATTGTCCCGCAGGTAAGACTATAACTGAGGAGAGGGAAAAATGAAAGGTCCAATAGAAGAGGGAAGAATGAAGTGGGTTTTTTTCATCTCTCCGGGTCTAGCAGGCTGATGGATCAGGTGCCAACTTTTGATTGAATAAAAGATCTATCACATTGATAGACAAGGAAACAAGAAGTACAACTTGGATCACCTGGATATAAAATGGAAAGATCCCAGGTTTAACAGAATTAAAGACATTAAAAGACAAAAAAGTTACTGAGATTCATAAGCATCAAGCATAAAATGATAATGTGCTCGTTAGTAAAATATCAAATAGTAGAGCAGACATGGAGAAGTAATGGACTTAAACCATATTATTCACAAACAGCAATTGTTCAACTCATTCTCATAAATAAGTGTTCATATGTGCCAGCATAGCCAATTACCCATAGTCAGTTGACATAGCAAACATTATCTTTTCAAAATTGTCAGCAATCAAAGAAAAAAATGTGTAATTACCTTCAGTAATGTCATCATTACTTTGAAATGTCGTACTTCCACAATGTATCTTTTCATTATATGGGAACTTGGAGATTCCAAAAGAAATTCCGACAGAAGCTACGATTCATAAATATTCCATTGTTAACCATCTTATTACATGTAAAATCAGAAACACATTCCAACAAATAACTAGTAAAACTGACCTTCAAAGATTGCCTTCTTGTCACATAATTCTTAGAGGTTAAAAGCTTCTCGTATTGCTCAAAGAACTGGAAAGGCAAAGGAAATTAGATATCCTAAAAGAAAATAGTGATAATCATAAAATTCATAAATTCAAAGAAGCATCTTCACTACCTCCAGTATGCAGGTGCACCATATGAGGTACTAATATAGTTCAATAAAAAATGAGAGGAACTGAAGGAGATACTATCTCGTAGAATCTACCTCCAAGATTGGGCACATAAGATGAAGCAGGGAACAAATTTTGATTCAAACTCAAATTGAGGCATCCTGGACAAGCTCAAAATATTATACTAAGGAAAAATGAAGCAAACCTCATCATAATGAGAAGTCAAGAATTCAGACACTGCAGTTGCATGTTTAGTAAGCAGATCCTGTAAACAAGTTCCTACCGATACATCAGCAAGTTGAAAGTATGGGTAATTCAATTTTGTGAAACACTTGACGATCTCATCTTTTTTCATATAGTAAATTCTCACAGTTAGCTGACCTTAAACGTTGAAAATGCATCAGAAGCAACATCGAAGTTAGGGAGCTCCACATATTTGAAGAAAAACTCAAAGCTTGGGGACTCCAATATATATCTGAAAGGACACTACATAAGTTGAAGAGTAAAAGTAGAAGTTGCATGCAAACAACAAAATTTATAAAAATCAAGGATCACAATTTCTCCTGCAACACTTGCAGATAAAGATATACATCATGAAAGCAGCTGAATTTATAAATAAAATGTATGGAAAAGATTTATGGCCACAGTGGCAGCATTTTGTTAATAAGCAACAGAAAGATAATGGTCCAGTTCAAGTTAAAGGGGATAGTATTGAGTATCATACGAGGAACACTTAATATGTGTGACTTGGGTGTAACATTTTGCATACATATCACAGAATATGCACTTTTCAGCTTGTTGCCGATACTTGCATCCCACCCATTCTGGTTCATGCAAATTTGCTCTTTATCACTTGATGCCATATGGACATTGGTTCCCGGGGACAACACAAATATTTCGTAAAAGTCTGATTCTTATTTGGATTCCACTATTCTGGATTCATCAGAATACATGTACAATGCCCAATACTCACTTCGAATTCTTTTGACCAAAGTTAGCTCCAATACACTACAGTTGACAACATAATTTAGGTAAAGACACCAAAAACTATAACCTAGCAATAAATTTCACCATTTTCATGTCATGCAATGATAAAGAAATGATAACCAATCAAGAAATCAATGATTCTTGTACACAAAGCAGATACCGATGAGTAGATAACCCAGAATTCAACTATTCTCACATCAATTATAGATGTTAGACTGATAACTAAGCAATGACTTGTGAATCCAGACACACTAAATTTGGATAGAAAAATCTTTGCCCAGTACAAATTGTGGATACAAATACATAAGTTTATAACCAAGTATGCCAAATATGTTCATCCAGACTATCCACTTGGCAATAAAATGTCAATAAATCAGGGTCATAAAACGAACTTGGTGATTAATTTGTTTAGTGGGGTGAGCTAAAAATAGAAATCCCAGTAATCCCACCAAAGCATCTAAATCAATGTTAGGTATGAGTTGTTTTGGCAATTCGTGTCAAAAAGTGCCACCATGCCTTAACCCTTCTGGTTTAAAAGAACAAGCAAATGACATGTTTCCTCATACATTATAGAGTTGGGGCCATATTTAAGCCATTAGATTGCAGCACAAACCCTTTATATGTTTTTTAACTCCTCAGATTGAACTCTCCTCGGTCTTCGAGGATACTTGCCAATATAAGAGAACTTCATGGAAATGCAATATTCGAGCATTAATATTGGTGCCAGCATGAATGTGCTCTATTAACACTTATACTCAGCCATTTGAAAGGATTTAATAGTTGAGGAAGGTTGCCACAACTAAAAAGACAAAGTTTCACTATATACAAAAAAGGATTGTGATCAAAATAAGAAAAATCATCCCTAGTGTAGTATACTGTAGGCCACATCAATTCCATGGGATTGCCACTCAATCAACATGTCACCCATAGCCCGAGACCTAGTCCACCTGTACAACATACTAGGCCCATGGAGAGGATCAGAATCAAGTGATCCAGCTAAGGTGGCCATACAGAATTCTCAAGCCTCATTATGGCTTATGCATGGGCCTCCATGAGCAAGCCCGCTCAAGGAGGCAGTGACACTCTATTAAGGAATACCCCAGTAAGAACTACCTCAATGAGCGAGCCAGCCTAACTGGACCCTGCCATTCCCAAAGAGGGCTTGGAAATATCCACCTATGCCGAGGACTAAGGGCCCACAACCTACATTAATACTTGCAATCTCAAGGATGACCAGGCCTAGGGAACTAGACCTATTCTAAGTACAATGGCTGGCCCAGAATCTGCAGATCCCAGGGCTAAGCCGGTTAACGACCATCTAAGGGTGACCCTTTGGTTGAGCCAGTTATGGGAACTTTGTGGTTATTCGTCTCAGGCTGAAATTAGGAGTAAGTCACACGTGTCCCTCTGATGGGGCACATTTGACCAGGTTAAATAGGAGAGAAAGAGCTAACTTCAGTCCTTATCCAAAAAGACACTTGCATCTTTAAGATGATGAACCTAGCATGGAATATGGAATATATTCTGTAACCTGCTATTCCCTATATTCCTAAGGGATGAGATTCTCCCATAAAAGAAGTGCTAATTGAGAGCCAAAGATTCCTCTAAGAGCTTTCCGTCTCCAGCAATCTTCCTTGAGACTGGGGCCAATGAGCTGTGAGGGTATCTTGGATAGAACCCTCCTTCAGCTATTGCCCTCCCTCTCTCACGTAATCTGTCTAATTTCAACCCCGCCTATGCTCTTAGGATTCTTATGATTGCAACGTGTAACCCCAAGTCATATCCACAAGCACACATCACACACCTTGGGACACACACATTTTACGCCTAGGAAAGATTAAAAGCAGCAATCGGCTCCATAATTCTTCACAATAGAAGGTTACGAAGACAAACAAAGCCTAGCGATTATCTGCCTTACGCAAATTGCAAGTAGTGGAAATATATCTCGTGCACCTTATAACTGGACTTTTAGACATATACTCAAATGTAGATTATTCGATCTTCTAAATGTGGTGATGACACAAATTTCTTGAAGTCCCACGAGAAGGTCACTTTGTACCAGACAGGGTCATTCGCCTCGAAAGAGCCAGCATCTCGAAATGCTGACGTACAGAAATATAAATATGATAAAAGGCCTCAGTTCAAAGTTGCTAAAAGAATTAACCAAATGAACTGTAGAGTATAGAGCACAGCCAGGCTTCTTGGAACATAGACAAATGTTACATATATAGCAAACAAGCTGCACAGAATAAAAGAGCTTTTGATATTCCCACAAAATTCAATTAATCTTTTTCTTTCCTTTTTTTCTTTTCCTTTCTACTTCTTACTAAATTCATTTCACTTCTACAACAGAAACAAGTAAATGAGCATGAAAAAAATACAAGTATTATCTTCAACAACACAAGAAGGTTGTTTAAGAATGAAAATAATTAGCATGAATATCTTACTTTGCAAGCGTCGGGAATTTGATGCATTCCCTCAGCATATTCCCACAATTCAAGGCTATCTCCTTGTTATCGTAGCTGCTTGAAATGCAGGGAACAATAGGCCAAAATGGTCAGGACAATATACCAATAAATTACACCAAGACAATTGCAAGAAATTAAAAGAATACACACACCCACGCACACTTGTAGTCATGTACACGAAGAAAGAGTGTGACAATTTGTATGCATGCATAAATCAATCAATCCAAGCTCAAGTATTTTATTATTCTTCTTATTATTATTATTTGTGTGTGTGTGTACGTATGTAAAATTGTAGCAAATAGAAGCAGCCAAGGGGGCAATCAGTATTTAGAATCTACTCCTCCCTTTGGGTGCAAGAAGATACACAAGGAAACATTTGGTTTCTTTTTTTTTTTTTTGATAAGTAAGAATAAATATATAAACAAAGCGTCAAAACAGGTGACGCATCCTTTGTACACTAGGAGTATACTGTTACAAAATTAGGCTAAGTTTAAGTTATGCACAAAATCTACAAAAGAGTCCCTAGAAGGAGAATGAAGCCCCACTGCCCCATCGCACCAAAAATACAAGATATGCAATAGTGAGTTCTTCAAAAGAAGAATAGATCTTTCCTCATTTTCAAAAGCCATGCGATTCCTCTCCCCCCATAAAATCCAACACACTCCCAAAGGGGCTACCTCCCAAACAATTCTTTTTCTGCGTTTGTAAAGAGACCAACAAAGGAACAAATATTTAATTGATCTCGGCATAACCCACGCAATGTTGAATAGACTAGGCAAGAAGTTCCATAATTCCATTGCCACCGGCAGTGCAAGAATAAGTGATTTGACACTTTCTCCATTCCTCTTACACAAAAAGCACCAGTTGACAGATCAAACGCCGCTTCCTCAGATTTTCCCCTGTAATAATAGCTTCGTTCACCGCTTCCCATGCAAAGAAAGCGACTCTACCAGGAGCTTTAGTCTTCCAAATTGTTTTCCAAGGAAAGATGCACCTATTTCTTTTGGCCAAAATATTATAATAGGATCTAACACTAAACCTACAAGATTTCGAGCCCTTCCATAGCACTTTATCTACTTTGCTTCCCCCAACTTGTTGAGAATACAACTTGCCAAGGAACTGTACCACTGCCTTCATCTCCCAATCTTGAAAATTCCTTCGAAAAGTTGGATTCCACGTAGTTCCATCTTCTCTCACGTGCAAGACATCACTCACCCTTACATCCTTGTCAGAAGCTATGTCAAAAAGGTTTGGAAAGGACCTCCACAGCTCTTCATCCTCACACCATTTATCCTTCCAAAATCTAACGGAGGAACCCTCCCCAATTTCAAACTGAATGTGTCTCTTAAACATCTCCTAACCTTTTCTAATACCCTTCCAAACCCCCACCCCATGAGACAAAGAAAAATCCTTTAGGAGCCAAAAAAAACTCCTTCCCCATATTTGCTCACCACCACTTTCCTCCAAAAAGAATCTCTATCAATCACATATCTCCATAACCATTTCCCAAATAGAGCTATATTAAACAATTTCAAGTTCTTAATACCAAGACCCCCATCTCTCACACTGTCACAAATTCCCACAAAAAAATTCTCTCCAACTTTTCAAGTCTCTTTCGCACTGAAATAGGGAGAACGAACAGAGACATGAAATATATAGGTAAGGCTTGAGAGAGTATTTTTTACTAGAATAAGCCTACCCCCTTTTCAGAGTAATTATTTCTTCCAGCCCGCCAACCGACGCTCAAATCTCTCTACCACCGGATTCCACATTGTTTTACTCTTAAAAGAAGCACCAATAGGCAAGCCAAGATAGGTCGCAGAAAGATGTGCCACCTTACACCCAAAGAAAGAAGTTAGAGCCTCAATATTGTCCACAACACCGATCGGAAGAATCTCACTCTTCGGAATGTTCACCCTAAGGCCCGACACTGCTTGGAAAAACAACACTAACCAAAGATATCCCAATTGAGAAGTTTCTGGCTCACAAAAAACAATGTTGCCATCAGCGAAAAGGAGATGTGAGACCATAGTATCCCTATCTCTCCACATTTTATAAAGCCCTGGATGAAACCTCCGAAAACAGCTTTCTCGATCAATCTACTTAAGGCCTCCATGATAAGGAGGAAAAGGAAAGGAGAAAGAGGGTCTCCTTGCCTTAAACCCCTTGAGCTAGCGAAAAATCCAGCGGGCTCACCATTAATCATGATAGAAAACCGAACGGTAAAAATGCAATACTGAATCCATGTCCTCTATTTAACCCCGAATCCCATCCTTTCCATAAGGTAGAATAAGAAATCCCAACAGACATAATCATACGCCTTCTCAATGTCCAACTTACATAACAAGCCTAGAAGCCCGCTTTTTGCTCTAGCATCCACAACCTCATTCGCAATCAATGATGCATCGAGAATTTGTCTTTCCCCCACAAACGCATGTCGAGGCACAGAAATAAGCTTACCAATCACCTTCCTCAGCCGAAGGGATAACACTTCGGCAATCCACCTATACATGCTTCCAATCAAACTAATGGGAATGATCAAGTACAATGGAATTCAAATTAAATAATAATTTAGATCATCTAGTTGAGGTGCCTTTCCTAATTGGATTTTTTCAAGGAAAAATATAGATGCATGTTTATATCTAAACAATAATCTAGCCTGAAGCACATGACGCAGGAATACAACACCAGTAATTAGCTAAAAGCATGGAAGAAATTTTCGGAGTGGGGGATGGGAGATAATAAAATGAAAAGTAGCTCTAAAGCACATGAGAAATAATAGACCCACAAATCAAAATTTGAGTATGGAACATAAAAGAACGTACCATACAACAAGGAAGTCTAGTAACTCTGAATGGTCCTCCATATATTTCACACAGCAATAACTTGACCCAACCTTTTGCTTCAACAATATGGACCAACAGTGGACTAAATCTTTTCTTGCCTATGTCAAAAGTATAGTATCATTGTATGAAGAAACATTAATATTAATAAATACTGTGAATGATGATGGCTTACCTCCCATCCTAGTATAGGTAACTTGTGAAAGAAAAGAGCAAGAACATCCTCTTTACAGATTTCAAGAGTTAATTGTGATACTTGATCCATGTTTGGTTCAACCTCCCCATCTCCTGAAAGCATAACTCTCATTGTCACAAAATTCTTCTCAACTTCTTCCAAAGCCTGCACAAAAACAACATATTTGCTCTTGCATAGTGGTGAGAAGAAATAGATTAGCATGTTGAAGATGGTAATTTTAAGGAATCAAAGCATCGACCCATGAATTCAAAAACTTGATTTAGAGGAACCAGATGGCCTATGATATCCACCACAAGCAGAAAACTAGCTTTATATGCTAGTTTGGACCAGTAGCTATACTTTCTAGGGCAACATTAAGCTAAAAGAAACTCCTGATATACTGCATTACTTATAATTTCTTCGCATGAAGATTATATTTGTAGGCATGCTTCAATAGAGATGATCATTTTCATGAGCTTTTGTTAGGCAAGCATGGCCTAATTTTCTAATCATGAACCAATTCATCCACAATCTTAAGAATGCAGGCATTCTCGAGACTGAAGAAGCAACATTTGAGGTTCCTTATTGATGTGTTAAGAATTTGATCCTGAAAACGAGTGCTAGGGTACAAGAAGAACTTGGTCTGGCTCACTGTTGCTCTTAAAGAGATTTACAGATGACATGTGCAGTACTGTCTCAGTTATAGACTACCCAGCTGTCCAAAAGTCCATATAATATTTTGTTCTGGAAAACTATTCCAAATGAAACAACCATAAGAATGAGAACTTAATGAATAGACACCAGAACCATACACAAACAAATACAAGAAATATTGTCCACCTTGAAAGCCAACACCCACTAATAACAAAAACATGAATCTGCTAAACAAGTTAGGGTTGTAGAAGAAGTTGCCCAACTTATGGTCCTAGAATCACAGCATTCACACCCCCGCGCGAAAACCACAGGATATACTCAGGGATTTCTTAAACTAACCCTTCCATGTGTGATAAATACTGTAAAGCAAATCGCTCAGCAAGTGACTCAATTTTAATAAACTACATGTGCCAAAAGTCCATCTCTCAGCTTCGTGTACAACAACTACCACCAAGATGCTAAAGATCTTCTCTTTGGGACATGCCAGTCTGAGCATAAGAAAAACATGCACATCAAATTTCCAAGACAAAATCTTAAACTCGGAATATTTTACTCGTCCTTTCCTCAAAGGGGCACTTTTGGTTTTAGGATGTTCAGTCTCATTTGGAAATATCTTTTGACATTCTGACTTTACACCTCGATTTTTAATGTGGTTACTACCAAGGGTGTACCAATGCATCTCTTTGTGGACTCTATAAGTGAAACATCCCAAAATAGAATAGTGGCTCTTTGATCCGAAGGGGACGGAGTGTTAACTATTATGCATCTTTCTGTGATTAAGAAGATATACACCTTGACTGCTAGCTCACTTGGTCAATTACCAACTCTCCAAATTGGAGGTTATGAGTTTGAGTCTCAACAGATGCAAGCCATTCTTAAAAGAATGGGATGGGGTTCTGGAAAGTGGACCTCTACCCCCTATTGTGTAGTCTATAATTGCTTCTTCTCGGAAAGATAAAAAGATTCAACCTTAAAAATAACTAACAGAAATCATAAATTCATAATCTTATGCAAGCACAAGAACGATGGACATAACCAAAGCATATGCCACACTAGCAAGCGTAATTGACCAAATGAATTTGAATTTAAATTAATCACAGCTGATAACAAATTGATGCCAAAAGTAAAACTGCTGACTAAATCATTTAACATTTTCATTTAAAAACATGTCATTTTACAAGAATTGCAGCATATAACCACCAATTTTCGAGAATGCAGTTAATTCGAAACATGAATTATCCTAACTGAACATAATTACCTAACATTTGGAGACCTTACCTTTTCAAGGGATTTAACCTCGACAACAGTTTTGGTGTCGAGAGCCATGAGGCTGTCCTTGATCGCTCTCGTGAGTTCCTGAGGGGTTTTAGGCCTTAATGCCTTGAAAAATGAGAATGACATTATCACCGACGTTCAATCGATCGATCAATCAATCGACTTATTGCTTCCTCTCTCTCACACACACACAGTGGATGAAATTCGTATGCTTGAAATCCTCTTCGTCTCAGTGAAGAGAGTGTAAAATCACCTGATCATGTAAACTGTTCAAAATCTATCTGAGACAGATTGTTGATAAAAATTCACAAATTATTGGGATTAAATAATGATATACTGGGGAGTTATTATGAAAGAGTTGTTATTAACCACCCCAACATCACTAAGTACGATCTATTCATTTATTACACAAAGAGGGTTGTTATTCACACCCAAAGTAAGCCCATGTAAATATTACAAAAATATTATTATAAATTTTAATTTAAATATTTTTATTTTTTTAGGATTAAAAAAATAAATTATTGTTTAACAGTCTTTACCGAACACAGCTAAAAATATTTAGTAAATGTACTGAACAAAGCTAAACATGTTCAATTAGTAGGTATTGAACATCATTTTAAGTGTTCGGTCATACAATACCGAACGAACCATTTCAAAAAAAAAAAAAGGGGGGGGAAAGGAAGGAGGCGGGCTATGGAGGATGAAGAAGGTGGAATTTGTTTGGGGAGGGGTGTACCGGAAAGGAGGAGGATGGGGGTAGAGTGTACTTAATATTTTATAAAAAATATTGGTAAGGGTATAATAGAAAATTAGGGAGTGTATTTAGTATTTTAAGGGAATTTTTAAGGGTGGGGTGTACTAAATAATTTTTTAGGTGTGAATATTAAATTTCTTACAAAAATGTTAATATAAATTTTGACATGAATGTCTTTATATATTTTTTATTTTTTTAGGTTTAAAAAAAAAGTATTTTGAATTGTTCGACAGCTCTCACCGAACGCAGCTCAAGCTATTCTGTAAAAGGTATCAAACACCACCATGGATGTTCGATTACGGGTGAACAGCTTATAATAATAATAAAAAATAAAACTGGGAGGGAGGGTGGTGGCGGGGTGAGTGACTGCAATTTATTTGTAATGCATTAAAATTAGGGTTAGGGATTAAATTAGAGTTTGAAGAGGGTTGTGTTGGTGGTTTGTTAATTTGGAGAGCAAAGAAGGTGAGAAGGATGGTGTCATTGCGGCGAAGGGAAGGAGGTGTGAGGTGGGAAGCGGGCATCATTGTTGGGAGGAGGGAAGTGAGGGGTGGAGACGAAGGTAAAGTGAGTTGATTTTGAGAAAAATATAGGAAGGGTAAAATAAAAAAAATAGTGAGTATGCTTAAATTTTTGGGGCTATAATTATTGGAGTGGCGTTCTTAGCAGAGGAGCATACTAAGGAGATTTTGGAGTATTAATAATAGATATGCCCAAATGGTTTGAACCGCCGGTTCTGATTTCGAATTGCTAGTTAAAAAAATTGCCAGACAACAAATCGTAATCGAATCGACAAATCATGGTTACGGTTCCTGTTCCGAGCCGGCTAAGCCGGTTCCGGTTCCAAAATCCTAATATTTAATTATTTTTTTAATAATTTTTTTTAAAAAAGATTTCATCTTAAAACTTTGTACAAAGCATTTTTTGAATTTTTAAAACTTTGTAAACTTTTCATCTTTGAAATTATAGAGTAAACAATGCAATTTCAAATTTTAAATTTTGGTGATTTTTCACGGTTTGGAACCGGCGGTTCCGGTTCCCGGTTCCAAACCGGCAGTTAACGGTTTTGAGAAATTGAAAATAGAAATCGAACCGTGTAATCGGCTGTTCCGGTTCCTCACAATTTCGACTTATGCAATTTTTTAGGCGATTCGGTTCCGGTTTGAACCGTCGGTTCCAAACCGTTTGTACATATCCAATTAATAGCAATCCTCTATTAATAATTTCTTTGTTTTATTTATTTATTATTACTTCGAGATAAAATATGGTAGCTGTAATAGTTGCTACGTATGAATAAAGTCTAATGGGCGATTACGTAGAACCCCCTCCTATTTTCCATAATTGTACAAATTTTTCCTCCTATAATCACTCATTTACCAATTGGCATGCCATTATGGGTAAGGTTGCTAGCAAGTCATTTTCTTAGAATGTGCAAACTTTTATATTTTGATTTTGATGGAAAACTTTAATATGTAACAAGTGAGAAGAACATGAGCTAACCAATTGCTAGTTATAAATTATCATGCTAGTCATCTTAAGAATCAACGAAGTTGATGGATTAAATGTTGGGCTTTTAACATAGATAACTTGCAATATATGAGATTCTGCATCTTGCCAAAAAGTGTTGTTATAATGTGACATGCTACTTAATTAAGTTCTCCCCTCTCCCCCCTTCTTTTTACGGTAAGTGGGAAGGCCAACTTATCTATCCATGAAAGATAGTGATATGGAAAAATAATCTTTTATTTTTTTAAGTACTAATTAACTTCGTTATATTGACTCGTAAGTAAAGCCTACTACTAGCAGATTTCATTTCAGAAATAAAGTATATGAAATAAATTTATCCATGTCAAGGTGTTTCTTTTATAAGTCATTGAGAATTCCTCTCAAAGAATATATGTGAATATGTGATGACTAAAATCCCCAAATAGAGAACATTTTGATATAAATATTACTTACTAGAATTTTCTTTTAATACTCTTGTTTTGTTTTTTAATTCAAAAGTGCTTACTCAATCTAATTCTCCTTTACATAAATATGCATTCATTTCATGCTCCATATATCTCAAATTACACTATCTTAGGTCTGATGTCCGGGGGAGGGGGACATAAATTTGAGATACTATTGCTCATTTCACCCTATGTAAGGATGAATTTGATTACTCAACTTTATACATTTATTAAGATGATTCCGGATAAACAATCAAATCTGCATACATAACATTGAAACAAAAATGAGAAGGAATGTAGCCTATGTAGGGGATCCATATACCATAGCATGACATGTTGCTAACTTAACATTACAAATATAGAGGCTAAAGTAGAATCCCCTAACTTCTCAATGGGGTGGAACTGTAATTACTTCCCAAATAATATAAGCAAACCTTCCTACATAACCGCCGATCCAACGCGCGATCCGTTAACACTACTAGGAGTAATCCTGCGCGCTCTCTCTCTCTAACTATAGAATTCTCAAATCAAAAGTGTGAGTGTGTGTGAAAAAGATTTGATATCTATGAGAGGGCATGACCGAATAAATTTGGTATTACCGGACGAATTAATCCTCGAGATTTTCCGGTACCTGGACTCCAAGTCGAGCCGCGATGCTTGCTCCCTCGTCTGCAAGAGGTGGCTCCACCTCGAGCGCATCAGCCGCGACACCATCCGAATCGGCGCTTCCGGTGGTCCAGATGCGCTGGTGAAGCTGCTCGCTCGTCGTTTCGTCAATGTCAAGAACGTCTATATTGATGAGCGTCTCTCCATTTCCCTCCCCGTCGACTTCGTAAGTCTCTCTTAAACTTTGCCGTTAAAAAATTTAAATTGAATTTAACTTGTAGGTGCGTAGGGTTTGAGAGGGAATTGTTGTGTTTCACTTGCAGCGTGATTGAATTTGAATTTAAAATGATAACTCAAAACTAGCTCATCTTTTGCAATCTCGACCCGTGCTTTAATTATTCTTAAAAAATCAAAATTCAAAAGAATTGAGGTGGTTTGGCAACAAATCAAAATTTTTTGTTAATAACATTTGCGGTTTTCGATTAGACATAGGAGTATAATTGTCTTTGTGCCTTTTTTGACGGTAGAAGTAACCTTTCAATTCTGTATATACGGAGTTGTAATAGAATCATGGTTACTTTAAGTATTTCAGAAAGTGGTTCGACTGAATTTGGTGAAGTCAATTGAGATTTGCACCTTGCTGGATATTCACTGTTTTGGGCCAAAGTTTGTGAGAAACTATGATATTTCATTCAATTCCTGTTTTCTTGTATCAGTAGTGTGTAGTTAGTCGTGCCTATATGAACTTGGAAGGATTAAGAGAAGGCATGAGATGTATAGAAGGGTGATGAATTTGAACTTTAGGTCTGCTAAAAATTTGAATTGAATGGGAATGAAAATGCACATTGGTTTTGATTACTTGTTGAGCTTGTGCTGCAAAATGGTTCCTTGGCCAGGATGGTGTTGGAAACTTGTATTATTTCCGTCTGAATTATGACAGTCATTTTAGTGTAAATACTGTAATTTAATTGTGACCTTTGAAGGTTTATTGGTTCAGATTTTGGAGTATGGGTCATGCATTTTCAATTTGCTTTTTGGTAAGGAATATAATGTGCTTTTAGGCTCAGGGTTGGAATCTATTCTCATTTTCCGAACCCTAATAATTTCTTACCACTATGCAGGGAAGAAGGCGTGGTGCTAATCAGTCTGCACTGTCATGGCTACGGCTTCACTTTGTGTCGGAGAGAACCGAGTCTGGAGAGAATGAGACAGATTCTTGTTGTCTATCAGATGCTGGTTTGGCTGCGGTCGCTGATGGATTTACTAAACTTGAGAAACTGTGCCTAATATGGTGCTCTAATGCATCTAGTGCGGGTCTAAGATCTGTAGCTGAAAGGTGTAAATCCTTAAAATCTTTGGATTTACAGGTAAATATCTGACTCTGAACTTGTTGTTTTTGGCTGATTAAGTACAAGTAAAAGACCACCAATGTGTCACTTATTGAGCAAGCTGGTTACTGTCAAGGACTATTAGAAGCTTACCTGGGGCATATTATGTCTACTGACCTATAAATGGGAAATACAGGAATATGCTCATTTGGCTAGGAATACTATTTAAATTTGGCACCTTAGCACCATATAATGCTTATGTTGGATCTCTAAATATTTATTTGGTTTATGTTTTACTGATATGCGACGTAAGGTTTACAGAATGGTATTCTCTATCCGCTATTTGCTTTCTTCTTCTCGACTGGATTACACACTAGGACTTGGCTTACAGAACTAGGATAAGGGAAAATTCAATTCATATTATTTAATCACTGAACAGGTTGAGATAGTGACCGTCGCTTCATTGAATTATGTGAAGCATCAAATGGGGTCGTGTTTATCAAATCTGATGCATATGTTGCAGTAAGTGTGAGTCTCACAAACTTATGAGAGGAAGAATCCTGATATCTGACTGAACTTTAGCTATTTACTCTTTTTCAAAGGGTTGCTATGTTGGAGACCAAGGTCTGGCTGCTGTTGGCAAGTGTTGCAAGCAACTCGAAGTTCTGAATTTACGGTTTTGTGAAGGCTTAACTGACATTGGATTGGTTGACTTGGCTGTCTGCTGTGGGAAAACTTTGAAATCACTGGGTGTTGCTGCTTGTGCTAAGATAACTGATGTATCATTAGAAGCTGTTGGATCTCATTGCATATCTCTTGAGACTTTATCCTTAGACTCAGAGTTCATCCATAACAAAGGTGTGCTTGCTGTGGCCAGAGGATGTCCTTTATTGAAGGTTCTAAATCTGCAATGCATTAATGTCACTGACGATGCTTTGGCTGCTGTTGGCATTTTCTGTCTGTCGTTGGAGCTGCTGGCGCTGTACAGTTTCCAGAGATTTACTGACAAGTGGGTATCCTTTCCTGGATCTTTTTCTTTTTAGTTGAAGATCTTATCTTCTTTTTCTTGAAACTAAAGGTGAAGGCTTACGTGCATTATGATTAGTTGAGATCTTTCATTTTCCCATGAAAAAGGTACTATCTTCAGAATGGCATTAGTTATTTCGGGATATATGAAGATGGCAATGGCTTTCAAGAAGCAATCTCAGTTTAATGACTCTGTTTTGCTTCTGATCGGCAGAAAGACTATGTCTTTCTTTTGACATGTACTAGTTTTTTGACATGTGAAGACACCTGAATCTCTAGCCTTTCAGTTTCTACTTCATTATGAACTGATTTAGAGTCAAGAAAAAATGTTTAGTACTTCGGAAAAAATCAGTTTCTACAAACAATCGATGGTCGGTGGAACTCAAGGTCTCCATTTTCTTGAAGTGGAAAGTTGTGCCTCATTATATCAACAAATAGGGAAGAAAGGTTGAATATCTACTGTATTCTGATTTGTGAATTTTTTATTGGGCACACTTACAGGAGTCTTTGTGCTATTGGGAAGGGTTGTAAGAAGTTGAAGAGCCTTATGCTTAGTGATTGCTATTTTCTTAGTGATAAGGGGTTGGAAGCAGTTGCAGTTGGTTGCTCTGAGCTTGTACATCTGGAAGTTAACGGCTGCCACAATATTGGAACTTATGGACTGGAGTGTGTTGGAAGATCTTGCACGTATGGTTCGTTGTTATCAGTTGGTTTTTATAGTTATTATCTTTCAATAAAATGGGCATTGCTTCCCTATTTACTTTTCCATTTTGTGGTTGGAGAGAAGTCACAGCCATGAAGCCATGCTTTCAAATTGATTTTACATTTAGTGTTATCCTTTTTGGTAAAATTATCTTGCTAGGTGAAACTTGAAAGCAAAGCTTTATTAGTAACTTTTATTTGTTTTAAAAAAATAAATAATATTATGCACTTATACTTTACTGAAGATAACTAATATGCAAACTCATGTTTCTTTCTTATTTACTACTGGCTCAAAATTACTGCACAAGTAACTTTCATGCGTCACAGGATGTGCACATATTATTTCCCTGTCGGTTGGTTTTCGCATTCAAATGATCCGGAATTCTTTATGCCCCTTTTGTTCTTGGAATGTTTCTTGTTAGTCTGAAATAAGATGGAAGCAAGGTCTAGTATTTCTAACAGGCAGTAAGGCTCTGTAGCCAAGCTCTACTTGCGATAGACTTACTGAAGATTTGTTTCCCCGTCTTATTTGCTCCTGGTTTACATTTTGTTGGCACAAACAACGTCCTTGCTTTTAGAATGTAATTCCAATGGCAATTCTCATATCGGTTTCCGCATATCTGTTTGAATTACAATTCCAAGTGAACCAGAACTCTTTATGCTTAGGAAGTCCTGACTTGCTGTTCTCGAAGATTGTCTTTTTGACATGACAATATGTGCACTGAACGCTAGAAGCAAGCTAATTTAACTTATGCCAAAACTCTAGGTGAGTAATTGTAGAATATTCAGAGTAGGTCATGCGTGCTTGGATAAGGGAGTTAACTTGATTCAGTTCCCACAAACGTTGACCTCAGAGCCAAGCAATCAATATACCCAAGTTCAGTCTTAATTTCTTATATCTTGGTGCCTCTTCTCCCCCATGACTACAAAATATTGCAGAAACTTTTGCTCAAGATACTGCTGGTAACCATAAATTCATGAACTTTCATTTGTAAAAATATGATTAAATGATTAAAATCATGTACTGTTGCCAAGACTCCATTTATTTCTACAATCCCTTTTACCTACAGTTACCTACCGTAAAGCAATGGCATCTTGGTACTGAAGAAGGTGCTTTGTGGTTTATATATTCCCACATCCTCTGCCTAATGTGGCAGTGTTTTTATTCTGGGAAGATTAGGATTTTCGGGTATAAACTGCAATAGGAAAATGATGCATCTGTAAGAAGGATTAGAGTTGGTGGAGAAAAGAGTTGAACCTTTTCTCAGATTAGTTATTTTCTTGGTTTGATTTCACTAACGGGGCCTCTAAGTAAGGTTGCTACTGGTTGTTAAGGCACTCTAAAATAAGAAATATGAAGACTTAAGAGAGAAGATTTACCGTAAGCCTGCCGGGGATTTATTGAGATTTATTCATTGTAAGTAGTAAAATAGAAATATCAAGGTGATAATCTGAAATCTTGTCTATATCTATCTATGATTGCCAGAAACTCTAAAGATACTTGATCATAATTGTAGCCTGGTAGGACCACCTTGATGCTGAAGTAGAATCTGCATAACCTATAGATGCGCTATGGTTGAAGCCAGCAACCCTTAATATACACACGCATATGCCTATACGAACATCCATATACGCACACAGTAAACTTATGAATCTTAATTTGAGAAATGTCACAGAATTACCTGGCTTAATTTGTGAGGTTTGTAACAATCCTAATGTGGAGAACTGCTAGAGGTGAATGGGTAAGTTCCCTTGGCATTTTCACCCAACCCACACAACCCCCAAAAAATCTTGTATTGTGTTGGAATTCTATATTCCAATATGTAGTTTTTCTTATCACTTAGGAAATGAGGCCTTAAGTTTTTGTAGGTCTCAACAAGGTTTCTTGCTTAGGTTGTTGGAGATTGTGCTATCTTTAATTATAAATCGGGTTGAGTTTTGAGTAGGGCAGTTAAACTGGGCATGCTCAAGCTCGTCTCAGGCGTGGCTTGGTTAGGTTTGAGTCGAGCTTGAGCATAATTTTAGGCTTAGGGTAATATACACGATTCCAACTTGGCTCGGCTCAGCTCAAATAAGCTCAGGAATCAAAAAAATATACTCCCTTTGTCCCCAAAAAAATAGTCCCATTTGACAAGTCAAATTTTTTAAGATTGTAGCTTTACTTGCTTGTACCTTATTCAAATTGCACTAACATTATTACTATTTTTAGGAATGAGACTATTCTTTTGGGACAAACCAAAGAGGAAAGAGGGACACATTTTTTTTTTGGGGGACGGAGGAAGTATGATTTATGTATATTTTAATTTGGCTATTTCACAGCTCTTTTCCTTTTCTTTTTCTTTTTTTTTTTTTGGATAGAGAAAGAGGAATATATTAATATATCAAAAGAAACAAGAAGACACAAAAGGTGGACGAGCAGTCCATCGAGCAAAGACAAAAAATCCAAAGCTAGGAGTTAAAAGCTAAGTAAATAAAGCAGTCCAATGGAATCTCCGAGATGGGCACCCCTTGAAAAGCTCCCTGAGCCGGCCCAAAGAGAAGCCATTTATACGCCTCTATCCCAGAGGAGGTTCCAAGTAATCGTTTTATCCCTGAAAAATCTGGAATTCCTCAGTCCACGAATGCCAAAGAGCTGCAAACACAGCACACTGCCATAACAGACTAGCATCATTTATAGTGCTGAAACCTCGATCGTGCATCTGAGAAAAGCTGTTAGTCCCGAAAGGTTCAAATAGGCTAGAAGAGGGGGGGGGGGTTGAATACCCTATGTCCAATTTAAAAACTTTTACAAGTTTTACTTCACAAAATAATAAGTTAGCTAGTAAATAGCTTGCAGCGGAATAACTGTGAAGAATAGGACAAGTAAGAATGATCGATGTCCTATGAACACGATTAGCCGTTCTTCTTAGAATGGAAACTAGAAGTTTTCAAGTGAAAATTAAGCACAAGTGCAGAAAATTAAGAATAGGAATTTGAAGTGGTTCACACTACGAACAAGTGTTACGCCTACTACCAAAGTGGTCAACTTTGGATTTGGAAAGTGCACTATTTTTACCACTAAGATCAATTACAAAAGATCACTAATGGATAGTGTACAAAATATTTGACAAGTGTTTTGGTGAGAGTTATAATCTAGAAAGATTAAACTCTCGTGTCCCTTGAATGCTTAGAATCACAATCAATGAAGAACAATAAAGACATAGAATCTCTGGATAGTGCTCTTGAGAGAATGATAGATGGATTGTCTTTGAAGCTTTTGAATGCACTAAGTGTTCTGAAGCTTGAAAGTTGTTGAGATATTCAGAATGTACAAGAGTGTCTTCAATGCTTCAGGTTGCCATCTATTTATACTTGGAGACTTGATCCTCGGCGTCGTTGAAGAAATTCAGACTTGGAGATTTGAATTAGGTGCATTTAATGCAAAGTAGCATGCATTAAATGCCCGAATCTGGTTGTTGAAGCCTGATTGGAGAAGTGATAAATCCAAGGTGTCTTCCAGCTATGTCTACAAGCTTTGCCAAAAAAAGGGTAGACAAAGTGGTGCTTGTAGAGTGTCCTTTATTAGAAGATGGCCTAAAATAGAAAGGTTCAATAAATGAACCAACAGGTTAACATTACAACAAAGTCAAAGGGAGATAATGCTGGTAACATAGGCGGATCTTCAGAGCAAGTCTTAGTTAGTCGTTCTTCAGGTCTTCACACATTGCTGATGAAGCTTGTCCGATGAGTACTGACCGAAGACTTAAGGGACACTGCGCATTGGGGATGGCTGATAGACAGCCATCACCTGAAGGACTTGACTAGTGCAAAAAGTAATCCTAAAGCTATTACTAGGCAAAGAGTTTAAGTATAAGCTGCCACACTACTTGACACGCAGGTAGTAGTCACTTATAAACAAAGACTTGGTGATGGATATAAGCAAATCTAAACAATATACAACAAAAGCATAAATAGCCTTCAGGCTCACCCAAGCATCCCCCCAAACCCCCAACAGTTATTCCAAAGGGATTGGGCACACCCAAAGTGAAGGGATAAATCATCATGGGTTTCCGAGGCACTCTTACACATTACACACCAATCCGGAGATATCCTCTTATATTGTCTTTGCACTTGCAAAACATCATAGTCATTCAGCTTATTGAACCAGCGTCCTAGGAACTGCTTTAAATTTGATAGGAACTTTAGCTTTCCAAATGACTGAGGAAAGCGAATCAGCTTAGGGGATTGAGTCAGATGGTATAAGAAAGAGTGGCAGAAAAGAATCCCAGATCCCTCCAAAACCCAAGCAACTCAGATACATGGGAGAGCCACACATTAGCAATTTGATCAAGCAAATTCAGAGAATTTTTTGGCCTCCCTGTAATTCAAATTGGGGAAGAAGTGGAATAAATTCCAAGACAGTGGAGATTCCCTAGAAAGAAAGGCCGAGACTGGAGACATATGCAAAGAGGATAACCTGAATAGGCTGAGATAGGAGCTTGTTTCTTTAAGTAATCAAGTTGAGCTCGAAGATAGATTCCTTGGCCCGAGCTCGGTTAAAAATAAGAGATTGAGCTCAAACACTCAAATCTCTACTCAGCTCATTTATGGCCCTACTTTTGAGTAAACTTCAGGAAGATCTACTTTACTCATTAATGTGCAACTCCATAACACATACTGACTTGAGGGAAGGGTCCTTTCTAAGTTTGTTTTGTGATTCCACTAAAGAGAGAGTTCGTTTGACAAGAAGCCAATTAATGAATCTGGATTCAAGTGACTTTACATCCTAAAACTAGTATCTATCCCTAATTTTCATAAGCATTTCGGAATTCAATCTGTTCTCTCACTAGTTTTCTGAAACCAGAATTTTATCGTATAAATGAGCTTTTAAGATACTCATGGAAAGATTCCAATCTTAGAAGGACTAGTGGCTCGAGGTAGGATTCCTTGAATTAGGGCCTCTAAATTATAATCCAGAAACAAAGCTTAGAATATGGGCTTGATATTACATTTCTTCCATACGCTTATATTAATCTGGTATAAGCACAATATATTGCTTCTATATTAAGTTAGTTTTAACCAACTTATGGTTTGTGATGTCTTCCACAGCATCTCTCCTTTGGCTTGCTTTATAACATGCACCTGGGCATACTTGATTTATAAAGTTAACCTAGATTATATTTTGCAGGCGCCTTACTGAATTAGCCTTGTTATATTGTCAAAAGATTGGCAATGAAGCCCTTTCTGAAGTCGGCAGAGGATGCAAGTACTTGCAGGCTCTTCACTTGGTAGATTGCTCAATTATAGGGGATGATGCCATAAGCAGTATAGCTATGGGATGTAGGAGTTTAAAAAGGCTTCATATCCGCAGATGTTACGAGGTATGGGCATTATTGTATTGCTTTTGCAATTTCCATCAGTTTGTTATCCATATTATTATACTAGCTTACATAGTAGTGCCAAGATTTAAGTTTTATTGGATGTTCTTCATGCATGTTTATAGCTAGAGCTTGTTTGTTCATGGACTAGGTGTTCTAGCAGAGGGCTTCTGGGAACAAAAGAAACGCTGGATGTTCATCATAGTTTGAAATGCTAATGGCAGTGAACTTGTACTGTCCAGTCAGTCATTGTTATACTCATGGCTGCAGTGGCTCTACAACTGCAATGACTTATGTCTTTCTTTGATAAGTCCCCAAAATGGCATATTAGCAGTCTAAGTCCCTTTTTTTGATACTCCCTCCACCCCCAAAAAAAAAGAGTCGCATTTCTAAAATCAAATCTTCATTCAATTTTTTTCTTTCTTTTCGAGCATATGATATATATCTTACATGTCATACAAAAAAATATACAAGTTTAGTGCAGTTTTAAGGAAATATAGAGAAGCAAAAGTACAATATTAATAAGCTTCTTGTCAAATGCAACTCTCTTTTTGGGACGGAGTCACGGAGGGAGCATATAACTTTCTCTTCCATATGATACGAGGGTCAGGATGTTCTGGATCTGTTCAAATGTCATTAAATCAAGAATGGCTAAACCAGTACTGTAACTTCTTGCAATTTGAACTCGTTTGGAAACTGCTTTTAACTTTGTAGTATGTTCTTATGATGATTATAGCTTTGGTGTTTTACAATTCCTGCATCTAAGACTTCGTTGACCCTATTTCCAATGAAATTATATTTTTGGCATTTATGTATATTATACCTACTGTGATTCATAGGTTGGGAGCAAGGGAATCATAGCTGTTGGTGAGAACTGTAAGTTCCTTACAGATCTTAGCATCAGGTTTTGTGACAGGTAAGAACTCTGATCATCTAATTCTATACCACAACAAATCATTCATACTACTTAGTAGAGTGTATAAACCTCACCAAATTATTCTCTTCCAGTCATTGTTCTTGGTTAGTTCCCACTTCCCATGCTTAATTGTATGTGCGAGTAAAGTTGTGTAAGCTTTCCCTTTTGCTGATATTGTGATGTCCTGCATGGCACTTTAGTTATTTGTCATATAATGGAATGCTTTGCGAATGAGCATTTTAGGCAATCAGTGCTTTTCCAAGTGCTGTGACTGTAGCAGCAGCACCAATCATATTTCACAATACTTTAACTTCTCCCTTTTGGGGCTACCCAAAAAATAAAATAATAAACTCTTTTTAGTAAGAATCATTTAACTCAAGATGTATGATTCAGCCTACGTTAGTCTAATGACCATGGTTCCGGGTTCAATGTGAAACTTAATTCCACCTAAGGGTGTCATAGAATATTAAACCTTAGATTTCCTAAGAGGTGTTCTTGATTCCACAAGGGGGGTGCCATAGATTCACCGAGTGTCATGAATTCACCATGAGGTGGCATATATTGACAAGGGCCAACATAGAGTCATTGGATGTGATATATTAAGGGAGGGGGTGTCATGGAATCACCCAAAGGTCTTGTGAAATCACACAGGTAAATCATATTAATCATAATGGACATAAATGATTATTGGCTCTTCCTGCCTTGTCCCAAATACTCATTTGCAGTGCGAGTCATGTTCTTTTCATTAGTTCATGTCTAACAACTTGCTTTTAATTGCGTGTCATTTGTAATATCCCTCTCTATTGTCAATATCCATGCTACTTCTGGTCTTCAGTCTTCTCATGCCTGTCTTCTGATTAATTTCGATAATTTCGATGTCTTCTCATGCCTTTGATAATATCGATACGCTTATTAGTGCTCATATGGATTTTTTCCCATGCTTGATATGTTTTAATTTCATAATCATGATACATCCCCTACTGGCTATACTTCCATGGTTCCACCATATGTCTTTCTAACTTTTTGCAATTCAATCTCATTCACCATTACCAGCCTCAAATAGTTAATCTAGTTGATGCAAATTACATTAGCAGGACTATGTTGGTTGCACTATTTTATGATTATTGTATTTCTTAGTGTCTCTAGGCATTATGCATAAGGCATCCTACAGAACATCTCTTTCAGCAACTTAGGTACACGTCTATGACATAACGTGTTAAGTTACCAACTTATTTAAAAGATTAAGCTCTTGGAAAGGGGGCTCATCATTATTTATCAAGCTTAACACTCCCCCTCACATGCGACCTACTCACATGTGGAGAGATAAGCAAAGTCCCCTCACCAGGGGCATCTCAAACTGAATAGGGTACCAACATGTGCGCTCAATACTGTGGTAAGCAAATGCAAGCAAGATGACTTGGGACTTGAACCCAGGTCTTTGCCAACCCAGAGTATGTAGAGTTCCCCGGTGACCGGGTGGATTTAGCTACAAAGAGTGGCGCATTGTGGCAGAAAGTTGATGATTGAACCCTCAACTAGTTATTTTTATCTGTGTTTTTTATATTACAAAAGAGCCCTCAATGTTTACTTTGGTTTAGTGTTGTCATGATTTTCATATAATACCTTTAAAAATTGTCATATTCAATACACATAGCAACTTAGCGGATGAAATTGTCAGTTTAACGCCATAGTGATGCTAGTTGAAAAAATGAAGAGTTGAATTGTCAAATAGCAAAAATAAGAGTTGTGTGATCAAACCATAAAAAGCATGCATGGATGACACATGACTAGTTTTCGTTAATTTTTTTACGGAAACCCCCTTTTGACCCCCGATTGCACTGAAAATGTAACCTTGGGCCTTAATGTGCAAAAATTGAGACCACAGATCCCCCAAGTGCAAGAACGTGTAAACCTTGGGGGTAGTAAAGTGCAATTAACCCAATATTTAAGTAATCTTTCCCTACTTTACTTTCCATCAACTGAAAATGTTTTTTCTTGGTGGAAAAAATTTATGATTATTGTTTTTATATAGAAAAAATTGACATATATCCTATGAAAATATATCGTAATTCATGTGATTTCGTCATCTCATAATGCCTAATCATTGGTAACAGTAGATGCTATATAATGCTCCCAGAAGTTAATTCCTCCCAGGAATTCCTAATGACATTTTTGTTCGTTGATTTTAATTTTACTTGTCGTTTTCTTTCTCTTCTTTTCCCCCTAAAAACTTCTTGTAGGTTTCCATTTGGATCATGTGTGCCGTCTTTATTTCATAATTCTCACAATTAACATATTACTCATTTCCATTGAGCCTTCTGATTGAAAAAAAAAAATTTCATCTCCATTGAGGCCTGTCCCAATCTCATTTATAACATATTCTACTTTGTAATTACCAGGGTAGGGGATGATGCACTAGTTGCTATTGGACATGGTTGCTCCTTTTTACAACATTTAAATGTCAGCGGCTGCCACCTGATTGGGGATACTGGAATTATAGCTGTTGCAAGAGGGTGCCCTCAACTCAGTTATTTGGACGTAAGCGTTCTTCAGGTGCTCTCTCTCTCTCTCTCTCTCTCTCTCTCTCTCTCTCTCTCTCTCTCTCTCTCTCTCTCTCTCTCTCTCTCTCTCTCTCTCTCTCTCTCTCTCTCTCTCTCTCTCTCTCTCTCTCTCTCTCTCTCTCTCTCTCTCTCTCTCTCTCTCTGTACATGACCCAATTGCCTTGTACTGTTGGAGAATGCAAATTTCTAATGCGCACTGTGGACATCATCTTGGGGCCTTCCAAAAACATGGCCTGCTGCTGACCAAAAGAATACCGTACAAAACTGAGTAGATGGCAAGGAATGGCTACTTATGGACAAAGATGAAGTGGAACCATAATAGATGTTCTTTTCTGTTACAAAACAAACATGCCTGTTACATTGCTACTCCCTCAACCCCAAAATGAGTGTCCATTTTTTGGAAAATTTTGCCCCAAAATAAGTGTCCATTTTGTTATCAAGTTACTAAATTTACCTTTGCCAACTATCATATTCCAATATCCAATATGTACTTGCAATGCTATAAGATGGACAACAAGTGTATTTGTGGTATAAAAATAGCTTAAATGTCAACTGCCTTAATTCTCTTAAGAAGTCAAGAATGGACACTCAATTTGGGATGGAGGGAGTACTATTTTGAGTATATGCATTCTGACGTATGACTTGTGGATGGAGACTACTCCCCGCATCCCAAAAACCAGTGTCACTGCTCAAATGACATGCAAATTGATATGCTTTTATAAGCAGAGCAAGTGTTTTGTTCTTTGTCAGATCCATTTCCTCAAAAGTATTTATTAAAATGGATAATGAATAAATGTTGGTCCATATAAATATAACTTTTTTTTTTTAATCATTTCTACTCATGACAGAATTTGGGGGATATTGCATTGGCGGAGGTAGGTGAAGGCTGCTCCTTACTCAAGGATATAGTGTTATCGCACTGTCGTCAGATAACAGATGTTGGGTTAGGCCATTTGGTCAAAAGAAGCAAACTGCTCGAATCCTGCCACATGGTTTATTGCCCAGGTATTACTGCAGCTGGAGTTGCAACAGTAATTTCCAGCTGTGTCAATTTGAAGAAAGTTCTGATTGAGAAATCAAAAGTTAGTGCGAGGACGCAGAGGCGGGCAGGATCTATCATCTCCTACCTGTGTGTTGATCTTTAGAACCCAGATTTACTTGCAGTTTTATGAAGGAATAAAGATCTGGAGGCGGTATATGACCCGTTGTAGAATATTTAAGTTGTCATTAGTCTTTTTTTTTTTTTTTGTTGTTGTTGTTCTTTTAAGTTCTTTTTTCTTAAGCGCTTTTTTGGAAGGCATAAACACCTGTAGCGAAGATGGTGGTTTTGTGGGTGGCTTTGTTTTTTCTTGTTTCTTGTACATGTTCTTTGGTGTACAATTAACTATGCAATAATCTGTTTTCAGAGCAGGGAAATGTGTTCACAATACCAATGTACTGGGGTTAAAATTTTCTGTTCCCTTTATAAGGTATGATGAAATACAAGCGTAGCTGTATAGGGTGGGGTGGGGGTGGGGGTGAGGGGAGGGAGGGTTTGTGATGTACCTTTTGGTGATTTTCTTTTCCTTTATAAAAGGTCGCAATACTTTTTGTATTGCTATTCATACCCCTGAGTAATTCCTTTTTTAAGTACACCCCCTAAATTCTAAATCCCTCTAAATACTAAGTAAACTTTGCCCAATTTTTCATTTTACCCCTCCCTTCCTCCTCCATCCCAACAACCCCCTTCCTCCCCTCCTTCCCTAGCAGCCCCCATCCTCCTCCTTTCCCCCCAACCTCTTCTCCCCCTCTTCTCCCCTCTTGCAACACATACGGACAAGCACACATACACACGCACACAGTCCCCTTCCTCCTCCCCCTCTTCTCCCCTTCTCCGTGAGCAACACTCACACACACACAAACCCCCAACCCCCTCCTGCAACACACACACACGCAGCCCCCCTTTCTCCTCCTTAGTCAATTGTCACCTTCCAGTATTTAAAATTTCAATTCTTCAAGATGTCTTTCAATCACACTGAAGAGAACAAACAGAGAAAGTTGGGGGTGTTCAAACATGGTTGATCGAAAACCATTGGTGGTGTTCGGTTGATAGTGATAGAACACAATTAGGGTTAAAATTTATAAGGGCAAATATGTTAAGTTTTATAATGATATTTTTGTAATAATCGAAGGGAGTGTACTTAGTAAAAACGGGAGTGTGAATAGCGATTCAGGAGTGTTAAATAGAGATAATTATGTTTATGACCAACGTACTATTTGAGATTTACCGATTTAACGAGCGTAATTTTAATATCCAAAATGTGACTATACTTTTAATAATGTGGACTAACGTACGATGACATGGACTACGCGGGGTCTTTGTAACAGTAAGAAAAATTATGTTGATGATCAAGGGTCCAAAATGATACTTGTGAAAAATGGGGGGCTCTATCTCACTCTACCAAGGGTTCATGGGTACTTCTGTAATTACATTTTATATTTTTATAAGGGGCCCTTTCATTTGAAATTAAATATAAGGGTACTTTTGTAATTATATATTATATTTTTATTTATAAATAGTTTTTCTTTTTCTCTCCCAAAGTTTACCCAGATTGATTCCTATCACGTTCACCTTTCTACAAACACCATTATTCAGCCACCACTGTCGCCGCCATCGTCACTATGCCCACCAAGGCCATGTAAATAGGACAGGGATAAAAGGATTTGAAGAGAGAGAGAGAGAGAGATCTCGAGAAGGTGGTGGATGATAAAAATGGGAGTGCAGTCGGCGGTAGTGGGTTTGAAGAAAAATAAAATTGGTTCGGAGAGGCCTTCACTCAGTATGGCGAAGCTGTGGTCCGAGAGGCCTTCTCTCAGTATGGCGAAGTTGTGGAATCGAAGATTATTAACGATAGGGAGACATGAAGGTCTAGAGGATTCAGATTTGTGACTTTCAAGGATGAGCGGTCAATGAAGGACGCAATCGAGGGGGTGAATTCAACGAGGCACAATCACTGGGTAGCGGTGGTGGTGGGGGAGGCGACGGCGGCTTTAGAAGTGGTGGTGGAGGTGGAGGTGGAGGTGGATATGGCGGAGGCGGTCATCGTGATGGAGGCAGATATGGCTGCGGTGGTGGTGGGAGTCTTAAGGGAGGTGGATATGGTGGCTGCGGTGGTGGTTATGGTGGAGGATGTCGTGATAGTGGTGGATATGGTGATGGTGGATCGAGGTACTCCAAGGGAGGTGGTGCTTCGGATGGCGACTAGAGGAATTAAGGATTAGGGTTTGAATGAAATTGTGGTGCTGTTTGGTGCTAGGGTTCAATGGATTATGTTTGTGTGTGAGAACGAGAGAAACTTTATTGGAAAAGTGTGATAGAGTCTCTCATTGCGTTTTTTTTTTTTCTCAGAAAGATCCATATAAGCAGCCCTTAGGTAAAGGGTTGCTATTCCCACCCCCAAAATTACTTAGCCTACCTACTTATTAAGTCTACCCTCCTTTTTAAATATTATACCTCCTATATTACTAAGTATACCCCCATTTTTTTCCTATTTTAGCCTTTAACCCATCTCTTTCTCTTCTTTCCCCCTCTTCTTCTGTTTCTCTTCTTTCCCCTTCTCCATTTCCTTCTTCTCTCTCCAAAGCTTTTCTTTACTCCTTTCCATCCCCATTCCCCGCAAATTCATTTACTCTGGTAATTTCGATAGCAAAGTCTTAAAACCAGAGAGCAATTAATGTACATTATAAAAAAACCCATTAAAGAAAAAAACCAACCATTGCCAAAGTTGCAGAGAAACACAAAAGAAAGGGGAAAAAGAATCAATTCACATCCAACTGCTTCCTTCCAGTTTTCTCCACACAGTACAAGTGGATTCTTTGTAATGCGGTTGAAAATCAGTTCTTGATTGAGGATTAGTGTGTGTGTGTGTGCGGTTTAATAATTTTTTGAATTTTTTTTGGAAGAAACTGCGTAGTGTGCGGCACACCAAAATGTGCGCAGGTCCGCCACATACTGGGCGTGCGGCCGGGTGCCGCACCGCATTCCTTAGGGTGTGCGGCGGGGTCACGATATGTTAGGGTTCTTAAAAATTTTAAGGGTAATATAGTCTTTTAAAATTGTGGCAATTTTGTAATAATGGTAAGGGGGTATACTCAGCAAAATGGGGGGGGGGTGGGAATAGCACTGCCCTTAGGTAAATAAGGCGCCACATAGTTCACATCATCGCTCCATTACTAATATTAGGGTTTGAATGAAATTGTGGTGCTGTTTGGTGCTAGGGTTCAATGAATTATGTTTGTGTGTGAGATCGAGAGAAACTTTATTGGAAAAGTGAGATAGAGTCCCCCATTACGTTTTAGTTTTTCTCAGAAAGATCCATATAAGCAGCCCTTAGGTAAATAAGGCGCCACATAGTTCATATCATCACTCCGTTACTAATATTAGGGTTTGAATGAAATTGTGGTGCTGTTTGGTGCTAGGGTTCAATGGATTATGTTTGTGTGAGATCGAGAGAAACTTTATTGGAAAAGTGAGATAGAGTTTCCCATTACGTTTTTTTTTTCTCAGAAAGATCCATATAAGTAGCCCTTAGGTAAATAAGGCGCCACATAGTTCACGTCATCGCTCCGTTACTAATATTAGATGTCCACTTAGAGCCCGTTTGGTCGAGCGTTTTGGCCAAAACGCAGGGATAAAACGCAGCTTATTTGCAAAAAATGTGTTTCAATATCGGCGAAAAACGCGCTGGCTGCGTTTTAAAACGCTGAATTCCCAACTTTTTCCCAAAACGCAGGTTTTAAAACGCTCATAGGAAAAAAAAGCTGCGTATTGAAGTGATATCCCAAACGTATTTATAAGGAAAGACCTCCGTTTTTAAAACACTGCGTTTTTTAAAACGCTGCGTTTTTAAAACACTGCGTTTTGTAAACGCTGTACCAAACGGGCTCTTAATGGCACATATACATCGCCGGCACATACACATCGCCGGCACATATACACCCGTTACTAATATTAGATATCCACTTAACGGCACATACATATCGCCAACACATATACATCGCACTTAAATTATAAATATATTAATTATATTTTAAATATTAAAAATACATTAATTAAATTAATAATTTTTAAATAATACGATAATCAAATATATAATTATTTCCTATTAAATATAGAAAGGAAACCTTATAACGGAATGAATAGGGTACACACGTAAATCTCATGACACTCAAACGACACGACAAAGCCTTGGAGAGTGTACCTTGGGGAGGGTGTATTACTGTATTATCAAAAGAGATAGCAATGGGGCGATTTGGGGCGATTATACATAATATTACCTCCATTTTTTAATTTAATTTTATGCCGCATAACCACTACATTCCCCACTGGATAATTAATTTGTCCTCACATATTCATTTTCAACAGGTAACGGTTAATCAGAAAATATCTACGGGTAATTGATTAAACTAACAATTTAATGATTAGAAAAAAAACAAAAGAAACTTTCAAATAACATATTAGTTATCAAGTTCATAAGACTTAATAAAGGATAATAATACTTAAAACTATATCATAATCATATTCGTAAAAGCTAAAAAGTCGTTAAATAGTTGTACACGCCACAAATTTATTAAATATTAAATAATTAAGAGATTAAGAGGAGTGAACGACTAAACACATTGAGCAACAGATTCACATAATTGAGGAAGATGTTTGAATTTTAGTGTTTTAAATCTAACATATATATAATTAATTAAGTTATATGATCAATACTTGTATAAATAGTGGCAAAATTATATTAATTAGTACTAAATAAGCGGTTCGGAGAATTGGGTGGGTACTGCTAATATCAAAACCAAACCGTTCCCCAATTTTTCATTTCGGTTATCTCCATTACCCACCCCATATATATCCAGTCAAACCAGTTAATAACCGTCCACTTCGATTTAGTTCAGTTTGGATATCCACGATTCAGTTCGAAATTGTCATCCCTAATCTCAAGCCCTAACAATAGAACGAAATGGTTTTAAATAATTAAATTATATGCTATTCTTTTCATACTGAAAAATAGCCTCTTTTTCCTATTTAATTTGTCTTAAAAATTAATTTTATTTTTATAAGAAGATAAAATTGTAGTGTAATTTTTTGAAGGTACAAATATGTAATAAAGTTATAATTTCACAAAAGTTTGACTTGTCAAATGAAATTATTTTTTTTGGATCATATAAAGTACTATAATAAATCATAGGTGCTAAATACAACACAAATGTGCTAAATACCACAACCCCCTTGAAAAAATATCAATTTGCCCCTCATTAGATGTAAACAAGTATTTACACCAAAATATCCTCCATTTTGTATTTAGCGCAAATGGACCCCCTAGGGGTGGAATTTGGGATGGCCGCCTAGGGGATGCGTTTCTACCATTTGCCGTTTAAATTTTAACGGATCCATTAACTTTTTAAGGGAATTGTAAATTTTAGGGGTTGAAAGTGTTAGAAAAAACTTACAGAATAACGGATGGCCGCTTAGTTTAGGTGGATGTTTGGAATGTGGCTAACAAGGGGTGGGGTCCTTGTCTAATTTTTCAGTTTTTTTTTTTTTTTTTGCATTTATATCACTTGTAAATATAAATTTTTATATAAAAAAATATGAGCAAAATAGTAAATTCGCAAGATATTGTATTTAGCTCTTTGAAAGTATTGTATTTAACACCACCTTAATAAAATTACGTTGTTAAACATATGTATTGTGCAATATTTCCTTGGTCCTAAAAAAGTTAATGCTTTTACATATAACAGTTCAGAAATAAAAGTCATAATTAGGTTTTGGGATCCTCATTCCTTCGTCAACATTTTGTTATACTATGGAAAGATGATGGGACGTAAACCACAATACTACTATCATTCATGGTATTAAAAATTCGAGTAATTATACGGATACTTAAAGAGTATTAGTTTTTTTGAATCAAATGATGTGTCAGTTAATGTGACAGGCGACAGCTGATGTAATGCATTAATTATGATTTTTAATTTTGTTTTTTGTACCACATCAGATGCCACATCAGCTGACACATTATTTAGTGAAAAAAATTTGGTATTCTTTAGGTACCGATAGCATTGCTCTAAAAATTATGCTTCGTTTTACATGTTTTTATTTTAAAACTATATTTTTTTAATGGCTGTTTTTATTATATTCTTGCGAATGAATTGTCCTAATTATACTTGCGCAATTCATGCAAACAATGGAGATGGTGATGGTGATGGTGACGAGAGTCGGGTCACGGACACGGAGAGGGATGAGTCGTAAGCGAGGGTCGGTGGTTGTCCATTGCTACGGCCGCCAGCGTGTAGGTGGTTGACGGTTGTCAGCGCCGCTGCAGGAGGTGAGAGAATGAGAGATGGAGAGGTGCGGTGAGAGTGCTGAGAAGTGAAATCTGAGAATTGGATTCTCTAATCTCTATATATGCGCCGCTCAGCCTACGTTTTCTTTTTATTTCAAATTTACAATTTTGTCCTTGCTCCTTAGATTGGTGGGCTAACCCGCCCCAACCTGCACCGTACTGCCTTGAACAGTAACCTGCACGGGCTTAGCCCATTTTTAAATGGTCTCATATTTTGTCAACCCAATCCTTCTATTTTGTGAGACGGTACGGGCTAGCCCAACGGGCTAAACCATTTTGACAGCTCAATTACCATTTAACTACTCTCAATGGAGAAGTCGAATGTTCAAGCATCACCAAAGGCACCGATATTGTTCACACCTCACGAAAGACATAATTAGTACAGCTACGGAGAGGTTTGAAGTCACACTAGAGGCACCCTGATACTACTTGAGGTCGGGTGTTTAAAAGTCTCACTTGAGACACCATTTGTTCTAGCCACATCAAAACATCATATAGTCTTAATTGTAGCCATTCAAAGGCATTAAATAATACTCCCTCCGTTCCACGTTTGAAAAGTTTACTTATTAAGGGATATATTAATGTCATTGGAGTTGGTCATAATTACAAAAATACTTAAACACAACCAAAATAATTACAACACAAATGGAGGGTAAAGATGAAAGATTATGAAAATTGTAAGCATAATTTTTTGAAAGTGAATTTTTTAAGTGAAACATCTCAAAATAGTATAGTAGACTCTTTGCTTGGAATGGAAGGAGTAATAATAAGGGTTGAGGTAAGGTCTATGTCCCCTCCAACCTTTTTAAAAATAAAAATAAAAAATTTGTGTCATTATTAGGAATCAGGGTTTTGTTGTTTTTGCTGATACGATTAGTGAATTCTTTAAATCCTTGTTTGGAGGATAGCATGGAGTGACCTATGATTGAGGGGTTGGAATAGATGCGGATATCTTATTTTGAGGGAAGGTTTCCTGAGAAGTAGTTTTTGAAATGAGTAGTGATAAGGCTCCTGATGGCTTTGCTTTGAATTTTTTTTTTTTTTCCCCTTATCACGATCTTATTTAAAGTTAATGCGAATGGACGGGTGAATACAAGTATGAGTTCCACTTTCCTCACGCTTATTCCTAAGAAGGAAGGACAGATCCATTAGGGTTAGCGATAGACCCATAAGCCTTGTATATATCTAGTGCATGTGTGTAATGTGTATAAGATTCGTTCTCTTGAAGAGATTAGTTGATGTTTTCCGCAAGACCATTTCTATATATGGCTCAAAGTGCTTTTGTGAGTGGTCACCAATTTCAGATGCTACCTTTGTCGTTAATGAAGTTGTATATGATTTGAATCGTGGTGTTAATAGGGCTCCCCTAAAAATAAAACTGAGACTCTTTTTCTTAGTAAACAAGAAGCACAAAACAATTGGGGATTTTTAGATATTTCAATTCAGACTCTTTTTCTTTTTCCAGTTCAACATAAAAAAAACCTTTACTTTTAAAAAATTAATTACAAATTCAAACTTTTATCCACTTTTTGTGAATAGAAATTTAACAAAATGTTGTTGTCAATTGACATGGCAATCTTCACAGTTTTTCATTCAATTTAATCAAGTTAATTATTCAAATGACAATTCAACCAATGAATAAAAATTAAATTAATACTCCCTCCGTTCTAAGCAAAAAGTTCTTTTTAAAAGTCAACATGTGACTAAATCAAATCAAAATTTTACATATTTTACTTACATTTTAGGAAATCAAATTTCATTAATTAAAAATTACCCTAAGAATACTATATATTACAACTTTTATAACTTTGTAAAATTAACTAAATTTATGTAAATTATCGGTCAAACTATAACTAAGCTGACCCAAAAAAATCAAAATTAAACTCTTTGCTCGGAACGGAGGGAGTATTCTCTTATATCTATTTAATAGACAACGGTTGGAAGGTTGAAATTGTAACTATACTTTTAACACAAGATTTATTTTGTTGAAAAAGAAAGACAAGTGTTATACTAAAATTTGTAAGAAAACATAAGATTTTTTTCTCTTTTTATGTGATTAACCCTTATGGGTTATATTGGTTAACGTTTATGTGTTTTGTTTCAACTTTTGAAACATTTGATTTTATGCATAATAAATTGATGGTTATACAATTTCTGAACTCATTATGTGTTTATTGATATCATTAAGACTAAAATTGAAAATAGGCATCGACCACATTACATTTCTTAATTGGACCAAATTAAATGGAAATAGGCCTGATTAAAGATCACATTACATACACACGTTTCTCTCTCCAGTCTTCCTCTAGCTAGGTTTCTCTCTCTTAAAAGCCGTATAGTTTCCGGTGGGCGGCTAGCGCCTCCAGCCGTGATAATTAGTTTGTATATTTGATTATTCTCTTCCTTCAACCTCGCCTCTCATGGATCTCAGCCTAAGAGAATAGATCTAAGAGTTTCAGTTCAATCTTTGACCATAGGGCCGGGGTGAACGAGTCTATTTATTGCCCTTGCGTCAATCGTTAACAGTCTCTGCCGATGCACTCTCAAGCTCGCCATCCTTGATTCTTATGGAATCCAGCGGATTTCCTCTCTCTTTTAGGTCTGTCTTCAACGAAGGTTGTCTTCAACAAAGGCATTCTAGGTGAGTTTCGTTTGGCTTAAAGTTGGGATTTTGTTACTTTGTCACTTAGGTTTTGTGTCTACTGCGTTAGGGTTTAGGTTGTCTATATATATTACTACAAAAATAAAAATCAAATCTGCCACACGGCAGCTTTGTGTTATAGGTTATCCCGCCTAATCTTCTCTCTTTCTATCTAATTTCTCAAAAATCTCTCATATTCTCTCTCATCAACTCTCTTTATTTTAATTGATCTTCACTCTCTCGGCAAAAACATCTTCTTAATTATATCCACGTGACCTCCTCCTTTTTTTATTTTATTATTATTTAAAAAAAAATTTCTTCTTCTATTTGTATTACATTTTTATTTAATTTTAAATTATTAATATTTTATAAAAATTTATGTCGATTACTTTAAGTACAATGACCTTAACTAACCAAAATAGTAATTACAAAAAAAATTATAAATAAAAAAAAATTTACAAATTTAGAATACGGTTAAATTCAAGACATTAATTTAAAAAAATCTTTTTATTATAAACAACTTTTGCAATTTTTTTTATTAATATCGTACATCGAGCTGGTATAAACCTAGTGATTGCTAATAATATTGAGGTCGGAGTTATTGGTACCGCGACTCTACAAAGCAACTTCAAATTGAAGGTGGGTTTATGCGACAGTATAGACGCTATAAGGATGTTCACGATCAGTGTCGTTGATGTTTCTGGAGGTATACCCACTATGGTTCCCTCCCCACCCCCCCCCGCTGGCCAGTGCAAGTTTATTTGGTATTCTGTTGTGGTCATCCAAATATCCAACCCCTTTATGATACACGATGGCTTCCCCTTTCCCATTTCCATATACTCAAACTTGGTGCTGGGTTTCCTTCCCCCATATTGGGAGGAGGTTCTTTTTGTTGTTGTTGTGTAATCGTGGCTGATGTTGTTATATGAACTCTTGAATTAGGTATGTGGGGCTGTTGATTGATTGGTGGAGTTCATTACTCGATGGCAGCTAATAGACTTATGTGATTCCAGTACAAAGTCACTTAGTGAACGGAGATGTGCATCGGCTATCGTAATGCGGCCAAGAAAAGGTTGTTCTCCGACAAATTTTCGATGATCTTCCCGGCAGCAAGTGCATACTAATTTGGTCTAGATGGGTGATGCGTGGACCTGAGGCTGAGGTGGACATCTTTTCTTTTGCTTGGACATCAGTTACAACTTTTTGTGGGCCTTTGGAGGATGGTTTGATGGACATGCATGGATTATAAGAGACTTTGTCCGTATTGGTGTAGATTTTTGTGTGGTGTTTGAATTTGGGCTGGCTTGTTGGGTTTGGTTACGTAAAGGTTTCAGTGATCATTGGGCCTATTGGTGGGGCAATTTGGTGGGCTTTAGTTGACGATTGGGCTTTTGGTTTGGAATTGGGGTTTATTTGTTTAGTGTAGCTATTCACTTTCGTAGTTTTTAATAGGCATTGATGTAATTTATTTGGTTTGGTTGTTGTTTTGATTGTTAGATTTTTACTTTGTATTTGTTTGGGGTTTGTACATTATTATATTTTACGGGCTAGACATATCTTGGTAGCCAGAGTGATCAAATAAGTTAGGTCTCTGAAGGCGAGTTGTGACCATCAGCTTCTTCAATTTTTGAAGACAGATCTTTGACATCAGCTTCTTCATTATTTAACTTTGGTCCTAAGTTAGTTTATCGTTGTTGGCAAATCTTAGGATAAGTTAGTCTTAGATAATTAATTGTTGGAACGAGCTCGTAGCTTGTTAGGTAAATTATGTTCTCTTGTAAATTTTTTGATATTAATCATGTCTTTGTTGGTATAAAAAAATCACATTACATGAAATTTTCATGTTGCTCACCATATTTGATCTATGTCATTAAGTATATTGGTATGATGATTATCATGGTTGATCACGATATTGAAGGTGATAAAAAACTGTTAGTCTTATTGTTAGAATATGAGATGAACCAGATTGTCAAGTAGTAATCTGGTAATAAATTACATACAATTGTGCACATAAGGAGATATAATTGCCTAAGGAACAATATGTAGACCAAGTGGGAGAATGTTAGGATATTATTTGTTTCCTAATTGGTTGTTGGGCCACATATTTTATGGAATGCAATTATATTAGGAAAAATTGCGGGTCAGTACCTATTGTGGAATATTTAATCGCTTAAGTCCACTATATTTGTTTTCATTTGCTTAAGTCTCTTTTAAGTGATAAATTGGTTATTTGTTCCAAAATTGCCCCCGTATTAACATATTATGCTTTTAAATGTATTTTTATGCATCGTTATGTGTCTGAAATGTGCATCGTTAATGTATTTTGTGATTTTTGTGTTAAAAATTGTGCATCGTTTGCCACGTCAAGTATAAACTGTGTATCATGTGCATCGTCAAGTATAAAGGTTGATTTTTGTAATGTTGATTTTGTGCATCGTTAAGTATAAAGGTTGTTGATTTTGTTGATTTTTATGCATTGCAATGAAGAAACAAAGACGAAGGGCCAAAAGTGCAAAAACCAAGCCAAAGTTTTAAAAAACAGGTTCTCCTGCGCAGAGGCATTACCTGGTGCGCCGCGCACTAAATCCTACACAAAATTTGGTTCGCCGTGCACAAAATTTTGCGATGCACAAAATTTTGTTCACCGTCTTTGTATTTTGTGCATCGCAAATTTTTGTGAATCGTCTTGTGTTGCGATGTACAAAATTTGTGCATCGTCTTTGTGTTGCTATGCATAGCGTCCATTGTTCTGTGTTTTTAAAGGGCATAGATGACATTTCGCAAAAAAAGGCCCTTTAGCAAATGAAAATAATTATCGTGGACTTTAGCGAATTCAAATTGTTTAAATGGGACTGGCCCGAATTTTGCCCATTATATTAACATTTATATTATTGTAGGACTTAATTAGGTGATTTAATTACGGTAAAAGTCCTAGGACTATTGAATTTGATATGGAAACTTGGGCAAAAACTTGGTTATGGTCCCCAATACAATATAAATTTGTACACCAATACTTAACGTTGGTGTATAACATCAACACCCCTAATTGGTGGATAGCTAACGACTATATAAATGCGAGTGTCTATGTATGTGTGTGTGAGAGAAAGTTAGTGTTATCCACCAATTAGGAGGAGCGTTGGTGTTATACACCAACATTAAGTGTTGGTGTACAAATTCGGACTCATCCCCAATATACTAAATCGAAACGTAGTTTTCTATTATCCACATCAGGAAAAAAAACGAATGACCCATGAAGGAATAAGGAGATTTATTTGAGGAAGACCACAAAACCAATCCCTGTTCATGGATCACGAACACCACAGTTACAAAGGTGTTCTGCATACTGTTTAAAGCTATGGACTCAAGTATTTTGTTATTTCATAAATTTTTGATGATTAAAGAACGATGTTGTCCTAAAATGTTTATTCCGCATTATTCTAGGATGTTTATAAATATTTATAATTGTATAAATTTCAAGACTTAAAACTTTAAAAAATACTTGTTGGGAATGATAATACACTTGTTTGGTGAACGAACCTAATAAACTCGAACTTGTATCAAGCTCGACTCGATTAAGTATGGTTGGTTGGTAAACGAATGTGATAAACTCAAACTTGCATCAAGCTCGACTTGATTAAGTTTGAGCCTGAATCGGTTCGAGTTGACAATCAAGTTGACTTCGAATTTGAACTTGGGCTTGTCTAATTTTTCGAGTCAAACATGCTCAATCATTTGTTCAACGAGCTTCATTTGCGCACAACTCGTTTGATCTCGGCTTGTTTATTCGCAAATAACCCAACACTTTTGTAATTAAATTTAATTTTATATATCTTTAATTAATCTTTCTCCATTCAACTTGAGCTCAACGCATGACCAAGCTCGGAATTCAAGTGTGTCCAACTCAAACCATTCACACTAACAATTCGCGAATCAACTCGAGTTGAGCTTGTACATGGTCAAAGTGGCTCGACTCTGCTCAAACTCATCTAAGCTTAAATTTGAATTACAACTTTAGAAGCATGAGCTCGAACCACCAAAACTCGACTCCAGTCCTTCATAGGTTGTATTCTGTGAATCATATTGAAATGATTGGACAAACCTACTTCATTTCAAAAGTCACAACATACTCGCATATCTTAATGGCTCTTAAATCTTATTATTCTTGAGGTCATAGTAGTTTACGGTTTTTCCCCTGCTATTATCCCTTTGAACTGAACTCTCCCTATGTAAGATCCGTTCACTTCATAAAGACCAGCAAACCATAAGGCATAAGAGCCATAATTCAAAAAACCACAACCCTGAATTCACCATTTATTGCATACACTTGGGCTTAAAAAATGATATAAAGAACATAACCAAAACTGAAGTACTTCTTAATGAGAGAGAGAAAATGAGAAGTCCTCTTTCCTCCTATAAAAACCCATTCCTTTCGCACACACACACACACACAAACTTCTCCTTCCCATCTTCCGTGGAGATGGAGGGGCAGAGTTGTTGCTCAGGAATAAGCGACAGAGACTGTCGCTGCAAGGCATTGGCGAAGGAAAGTAAGGATACTGTAATGATGATGACGAAAGAGGAAACCATGGTGAAACAAAGGGAAGGTAAGAATATGGAGCTGCAGGTGGCATCACAACTGCCAGATTTCAAGAAATGGCTTCTGTCTCTCTTGACAAAGAAGGACATGGCAAATCTCACGTGGGGAGTGATTGTCGTGGCAATAAACCTCTTTTTGAGGACTGATTAATGTTTTCCCGACCGGGGAATTCCTGCTATTGCTATAGAAACTCGGAAGCTTTTGCCAAAACAAAGTATAAAATAATTTGAAGCATAAGGTACGACAACCTACTACAGTATTTGGTTCCAAAAGAGTCATACATTATGTCCTGCTTTTATTTGGTTTTGTACCATGGCTAAGTTCCTAATTAGAAAGTTTTCTTATGTATTAATGGAGTGCATCTCTCTCTCTCTCTCTTTCTCTCTCTCACACACACACACACATACACACACAGACAGAACTGGGAAACAAAGATTACATGAAATCAGAATTGATGGGATTATGCTATGGCTTATAGTAGAGATAGCAAAATACCATACAGAAAACTGTATTAATAAACACTGACAAATCTCACTTTTCGTTTGGAGTTAAATTTGCAACATAGTTATAATCTCGGACAATGGGAGGAAATTACTAGTATATATATATACTACTAAATCATTTATACTCAAGAAAGATGATTAAGGAAATCCTGAACTTTGCTTTTGGTCTTGACAAAAAAAGCCTAATAAGCCTAGTCAGAATGGTTGACCGTGAGTGAGACCTTGGCCATTGATGAATGCATTCCCGCCTCTCTACCTAGTTCATAAACTGCCTGACTTTCGAGTGCTAGGAGAGGTAGAGTTTTGTTTGTCATAATGTGTGCATCAAAACAGTAGAATCCTCGTGATCAGCAGCACTAGTCCAAACAGGAACGAGTAGGAAGAAGACTTGCATGAACTGTTGTATTCTTGAATGTGCTCAAGCACATTGAAATCCCCTGAGGCCACATCCATTGCATAAGTAAGAGAAAAATGTTACAGGTCCAAAGTCTAATGTACAAGCCAAGAAAATTTCACAATGACCAAAAGTTATTGATGCCTTCTTAAGTTACCTCTTTTCGGACCATAGCTACACCCTTCTTTGATGGTTTCTTCCACATTACATACTACTAGCTTGGTTGTAAAATAGGAAGTGTGGTAACATACTTTTTATACAATCTAGGACAAGGTATTTCTCTGACAAGCATGGTCCACCTCAGTATTGGTCCATGTATTTGGGTGGCAAGTTGAGGTTTCCGCTCTGTGTCAACCTGTATGCCTCCTTGCAGCTACTGTAAATCTTTGCCTTAATACAGATGAGAAAACAAAATAAGGGTGAAAGATCTCTTCAGAAAGAATAGTAAAATTTGAATATGGTAAAAATGCCTAAATGGGAAATCACTAACACTCTTATCGTTTAAACATAACAAGGCCTTTCCAGAACAATCCGAATCGGATTGTGACCTTCATCTCCTGTATAAGCTACATCATTGACCGATGTTCCTCCGGCTCCCGGTTGAGGCATCTATCTATTGCCAGTTCCAGCTATTCCAGTCTGTGGCACATTACCATTAATGCCAGTTCCCGCCATAACAGTTTGTGCCACATTACCATATTAATGCCATTTCCCTCGAATCCAGTTTGCGCCCTACCTGCCAAGAATTACAATAAAAGACTTGTACTAACACTAATACATGAAAAAAATATACAGAGGCGGATCGAACATTCTTATACCTAGTTTGCTATCAAAAAGAGAGATGGAAAGCAGGATCAAAGCTAAATGCCAATCTTATTTAGGGTTGAATTGTGTTCAATTATATAGAAATGTAACCTAACAAATGTTAATTAGTCTCCATTTGCCACACCTACCTAATGACAGAATCAGCATATCCATTACTAAATTACTGACAATATATAGCAGCATTTGATTTCCATAATTTAATCTTTAAGCCATCATCTGGACCGTTAAAATTATTCCACTTGTGCATAGATTTGGTGATACTTGATTTCTTGTTTTGAAGGTTTGTTTGGTTTTGAGGAATGCTATGTCGATTTCTTGCAGGCAGAATTCTGCCACACGAAAGTTCAATCTAAAAATGCCATACTTTTGTCATAGTTGAAGCCTAACCGAATGGACTTCCACATACATGCATGATCACATTCCAGAAGCACAAGTTCAATAGTTATTTATTTATTTATTTATTTTATTTTATTTTCATATACCGCAACAGCCACCAACCTTCCCCTCCATCTAGCTCTTAATTCCAAATTGTTATTTCCAGGGCTTATGTCTAAGATACTTCTTCAAAGGAACCACTTAAATTTTTGGAGAAGCTTGAGATGGATATTAAACGTTTTTTGGGGGAGCATAACAGAAGAACTATGACTATTTATTTTTTTCATGCTTTTGTTCAAAAGCTAAGTAGCACTGCACCCCGACTTAACTTTATAGTTAAAGAGATGAGAATTTGAATGGCAGAAATTTTCTCTACCGTTGAAGAGAGAAAGAATTCAATCAACCAAGTTCTGGAGTTTTGGTTAATGAGGTTTGTCACTACTACTTGGTGAGTCAAATTCGGGTGAACCTCAGGCTTTATCAGTTCCATTATGCTACTATTAATTGAGATCCATTTATCCATCAAGAATAAAATTTAATGAATCTATCATACTCTCCATTTCAAAACTTTCTTGAGTAGTTCTTTACCCCAAATTATAGTTTTCCAGCCTCAAGTATCAGTATCTTTTGAGGTACACTCAAATAACTCTTGATTCCATCACTAACTAATTAGCTGGTAGGTAGAGAATAACGTTTCCAAATAGATTTTGCAAGTAAAGCTTGATTAAAACACTTAAAATCTTTCATGCCAAACTGCCCAGGTCTTTTACTTCATAGAGATGTACCAAAAAAAATAATAAATAAATTTCTTTCAGAAAATTTCTATGGATATTTTAAGGGTTCAACAACAGGAATCTCGAAAAGCTTAATAAGGACAACATTGCCTGCTTTGAATAAGGATTTCCAACCAGATAACTATTGAGGGAGACGTGAATAACCTTTTTGGAGATCACATCCTTATTTAAGAGAAGTTCATGCTAAGATGTCCTTGATTCTGTAGTGTTTGGGGGAGAAAAAGACATGGGTTAATTTTTTGCCCATATTTAGAACACTAATTAAGAACATTTTTTATCACTCAAGCTAAGTAATGTCATGAGCTTCAAGAAAATTAAAGCAACCATATGTTTAAAGGAGGCGATTCATTATGGGGCTTGTTGGCCAGAATACCTCAGACTAAATGCTGAGAGATCAAACTATAAATGGATATAGAAAGAATTTCTTCTGTACAATAAAATAAAAGTATAAAGGGAGATAAGATCCCCTTATCGAATACCACCTTAAAGGAAGAAAGATTATGAAGGCATGCATTAATTCCTTTCAAAATGGAGTAAGACACAATGGAAATATATTGGTGGATGCGAGGTTTATCTATTTGGGAGAAAAATCAACATGATGAAGGAAGAATGAAGTCTTAGTTCAAGGTGTTATAAGCTTTGCTCAATTCAAGTTTCAAAGATATCTAACCCTTTTCCGATAACTGTATTAGATTTTGCAATAGCTTACAAAGAGGAAAAAACATTTGATAACTATATATTGAAAGTGGACTAAATAAAAGCCAAATATATATAATACTTTTAGGGTCGTTTGGTAGGAAAGTAAGTATAATGTACGTACACTAATTAGTATTAGGGAATAAATTGTTTTATTCGAGATTATTTTATACTGGATAAGGAGTTATCCATCGTTTGGTTGGTAGACCACATATATATATAATACTAATTTAATTTATCCCTCTTGTTATATATATATATATATATATATATATATATATATATAATCCAGCATTTGGTAGGCCGGCCGGATAAATTTTAGTATTACAATATTTTTTCGGATATACCCTTATAAATTGTTTTGATATCATAAAAGATGACTAGGTAGGATGTAGGAGGACCCAACTCATACAACAAATCCAATCATTTAAATAAATTCAACAACTCGTTTGCATACCTCAAATGCATGCAGGTAGTTTTTCTTTAATTTGAGAAACCAATTAATTAAATTCCTAATCATCATTAATAATTACAACAAAATTTGCCAAGCAATTGATCATTTTGTAGTAAGAATGACAAATACACATAAACTGAATGAACAAATTACTAAAAGCTTGAACATACATATATATATATATTATGGAAGAGTATTCAATAGTTACTCTTTTTGTTGGAAAAATTGTAAAAATGTGAAGGAAATTGTGCATCTTGTGTTGCAAATTTCTTACTGGTTCGTTTGTCGAATGACAAGGATAATTGTGGAAATGTGTTATACTCCGTGAGAACATCAAAATCATATATTTATTGGTCCAAAATGATGTTTGGATGATTGAGATATTAAGGCTTAAAGTAGGTGGGTTGAAGTTGAAAAAGTGGGTTTGTCCCACATTGGAAAGAAAGCAAAAGCAAGGCTAGTTTATATACAAGCTCACTTTTTGTTAGGAGTAAGTTTGTATAGCATAGAAACTCTCCCTCGTTCGCACGCCTGCAGGGGGGATTCGAGGTCCAGACTAGTAGATTCATGTCGGACCAAATCAAGCCCTTATCTTTAGTTCACGTTAAAAGTAACTCCTTCTAGAATCTCATGCCTCGGTTCCATGAGCAGCCTACTTCAGGGGTAGCTGAAGTAGCCGGCATAAGCATCAGTCAGTCAAGTAGAATCTCATGCCTCGGTTCCATGAGCAGCCTACTTCAGGAGTAGCTGAAGTAGCCGGCTTAAGCATCAGTCAGTCAAGGCATCTGCAAACTTCTTAGCTGAAGTAGCCGACTTAAGCATCAGTCAGTCAAGGCATCTGCAAACTTCTTATCAGCAGCCTTGCTATCATCAGCAAAGTTGATCCAGTAAATATTTAAATTGTGTATTTAAATTGTACTTTCAATTCTATAATTATATTATTTTTCATACTATATTTCTAACAATCTTGAAACATAATCCTAAGCAAGGGAAATACATACTACAGATTCGTGAAAAGTTGATCCATCATATTTCAGATATGACAAATACCTCAAACACTGTTATTCCACCTACTGAAAATGAGACAACTGGGACACCCATTCCAGTGGCTCCCAATGAAACTGTGACTATTCCAAATGTGAAAGTGGCTGGTCCAAGTATGTCTCGGATAGTGGCTAACCTCACTACTATAACTGTGCTGGTTAATCATAGTAAGAAACTGAAAAAGTTTACTAGCTTGGATTTCAAGCGTTGGCAGCAAAAGATGTTGTTTTACTTGACAACCCTGAATTTGGCGAGGTTCTTGGCTATAGATCCCCAAGTTGGGTGAGAATGTAACAGATGCTCAAGCTGTGGCAGCGATAGAGGCTTGGAAGCATGCTAATTTCCTTTGCAGAAACTATGTACTGAATGGGTTAACAGAAACATTGTACAATGTTTACAGTTCGAAGAAAACGACAAAAGAATTAGGAGTCTCTCGACCCCAAATATAAGACTGAGGATGCATGGTCCAAAAAGTTCATTGTTGGCCGCTTCCTGGATTATAAAATGGTGGACTCTAAAACTGTTAAAAGTCAAGTAGAAGAACTGCAAGTGATCTTGCATGAAATTCATGCCGAGGGGATGCTTTGAGTGAGACCTTCAAAGTGGCTGCAATCATTGAAAAATTGTCACCAACTTGGAAAGATTTCAAGAATTATCTAAAACACAAGAGAAAAGAGATGAATGTCGAAGGACTTATTCTCCATCTTCGCATTGAGGAAGACAACAGGGGTGCTGAAAAGAAATTGTTCAGTACAGTGGCTGCTAAAGACAATGTTGTGGAGCATGGCCAAAGCTCCAAAGGCAAGGGAAAGGCTGTTCAAGCTGGGAAAGGGTCGAATTTGGGGTCTAAAAAAGGAATTTCTAAAAAGAAATTTACAGGGAAGTGCTACAATTGTGGGGGCACTAGTCACAAGGCTTCAACATGCAAGAAGCCAAAGAGGGAGCATGAAGCTAACATGGTTGAAGGCATCGATCAAAACATGTCTGATATGAACCTTGATGTTGTAATCTCTGAGGTGAATTTGGTTGGTTCAAACCCAAATCAGTAGTGGATTGACACCGGGGCTACTAGACATGCGTGCTCCAACAAAGCAATGTTTAGTACTTTTGAACCTGCAGCTGGGAATGGCGAGAAGCTATTTATGGGGAATTCTGCCACTTCTGACATCAAAGGCCAAGGGAAAGTGGTTTTGAAGATGACATCCGGCAAAAAGTTGACTCTCAGTAATGTGCTCTATGTGCCAGAAATCCGGAAAAACTTGGTGTCCGGATCGCTTTTAAACAAGCACGGGTTTCATATTGTGTTTGAGTTTGATGTGATCACTTTGTCAAAGAGTGGTATGTTTGTTGGTAAATGGTATATAACTGATGGGCTGTTTAAGCTCAGTGTTAATGGTTGTGAAACCAAAAAGCAATGAAACGAACAACTCTTTCGTTTACTTGTTTGAGTTTTCCAATTTGTGGCATGGTAAACTAGGACATGTTAATTATGATACTTTGCGTAGATTAATTAACTTGAATTGCATACCAAAATTTAAAATTGATTCCAAACACAAGTGTGAAACTTGTGTAGTGGTAAAATTGACAAGGACCTCATTTCATAATATTGAAAGAAATAGTGAACCACTTGGATTAATTCACACCGATGTATGTGACTTTAAATCATCACAATCACGTGTTGGCAACAAGTACTTCATAACTTTTGTTGATGATAGCACGAAATACTGTTATGTGTATCTCCTCAAAAGTAGGGATGAAGTTATAGAGAAGTTCACTCTCTATAAAAATGAAGTTGAGAATCAACTTGACCGGAAAATTAAGGTGCTAAGAAGTGATCGTGGAGGTAAGTATGAATCACCGTTTGCGGAGATTTGTGCTCAACATGGAATTAGACACAAAACAACATCACCTTATGCACCTGAATCAAATGAAGTTGCAGAACGCAAGAATCGAACTTTAAAAGAAATGATGAATGCCATGTTATTAAGTTCTGAGCTACCTCATAACATGTGGGGGGAAGCTTTGCTATCAGCTAACTACCTTTTAAATACGGTGCCCCATAAGAAACAAGACAAAACCCCTTATGAGTTGTGGCATAGAAGAGGACAAAAATTGTTGATTGCATATTCATTGGTTATGCACAAAGCAGTAGTGCTTATCGGTTTCTTGTGCATGAGTCGAAAATCGAAGACATATACAAGAATACGATAATAGAGTCAAGAAATGTCTTGTTCTTTAAAAATGTATTTCCGTGTAGTCGAGCGAGAAAGCAAGCTCTTCTAAACAAATACATGATTCAATAGAACAATAGAATGATGAAGGTGAAAAAGAAGAGTTAGAACCTAGACGCAGCAAAAGAGCTAGGGTGGAAAAATCCTTTAGTCTAGATTTTCTAACCTATATGCTAGAAAGTGAACCTCAAAGCTACAAAGAAGCTGTGAACTCTTCTGAGGGACCATTATGGAAAGAAGCCATTAAAAGTGAAATTGATTCAATCTTACAAAATCACACTTGGGAACTAGTGGATCTCCCTCCGAGTAGTTTACTCGTCTGTGTTTCGAAAAAATTGAAGAAAATTGAAATTTAAACCATGACAAGAGATGAAATACTTACATAATTGGTCTCTTTCACTTGTTATTGCTCCATTAGCAGCAATGTGGATGTATTTTTGGAGATTGGAGTTTGAAGTTTGATAGAACTTGAAAGAAGATGGGTTTGATGAATGGTGGAATGAATTTTTGTTGAGAGAGAGAGGGTGTACTCAGGGTGTACTAAAAAATCTTGGGAAAAATTTTGGGAGGTGTACTTAGTACTATTAAGATGATATGAAAAAAAAAGTGTGGTGTACTTGGTAAACACTAAAGACATTTAGGTCTAAATTTATAATGACATTTTAGTAACATGGGCGCTAAACGACGCACCCGATAGTGCTAAGCGACGCACCTTTTTTAATGAATTTTTTTAAATATGACAAAAACGCCCTTGATTAGTATGAAAGATAAAAATGATTAGAGTTCTTAATTAATATATATTATTGCAGTTAGATTTTATTTGTTCGGACAAATTTAATAAACTATTTATCTAATGTACTGTTTCTTAATGTACTGTTTACAAAAACAAACTAAGGTAAAAAAAGTATAAATAGTTTTTCTCACCTTTCACTCTCACTTTCACTTTAACTCTCACACTCTCACTCTCACTCTCACTCTCACTTTATCTCTCACTTTCTCCCTCTTTTCAATCTAAATCTTGATATACGGAGATATGGATTACAACAATAATGTCAATTTTACCGAAGATAGCTATTTTACGGACGTTTTCAATTTAATCTAATATTTTTCATTTAAATTAGGGTTTTTCGGAAATTCATAGCCGTCCGGCCTATTTAAAAATAGCCGGGACCCTAAATTATGACAACCGGTCCGGCCCTATTCAATATAGCCGGCTATATATACAAAAAGCCGGCCCGACCCATTTGTTATATAGCCGGTCCGGCCATATTGAATAAAGTCGGCCCGGCCCTCCTTGTCTATTTTTTTTTTTTTTTTGTAAATAAAATTGTGTTGTTTTGTTTTGTATTTTTTATGTTTTATATGTTAAATATAACTATAAATATAATTACACTATATATACAAATAAAATAACATACTTTAATTAAAGTGTATTGGTTTTTTTTTATTATTTGTAAATTAAATAGTCTTGGTTATTTATATTTTATTATTTAATGTTTGTTTTTTATGTTAAATATGTTAAATATAACTATAAATATAATTACACTATATATACAAATAAAATAACATACTTTAATTAAAGTGTATTGGTTTTTTTTTTATTATTTGTAAATTAAATAGTCTTGGTTATTTATATTTTATTATTTAACACGTTTGTTTTTTATGTTAAATATGTTAAATATAACTATAAATATAATTACACTATATATACAAATAATATAACATACTTTAATTAAAGTGTGTTGGCTTGATGTTTTTATTTGTTTTTTTTGTAAATTAAAGTCTTGGTTATTTTTATTTTATTTTATGTTTATTTTTTATGTTTTATATAATTACACTATATACAAATAAGTGATATACAAATGAAGTAACATACTTTAATTCAATACATGGATAATTAATTTTTTTTTAATGCTACATTATGTTTATTTGCAGGGTATTCACATCGTTAATGATGATACGGAAGATTTCCCTGACGTGTCACATTTTTTTGCGACTGATGATGTGTTTGCCAGTCGAGAAGAAGTTGAAGCTTGGATTAGAGCAGTAGGAAAAGAACATAATATGTACCTAAAGAATTCAAGGCAGAAAACAAGAGCGAACGGATGTAAAAGGTTGTGGTTTGGATGTGAGAGGGTGGGGTTTACAAATATGACGGAGAGTTGGACGAAGCGGATCGAAATTTGAGAGGCACAAAGAAAATAGAATGCCCGTCAAGTAATAGCCGTGGAAAATACCCATGGTAAGTGGAAGGTGATCATTAAGAAAGAGAAGGGCAAACACAACCATCAACTGTCGGATTATCACCAGTGGCATAGATCTGAAATGGCGTTTACCGAGAAGGAATTCGGTATGATCAAAGAATTAAGTCATGCAAACATAAAGGGGAAACAGATACTCAACGCCATAAAGAAAGAAAATCCAGAAAATTGCAGCAGTTTGAGACAGGTATAGAAATCAATGTGTTAAGTGAGAAATCTGTTTAAAATAATTGATAACATTTTTTTAGATTCATTATTGACGTAAATTTTATTTAATGCTCGCAGGTGCAAAATGCCCAACGAAAGATAAGAATGAATAAAATGGGCAACATGACAAAGATGCAATATTTTTTTCCTTGTTAAAGAATTTGGGATACCGACGTGGTTTAGGCATATGGAGGGACAAACATTCGGGCGATGTCATGTTTGCTCACCCGAAGGCGCAGGCTGCCGACGTTATATCCGTATGTTTTGTGTATGGATTGTACGTATCGGACAAACAAATACGATATGCCTATGTTGGAGATCATTGGGATTACATCGACGGGCAAAAATTATCATGTAGCATTCGCCTTCTTAAAAATGAGAGGAAAGCAAGCTTCTTTTGGGCAATGTCGCATTGCGGATGATGTTTTATAGTCTGCGGCTCCCGATGTGATAGTTACCGATCGAGAACCGGCTTTGATGAGTCTTTGTTGAGCATCATTTTCCCGAGTCAAAACATCTTTTATGTAGGCGACACATATCCAAGAACGTGGAAAAATATTTGGTACAGTGATGAAGAATAAAAAATTTACCAAAGCATTTAGTTCACGATGGCAAAGGATAGTGCACGCCGATCGAGGATGAATATCGCTTATGTTGGCTCGATGGAAGAAAAATGGAAATGGATACCGGCTCGGCTCGATTACGTGAAGAAGGAATGGTTGGAGCCGTCGAGATCGATTTGTCCATGCTTGGACAAAAATTATGTGCATTTTGGAACTACTACTACCAACAGGTACTAGTTTTAAATTTATCTTTAATTTAATGGTTTAAGAAATCCAATTTTATATTGATCTAATTTATTTTTTATGCCATATCGTACAACAGAGTTGAGAGTGCACATGGGATGTTAAAGAGTTGGTTAAAAACATCGTCAAACAGTTTGGATAGTTTAGTCCTGCAGATCCATGACTTGATCGAGCTCCAATTCAATGAGATCAAGACTACATTTGAAAGGGCAAGGAACTTTGATTTGACAGTAACAGATAGGTTATTGTTTTTTAACTTGAGAGGTAAAGTCTCACACCATTGTATTGAACTGCTCATCGAAGAGGTTGACGTACGGGGTCAGAAAAAGAAAATTGGTACTGATGCTGAAAAATGCGGTTGTTCGTTCAGACTAACACATGGCTTACCGTGTGCACATGAAATGAATGTGTTGGAGGCCTCTAAAATCCGATTTTTTTTTTTTTCAGTTCATTTAGTTCAAACTAATACATTTAATAAAAGATTACAAAAATTATAAAGAAACGTACCTTTTTTCTTTGAGTAAATGTTGAAGGAATATAGGATTTTTGTTAGAAAAGTGGAGAGAATGAGAGAAAGTGAGAGAAAGTAAGAGAAAAAGTGAAGATAGAATGAGAGAAAGTTTAAATGAGGGGTGGGGGAGGGGGGTTAAGTTAGTTTTTGTTTTTTAAAATTTTTTTAAGTTTAAGGGTAGGTTGGTAATTTTATAAATAAGGGTGCGTTGTTTAGCACTTTTGGGTGCGTTGTTTAGCATAATATATACAGGGGTATACTCAGTAAAATTATGGGTATAAATAACAACTCTCATATATTAATCCTAAATCATGAATTCAACATTGATTTTTTTATTATTATTATTATTATTTGTGTGTGTGTGTGTGTTTGTGGGTATTACGTGTACTAGAAGTGTGCACATTTAATCAAAAAGTAAATGTTGGATGTTAGTATATCAGTAGAAAAGCTTTGAACGTTAGCGCATTACGCTTCTCCCTCTTCCTCTTCCTCCGAAAGCAGTAAACAGTACCAATGGCAGTTTTTATCTTTGGCCTATCTGGGTGGTTCAGAAAGATAGTCACGTTGTTTTTGACTCTTTATATGGATGGAATGGAATGGAACCTGGAAAATGAATGGGTTGCTTAATTTTAGATGATTGATCAAATAAGCTCAACAGTCAACACGCAATTGTTCATAGATTTTGCTTTCATTAATGAATGCATCATCTGAAGAGTTTTCCAACTCCAAACTTGTGTTTTATGCAATCATAAGGCCGGCGGCTGTACCTCTCAAGGATTAAAGCCAAAACAAAAATGATTGTGCCACCCATCCAAAATAATAACATAAAAGTTCAGATATCAGATGCATTTCTCTTCCCTTGTTTGGGTAATAGTAATACCAACATACTAGATTTCATAGCAATTGATCTTTGATATTATCGACAAAATATACACCCGTAAGATTGATTCATAAAGTAAGGGTACACAATACATTCCATTCCAGGTACAAACCTACAACAAAACCCCCAAATCACCAACAGAAATCTGACCTTTTCACTACGTTAATACTAGTATTGATGCTCAACTCTGACCTTCCTTACATGTCAAATGATCAGAAGTTACTCCCTGTGCTGCAAGGCAATAGCAGTGTATCGAAACTTCGGCTAAATTTTCAGAAGCATTATCCTTCTTCAACTTCACCTTGACGAGTGAGGGAGAACCCAGGGTTCTAAGATCTCTTCAAATTGGTCCGTACTCACTTTCTTCGACTATAATAGAATCCACCGCCAGTATGATGTGGGTATCGATGACGCGACCCTGAACCCCTCCCTCCGTGTCCTTCCCCCGTGTGACCTCGATGAGGCACTCTGCTTCCCCCACTCTGAATCCAGCTAATTGGCTGAGTCCCCAACCCGTTAAGTTCCTCCTCTTCTCTATCATTATACTCCAAGACCAACCTCTTGATATCTTGTTTCTCTTCTAACTCTGCAGCTTCCTTCTGTTTTGTGCTCTGCACAAGAGAGCAGTCCCGCGGAATGTACATCTGTTTCGTTTGTTGCTTGCTTCCTCGTTTTACAAGAACTTTCACCTGAACATCCCTGCTTCCCTCAGCCTCCTCATTCAAAGCCTCATCACCACTTTCTCCTTCAGCACCCCTTCCATGGTGATCCCTCATGGGTCCCTCGAAAACATTCATTGGTATCACCATGTTCAGTGTTGGACGGGCCCGCAATTCCAGCTTCCTCGACTCCAAGCTCTCCTGGATCAATTATCTTACTCCATCACTACCATTAAAAATATATATCCCCATATAAACATAGAATTGACCCCAAGTAAACACATTTCAAAGGTCTCAAGAAAATAACATCAAAATTATGGAGTCACATTCTAGTTTCTATTATGATTGTTCTTCTTTTCCTTTGCTATAAATCTGAGTTCAACTGGGCACCTAGTATGTGATATCCTCATGGTTGCACATAAGATTTTACTTACTAGAAAATACCAAACCCAATTTTACTTGCATTTGCATAGGAACGTTCAATACAAAATACGCAGTCACTATTTTACCTGCATCAGAGCCCTAAACTCTCGGTCAAAGTCAGCTTCTTCCTGAGGGTCCACTGTCATCACCTTCTGGCGAACGTGGACTTCGTCCTCCTCATCAGAAGCATGCCCATCCTGGTCTTCATAATCATCCTCGCTGTCACACGCATCATCATGATTTTCTTCATCCAGGTCCTCATCATCATCATGTCCATCTGGGTCCATGGTGCTACTTCCTGAGTAACTGTCAGAGTCCCCAACGACTTCTTCACGAATTGCGCCATTTTCCTCTACACCATTTGCCAGACTTCGCCCATTCACTGAAATGTTTCCAGAAGCATTCCTGCTTGGAGGTTTTTCTTTCCCCGAGTGCTTCTCATTATTGGCCTTATCAGTGGAAACAGTACGTTCATGCTCCTCGAGTTCAGTAAGAGCTGCATTAACTTCTTCGATGGATGAATATCGGGTCATGCTGGGTCGAAGATCAGCAAACAAGTCCTGAAAATGATCATTCAAGTCACCAAACTTCAAAATTCAAGGTAACATGATGTCATAGAAAACATGGCTGAGTTAATATAAATCATATGTGGAAGTAACAGTAGAAAAAAGATCCAGCTAATGTAAATTGGTGGAGTTGAAGAGAGAGGGCAAAGTTCAAACATAGAACATAACTTTTCCAAGGATCATTTCTGGCCTAAGATATACTAGTAACCATTCACAATTATTTATTTTATTATTTTTATTTCACTTAATTACAAATATATATCTTTTATTTATTTTAAATGATGGCAGTTTTGAGTAGCTAATTTTGAAGAAGTGGAAGAAGTTGGTAGTTAATTCTAGTAAGAATACCAAGGGGTGGGAGAATTGGCAAGGGCACTCAAGGCAAATATCTTGAGGCCCTGGTTCCAATCCCCATACCAACAGGCCATACTTATCTATAAAAAAAATCTAGTAAGAATAATTAGTTATTTTGCTGATGGCAATTCGTATAAAGATTAGGGGTAATTTGGCCAAGTAGAAAAAGAGTGACATGGCTTCAGTTTGAGCCCTCCTGCTTTATAACATCCATCAGAATATTGTTAGCAGGGAAACCAAGCTCAATAAGTTCACTGAATGAATGTAGTGCCAAATTTACCCAAAGTTTGTTTCCGTTCTTCAACTTCTGATGAATTATTATTCTGCTTTATGCTACAGCCACTCTAGTAGAAGACAAGACTCGCCATCTCTCTCAATTTGAAATTTGATCTGAGCCTCATGCCATCATAAGCTTAATCTAATACAGAACAGAAGTGCTCAAATTTAAGGTTCTTCAGCTTAGTTTAGCTTTTGGTTGGTAGCTCTAAACAAAAAGTCAATTACAGACCTTATTTATCAAAAGTCTGTAGCCTTGTGGATTCTTGAACAGTGTATTGCAGCTTTGCAGAAGAAAAACTGTGACATGCGACCAATTTCTACAGCATATTTAAATTGCATAAACACATATGGTCAAATATACAGGCGGTACACCCTCCACACACCCGCATTCACAGGATAGGACAGTTCTCTTACCCTTCTGTTTCCCCCTTTGTTGCTTTCTTTCTTTTTTCTTTTAGCTTCTCATAATTCGACCTTTATAAGAAGTTAAAAAGGAAGAGCTCAGTAGCTATTCTGGACTAGTCACTTTCCTCAGAAACAACTTCCCTATCCAAAAAATCCACAAAATATTTCTCCTATCCGAAAACCCCAAAAAATAAAGTTTTCATACCAAAAGGTCCAATATTTAACTGGAGGCTTAACACCGCTAATAACACATACTCCCTCCATTCCGCTCAAAGAGTCCACGTTTGAAAATTCAAATAATTAAGGGATATATTGATACCATTAGAGTTGGTAATTATTACAAAATTTCTTGAGCATAGCCAAGATGTTTTTCACACTCGTGAAAGGTAAATTTGAAAGTTTATTAAGATTGTAGGCATAATTTTTGGAAGTGGACTCTTTAAGTGAAACATCCCAAAATAGAACAGTTGACTCTTTGCATGGATCAGCTGGAGTATCATTTATACTAACTTACCCTTTAGATTAGTAAAGGATCAAAGTAGTGCAAATGCAACTTTACAACACGGATGCAATAGTTTTAAAGATATTTTCTCAGCTCCCCTCGTGACATCTTTGATATAGATCTTGTCAACTTTGACTGCTTTTCGATCCTATTTAACTACTAAATTTTCATACTAGTAGTTGTTCTTTTTATGTTATATTAGTAACTTTTTATTTATTCATTTGTTGAGAATGAGTATGTACATGTCTATATATATTATATAGTATAGCAGGAATTCGTATGCTATACATAGAATGATTATGTATATATCTATATCCAAAAATATTATATTACACATCATTTGGGCTTTTGGATAGGAAAAATATTTCTAGGGTTTTTGGGATAGAAAATTGAGGGACTTTATAGTATTTTTTTCCAAAATTGAGTATTTTTTTTGGCTGCAATTCGTATTGTTATTATAATTTTACTGTAAATGACAGTTTCTCAAAATAACAGAGAACATACTTTTAACAATTTAGAAACCAAAATTCAGATATGGAATTTTGAGAAGGAAATCAGAAAACAAGACAATGTCCGTTTGGGATTTCGATTTTCGTATCAGAAACGCAATGGGCGGATTTCAAATATAAAATAGCTTTTGACAGAGACATTCTTGTCTTAAACATACTTAATTTTGAAAATACTAAAAGGTGAAATTTCTGAATTTTAACTTTTGAACGAAAACGTAAAATACTAAATCAATCACGGTGCTGAAATTTTCAGCTTTCTTATTCTGCTCATACAGATACCAAATTTATTTTAGTTTTTAAAATATGAATTAAAGTGTAAATCTGTCATAATTCACAAGTGACTGATGATGTTGATAGCTTAAGAATTTTAGCACCTTAACGTTCATGTTTCAACTTTTATAACTCAAGAAACTCAACCCAGCCTTTCTCGCAACTATGTAGTTGGTTTCTACATGAAAACTTTTTCAGCACTCCATATTGTCGAAAGTGAGATCTTTAGTTAGACAACACTCATTCATATTTCCATGTTTACAGACAACCTCATGTGCATATGACAACTATGTCCACTGCCCACTGGTGTTACAAAAGGGCACCAGCAACTGGATTTTTCAATTAGAGGCATTCACCTAAAGTTACACGCAGGCTCCTTCATATTCTGTAGCCAACTTTATCGTTATTTCTTCCATGCCACCTAAAAGAAACAAATCCAAAAACTACACCCAATCTACAATATTGATTACTAGGCTGGCAATCTAGGGTAAGCAAACATCAGCCGTACATTCATTCAAGATCCAAAATGAAATAACACACAAGAATGGATTTGGAAGACTGACCTGTAGGTCAAATTCAATATCAAGGGGCAGTGCACCTTTGCTAAGTATGTATCTTTGGAAATGAATCAAAAATCGATCAAGTTTTCTCTTTGACGAACCCCGACCAAAATAGTGCCCACAAGTTTCAAGCAATGTAATAATCATCCTGATCCGGAAACAATCCTCAGGTGGATCCAGTACATCTTGCTAGTAGCACAAAAAAGAAAAAAGTATCATATCAGAAATTCAAAAACCCTCGAATGAGTTCTATTAGATTATTGGATAAATTACTAAACATGGTCTCAAGAACCTCATACTTAGAAGTTGAAACGTCACGATTATGATAAACTAGTTACCTCTTTAATTGGCTAGTTTATTATCAACCGGATACTAAATTCAATAAAAAAGTGTCCAAGGAGAATGCAATAAATATTTTTCTTTTGCTCATACTCATGTTCACAATCTCTATGCAAACATGGTTAGGTGAAAAATTGAAAGTGCAAGGAGTGACCCTGGGTGCACATAATGATGGAACCACCACCGATGTAATTTGCAGAAGTGTGTGCCACAAAACATCAACCGCTTGATAACTACCAAACACCAGTGCTTTAAGTTCATTACAACTTTAACCATCCACTTAACAGCTGAATTCCAATCCTCTTTTGCCTCGTCATAGTGTATTATGATTTTCAAAGTATATGACTGGAATCCTGAAATTCCAAGGACATTGATCTTCTACTCAATTAAAACCATGTAGTAGTATGCTTATAACCTGAGATTCAATTGAGGCCTGAACCTGACCTGGAAAACGACCCGAGCCAAAATCTTAAGAGCTCGTACAAATATAGATATATCAACTTCTCTCTTGCACTAATCAGTTATATCTTTGATCGAAAGTGGAAGAGAAATTATTACTGCAGGCCTTGCAGAGCCAGAAAACACTATCTATGAAGCACCAAATTCAGGTCTTTTTAAATAGCTCAGGCGCGACACATCCTGAGTTCACTATCCATGATAAAGGCTTTACAATCACATGCACTGAAATAGCATATTACAGATTTGACTCCGTACCTCTGCAGTCCCATGGCCAAAAAGGAGAATCAAATACAGTGTATCAAATATGACAGAAGAATCGACATGTTCATAATTGTATAGCTCTCCTAAGAAACGCATATGAGCAATCCGTCGTTGCTGCATTCCATAGTCGTTCAGCTCCAATCCGAGCCTAATTTCCTCCAAAACCTGGAACAAAAATTGTTACAAGAGCTAGTAGAGTGGCTTGACTTTTTTGTCCACAGTAGTACACCTATGTAAACTTACAAACTGCAAACAGCAACATAATGATCTAAATGTTGTCTAGACATGCAAGGTCCCTTTTTTCCATGTTGAAATTCAGACAATTCCTTTCTCCCTCCTTCTGAAATTAACTTTCTGTTAGCTTAGCTTCTTAGGGGTTGTGCCGACAGAACAGGTTTATGTTAGGTATATCCATAGTGAAGCACCCACTAGAAAACCCCAACACAACCATGTACAAGTTGTATAAATTCATTGCATAAAAATGTTTTCAAATATCGATCCCATCACACAAGGTTATGCAAGGAATAAAACGAAGAGAGAAAAGAAAGTTAGAAAGACTCTCTACAACTTTACTAAGCATGATTTACATTGGCTGGCCCAATCTCTAACAGCTTTAAGCTTTAAATGAGTTTGTCACTTATCATGGTACCAGAGCTATGGTTTGAAAGGTTACGTGTTCTAGTCATCCCCCTTGCCATTTGTTTTCCCCGGTGTTGTTAGTGCACAAGTTGGCACCCTATTTGATTTGTGATGCACCTGGTTAAGCTCTCGAATGTGGGTCAGGGTCACACGAGGGAGAGTTTTTTTTTCTTTTATAAGAAAAATATAATAAAGATACGAATAAAAAGGTACAAGAGACGGATGAGAAGTCCATCAAAATACAAATACAGAAGAAAACGAAAAAAGCTAAACTCAAAAAAAGTGAAGAGTAGGGTCTACACACTTGGAAGACTTCTTTAGCGTTAAGCATATAAAGAACCAAAACATAGGCTCTCATTTTGAATGGGACTTTAGCTTTCACAAATGAAGGAAGAAAGAGGGAAGCAGACAGGCTATATGACGGAATCAAAACGGAATAAGAAAGAACTGGAAGAGTACAACAAGGATACCTCCAATAGCCAAGATCGAGAAGTGAAGTTTCTAGAGAAATGCATTTGGAAGAGGATAAGGTTCAAGTTGAGTAAGAACGTCCTTGACCCCCAATCATTTCACTAAGTTCAGTCAACGCTTCCAGTAATCGAAAGAAAATACTGCCTCCTTCCCAAAAAGATGGTTTTTGTTACTATTTTTGTCTGTCCCAATGCTTGTTCCCTTTCCAGAAGTGGAACAATTATTTATTTTTGTTTCCTACTATGCCCATCCTAAAATAGTTAATTTTTATAGCTTTGTGACTCGTTAATTGAGTAACAGCAACAGTAGAACAAAAATTAATGGGACAATTCAGGAAAAATTGTTCAAAATAGACTAATAAATAATCTTTCTTAATCTGCCTGCAAAGTCAAACAAGACAGCCTTTATGGGACAGAGGGAGTAGCATGGAACTTTGACAGGAATAAGTTAATGGCCACAGAACTAAGACAAAAACGTCTTAGATACTTTATGTTATTATACAACAAGAGACATATAGCAAAAGTGACGGGTAAAAAAAAGCAGTTCTTTTTTCTGTATTTGAGGTAAAATTTCTTGGGGAGGAAAAAAAAATCAAATGGGAAAGAACAAACCTCATCAACAACACTAACTGCGAAGTCGTCATGATACCGACTCAGACCAGCAGTAAGTGAAGCGATCAAGTGGATCTGACCATACTTTCCCTTGTGAACCTTCATAAAACATTTTAAAAGATACGGCTCACATTCACTCCATGGTAGTTTACGAAGTTGCCTCAGTACATGCTCGATAGAGGACTTGTCAAGATCTGAAAAAAGTAGCTTCCTCATATACTGCAAAATTCATTTTAGGGAAAAAGTCAAGTGACCTCCCTCATCAAACAAGATGTGAGAAATTACAGAACTTTTATATAAATCATACCTGATGCAGGGGAGGACGAACTTTAGAGACCCTTGCAGATTTTTCAGGTGGTTTGCACAGGTAATAAGCATTCTCAACAAGTGTGCTATGACGAGTATCCAAATTTTTTACATTTTTCAAACGCATCAAGATCTCTAACATGTTCCCCATGCGTACGGTAGTTTCAGGAGACCGGTAAAGGAATCGACCACATGTCTCAAGAAGATTGCAAGCCACATCTATGTTATGATGCGTAAAATCATCTAAACAAGCCTGTTAGGCAGGAAAATGAAGACTTCAGCCAGTAAATAGAGCAAATTTGGCTCAAATGTCTCAACTTGTAAAGAACTTCTCTTTTCTAAATTTAGTGAAGTTATGAACAGTTTCAACTAAACTTTAGTTCATCAGAAGACTAGTTTAACTAAGAACACTACTGATGGTCATTATAGCCATGAAGCTAAGAACACAGAATACGCCATGCCAGTTCAACATAATTAGCGCAAGTGTATGTTTAGCAAGTAACCAGAAAGAATGATATCTCTTTTGAAGATCATGATACATAAAGGAGGACACCTTAGACACCAAATATAAGATTTAAGATGCAGAGCAACCAAAGCCGTCCTCAATTTCTTATAAAGGCATTCGGAACAGCAGGAGAGGTCTAGCTTCAAGTCTTCAATTATACGAGTGAGAAAGAAAGGCAAAGTATAATAAACTTTATAGCTAACTTATCAGAGTTCGAGAAACTATCACCCAATCAGGCAAATAACCTTACTCCTAGTTGTCATACCTTTAGACAGCTGAAAATGAGGCCAGCAGGAGCCATTTTGAACTTGCAAAGTTCCCCAATAAATCGAATGTTCCTGATCTTCGTTTCAATGTTCATTTGATCCTATGCCATATTCAGATACAACATGTAATTAACAACCAACATTAAATGTGTGATTTAATAATAAACAAAACATTATAAAGTCAAAACTACCTTCTTATTTATCAGAAAGTTGAACTCTTCCTCCAACAACTGTAAGAGCATGGACGATACATCCTTCATACAAGTCGATAAAGTGGCAACCATGCGTGAGTAGTATGGTAGCAGCTCTAAAGATGTCCTAGGGACATTAAACAAAGCCCTCACAAGCTTTTTACGAGCTGACTTCGAATTTAAATAACAAAACTCTACCTGAAAACAACGGAAAAAGAACAAAAAGCTATTGAATAATAAAAGCCATACACACAGTCCAAGAAAAGAAAACTAGATACAGAAAGGAAACTGAAACATCAAAGCTCGAGCAAGAACAGTGTGATTACAGTCAACTGATCAATTAGGTCACGGCTCACACAGCCCGGAAGTCTTTGCAATAGGCTATCCAAGTTGGTCCCTTCAGGACCTCTAAGTTTCTCCTTCTCAGCTTCACCCTTTTTATCAGTATCCTTCTCTTTCCCTTTATCTTTATCGGGGTCTTTTGCCCTTTCTTTAATGTTTTCCTCTTCTTCCTTTCCCTTCTCATTTCTCCCTTCCAGTGAAGTCCCAATATCTGCAGAAATCTCTGCAGCATCATGTGTAGGCATCTGACCTTGATCTGGTTCAAGTGTTGAATCCTGTATAAGAGACAGCAACATCAATCAATAGACTTCAAAATACACAATGTGAACAAGAAATATTGTCAATATTTCTTTTAAGATAATTTTCTCGATGATGGATGAAATATACACATTACGACAAACTTTCTACAAGTTTTTTTATTAGACTAGAAATTCAATCAGATTGTAAGAAAACCTTGAATCTGGTAAAATTCTAGAAGTAGGAGCATATTACAAACATGCTTGCATGTTATCGATACAGTCGTAATCAAAATTTGCTAGTCGATAAATGGGAATGAGCATTCAAATGAACAAAGAAGCTACTGGACAAACAGTTTGGTTTATAGGGCAATATCTAGGGTAACTTAACTGAGAATAGTTGCCTGCTTTAAGATAGAGGCCTTTATGCAGCGAAAAGTGAGCCTATCGATTCATAACACCGACTTACTGGAACCATATTCATATGTATCACCACTATTTATCAGTTACTGTAATTTTCTCCCATTTCTATTCCTAACTCGGTCCATTACATATCAGTCTGCTCCTATAGCTAGTGCTGGTGCCAACTGCCAACACAAGGGCTCACAATCATGTGCCACAGCTTAAATCTAGCATAGACTCGAACGAGATAAAATTCTCCTAAAAAATATTACTAAGATCAATCATGGATGGACGCATAATCACACATGCAGCCAAATGGTCTGGTTTGACCATACTAACAGCTCTAGCAAAACATGCCCCAAAACTGAGCGCTGAGAATGTCTGCAAGGATTATTGCAATATTTACCAATAATCACTTTTTCCTTTCTAACCTCTAATTTGGCCACAAATGAGGTGCTTTCACATGCTAATTTTAAGGGAATCCGTGTGGATTATGGATGAAGAAATCAAATATGTAAATAAAAAGACGGCCAAGTGCCCGAGGCATGTCATTACAGGGCTAGGAAGGGTCTAAAGTAAGCCGTCTCAACACCTCCCCCCAAGCTATTCCGTAGTTTGAGCCCGTGGCCTCCAGGTGGAAATCAAAGCTGTAAAAGCTTTGTTTGTACATATATATCAAAGTGAAGTGCTTTCAAATGGTTTTCGTCAAGTATCCATATGGATGAAAGAATCATAAATGTGAACACTTGGTGATAATGATTTTTTTTCTCTTCTTTTCAGAAAGAACCAAGAAAAATTATCCATTCAGGTGCTATAACTTAATTGCAATCCATTACTGAATAGAGACATTAATATATATATATATATATATATATATATATATATATATGGGGAGTATTCAATGGTTACTACATCTCTCTAACCATCAATGGTTACTGTTATATCAACCATTGGATCAAAAATCAAAGATTGAGATTAATTGCATTAAATGACTCACCTACTTGCATTAATTGCATTTTTCAACTAACCATTAAATCTTAGCCTTAGATTTTTGATCTAATGGATAATAACAATAGTAACCATCAATGGTTAGTGAGATGTAATAACCATTGAAAACTCCCCCCACACACACACACACACACACACATATATATATATATATATATCAAGGTTCGAAAGAGTTCAGAACTACAAAAACAGATTCTTGGTATGATTCAGGGGGTGATCACGAACCGCCTACACTGCATAACTTGACCCAATATTGCCGTTTAAACCATGGTAGATAGCAGTCACCACTTGTAGCTCTTGGAATCTGATACAAGTAACGTACACGAATATCCCTATCCAATTTCCACATAGTCTAATTTGCTAGGCATATAACAATCCCGCTAATCATTCCAATTCTTTTAGGCTAGTCTCAAAATAAATGATAATCAGACACAAGTGATTTAAATCAGAAAACATTAAAATACATCAAAAGTGCGCCCGAACAAAGATCCACAATGCCAATAACAAGTGACAAATTTTACTAGAGGCAAGGATTATGAGGAGGATGAGTCTTGATGCAAGTTTAAACAATACTGGAATTTCTTTTCAAGAAAACTTGTAATAAATGAGGCGTCTGATACTCTGATATACAACTTGAAAAAGTTAGGGCAGGTAAATCAAGTCTGCGTTCAACGATCATGCTGATGGGCTGTGAAAGATAGGTGTGCAGACTAGACATTGGCACTCCAAAGGCCAAATTATGATTTTGTGGCATTTGGTAATGGTCTGGGAACAGAGATTGAAAATTGGAATTCTGCAACAGATTGCTTTACAAATATGTAGGGAAGAAACAGGCCTTTTTTTCTCTTTTCATTTAAGGATGGGTTGGGAACAGAGATTGAAAGGAAAGATCCAGTAATGAAACTCTGCACCAAATTGCTTTAACATGTGTAGAAGAAACTGCGGTTTTTTTTTTTTGGGTGGGTGGGTGTGTTTGGTGGGGTGGGATAGGGTGTGGGGTGGAAGGTGGGAGAAGTCAGGAAGCAAGGAAACATAGAATCTCATCCTGGAAGTATTTCTGCATACTGCAAATATGAGATGCAACCTTTAAAGCCATATATATATATATCTGAATAGAAGTACGTCATATTAGGTTCATAGCTTCAGTTTTCATTTCTTTTAAGGCAAAAATTAGAGAATAAGGAGCTTTTGTCCATGAATCCTCTTTTGCAGTCTTGCCCTTGGGTGAGTTTCATTGATCAGTGTTTCTGATTCTTAGTGTTGGCATGCTACTATGTTGATCATTTTGTGCATCTGAAGTACTTGGCTGATTAAGTTCAAGTAGCAAGTAAGGCCCCTTACTTTCCATTTCAGATTAGAACCATTGCATGGTTTCTTATTAAGGAAACTCACTAACAAGGATTGCAGGCAATGGAGGAAGCGTTACTAAGCTTTCAAGTCTCTGTGTTCATGGTGAGACACACGAGACGCATACCCTTTGTTTCTTCACAGTAAGGTTGTTGGAAATTGTGGAGCAGTTTGTTTTGGATTTCTAATGAGCACTGGATCAGCCCTTGGCCACAAAGGTAGTGCGCATTCATAAGTGTAGGTGTTTGGAGGCTCTGCCTTTTACTCTTCTCAAGGAGAGGATTCAGTTTATCGCTTCCTTATGGGCTTCAGCACTGGGTGCCTTCAGGGGTGTGTCGCTAACGGATCTCAGTAGAGATTGGAAAGCAGTAATCCATAAGCTAGCAGCTAGTTTGGAGGCTTTTGCATGTCGCACTGCTTGTGGATTTGTTTTAGTTTTTAGCAGATTCTTTTTTTTCTGCTTTTTCCTGTTTTTCTTTTTTCTATCTTTTTTCTCCGGGTGGACAGCTTCTCATCCTGCCTTGTATCTTTCCCTCTTTCCAATAAATTATTTTATTAAAAAAAAAAAGTGTAGGTGCTTTGGCATAGCAAAGGATGGCCAACTTTTTTAAATGTGTATTCACTATTCTTTGGTTTAGTAGGACTGAATATAATGTCAGAATCATCAACAATCAGAACCTTTCCTCTGTTTTGCTTTGGGATTGTGTACTAAATTTGCTTGCTTCTCTATATGCCAAGGCATTCTTGTTAGTTTAGTTTCCTTGCTTCTCTCTAGGCCAAGGCTATGGGGGCTACTTGGCCAGTTTCTTGTTTTTCACTGTGTTCAAAGCTATCCCCTCTGCTCCTTGAAAAACTTAACTTATTTATCAAAAGAAAAAAAAGTAAACAACAAAGCACTTTCGTTTCTACAGAAACATAAGAAAAAATAATTCGCATACAGAAAGCATGATGTTAGTTCCTTACAGTGGATCTTTCTTGTGACTTTGGAGAATGATCATTCACTTTGGGCTCCACTTCTCCCAATAACACTGCAGGAACAAATGCCCTGGCAAAACCAAGAAATAATGACCACATTGAGACGATGATCGATGATACACACATAATTGCTTTTTGACTAACTTTTGACTTATATATTCTAACCAAAAGAAACCTGAGATCTGGTAAACATTCATAAAAACTCCTTGTATCTTCATCGTCCCATATTGCTTCATGAACAGAAGACTCTTTCCCAGCACCAGGAGATAATACATCGTCCCCTGTTGTGAGCCTTGTAGTGTGACCATCCTCTGGCATCACTGGTGGTTGCATATCCAGGGCTTCCGCCAAACTATGGCAACAAAATTTCAATAGATTTAGCCATCAGCGGGAGCAGAGCTATTAAGAATGATACAATAGATAATTCAGATCAGACAAGTTTTTTTCCCCCTCCACAGAAGAAAATTAGGGTTGGGGCCAAAAAAGGGAAAAACTAGAAAGAATAAGAAGTATACGACACTAATCTCTCATAGCAAATAGAAAACTGTAGCTGATCAATGCAAAATCTCAAATCAGATATAACTAAAAAAGGGGTGCTGTGAAAAAATCACCAAGGAAAAGCCAAAAACAAAACACATGAGACTACAACTTTATGCCGTTCACCCAGATCACTTGGGCTAGATTCAAAAGCAAGCAACACAAATCACTATAAACGGTGATGAGTTCCACCCACCAATAAAATCGAGACAATATTCAACAAATCTCCACCTTCGCTCCAATTCTATCAAGCCAACCAATCAACCTCCCTGTACCCCTTGCAACCCCTCACAAATATGTGCTCGTACAGCCCAGCTCTAGAGTCTCAACCACCAACCAAGGCCAAGATGTGCTTGAACTTGCTCCATAAAACCGCATCACTACCACGAGTGTTTGAAAGCGAGAAGGTTAACATACCAGGATTTTAATCTAATATCATGTGCAGTGCACATGCCTGAGATTCTCTTAAGAATATAATCACGTGGATGGACACAGGAGGAAGTTCGGAATATTTGATAACAAGAAGGTTTAATACGTGACAATTTGAGTTTGAAGGATGACATTGGGACTCAATGCTACCTGAGGGGGTAATTTGTCATTTGACCTTCTATTGAGGTCAATCTAGGGCGAACCTTGCCATGTTACAATTAGATACCTGATTTCATATGCAACTGATAGCCGTACCCACAGCTTCAGCAACATTTACAAAGACCTCTCTAGGGTTTCGCCTAAGGAGCACTATCCTTTTTCTTTTTACTAACACTTCTTGCTTGTTCATTTCTCCCCAAATCAGGCTTGGTTACTAACCTGCACAATGTTTTCATGCGCATGCTAGCAAAACTTCTCGGTTAAAGTATAAATGCTTTCATGTTACTTATCAAAAAAATAAATAAATAAATAAAATTGCTTTCCCATTCCAACCCAAAGTACCATTCCTAGTAGTTGGCAGGCATTTCTACTCAAACCATCAGCTGGTGATGCAGAGGAATCAGCCACTATTTCTAGGAAGCCACTATAATCCATCACTCTGTCAATAGTCTAGAGGACCTAATCAACCGGGGAGGCTCTTGGCTTTGAGCCTTGATTCTTGAGGATTATTCCTCCTCCGTTACTAAACTTGAATGCATTCTCAGACTCGTACTTAAGGTGAGGCTCATCCTTTCATCGTGTAGTTCTTTCTCTCACGAGTTGATTAGAGAGACAGGGGAGCTCCAATAAAAGAGATTTCGAAAGGCACAATACACAGGGGCAGCCTCTCTGAATGTATTGGTAGATACATCCGCTGAGCCAGGTACGAAAAGTTTGACCTGTTGTGACAAGTTGATCGCCGACGAATCCTGAAATTCGCGAAAGGGCTCTTGGCATCTACGGTGACAAGAACAAGAGGAATAAGGGGAGGGAACTTCCCTCAAAAGAGGCCATCATTTCTCCATCTGTGCACGAAGGGGGGAATTCGTCCGACAAGAAAGAAGAATCAGGCCTTCTGGAGTAAGATATATCATACCTTTTAGGTCTGCAAGTTAATCAAGTCAGGGGCATAAGCCAACTCTGGTAGATCATCTCAGCAGGAAGGTCAACGGATCCTTACCCCGCTCAAAGCTTTGCTTGAACATCAGGGCTGGCTTTCCATGGAGAATGACAGAGATTAGACAGACTTTCGGGCTTACTCGACCAGGTAAGGATTCAGGGACTGGACAGACTGAACGCTTTCCCATATCCGACCGGAAAGAGTGCCATTAGACGGATCATTTCCATCGGGAATATTGGAAAGTGGCATGTCAGTCAGCCATGGATCAATCCAAAAATGGATTTGGCGCCCCCATTGCCTAATATCCATCGGCGAAGTGCTTTAGAACACCTCCAAGTAGAAGAGGCAGAGCTAGGAGCCGAGACTGAATAAAAGAGAGAACCATTTTTATTCCATGGAGAACTTTACCTTTATAAGTGGTGATGATGTAAATGCTGGATAAAGCTATCGTGAGCAGAAGAGTCAGTTGCTGCTCTTATATCCAACGTGCCTTCAGTTATCACCAAGAGCAGCTTTACACAGACTTATTCCCATCTGCATTCTACTGAAAATTTCATTGCTTAATCTTTCTGACATCAGTTATAAGCTGATGGTGCGCGATCTTCAGAAATTATCTATTCGTTGTACGAAGATAGCAGGTTCAAGAGAGGAATTCGGACAATGTCAAAAAAAAGAGCATTGGAATGGCCAAAGATAAAGGCCAACAAACTGTTGCACAGCCATAAGATTAAATAACCCATACACAATGTTTTTTCTTGTTAGCTACTTCAATGCTTACCTCAGGGAAAAAAAATTGTACTCAAACAGAAAGAGGGGAGAATGTACAATAAGTGTTGAGTTTAATATACATTGTTGGGCCCCTATCTAACAACTTAAGCTTTTAGGTCAGGGCATGTTTGTTAACCTAATTAAGAGCTTAATTAGGAAAATTTTAAGTAAATTTAGAAATAAGATTGTTTGATAATGCAATACTACATCACTTAATATATTAAGTATCTCTTAAAAATAGCCAAAATTTTAAGTCAAAATGTGATGTCTTTTAAGCTCTACTTTTTCGGACATGAGTTTTCAGAGCTTAATTTTCAGTTTTAACAAACGGACCCTCAGTTGATAACTTAACATGGTATCAGAGCTCTGATTTGGCAAGGTCTTCGGTTCGAGTCATCCCGCTTGCATTTGTTACCAGAAATATTGTGAGTGCATGTTGTCACTCTATTTGGTTTGTAATGCCCTGATGGTGCATATTTGTTCGTTTCTCCACGCGTGAGCAGGTCACCCGTGAGGGGAGTGTTGAGTTTGATATACATTGTTGGGCCCCTATGTAACAACTTAAGCTTTTAGATCAGTTGGTAACTTAACAACAAGTTACATCAAAAATCAATAATACTATTAGGAGACAGGTGAGCGGATCCCTAATTAATAGTTCTAGCAAGTCTATGTATAGGGTCAGCCAGTCAGGTCAAAGCAAATTGTTTACCACACAAGAAATCAAGGTCTATTGTATGTAGGAGTACTACCATGTCATATAAATGGCTGTAATCTATCTTGACATAAGAAAATCTAGAATTACAGAAATATAGCAGAAATAATGCTTTCTTTGATTTTTGTGAAGCAGCCAAATTTAAATACTCATGTCTAGACCTCCTGCTTTTTATTCGGCTTTCCCTACCATTCTGCACTTAAGACCTAGCAATACCGCTGCCTAAATCTCCTGTCATTTTCCTTTCCCGAATTCCAAAGAACGATCCAAGAGGGACATATGCACTAGGATGTCACAAGTGATAAATACCAACCATTTGAATTTATCAACCATCTCTATGACCTCACAAGAACATGGGACCATTCCTAAACCTACAAAGAGCACGAAGTAGAATATGCATCTATTTCGCATTAAATGCAGCACAAACTCCTCAATAGATACATCCAACAGAATAACGAAAACAGAGTAACAGCACATAAAGTTAAAATATATAGTCTCCGCATGTGGTTCATCTGGTCAAACCACCATAACACAACTTAATAACTTACGCAGAGACGCCTCGATACAGGTGGTCGAAAGACTTCCGCAACTTTTCATATGAAGCAGCATTTTCCTCACTGAGTTCACCTTTAGCATTCAGTATCTTGGCATTTTCATGTTCCATCTGGCGCAGTGACTTCAATTTTGGGGTGAAAAAAAAAGGAAAAACAAAGAAAAACATTCATTTAAAAAGATTATTCTGTGCAAATGAATTATTGGACCTAAAATAGATATAGCTCATGATACGAAAAGCCCAACTTTTCTGAAGGTGCCAGAACACTTACAGTATGTTCCGACCGAAGTAGTTCAGCAGCCGCGTCATAATATGAATGAAATGCCTTCTTGAAGAACTTCTTCTGATCGGTGGTGATATTGAGGCCCTTAAATAACTGTAACAACAGATAAACAGCATATGAATAGAAAATGTAAAAAAATCATCTGCAAAGATAAACAGCCATGAAATGGCAGCAAAAAGGAATAGCACAAAGAGTTTTACTTACAAACAATATATTTGCAGAGTATGAGGAAACTAATAGAAACAGGTTATGCAAAAAGAGGAATCAACTTCATAAAATCGTAAGGAAATTCTTATTTTCCATAAGTAACCAAAAAGAGTTTATAGAACCTATTGCTGAAATATTAAACCACAGATAACATTTTGTCACTTTATGACAAATGACTACCGAAATGAAGATGATTCTTCCCAAGCCCATCATGGAAAGAAGATGATGAAGAATTTTGAAAAGTATTTCATGAGAACTGTTAAAAGCTATCAGCGACTTTTATACAAGACTGAAGGACGACTTATTCCTGCAAAATTTACAAAGAGGGAAAAAAATAAATAAATAAATAAAGGAGAAGAGCCTGCACCTCTTCAAAAAATTCTTCTCCAGCTTGCGGAAGTCCTAGGAAGCACCTTCCTTGTCGAGCAAAACTGGCAAGAAGGGACAAATTTGTATGAGCTGCATCTCGGTCCTTTAGGTGCTCTAAGCTAGTAAGATCCTTAATGATACCAACAAAAACGCTGCTGTCTTCTATAACTCCATCAAAGAATAGTTCCAGGAGGAGCTTTAAAGAACTTCGCTTCTTCATGGCCTTCAAATTCCTGTCGGCATCTAAGTCCTCTGCAGATTTTCCAGGAAAGAAGGATTTCGTGAGGCCTTGAACCAAACTTGGCGAGAAGTCTTTGTACCTTTGATGCAGCAAAGAACAGATCTGAATTGAAAAACATTAAATGAAAAAGATAAGATAGTAGTGTAGGATTCCAGGAGGCTGCCAATTAACAAGAGATGTACATTATGTAATTAATTTCCGCTCATTCATGCAAATAATTAAACGACACAAAGAGGTTAAAAGATACACCAATTATAGAAGTCCAAAGACTCCAAACATCAAAATCATATGCATAATCCCCTTTACAGTAGGAGATCCAAAATATTGCAGCAAGCACTTATTGGCCTAACAGCTTTGTAAATTCACGCACGCACTAAACTTTCAAAGGTTTGGCTCCTCAATATTCTTTTATTCTCATACAACTTTTCAACTACTCCGAAGAGATACATTTTCTTTTCTGGAAACTCTTCTTAAGCCTAACTACTTTAATACTCTATGAGTTTGTGGATGAGAATTTTCATGGCAAATCAACTAAAGCAAGTTGAAATTGTGGCCAGCCAATGAATGGGTAGTTTAGGAAGTTAATATTTTTCAACTATTTTCTTAATTTGCGCAATAAATCAACGCATACCCTTCAATAGGGACAGAGGAGGTGCATTACAAATACAGAAAAACTTTAAAGATGGCTCCACAAGATGGCATATCTTTCAATTTGATTTGGGGAAGCATCTCGTTACGACACTGTATGACCATGTGTTCATATTGAAGAATTTTAAATTTTCCAAACTTTGTTTTGACAAACACCATTTACTGGGGAAAGTATGTGTGCAATAATATACTTTTTGTTGTAAGAATCTGTTTCATACATTATGGATGCTAAAGATCTAGGCATACAAAGAGCAAACTATTAATAACATCTGATTGTTATATGTTTATTCAACACACTAGATAAGATAGCTCCCTACCAGAGAACCTTCTCTATAAAAAATGAGTGACTATCAAAAAATGTTTTGTTATATAAAACTTTGCAATTGCAAGTGCATGTTGCAATCTTGTCAACAATTACAGACCGCTGTATCACTCTTTATTCAGCTAAGACATCTATTTCAATAACTTTTAATGTACTACATTTCTTCCATTATTCTTCAATAGACAGCTCCAAAAGTTATCAGAGGGTGAGCTTGCAGTCCATCTATAACTTCTCTTCACCAGTCAACTGCCAGTGTAAATAATCCAATTCCATAGTGAAGTTTATCAAATTTCCAAGAATGGCCTATGAGAGAGAAAACTCATATCCAACTTGGAACTTCCAACACAGTTTTGATATCAGCCACTTTCACCTGCTTAGGTCTTGTGAGGGCCTATACTTTTAGGTGTATTTCAGGTGTCTTGGGGGTGCCCATCTTTGGTGGCTGCTTTTACTTATGTGGTTTTGAGGGTGTAAGGATGCAAGGACTTTGTAGCATTGTTATATTTGGGACTGCCTAATTCTCAAGACAGACAGGAACTAGAGGATTTCAAATAATTAGGTTTCATTTTTTGCATTTGAAAGGAAAAAAATTCTTTAATGAAAAATAAAATATGGGCTTCAATTATAGGTGCTTTCAGAGGCATCTTTAGTATGGATACTTTCAGAGATTGCAAGGAAAAGTTTCAATGAAGGCTTGGTTATGCTTTTTCTGTTATGTTTTGTTTGGTAGGAGGGATGGAAAATGGAAGGATGAACTTTCTATCCCTAAGGGATTGAAAATATCTTTCTCTTGAGTTGTTTAGTAAAATAGGAGGGAAAACTCACATACACATGTAATTTAAAATTATGTCCTTTCAATTGATATTAAATGTCTTCATTAATAGGTAAAATATACTTCTTTTTCTTTTTTTTCTTTTTTTGATAAGTATGGGTAAAATATATTTACATGAATCTGCACCCTTTTTTTTTTCTTCGCTTTTCACTAGGGGTGGGCATCGGGTCGGGTTTCGGGCCGGTGCCCAAGTAATCCTGCTGTGGTTTATGGTTTGAAGCCGACCCGACTAGAAAGTGCACCCGCATGTTCGGATATCCGAAAATGTCGGGTATTTGGCGGGTCGGTTTATCTTAGTTTCAAAAAACTGCAAATTGAGTAATTATAAAAAACTCCAAGAATGAAATGCCCTAGATCTAGATGAAGGAAGGAGGAATAAAAGGGCACATCTGTAAGCCAAGCATCAAGCCAAAATTTCTCATTACTATGTTGGAACCTATACCCTTTCTCAGAACTTGGGGAGGACGTGTGCAATCCTTCTCCAAGTTAGAGACAGAGGTTGTGACTTTCTAGTATACCCTCCAAGTAAATAGGGCATCCGCAGCAGCAGAATGGAGAGGTGCTCTTATGCTCGCCTCGCCTTCCTCTCCTAAGATCTAGAGGTGCTCTTCCCCCATCTTCGCCAGTCTCTCCTCATTGTCTCTCACACACAATTTGTGATTTAGGGTGGAGAGAGAGAATTTCTCTTGGAATGGTAATCACATGGCGAAAGATCGAGTGGGGGCGAGAAACACTCCCATGCCCTAGATCTAGTTCTTTATGAGTTTTGGGGGGAGAGGGACGGACTGACTAAAAGAGAGAGGCTGCCCGTATATGATATCCAAAGATTAACTGTTGTTCATCAAACTAAGAATTGTACATTATTTAGAATATCCAAGGGGATCCCGTATATGATATCTCACATAGAGCAAACAAGATGCAAGGACTTGCGTTGCAAGTCAACAATACCACTTGATAAAGATAGTCTTACAAAAGCATTTATGCTAATCAATATTTTAAAATATTTAGTTTACGTACATATAATTATCTTCTTGCAAATAAATATTGATCTTGACAAAAGTCTTAAGGATATTTTCAAGAATCATGAGAATTAGGTTTGAGGTGCACGTAATCTAGTATAAATGAGCCACCTTACTGACCAAAACCAAAAAAATAAAAATGAAAATGGACAGCTTGAAGTAAAATGGACAATACCTAGTCTTTTTTGAGTTGCATACATGCATATGAAAAACAAAAAGTTTCTAGTTTTTTTGAGTTATATACATGCATAGGAAAGGAAAGTGAATGAAACAAATGTAAATGCACAAAAAATCTAATGAACAAAAGAAGGATGGTAATTAGTACGAGGATATAGAGGGGATTTATGAATTGCAAGGGGTAAATAAGTCTAGAAAAAGTTTCTTTTTTGGTACTTTTAAGATTAGTATAGATATAACTTTGCGAAAATCAAAAACTAAATAAATCCAGTAAAACAAAGTAAAATTGTTTTGTCCATTTATAAGTGAGCAGTTGCAGCTTTCAATTTTTGAAGTTTGGCCATGACAGTGTGGTAACCACAAAGGCAATGCCCTAAACTTGGTAATCAATTACTTTTTACTACCTTGCTACAATGTGCCACTAAGATTTGTGTACTCATCTATAGGATGAACCAACAGTAAACTAACAACCAACCAGAAGGACTCGATGACAAATCAACAACAGAACTGCTGAAATAAATAGCTACCTGAACCGCAGCTTGTATGTCAGAAGTTCTAAGCTTGGCATCACAAATAGCGGCCACTGCCTCAGTAACAAACTTGCTTAAGTTGACACTTCGCAACTCATCCATCAAACTTTCCCGCTGCTCTTCATTTATCAGCTTAAGTTTTTTAATAACAGCTGTATTCCGCTTAATGCTGGAATCCAATGTCCGGAGAAAACTGGAGTCTGGAACCAAAGAAGGGATCAGATCAACATATATAGTTAACTAATTGGTGAAGATCTTTTTGATACATATATTGGGGTATAGTTCATCATAGTAAACTATGTCAATATGACATCACTCAAACAAGTTCCAGGATTGTAAGTGAAACCTGCGATTCAGCGACTTCCACTCTACATATCTTTGCTCCGTAACATGCAAAAGACTTTACTTTGACAATCCAAAGTTCAAGAAGGAAATAATTGTGCCCCATGTTGTATATTCTTCTCTTGAACAAATAAATATAAATTTTCACCTTTTTCTTCTTTTATTTATTATCAAAGAAAACAGAATGTCCGCATGAATATTTAATAATCCAAAACGCAAGTGAGATACTGCATGAACAGAACTCCTTCAGAAGTTCATTTAAATGAAAAAAATAATTCTACCCAATCAAGAGGAAGAACTACAAAAGATGAGGACAAGAAGTCCACCTAAACCATAAGGGGAAAAAACAGTGGGTAAAAGAAAGAAGACAAAAATGTCACTGAAGGCCTGCCATCCAATCCCTCTTGTCACAGAAATAGGAACCCCGCAACAAGCTTCTGAAAGCAAACACAAAAGAAACGCTAAAAAGACACCACTTTCTTCCACAGCTGATTAAAAGAAGAATCTGCCCTTTGAAAATACATGCATTCCTCTCCCCTAAAATGCTGCCTAAAATAGCAGAAGTCCAATACAAGCAAAGAGCTTGCCGCTGTAATGAACCCCCAAAATTTAAGTAAAACGGACACCACAAAAGAAGAGCAGATCCAGGACCCATCAGAATAAGTAGAAAGCATGCACTAGTGCAGCAGGAACATAAACAAATCGGAAATAGAGTCTCACTAGCTTGGCAACAGAAAACCTACATATTGTACTTCAGAACGTTGCACAGCCAATGTTACTGCAACATGACACGAGTATTGAGCCTTCCAAAAACAGAAGACCAAGCAAAAGCATTGATTGTAGAAAAAGCCTCGCTTTCTAACTGAATTAATGGAAAAGGAACCGAAGGAAATAACGGGACAAGTACATGGAAGATCAGAAAGAACCAGAAGAGTTCAAAATCCAATCCCACCCGTGAGGGGCCTCCAATACGAACTGTGAGAAGAAAGACTGATAGGAAGAAGAATCAAATCAGCAGTTACCGTATCATTGAGATTTCTGGAGAACTGGAAGTTCCAAGATATAGATACCCTCTATAGGAAAAATCTAGATACAAGAGCCTTATGATGAGAAGACGCTAACAAAGTTAAGTAATCTCATGGACAGATGACGTACGACCAAGTTGGGGGAGCCTCGTGGCAAGAAGACACGCAACAAAGTTGGGGGAGGATGATGGACAGAAGACACACGACAAAGCTGGTGAAAACAGCAACCATGCATCCTCCCGAAAACTCAAACTGAGGCGATTTCTTACCTGTCTGAAAGGAATGACATGAGAAGAATGAAATGAGAAGAAAGTTATGAACCTCCTCCGAAGTAATAGGCTAAAGAAAGGTAGCTTTAAGTTCCCCTTTAGGTGCTTCTATAACTGAGTTAGGCTTCCATTTATACCGCAGTAAACAAATGTTGCTTCCTCTTCTTCCCTCCTCCCCCCCCCCAACCCAAAAAACACACACCCAACAAAAAAAAGCCACAAAACTAATCATCCATCCAAAAAGTCCGAACATTAAAAACTCAATACAAAGAATTTCAAATTGTTAATTTTTATCGATCTCTTAGCAACGTTGAAGCAATTGCCTTTAAATTCCCTCCCACCCACCCTCAATCAACGTCACTAGAATAAGGCCTTCTAACCTGCTTCCATTTTCTTTAATTTCATTAAAAAAAATTGTGGTGACATCCATATTGAGGAAATGCATAATTTTCACCAATTGAACAAGAGAAACTCCACCATAGCTAAGTAGCTAACTTTAATCTAAATAATTATTCCCTATTTGACTACGTCAATAACTAGCAGCATCCTTGGAGCATATACCGTTGTTTTCTTGAGCAAAATAAATCTAAAAAATAGTTTAAACTTAAACTAATAATAGGTAGATGTACGCGTATTAATAACTTTAAACATATACACAAAATATTGCCCTTATAGTTCCAAATCTAGGAGTGAAAAGCAAGACATAAAAACTTAATATGTAATTTTTTCTGTTAAAATGTAGATTTGGTTTTTATCATATTCGAAAGAGTGGTAGACTCGCCCGCACACATATGCAAATACACAAAGATTTCAGTAATCATAAACACAAAGTTTTGCAAATTTTTAAAGTAAGCAAAATTAAAGTAAATACGAAAAAGATGTCTATCTCATAAACTTACTTTATACTCCCTCTGTTCCTGGCAAAGAGTCCACTATACTAGTTTGGAATGTTTTACTTTAAGAGTCCACTTTCAACTTCACCATCCACATGTGGTATAAACATATCAACTATGCTCAATTATTTTTGTAATTATGACAAACTCCAATGGTACTTGTATATTCCTTAATAATTAAACTTTTCAAACTTGGACTCTTTGGGTGAAACGGAGAGAGTAATTTTTATATTTCTTAAATATCTTGTGTCTGTGTGTGAGAGAGAGAGAGAGAGAGAGAGAGAGAGAGAGAGAGATTGCAATAGAAGTAAACTGATGCAATTATGAACTTTTTTTAAAACTAAAAAAAGGCAAATAGGAATCAGGAAATAAAAAAGAACATTGAAGATGTAAGAAAAACCAAATAACATTTAGCTTTAAGAGGATGACTCTTGAAATAACCACTAACCAGGTCTCTCAGGGTTCAAATTACTCTGACGAAGAGTCTTTTTTGCTTCTAATGACTTCTTAAACTCCTCAACACGAGCTACAGCTTCCTGCAACCAAAACTACGTCAGTTCAATGTATGCACTATTAACTTACATTCTCAGAAAGAAAATCTCAGATGTTAAAGAAAGAACCCTTTTCCATCAATATCTTTTCTTACTGGTATATCATCTAACTAAACCACAAATGAATGTGATATTGAGGCTACAATTGCCTATCATCCAAGTACTTTGATGCGACCAAGTACTTTGAACGACAAATAAAACCACCAGACTATACACCAGAGAAGACAATTGAATGTTTTACCAAATATTATATAACCTATCAAATGAGCAACTAAAATGCCAATACACCAATCCCACCTCTTCATCTTGTTTGCCCTGATGTTCACCTCCAACACGGGATTCATCCTCGGGCGGTTCCATCTTTAGACTTGCAACAAAACTGCTACGTGTTAGCAATGAAACACATTCGAGATAAGAAGCAATTCATCAAACATGACAAAGAGAAAGTACAATATTTTTCAAAGATGACAAGGGCACTCTCACTTATGCATAGCAAGCAATTAAATTAGTGTATTCTGCAAGAAACAGAGATCAAGTCTCAAAGAATTCCTTTCAATCATATTAAATGGCCTTAACTTCCACATAACTTGAAGCAAGTTTTAACCTGCTAAGGAGTTTCCAAAAAAATTGACAGTGGATATGCCATACATAATATACCGATACATTTTCTGACAGAACCCCTAGTTCTATTAAAAGATAAAAGGTAATAAATAGATAGAGGGTCAAGAAGTCCACCTTACTAGACAGAAGTAGGAAAAGGAAAGAAAGACATTATTTACTAAAAATATAACCAAAATAGGGCCTCAAAATCAGAACAAATGTTATAGCAATTCCAAAATATCTTGACAGAGCTATTTCAGGAGGCTTTTTTCGTGGTTTCAGCGTGGGGGATGGGAGAGATCTTCCAGTTCAGTGTCTCATCAGTTATTTGCGGATGACTCTCTGGTGTTTTGTGATGCGCAGGCCTCTCAGTTGGGCTATTTACGGATGGTTTTGTTGTTCTTTCAAGCGGTTTCGGGGCTTAGAGTCAATATTGGTAAGAGTGAAATTTTGCTGGTTGGGAATGTGGTGAACATTGAGGAGCTGGCTTCCTTTTTTTGGCTTCAAGGTGGCCCGTCTTCCGATTTCTTACTTGGGTTTACCACTGGGAGCTCCCTCCAAGAGTGCAGCTTGTTGGAATCCAGTGATCGAGCGTTATCATCGTCTGGCTAGGTGGCAGCAGTATTTATCCAAGGCGGGTCGTCTCAACCTCATCAGAAGCACTCTTTCCACTTTGCCTTATTATTTCATGTCCCTTTTTGCTCTACCTGTTTCCGTCGGCTAGAGGTTAGAAAAGTTAGAGAGGGATTTTTTGTGGGAAGGATCGATCATGGATCGTAAATATCGTTTGGTAAAGTGGGACAACGTTTGTTTGAGTCGGAAAGAAGGCGGTTTGGGAATTAAGAGCTTGAGAAGGGTTAACCATGCGTTGTTGGGTAAATGGTTGTGGAGGTATTTAACCGATAGAAATGCCCTTTGGCGGAAAGTGGTGGTGAGCAAATACGGTGAAGGATCTCATTTTAGGTGTCCGAATGAGATTTCTTTGTCTTATGGGACTGGAGTTTGGAAAGGGATTAGGAAGATTTGGGAGTCTTTTAATAGGAAGTGGGACCACTATTCGCTTTTGGAAAGATAGATGGTGCGGGGATTTGGAGTTACGGAGAGCCTTTCCCTCTCTTTTTAACATCGTCATTGATAAGAATGCCATGGTTAGCTCTATTCTTTACTTTGAAAATGACAAGGCTATTTGGAATCCATTTTTCAGAAGGAACTCCCAAGTTTAGGAAGTGGAGTCGTTTGTTGAATTGATTAATGCTACTTTTTATTGCAGCATGTTGACTGAAACGGAGAGGACAATGCTGTTTGGGGGTGTTCTAAGAGCAAAATTTTCACTGTTAGATCTTTTTTCCGTAGTCTGGGTTTCTTTGAGAGGGGCTCTTTTCCATGGAAAGCCATTTGGAAGACAAAGGCTCCCGAGAGAGTTGTTTTTTTTGTGTGGGTGGCAGTCCATAATGCTATTCTCACGGGGGATAATTTACGGAAGCGAAACAAAGTGTATGTGAATTTGGTGTGTTTTGTGTAAAGAAGATGGAGAGAGTGTTAACCATTTCTTGCTTCACTGTCCGGTGACAAGCGAAGTTTGGAACATGATGTTCAAGCTGTTTAATCTGTCTTGGGTGCTGCCTAGCAACATCAAGGATCTCCTTTTATGAGAAGAAGGGATCTTATTTGGGAGCTTGTTCCGCTGGGGGTGTGCTGGGTTGTTTGAAGAGAGGAATCGTAGAGCTTTTGATAATGAGGAAAAATCTTTGCCCGCTTTGAAGAACTTTCTTCTTCATCTGCTCTATTTTTGTTTTTCGGCCACTGAGGGTCCTGTGACTAATTCTTTTGTAGAGTTCGTGGATAGTTTTGGTCCTAGTTGAGTTAGTGAGTATACTGCTTGTGTACAAAGGACGCGACACCTATTTTGTCGCTTTTGTCTATATTACACCTTACTTATCAAAAAATATATCTTGGCCCAAATAGATGCCAGGAAGACTACAATCCTGGAGCAAGTTGAGTCATAGCCCTCCATCCATGAATCCCAAAAAAGAACAAATATGCCAATATAATACGCATGGTGATTGTCACTCTTTCACAATAATATACAGTACCAAGGTCATTTTTTGGTAACCACCAAAGGGAAAGAAAGTCACCTTTATCCCTTGGAGAGAGGAGAGACAGATTTTCTTTTCTTTTCTTTTCTTTCTTTAATAAAAGAGGGATATTTTATTGAGCATAAAGAGGGATAGAATGTAAAAGTGGACAAGGAGTCTACCAAAAGCAGGTAGAAAAAAACTCAAAAAATTAAATTAAAAAAAAATTGAACACAAAGCATACGAGAAAACTGTTTTCCATCTCTTGCGCAAATCAGAAATGATGACTCCCTCAAAAGTGCCCATAACCAATGTGGATTTTTCATTTCGTGAAAGGAGACAGGAATGTGATACACTATATGGTCTATGCCACAGTAGGATGAGTATTCATTCTTTTAATGTTTCAGCGCTCTTCCTAAGAAAAATTAAATGACTACTTCTAGAAATTAGTTGATAATTGTGTAGAAAATTGAGAAGTTTGAGCATCCATTATTAATCGAATCTATATTCATAAGTGCTTTTAGAATAGAAACTAGAAAAATATTTCAGATAGCTAAAATTAGTGTTCCGATACAAAAATGTGCCATATAGGGAAAGCAACCTCTTGACCATTCTTGAAACCTCTACGGCCCTTAGAGGAAAACAAAATTGTATCATCCTTAAATTGCAGATGCGACAAGCAAATTGCGGATTTGACATTCAAATTGTCCCTGCCAACCAAACCACCCTCAACAATGCCTACCTTGATCATTCTTTTCAACACTTCCACCACTATAGTTGCTTTTCTGGCATCTCTTTGGGCGTAGCAAGGGGTGCTTTCCGTGGGCTTCCCTTCACAGAGATTCGACGTTATTGGAATGTATTATTGTTCCAGATTTTTTGTGTACTTTTTTCTTTTACTCTTGTTCTAGCTTTTTTGTGTACTTTTTTCTTTTACTCGTTTTTCTTTTGTTCTTTGTTCTGATGGACTTCTTGTCCATCTCTTTCTATCCTCTTCTGGTTTAATCTAATTTATTTTTCTGATTAAAGAAAATAGGGACAATGGGTATGAAATCCCTCGACAAGGAGAAACAATAATTAGGCTCCCCATTGACAATAACAGAAAAGAAGGACGAATCTAAGCATTCTAACATCCCCTTCCTCCATTCCGCTCCATAACAAGGTCTAGGAAACTACAGTTGTCCCTATCATAAGCTTTTCAAAAGTCTAACTTAAGCACAAGATCTTTCCTGCCCATACTATTCAAATCATATACAACTTCATTAACGACAAAGGTAGCATCTGAAATTGGTGACCACTCACAAAAGCACTTTGAGCCATAGAAATGGTCTTGCGGAAAACATCAACTAATCTCTTCAAGAGAACCTTAGAAAGAATCTTATACACATTACACACACTAGATAGAAGGCTTATGGATCTATCGCTAACCCTAATGGATCTGTCCTTCTTAGGAATAAGCGCGAGGAAAGTGGAACTCATACTTCTATTCACCGGTCCATTCGCATTAACTTTAAATAAGATCCCGATAAGGGGAAAAAAGAGCCTTATCACTACTCATTTCAAAAACTACAGCTAGAAACTCTTTCTCAGGGAACGTTCCCTCAAAATAAGATATCCGCATCTATTCCAACCCCTCAATCATAAGTCACTCCATGCTATCCTCCAAACAAGGATTTAAAGAATTCACTAATCGTATCAACAAAAACAACAAAACCCTGATTCCTAATAATAATACAGATTTTTTATTTTTATTTTTGAAAAGGTTGGAAGGGACATAGACCTTACCTCAACCCTTATTATTATCATTTAATGCCTTTGAATGGCTACAATTAAGACTATATGGTGTTTTAATGTGGCTAGAACAAATGGTGCCTCAAGTGAGACTTTTAAACACCCGACCTCGAGTAGTACCAGGGTGCCTCTAGTATGACTTCAGACCTCTCCGTAGCAGTACTAAATTGTGTCTTTTATGAGGCTTGAAAGACAACGGTGTCTTTGGTGAAGCTTGAACACCCGACCTCTCCGTTGAAAGTAGTTACGTGTCAGGGTATCTTTGATGACACTTAAACACCCGACCTCTCCGTTAGGAGAAGTAAGCAGTACGAGTTGAGCTAGAGCTCGTTGGTTAATAATAACAAAGATTTAAGATCAATCTCTAATCAAAAACTCCTCAAACGCGTTCTTCAAAACGTCTCCTATTAATAGAACCTCTTAGAATTATCCTTCATTTTATCAATCTCAACTATCTCCCAGAGAATATCACTCTTCCTAACCAAGTATCCCAAAACACCTCCTCATTCCATATCTTACGCTTCTCCGTTAAAAACTTAAGCATCTTCACAAACACATGCCCCTCCCTCAACCACTAGCCTGAAAATCACGACCAATGATAACCAATCTCTAAAAGTCGAGATGGGACATCCACATATTCTAAAACCTAAAATAAGTAGAGCCTTACTTTAAGAGATTGGCCTAAAGAACATTAGGATAATGAATATAACTTACCACCTTACGAAGACCTCCTCAATCATATCCGGAAACTCATCGTCAAAATTGGTATTAAACAAGAATCAATACAAGTAGCCACCACTCATCAACGCGACACCAACCAAGTAGACTGCGCATTAGAAAGCACAATATCTCTAGAATTACAGTTCCCAATAATCCTAACAAAGACCCTGGTCAAGGCTATCAATGCCGGAAGAGGGAAAGAGATTGTGTTGACCGATGATGAGGAATCCAAGCAATAAGCAGACCACACATATGATGAACTGAAGCGCCTCCAAAGAATGACCAAATGAATCATCTTCTCATATTTGTATCTCTCACATCACTCCATTTCTCAAAAATGCTTGAGTTCGTATTTTCATACTTCATTGTTTCAGCTACAAATTTTTAGTTAAGTTCGACAGATTTTATTATTCCTCGAATATGAAGTGCTTATACTCTATATTGGGAATATATAAGCCTGCCCAGATATGAACTCAATGAAATTTCTCTCAATGAACAGTGTGCAAACACATTCTCCAGCAGAAAAAGGAAAACATGGAAATTCAACTGAGAAATCAGGAAGAAATGGGCAGAAGTAGAAGGTATGGCATACAATTATTAAAGCAAATCAAACAATAGAAAAAGTAAAACCCTAGGTCGGTTTTCTGACATTTGATGTCATAAAATTTGAAAATTGTCAAATTAAATGATATATAGACAAAAAGCAGAGATAGTAGGATTGAATTAGAGGGCAAAAGAAGTGTTGTGTTTGTGTGTGAGAGAGAGATGCATACGCACCGGTGGCCGGACAGACGTGAGGGGGGAAGGGAGAATGGAGAATGGGGAGACTTACCTTGCCGGAGTTGAGGGAGGTAAGGGACCGTGAGTTTGGGGCTGTGAGGGAGGGAGGAAAGGAGAGAGAAGGGGGTTTTGCCGTGAGCGAGGGAGAGTGGTTTCCTGGGTTTCGCCGTGAGTGAGGGGCAGGGGAGGGGGGGTTTGGGCTGGTGTGGGTTAGGTTTTGGGTGAATTAATTGAGTGGGTCAAAATAGGAAATGTGAGGCTACGTATTTAGAAATTAGGTTGGCGTGGAATTAGTATAAAAATATATTAAGAAAAGTGGTGTATTAATAAAAAATGGTGTCGTTAATAGTGTTCTTCTAATTTTTATTGGTTAACTTGGTTAGATTCTAACCAAAAATTTAGAAAAATTTATCTTATTTTATGAATTATAAAAAAATTACTCGGTATTATTAATAATAATATATTTAATATTGTATCTATAATTAAAATTTCTTTGCATAAAATATACTACTAATAGATTTTAAATAATATTTTAATATTATTTTAAATTAATCTTTCAATAAAAAAGTGCGACAATATTTTTTTAGGGAGCATTAGCATGATGTGATTAACTTAAGGGGAGCGCTATTAATACCTCTCTTTACTCTTAGAGTCCGTTTGGTGTAGCGTTTTGAAAACGCTGTATTTTGAATACGCAGCGTTTTTAAAACACAGATTATTTAAAACGTGACTTTTTTCTTTATAAATGCGCTTGGGATTTATGTTAAAATGCAGTTTTTTATTCCCTACTGTGTTTTAAAATTTGTGTTTTGGGAAAAAAAAACTAGGAATTTCAGCATTTTAAAATGCTGCTGCATTTTAAATACGATGTTTTTTATAACGCAGCATTGAAACGCTAAGTTAAGGAATAAGCTGCATTTTAACCCTGCGTTTTGGCCAAAACGCACAAACAAACGAACTCTTAATACACTCATTATCTCAATACACCCCTTATATTAATTCTACATCAATTTTGAAATACATTACCCCCACATTTCCTATTTTACCCCCTCAATTAATTCACTTTAAACCTAACATAACACCCACCCACCCACCCCCTCCCTCCCTCCCTCCCTCGTTCACGGCAACCCGGTAACCCCCATCCCTACCCCAAAACCCCCATCCCTCCCACCTCATGGCAAAACCCCCTTCTCCCTCCATCCCTCCCTCCCTCCCACACGGCCCAAAACTCACGATCCCTCATCTCCCTCAACTCCGGTAAGGTAAGTCTTCTTATTCTCCCTTCTCCGCTTTTTTTTCTTCTACTCCCTTCTCTTGAAAACCTGATATTAGTGATGTTCGGTTAGGACAAACCGAACAACCCCCCGTTGTTTGATCACCCAAGGCCAAACAAAAAATTACCGAATTTTTTTCAAGGTCGTGGGTTTGGGAGAAGGGAAGAAGGAAAAACTGAAGAAAAAAAATAGGGGGCAGTGTATAAGAGAGATTTGTGAAGAATGAAAGGAAAAATATTGTGGTGGTGGGAGGGGACGGCTGCCACGTTTCAGGGGAAGAGAGAGAAGGGGGAGGGGAAGGGTAAGTGGAAGTGGAGAAGAAGGAAAGAAAAAAAAAATAAAGGGTATTTAAGTTTTTTAAAATAATGGCATTTTTGTAAATATTTTTTTGGGTGTATTAATAGCAAAGGGGGGTGTTAATAGCACTCCCCTTAACTTAACCAACCCATGGGAAATACTCTTAGAGCCCGTTTGTTCACGCGTTTTGGCCAAAATGTAGGGTTAAAACGCAGCTTATTCCTTAACTTAGCATTTCAATGCTGCGGTAGAAAACGTTGCGTTTTCAAAACGCAGCTGCGTTTTAAAACGCTGAAATTCTTAGATTTTTCCCAAAACGCAGATTTTAAAACGTAGTAGGGAATAAAAAGAAGCGTTTTGACATAATATCACAAACGCATTTATAAAGAAAAAAGCCGCGTTTTAAATAATCTGCGTTTTAGAAACGCTGCGTTTTTAAAACACTGCGTTTTCAAAACGCTACACCAAACGGGCTCTTATTTGATTTGTTCTAAGTGTTAGTGGCGAGTAGGTTACAACAATCTTTGAATACAACTACATTACAGCTGGAACCCAACTAATAAAACACAAGTATAAGATTTTGGGAAAAAATAATTAATACCAATAACTACCTTGGCCACAACATGTCGAAACAACTAAACATAAACCACAAGTTATAACATGTTTGGGAAATTAAACTGAGTTAAAGATATCACAGAGTGCACAAGGTCGACATACACGTGTCGGCTACCAAAAGAATAATGAGTACAACAATGTAACAACACTACCCAAAGTAAAGTCTACATGACCTTACATAACCATCCATTCTCACCAAAAGAATTACTATCGTTAATTACAAGCTCCAAGGGTTACAAAGCAAAAAACCACATGTTAGCTAAACGTGAACATTATCCGACCTCACCGCGAACTCCCTGGCTGGCTCAGATCTAAGGAAAAACATATAAATAACAAACGGGGTGAGTCGAAACTCAATAAGTTACTAAATGTAACTACATGTCATGGCATAATGCTCAACCGATAAATATAACATGATAATACATTTATATCACACAACTGAACGTGTAACATCATCATTGATATACAATTCACATAAGTCACACGTAGCACTTTGATGTCCACATAAGTACTCGTAAATAAACTACATTATAGAGGATACCATATCTCTTTGTCCATATTTGCGTTGCTCCTGCAATATACAAAATAACCAAACATGCCTCGATACCCGTGTATGTAGTATCGACGTCCCCGATTAATACCATCGGGTTCAACTAGCAAACCAAAGTCATGCGTATTGCTACAACAGTTGGGCTACTTCTCAACTGTGGCCAACGGAAGAGGGGTATGTGAACTCCGGTACGGCGACTTATAGCGATCACAAACATTGACTTGTGAAGACTATAGGTCGTCCCACCTTACTCGACCAACGACGCTAGCTAGACTTACACAATGCACAAGTAGGTGTTATTACTCATCTTATGCAAAAATAACTATGAAGTTCAAAAGTAGTGAACTTGACAAATAACAAGTAAATTATATTATTCTACCACCAAATCATCTAACATATGTTTGCAAGAATTCTAATCAACATACTAGAGCCATTTATAGGTCTCTACTTAACAGTACCACAAAATACGGAGGGCTAAAATCTTAGTCAAATGAACTCTAAATCACGTAGTAATTTGACATGTTGTTCGGGGGATTATAATCTTCCCTAAAATCGACTTCTTAGAATCATTACTAAAGTTCACAAAATTATGGCATAATTGCTATATGCAACATTACCCCATTTCAAGTCTCAAATTCTCTATTTATTCAAATCCTAAGGTTAATGTTCAAACCCTAGCACATCCAACATCATGCAACCCAAGTAAATAGCGCAAATAGGATTTATTCATCTCAACATGGCAATTTACACATGAGAATAACATCTATAGTGTTGGATGTGATGGCTCGATGTCCTGGCAAGAGGCCGGCGCCCTCCGAGGGCGTCCGCGTGGCATACTGGAATCTATGCGGCCGCATAAGGCGTGCACATAGAGTTTCTGGAAACCATGCGGCCGCATAGGGCGTCCGCATGGAAACTTTGTATATCGTATGCGGCCGCATAGTGCGACCGCATAGCGACGGGTTTTTATCTTTTAAGGGTTTTCTATTGTATCCATATATAAATAGTTGTATACCTAGAACGTTTTAAGGTGCGAGCCTCTAATAAAATTTCGTCAGTCCGTTGACCACAATCTCTCTCTCTTCTTTGTGATTGATCCTATTATACTCTGTTAATTTGTTTGCTAGTCTTCCGCTGTGCGCAACATATAGCAAGTCATACATGTTGATTGATGATCTAACATACTTTAAAGCTTAAAGCATACAAAAGGGGATTTAATAACTTACCTAGAACCGAATATCAAGCCAACAAAATCACGATCGAAGGCTCTAAAGTTGCTCCCCTACTCGACACCAACACAATGACGGTCTCGGATCGTCAATCGAATGGTTTGATCTTCGGGAACTCAAACACACACACTAATCTCACCAAAGCTCACACACACACTCAAAGGCTTCTATGGAGGAAATGGAGTGATTGTGGAGGGAAAATGGAGTCTCTTCACTTGACTTAAGTGGCCAAAATTTCAGAATAAAGGAGCTGATGACATGTCTCAATGAGAGCCACCCAAATGGTCAAAAAGTCCAAAGAGAAAAAGTCAAGATAAGCTACCGGGCTTCTATGTGGACGCATAGAACGGCCGCATAGCTTCCATGTGGACACCTAGAACAGCCGCATAAATTCCAGAAAATTGAGAGTTTATGCGAGCTAGCACTATGCGATCGCATAGTGCTATGGTTCAAGCCAAAATGTTTCTAAGCTGCACAAAGGTGATTCCAAGCACTCCCAAGCCATCTTAAGATGATTCAAACCTCAAACTAAGTCTGAAACCAACCCGAAACAACCTATAACAATGTAGTAAACATAGCAAGCCAAGAATAATAAATTACAAGGATTTAAATCACATATCAAGGCATAATTAAACTAACATGCTACTTAACACAAGTATAATATGTATGTCTAACATATCAACCATACAATAAGGCAAGTAAGTCACACGTAGGAGGAACCAGGGTGTTACAGATGTCGCAGATACAAATATGAAAAGATGATTCATTTGGTCATTCTTTGGAGGCGCTTCAGTTCATCGTATGTATGGGTCTACTTATTGCTTAGATTCCTCGTACACAATCTCTTTCCCTCTTCCAGCATTGATAGCCATGACCATGGTCTTTGTTAGTATTATTGGGAACTGTAATTCTAGAGATATTATATTTTCTAATGTGCAGTTTACTTGGTTGGCGTTGCGTCGATGAGTGGTGGCTACTTGTATTGATTCTTGTTTAGTACCAATTTTGACGACGAGTTTCATGTTCATTATCTTTATGTTCTTGAGGCCAATCTCTTAAAGTAAGGCTCTACTTATTTTAGGTTTTAGATTATGTGGATGTCCCGTATCGACTTTTAATGATTGGTTATCATTGGTCGGGATTTTCAGGCTAGTGGTTGAGGGAGGGGCATGCGTTTGTGAAGATGCTTAAGTTTTTAACGGAGAAGCGTAAGGTATGGAATGAGGAGGTGTTTTGGGATACTTGGTTAAGAAGAGTGATATTCTCTGGGAGATAATTGAGATTGATAAAATGAAGGATAATTTTGACAGGTTCTATTAATAGGAGAGACGTTTTGAAGAACGCGTTTGAGGAGTTTTTGATTAGAGATCTCATGAGTTGGAGACTAAGATATAAAATAAAGTAGGTGAAGGAAGGGGATTTTGCTAGTTAGTTTCGTAGGGTGATCGCTAGAAGGAAGAGATGATTTATGAAGGAGATTGATCTTAAATCTGTGTTATTATTAACCAACGAACTCTAGTTCAACTGGTACCGCTCACTTCTTCTAACGGAGAGGTCGGGTGTTCAAGTCTCACCAGAGATACCTCGACACGTAGAGCTGTCAAAGTGGTTCGCGCGGGCTACCAAAAAAATAACACATTTTAAAAAATTAATATAATCATTAGTATTATTTTTTATATAAAACTAATGTCAATAGTCAACATTAATCAAACACCCAAAGGCCATTAATCAAACACCCAAAAGTAATTTTGTTCCTGAAAAACATTAATCAACAGTGAGGTAGGGAGAGAAGGAAATAAATTTTTGTAGACATCAATGCTTTTTATAAAAAACAATAATCAAACACAGATAATCAAACACGGTCTCCAAAATCACAACAACGGTCAAATGTAGAATTAAAGGAAAGTACTTCGAAGAAACAAAAAAGTGTATTGCAGAAACTCTCAATGCTTAAAATTGTAAGTTTCATTGCTCCTTGTACAAGTTCAAATTTATAATTTTGTCCTTGCTCCTTAGATTGGCGGGCCAACCCGCTCTAATCTGCACCACATTGCCTTGACCCACAACCCGCGCGGGCTCAGTCTATTTAGCCCGTTTTTAAATAGTCTCATATTTTGCTAACCCAATCCTTTTATTTTGTGTGACAGCTCAAGACATAATCGTGGATAAATAAACGAGAATCACTATTCACACCCCTAAATTACTAAGTACACCCCTTCCATTATTACAAAAATGCCATTATAAAACTTGACATATTTGCCCTTTATTCGATTGCTACAAAAATATTATTAAAATGTTCGGTTAGACCGAACACCTTAAGGGTATTTTTAATTTTTTTTTTTTAAGGTTGGAGGGGACATAGACCTTACCCCAACTCTTATTATTATTATTGAATATCTTGAAAGATTACAATTAAGACTATATGATGCCTTTGGTGTGGCTAGAACAAATTGTTTGAACACCCGACCTCTCCGCTGAGAGTAGTAACGTACTAGGTAGGGCCGACCTTGAACTTTTGAGGGCCCATGGCCAAAAGAAAAAATGAGGCCCTCATAAAAATATAAAAATAAAAATTTTGCACAAATAATTTTTCACTTTTCATCTATCAATGTATTAAAAAAAATGTAAAAGCTATAAACATACAAGAAAAAATAAGTATCAAATAATTATTAAGAAAATCTAGATCTTCTTGTATTTTGAGAAGCAAAATCATCAATAGGGTCTTCAAAATTAAGTTTTTTTTCAAAATCTCATTTTCAATGTTTATGTATTAAATCTTTCTTGGAACACATAATTGAACGCAAGTATGATTTTATTAATTTTAGTTTTAAAAAATTAATATTATATAAGCCTCGATCTAAGCAATTTTTTATGACCCAACTAATATATACTCACCCCGTCCCTTAATTATTGTCTTTTTTGACCCGGCATACGGATTAAGAAAAAAATAATTGACTTAATTATTAATATTGGTATTGTGTGTCGTTTCCTTTAATACCCATTTGTATGTGGTCCATAATTAAAGTAGGGAAAAAAGGGTAATATGGTAAAAGTGATGTCATTAAAAGGAAAGTTTTTAAACAAGATAATTATTTTGAGACGGACAAAAAAGGTAAGAAAGACAATAATTTATGAAGAGAGGGAGTATATATATGTAAAAAATATATTACAAATAGAATACATTATATATATATATATATATATATATATTATGTATATAAATATACTGTGTATAAAAATTTGGGGCCCCAAAAATAAGGGGCCCATGGCCATTGCCCATTTTGACACCCCTCAGGGCCGGGCCTGGTACCAGGGTGGATCTGGTGTATGGCTTGAACAATCAACCTCTCCGTTAAGAGAAATGAGCAGTAATAAATGGGCCTTTGGTGAGGCTTGAATAACAACGATGCCTCTAGTGAGGCTTGAACACACAACCTTTTTAAGTACCAGGATGTCGATCGTCTTTGGTGAGACTTGAACTCTCGACGTCTCCGTTAAAAAAAGTGAGCAGTACCAGTTGAGCTAGAGCTCGTTGGTACCTTTAAGGGTGTTCGGTCACTACCCACCGAACAAATCTAAAGTTGCTCGGTGAGTACCGAACACCTCTAAAAGTGTTCGATCAGTGATTGTTGAACACCATTAAGCTAAATTTAATGGAGGTTGAAATCAAAATAAATTTTTTTGGGGTGTGACTTTGTGGGTTTTGATTTGTTGTTAATGCACTAAGACAGTTGATTTTTGAATATTTGTAAAGAAGATTTTGTTGGATGGAGATTTTACATTTTTTTTTTTGGGAAGAAAATGAAGTTTTATGAAGCTTGTGTGTGTGTGTATGAAATTGGGGGGTGGGGGTTGCAGGAGAGGGGCCGTGTGTGAAATTGCAATAGATAATGGGAGAAGGAATAACGGGGAAGGGGGAATAAGGTGGGGGAGGGAGGAGAGGGCTGCTGGAAAGAGGAGTATGAGAGGGGTAAAATGAGAAATTGAGAGACATACTTAATAATTAAAGGAATTTTTATAATTTATGTGGGTGACGCACTTAGAAAAGGGGGGTACTTGATAAAATAGTGGGTGCCAATAAGGATTAGGGCAGTGCTATTCCCACCCCCAAAATTACTAAGTATACCCCCTTTACCATTATTACAAAATTACCACAATTTCAAAAGACTATATTACCCTTAAAATTTTTGAGAACCTTAAGATATGTGTGGCACCCCTTACCGCACGCTTAATGGTATGTGTGGGTAAGGTATGTGCGGCGGACCAGTGCCGTACATTCCTTAGGGCGTGCGGTCAGGGGGTGCCGCACACTCCATTCGCAGTTTCCTCAAAAAAATTTTAAAAATTCATTAAAAAATTTAACCAAAATGGGTGTTTCAAGCCTAAGTAGTGGCTTGACTTTGTGCAATTTTTAGGAAGCTAAGTCGAAGTAGAAGAAGCTTCAAAACAAATGAAGAGGATAGAGAGCAGATGATAGAGAGAGAAATGTAGAGTATTTTAATTTTAGGAGAGAGGTGAGTTGGGTAAATAGTGTTTTAATTTGAGTGAGCGAGAATTGAGGATTTATTGTTCAAGGGTAAAATAGGAAAATAAGTGGGGGTATACTTAGTAATATAGGTGGTATAATATTTGAAGGGTGAGTGAACTAAGTAAATGAGTATATTTAGCAATTTTGGGGGTTGGAATAGCAAGTTAGGGTTATCTAAATAAACACAAAGAAGAAATGGAAAAGGAATGAAATCAGACAACGACGTCGCATAATAAACCAACAGCGGAGACTGGCATATGAACTTCAAACTGCAAGAACTTTCATAGAGGGGGTTGATTTCCTGTACATTTTCCCCAATTTGTTGTACAGCAAAGTCGTTGTCGGTAACACAATGCCCAGTAATTGCAGCATCAGAGCTCTCTGGATCCTCAACAATCAAGACACAGTTGTTTTCTCCAGGTAAATCCGTCCATTTTTAGGGTTTATCTTATCTTTTTTATATTAGATCCATTTTGGATCGTTCGAATTTTACTACTGTATGTTCATCTCTATTCGTGTTGAATTTGAGATTGACTTTGCTTTTTGTGATTGTAAATGATTATTGAGCAGGAGGTTTCCGGTGGTTGAGCGGCGTTGGAGTGCCGCTTGTAAGAGAGAAAACGACAGGTTGACTGACTTTGCGGCGCTACCGTACCTTCCTACGGATTCGGAGCTAGCTGCTGCGTTTGTTGAACGCAAAAAGAGGTTATTTCCAGCCTTACTTGTTATTATCATTTTGTTACTCCCTTTCGCTACTATTTTAGAATTTAATAACGCGTTCCTGGTCCCAAACAGATGTCAACCTTTTGAGTTTTGACTTTTTTTTTTTCCTCCATAAGTGAGTTTGCATATAATTTTATGTTAAAGCCATAGTACAACTTGATTCACTAGCTAAAAGTTGCTAATTACGCAGTCATGTTTAAGTGATGTATGGACGGAGGTATTAATTAATTTGATTTTATTGTTATTTGAATTAAACTTATTGGGAAAAAACATTGAAGATGATTGGACATGTAAATGTTGTAAAATAAGTGCACATGTTATATGATTGTTCATTATTGATGGTTAGGTTAGAATGTGGCGAAAGATTTAAATGCACATTGAAGGAAATGCTTGAGGTTTACCTTAAATGGTTGAAAACTTGTGGTACAGGATTTTATGTAGCAGGCAAAGTTTGGTCATGATGGGGGAATCTTATGTCTAGTCGATCCTGGGATATTTTTGGAAGGTTATTCATTGGTTGTGAGGATCATCGTTGTGATTCTCAAATATACTCGTTAGTGCATCGTCATAAAGAATTTAGTCCCCGTGCGGCTCCTGCAAATGGCAGACAGACTTTACCAGTGTAGCTTTCGAGCTTTATCCCTTTAAACATTATCTTTTCTAGACCAATGCAGTATGTGAGGAAATAGGATTTCTGAACTCCGGCCTCAACTGCAACATCAAGTCTTCATTTTACTAGACACTTATCCTTGATGCATACGGCTTTGTTCAAATCAAATATATGTTGAGATCCCCATGCAACTTTTTACTCCATGCCAGATGATAACAATGCACAGCTTTGATCAGCTTCAATCTCTGCACAACGGAGGATTAAATTGTGAACATTGTGCTTTGTGGAATCTCTTAGAGAACATTGTATTTTAGGATTAAACATCTACCAAGTGATTCATGAAGTCCATTGTATTTACCGTAGATAGTAGCACCCTTCTGCAGTTTTCAGTCTTTTCCTTAGCATATAGTTTTCAACTGGATTGAGTCCTCTTTGTTTTTAACATGTAAAGTTGAGATGCCATTGATTTGTTTTGATTGTAGATGGATTCGCATTGTCTGTTTTGTGTTGTATCATGGTGATTGCCCTTAATTAGTTATCCAGAAGTTATTGATTAATTATCTTTATCATATCTCTCCCCCCCCCCTCCAACTCCCACGCACACGCATAATAGTATTCTGAAAATGATGTTCATATACACGTGTATAGATCAATTTTTCTTACTAGTTTAGCTATAATATGCAGGGAAGGATCTGCCCGTGGGTATGGAATACGTGTAACTCGTTCAATTGAAGGATCAGATTCGTGGGTTGATGATCCAATTACACGCCATATTATAAGCCTTCATATTAACACAGAAGAGGAAGGAGAAAATCATCTCTTGTGGCCATTCGTTTTGCACATTAAAGGACATTATAGCATCCTTGTCTTCCCTTTAGTTGAACCCCGTCATTTAAAAGCATATGCAATGATGTCTAGAAGATCTGATTGCGGGAATTCTGTTGGAGTGGATGGAAGTTTATCTTCCCTTCTGCTTGATCTTCCATGCATCACAGGGTATGGTAAGTTACATGCAAAACTATTTGCAAAGATTTTTTCTACTTGATTGCAACCTACATTGATGATCGACCTCAGAATTCAACAGAGAACTCGTATATATAAAAAAATAAAAAACTTCGACAAAGAACTCTTATTAAATTAAATATTCTTCACTTTCAGACTGGTTTTTGGATCCTTCCTTCCCATTTGCACACACTTGTTTGTATCTTTGCCTTGCAAATGCAATTTAAAGTGTGTGTGTACTGCTTGTTAAGGTATATGATTCTATACAGACAATTGTCCCAGTGACAATCAATGGTCTCTTATATATTGTTAAATTGTGCATACTCTCTCTGACTTGTATCAGTGTGAACTTGGGCTTTATTTTGTTTTCAGCGTATCACTTCTATCTTCTGTTATTTTACATTAATGGTTTAACCAATATTTAAATTATTATATGAACTTCTTGCACTTCCCTCCTCTGATCTGTGGATAAGGCGGAACTCATATTTTGCTGTCAGGTTTTCCATTTGTCTTCCTTGGATTGCTTTTGCACTCAGAATAGCTTGTCAATACTTCTCCAGTGTGGTTTTGACTCTAGCTTGCTGCTTCACACCACAGCTTCTGGTAGCTTAGTTATGGTTTTTATTTATTTATTTTTGACTTCACTCTTGTAGACTCTACCTTAAGCCATATATGATGTCTCGCTTCGGCGCATTCTGCCTCCTCTTTTTCTCTTAGTTGTGTTTGTACCTGGTGCGCCGGATTGCTCATAATTGAGGGTTTGAAGGTGGGGTTCAGATTTCTAGCAAATCAGAGTGTGTTTTCCATGTCAAAAGCAGCTTGTTACTTATTTTTGATGGGATTTTGTTGATGGTGACTATCCCCTGCTTGTTTTAGTTGCTTAATGGGTTTGTTGATGATCTTTTCTTTGGTATTGGGTGTTCAATGACTGGGTGTCTAGCGTACCTCTGATCAATTTTGGTGTGTTTGGTGACGGGTTTGTAGGCAAGGCAGCTAGGCTGAGTGTTTACCTCAATCAGATCTATTGATCCCGTTGGACATTACTTCAGAGGATTGTCTGGTGGCTGGTTTAGTGAGATACTCATTTACCAAACAGAGAATGTCGAGTTAGTGACGTTCTGCCCTTGTGCTTGGGAGTTTTGGTTTTGTGGTATTTAAGGTTTATGATGATGAGCTCTTTCAGGGTAGTTGAAATTTAGTTTCTCCTTGGTGCAGTGGCTTAATGGTGGTTTCCGGATGCCACAAGTCAGTGAATGTGTGAGCTTTTGCAGGAGATCTCTGGAGAATTAAGGGTGGACGGTGGTGCGGCAATGGAGGTGACCTGGGATTTAGTTTTGTTGTTAGGGACTGAGTGGGTATTGTAATTTAACCTTCTATTTTTATGGTTGGGTTTGGAGTGTTTGGATGCATTGAAGTGTTTGGGTGTTTAATAAGGGTTGTGTATATTGTGATGCTTGTGTTAATGGTTGTAATCTAGTGGTGGTTAGGTTTTGGGGTCCGAAGGTTAATGTTGTGCTCTACTTTGCCAATCAACTAAAAAGATACTCCCTCCGTTCATAAAAAAGTGTCCATGTTTCTTCTTTAGGACGTTCAAAACAAAGGGTCCACTTTCTAAACTTTCCTTTTCAGGATGTTACTTTTACCATTTTTACCCTTGATTTGATTCCTACTTTAATTGATAGGTCCCACACCCACATGGGCATCAATGGAGAAACACACAACATCCTAATATTTATAATTGAGTTAATTAGCTTTTCTTAACTCATGTGCCGAGTCAAAGGACTCCTTTTTAGGAATGGAGGCAGTATTATATATTGAGGAGCCAAAAAAAGAGAGGAAAAGAAGATGTCGTGTTCCTAAAAGCTTTCACATGAGTCCCTTTAGGCCTTTAGTCAGAAGGACTATGCCTGTCACAGTGGCTCGAAATGAAAATCTCAGTTACGTTAAGTTCACCTGCTATTATAGGGTGGTGTGGAGATCATGAACCTTTTGGTGTTACTGTTTACCACTTGTTAGTTTAATCATTGAAATTGATGAGAAAAATATACTTGTCCAAATTGATGAATGGATGACTAAAGCTTTGTTCGCATGATGTACATATGCTGTTGGTCAAAGGGAATATGCCAGCTTATCTTTCTAGCACTCAGGCTTCTCTCTTGTATTTTTGAAGTTTTAGTCAAAGAGAGGCAGCAGAGTTTGGCAGTATTGTGGCCTAGATTTTTTACTTTGTGGTTCACCAGCTGAGTTGCCTCAAGCTTGACAAGATGAGGTTGAATCAAGATTGAACACAGGTTGCTTGAATCCAAATAGGTTTGAGAGCTCAAGCAGTTCAAACACTATGTCTGTATTGTGTGGTGTTGGGGTTGGGGTCGGGGGGATGCCTCAATGTTGCTGTGGATTATAGTTATGCTGCTTTCTTTCTGTATTGTCAAGCATGAGGACTACTTCATTTGAAAAGCCTTGCTAAGTTTTTGAATTACTTGAAATATCTAGTTTTCATCAGCTCATGTGAACTCTAGAATATTCAGACCCTACTTTCTGCCTCCAATTGCAGCGCATTAGACTGATTTCATCCTGAAGTATCAAACATGGGTTGCACATAATTGGGTCCTAAAAGGTCTACTTCACCTGGTGTTTGTCGATTTCAGAGTTAGGGATGGCAACTTGTTGGGTATGGGACGAGTTTGGCATTTCCATACCCGTCCCCGTTGTGAACCCTCCTTTCCCAAACCCGTCCCAACACGCTAGACCCAACCCCATTTTCGTCCTGCAAACCAGCTACCTGAATGCAACTTACTGAGTTCAAGAAATATAGGACGATTATAGTTTCCAAACAAAATTAAAAAATTCATGAACAAAGATGGATTAGAGTTTTATGAGTTAGCTAAACTTAACATAATCAGTAAAAATTTCAATGGAGGAGAAAAGCTAGTACCTATAGGAGAGATGAATTTGCTGGAGAGAGAGATGGACGGAGAAGGCACTACCACGGGGTGGAGAGAAGGGGGGGGGGCGGGGAGAGAGAGAGAGAGAGAGAGAGACCGATGCAATTCACCAAGGTCGGCTGATTAAGGGGCTGTTGCTCGACGCTGACGCTGGAGTCTTAGTCTGTGCAACACGATGACATCAGAGTATTAGTCAGTATTAGTTTGCTCGACGCAACGAGCCCGGATCCTCCACCTCAAACTTGAAATGGCTGGAGGTTGCAGAGCTTGGAAAGGCAGCCGTTAAATTGAGTGGACTGACTGAAACCCTAAAGAATAGGATTTTTTATACAAGGGGTTTAACTATACTTTCTAATTTCTATTAAGGATAGAGGTATATATGTAAATAGCTTATAGTCGGGTTTGGGTGTTTCCCATACCTGTCCCAATCTGTCGGGTTTTCAGAAATGTGTCCCAAACCTTTCCCATTTGGGGAGAATATATTTTGGGTTTGGGATGGGTACGGGAATTCTGCCGTTGCTATTCACAGTTTTTTTTTTTTTTAGATAAGTAAGATGTAATATAAACAGAGATCGACAAAGCAGGTGTCGCGCCCTTTGTACACATGGAGTATACTCAAAAGAATTATAAGACACTAAAGCTATCCACGAACTCTACAAAAGAATTAGCCGAAGACCCAATACCATCCATGCACCAAAAAAACAGCAGGTGAAGAATGGAATTCTTCAAAACAAAGGTCTTTCCTCATTGTCAAAGACTACGATTCCTCTCCCTTCATATAGTCCAGCACATTCCCAAGGGAATAGCTTCCCAAATAAAGTCCCTCCTCCTACGTTTGAACAAATACCAGCAACGAAACAACTCCTTGATGGTACCAGGCATCACCCAAGAAAGATTAAAGACCTGAAAATTATGTTCCATAACTTGCTCGCCACCTGACAATGAAGCAAAAGATGATTAACGCTCTCTCCATCCCCTTTACACATGAAGCACCAATTCACATACATTTTGCTCTGCTTCCACAAATTATCGCCCGTAAGAATGGCTTCGTTAACTGACTCCCACACACACAAAAAAAAAAAAAACTCTATCCCGAGCCTTGGTTTTCCAAACTTCTTTCCAAGGAAAATGCCCCCTCTCAATATTCCCCATATTGCAAAAGAAAGATTTGACCGTGAACTTTTTGTTCTTCGAGCATCCCCAAATAACCTTATCCTCACAATTAATGTCGATATGCTGCGAATATAATAAATCGGACAGATGAACAAAAGTCTCCACTTCCAGTCCTATAGATTCCTTCTAAAAACAGGATTTCAAATTATCCTCTCACTCAAAAGAAAGGAGAGAACTAACTTTGGCATTCTTGTCGATAGCAATGTTGAAGAGAGGGATAAACTCTCTACAACTCCAAATCCCCACACTATTTATCTTTCCAAAAATTGACAGTCGACCCATTACCAACTTAAAAAGAGATATTATGCGCAAAAAGTCCCAACCTTTCTTTATCCCTTTCCAAACACCTACCCCATAAGTAGCAGTCATCTCGTTCGAACACCAAAAAAGATTGCCACCCCCATACTTACTCACCAACAGTCTCTGCCAAAGAGCATTTCTATCAGTCAAATATCTCCAAAGCCATTTACCCATCAAAGCATTATTAACCCTTCGCAGGCTTTTAATGTCTAGGCCTCCCTCTTTGCGACTCAAACAAACCTTGTTCCACTTGACCAAGTGGTATTTCCGCTCTGCCGATGAGCCTTCCCACAAAAAATCCCTCACCAATTTTTCTAATCTTGACAGGATATGAAGTAATTCGGCTAAGTGGAAAGAGTACTTTTGATAACCGTGGGGCGAGCCGCCTTCGAAAGACACTGCTTTACCCACCCAGCCAAATGACGTTGGAATCTCTCAACCACCGGATTCCAAATGGTAGCACTCTTAGAGGGGGCACCTAACGGCAAGCCCAGATAAGAAGTCGGGAGGTGAGAAATCTTACAACCAAAAAAAGGAGCCAACTCTACAATATTCTTTGCATTCCCGATCGACAAAATTTCACTCTTGGTAATATTAACACGAAGCCCCGAAACTGCATGAAAGAACAACAACACCATCCGAAGGAAGCCTAACTGAGAAGCCTGGACATCACAAAATACTAGAGAATCATTGGCAAACAAGAGGTGAGACACCGATACTGAAGGTTTTCTACCATTCCCACTCTGAAGCCGCGAAAAAAACCTCCCGCAAAAGCTCTATCTCCCCGTAAACTCAAAGCCTCCATAATTAAGATGAAGAGAAAAGGGAGAGAGAGGATCACCCCGACGAAGGCCCCTCGAACTCGCAAAGAAACCTGTTGTCTCCCCATCAATAAGCACCGAAAAGCGCACCGTAGAAATACAAAACATAATCCATTTCCTTCACCTCTCTTTAAAGCCCATTCTATTCAGCAAATAGATGAAAAAGTCCCAGTTAATAATCATAAGCTTTCTCGATATCCAGTTTACAAACATAGTTATTAAAGGCGGAAGGCGAGAGGTACTTTTTCAAGGCGAGAGGCGGGCGAGCAAAAGGCGAACAAGGAGATAATTAAGAAAAAATAATTTAAAAATATTATATGTTGTAGATTTTTTCATAAACTATTTATAAATAAAAATACTTTATGTAACTTAGTCCACAAATAATAATAATAACCCTATTTTTAACTTTTAAGTTATGTATTTAAACAAAAAATTACATTTTTTTCTTGAATTTCTTGAAAATTCAAAGGTTAAAAGGTGGATTTTCAAAAATATAAACAATAACCATCTATATCTTCTTCAAATCACCCATCCAACTTTGAATCGAGTACACTCTCCGACCTTTTCGTTCATCCGGCGAGATTCTGCCGGCGCCGGCCACCGGCGAACTTTCCGGCGAGATCTGGCCGTAAAAACTACATGGATTTGATCGCCTTCTCAAGGAGATGACGAATGTGGCCTTGGATTGGGCAAATATTAGTAGATTGTCTAGATCTAAGAAAATAAATCTAGATCTAAAAAAAAAAAATTCGAAATCCGGCCAGAGTTCACCAAGCGTCGCCTTTGCTCGCTTCTCGCCTCCCGCCTAGGCGAAACAGGCGGTCGCCTCGCTTCTCGCCTCCCGCCTAGGCGAAACAGGCGGTCGCCTGGCGTCGCTTCTCTAACATCGCCTCGCCTCGCCTCGCCTCGCCTGAGATTTTTGAGGCGACATACCCTCGCCTCGCCTCTCGCCTGAGGCGCTCGCCTCGATCGCCTTTAATAACTATGTTTACAAAGCAACCCGGGCACTCCACTCCTCATTCTGTCATCCACAATTTCGTTGGCTATGAACGAGGCATCAATAATTTGATGCTTCCCCATAAAAGCGTGTTGAGAATCCGATATTACCTTACCCACCACCTTTCTCAAACAGATGGAGAGCACCTTGGCAATGAGTTTGTAAACACCTCCAATAAGGATAATAGACCTATAATTCTTAATATCAATCGCGTTTTTCTTCTTCGTGATCAACGATATGAACGAGGCATTAAGGTTTTTTTCAAAAGCATTATGCGAATGAAAAAAATGAAAAACCTCCATAATGTCGACCTTAATAACCTCCTAACAATGTTGGAAAAAGGCCATAGAAAAGCCATCGGCAGCCGGCGCCTTATCGCCATTCATACTACGAAGGGCTGCCCCTACTTCCTCCTCAGAAAAAGGCACCTCCAAAAGAGATCTATCCTCCTAGTCTATCGAACTAAAAACAATACCATCCAACTAAGGGCGCTGAACACCACCATCAGAGTACATAATAAAAACCCACTATTCCATCCTTAATAACAAATTTATCATCCAACAAGACCCAATCGATGGAGATATTATGAATCCGGTTCGCCCTCTTGTTAGCGTTCGCAATCCGGTGGAAAAATTTGGTATTCTTACCCCCCTCTTTAAGCCATTGCACCTGCGATTTTTGTCTCCAACAAATTTCCTCGCAAAGTAATAATCTCTCTGCCTCCTATCTCAACTTAGTCTGGCGAATGATATCCGCCTCAGGTGGTACTCCAAAAACTTCTTTGGCATCTAGACACTGGATATCATCTACCACAGTCTTGAGTCTCAGCTCTATCTTACCAAAAACCTCCCTATTCCATATTTTAAAGATCATTCTTCAAAAACTTCAACTTTTTGTCAAATCAAGATTCTAGCTAGGAACATTTCATTCGTTCTGTTTGCCTATGTTTTATTTGGGTAATGTTTTTTCACTCCATTTTAGTATTTAGAGGATTGTTTTTTATATATTGAGCTTGATCGTCCCACATGCATTAAGTTTCTTTTCTTTCAATGGACAGGGCATTTATGGTGGCTCACGCTCTAGGTGACATAATTACCGGAGATGTTTCGGAACCTGAAGTAGTTGTAAATGCATCTCCTTCAGTAGGAGGATTGTTGGATTCCTTAACTGGCAGTATAGGCATCTCAAGTATTTCTGCTAGAGCAAAACCCATGGCAGCACCAGTTGCTTCTTCAACCACATCCGGCAGTGCTGCTGGTGGAGCTGTAACATCAGATGCTCCAAAGAATGGGTCGAGGACGCCAGATAAAGATGTCCTTCGAAGTTTCATCAGTAGCGCAATGCCCTTTGGTTGGTAATTTTTATTATGGTATTTCTCATCTTAAAGTTTGTTTATTGTAAGGTCCTTGTCAATCAACTCAGACCAACCCCAATGTTTATTTTCCCATGTTTTGGTTCTTCATATAGGTACACCCCTGGACCTTAGCCCCTCCAACTTTTTTGCTATTAAGAACAATGGCTTCTCATCAGCAGATCTACCTCATCCGGACCGCAAGCAACCTGCTTGGAAACCATATATTTACAAAGGAAGGCAAAGGATACTCTTTACCATTCACGAGACAGTTAATGCTGCAATGTATGACCGAGATGAGATTCCAGATAGTATATCAATTTCTGGTCAAGTGAACTGTCGAGCAGAATTAGAAGGATTACCTGATGTTTTGTTTCCTTTAACGGGGTTGGATTCAGCTCGAGTTGAGGTATTATCATTCCATCCTTGTGCTCAAGTTCCAGAACAGGGTGGCGATAAGCAGGCCGTGATGTTCTCGCCGCCATTGGGTAATTTCGTATTAATGCGTTATCAGGCATTGTGTGGTTTTGGACCTCCAATCAAGGGATTTTACCAGCTTTCTATGGTCTCGGAAAATGAAGGTGCATTCTTATTTAGGTTGTCCCTCATGGAAGGTTATAAAGCTCCTTTGACAATGGAGTTTTGTACAGTCACTATGCCTTTTCCCAGAAGAAGGGTATTATCAGTTGAGGGGACAGCTTCTATTGGAACAGTTACGAATACGGATCACTCTGTTGAATGGAAAATTATAACAAGTGGCCGAGGAGTTGGTGGGAAGAGTATTGAAGCAATGTTCCCTGGAACTGTAAAGTTCGCTCCGTGGCATACTCAAAGGCTTACCTCCTTTGGTTCTGGCCATGGGGTTATTGCCGATGACGACAGTGACACCGAAGCAGAGTCAGCAAATACCATGGTGAACGTAGAGGATTTCTTAATGGAGAAAATGAACAAGGATCTTCAGTCTGTTGACCTAGAGGAGCCATTTTGCTGGCAGGCATACAACTATGCAAAAGTAAGCCGTCTTTTACGATTGTGGCTTTTAGTTTCGAGCTGATCTCTTATATAAATCTACTTTTGTTTGCTTGGTACTGATGCTGTTTTACACTTCTTTTTCATAATTTGTTTGCTAGGCCTTCTATTCTTTTTGAAATTCATGGTCATGTGTCCAGTTTTGACTTTAACGGACTGCACAAAATTATGGATAGTTATCTATTGTTGGTTAAACCTTTCTTTCCCCAAAGACTCTGAAGTATGATTTCAGATTGAATGGAGCAAGAAGAGCAAGTAAATTTTTGATGCAGAACCCTTAGTGTGGTTGGATAGATATGGACTTTGGTGGTCCAACAAAGACCATGGGTTATATGGAAGTCAACGTGTCCTCTTGTCCAATAGCAAATTAGTGCTCATGGTTGCTTAGAGGATCATAATTTACTTTATCACCTCTTATTAAAAAAAAATTTACTTTATTTTTCCGATCAGAAATGAAGAAGATTATATTAATAAACATTAGTATATGGAGACGGATGAGAAGTCTGTTGGAACAAGACAAAAAGAACAGAAGAACAAAAAGAAGAAAAACATAGGAAAAGTAGAAAAGCAAAGCACTCCAATCACAGATGATCTCTGAAAAGGGAACAACGGTAAAAGTTCACAGCTCTGACGCCCTGAGAGAAGCCAGAAACACAACTTTCTCCACCACAGCATCAAGGACAAGGCCTGATCCCCAAAGATTCTGGGTTTACGCTATGCACCAAGGAATAGCAAATACTCCACACTGCCATAGAACCGAACCATCCTCTTGTTGCCCTCGCCCAAAACCTCTAAACTGCATCTGGAGAAATGTAGCAATAGAAGCAGGACTAACCCAAGGCTCTCCAAGCACCCCAATGAGACTATTATTTTGATTCAAAGTTCGGTAGCGGTAGCCCTAGTCCTAGGCTCCTAGAAATTCTAGGAGTGTAGTGGTGGCTTAAAAATAAAGCTGTAACCACCCTAAGATGACAGAAGTTGATAATTTACTAAATCTAAGCTTTATAAGCTTATTGTGTATTTCTACTGATCCCTATTCAGCAGGTTATCCCTGCGCCCCCTTTTCTTCTCTTTTCTATTTGCGTCTGTAAGTTACTCTTCTTCATCAGCTTTGTTTTTTGCTTAAAAAGGACAATGATAAAAGGGAAAATACCAAAAAATCCCTTAAAAACCTTTTAATCCAAAAGATCGTCAAAAATATTATCATAGACACATAGTTTCTATTATTAAATTTTTAATACTAAAAAGTCTGAATATCAGCAAAATCCCCAACACCGTTTAAAACTTTTTTTCTTCGACTAAAATACCCTTTTAATTTACTACCAAGTACCAACAGTACTTAAAGATACAAAGGATCACTAAAAGATTTTTCTAATGAAGACAAACCTTAAGTGTTCGGCGGCTCTGTCTACAGCAAAACAAACATGAGGTTATCGAAGGTTGATACTCTCTCTCTCTCTCTCTCTCTCTCTCTCTCTCTCTCTCTCACACACACACACACACCCCAGTATATAGTCATTGTAGCTTGTTGCTTGTAGCATAAGCTTAGGTAAACCTCCATAGTAATTGCAAATATTGAATAATTAAATCTAATAGGCCATAAATTATTAGCCTATGTAACGTGTATGTCAATTTGTGAGTAAGATATATTTTCACTTGTGGATTCACATCATTTGAGCACGTTGCAATATGAACACCATCAATGAAGTCGTCCAAGTTCGCCTCATATTAAAAGCTGTGAAACTAAAGCAATGAAGCCCAAGGCAGAAGAAGATTCTAAAAATAAACAGATTCTGGTCAGTGGGTGATTGTTAATCTATAACACTCTCTGTTAAAGGCAGTGATCCACCCATGAATTTGAAGCAACTTATCAGTTCGTTTCTTAAGTTAACCCATGATATATAGATTTGTTAATGATGCTTGACCTAAAGGTCATCTTAATCCAAAAATTAGAATTTCTTAATGATGTTAGTGATTCAGTAAAATATAGGACCTTAATGCATTAAAATTGTATATTTTGGACTCTTTGGATAGAAGAACTTTGTATGGGATTTTTTGGATCGACCTTAATATTTTTGGTGTCTTTTCTAAGATAAAAACCAGAGACGAAAATATGGTTTAGAAGTTTTTGGATGGAATGATTACCGATAGATTAAGGTGGTTCCAAGTTGAAAATGCCTAGTTTCCGTGGTCCATGTATTTTATCTTTTATATCCTATCTCCTATATTATGCCGAAGAACATCTCGGAAACATTTTTCATATGTTGTCTTGAGGGACTTTTAAGTTCCGCTGTAAGTGGATGATGCATAGAACCAATTTTTTTAGGAAATTATATTAGCTTTTAATTAGTCCTTGAAAGGGTATTGTGCATGGATCAAATTCTCATTTGATGTGTTATAGCATGCACATCTAATTGTCAAATATTGTCATAAAATTGGTGTTAAACATGGAATAAGCACATTTTCAACGCTTGTGGTATGTAGAACACAACATCACCTAATAAAACCATCTACCATACGGAAAGTTCGGCGTGTCGATGTGCATGACAGATAGATGAGTCTGGTACTAGAAGAAATGCGCCCCACCCCCATATCGAAATCGAAGACTCCAAGTAACAGAAATGTTTAGGCTTTATGGCAGCTTTGCTAGGTGCAATTTATGAGCTGGAGATGTTATGGTGCAGGTTGGGTAGGTGATTCAAAACATGATGTGGATATGCTGTTTCTAGAAACGTAGGGTTGATGGTTAAATATCTTGTTGGTTTGATTTCTGGCAGATTTTGCAGGGTTGTGACTGGTGGTAGGAGGTGTTATTGTCAGTGGAGGTCTTGTTGGCATTGCTTGCTGGTGGTGTGGTGATAATTTGGTGTTGAAATAGGTGCGTTTTTCTTGGGTTGGAAATAGGGTCAGCATTGATAGTTATATCAGTTGCAGATGATGCAGGAGCTACTTGGAGAAGTGTGAATATATACATTTATACATACATATATACTTATTCACACACTAGTTAAAATGACATATGCAATGCGTGTGCAAGATTGATAGTATCATCAAATGTAAAAAATAAAAATGTAAATATATTAAAAATTACCAAAGGTGATGATTATTGCCTTAGCAATTTGTGAAAAAGAAATTATCTGAGGAATGTTGTTGTATACACAGGAATGTTGTTGTATCGAGTGTATCATAAAAAGAAAAACCTTTGATGAATTACTTTGCATTGTTGGCAGCAGAATGGGTGGAATGGTGGCGGTGGATGGGGGAGTTGTTGGTTTAATTGGAAGGAGGGAGTAACCGCAGATAGCGTTGCTAGACGTGGGAAGGAGTATGACTGTACGAGGACTGTGATTGAGTTATTTTTTAATTTTTACCCTTGGTTTCATATTTGTATAAAGTAATTGATTAGATAATAGAGCCTAATTAGTATTTTTAGGGTTGAAGGCAATTTTTGAGAAAGTAAAAAGCGTGACAAGGCTTCATTTCCAGCCCTCACGCTTTATAGTAGTAATATATATATATATGTGTGTGTGTGTGTGTGTTGTTGTATGTGTGTAGTTGAGCATAATCTAGAAAGGATTGGGACTGGTTGATGTTGGTCCAATTGCTTTGTGTAAAACTGATTTAATGGTTGCATGAAAGGTTTCTGAGCTGTGAACAGCAGTTTCTCAACAGTAATTTAGCTAGACTTTACTTTGAGAAGGAACTAGCCCATATTGGGCTACACTATGTCAACTGGATGACATGTTATAAAATTTAACATCTCTAAATTCAAGTTATATATATATATATATATGTTTATTGCAGAATTATAGCTCTCAGAAACAAGCCATGTCTAATGCTTGGTTACAGGTATCGTTTAAGATGGCAGGCACGTCACTATCAGGAGTGTCGATTGATCCTAAATCTGTAAGTCCACATACCTCTTTGTGTAATCTTTCTGCAGAAATTGAATCTCTCTCTCTCTCTCTATATATATATATATATATATATATATTAGATAAATTTATGCACTTGCAACAGGAACTTATAATGAGATGGACGACACTGGTGCGTAATCTCCTCTTGTTAATCTTTCTTTGATTTAATAGGAAGATGAATAAAAAGGAGAACATAAGTCCTCGGCATTTTCTCAAATCCAATATCTTCCCGTGGACCTTCAGCTTTTGCACAAGAGACTTTTAGATCTTTGTGCATGTGGCCTTTGCTTTTGAGGAGCAACCCCTTCCCCTAACACACACACACACACACGACCATGAACGAACAAAGAAAACCTTACCCTAGTCATTGCCTTTAAACTTTTCCCATCATAGATTATACTTTGTCAGTTATGTTTCTGGTTTTGTTTTGGATTATGAACTTTGTTTGACAATATGGTCAGTGACCTATAAGAGCTCCTGGAAGTAGATGTATCTTGCTCGTATTTAATATTGAGAGAGATTGGGCTCCGAGTTTCTGATAACCATTGCTGTGTGCAGGTAACAATCTTTCCAGCTGTAAAAGCTCCTGTGGAGTTTTCAACTCAGGTAATCATGTCTTCGAATTTGTTGCTTTTATGTAAGGTTTTCATTCTCATGGTTATTTCTGAACATTATCTAGAATGCACCTCATGTATTGTAGCATGCCTGGGACTCTTAGTAAGGAACATACTAGATGTATAGCACCATAATTCTCTCTCTCTCTCTCTCTCTCTGGGTCTGAATCACTGTTCGTTACCTGCAGGCAGCACCCATAGAATTAACTTCTTTGTAATCAAATATTCGGGAAACAACACCGGTTGCATAATCTATATGGGTTAGAGCTTTGAAAACTTCTGTTGTATTGAAACTACTTGTTTTTCTGCACATAGAGGGAAATGCCTCAGTGAGTCACCAAGTTCACATGTAGGGGTGGCAATATTTTATCCATTCCATTAATCCGTCCAACTTACCCATTATAAAAGACTTATTAACCATTTAAAACCCAATAACTTAATTGGGGTTTAAACGGTTCACCCAATAGAAACCTATAATAAAAATGGGTAATTACCCAGGTTACCCGTTAGATTCATGCATGTCTAATATATACACACACACACACACACACACCATTCGTCGACCATTTAAAAAGAAATCCATAGCACTTTGAATCAGAGCCATAACTTCTCGTTCGTTCGCCGGATCGAAGTGATTCACTTCAGAATGCTATGGATTTCTTTTTAGTTGATCTACGAATGGAGTACGACTTTAGAAACATATGTAACGTCCGTTCTTATTTCTTTGACTTTGTCTTAAACTGCATCTTGCCTCAAGTAGCTACTATAGGGGTACATGCCCTGTGAATTTGACCTTCTACCAAGTGTAATAATAAATAAATTATAGTTTTGATGTAATTGGATCGACAAAGGAAAAGATTTGATTAGTTTTTATTTTAATAAAAAAATTATTTAAGCAAAAAAATGTTGATTATCTGGATTAGATCTGATCTGAATTTTTTCTTTTGGCTTTGGATCAATATTTGATCCATTTAGTTTGTGGATCTGATGTAATCAATTGAATAAGAAAATGCTTTAAAATATTTTACTGTACAATACTTTAATGAATTGAGGTGTTGTACAGAACAACACTTCCAAGCATTTTCTGAGTATATTCTCTCTATAGTTCATTTTCCCTCGTAAAAGGTGACTGAGTTTATTGGGTAAATTTGGATAATACCCATTTATTATTTGAAACTTTTGGCTGTTACCCAATTATACCAATTAAAGAATAATGGATATAATTGGACAGTACCCATACCCATTTAACTTTATTGGGTAGATATTTGTTGTACCCAAACTTAACCGGTAGTACTGCCACCCCTGTGCCTTTGTGTGGGTACTGTTTATTTGTATACAGTTAACATATAACCCTGTAAAACTAAAACTCCCTTTCCAAAATTAGAAAGTAATCTTATTGATTTGCAGGAATAACCAGGGTCGGGCCTCTGCCTAGCCTAGCAAGGCCATGCCCCCCAAGAAGTTTTTAGAAGTATCTTTAAGGCCCCATATATTTAGTGGTTGTAACATATAGATCTTAAAAAAGTGTACTCTTCACCCCTCTCCCCAACCTGAAAAAATCAAAAAAAGATTTAATTGTTCACTAATAAATTATTTGTAGTTATGTTTTCGCCATTACTACCTGTTTTTGTTACTTTTAGCGTGGACTTCCCATTTCCCAACAATGAGTAGTGTCTAAATTTTTTCCTTGTTATTTTATTTTTTCCCTTAAAAGTGTGCATTATTGTTTCTCTCTTCACAATAACGAGTAGGCTTAACATTTCTCACACAATAATGGGAGGCAGCTCCATTGGGTATGTGTTGGATCATTTGGAGGGAGAGGAATTGCAAGGTGTTTGAAAATGAGGAACAATCCATTCAGTTTTTGAAGAATACTCTGCTCAGAACTTTATTTTTTTGTTTGGTGTTCAGGGGCAGGGGATCTATACGTTTATATTACTGACCCCTATAATCCTTTTGTAGAGTTTGTGAATAGTATTTGATGGTTTTTTATTTTTTGGCAAGTATACTTCTAGTGTGCAAGACGCATCACCTTTTTTTGACCTTTTTTAGCTATTAAAATTCACTTATCAAAAAAAAATAAAAAATGCTTGGCTCTCCAAAACTTAGGATGCCTCTGGAAATAACGTATCTTTGTAAGATTGTTCCAAAAATGATAATTCGTAGATGATCTTCTTTTCATATTTTAGTAATGGATGTAAGACTTGACTGCCATGATAGCATCTGACATCCCCTGTGTATCTCAGATGCACTCAAAATGACTAGTGTTGAACCCCCTGGTATCCACATGAACAAGGGAGCGACTCCCGCCAACTTAAGACCAGCTCCCTGCGGATATTGCCTCACTTAGTTCAATGGTATAGTTGTGCTAGGGGCCAACTTTCCCATAATTTGCTAGATGGCTCTCTGAGGTAGTGCTTCTATATTACCGGTAGGGGAATCCACTTTCGAAAATATTTATGTCATACCTTCTGATCAGTGTCTGCTTTTAAGCCCTTGCTAATGTTGCTTTACCCCCCACCCTTCTATAGAATTATACCAAGTACTATCTTTGTCTCTCGTTTTGATTCTCATCCCATTCTTTCCAGTGCTTTGTGTGAAGACAGATTACAATGGACATTTCTTGGACTGCCACCCATGTTATTGATAAACTGTAGATCCCAGTATATGTCTGAAGTTCTTTCTACTCCTTCCGTCCCTAATGAGTGTCCATTTTCAGTTTTCACTAAAATTAAGGAAGTTGACTTTTGGGCCATTTTCAGTAGCACATGTACATTAATGCCCTTAATTTCCACATACAACATTAGAAGTCTACATGTCCATAAGTGCCAAAGGAGAAATTAGTAGACTTGTACAAAAACGGACACTCATTTAGGGACAAGAAATTTTTAAAAATGGATTACTCATTTAGGGACAAGAGATTTTTAAAAATGGATTACTCATTTAGGGACAGAGGGAGTAGTATTTTTTTGTTGGATGCTAAATAAAGATTGGTAGTTGAGAACCAGAGCACATAATGGTGTTGTGAACATAGAGAAGAAGTGTGGTTCAAGGGAAAATCAATTTCTCTCATCCAATTGTAAAAGCGCCTGTGGCCCTGTCTAATGTCTTGGTATAGATACTTGGTAAAAATGTCGTGCATCCTCATGACGCATGTCAACCCTTCTTGAAAGTAGTAAAATTATCAAATTTTATTTAATCATATGATTAAATGCAGAATGTGTTTTGGTAAGATGCGATGCGTGATATTTGGATTTGGTAGAGTTGGTGTCCATTTTTTTTACTAATTAACATATGGATTGAAATCATATTAAGTTGTTTCATTTTTATTGCACAGGTTATATCTGGGGATTATATTTTGTGGAATACGTTGGGAAATGTTCCAGTTACTGCCCTACCGAAAGGATAGCAGATGCATGGAAGATCAGGAAATATACTTTAACAATTTTGGTATACCAAGATCCCTTTTTTGTCTTCTTGGTGGAGCTGCACTGTTTAAATATGTTTGTGCTTGGCATGAGAGAGATTTCTTATGGTTGGGGTCCAGAAAGTGGATATGGTTAGCTTCATGGCATTGCTTGCAGATGTAACAGAGATGATGGGCAATGGTATTTTAGATTCTACTGAAACTTTACTCACCTACTGGAAAAAGATTGTTGTGATTATTGTGAGTGTGCCATTCTTTAGAGCTTAAGTGACTTCGAAATCAAATATAAAATGGAACCACTGGGACTGGTTGACAGGTTCCTTTTATTTGCACGGTGGTTGCTATTTTTGATTGTAGTAAGCTATTGATGAGAAAGGTAAAGGGCTCGTGGGACTTGCAAATGTTTCCTTGTCTTGAAAAACATAAAATTTTGGTTATATTTTGAATTGTTTGGCGTAAAGTACACTAGTTAAAGCAACTATTTGGGTCTCATCTGGGTTGTATTTTCCTGATAAACAGATTTTCTTGACGAGGCTCTAACAAATTATTAGTTCTTTATGGATATTAACATTCATTTATGGGTACAAATTCTTTTTGCTTGGTTGAAGTCATGATGCACAGAGTCGCAAGCTCTTGGTACTGTGGCCTTAGGATTATGAGTTTGCTCTTGTTACTGGAGGCCTTAGGATTGAGTTTTCACGAGACTTGTGGAATTAATGTTTTGATGTTGTCAATCTCAAAGAGAAGCAATATCCGTTTTCAGGGCCAGGTTTCATCTCCCTTTGCAATGCATTGATTACATCTTTATATGCTGCCAGGGGTGTTAGGTAAATTGAGCCTGCTTGAGCTTGGTCTGGACTCGGTTTGTTTAAAGCTCAACTTGACTTGACTTGTGTTTGGGTTCAAGGCGAGCTATGCGCAGTCCAAGCCAAGTATCCTAGTTTGTAGGGTTATACCCGACCATCCAGTTCATACCCGAACAACGCTAACAGGACGCTTTTTGCGCCATCAGAAAGTAGGACATGTTTCGCTTGTAAGGTACAAAAGTACAAGATGAGACCTTGTGTTAAAGAAGAATGCCCAAAAAAATTGACTTGAAAAGGTTTCTTATAACAATAAGAAATTGCAAACCAAATATTCAAAATTTTCTGAAAAAGGTGTAAATGAGGCAAGTGGAGCTAAATTTAATTTGGTAAAGCTCGGTACCCTTTTTTAACATAGTAGGTCTCCTGTGAGTCGTAAGACGGAGCTTAACTCTCTCACAATTCACCCCACCAACTCACAATAAATCGGATCAATAAGATCCATATTACATAAAAGAGTCGTTTCATGGTATTTTTTAAGTTTTTGCCTTTTTAATAAGCTTGAAATTTAAGCTTTGAGTCGCCTTATTTATCTAGTGAGCTTATAGTTGGCTCAGTTCAACCCATGCAAAGCAAGGGCGGCCCCCCAAACTTTCTAAGCATTCTCCTAGAGTCCCCTTAAATTTAACATGTTACATGAAAAGCCTAGTAACTGTAACATACACACTTAACTTTGGCTCCCCCAATAATATTTTTGTATACAAGAAACTGATTTCAACTATGACACCATATTAAAAGTGAGGTTGTAGAGTATAATTTCGATAAGTGTTGTGAAGTTTAGATATTTAAGTTCTAATGTTATAGGTTGTGCAACATTTTATAATAAAATTATTGCTTAAATAATTATTTTATTAATTTTGATTTATCTCCCTCAATGTATAAATCCTAGGTCCGCGGCTAATGCAAAGCTCAATTTATTTATCTGTTAATACGATACATGAATTTTTATATCTCTGCAAAAGGAAAATAAAAATTGACGAGCTGGAAATTGGATTCATGGGCTAGCCTATGGCCAATTATTTGAACATTAATCTGTTTTTTAATTAAAAAAAAAAAAAGGGGAAAAATTCCGAGCCGGTCCCCTTTATGGGATTTTCAATTGTTTAAGTGCTTTATTTTTGTTTCCCACCGCTTAAATCAAATTGAACAATTTTTTCAAAACTGCATCCGTAACAATCACAACAATATTTTTACTACAACTTTATCTTTTTCTCTTTTATTTTCTTTACATGCCTAGTTCATAATAAAAGGACAAGATCAATATAATTTTTAAATTTATTTTAATTCTTTAAGTTTTTGTTTTATCAATATTGTTCACAATTGCCGAATGGTGTGAGAGAGGAGTACAAATTGTTGCTCAGCCATCTTCTTCTTTTTCTTCTTCATGGGTGGTCTATTGAACTAATTGAAAGGAGGAGCCTTCCCACCGTCCATGGTAGCGAACCTCTTTCTTTCTCAAAAGAAGATCAGTACCTATTGTCCACACTACAACTGTCCCCTTGGTGGAAATATTTTGAATTCATGTTGTCAGTTGAGACTGGAGTATACCCTTTCCATTGGCATCGTAGTGTTCACGCGATCGAAATGCATTGGAAGAATCACAACTATCTCCGTTGTTGGGGGGAGAAATTTGTGCATTGTCGATTTTTGTGCATCGCAATGCATAGCGTGCTCCGGATAGTTATGTAGTGATCTAAGATGACGTATGGTCCGCCTGAATAGACTAAGACTTTAATTAGCCAAATAAAATTTCATAAGGAAAAAAGCCTCCGTATTTTTTAAGGGCATATATAATATTTCGCAACAAAAATATTCTTTTTTAATTTGAAACAATTATAGTGGACTTTAACCATTAAAAATTCAGGAAATTGCTGGCCGGTACACTTTGAAAAGTTTTTGTTCTCTTCAGTCCACCTTTTTTTTTTTAAACCGAAAAAAGGCAATTTGAGAATTTTCTTCCTAAAATGCCCCCGTCTCTTTGATGATGAAGATTGACTTTCACAGCCCAGCTCCCCCGTTTGAAAGCTTCATAGCATTTGAATCGGAGAAATATAAATTCACCAAAAAACATGGAAACGAAAAAAAAAAAATAGTCGAATTTTCATGCATAGAAAACGAATTTGATTACAATTTGATCAAATTTGAATTTTTTGAGTTCATCTCGTTTTTCCTTGTTCTTGGGTTGTTTTGGCCACTTTAATCTATGTTTTAAGCTTCGAATTTGTTTAAAATCAATTCATGTTATCTTAACTTAGTACTACATTTGTGCATAATTTTTCTACTAGAAAATACTATTTTTGAATTGGGCATCGCGATATATGGATACGCACCGAATTGGGCATCGCGATATAGGGATGCCTCATCGCGATGCCGGAATTCCTCATCCCGATCCTTGATGCCTCATCGCGATGCCCAAGTACTGAGAAATGATCCAATCCAATAGATAAATCAATTAAAGAACCAAAATCAAGATTAAAAGGAATTGCATTTGGGTTGGGGGGAAAGATTATCAAATTTTTAATAAAGATTATAGAAGTATTAAATTCGGGAGAGAAATTTGAAAAGAAACCTTTGAATGAGATGACAATAAAAGTTGTTTGCAAGTGAAAGTTAGAAAAATCAACTCAATGAAGGATGGGTGGGCGAACAGGACAAATATAAAGAAATATTTTCAATTCCATTAACAGCACATGTCAGACAATTCAAATACTGGGCAACGCAACAGGGATTGACCTGCCTAGTCAGGTCGTAGGAGTCGAAGGGACAGCGTCCTTCGTGGGGGTTCGGGGGCAACACCCCCGAAAGGTAAACGAAAATCAAGTCCCCTCCAGCGGTTGAAATTCAAACGGAGCATCCCGATGCACAGAGTGGAGCATCGCTTTTTGTCTCTGTGAATAAACTGAAATTGATGGCTTGAGCAACAGCTCGCCTTAATGAGCAACGACAATTCAATTTTTTCAGTTGGCCCCCTTGCTCGCTAAGGCGCGCACCGATTGGTTTCCTAAAGCGCGCTGCGATGATCGCGATATACCAATTGTTGCATCGTGATGCCCCAGTTTGCAAAAGTGGTGAATCGCGATGCAAAAGTGATGCATCGCGATACATAAAAATAAATATATAAATTGGGCATCGCGATGCGTTGGGTTACTTACGCGTGTGTATTTTTCTTTTATTAATGGTATAATCGTCTTTTTACTCTAAAATTATTTTTTTTGATTTTAAAAAAAATAAGTGAACTAAAATAATTACAAATATTAAAAAAAGAACCGACTTATAATTCACCTTTAAAAATTATCTAAAAAATATCTACCCGAATTTTACTCAAAAAAAAAAAAAAAAAAAAGAAAAAAACCGTACCTTGTTCAAAATGGAGAATAGGCTTGGACAAGTTCCATAGTTAAAAGGACTGCCTTAAAAGAGGCCGAAGTTTGTCTATGGCTCAGTGGCCCACTGACAAGAATTAACGTGGTACTACATATACAGGGGACAATCTAGATTAGGTTGCCTAAAACATAGGATTATGCTAATTACACGTAAGTAGTAGTATTAGTAGTAGTATTAGAGCCTGTTTGTTCGCGCATTTTAGTCAAAACACAGGGTTAAAATGCAACTTATTTCTTAACTTAGCATTTTAATGCTGTGGTAGAAAACGCTGCGTTTTCAAAACGCAGCTGCGTTTTAAAACGCTGGAATTCCTAGCTTTTTCTCAAAACGCCGGGAATAAAAAGCAGCGTTTTGACATAATATCTCAAACGTCTTTATAAAGAAAAAGGCGCGTTTTAAATAATCTGCATTTTAGAAACGCTGCATTTTTAAAATACTGCATTTTCAAAACGCTACACCAAACAGACTCTTAAAATGATTAAAATTGTAATAATTGTGGTCATTTATAATCCATGCAAATTGCAAATGACCTTAATCATTTTGTTGTTGTTTTAGGGATTAATTGCGCGCCGGGTACTGTTTGTAGGATTTTCAATCACTTTAGGTTCTTATTTTTGTTTTCAACCGATTAAGTCTATTTTAAGTGATAAATTGACTAATTGTGTCTATAATGCCTCCGTAATAACCTAAACAACATTTTTAAGCATTGTCTTCCTTTAATTTTCTCCTGTAAATTCTCCCTTACATTTTAATCATTGTTTACTTTGCTACAACCTTCATATCTCTCTCTCTCTCTCTCAATTTCTTCTCATACCCAGTTCATCATTAAAAAATAAAATAAATATAATTTTTAAAATTATTTTAATTCTTTTGTGTCTTTGTGGTATCAATATTGTTAGGCAATCGCTAAATGCTGCCACAACGAAACGGGGATCGACTTGTGCTCGGTCAGGTCGCAGGGTCGAGGTGTCAGTGTCCATCATGAGGGTTCGGGGGCAACGCCCCTGAAAGGTCTTTAGAAAGTGACCACCTTTTTAGAAGTGTCTTGGAGAGTTCATTTAATCTTTAATTCCTAGTATTCACAACATATTGTGCATCGAAAATAAAATTTGTCCATCGCGATGCATAAAAACAGTACCTTTTTAGTACAATTTTGTGCATCACGACGCACACTTTGATGCATCGCAAGTGTAATGTTATGCATCGCGATGCACAAAAATAGTACTTTTTAGTACAATTTTGTACATCGCGATGCATCAAATTGTGCATCTCGTAAGTGAAATGTTGTGCATTAGTATTATTTTGTGCATCGCAATGCACTTTTGATGCATCACAAGTGTAATGTTATGCATCGTGATGCACAAAATAGTACTTTTTGTGCATTGTGATGCATCAATTTTGGAACGGACGTGAAGGCCAAAATTATGGGCATGACACCCAAAATTATGGCCGTGACTCCCATTTTAAACTCTTAAGGAAATTTCATGCATCACGATGCAACAAAACAGTACTTTTTAGTACAATTTTGCGCATCGCGATGCACATTTTGAACTATAATGGATCAATTTTATTTTGCGATGTATAACGTGCCTGTTCTATATTTTTTAAGGGCATATATGATATTTTGCAATAAAAGTGTCTTTTTCTGGTTGAAAAGAAAAGGTTGTGCATCGCAAGTGTAATGTGCGATGCATAGCGTGTTGTTTTGTGTTTTTTAAAGGCATAGATGACATTTCGCAATAAAAGTAACCTTTTCCAGTTTGAAATAATTATAGTGTACTAAAGTGATTGAAAATTGTGTAAAAGGGAGCTGTTCGAATTAGTCATTGCATGCATGTATCTCATAGGTTACTGTCCAACAGATGGATTTATTGCTTAACATTCAGACTGTAGGTTTAATTTTAGACAGTTTATGATGAGGATGTTCCTATATATAAATGAGAGTGACTAATTCATTTCAATTTGGTCATTAGTGATGAGATCTCCTCTCTCTAGTGAAAAAAGATTCATCGATCGAAGAGAAAATTCGTTGCATGCATGCTAATACATGAAAATTATTAATTGTAACACATACTGCAAAGATAAAGAGTCTTCTTAATCTTACCGTAGTACAAAGGAATCAATCACACAAACTCTTTGAAGAGAAAATTCGTTGCATGTTAATACGTGCAGAGAGAGAGAGAGAGAGAGAGAGAGAGAGAGATGCTTGGTGTAATTATCGCTTTTAGTTAGCAACTTAGCATATATTTATAATTCGAATCTCACCCATTGTTTACAGTCAGTAGGAATTCCTATCTCGACAATAGAGTCTTTATCTTCAAATCCAAGTCGTGAAAAAGAAATTCGAAATTCAAAAAAAAATTACTCCCTCCGTTTTAGGCAAAGAGTTCACTTTTGAATTTTTTTGGTCAACTTAGCTGAAATTTGACTGATAATTAACTTAAATTTAGCGATTTTTACAAAGTTACGAAAGTTGTACATAATTCATAGTATTATTAAGATAGTTTTTAATTAATAAAACTTTATTTCCTAAAATATAAGTAAAATATGTAAAATTTTAATTTGATTTAGTTACATGTTAACTTTTTTAAAAAAAAAATGACTTTTGCCCTGTAACTGAGGAAGTTAAATAAATAAATATGCACTCACCCCATGCGTGGATGGATGGTACGCCGGCCTACTTTAGTTATTTAGATGCTATGCGGAAGCCATGCTTTCATCTACGAAATATATACTTTAGGTACTTTTTAAAATAATTATATATATATATATATATATATATTTGACTCAATTAAATTGTTAACTAAGAGGCAAAGATTGAAGAAGTTCAATAAAACTAATATATTACACATGAACCATTCTTGCATTTATTTAATCACACATATTAATCATCTTATTTATGCATTTGTGGCACCGCATAAGGTAGAAGCTTAATTAGGGTTCGAAATGATCTTATCTATATCTCGGAGTATATACAGTAATACAAAGTATATTCTTTTATGCTTTGATTGGTTGATTAGTTTGGAATAAATAAATAATACGCAAATGATATTACGAGTTCGAGCTTGTGATATTGCTACAAATTTCAGTGCTATTGCCGTCAGATTAAATTTGATTAGATCTCTACATCGTCATATCAAATTTGTCATTTTCTAAGTAATGACATGAACATGCTTGTAAATTTAGTCTAACGGTGTAGAGATCTAAGTAAATTTAATTATAACGGTGTGACACTAAAACTTACAAGAATACCATAAGCTCGAGCTCGTAATATCACACCTCTAAACAATATCATAATTTGTTAGTCCAAATGATCCATTTAGATTTCTCGCATCCTTCTTCGCTCTCATGTCATTGATCTCATTTCAAATGACATGCGTCTCTATCGGGAGCATAACGTCAATGTTCCATGGTATATATCCAATAAATTTTTAGCCCTTTATAACAAAGTCTAATTTCAATACTATAGTGAAGGCATTAGAAACAAATATAACTACAACTTCTTGTTTGCGGGAAAAATATTGACTGCAACGGTGATACATTGATGTGGTATCATTATTTAATAATAATGTTACAAATCAGTGAATTTGATGAAGTGAAGAATAAGATTGTTGGTGTGTACAACTTTGCTCTTTACATCAGCAAGACTACTAAGGACCTGTTTGATTTAGCTGAAATTTACAGTTTATAATTAATTAATGACTTATAGCTGATGATTTATATATGATTGATGAGCTAATGACTGGTGCTGTTTGATTTAGCTGTTTCGAAGTGCTAATGAGCTATCTTAAGTTATTGTAAATAAGGATAACTTGTACATGGAATGAATGAAAATAATTTTAATTTGCAAAAAAGGGGTAATTTTAAAATATAGAAAGTTTCATTAAAGAAGAGGGCTTTCCTATTTTTGAAAAATGAAAATAAGCACAGAGCCTAGTGCTTACAACTAATTATAACTTTAAATTATATTCACATAAGTTAAATCAAACACTTAAAAACTAATTTATGGTAAATTATAAGTTATAAACACATCTTACAAAACCAAATCAAACATGCATGCCCTATATTGAAGTGTTTTAATTGGATGATATTCATACAACATTGTTAGGTTTACAACTAGTTTTACTCCTATAGCAATAATTATGCCTTAAAAATGCACATGCACCTCAAATGCACTTTGCTTTCAAGGCAAAGTTGTTATCAAAGTTGTAAAACTAGATGTAAACCTAACATTTTTTATACCCTTCATGGTAGTATGATCACTCTTATACACTCAATATCTACTTGTTTGAAATGTGTGGTGTCTCACTTTCAAGGGAGGAGAGACAAGACAAATCAAGGTAGCTAAAGTTTGATTGCAAATGTATATAGTAGCTATTTATTTCAATTTCTAGCCAATTAATTACTGTAATCGATTGTGACTCTAGAATGTTTTAAGTTTAACATTATAATGATCAAAATCATCATTAAAAAAATTAATTTTCTTAATCTCAAATTAACACATTATTTTGTTAGTATAACAAAATGCAATTCTCGAAACAACATTGCTAGCTTTACAACTAGTTCTACTCTTATGGTAACAACTTTGCATTAAAAATGCACATGTACTTTGCATTCAAAGCAAATTAGTTACCAAAATTGTAGAAGTAATTGTAAATCTAACATTTTTTTTCTCGAAATACACAGAGAACAAAAATGTGTCTTTGTGACCCAGATCGGATCCTCTATTTCAAAATGGTGTTTCATCTCCTATTCCAACCGTTGGATGTGCGCCACATGTGCATGTGAATAAACAACATTAATTACTCCGTGATTTTTTATGCACATGTGGCGCACATCCAACGGTTGGAATAGGAGATGGAACACTATTTTAGAATAGAGGATCCAATTTGTTTGTGACCGGCCTCCTCCTTTCTTAATTTATTCCATTTACCATGGCCTTTAATTAAAGGATGGGACACATAAATTTCATTTCATTTCATTTTGGTAACAGAGAAAAGAAAAGGGAAACATGAAATATATATTGTCTCAATAGAAACATAACACACACCCCCTCCTATTCACTAATCTTATTATAATTAATCAAGAAGAGAGGTAATCATGGGTGGGCTAGAGAAGATTAGAATCTAATCTCTTGCATTAAGCACTTATTGACGAAAGCATGTAGATAGACTTCCAATATGTCTGTCACCATAATACTTGTAATTAGTCTCTCTCTCTCTCTCTCTCTCTCTCTCTCTCTCTCTCTCTCTTTTGGAGCCTATTGGACTATTACATGCTAACCAAAAAGTGTAGAGAGAGGAGAGAGAAGAAAGTGGGGTTGAAAAAATGAAGGCAACTTTTAGAGAGGACAGAGAGTTTGAAACAGAGGGAACATGATGGCCTCCATATTATTATAACCCATATATACAAGCCTGAACCCTGACATTATCAACCCTTCTAAAAGACACACACAGTCACACACTAACTAATCTCTCTCTCTCTCTCTCTCAAGAGTAAAGACCAATTGAATCTCTTGGAAGTCTCAACCCCCTCCAAACTTGTACTCTTTTCTTTCGCTTCAGTTCTACAGTACTCCTCATCAAGTGCCACTTAACCAAATCTTTCTAGCTAGTTGGGTTTTAACTTTTACCTTCACCCCTATATATCTCTTTTTAATTATATACCAACCCTGGATCGGATGACTCCATGTTTATGTCAGCATCATTTTGTATCTCAATTCAAAATGAATATTACTAGTATTATTATTAGTAATTAATTCTTTATTTTTTTATTTTTTATGTACGTACGTAAAAACACTTCATTGATTGATGCACAATTTACTTGTATCAAATGCTCTAAATATATTATTGTATATTAAAATGATCGATATAATTAAAATATAAAACAATAATTGATTTCTTTTATTAATAATTAAGCTGGTTTGATTTACTTCCTAGCTAGCTACTTAACTCGGCCCTTGGAGCCTTATGCAACAAAGAATAAGTGTATGATCAGTTTTAATTTACCCTCCCTCGATGATACAATGAAGGCAAAAATAGCATATATATATATATATATATAAATAAATAGCCATATATAGTTTCTGATTAGATCAGATGGTTGCTGTTCTCTTGGTGTTATATATATATGTTTTCAGATATATGCTAGCTAGGCAGGCAGATTAGGTCTTTGCGATCTTTGTGAGTGATGTTTAGCTAGCTAGGACTAAACAAACAAAAAAGTCCCCGAGTGAGTTCGTAATTCTATCCCTGCTCTTAGATGTCCCCCTAATTAATTAATAATTAAAATCATTTGCGGTTCTATATATTAATTAAAAAAAAATATATCAATAGGATATATATATATATATATATATATATATAGTATAACATACTTTTATTTAGTTTGAGAAATGAAAATATAACCATTGAAAACTACATTAAAAATACTAATATAATTTTGTATTTTATAATTTTTGAATATTAATTTGGTTTACATGCAGCTAGCTAGCTTTAAGGTAAGGTGTTGTACACTGACTGTACAACACCTTAAAATTAGTTAGTTGTAAACTAAATCTATAAACAAATTATGTTGCTATAATATTACTAGCTCGTTTTGAATAATAATAATAATAATAATAATAATAATAATAATAATAATAATAATAATAATAATAATAATAATAATAATAATAATCAAACATCTATATATATATATATATATGTGTGTGTGTGTGTGTGTGTGTGACAAAGGCCACTTGAATTGGGGGACGAGGGAGTAGTATGTATGTATGGAATGAAAGGGTGCATGTGTTTGTGGTCACAACAAAACAAATGGGAGTTACACACACAAATACATAGAGAGAAAAGAGCGGGAGAAAAATGGAACTGATGATTGCGAGGAGTGGGAGCAATCAATTCAAGAGAGATTCGGACGGAATAGAGGAAGAGAGAGAGAGAGAGAGGTTTGGTTTGGTTTGGTTTGGTTTGGTTGGGGGGAATAAAAATTAAGGCACGGGTTAATGATGTGGCGTGTAAGCCTTTCATCTTACATGCATCCTCCTCAGATTTCCTCTCTCTCTCTCTCTCTCTCTGTTTTGGAAGGGCTCGAGGCTGCTGACTGCTCTGAGATATATAGATGAGAGAGAGAGAGAGAGAGAATATATAGGATTGGTGTCTGTCGTGTATGTGTGTGTGTGTGAGAGGGGTAGAGGTTTGATGTTGTTGTCTGTGGGGGCAGTAAGTAAGAGAGTGAAAAGACTGATTATAAGCACTTGAAACTCACTAACATGTCTTGTTTTCTTCTTCTTCTTCTTCTTCATATCTTCTCCCCAAGCAACTAGCACCTTGCCACCTATATATATATATATATGCTCAATCATTTTCTGTGGCATGCATGGGACTGATCACCTCCCCAAAACCTCTATGCCCTGTTTGGGAATTTGGTGGGATCGATACCTAACCATTCAATTCCATTCCATTCCATTTGGGAATATATATATATATCCAATTGATTGCCTCGCTCATTATCCTTTAAGTTTTGCTCATTCATACAAAATCAACAGTTTTTCAACCGTTAATTTGGTGCAAAAGTCAAAAACCTTGTGATTTTAATTAAACCGGCTGATAATGTGAACTTTTGTTGAATTATTGGATAAATTTTATTAATATGTCAAAACATTCTATATATATCGTTGGATGCCCAAATTAAGGAAATTAATTGAGAGGTTGATCGCTTTTGAATTTGGTACCTCCCTCTTTGATTTGCTCGATCAAAACTTAATATTGTTGTGTTTAGTTTTACAATTTAGTTGCATGGTTAAAAGGATTTTTTTTGTCATTCTTAATTTTGGCAATAATTGAAAAAAAAAAAAGAAGAAGTTAAGATAGAGATTGAGAAAGAGAGAGAGAACGCTCAAATCACGAATCAAATCGCAAAGAAGAAGTCATTTCTTTTTTCTTTTATAGATGTTGTCTTTACCATCTTAATTACCCCCAACTTGATTAATTTTTCTCCTTTTGTTGATCAAGGTGGTTAATCCGCCCAGACCTAAAAGATTTGTGCGATCCCTCATAAACTTGCACCAAATAACTTGAATGAAGGCCTCAAACTGAAGCCCCTTTGCTGATGGAATCTCCCCTCGATCGAATTTGATTTGCTCAAATGCATGTAGTTCTACCTAAATATGGTTGAACTACCCAAATTAATTCCCATACAAGGGCAACCTAGACCTTAAGAGTTGCTCAACCTAGGCACCTGGCGGCTCAATGAGGGTGCTCGGTTCGGGCACCTCCTACATGGCCAAGAGCGGACGCCCCAAGCAACTATATAAACAGCCACCATGGCTAGCTGTCTCGTGTGAGCACTTTCCAAACATTGTTTCCTTTTGCTTTTCTCTCATCATCAGTGAACTTATTTACATGCCGGAGGGGCTTTGCCCCTACCTCAGTACTGACCACCTTATTGTCTGCTTTTAGGTCATTCCCAAAAGCCCAAATATCCATTCAAGTGAAGTTACTAGCGAGACCACGGTGTAAATTTCAACATCATCAATGCATGGTAAATTAATCATGTTAGCAAATTTTCATACTTTTGTACAAATCAAGTTGAGTATCTTGTTGGTCAGCTAGAGTAAAACAATGTCAAATTTTTATAAAAAATAATCTTACATTAGATTTCAAGTACGGTCCTATTTTAAATTATAAAGTTTCAAGTAGTTATTGGACCTTTCCATAATTCACAAATTGTACTTTTTCAAATATAACTGGACCTGCCTGCCTACCATTATCTAGGTTGTCCAGGACCAATCAAAATCCACCTAGCATTTGCAATTAATATATGTACAAAAAAAACTTTTAAATATGCATAAATTCATTTGGAAATGAATCTCCTATCGAATCCTCTTCCACGAATAAATCTCTTACCCAATTTCAAACTTCACGGCAACTATGAAGTTGTACATTGATTAGAAAATTAAATTTTACTGTATCATATTATCAAAAAAAGTGATGGTCCTTAGAAATGGTGGCTCGACTCATGAGAATAGAGTATGAAGCAATGCTTATATAATTATTGATCCGTTTAAGAAAAGAATATAGAAAAGGCCGGGATTCCACATAAGGAAATCGTCATACTTGTCGATATATACATTCAACTCGTATAAACTCTGTAAACACATACTTGGTTATATCAAAGTAAAGAACTCATAAAGTAAAGATTGGGCAAACTTGAGTTCCCGAACTTAGTGGACTTCAATGTCAAAGCCCCAAAATTAACTAGAATGAATTTCTTTTCACTTTAACCCAACGCCCCTTTCCCCTCCTTGGCATGCCTCAAAACCAAAATAGGGTAAAAATTGACACTTGGAATAATGGAGTCACAAAAGTTGTTGGATATAATAGATAGATGTTTCATAGTATTTGTTTGTTAATGGTGGCATTCTAACTAACAACATTAACCATTTATTTTGTGCGCGTGGTGAAGTAGCACTCACATATGCTCCCTAGTGCTAAAAATTGATCAAAATGTTGCCACGTGCTAAATGCGCGCGTGCAAGCATGTATGGCGGCTCTAAGGTCACTTGTAATAACCATCTTTATTTGTCCATTTGTGGACCCACAAAAGGGTCCTATGTGTCCATAATTTTTAGCCAAGTTTGGAAAAAGGTTGGACCCTAGTGTGCCTCATGGTTAGGACACATTTTAGATGATGTGTTGTGGTGTGGGCCCCAGCTACGGTTGTTTGTCGGGAACCACATTTTAACATATGAGTGGGACCAATCATGGGTTTTGGGTTAATATGATTTGTGGGGTCTTCAATCAAAGATTAGAGAGGACAGTAAAATGTTGATCCTTTTCTTTGTCCCCCTTCTCACCCAAACTCCAAAGCCCATTAAAAACATTGGAGAAAGATTTTGTTTTGGTTAAAGTTGGGATTTTGTTAACAATTTTAAGATAGATTTGGTTCAATATCTGTTGCCTATGATTCTATCCTTGAACTTGGAATCCACTTGTTAGGGTTATATTACCTCCGTCTCAAAATAATTATCATTTTAATAAAGTATTTTTTTTCCTACAATAATTATCGTTATAGAATTTTAAGAAACATTTGTCCATATTTTGTCAAAATTGTCCTTATTTACTACTTTCATTAAAGATGATTGGTGAGAAGAAAGATAAAAATACTCCTACAACTTCTCTACAATAAATGAACTTAAATAAAAGTAAATAGTCTTTTCGAAAACTTTCTTAATCTGTGTGTAAATTATTAAAACGATAATTATTTTGGGACGGAGGTAATATTCAATGTCAGATAACATTCTCGGCCATCCAAGCAAGAAAAATCTAGAATCCATTAAGCTCACACAAATATGTGGCTCTCAAACCAAACTATAAACTCCATCATTTCTTTGACATTATATGAAAAGTCAACTCTGGTTCTGGTTAAATCGGTCGTAGTTTCATATATATGCTTAATGTTTCGAACCAAATTACACAGTGCTGTTTCAATTTGTTGTGGATGTTTCGTAGTAATCCTCGGCTAACCAAAGTGTTTAGGGTTGTTTTCTCTCTAGTGTAATAATAAGGCTGATTTGGTTTGGTTTGGTTCGATTTGAATTTGATTTTAACAATTAATACCCACGCTGTTGAGTTTGAGATCATTTAAAAAATCAAGGAACTGTTGAGTAGAAATTGATAGAATCGTTCAAGTCTTTCGAGAAGCCAAATATTGTGCGGACACAGTGGCGAAGAACTGTTTGGGCGGAGTTGGGTTCTCGATGAATCTTGTGGATCCTCCTAAGTTCGTAACCTAGTCAGTGACTCGCTTGGCCTGTAGCAACGTCATTTTATTTTTGTTTAGTTCTTGTTTCTTCGGGCCTTGGCTTTCTCATGCACCACAAAGAAGAAAATGGTATGTGAAATAAAGAGAGAGAGAGAGAGAGGGGGGGAGCATAGGGTATGCTTGGAGGAAGGGTTAAGGCATTTGAGTTTGGTGATGCATGCGCGTGCAAACACAAGAGGAGGGATGTGGTCATAATTTTGTGAGAGAAGGTGCCAGCCAATCCCATAAGATTATTATTCATGACGCCTACATTCAGAATCATTTCCTTGGCACCCTCCCTCCCTCCCTCCTCAAAACTTGAATATTTTTTTCCATTCTAAACTCAGAATTTCACATCATTACATATATGTCTCCTTTACCTATACAATACAGTCATATATACTACTCTCTCTTTATAGTAGTGTATATATATATATAGACTATAGACTATTATAGTGTTAGCTAAGCTCTATTAATAGGTGAACTACCAAAGTAACTTTTAAGCTAAGGGGAAATTATGTAATGAGTAGAGACAAACATTACAACTACTACCTAAAGCTAGGTAATAATCTTGAGCAATCTTTCTACTATTAGAACTAACATTACTTTTATGGCCTCCCTTCCCATCTTACTTTCAATTTCTCTTTTTCATCCCCTTAATTAGTCCTTAAATCTTCTAGTTGACTTAATTCCTAGAATTCTCATACTTATCAATCTCATCGTACGAAATGTGTTTCATGACTCAAATACATTTAAAAAAAAAAAAAAATTATACGAGCATGTTCAGCTCGTGATTTTACCAATACGTTCCGATCATTTTTGAATGTCTTGATCACACGGGTTCAAGTGTAACAGATTCTTTATATCTATAGAGATTACGAGTAAGAATCTCAGATTGCTAAATAGATACCACCAACATTGCAAGTGTCTTAAACCCCAAATCTATGATTTTTAAGCGATATGAAGATAAGATCGAATATTTATCACATCACTCCTCATATATGGGAGAGATCTAGATATTTGAGTTTTTTTAGAAAATACGAAATTCTTAAATAAGAAGGTAAAAAGTGAAAATGACACAAGGGAGATGTGGAAATATATACATACATGACTTATAAAATGATGGGTGGGAGGGTTGCCTTTGATTTTACATACGGACCCCCACAAATTCATGGGAAAATTATCATAATATATCTATCACGCCTGATTCCTTTTTATTATTTTTTAAAATTTTTTTTTAATTTTTAAATGGGGGGGTTTGAATTTGGTAAACTATTGATAATTGATTAAATTTTGGGCACGTCCTAACTTTTGTTTCCCACACAAGCCCACTTCTGAAAAGACAATCCAGTCCTTTTCAAACAGACCTCTCTGCTAGCAAAAACTCTATTGTGCTGTGCTCATAGTCATTGAGTTTATGTCGTGTTGTGTCCTTTATGTTTTTTTTTTTTTTTTCATTTTCAATTTTAGGTTATTTTGGGAAAGAAGTCTTGTTTGGACATTTGAGAGAAGCTATAAATGGAAAATAAACCTGCCTCCGCGTAGGAGCTCTAATAATTGTTGTCATTGCATAGAAGCATCTCATTTATAATTGTGTCTCTCTGTATTTCTAAGTTAACACATGACATTATTATTATGAATGAATTTCTTCAATCTTTGAATGCTTCTAGTATTGTTGCACACCAATTTACTCCCTTTTCCATACAAAATACTTTGATTATGATGATCCAGACGCATATGAATGAACAAAAATTTGTACCCAAAGGCTTTTGAGGTTGGAATGACACATTATAGCCATGATTACGCTAAGTACTTGTCGTCTTGTCGAGCTTGGCCTAGAGATGGTGCAGATGGGCTCGAATTGGGCTTTCCCCAAACAATAATTGCATCAATCGCTTTCCTTAAGATTGATTAAAATGTGAATTTCTTAAATGGTACAATAATTTTGACTTTGAATTGATGTATTAATTAAACATATAGTTTGTTAATGGTGATCATGTCTAAACAAATACATGTACGTTTAAAAGATCGATTTAGCGTTAAAATCTATTCTTTCATCTAATATAAGGGTAACTTTAGCCATAAATTCCTTCCAGCTTCTAGTCTCTTATATATATATATATATATATATATATATATATATATATATAGAGAGAGAGAGAGAGAGACTTAAAGTCCGTTTGGTCGTGCGTTTTAATTAAACGCAGGGATAAAACGGAGCGTATTTGCAAAAATTGCGTTTCAATGCTGCGACAAAAAAGCTGCGTTTTAAAACGCTAGAATTCTCAGCTTTTTCCCAAAACGCTGTTAAGAAAAAAACTGTTTTTTGAAATGATATACAAACGTATTTATACAAAAAAAAGCTGCGTTTTGAAAAATTCGCGTTTTAATAACAAAGTGTTTTAGAAGCGCTGCATTAAACGGGCTCTTAATTAGAACTCAAATAGTAAATTGCATTTTGATGATCATCCATTCACAAGTTTTAATGCTATTAAGACAATTTTTTTAGACAAACGCATTATAATTGAGTGTTTAACATGTATCCTTAGCCCACCTATTAGCTTTTGCTAAAGAGAAATGCTAGAGTCACCTAAAGAGTACCAAAAATGTTACACCTAATGACATGACACCCAAATCCAATGTTGGACTTCAAGCAAATTTTGGGCTAGATCCTCTGTACCATAAGGCGGCAAATGTTTGATTTACAAAATTTAACTAAAATCCAACATTAAATTTGGGTGCCATGTCATTAAGTGCAACATTTTTGATACTTTTTAGGTGGATGTAGCATTGCCCTTTGCTAAAAGACCAATGCTTGAGATACGGAAAAAAATGGACACATTATAACTCTAATTTCACTACTCGCGTCTTGTCAAGCTCGGCCTAAAGATTGTGCAGATGGGATCGAATTGGGCTTTCCCAAAATATTACTCCATCCGTCGCTAAATTATTGTATTATTTGATCTGGCATATAGATTAAGAAAAAATAATTGACTTGATTATTAATATTGATATAGTGTGTAGTTTCCTTTAATGCCCACATGTATATGACTCATAATTAAAGTAGTAAGAAAAAGTAAGGTTAAAATGATAAAAGTGTTGTCCTAAAAATAAACTTTCAAATAAGAAAATTATTTTGGGACAGATAAAAAAAAAAGTAAGACAATAATTTAAGGACAGAGGGAGTATTTGCGTCAATCGTTTTAATAGGATTGATTAAAATGTGAATTTCCTAATTAAATGGAACAATTATTTTAACTTTGAATTGATGTATAAAACATATAATCCGTTAACGGTCACGTCTAAACAAATACATGCACATTTGAAAGATCATTTAAATGTCAAAGTCTTTTCTTTCTTCTAATATAAGGATAGCTTTATCCCTATAGCCATAAACTCCTTCCAGTTTCTAGTCTCTTATAGACTTAATTAAAACTCAAATATAGTTAGTTTTTATTACGATGATCATCCATTCACAAATTTTTAATGCTACTAAGGTAATTTTTGAGACAAAATGCACTATAATTGATAATTTAATATGTATCCTTAGCTCACCTATTAGCGTTTGCTAAAAGACCAATGCTAGATATAAAAAAAAAAAGAAAAGGACACAAAATATGAGCAAAAAAAATATAATTGTAACTGTTGATTGGTTATTGAATTTAAAGGGTGTAAATATTCAATGGTTCCATAGCGAACCCTTTGGATTAGTAAAATATATTAGATGATACTCCCTTCGTTCCAGGCAAAGAGTCCACTTTCCTTTTTTAAAAGTCAACATGTGACTAAATCAAATCAAAATTTTACACACTTTATTACTTATGTTTTAAGAAATAAAATTTTATTAATTAAAAACTATTTTAAAAATACTATGGATTGCAACTTTCAAAACTTTGTAAAAATCATTGAATTTATGTTAATTATCGGTCAAACTTCAACTAAGTTAACCGAAAAAAGTCAAAAGTTGACTCTTTGCCTGAAATAGAGGGAGTATTAACCTATAGAGTTGGATCAATAACTTGACCAATGTTGAGTTTTCTGCATAAAACAATCTACTCCCTTGTTCCAACGAGTAAGTCTATTTTTGACTTTATTGAATCAATAATTAAAGTTTGACAAATGATTAATATAAATTTATTTATTTTTATAAAATTATAAAAGTCGTAATAAATAGTATTATTAATGTAGTTTATTATGAATGAGATTTTATTTATAGTAACATAAGTAAATTAATATTTAAAAATAAAAATTGGACAGCCCCTGCCGAGGCGTGTTGGGCTTAGTTGGAACGAATGAAATATTTAGGAGAATACGACTTCATGACTTGCAAAGAAGATTGCGTCATGTTTGTACACAAAACATAATGTTACTGTACCACGAGTACTGCCCCCTGGAGAGTGGAGAGTATCCTTCTCGAGGGAAGGCTAAGGCCAAGCTAAGCTAAAATCTTGTTATTCATTATGCCTGCAATCATCATTCTTGGTTGCCTCATCCGCATGCCATCTCTCTCCCCTCCCTCCCTCTCCTCTCCTCTACCCCCACTCTCTCTCTCTCTACACAAACAACCACCCACCCTATATAACCCATGCCAACCCCCACTACTCCTCTCTCACCCTGTAGTCCTACTCACCTAACACACACACACACGCACTCTCTCTTAATTATACACACCCTTCTCCTCTCTCTCCCTCTTCACTCTCTAGATCTCTCTACAATTTTTCTTTATTTGGATCAATTTGATCAATGGCAGTTTCTGGGTTCGAAGGATTTGAGAAGCGCCTTGAGCTCCATTTTTCAGGCGACGATCCGATGATCGGAATCGGTCTCCGTCAGCTTGACTTTGAATCTATTGAGCAAGTACTCCATGCGGTGCAATGCACGGTAGTCTCCGCTGTGGGCAACCAATACTTCGACTCTTACGTACTCTCCGAATCAAGCCTATTCGTATACCCCACCAAGATCATCATCAAAACCTGTGGGACCACCCAGCTCTTGAAATCTGTCCGTCCATTAATCCACCTCGCACAAGATCTAAACCTCACTCTATCCATCTGTAGGTACACCCGCGGTAGCTTTATCTTTCCCCAGTCACAGCCTTACCCCCACACCAGCTTCAAAGAAGAAGTCATTTACTTGGAAGAAGATTTGCCTGGGAATTTATGCTATAGAAAGGCCTCTGTTATGCCTTCTAAGCTTTCTAATCACTCGTGGCACGTGTTCTCCGCTAGCGATGAAGCTCACGCGCTGGCTGATCACGTGCCGTTCGACTCGTACACTATTGAAGTTTGCATGACGGAGCTTGATTGTGTGCTTGCGCGCAAGTTTTTCCGGCGACCCAATGACGGCAAGGGTGGTGACACAGCTGGAAAAGAGATGACGGAGATAACGGGTATTAACGGAATCAATCCAAATGCTCTTATTTGTGACTTCGGGTTTGACCCATGTGGGTACTCTATGAATGGGATTGACGGCGATCGTTATTCTACTATTCACGTGACTCCCGAAGACGGTTTTAGCTACGCCAGTTTCGAATGCGTGGTATCCACGTACGATGATCATGACTATATGGTAAGGATGTTGAAGAAGGTAGTTCAAGTGTTCCGGCCGGGGACAATGTCCGTGTCTACCACGTGCGCTAGCCGGGAAGTGTGGACACGCGTCGCGGGCGCGGTGGAGCCACTTGGCATGAAGCGCCGGAGTTGTTCCATGGATGAGTTCCCGGCTGCCGGAGGAGTAGTGTTCCAAACGTTCACCACTCGCCGGTAATATCCCAAAAGTGATGGTGGGTAGATAATATGGAGAGGTTTTAGGGGTTTTAGATTTGGAAAATTTTAAAAATGGGAATGCATGCACGCGTGATGCATGGATGATGTCATGGGAAAGGATTGGATGGTAAAATTAAATGTGGGGTTGACTTGGTTAGAAAGATTGAAAAAAAAAAAAAACATAAGTAAGGGGGTAAAATCAAAATTTTAAAAGATGTGAGGAGGTGATGTGGAAATATATGAGGGTTTGGGTACTTCATGATAATGCACGCCACTTTGGTTTGTCACGCCTAAAGTGATTTTGAGGATTTTGTTGTACTAGAAAAAGAAAAAAGATGCTCTCGTGTTGAGGTTATATGTCAACTTTCTACCATCTCTTGCTAATTAGTACTAGTGGAATATTTAATTTCCCTTCTTTTGTCCATTTGATCAAAGCTTTCATTTTCTCCTATTCAATTCTTCAATGCGTTGGTTCTCAATTCGACTCGAAAATTTAGAGATTATAATATGTTTTTCTCCCTTTCAGCTGAGCATACCGTAGGTTGTTTCACTGAAACTAAAACTTAATTGACAATTTTCTCGTCTTCTTCACATTGTAGAAGTTGCTTGAGCGTTGCATTTAGCCGTTCGTTCTTACTTAATTCTATATCTTCATATGTCATTTGGTATATATTAGTGTCATTGCACGACTTAACCCTATAAAAGGGTAAGAATGTTTATGGTAAATCTATTTGAGAAGAAGACCATAAATTAGCATATATTGATCATCATGCTTAGCTAGGGTGACAACGATGGAAAAAAACTATAGAAAAGGATGCAATATATTAGCTGATTGTATTACATATGTCAGGAGATTGTACGAATAGCTAGTGACCTAAAGCATTCCGGTTACTATTTGTGTTAATTAGTTTAGTATTTTGCTGCCCACTAATTGAGATGGGTTTTCGATTAGGTTAATGTCTGTCAATGAGATTAATTTAGTATTAGCTAGTAGATGTGTAGGACAGACCAAGGACAAAGAAAGTGACCTAAGCTATGCATGCCAAAATAGTATAAGAAATTTTGACTTATTAAAAAAAACTTAAATTAAAGGATCTCCTGGTTGCATGGGGGGTGCTAAAGACTAAAGTAGTGATTAATGCTAAGACATGCTTAATATTCTATTAGATTAGTAACTTGATGTGAGAGACATCACGCCGTTATGGGTCCTCCTCAAACCCCCAAAGTTCATTTTTAAAAAGTTAAGTTCAAAAAGAGTATGGATATATATAGATTGGTTTTATATATGATATATATATATATATATATATATATATGTTATCTCGGTCTTGTAACGATTTGAATACACGTAAAGCATTAGAGTATTGTATGATCGATCCATATAGAAAGTTTATTACACTCATTCGAAGTGCTAATTTGAATACACGTAAAGCATTAAAGTATGGATATAGATTGGTTTAAGTCATTATTGTTCAAAAATTTAATTTATTTTTATCAAAGTGGATGGATTATTTGACGTGGGTGTTCTTGCTCCTATTTTCTGGATAGAACATGAGTAGGGCCTATGAAAAGTTGAATCAGTCTAAGGACTTTGAAGATGAAGGCCCATTAGGCCAAGCAGGATCTAACAGTATAATCAAATTGATCAGTTTGATGCACATTCATTGGGCCACACGGCTCTATGGCCTAGTATTGATCGCTTATTATCGATGTCTCAATAGTAGAGATACTAAACGGGCACACCTTAACAGTCTTGGGTTAGTCCTAGCCGGCTATGACCTTAACAGGCCGCGGGCTAAATGGTCCAATATTTTTGGGCTACTATTATTGCGAACCTAAGTCTAACCCTAGCGAGCTTCGGGCTAAACTGGCCATTATCGGACCACAATTAAAAAATAAAAAACGTGATGAATGTTAATTTTATCTTTATAAATATTCAGAAAAGTGGAGAGTAATTGTTATTTACAACCTATAATTTAAATAGGTTATTATGTTTTTCATAAGAAATTTAAATTAGATATTTTTTACATCACTGTATTTAAATTTCAACATGTTTTACCTCAAAATAAATATTGAAAATAACTCTTTGGTATTTCCAATTTAAGACTGAGAATTATGGACAAACTGCTCCAAAATTGAGCATTTTCAAAATCGAGTAGTTTTATCTTTTATCGAGTCAAGCTTAATTTTGATCCATGTTAGAGAGTAATAGGATTTTAATTGACATATTCAATGAACTCGAGCCGAGCTCAATAAGCTTAAGAGTAGGGCTCAAGTTTAACTTGCGATTGGTTTAAGTCATTATTGTTCAAAAATTTAATTTATTTTTATCAAAGTGGATGGATTATTTGACGTGGGTGTTCTTGCTCCTATTTTCTGGATAGAACATGAGTAGGGCCTATGAAAAGTTGAATCAGTCTAAGTCAAGCTCGAACCAAGCCTCATTAACTCGAATAAGGTGTAAGTAAGCTATTTTTTGGGGTAATCTCTACATTAAAGTTGGGACACATAAATCGCGTAGATCAGCTAGTGAAGCCAGAAATAAGAGAAGCTTGCAACATGAAATAGTATGAAAATACTCTTGATCTTTTTATTATATCTTTGTGATTCTGACTTTTAAAAGTTGTGTATATATTTTCCTTATTTAGGTTTTTTATCTTTTGTAATTTTATAGTTTATATTGACTAACAACTAATAGTTTATATTTAGTATAGTTTTGTTATTTAGGTAAGAATCTCAAGGAGGAATGGACTCTTGGAAGATATGGAAAGAAGGATCTTAAATTCAGGAAGTGATTGAATCCTTGTCAATCAAGGAATTCTGAATGGCTATAAAAGGAGTCCTCCGCCTCCATAAGTTGTACTGATTTCAAGAGAATTTATATAGCATTATTAAGAGAGAAATCATTGAGAGGTTTAGTGGATGTGTCTCGAAAATCAGGGATTGATTCTTCGAGATTGTTTTGTGTTTTTGTAAGTTCTTAGTTTAGAACTCGGGTTTGATCTTTGGTTATTATTTTCTTTTCATTGTAAGTGTTTTATTCACAACTTGTTTTCTAGCAAGGTGTGCTTTTATGAAAAGGTTCCAGCAAGATTTTTCTTGCTGAAGTATTAATTATTCCGCTGCATTTGTATTCTGTTCTTTAAAATAAATTTTCTGGAAAAAGTTGTTTGCTTTGTTGTGTTGTCACTTGTGTGCACAACTGTACACACAAGACATCGCACATCTGTTAACAGTCCTAGCTACAAATCTTTCAATTGGTATCAGAGCCTTCTCTCGACTCAACTGAGATCGATCCTTGAAAGTAGCCAAAATGGAATGTTACCATAACCATAGTCATAACAAACCGCCTACTCTAAATGGTTCAAACTATACCATTTGGAAGGCCAAAATGATTATGCACATTAAATATATTGATCATCGTGCTTGGGTTAGTCTGATTAATGGCTATACTCCTCCCATGATAGAACTTACCCCATCCACGTCTGATGGCAAAGGAGAGAAAAGCTATGGACCTAAACCCATAGAAACTTGGACAAGTGAGGAAATTGCTCTTGCAAACTATAATGCCAAGGCCATGGGAGCAATCTCTGACCATGTGGATCCTCATATGTACGTTTATTCTCTACTCAAACTGTTGCCAAAACAGTGGGACATTCTTCAACTTCATTGTGAAGGACCGGCAAGTGTTAGAAAAACCAAACTAAGAACTTTAATGACCAAGTTTGAAAATTTAAGGATGGGAGAGAATGAAACCATAAAAGAGTACTCACCAAGATTTTGGACATTTCAAATGAGTCTTTTTCATTGGGTGAATCCATATCCAATGCAAGACTTGTTAGTAAAGTACTAAGAACTCTCCCGAAAAGTTTAACATTAAAATTTCGTGATTGAAGAAACTCGGGATGTTCACCTTGTTGGGCTTGACACTATTCGGGTATCCTAACAAATTTTGAATTAAATCTTGGGATTCAAGAGGCTAGCAAAGCAAATTCAATTGCTCTTGCAAGTGCTCTCAAGGTGTCTCGGGATCTTGTTCAACTGTCCAAAGATATTGATGAGTCAAACCTAGGAGATGATGAGTGTGCTTTGATTACTCAAAAATTCAATAGCATGTTGAAGAAGAAACGGTTTACTAAGTTTCCAAATTCAGCACACTCTACATCCTCCACGGGTGAATCATCAAAGAAGGAAATAGTCACTAAGAAGCCAGTTTTTGAAGGAAAGAAATCAATTGATTCTATTCAATGCCGTGCTTGCAAAGGATTCGGACATTATGCAAATGAGTGTGCTAACACTCTTAAAAAGCGTGGAGTAGGTTTCACAGCGACTTTGAGTGATTCTGATGATGATGAACAGACTGCAAACATGTCTATATGGCATCCATCTCAAATCACTTTGTCTGATAGTGAGTCAGATGTGGAAGATGTGCAATCAGTTGACAGCACAACTTATCACACAACTGACTACACAACTGATGTGTATACCTGTTTGAATTCTTTAACTTCTGGTGAAACTAAAGATGATCCAGAAGAGGAAGAGTGTGCTACCTATGAGGACTTGCACAATACCTATGTTGAACTCCACACTGATTGGACTAAACGGATGGAGCAACTCAAGGTATTTAGACAGTAAATGAGAAATTGACTGAGAAAATCTCAAACTAAAGTCTCAAGTTGAGAGTTTGTCAAAAGAAAGTGATTCTCAAAAAGACTCCATAGCCAAGCTAGAAGTGTTACTCACAAAGAAAGACATGGAGTGTGAAAATTATAAAACAAATCTTGATAGAGAGACAGAAACTCTAACAAGGCTAAACACTGGTAAAGCCAAGTTAGAAGAGGTTTTGAAAATAGGAAATCAAGGAAAATCAGAATTGGCTATGGAGAAACTGTTTTTGTAAAAGAAAGAGCTAGCGTTTTCAAAAGGGTAAAATCATCTCCTGTCAAGTCTGTTCATTCTGGAAAGCACAAAACGAAGGAGAAGGTATGTTTGTCATCATTGCTTCGCTCCTGGTCATATTAGACCATATTGTCACAAGTGAAACAGAACTGGGTTTGGGCAATATGCGTGGACACTTGGGCAGGGTTGTGCACAACCAAACACACAACCGTACACACAACCCAAAGCCGGAAAGAAAACGCCGGGTAAGAAAGGAAACCGTAAACTGTCGGGTTGTTTTCACCTCTCTAGGAGCGTGTGGAAGGGGCTGGTATTTTGACGGTGTTCTCGCCACATGACAGGAACACGAGAAAATTTCATCGATTATACTCCATTCAAAGGTGGGAAAGTCAATTTTGGTGGAGGAGCTCAAGGTAAAATTATTGGCAAAGGTACGTTGAATGTATCAGGCTTGCCTAAGCTACACAATGTTCTACATGTTGATGGGCTTAAGGCAAATCTGATAAGCATAAGTCAACTGTGTGATGATGACTTATTTGTTAAATTTGACAAGTCAAAATGTGAAGTTTTTGATAACCAAAATAAGTGTATTTTAACTGGTGTTCGATCTTCTGACAACTGTTACAAAGTTGGAAGCAGTGTGTCATGCTTTTTTACTAAAATGGATGATTCTACGCCATCGGCACCAAAACTTGGTCATGCCGAGAGAAAAATCGAGATTTAATCAACTTTGAGGTGTAAAGATTTGCCTAAACCGGATCTTAAGAAATTAAGTGTGTGTGGGTCATGTCAAAAAGGGAAACAAACAAGATCAAGTCATAAAATGGTTCAACACTGTGGAACCACTAGATGTCTTGAATTGATCCATACTGACCTTATGGGTCCAATGGAAGTAGAAAGCATGTCTCGAAAAAAATACTGTTTTGTGTGTGTGGACGATTTTTCTAGATATACATGGGTAATTTTCTTAAGGGAAAAGTCCAACACCATTGATGAGTTCAAAATTTGGTACAAGAGGGTCAAAAACTTATATGGTTTAAAAGCCATTAGAGTCAGATCTGATCATGGTACTGAATTTGAAAACGCCACTTTCTCAGCTTTTTGCGATTCAAAGGGGATTACTCACGAGTTCTCAGCCCCCAAAACCCCTCAACAAAATGGGGTAGCGGAAAGGAAAAATCGCACATTACAAGAGATGGCCGAGTAATGTTAAGCTCGAAAAATCTCTAAAAGGTTTTGGGCGAGCGTGAATACAAACATGTCATGTAGGGAATCGTGTCTTTCTAAGAATTGGAAGTACTATGACTCCCTATGAGATATTTCTTGGAAAGAAACCCACGGTCAAATATTTTCATGTGTTTGGGTGTATTTGCTATATCTTGAATGACCGAGAGTATCTTTCTAAGTTTGATTCCAAAAGTGACAAAGCCATTTTTATTGGGTACTCTACGAACAGTAGGGCATTCAGAGTTTATAATCTCAAAACCAAAACTGTCATGGAATCCATAAATGTTGTTTTTGATGATGCTACTGATCTTAATGTCAAAACGGTTGAGGATGATATTTCAGGTTGTACTTGGGAGCCAGAACCAGTTAATGACGAATCTGAACCAGCTAATATGAATGAATCTGATGCCAGTTGTTCACCCGTTGTTCAAACAACGACAGACAAGTGGTCAAACAAATGAAGACCAAGACTCAGATTCTGAAACTGATGACGAAGATGTAAGCAGAGAAAAGGACATCCCTTCCAGAATACAAGGAAATCATCCCACATCTCAGGTCATAGGGGAAGTGGATGAAGGCATGAAAACTCGAGGAAAAAGGGTCAATTACCGTGACCTTGCCGGTTTGTTATGTCTACAATCCATGTATCATCAGGTAAACTCGTGTTGTTTTGTTGCTAATTATGAACCAAAAAATGTTTTGGAAGCCTTGAAAGATGAGAATTGGATTAATGCTATGCAAGAAGAATTAATCCAGTTTGAGAAAAATGAGGTTTGGTTCTTAGTTCCTAGGCCTTCTCACGTCAATGTGATTGGGACCAAATGGATCTTTAAGAACAAATCGATGAACAAGGCAATATAACAAGGAACAAAGCACGTTTGGTGGCTCGGGCTACACTCAAATTGAAGGGGTGGATTTTGATGAAACCTTTGCCCCGTAGCCCGAATTGAGTCTATCGATTGTTGCTAGCGATTGCATGCTACTTGAAAATCACTCTACATCAAATGGATGTCAAGAGTGCGTTCTAAATGGTGTTTTAAATGAGGAAGCATTTGTTGAGCAACCTAAAGGGTTTGAAGATCCTTCTAAGCCAAATCATGTCTACAAGTTGAAAAAGGCACTCTATGGTCTTAAACAAGCCCCACGTGCTTGGTATGGTAGACCGAGCACCTAATTCAACTTGGGTTTAAAAGGGAGAGGTTGATAAGACTTTATTTGTTTTGAAAAATAAAAAGGTATGCTTGTTGCTCAAATTTATGTGGATGACATAGTGTTTGGTGCTACTACTAATGATTTACTTGAAATGTTTGTTCAAAGTATGACATCCACATTTGAAATGAGTATGGTTGGGGAACTGAAATTCTTTCTTGGTCTTCAAATCACTCAAACCAATGAAGGAATGTCAGTTTCACAATCCAAGTATGCTAAAAGTTTGGTTAAAAAATTTGGGCTTGATAATGCATCACACCTAAAAACTCCTATGGGATCATCTCAAAAACTTTGTAAGGATGATGAGGGTGAAAGTGTTGATCACACCCTATAGGAGTATGATAGGGAGCTTCTTTGTATCTTACGGCTAGCGGACGACATAATGTTTAGTGTGTGCATTTGTGCTAGGTATCAAGCTAACCCCAAAGTATCCCACTTAAAAGTCGTAAACGGATTATAAGATATGTTGGGGTACTACTCACTTGGGGTTAAGCTATACAAGAGATACCAACACAAACTTGGTGGGTTTCGGTGATTCGATTGGGTGGAAATACGATGATAGAAAGAGCACCACCGGTGGATGTTTCTATCTAGGGAATAATCTTGTGTCTTGGTTTAGTAAGAAACAAAGCGTGTTTCTTTGTCTACTTGAATCGAATATGTGGCAGTGGGTAGTTGTTGTACCCAATTACTTTGGATGAATCAAATGATAAAGGATTATGGTTTGAAAAGTGAAACCCTAACTGTTTTTGTGATAACATGAGTGCTAAAGATATTGCTAAAAATCCTGTGCAACACTCCCGTACAAAGCATATAGATATTCGGCACCACTTTATAAGAGATCTTGTTGAACAAAGAATTATTACACTTGAACATGTTGGAACAACAAATCAACTTGCTGATATCTTTACCAAGGCTTTGGATTTTGAGAGATTTTCTTTTCTTAAGAACTCTCTCGGTTTGTGTGATCACGATGATCGCACAACCGTGTGCACAACCGTTGCATCTCGTATAATTGTATATTACGAAAACACAAAAAAAAAAAAAAAAATCCTGCATTCATGCATTGCACGATTATCTCTTGTGATCACTTGACTATCTCTCTGTGTTGACATCTTCTTTGACTCTTGAATGTGAGGCCCCTCCTAACTTGGTGATAAAATTCCCTTGTTAAATTTTTGATGATTATCATGGAGTGGGTGTCTAATCTAAGGTCACTGAGAAAAACAAGCTGCCTCCATTTATTTTGTAGCTTCTACTCATGTGCTCAATGCCAATGACTTATTGTTGCATCACTTGGGAAAAAAAATTTGGGAAGCACTATGGTGTGAGAGTGAATAGCTCCTTCTCAGTGACTGATTCAATGCCTAATATGGAGACATTCTAGAGGCTACATGATCGAGGGTTATCTCATTGAATTCTTGTTTGTCAATGTTATGTTAAATACGTGATTTAGTCATACCATGTTGCAATTTATTGAGATTAAAATCCTCACTGTGTGTGCATTGCTCTCTCATGATAGGCATATAGATTACGTTAGGACATTCGAAATCCTTGGTGAAAATATGAGCAATTTGTTTGTTAATTTTCACTCTTCTTGTCCTAATTTTTCTATTGTGATTAATGATCTTTTTATGATAAGGTGGTTATGAAGTCTAGTAGTCAAAGGAGACTACGGTGAGAGGTTGTGTAATCATGGAAGAGTTCCAACCGGATTAGGAAAGCAAATCTTATCACAAAAATTTGGTAAGTTTTTTTTTATTATTTTTTGTGCCCTAATCCTTTATGTGTTTGGAAGTTCAAAAAGGGACAACTCCTACCTTTACACGGCTTATTCTCTTCCCTGGTTCAGTTTCCAAGGTTGTGCTCATAAATCCCTTTTTAAACCTTGTGACTTCATCTGTTCAATCAATTAATCTCACAACTGCTCTCACATCTTGTCTCACATCTCCCAAAGTTTCTCTCTCCTCTCCTTTCTTCTAGATCTTTTGTGTGCAGATCGTTCTCATGGCATCTCCACCTTCTTCCACGGCTCCGGCATCCGCTACTGTTGCTGACTTAAGCATATCCCCACAGTATGTTCCTGCGATTGATGTCCAATCCCTTGGCCAACAGTCATCTGCTATTAACGTTGAAGATCAATCTGTCCTTGATGCTGTTAAGAATGCTCGTCAACCTGAATCTTCAGGGGTCCGTCGCTCTAGCCGGCTGATCGCATCCGGGAAAACTTCAATTTCTCGTCCAGCTGCTCCAAAAATTTCAAAACCCAAATCTGGGGGTTCTGCAAGCACAAGGAGGAGGTTAATTCTCCGAGATTCCTCTGATGAGGATGAGGGCTCCCCGCCAGGCTCGGTCGCAACTCGGGCCAAAATTCGGGGAGAGCAGCTCTAGGCGTCTCACCCGTAGCTCGCCCGTGCTCAAGCCGCGCTGTTCGCTGCGGCAATCTCACCGTCACGGCCGCGACTCTAGTGATGCTTCGTGGGCTCGATGATACGTAAGTGATCCCGATGTTCTCATCTCTTCAAAACGCAGCCGGTCCTTCGTGAGGTCTTACGTGCGGTTGTGCCACGGTGACACACCGCACACAGTGGCACCGCCGCAAATCTCGGGTTCGTAAGTCCTCTGTTCGTATTCCTTCTTCTCCTTACAATCTGGACTTGAAGTACAATTCTCTGTTTTATGCTTCTGATGCTGAAACTCGTTTTTCCGCCAATCTCCATAGGGCTTTTGTTGTTGAAAAATCTCGACAGATTGGGGTTTTTGACAAAGTTGGATTGACCAATTTTTTCTCTACAAGGTCCCTGGATATTTCTTTAGATTTTCCTATTCCTTATTCCCGGACCTTAGTCTTAGAATTTTACGCCAATCTAAGCCGAGATATTGGTCTTGATCGATCTCCAAATTTTGGGAGAGTTTTTGTTAGGGATCAAGTGGTTGATGTTAGTCCCTCTCGGATTAATAAGTTTCTGGGTACTCCTGATCCTCCCCTTCACTTGCTTCCTTCTGATATTCATACAGCTGTGTCTGTTGTAACTGGAGGACAAATTTCCAGGTGGAACACTGGGTTTCGGACGAGTTCCTTAACCAAAGTGTTTGTGTTTCTACACCATATTCTGCGCTCCAATTGGTTACCAACGTTAAATTCCTCGTCTGTCACTAAAGATCAGATTCTTCTTATGTATCGTGTTGGGGAGAATAAATTTAACATGGGGCGAACCATTTTTGATACAATCATGAGCTTTGCGGAGAATGTTAACACCACCTATGCTCTTCCGCATCCTAGTTTGATCTATGCCTTGTTGAAGGATCAAGGGTTCCGATATTCACGGGGACAGTCTCTCAATCATTCCGGATCATTTTAAAATTCCCAAGACCATGCTTGATGCATCTCGGGTTGATGATCTGGCTCGGTTTTCTGGGCTCGCATCGACTTCCGGCTCTGTGCACCCAGTTGTGTCGACAGTTGTGTCCACAACTGTTCTCACTACTGTGTCCACAACTGCCGCTCAGGACCCCAATGCCATCCACGCTCAGATTGCGATCTTCAGGGCTCAGATATCTTCACATCAGGCTGAGATAGATAGTAGACATCTTCTCATTGCTGGACTGCAAAGGAATATTGATGATTTGGAGGCTTTGCTTTCTGGTTCTTCTCAAAAAGGGGGAGATATTCGAACTACTACTAGTGCATCTGGTGCTGATGGGATCATGTTTGATATTGAGAAGGAGATTGATGAGGCTGCGTCTACTCTGGAGTTGGACGTTTTGGGTGAAGACCTATACTCGGGTCTTTAAATCTTGTGGAATTTGTGATCTTTTTATTTGCTTTTGGACTGTAATGACTTTATTTAGTGGTATGTCTATCTGTTTAGCCTTATCAAATTGTTGTTGCAGGTTTTTGTTCAGAACCACAAAGATAGGGGGAGATTGAAAGAGTATGAAAATACTCTTGATCTTTTTATTATATCTTTGTGATTCTGACTTTTAAAAGTTGTGTATATATTTTCCTTATTTAGGTTTTTTATCTTTTGTAATTTTATAGTTTATATTGACTAACAACTAATAGTTTATATTTAGTATAGTTTTGTTATTTAGGTAAGAATCTCAAGGAGGAATGGACTCTTGGAAGATATGGAAAGAAGGATCTTAAATTCAGGAAGTGATTGAATCCTTGTCAATCAAGGAATTCTGAATGGCTATAAAAGGAGTCCTCCGCCTCCATAAGTTGTACTGATTTCAAGAGAATTTATATAGCATTATTAAGAGAGAAATCATTGAGAGGTTTAGTGGATGTGTCTCGAAAATCAGGGATTGATTCTTCGAGATTGTTTTGTGTTTTTGTAAGTTCTTAGTTTAGAACTCGGGTTTGATCTTTGGTTATTATTTTCTTTTCATTGTAAGTGTTTTATTCACAACTTGTTTTCTAGCAAGGTGTGCTTTTATGAAAAGGTTCCAGCAAGATTTTTCTTGCTGAAGTATTAATTATTCCGCTGCATTTGTATTCTGTTCTTTAAAATAAATTTTCTGGAAAAAGTTGTTTGCTTTGTTGTGTTGTCACTTGTGTGCACAACTGTACACACAAGACATCGCACATCTGTTAACAGTTCTAGCTACAAATCTTTCACAACAAAAAATATAGAAAAGAGAGACATGAAAGAAAAGAATAACCCCGTATGAAATGAAATCTGACAAAAGGCAGCCTTAGATTTGGTTCCAACTCTCTCTCTCTCTCTCTCTCTACCTAAAAGGTAATGTCAAATTCTTTTCCTCCTGTTATTGTTTCTTACCCAATCTCCCCATTTAGGAATGTTCTTTATCTCATTTCAACAAAACCTCAAACTTGCCAAAAAGGTTTACTTCCAACCTTCATCTATATATGTTTCCCACTTCAAGAATGGTTGAACAAATAATTCAAGATACACTTGCAGCAACAATTAAGTTAGTTTTAGTTTCTGCATATTGAGTTATCAGCGTTGTTATAACGTTGCGATGGCCTCTGCAATTGCAGATAGCATGCCCGATGCGTTGAGGCAAAGCCGGTATCATACGAAAAGATGCTTCGCTAGGTATGTACGTTGTAGTTCTTTATGTTGTTTTTTTTTTTTATAAAGATAGGAAATGAACATTTCTTCAAAAGCGAAGTAAAATTACTGAAAGAATGAAGCATATTTTAGATGTGATAGAAGTAGCTTTTGTGTATTTTCGTATTGATCAATAAAAGAGTTAAAGAGATGAAAAGGCTTGATTTCTTTGTGTTGGCTTTGTAAACAGGTTTACAGCAATGGGAAGAAGATTAATGAAACCTTCTCACTTGATGGAGGAAATCGAGAAATCCATAGAGGACAAGGCTGAAAGAGATCAGGTTTTGGAGGGGTCGCTCGGTCAAATTCTCAGTTCCACGCAGGTCTGCATTCGCTCGATCTCTCTCAGGAGGCAATTGTGATCTTGTTCATTGAAAAATATCGATTTTTTGGGCATGCAGGAGGCAGTTGTGATTCCACCTTATGTTGCCTTAGGGGTGAGGAAGAATCCAGGTTGCTGGGACTACGTTAATGTGAACGCTGATGACTTGGCCGTAGAAGCTATTACTCCCACTCAATATTTGAAGTTCAAAGAATCCATCTCCAACGAAAACTGGTTTGTTTCATATCCAAAGTTCCAAGTAAAAAGCACTTCACTTCTGCAATGTTCATTTTGGAACTGAGCAAAATGGAAACTGCTAATGCCATTTCGTTTTGAGTGTATGGAAGAAGCATAGATTTGTAACATGAGATTTGGGCATGCAGGGCAAAGGATGAAAATGCATTGGAAGTGGATTTTGGAGCATTTGATTTCGGTACTCCAAGCATAATCCTCCCTTCTTCCATTGGAAATGGACTCAACTTCATTTCTAAGTTCATGACTTCAAAATTTGGTGGGAATCCCAAGAGTGCTAAGCCTTTCCTTGACTACTTGCTATCTCTTAACCATAGAGGAGAGGTAATGTAATTCAAGCAAATAATAAACTTCTGAATCAAAAGTTCAAAAGTAAGTAACTTGTCAAGATCCTCGAGTTGCTTAGACTATTCTCTTAAAATTCTTCGCAGAAACTTATGATCAATGAGAATCTCAATACAGTTTCCAAGCTTCAAACAGCATTGATTGTTGCCGATGTCTTCATCTCCTCTCTCCCAAAGGATACACCGTATCAGAACTTCGAACAAAAGTAACCACATCGTTGTAGTTCAAACCCATGACATCTTGGTCACAATGGACCAACCTGTATGATTATTGTTTTATTTCTGTAACTACTTGTATTGGTTTCAGGCTGAAAGAGTGGGGTTTCGAGAAAGGGTGGGGAGATAATGCAGAAAGAGTAAGAGAGACAATGAGGATGCTTTCAGAGACACTTCAAGCACCCGATCCAATCAACATGGAATCTTTATTTAGTAGGCTTCCAGTCACATTCAACATTGTGATCTTCTCTATTCATGGCTACTTTGGCCAGTCGGATGTACTTGGCTTGCCCGATACTGGTGGCCAGGTCGTTTACATTCTTGATCAAGTAAAAGCTTTAGAGGAAGAATTGCTTCAAAGAATCAAACAGCAAGGTTTGAGTGTGAAGCCTCAGATTCTTGTGGTGACTCGTCTCATACCAGATGCACAAGGGTCAAAGTGCAATCAGGAGATGGAGCCTATTCTTAATACTACGCATTCTCACATCCTCAGAGTCCCATTTCAAACTTCCAAAGGGATTCTCCGGCAATGGGTTTCCCGGTTCGACATCTACCCTTACTTGGAAAGGTTTGCTCAGGTAAGTGCTTTCTTTTATTGCTTCCATAATCTTTTGTACCTCACAGTACTTCAGTTGATAATTTTCGGCATTAACGCCAATTTACCCTCTCAAAATACTATAGGATGCTACTAGTAAAGTTTTGGAGCTGATGGAAGGTAAACCAGACCTTATAATTGGGAACTACACTGATGGAAACATTGTGGCCTCTCGAATGGCCAGCAAACTTGGAGTGACACAGGTTTAGTCTTTGTTCATAAGTTTGATCAAGTTTTAATGAAGCATTTCACCATGCCAACCCCTTAAAAAAGCATACTAACATTCAGCTTGTTCAAAATTAGGGAACTATCGCTCATGCTTTAGAAAAGACCAAGTACGAAGATTCTGATGTCAAATGGAAGGAGCTCGACCCCAAGTACCACTTCTCATGCCAATTCACTGCTGACTTAATCGCGATGAATGCTGCTGATTTCATCATTACCAGCACCTTTCAAGAAATAGCAGGAAGGTCAGTGCCATGCATGGATGAGCTTACTTTTTGATTTTCAATGAAAATGACAGCCCAGTGCACAAGGCTCCAGACACGGTAGGAAGTCAGAAGGGTCTAATGCCTTTGAACCTAATAGTTTCATGTTTGTTCTTCAGTAAGAAAAGGATTGGACAGTACGAAGCGCACACTGCTTTTACTATGCCAGGCTTATGTAGAGTAGTCTCGGGCATCAACGTCTTTGACCCAAAATTCAATATCGCTTCCCCTGGGGCTGAACAATCAATCTACTTCTCTTTCACGGAGAAACAAAATCGATTGACCTCATTTCATCCTGCTATTGAAGAACTGCTCTTCAGCCAGGAAGATAACAATGAGCACGTGTAAGTCCTCATAGTTATTTTTACAACCTACACTTAAAACAAAATGTTTTGGAAATAAATGAACTTTTTCTTCAACAGGGGTTATCTTGAAGACAAGACGAAACCAATCATATTTTCAATGGCAAGACTTGATACAGTGAAAAATATAACAGGATTAGTCGAATGGTATGGGAAGAATAAAAGGCTTCAAAATCTGGTAAACTTGGTTGTAGTCGCGGGGTTCTTTGATCCATCCAAATCGAAAGACAGAGAAGAAATTGCGGAAATCAAGAACATGCATGCTTTGATTGAGAAATACCAACTTAAGGGTCATATCAGATGGATAGCTGCTCAAACTGATAGGTATCGCAATGGAGAGATATATCGTTGTATTGCAGATACAAAGGGGGCTTTTGTGCAGCCTGCACTGTATGAAGCTTTTGGTCTAACAGTTATTGAAGCAATGAACTGTGGGCTACCAACATTTGCAACTAACCAAGGAGGGCCAGCCGAGATTATTGTTGATGGTGTCTCGGGATTTCATATTGATCCTAATAATGGCGATGAATCGAGCAACAAGATTGCTGATTTCTTTGAAAAGTGTAAGGTAGATGCTGACTATTGGAACACGATATCTCAAGGTGGCCTAAAGCGCATAAATGAGAGGTAACAAACATTATCTACCCCCTTGAAGGGTGCCCGTTTAGTTAAAGGCTTGACTTCGGTTGACTTGTGAAATTTTTTAACAAAAAGTTAGACTTGACGTCAAAAAGACTTAACTTGACTCAACTTGATTAAACTTTATATTATCGTGTTAAGTCAAAAGTCAAAGTTGAGTATTAATGTATGTTGCTCAACTCGAGTCAAACTTGAGCTCGATTTAAATAGTGTCTCAAATTTTGTTTATATGAATGCAGCTACACATGGAAAATTTATGCAAACAAAGTGTTGAGCATGGGATCCATGTACAGCCTTTGGAGGCAATTAAATAAGGAGAAGAAGCAAGCTAAGCAGCGTTACCTTGACATGTTTTATAATTTACAGTTGAATAATTTGGTGAGTTCAATTATTTTCCTTGAAAAATTCCTTTTTTTGTTTCCCTTTTCTTTCATGAGGGTACAAATATATGGCTCTAACCTAATGTTTAATTATATTATAATCATTGCATCATTTACTAATTCCATAACAATTTTCCTCACACTTATGGAATATTTTACAACTTTTTATGGAAATAAATCAATAATTACCACCTTCTGCAACTTAATCTGTTAAAGAAAAAAAATTGCTATTTATGTCCAAGATTTTACTGAATACACCCCCTGCAAATATTACAAAAATGTCTTTATAAATTTTGATTTAAATGCCCTTATTTATTTTTTATTTTTTTAAGTTTAAAAAATATATATAATTACTGTTCGGCAGCCCCTTGCGCCGAACACAGCCAAAACTGTTCGGTAAGGGGTACTGAACAACCATAGTGATATTTGGTTAGTGGGTACTGAACACCACTATGGGACACAATGTCGAACAACTTCAAAAAAAATAAAAATAAAAAATAAGCTCATTATTAAAAGCAATGTATATCGCACTTTATTACACTACATTGATGAAAAATATGAAAAGTGCAAGAAGCAATTTATAAATTGATGAAAAGCGGGAAAAGTGCAAGAAGCAATTGATGAAAAAAAGGGAGGGGAGGCGGGCTTAACGTGGGGGAAGACATCGGCATATTTGGGCCTTTGGGGTTGGGTTGTGAAAGAGGAAGGAGGGAGGGGAGAGGGACGGGGCTTGACAGCCTTGACTGGGTGGATAGGGGGTGGGGAAGGAGGAGGAAGGGGGGGAGGGAGCTGGGTGGGGGTGTACTAGGATAGGTTAATTTTGTTTGGGGTGGGGGGTGTACTTAGTAAGATAGGTTAATTTTTTAGTAAGGGTAGAATAGGAAGTTAGGGGTGTACTTAGCTTTTTGAGTGGTGGAAAATATTTGGAGGATGTACTTAGTAAAAATTTGGGTGTAAATAGCGACTCTTAAAAAAAATTAAGGGAATAATAGCTTCTAAATATGGTTAGTATTCAATTCTTAACAAATTGTGGCTGTAGTTTAGTGGTAAGAATTCCACGTTGTGGCCGTGGAGACCTGGGCTCGAATCCCAGCAGCCACATTTCAATTTTTTTTGTTTTAAAATTTTAACAGAATTTCTAATGTTGGGCCTACCCATTATGTTGTTAAATTTTAACAAAATTTCTAATTATTGGGCCTACCCTTTGTGTTGTGGCCTAATTCAATAAAATTGTTGGGCTGGGCCTACCCTTTTTTATTGTTAGTTGTTTTAAATAGAGTAACTTTTAACACAATTTCTGTTGTAGCCTGCCTAATTCAATAAAATTGTTATCGAGAATGCTCAGTAGTCATTTAAAAGATAATAGTAAAATGATTTCTGTAATTAAAACAACTGCCTAAAAATATATATATATATATATATATATATATATTTTTGTTTCTCTCGAATGATAAGCTAATTTGTTCAGACTAGTTTTTGGTTGCTAAGTACACTATTATTAATAATAATATTACAGGTGAAGAAGAATATACCGATTCCAAGCGGAGAAAAATCATCAACAACTCCAACAAGTACTAAGCCTCAGCCACTAGCGCAACCATTACCATTGCCACCATTACCGAAAGCTATATTTGGTGTGGTAGAAACAGCAATCTCGAAATTACCACAGCCATCGGAAACCGCATTAGCCAAGCCTACTCAATTAACAACACCAAGGTAAACTAACTTTTTATGCGCATCTTATATATATTGTCAATAAGAAATTATCTACTTGTAAATTCCCGAGTACCAATTTACATGACTAGCCTGTGATAATATTTTGCATACATTAATATTCTTTTTTTTCAAATAATTGTTTACAGGGAACAACGCATAGAGCCGATGCAAATAATCCCTCCGAGGAGTAATCTTGTATTATGCCCTGGTTGCCGGTGGTGCTGCATTTGTGTCTCTTCTTTTATCATTTTTTATGCGGTATTGAAGTCGTACAATTATCTTACTTCGACGAGGTGAAATGTTTAGTTTAGAATATAAATTTATCAATGTACGATAAATAAAAATCGTAATTGTAACAACATATATAGGCATTAATTAGATAACAAATGTATTTGCACCCAATTTAATTATAACAAAGGAATACAGTAAATGATAATTATTTCATTGTTTGAGATGGCCCGTGAGTTTTACTATATTATATATATATATATATATGCAAGGATTTGTTTAAATTTCATGGAGACATATGAGAGGTTTCGTGTGTGTAACAAATCATGGCCAGGCCATGTATCAAAGGATTTGAAAACAATAGCGAAAGTTTATCTTTTGTGTATAGCCTTTCGTCGGTATTTACCAAAAAAAAAAAGTCAACTTGAGGGTCGTCGTTTAATTTTTGACCTTTTGGTAAGCTGTTGTGGTATTTCATTACTATGTATGTATGTATCTTCCTTAAGTTGAAAATGATTGTTGTGAAATAAATAAATAAATAAAAAGAAATGAAAACGACTTGATCCTTAAAAGTTGAGAGAGAATCTTGGCGGGGGACTACGTATGAGATTTGGTTTTTGTTCAATTGTTCCTCAATCATCAACTTCAAAATGGACTAGTAATAGTATATTTTTGAGATAAATTTTAGAAAAACTCCCTCAACTTTATAGTTTGATAGTTTGCCTCCTTAATAGTTACTTATCCAACATAATACTCCCTAGGCTATCACCATCAATCTCCACCATCCATCCAAAAAAAAAAAAAACTATGTACTTTCTAAATTTTTCTTGTTTTGTTATTATTTTTTATCACTTTATCCTTATTTTATTCTTACTTTAAGTGATGGGCTTCATTAGAATACACTCGACATCTTAATATTTATAGTACAGTTAATTAATTTTTCTTAAACGGTGTACCGAGTCAAATAGAGCAATTTCTTAGCAATTGAGGGAATATAAAGTAAAGGATGTTGTGAAGGTGCCATATTCCTATATATGACTTAAAGGTCATTAATCAACTTGTATCTCAACAATAACTTGTATTTAATTAATTGGTGTATAACTCATAATTCAAACCTTTGAATTCGAGTTATGTGGAATTCACAAATTTAAATTTTTTGTGATCTATTTTTCTAAGAAAATGTTAACTTGTTAAGTTTAATTTTTAAGTGTGTAGTAGATATCAAGCTATATATGAACTAGTAGTACCTTTTTCTCCACAAGCATGTTGTTGAAATTTGGAGGAGGTGCTTGCAGAGTCCTGAATTAGGACAAACACTTGTCTAGGGGGTCTTTTGTCCAATATAAAAGCCTCCTAAATTAGGGGTGTAAATGGTTCGGTTTATGTCAAAACTACAAACCGAACCGCCTCCTACCGGTTCTGTTTTTTCAAATCAAAACAAACCGTCTGAGGCTTAAAACTGAACTGAACCATTCGGTTTGTTTTGGTTCGATTCGATTTTATGGTTTAAAGAAATTTATTTTTTGATTAATTATTTTTTTCAAAAACACTTAAGAGATATTGGAAAAGAAGAAGACAATGCCAATTTTCAAAAAGATGAATAAATTTGAGAATAATTTCGTTAAAGTCGAGAGAAATCTTACGATGGTTGAAAGCAAATTTTTGTTCTGTGAGGTGTGATAAAGAATGTTAGACAGATGAAAGAGAGAGAACGTCGACGAGGTAAGAGGAACTATTAATAACAAGAAAACTATATATATATATATATATATATATATATTTTCAAAACAAACCGAACCGAATTGACCAGTTTATAAAATTTTCAAATCGTAACTGAACCACCCAAGTCTAAAACTGAAACAAATCGATTCGATTTGGTTCGATTTCGCTATTCGGCGTTCAAATTTACACCCCTACCCCTATAATCTATGCGGCAAAAATTATACTCAAAATACTAAGAAATATATTTTTAGGCTGCTTATTAACACTTTAATCTTTATTATGGTACTCCACAATAAAGTGTACTCTCATATACTTCCGTGTGCAAATAAAAAAAAATACTCCTTTATTCCTTAATAATTGTCTTGACTTTTTTTGTTGGTCGAAAAAAATTATCATGTTTTTAAAATTTTCTTTTTAGAAAAATATTTTTATCGCTTTATTCTTACTTTTTCTTCATATTTTAATTATGTTCATATGTACAAGGGCTTTAAAGGAAATTAAATCAACTAAAATTTATAATAGAGTCAATAGTTTATCTTAATTCGTGTGTTTAATCAAACAAAATAATTATTTAGAAATGGAGGGAGTAACATTTTAAGTGTATTTCTTAAAATGAATGTTAACACCCTAGCACATATTTTCACGCATAAACTAGATACAAACATTCGTATTTGGTATTGACGTTGATAGTGCCACTTTAGAAAGTTGTTCATGTATTTTGTTTGAACATATGCGCAAAATCGGCCCCTCTATACGCTAAACGTAACCCTCTTTCTCAATAAAATTATTAACATGTCCTCGTTTTTTATATATATATATAAAATTTTTAACTTAAAAATCTCACTTTCATTTGCTTCGAGTGTATATGCTTTATTTTTTTGCTTAGTTATTTGCTTCTATTGTGTATGTTTTTGACATATTTTGTGTTAAATTTGATTTTTTTGCTTAGTTATTTGCTTCTATTGTGTATATTTTTGACATATTTTGTATTAAATTTAATTTTTTTGCTTTATTATTTGCTTCTATTGTGTATATTTTTGACATATTTTGTGTTAAATATATATAATTTTTGCTTTATTATTGTGCTATATTAGATGGACATGTGTCTGGCAGTGCACATGTCCTCTTGGACATGCGTCTGGCCAGGTGCATATACCATTTTCTTTATTTTTTAATTGTTGCACTTTTAGCCTTTGAATTTGTAATTTTTTGAAAAATTGCACTTTACCCCCCAAATTTATTAATTTCGTTAATTTTTTTATTTTGGTATCGTATAAATTTCTATTAAATTAAACAATTTAACGAAATTAACAAATTCAAGGGGGTATAGTGGAATTTTTTTAAAATTTTACAAATTCAGGGTGTAAAAGTGCAACAATTAAAAAATGAGGAACAAGGGGGACATGCACATAGCTCAGGCGCATGTTCAAGAGGACATGCACATGTCCCTCGATTTTTATTTATTTATTTGCAAAAATGTACATTATGACACAAGAATAACATCAAAAAAAAATAAATTTAACACAAAGTATGTAAAAAATATAAACATTTGAAGCAAATAAAAGTGAGACTTTTAAGTTAAAAATTTTCTATATATGAAAGACGAGGGCAAGCTAGTAATTTCGTCAGGGAACTGTGTTTACCGCATCTCTTGTTTGGAAAGACGAAAAGCTTCTCTACCACCAATAAGCTATCCCTCTTTTGGATGTGGAGTAATGTTATACATACCTATAGAGTACCAAATTTTTTATATCAAATGATGTGTTACTTGATGTGACAGCTGATGTGGTACACAAAATAAAATTAAAAATCAAAATTAATGCATCACAACAGCTACCACATCAGGTGACACATCATTTGGTTCAAAAAATTTGATACTTTTTAGATACTCGTAGCATTACTCTTTGGATGTGACAAGAGAGACTCTTTTAGGTTTAGATTCCAAACAAGCAACTAAAATTTTAGTGTCACACATAACTATTGTTTCAGCATGCCATGATATTAGCATATGACATCAAATAAATCATGAAGATGAGGCCCCCATGGTTTCCTAACCGTTCAAGATTAGTGTTCAAAAATTGTTGGGCGGGCGCTAGGCACTGGACGGAGACTAGAATTAAGGCATAATTATCCTAATTTTTAATTTTTTTTAATATAACCTACATAACAAGCATTAAACCTTCAAATATACTGATAGTAAATTCCACCAGAGAGGCATATAATCTAATTATCGTTTCAAAGTTTAAAGCAACACAATAATAATTAATAACTCAATACATCATAGATTCATAACACCTAGTACAACAATATAAATATTACCAAATAATCTAAATTAATATTTTTTATATATAAAAAAGGCATAAAACGACGTTATTTTGGGTCAAAACTTCTTAAAAAGACGACTAGCGCCCAGGCAGCCGATTTGCTTGATTGTTAGGCATCTGGGTGGCGCCTAGACTGATTTTTAGAACACTATTCGACAAATTTATTCAAATTTTCTAACATAAGAATCGATTCAAAATTTTCATTCTCATGTTAACAATATGTAATCTATCTAACACAAGAAAATGTGAATATACAAATATTTACAATAATTCGACCCCTCGCTAAAATCGGAGAATGTTCATTTACAAATGAATGAAAATCAATATAAACACATCATTCACTATTAATTTTATCATCAATAACAAGTTTTACAACTTTTTAAAAAATGTATCTCTACTTCAACATAATTATCAAAATAGTTTCAGTGAACGGTCTAAATTCTCAAACATGAAAAAGAAGTAGTCATAACAACAAATCTTTCTCTTTCCACATACCCTCAATGTTGTTTGCAATTTGCAAAGACACATTTGTCCTCTCTTCTTGTCTTTTCCTCATTTGTCACTGCCCTCAATTTCAATTCTCTTACAAACATCTTTCTTAAGGTTGAAAACATAAGCTTCCCAATCCCCACATGCACATGGTACACCCATAATAGTCCAAACCTATAAGAACACCTGAACCCCAACTCATCAAAGCCCTCCCTTTAACCAAAGATTAGGATTCAAAATTATATCTTTCCTAGGGTTTCCATTTTCTCTGTTCATCTTGGGGGGGAAGAATTTTGTTCTTTTAATGCTCTGTTCTCCTGGCCATGATCTGCTCCAAAAGTACAATCTTCTAATGACCCCACACAAACCCATCACATCACAAATTTTAGAAAAGGGGGAAAACCTCATTGCATGATCAAAGCATAAAAGTTTGTGCCTTTCGCTTGTTAGGGTTGATTTTCAAGATTTTCTTTGCCCCCCTTTTTCCTAGGCAGTTTCCTTTTCCATAAATTTGGAATTTTCTTTCTCCTTTTGATCATTTCGTGTTGATTGGGTTATTCCTTTCTTGAGGAATTACGTGGAATCTCCTTTTTGTGGGGGGTGGGGAAATCATCATTTGCTTCTAGGGTCTGTTTGATTGGTCATTGACTCCAATGGGTTATTCGCAAAAACCCATTTTCTAGCAACCAACAAACGTTAAATTCTTGGAACACCCATTTGGTAATTTTCACCAGGAACTGCGTTTCTGTTTAAAATTGGGTTCTTAGATTTCTTGGTTTCTCTGCGGACTTCTGTCAAACAGGTGGTCTGCGGTTGCCCCGGGTTGTTTGATCTGGTGAAAGTAATGGGTTGTGTTCATGGGAAGTGTTGTGGGAAATACCCATCATCTTCGGATGGGGATAGCGGAGATAGACAAGACTTGGGTACGCGTTCACGGAAAGGGAAACATGGAAATGATAGGTCAATTGATTATGTGGCAGTTCCTTCACACAATTTCAGGTTGGAGTATTCGGTGCTATCGCAGCGTGGATACTACCCTGAATTGCCTGATAAAGAGAATCAAGACAGTTATTGTATCAGAACACACATTCAAGGTAACCCTAATGTTCATTTCTTTGGTGTGTTTGATGGGCATGGACAATTCGGTATGCAATGTTCGACGTTTGTCAAGGATAGATTAGTTGAGCTTCTGTCAAGTGACAATACATTGTTGGAAGATCCTGTTAAAGCTTATAATACTGCATTTTTAGCGACAAATAATGAGCTTCACGAGAGTGAAATTGATGATTCTATGAGTGGTACAACTGCAATTACGGTTCTTGTTGTTGGTGATACCTTGTATGTGGCCAATGTGGGTGATTCAAGAGCGGTGATTTCTGTCAGGGAAGGGAGTCAAATCCTTGCCCGGGATTTATCTTCTGACCAGACACCATTTAGGAAAGATGAATGTGAGAGGGTGAAGCTTTCGGGGGCTAGGGTTTTGAGTGTTGATCAAGTGGAAGGGCTTAAGGATCCGGGTGTTCAGTCGTGGGGAGATGAAGAGACTGAAGGTGGTGATCCGCCAAGGTTGTGGGTTCAAAATGGGATGTACCCTGGGACTGCATTTACACGAAGTGTAGGGGATAGTTTAGCAGAGAAAATTGGTGTGGTTGCTGTTCCAGAGGTGTCAACGGTTCAGCTAACGTCTAGCCATCCATTCTTTGTAGTTGCAAGTGATGGAGTGTTTGAGTTCCTCTCTAGCCAAACTGTGGTGGATAAGGTACACCTATGAAATTATGAAATTTCTTAATTTGGAACATCCTCATATATTGCTTCCTTGAACCATGCTTCACATTGTTTTTTTTTTTTTTGTGTGTGTGTGTGTTATTTATTTTATTTCAGTCTTATCTTTCCCTCATATGACATCCATGATGCTGGTTTTTCTTTAGTTGATAGCACTTGCAGGTTTATATCCTTGATGAAGTCTACTTCATGAGTGATAAATGTTTTACCAATTTACCAGTTTATAAATATTGTTAAGATATTCATTTTAGAATTTACCTTTTATGGTCTAAATCTGTAGTTCCTTTCATGGTCAACTATTGTAATACTCTCAACTAGTTGAATAATAGCAGCTGCACACAAGATATCAAGATTTGCTAATCTTTCTCGTTCAGTTAAGCTTACTTTTGATAATTTCTAGTGCACACAAGATATTAAGATTTGCTAATCTTTCTCTTTCAGTTAAGCTTACTTTTGATAATTTCTAGTGGCAACAGAAAGTAGAAAACTTAAAGTTGGATATGAATTATGAGATTCTGTTCTTTTATTGAAGTATTTCTATGTAGACCTCTATACTTGTGATCATGGAGTTTAGAATGCAATCAATATTGTAAAGAAACTTGAGTGCTTATTTACCTATCTAGAAGAAATTGTCATGATGTGGTGTTAAAAATATTTGTCACCTAATATATTAACCCCAAAGGCACTGTTTCATCACTCCATGTCATTTTTTGCTGATGCTTCATGTTTATTTGTGCTGATGTATTTTTTTCTGTTTCATTTTCTCTTTTACTCGATTGTAGGTGAACAGTTATGCAGATCCTCGAGATGCATGTTCTGCCATTGCTGGAGAGTCGTACAAGCTATGGTTAGAGCATGAGAATCGAACAGATGATATAACAATCATCATTGTACAAATCAAAGGCTTGTCTAATGTATGATTCATTGATTTTGTACCTGAGTTGTTCTTTCGCTTCTTTTCCACCCTGTACAATACTGCATCATCAAGTGATAATGGTCATTTATACTGGCCCTTTATGTTTGGTCATCGATTGTGGGAGATTTGCTGCTTAGCTGATTGGTTTACCAGCATTAACTCAGGGCATTCTTTTCTTGTTTCGACCTTTTGAGGAAAAATGAAGGCACATCTTTAGTTGGTTTTTCTATTCTTGTTTAGACTAGTATTGATTTGGGATATCTTTTTCCAAGACGTCGCTTATGCAGTTTCTTGGATCTACTGTGATTGGCTAATATATCTTGTGACTGCAATAGTCAGGTGGTAAGACAGACGATGAGTGCAGTGGAATTAGCACCAGGCCATCAACATTGAAGACATGCATTACTTCTCTGGGGTCAGAACTTTTCCGTTCGGTGAGAAGTGATTTATCAGATCCACAGTCATGCCAGCATGTTGTGTCGACTGATCAAAGCCCGGCAACTGTTGTTCAATCTGCATCGCTCAGATGCAACTCGCAATAATATCGGGTATCTTTGAATTTCATTGTTTCTTATATTATCTTTTACTTTTTTTCATTTATATTCAAGCACCTTATTTTCTGTTCTTTCCAGTGACTAAACTAACAAGAGGCCTTTAGGACTTTCCTGTTTCATTTGCATTAACCTGGTACAGTCCTCCATCTTTTTATTTTTCTTGTTTTGTCTCCCTCAATTCTTTGCCCCCTTACAAAATTCATAAATACTTTCCTGCTTACTAATATACAATCCTACTGATGATGCATGATGACAGGTAACTGAAACGGAGAAGTTGGTGCAAGCATTGGCCTTGGAACTAATTCGTTCAGCTGGTTCACATATATACTCGATCATCATCACTGGCGGCTCTGTTTTATATAATGTATGGCTCAAGCACCCAAGTGAATGGGAGTGGACTCCTACCCATTGCCCACCTGCTTATGTAAACATGAACGAGTTTGTGATGTTAAGATAAAATCAGGTTTAGGAAAGTGTTCTCAGGATGCTGATCATTCAAAAGATGTAGATGATAAGGAAGGTGAACCGAGTGTTTACACTCTGTCTGAGAACGCATATCTATAACATGCTTAGTTGTAAAGCTTAAACTCCCCCAAGTTTGATCACTTTTCTCATGCCCTTGGAATGGTTGTTTGTTGGTATGCAGTAGTTGTCCGAGTGAATTTCTTAGAACTCTTTAATTCTCTTTGAGTGACCGGCACTGCACATGCAAAAATTCCACAGATTTGATCAAATTCTGCAAGAACTCTCTTGTGATGGCTCTTCAATACATTCACGCAATGCTACCATAAACATGGCAGTTTAGACGAATCTGCATATTATTTCCAATGGCATTCTTGAACTTTTCTCGAAAGACTAGGCAACCACTGAAAGCCTGTGCCTTCAAAGTAGTTCCAACTGTAGCTTCAGATTAAAGAGAAAGTAGCTTAATGAAGTTTCAATGGCCCAGGATTATTGCTTAAAGGAAAAACAAACCAAAATTCAAGACTAAAGCTCATGTTGATGAAATGAATGTGAACAGGGAGTTTAATAGTATCATCAACTAGAAGCCTAGATCGTAGGGCATCATAGACAACAATAATAAATGATGGCAACGATAATACTAAATAAGTATGTGAATGACCTCGTGGCAATGATAATAATAAAGAAGGATATGAATGACCTCGGTAATGATCTTGCGTTAACCCAAACTGAATGTCAAAAAATGATTCATGTAGCCTATCCTAAATAATTGAGACAAAGGAAAGACTAAAGCAATGCAATAAACAGAATAACAATGCCAATGGCCAAATGAAAGGCTAGGGGTAGTTAGTAATAGTAATCATCTAATCCTCTTGTTATACATATATCCTCAATTATACAAAACCCTAAAACATTCCTATGTATTGCAAAGCCGCCCAAAAAGATACAATGCTAGAGTTTACACTTTTTTATGGTACAGAATTTCAAGTACAACAATTAATGTGTTATTGGAAATATATGGACAATTTCTTGTCTATCATGTTCTGCACAATGTTACACTGCTCCAGCAACTTGCTTAATCTGTCGGCTGGCTTTGTAGCCTTTGCATCTACTGCTAACTCACTGCTGGTATCTTTGCTCCATTGATTGGTTACATAATCACTCTTTGTGTCGGCTAATGTACCATCCTGCCCAATACTCCTTCCCTGTTCGATCAAGTCAGTTTCATAGCTAATCTTCGAAGTCAAGTCAGTTTCATAGCTAATTTTTGGAGCCGAGGGCAGTAGGAAACTTTCGTATTCTGAATAGGGGCTGCAGCTGACTTCAACCATTTCATCCAGAGACGGACAACCTAAGTTATAAGGTGAGGATATACCAACTTCAAATTCTAGCTTGTTCGAACCTCTTGAAGTGGTCATGGCCATGTAATGCTGCTCCAAAACATATACTGTGGAAAATGGCCCACTATACAAATTCATTAATCGCCAATTGAAAATGCGTCTGAAAATCATGGCCCACTTAGGAACTATGTAATAGGTTGAATTGTGGAGATCAAGCCCCGCACAAGTCTGTAACATTATAGATGCCTCTTTCTGAGCTAAAGGCAATCCCATTAACTGACTTGACTGAGTCAAATATCTGACCAAGAGATCTTCGAGTTGCAATCTCTGATACTCAATACCATGTCCAATGTCAGAACCTTTGTACAACCAAGATGTGTCGTCTGGAAAGGGAGGAAGTTTGCAATCATTTAGTGTACGCAAAAGTGGCTCAATTATTGGACGTGAGCTCCACCCTATTTGTGGCAAGTACAAGTCTGAAATTCTACATTCATAACTCGACTTCTCCATCAAAGCAATCTCAGGGCAGGGCCAAGAGATGGGATTTTCATTAGCTGCATTACCAACATTCTCAATTGAATGATCTAAGGCTCCATTGAAAGCTGCGACACACTGGTCTGGACTGACTTTATTAAAATCCAAGTCCTCGAGCACCCGTAATGATGGACTCAAGCAGGTCTGAACCAGGTCACGGGTTTTAACACGGCAAACAAGGGGTTGTAAGGGCGACTCACTTGCCAACCACTGTAATCCCTTTCTCAGTTGCTCATCACTGAAAAACCCATCCAAGTGCTTCATTTGCTGATCCTCAAGAAGAGGAACAACCAAAAAAGAACTGATCCTCGATTTGTCAACTCCATGGAGCCCCAATTCCTTCGCTACGGAAGAAGGATCTAAACGATTCTTGTACGCGTCACTCATGATCAGAAGGGGCAATCGCGAGCCAGAAGGTATAGACACCAAAAGATTATGGAGGCGGATCTTTTGGGACTCCCATGGGATGCATTCAGATACAAGGAATAGAACCGCACTTGCACCCGTTATTGTTTCCGCAGTGTTATCAGACTTTGATTCCTTGATAACTGAAAAACAACAGGTCAAGTCACTACTTGATTGGCCAGAAATCCATTTGTTCCATACTGAGAGGCCAGGGGAAGAAATTATTAGGTCCTCATGGTTACTGCTACTTGTAGGCATAATTTTGGAACGCAACCATGGGCCTGCATCAAATGTGGAAACTTGTCTCCTCTGTTCCAGTTTGTCTCCTTCTGGGTGATCTGAATCAGAAGAAAAAACAATTTTCCAGCAAAGGCATCTGGCATGTTGGTTCCGTTCACTAAGAATGGCTGCCACCACGTCTGAGACATTCAGTCTTGACCATGATTGCTCATGTCTTTCGTATCTCTCACGCATAACTTGATCAATGTTAAAATCACCAGCAGCATGGTGTTGCTTCAAAAGAAGAAAAGCAAACGACAGGGTTTTAGCAAAATAAGTAGAGATTGATAGACACTTAGACAGTTAGACACGTAGATGCACACATACGGACATGCCGTAGTTCATCTGTCTGTAAAGCATATTTGTGCATGCACTCGTGCATTCCCCGGAAACAGTTGAAATAATATCAGAAACTAAAATAAAGTAACAGGTCTTAGGAAACAAGCATATCCATTTCTTGGCACAACTATAATCTACGATGGACCATTTTGAGTCATGATCAATATATTGACAAATGCTAAGAATAACATAACAAGCCGGTCTGACCTCAAGCAGATGGTACTCTCCAACTTTACTCGAGTGAAACACTGAGATAGACATCATAATTCATAGACTCATTTACCCTTTCTGAAGGAAACAATAAAGCGCACATTCATATGCAGCAACCCTGTCCTAGCAATGGATCATGGTGCATAATGCCACACAAAAGGATCTGAGAGCTTAAAAATGCATACGCAAGTGTGCATGTTCCAAGTATATCATTACCCTAGCCATCTTCTGTAAGATTGTTAAGTTTGGAGTTCATTTCTACTTTTTCAAACTCAAAGTTAACTCAACGCTTCTTAAGAGTTTTCACATATGATTAAAGACAATTTGACAGCCAATGGAAATTTATAGATCCATATAGAAATGGTGACTCTTTTTTGGGACAAACTAGAAGGGAAAGTAGGACTCCTTTTGTGAGACGGGGGGAGTATTTGAGACTTGCAAATTGCTATTACAGTTAATAATGGACTTCCAAGCTCTAGCAAAATCTTCTAACAGGAAAAAAAATAAAGCTGTTCACTATAATCATGCTGTAATGATAATAATAGCAAAAACACTTCTGCAGTACCAAGAATTCGAGAATAAGTTTGAGACTTAAAATTAAATATTCATTAACTATAGGTGGTCCCCTCACCAGTAGGATATTCAGCCCTTTCCAGTCTGAGATAGCCTGTTATCTGGGTTTATGTGTAGAGAGAGAGGCTTAATTTTGATTTCTTTAATGCACTTTGTATCAAAAGAAAAGAAAGAGGTGTAATGACATGAAGCCCAAGAAGTACGGGGATAATGTTCTAGAGAAACTTTTTTTATTAACACTTACATCTTTCTGTTGCCGCATTGGAAGGCCCAGTGACAGCATACTTAGGGCAGCATTCGCTGCCAGCTGTTTCTGTTCACGTAATTCCTTTTTCTTTGAAGAACGCCGCCTCCATATCCTAATCAAGGGAAACGTAAGAACTAAAGACATAGGGTAAGATATGCATAAGAATTCATGTCAAATCGTACAAGAACTACAACCTCAAGATGAGTTTAAGCTTTGACATGGCAACTTCTTCGTCATCATGACTTGCATTAACTTCATCGGTTTGCACTTCTCCCCGCATACCCATATATTCTACAGCTTCCAAGTCTTCAACAGGCACAGATTGGTGTAGTGGGTCTTCCAAAGTATAAGTTATTGGCAAAACTGGAAATCTCTCTAGCTCAACACTTGTCGGCATAATTTGGGAGGTAGAGTGGGTGTTTGATTGTATGTTTTTCTCAAGAGAGTTTCTGAAACGTGTATCATAATTCGATTTTCCTACACTTTCGGTGCCAGATTTTGGAGATTCGAAGGGACTGTGGTTTCTAGATTTTGGACATTCAAATGAAATGTGAGTGTTTCTAGATTTTGGAGATTCAAATGAAATATAACCTCTTTTAGATTTTGGAGATTCAAATAAACTATAAGTAGTTTGAGAATTGGGGGTTTCAAAGGAACTATAAGCTATAGAGAAATTGCTCGGTGCAGGACTGAAAACACCCACCTCATTGTTATTGCCACTCCATCTATCAACTACTGATGTTCTGAACTCTGGCTTCATCTGTAAGTTCTCTTTTGGGGAAGCAGCAGTTTCATATTCAGTCATTTCGTCATCAATGACCTGGGCAGGACTTTCTGTCCCCTTCAACTGAACAGGAGACAATTCTTGCTTATAAGACTTATCAACATGGATCAATTTCACTCCTCCGGAAAATGATGGTTCCATCACAAAAGGGCACGAAACATCCTCAATTATCCTTCTGGATTTCTTCATATGAACAAGTTTGGAGCATTTCAATGGATATTCACTGTCGCCATTCAGAAATGAGCCTTCTTTCACCATATATGGCTCTTCAAAATCCTTTATCAAGAATCCATGATACTCCAGAAGGTCTTCTATGTTTTCTTCCTGAGTCCAGTAAGGAAAGCATTAATAAATATAGTACTGAAACTTCTTAACTGTTTCAATTAGGTCAATCCACATCAAACCAAAGATGAGTTACCTCCATCCCAAGCCATTTGGCAACTTGTGAAACGGGGATGCCCTGGTTATTTTGTACACCAGAGTGTAGAGAAGCAAGCGCCTGACTTCGTAGCTGGTAAAAACAGCATGAGTAATGGTCAATGAATATAATGCGCGCAAGGCTTTGAGCACATCGGCATACATGGAAATGTAAAGACAAATACTTCCACTTTAAAATGAGCAAAAGAGTCATAAATATATGTTGACTTATGTCGAGAAACGGAAAGTGTTGGAGTCTAGCCCCTGCTCCATCACCCTCCAAGAGGAAATAAGAATTCGCCAATTCTTGGGGGGCTTGATAAGTAAAAAGTGTAGAAAAGTATATAACAAGACAGACTGGAGGCAAAATTCAAACTTATATATCATTTTTCATTCGCTTTTGGTTCTGAGACCAAGTAATACGATGGACACCAATACTTTTGGAGTTGGAGAAACTAGTGCACGGTGCGTATAATGACATTAATACAGTAAATTCATAAGTACCAATTACCAACCTTCCCAAAATGAGCATGCATTAAGCATGCTTGAAGAAAGCTGGCCTTCCTTGCAAGCCTAAAGAAGGCAATAAAATTACCAGTTCTGCAGGCTCTGGAAGAAGAAAATAAAAACATTATGAGATAATCTCCAATTACATTAACTGCATATAGATTCTAAGGGATTGGACAACCTCGCTACATCACGGGCAAATAATACTTCCGCAGTCTGTCTTATCTCTGGTGTCATCTTGGCAAGATCAAGTGAGAGCTCTGCAGGTTCAACCTAACAAGATGTTCTTTTTCACAAACAACTTTGGATATAAAACTTGTACAATCATGTTCCACTGCAGATAACTTACTTTATACCCTGGATGTTTGTCCAGTTTGAGAAGTGCATAATAACCTCTAAATTCCTTCTCAGTAGGCACATCTATTCCTCTCTTCCTGTGATCGTCATACAATTGGAACAGTTCAACAGATGTTTTGTTCATCTGTTCAATGTTGAGATGTGCATCAAATCCTTCCGAAAATCCTTCTCCTTTTGTGTATTGACACAATTCATGCATGGCTATAATGTGAAGTCTTATCTGACACCAAAGTAATCAGAAATGATTATAAGAAGCAGCTAATATGGCACTTAGCATCAATAAATAAAAGAATTTGTGCATTCATTTTATGGAGCTGAACTGCTGAAAAGATTATAAGAAGCCCACAACTCCGCAATCCGTGTTAGTCAAATAGTAAAAAAGTATGGAAAAGCGAGAACCAAAGAAGAGTGAATTTCAATACGACAACTTCAGAAGCTGCCATGAGGATTCCCTTGCAGACGAGAAAGCTACAAAGTCTGATTTTCATTTTTAAGAGATATAACTATCTCAGTTTGAGTTTTTTAAGGAACCACTAGTATTCTAGAAGCAGCTCCATGTGGTGGGATGAGGAAAAAAAATATATTGAGTTGTACATGTCAACTTATAGACCAAAAAAAAAAAAAGGTGTCTATTTTATAATACAATCTGCTCAAGTGCAATTAATGTGCGAGTATGGCAGCATGATTTTTGTAAGCCAAACTTGCTAACAATGATATGCATGGTGGCATGTTAACTTTTACGCGGAACCTAGCACTCGGGAAAAAGGACAAACCATCTGCTCCAGCATAGTAACAGCCCCCATGTTGAATATATGCTGCATCCTCAGATCCATCCGGATGGCCCTCATTCTGTCCCATAAGAAATTATATAACCCAAGAAACGTGTCGTCATAAGGCTGATCCAGCAAATGTAAGAGGTAATCTAACGTCTTCTGAAGGATTGGCATAGGCCGTATAAGGTCAGCTTCTCTCTCTGCTGTTCTAGTGTACTGAAAGAGTCAAAAGAGAACAGTTAGTATCATGGCGAGGTTGAGGATGCTACTTCAAAAGAACTTAGTCAAGGTGCCTACAGACTACCTTCTTAACAGCAAGAGATATACTGGTCTGATTTCTATCACCATCCACCCGTTCATACTGGTCAAGATCTCCTTTCCTCTCTCTTTCTCCTCTTTCAGATTCTGAAGCAAGAAGTAGCAACACAAATGTGATTAACTTTTCAGAGTACGAACATGATAAGTTGGAATGTAGAGATATAGGTATGGCCAGTGCTGTAATAGATTTAACACGTGCTCAATTCCTTTTTTCTTGAAGATGGGAGTCTTTCACCATTTAGAAATTAGAAGAAGTAAAAAAGAAAGTAAGCAATAATGAAAGGAAAAAAGAAAGAAAATTAGAAAGACAATTTTGGCTTGTCAATGGTATGCAGTCAGGTGTTAGAACCCCCAACAAACAATGGTCAGCACACATTCTCAGTTGAGTCATTCTTTCTTTTAGTCTTGCATTAATACAAAAAACAAAAAACATTAAATTTTTTTTTTGATAAATTAGTATTATATTAATATTTTCTAAGAGAAGATGGGTCAACTTCTCCAATTTTAAAAGATCAGGTTAACTAACTGCCTCAGATGCTCAAATGGTACCGGAAGGGCAGGCAAGAAGAAGATCTTAGAGTGAGGGTTGGCTAAGCTAGGTTTCTATTCTTTTCCCATCTTATTTTCTTTTCTCTTTTTTTCTTTTAGAGGGGGAGGGGGGAGAATATCCAATAATATTCCTTGAAATAAGATAAATTGTTTGGTATAGATAATTATCCATATTGAAAACATCACAACAACCATTGTCGTTTTAGAGTCGAAACTACCAGAGATTTGACTGTTGTCTTTCTCATGCCTACATTGAAATCTAAAAAAATATGGGATGGCGTTATAAATGTACACTTCAACTCCATGCACCATTGCACCTTGCTTGTGCAAACTTGATTCCGACATGACAGAAACCATCACGATAATGATTATTAGAGTTACTACATGTCTCATATATATTGGCCACCTATCATCATTTAGCAGTCTCTAAGTTTTTGGCTACTTAGAAATCCAATGGACATTAATTAACTAGTTTCTCATTAATCCCCTTACCAAATTTAAGTATTTACTAGGTAAACCAATTACTACTCCCAAATTGTCATATATATTGTCCACTAGACAAGAGCTCATTTTTTAGGATTCCTAATACATGCCTAAACAACCATTATCTAATATTAAGATTTCCATTTGTACCTGTAGACACCCAGAAGATGCGGGGCGCTCACAGTACCCTTTATTTAAAGGTATTGGAAATCAACAAGAAGAATTTTGGTTAGGGGTATAATGAGAAACCAAATAACTAATATGCATTGGATTTCTAAGTGGCCAAAAACTTTGAGACTGCTAAAAAAAGGAAAGTTGGCCAATATATGTAAGACTGACAGAGTAATATTAATTGAGGCATTTATTAGTTGAGGGACAAATGGAAATCCAAATACTAGACAATGGTTGTTGAGGCATTTATTAGGAATCCTAAAAACTTGAACTCTTGTGCGGTGGACCATATGTATGAGATGGAGTAATAATTTTAGGTGCAAATATGTAGTGCCTGCAGTATCTATTGAGACTGAATATGTAGTCATACAGAATTGAATTTTTTTGTATACTTTGTGACCTTTGAGCTTGAAAAGACCAGTTTTGTGACCTTTGAGCTTGAAAAGACCAGTAGCCATAGCGTTCACAGAGAGAATTCTACAAGTTGATCATCATGGACAGGGCAGCGCTGTGACTTAGCATATTGATGGCGACAGGCAGCCTATGCTGACGCAGGATCTTAAAGGCTTTCTTTAGAGACTTGAAATTGAATTCAAGTCCAGACCAAATAGCAGGAAGCAGCATTTGTGCACAAAGTTCTCCTCGATTGAAAACAAAAGGTAAACCAATCCTTTGTTTTCTTTTGAAAAAATAAAAATACAGTGGGTAGTTGTCCTACAATCTTGGAGCCAAGTACTGTCCTACAAATATGCATGAAAAGGAAGTCTTAAAGGGTAATGAGATGGTACTGAGCCTGTGCATTGCAAGTTGCTACTGAAGGACTAGAATGTTAACGTCATTGACCTAAACTTGAAAGACATACCCGGACACATATCAGGACAAACTCCAATTATAATAGTGGAGGACTCAATCCCTTCATAATCAGCCGAGATATTGCTGCTCGGAAAATCTCCTGCCATATCTGAAGGTTCCTCACTAAATTTTCGCTTTTCCACCTCAGACTGATCCCGTTTCTTCATTTGAGCCTTCTGGTTTCCATTATCAAGACTACTTTGCATGGGCTCGCTTAGTTCATTCTTAAAGCGCGCCAAACGCTTTGCTTTGGCTAGCAGTTCACTGCAAATAACAAGAGAGTAGATAATAGCATCACAATGAGCAGGTACATATAAAGAAGTTGAGAAGGATTAGAATGTAAATGGACTCAATATGCACAATGCTTACCGATCTTTCTCTTCTTCTGCAGCATTAGAGTTCCCCTGAAAGACTGGACCTGGTGAAGGTGAAGAAGGTGACCTAGTCCTTTTAGAAGCAGAGAAGCTGGTGGGTTTTATTGCTGCAGCTTCAGTGTCAAAAATATGGGCTGATTGTGGGGACCAGTGATGCCTTTGAGGATCATCACTAAGAAGATTTGGCCTAGTACTTGACTGGGAAGCAGATAAGGAAGGCCTAAACAAGATAGGCGCAATGAGATGGGGGAAAGATTCGACGGGGAGGGGGGGAGAGAGAAATGACGGAAACATGAGAGCCAGAAAAACAGGATAGGAGGAGGCAAAAGCATATATTACCACAAAATTCTGACTTGACAAACACCAGTCCACTTACATTTCTAATATTTTTAGCTCAATTGCCATTAATCTCCCCTCAAAATCATCAAAAGTTAAAGTACAAAGGGGTCAAATGAAAATGAGAAACGAATTTTTCTAATTTAGTTTCAATTCTCTTTTATCGAGTACAGGGCTGATGATTAGTACTTCTGTTCGCATCTCTTATAAAGGCAAAACAATTTTTTGATGAAAGTAACTGAACTTTTTTCTAAGTTCACAAATATCAAGATTACTCTCCTTCCAACCTTCAAGCTTCAAATCCCGACTGTAACCTTTCGGTGAAGGATGGTATCACAGTGTAATCACTTAAAACTCTTGATAGTGACAACCTTTTAAGAGGACTACTAGTTCTCCTTTGGTTATACATAGAAGAATATTTGTCCTATAAAGAGTATGAATTGTCAGGTTAGTTGTTTTACATACCAGGTCAAAGTAGAAGAACTTCTAAACTAAGATCGACTAGTTGAATATCTTTTGATACCAGGGTAAACATTTCATATCATGATGAAAAGAACATGAAGACTGTTGAGAATATGCAAAATCTACTCATACCTTTTTAAATCATTTCGAACAAATAAAGGATCTTCCCTAGAAGATTCGTCCATATAAGGTAAAGGAGGGGATCTAACTCGTTTGGGAGCCAGAACATCCACATGCTTGGTTGGAAAGGTCCTTCCAGAATCATAACTACCTAGATAAGCTGACACTGAGGGTAGATCCTGTTGCGCCAGATGATTGGGAAAGTTGCTGGACAGCTTGGAATTACTCCCCCATGCAGGAACGTATGAAGCAGGCCTGTACAACAAATTATAACCATTACTGGAAAATCCAATAATGAATAGGATACATGCATCTCAGTTATTCTCATCCATTTAATTAAAAGAAGAAAGTGACAAACTTGGTGAAGCCCATTAATGCAAATGGTAATAGAAGAGTTAACAGAGCAGAAAGAAAATCAAAAGAGTATTTTATTAAGAAAAAAAGGAGAATACTAAAAAGTGCCCATAGAGCTTTAAGGATGTTGTTTTGGATTAAAAAACTCCAACTACTTTTCAACTGTTTAGAGTTCCGATTCCATTATGGCATGTTTCAATGCAGAAAGTTATCAAAAGAGAAACTTTAAAAGAGTGGCCTTAGGGCACTGATAGCATGACCCAATAAAAAATTAAGGGGAAGAGTAATTACAGAATTGAAATGCCAGCCATCAGTGAAGGAACAAAAGGAAGATGAAAAGATTAAAGAATAACAAAAAGAAATATCAATGAAGGATCCTCGAAAATATCAGAAAATATTACAAAGCAGCTCCCTGAAAACAGCCGATGAGCAAAGCCCGCAAAGAACCCAAAAGATAAATCTATCACCCGGACAATGTATAGCAATAAGCAGTAAATTGAAATTCTTCTATCAATTCCCCTCAAAACACTCAGATCCTGAAAATTTTGATCACTCCAATCTGACCATAGACTTCAGAGGGCCGCAAAAATAAAATACGCCGCAAAATATTTGGTAATTTACCACTACCAAATCCAAAATAGTCTAGAAGTTGCTCCTTAATAGTAGTCAGGCAAATCCACTCTATCTCGAGGGAACCGGAAGTATACACCACAAAAGAAAGAGCTGCCATGAGTTTCACCTCAATTCCAACAACAAAAGCATGTCCCAAGAGATGAACTTTGTAATAGTCATTTGCCTTCTATAAGTAATGTGAGTTTGTTCAAAACCAGGAACCAAACAAAATCATTTACATTGGACAAGGAAACCATGACTGACCAGACATCCAGTTAGGAGACCTCCATGCCATTACAGCAACTAATGTTTCTCTAAGGCCGTCCACCCTACATACCACTGCCCGCCACTTCCACAGACATTCCGCACAGACAGCATACCTCCAACATCGAAAGAAGTCCACAAACCAAAACTGAATCTTAAATGAAGAAAAACAACAAAACAGCAAACAGCTCCTGTACAACAGAGCAGACAAATTCATCAACAGACTCTTCTGGTACCCTTCATATTGCTGATAGTTGAAATTTCGTAAAGCAGCATCCCTATTGAAGACACAACATTTGGAAAGCTTCCACCTTGTTAAGTTTAATCAAAGTGGAACCACAATTTACCACACTACAATTTACGTCGAGTCAGACCAATAGAAGCAAAATATGTGAAATTTTGTGTAATAAGGCGGACAGCGTTTTAACAAACTCATTCCAATCAAGAAATGGTGTCACCAATCCGACTTTTCAATCTCGAATGTGAACCTGAACAACCAACCACCCTATAACACCACAAGCCCCTAACAAGTCTTCTTGTCCTTAGGGGTAGTAAACAAAACTGCTCTGGTGTGAATCAGGCAACCATGCATATCTCTACGAATCCCTCTCCTCACATCTACTGAAAAACAGAGTTCAGTCAAACTTACCTTTGAATTTGATGTGAAGGAGGCCTAAGATCGGGCAAGGAATGATTGTTCTGAAAAACCAAAGGAGGCGGTGGTGCTCTCTGAGGAACTAAGTGGCTGCAATTAGTAAAAGAACAAAGTAGAATGAATGTCCTTTAAATTAAGAGAGAGAAGGAACTTGAACAAACTGATAATGAAAGCTTAGAAAACCTGATTATTGTCAAGCAAATGGAGCTACTAACAATTCAAACTAAATTGATATTCAAATGCACTTGAGTGAAAAGCATCAACAATATTCATAGAAATTAAGCATATGAGAGTTAACGGGTATAAGCTCGCCTTGTAAACTATTAAATATATGCATATGATTCATCATATTCAAAACACAGAGCAGTGTTTATATAAATGTAAGGTAGAAGGTTCAAACCAGTTTCATAAGAAAACAGCTCCCAGGCTTGCTCTATGCAGCAACGTTGAAAGAAAAATACTTATACAAGGCCTAAAACCAACTTAAGAGTAACCAGACACTTGCTAATTTCACAAGAAAGTCTGAGACACAGACAAAATTCGGGCTAAACTTACCTTTGAATTTGACGTGAAGGAGGACTAACATCTGGCAAGAAATGATTGTTCTGAAAACCCAAAGGAGACGATGGTGTTCTCTGAGGAACTGAGTGTCTGCAATTCGTAAAGGAGCAAAGTGAAATGAATGTCCTTTTGTAGAAAGCAAGAGTAATGAAACCTGAATTAAAGTGATAGTGAAATCTTAGAAACCTAATTACTTTTGTGTGCATGATACTACTAAACAACTCAAATTAAAATGATATTCAAATGGACATGTGTGAAAAGCATCAACATCCATGGAACTTTAGCACATGAGAGTTGAATAATCCCGTGGACTGGGAAATGGAGGATTGTGCAAATTCAAGGTGACAAGGTAGTTTGGAATCCCATTTTTCGGAGACATCTTCAGGACTGGGAAATGGAGGATTGTGCGAATTTTTTTGAGACTATTTATTCCCAGCATCTCGAGGGAAGCAGTGAAGACAAGATTCGGTGGAATGGAAATAATTGTGGTGTTTACTCGGTAAAATCATACTATCATACCCTATTGGGGAATGGCGGGGATCCTTTTCCGTGGAAGGCAGTGTGGAGATCGAGTGTGCCCAGCCGAGTGGCGTTTTTTGCGTGGGAGGCTTGTTATGGAGCTATTCTTACGGGGGATAATCTTCGTCGCCGTCAGAAAATATGTCAATTGGTGCTTTATGTGTAAAGGAAGCGGAGAAAGCGTAAATCATCTATTGCTTCATTGCCCGGTGGCGACGGCTTTGTGGAGTATGATCTTCAGCCTCTTTAGCCTCTCTTGGGTCATGCCTAGATCTGTGAAAGAGATGTTTTTGAGCTCGTCGTTATTTAAACAGAGGCGGAGAAATTATGGTTGGGAGGCAGCCCCTTAAAGTGTAATTTGGACCATTTGGAAGGAACGTAATAGCAGGGCTTTTGACAATGTTGAAGTGTCATTGGAGCGCTAAAAGATAGACTTTTGCGTACTTCATTTTTTTGGAGCTGTGAGACAGTAGCCTCAAATCCTCCCTCCAGTAATGCTTTTGTAGATTTTGTTCATAGTTTTAACATAGACTAGTTGGGCTGTGTATACTTCTAGTGTACAAAGAATGCATCACCAGATTTGACGCCTTTTGGTATATATATTCTTACTTATCCAAAAAATAAATAAAAAATCCCGAGTCATAACTATTAAACGGATGCATGATTCATCATATCTACAACATAGAACAGTGTATATAAAAATATAAGATTATGAGAAAACACTAATACCAGGCCAAAAACCAACTTAAGAGTTAGCAGACACTTCCTAACTTCACCTCACCCAAGGAAGTACTAGCTGCATAAGACTTGCATGAAGCTGTTAAAGAAAATATTATTCATTTGTTTTTCACCAGCCAAAGATAATTGTGATGATCAAACAACAAATAATTAAAAACTCTTTTCTCCAACTCACCAGAATCAGCAAGCAGAACAGTTTTGGGAACTTTCAATGCATAAAAGAGGCCGCCAGAACTACAAGTGATACTAGGGTTTGATCAAAGACATTCATCATCTAGACGCTATAATTTTCATCAAGAACATCACAAAGTAATCCACGGCTAAGAACTAAACCAAGCATAGACATCATTCTAGCATGTATGGGACATAACATTACTTCCAAGTTATTTGTCTCATCCAACAAGCTCAACTACGCAAATCCACTGTCACCTTAAAAATAACAAGCAACCAAGCTTTAGCTCATTGTCATTCTTCGCCGCGCACAATAGAAACCCGGTAAATATAATTTTGACAAATTTTCTTCTTTGACTGCTGCTTTCAATCATTTCATTTCCCTGTTGGAGCACTGAGGAGGGAAGAAAGTACACCTGCTCATAGATGTCAAAATCGTAGGATATGCAATACATATCTTATGATTAGATTCCCCCCCCCCACCAAGATTCATTATCGTTGGAGAATCACAAAGCCTCTCTGTATCGACCATATGGAGCCATGTTGATGAATGAATCGCCTATAATATCGCAGGATATGATTGCGATTCAGACAGCAGGATATGGAAAGGGTTTGATTGGACCTGAAACTTGAAAACCCCTCTTTTCTTTGTTTTTCGGGTAAAAGCAAGGCAAAGTTAGGAATTGGCCAAAACAGGGGCAAAGATATATTGGGGATACAATGTTAGATGTTACATCTAAGTTTTCCTGCAATTGGGGGCAAAATAAAATTTTTTTTATAGGAAAGATAAAATATATAAATCATCGCCAAAACAGGTAATTTGAGGGCAAAATATTAGTGTATTATTATTCTAAAACAAAGGGGGGGAATGTTATAAAATCATCAATTCTTAGTAATAAACCTTATTTTTCAAAAGACTTAAGGGTAAAATTCGATACTTATCAAAACTAAAGGAGCGCCAGGAGTCCCCCTTCCCATGGCTGTAGCTCTGTCCCTGTAAAAGTTTCCTTTACCAGCCTTTATAAACCCTTTATTGTATACCTTTCTCTACCACTATTTTATCCTTTGAGAGTTGTTTATGTTTCCCTATGGTATTCTCTCTCCTAAGGGGAAATATGCATAGATCTCTAGTCGCTTCTAAAGTACTACTCTTCCTGGGTAGTATTCTTCTATTCCTCTTCTTTGTCTTCATATATATGGCTTCTCTAGTTTCTATTCCAGTTAATTATACTATCTAATTCAGTACTCGGTAATACAAGATAGTAAATCAGTAACACTTTACTACTTAGTTCTTTACTTCTTTCTACTTCTTGAATTTTGACTTAAGTTTTTGTAGGAGTACATACTTCGCAATGCAATGACTTGAGTTCTTTCGGTAGGACTTGGGGCCCACATTCCATGCCAAGGACGGCATTTTTCTTAAACTAGACAACATGATCATCTAACATTAGATTTGTAACAAAATCAAGTCACATATAGTTTTTTTTCTAACAAGTTGATAAATCTGATTATTGTAGATATTGATTATCATTTTTAGAGTTTGTTCTGTATCTTACAACTCAATATATGATACATGATTCACATTTGGGACCTCCGATTCACGATTTGACAACTATGCACCTGCTCTAGGGGATTCCCAATATAGTTGTCCATGCTTTCCTAGTACACTCGCTCATGTAGATATGATGTACAGTAATCTTGTTGGAGAACACTTACAATACACCACATAAACCCCTCTTTGATTGCAAACAAAAGATCTCCATTCATGGGTTCGCATTTTACATTCACTATGACAGGCAACTAAAATTTAGGTGAAATTCTATTACTCCTTGTAACAATCTAGAATTTTATGACAGGAAGCTAAAACTTAGCCCATCATCAATCACCACTACGAATAAAATCTCAATTCTTCAAACGCTTCTCAATCTTTTCACTTGTCATGCTTTCGGTATTTCAACCAGAAAGAACTACTCAAGAAAATATAAAACCCTATTTTGACTGCAAAAAGATTTCATTTTTAAGGCTTGGCACTTCAAATCTTAACTGGAAGCTAAAATTTTTAGATGATTCTACAAATTCAAACACCATCAACCATGAGCAATGTAAATACGTATTAAATTACAAAATATTCAAGGTTTGTTCAAAAATACATAACTGTACTAAAAACACACGCACGCACACAGACTCAGTGAATGTACCTGGGCGAAGGTTGAGGGGGAGGAGAGGGGCGAGGCGGAGACAGCGAAGGAGCGGCGTTGGGGAATGAGCCGAATAGGGCCTGGGGTTTGACTGGGGCACCTGGACCTGAATTCTTACCAAATCCCTGAAACGCCATTCTCTCTCCTATTCAAAATCATATGATTCTATGATGTGTTACCGTACACACACTAAAAGTGTGTAAATACACGCACAAACGCAGTGACACTGCTAGTTTACGATCTCTTGTTATTTTTCTGGGTCTGCAAACGAATTGGGAATTGAGGAAGAAGGGTGATGCAGAGGCAGAGCTCATAGATAATTAGCGCTATTAACACCCCCTCCCTATTAATACACCAAAAAAAAAAAAAAAACTTAATTACAAAAATTTCATAGTTTAAAATGACATAAATATTCATTCCCTACTAAATACACCGGCCACTATATTATTCAACCAAAATTGCAAACTGAACCACCCCTAATGGTTAGGGTTCCACATATTTCAAACTGAACCAAACTGCCACAAACTTCAAACCGAACCGATCGATTTGGTTCGGTTCCGCAGTTTAATTATTTAAATATTCAAAAAATAAAAAAATACTTTTAACACAAACTAAATAATTAAAAGTAAAAAAATTAACTTTAAAATTATAATAATTCAATCAAAATGTAGGCAAAGAACAATAATTTTCTTATTAAATTCAATTACTAATTACTAATTACTAAATAATATGTATATAAAAATAAAATAAAATTTTAAATAGTGGTGGTTCGGTTCGGTTTGGCACCAAAAATCGCAAACCGAACCGCTCGGTTTATAAAATTTTCAAACCTAAACCGAACCGTCCTAACCCAAAACCAAATCGAACTGGCCGATTCGATTCGATTTGATTCAGCGGTTCGGCGGTTCAGACTTACACCCTTATATACCACCAAACAATATTTTAATACACCTTCCTCCATAATACTTCATAAACTCATTCCCCATCCCAAACTTCCAACTTTCAACTTCTCCAACTTCTACCAACTCATACCAATCTCCCAAAACCAAACTCTCAAGTTTCAACATTCATATTGTAAAAAAAAATCATGCATGAAAACTAAAGAAGTGAAGCAAGCCACGAATGTAAGTATCTCTACTGTTCTCAAGCTTAAAATTTGATTTTTGCATGCATTTACGTATATGCCTAGGTTGGAATTTGTTCGGTACTGGTCAATGAAACACCATAGTGGTGTTCAGCCACCACTAGCTTTACATACAACACCATCAGGGATTACCGAACACCACTGTGGTGTTCCATTAGGGGTGACCGAACACCACTGTGGTGTTCCATCATGGGTGACCGAACACCACTGCTTTGTTCCATCAGTATTTACCGACACCACTATGGTGTTCCATCAATCTTAACCGAACAAAAACTTTTCAACCTCTTTATTATTGAATTTTATTTTTTTTATTGTTAACAGGATTCAAACACGTTGTCTACGGAGGCTAGTATTGTTCCCATTCAAAACAAGATTGAACGCAATCAAGATATTGTTATAGATTACATAAATGTGTTCACGACGTATGAATTGTTTGTATCTCGTAATACATTGTTTGATTGGGTGTGTGCTACGTACGAGAAAGGAGTATGGAATGGTAATAGTAATTAGCAGGTCAGATAGTGGGTCGTGTAGGAAAAGAGCTCGGTTACTTTTGGCGTGTGAACGTAGTGGGAATTATCGTGAATTCAAGAAAGTTGGAAAATTGTCTGGAGTAACTAACGAAGAGGCAACTGTTGAAAAGGACATTGTGAGCAAATCAAAAAGGAAAAGAGAAACTGGAACGAAGAAGTGTGGTTGTCATTTCATTTGAGGGGTAGACAAATATCAGTTGATGGACCTTAGGCATTAGATGTTCAATGTGGTGTCCACAATCATCCAACTGCAGAGTACTTGGAGGGTCACTCATATGTTGGTCGATTATCACCGAAGGAGAAGGACTATGTTATTGATTTGTCACACACAAATAGTAAACCCAAGGACATTTTGTTTGGTTTGAAAGAAAAATTTGTAGATAATAAGTCCACAATAAGGACTATCTACAATGCTTGTTTGCAAAATAGAGTTGTCGAGCGTGAGGGTCGATCTCAAATGCAGCATCTTATATTTAATATGAATGAGTATGGATATTTATATCATCACCGTCGCTGCGAGAAGACTGATGTTGTTAAGGATATTTTCTTCGCTCACCCAACGAGCGTTGAGTTATTGCGATGTTTTTCGAGTGTCCTCTTTATGGATTGTACGTACAAGACAAATAGGTACAAGTTACCTTAGTTGGAAATTGTTGGTATGACGTTTACACAGATAACATTTCATATTGTAGCTGCCTATTTGGAGTTCGAGAGGGAAGAGAACTATATGTGGGTGTTGACAGTCTTAAAATCATTGATGGACCAATCCTCTCTACCCTACGTGATTGTTACTGATAGAGAAATTGGTTTAATGAATGCAATTCAGAGAACTTTTTCCACCTCGAGACATTTCCTCTGTCGGTGGCATATTAACGAGAATATTTTGACAAATTGCAAGAAATTGTTCCGTGTGAATAATAAATGAGATTGTTTTTCTATGTTTTGGAATATGTTGGTTCTCGCAGAACTGAGTCAAATTATAATGATTTGCTTAGTAGACTCCAATCAGACTTCAAAGAATTTCCACTTGCCCTTAAATATGTCATGGAGCAATGGTTGGTGTTCTACAAGGAAAGATTTGTGGCTTTTTTTGACTAACACAATCATGCATTTCGACAATACTACAGCAAATAGGTATTTAACGCATAATATCATGTTGATTTCATTGTTTTATATATTTTGTTAGATATATACTTAATAATGAGAGTAACTTGTATTTCAGGGTGGAGAGTCAACATGCATTGTTGAAAAGACAGCTTGACTCGAGTCAAAGTAACTTTGACACGTGTTGGCGATAGATTCACACCCTAATACAGACATCACACACCGCAATCAAACAGTCATTTGAGAAGAGCAAAAATGTTGTCCAGCATAAGTACAAATCAATTGTATTTAGAGAGTTGCGAGGGATGATGCCAATACATGAATTGAACTTGATATATGATAAATTAAGCGCTATTGGTGAACATGGTGTAGACCCTCTATTGTGTGGGTGTATATTGAGAAAGAGATGCGGGCTACCTTGTGGTCATGAGATTTCAGAATTTAAGATATCGGACATGTTAATTTCACTTGATAAGGTTGACACATTTTGGAGAAAGTTAAATATCATACCTCCAAAGGTAAAAGATGCTAGTATAGTCCAAGAAATGGATAGCGATTTAAAGAGTCAATTGTTGAGCTTGCATCTAAGTTTGAACAAGCACCTGAACCAGAGAGGTTGTTAATTTTGAAGAGATTGAACGAAATTTTACAACCACCAATGACATCACTTAATCATTCCGAAGGACAGAAAATTCTTACTCATGGTCGTCCTAAGTCCATAAAGGCTAAACAAGACAAATCAACCAAATGTGATCCAAGTAAGTTTGAGTATGTGCAGTCCATTAAAGATAGTTGCTCGCCATGTGAAGAGATTGCCTACGAGGTTGGTCCATCCATTAAACAACCTATTACTCTCACTACGATACCTAGGCCAAAGAAGAAACAATTATTTTTTCTCGTCCATTTAAGATAGATTAAACAGTCATTTAACATGGTTATACGCTAACGAAATATTGACTTATATTAAAAGTGATGGTCATTGAGGTTTTCGTGCCATACCCGAACAGCTTGGGTTCACCGAGGAATCGTGGGGTAGGATTCGAGGCGAACTTCATAACGAGTTGACAAATATCCAAGAGTTATACAAAAAAAATTTCATTAAACATGGTCGCGTTGAAAAAGTGTTGGATATTCTAAACTACTACAAGGAGCCTGTACCAAAGGAACATTTGTTTTGTTTGCCAAAAATGGGCTATTTGGTGGCATCGGCTTTCAACGTTGCGCTTGTGTGTTTGGATTTGAAAATTTCGATGACATATTTAACCTTCAGAACCCCAATCCCAACTGACCCGAAAAAGATATGTATTGGATTTATGAACAATGATCATTATATTCAGGTACACACCAACTTCAGTTTCTCTGTCGTCATTTATTACCTTTGTATCCATGATATTGATATGTAATGTACTTGTAGTTGTTATTGCGCGAGGGGAGTCCATTACCACCCGTGCCAAACATGTGGAATACAAATCGACATGACTGTGCAGCAGGCTGGAAAGATTCTTTCAGGGACAGCTTAATTTGTATAGTGAAAGTGTAGGAAGAGTCAAGTTGGTCGAAGCACTAAGACTATAGATTTAGATTAAAAGAGTTATAAATTAATCTTTTGTTTATTTTGTAAATCAACTTAGTTGTAAATCAATCTTTTGCTTATTTTGTAAATCAACTTGGTTCTTAATCAATCTTTTGCTTAACTTTAGTACATCGTATCGTAATTGTACTAAGACTATATGTTCTCTAATTTTTTCAATTCGATGAATGTATGAATGTATTGAACACATTATCAACATTGAAAACAAAAAACTGATGAAGGTTTGATATTCTGTTTGGCAAGAGATGATGGTACAACATAGCAAAGTTCGGTGAAGGCTGGTGGAACACAGTAGCCATGTTTGGTCAGTACTGGTGGAACATCACAGCAATGTTCAACCAGTGCTGACCAAACATTGCTGGATGTTCCACCTGTACTTACAGAACATAGCTACTGTGTTCCACAAGTCTTGGCCGAACAACTCAATATATACATATCCAAGTTTTCATTTAATCTAACTTTCATATCAACCAAAATAATTCAATACATTAAAAAAAAAATCTATAACAATTACATCAACTCAAAACCCAAACAATTCACCAGCATATGAAGGTTTGCATATAACAATTCATTTTGGCATAACATCCAAAGTTAAATACATAACATCCACATTTAAATACATAATATTCAAAGTTCTATACATAATACATAATATTGTTCATCAACAGTACTAAGTACTACCAAAATGCATAACATCTTACCGTTAAATACATAACATCGATATTTAAATACATAATATCCAAAGTGAAATACATAATACATAATATCCAATCGTCAACTGATACTTCTTCTTCTACGACTAGATACAACATACGAAGGTCTTGATCTGGCATAGCATGCGATGGTCCCTCATCATTTGGACCTCCTAACGCATCATATGCTCGTAAGATCACTGACTCAAACTCTTCTCTGAAGATAGATCGGTCTCCAGATCTCAATCGCTGCACGATCGGTTGCATCAAACCCCATGCAGACTTGATAATATCCCAAGCATCTAGCAGAGCAGCATCAGCTACGTTGCTCACGTAGGAGGACCGATGGTTGGGGTCTTGAACAATGGAATGTGAATGTGTGTAATATCATTCAAGATATGAATGGTTACACTGTCCTGGTGGTCGGGCAGGTCTACCAAGTCTATCGTTAGATAACACGTGACTATCCCAATTTACTAAGTATTGTACAAACGCCCCCATATTGGCCATGTCGTTTGGGTTTCTTTCCTGGGGACACCGGAAACAATAGAGACGTATGGAATTGTCTGCAAATATCCAAACTGTCGCAGGACTCGGTCAGGATGATGTGGCTCCACAACATTGTTTGCTAAGATACATCTATGGTAATATGAAATTAGGTGGAATGAAAAACGTTGTCTCCCCCTCTCTGTATAGGGCTTCCAAGTAGCCTGTAACAATTTAAGAAACAAAAATTTATAACACATGTATTGACTATGCATTTTAATGTATACAAATATATAAAAACACATAAATACTCACTTCACTGGGTTTAAGGGAGTCAAGAACCTCACGCACTACCATTAATCGTTCTATAGTTGCTCCTTGTCCAGCCTTTGGTAGCCACCTCATTACAAGGGGATTTTCCTCATCGTAGTCAACGTTATGTAGAGGCCTAAACATTTGGAATCGTTCGTATATCCATGCCTACATGAAATGCAATAAAACACACACACAATAATATTTCTATAATTTAATAAATATTTATTTTAACAAACAAAATATAAGTAAAAATATGAATTTATCACCTTCAATAACGTGGAATATCCAGTCATCTGCTTGGTTGTGACTCTAGACGCTAGTCCTAGCTGTCTATAGAGATAAGATAGAGTCGCAACCCCCCATGCATACGTATGAATTCTTTCAAGATCAATCATGAACTCCAAGTACGATGTGTTGACCCGAGTGCCACTCTTAATTATTAGTAAAAATTATACAACCTAAGGTGTACAATAAATAAGCCCTATCTGAGAATGCACGCCTTTCCGGATCATCAGAAATAACATCTTGACTAAACTTCTCCTTGAGCCACTCTAGCCTCACAGATGACCCCATCGCACATCGCATTCCTTCTATCGCTTCAGCGTAAGAAACTCCTAACACATTTTCAACATCATAAGTGGATGTTGGTGTAAAACTCTGTCTCGATAAGACTAGAACCCCTGTGATCGAAAGACCTGTAAGGCAAAATACATCATCTAATGTGATTGTCATTTCACCAAAGTGTAGGTGGAAGCTATTGGTCTTAGGGTGCCAGCGTTCCACAAATGCACTAACCAAGACTTTGTCAACTTTAAGGTACGATGTTTGCCTTAATCGATACAACTTAGAGGCTTTGACAACATCCAACCACCGAGGGTCATATACATTTCTACGACAACTCCACTGAACTAGTTTCTCAGTATGATTGTCACACCTGAGAACCCCTCTCTCTCCCCCTGCCATATCCCTCGTGCTACGTGTGTCTCATAAGTAGCCAGTAGAGATGGATTAACAGGACCACCGGGAAATGAGGTATATGTCACGTCTTCTCTTTCCTCTCTAACATCTTCTTCTCTCTCATCTCCAACACCTTCCTCTTTATTCTCTCCAAAACCAATATCTCTTTCAAAATTATAATCAGTCATCTGTATAGGAGGTTGTTCTTGTTCCTGTGGGACGTGCGGGGGATCCTCAGGCTGTTGTTGTTCACAAAATCTTTCTCTTCTATTGAAGCAGTGGGTCTTTTCCTTTCATATACATTTGCTACACAACCTGGATATAAGAAATATCCTTAGTTAAATCGATTAAGCAAGAAATGTAAATAATCACAATATGTTGTTCAGCAGAGGTTGTAGAAACACAAAACAACTGTTCGGACAATGCTGGAGGAACACCATAGTCGTGTTCGAGAATGGTTGGAGGAATACCACAGTGGTGTTCGGGAATGGTCGAAGGAACACCACAGTGGTGTTCAGGACTGGTTGAAGGAACACCATAATGGTGTTCGGGAATGGTTAGAGGAACACCGCAGTAGTGTTCAGGCAGGGCTAACCGAACACCACTATAGTGTTCTTCCAACCATTCCCGAACACCACTATGATGTTCCTTCAACCAGTCCCAAACACTACTGTGGTATTCCTCCAGCCTTAGCCGAACACCACTATGGTGTTCCTTCAACCAGTGATAAACCAAAATTTTTTAAAAACCAAAAAAATCCTATATACATTGCAGATAAAATGACATTTAACATAAACATTAAAATAAAAAATGTTATTTGAACTTTAAAATGGAAGAAATTTCATGCATAGGGCCTTCCTCATTGTGAAATCAAAGTTCCTCTTTTTCTTCTTCTTCTTCTTCTTTTTCCAAACATGAAGTTGTTACTGGGTTGTTTCTTCTTCAAAAAAATTTATTGAGTTTTGCTGAGGGAGGGAATTTGGTTTTGCTGGGTTTTGTTGGGGGAGGGAATACGATTTTGCTGGGTTTCTTCTTGTCGTGCAATGAGGTGAGTTTTTTAGGTTGGTGTATTTAAAAATGGGGGGTGGGTGTTTTGATATTGGGTAGGTGTATTGAGAAAAAAAGAGTGATTTAATTGAGAGGGGTAAAATAGAAAATGTAGGGGGTGGTGTATTGAGTAATTATGTTGGTGTGAAATTAGTATAGGGGGTGTATTGAGATAATGGGTGTATTAAGAGTAAAAGGCAGTGTTAATAGTGTTGCCCTTTCCTTTTTCCTTTTTTAGTTTTTCCAATTCGAGTATAAGATAGATTACAAAACTGCCTCCAAAATATACTCAATTTCACTTTACCTACCAACAAATATCAACATTTTACTACAAGGAACAACCAAAGGCAAAATTGGCGCTATTAATACCCAAAAGTTATTAATATACCCACCTTCTACATACTTATCCTATCTTTTATTTTAACTCATCCAAATATTAAATACATCCCTATATATTTTTTATTTTACACTTCTTGAACATACAACCAATTGTTGTTATTATAATTGGTATTCATTAGAGAATATGCATATGCAAATGTATAATATTCATTTGCATATTCTCTTATTCATATGATTTGCTTGTAAACATTACTTAGTCCTGGTTAGAGTGACTGGATGGCCTGCGTGTTAGAAGGTCCGTGGCAACTTTAGGTTAGGACTCAAGATAACCTTATCAACGTTGTGACAAAGACAACCGAAATGCTCTAGTGAACAAAAGTTTGTTGAATCAACAAAGATAGAAGCTCTGGTGCAAACGTTGCTGATTCCACAAGAAGCTTCAAACATCTCTATTGCTTACGTGGACTATGACAAGGCTTATCTCTTCAGATCTTCCCCAGATTTTCTGAAGAGTCTTTCTCAGAAATCCAACATATCTCTTTTATATATTTGAACGTTACCCAACAGATATTTCCTTTTTGGTGTATAACTTATGTATCAAGACACTTCATAAAAGCTATCATCAATGTTCGCTGTAAAATCTTAGGCTATTGTGTGACAGCTCAATAAACAACCATTTAGCCTAATTCCCGGACACATCATCTCTCGAAAACCTACAAAGACATCTTTTATCCAACAGTCCAAGAAATGTACTAAAGTACATCAGTGCATTCCAACGGATAGAAGACATTTAATATTTCCCACGGCCACTTCATCCTTCTTGCCTATATAAGAAGCCTCCCCTTCCAGATCTAAAAGTGTCACTTCACCATAGAGCGAACACTCATACATACTAAGACAAAGCTAATCCTTACAAGTATTTGATTTTCTGATCTGAAGAGAGAGTGATCAGATTTCCAAAAAAGCAAAAGAATAACATTTGGTCAAGAACTCACTTCTTGATTTAATTCTTTCAATTCTTCAAAGGACTTAGTCTCTACGCTTCAAACAACATCTATTGAACAAGAGATCAAGGAAGAAGGAAGCCTTTGACTAGATGACGAAATTAAGAGAATGTTCGAAATAGAGCGTAGCTTAAATTTCTATGTCTTACTCACAATGGAAGGCTTATATTCTTATGTAATGTCTACCATGAGTTTGAAAATATCTTGTCACAACTTGTGGGTTGATTATCGTACCGTCATTCAAACATTTGTTGTTTGAATGACCTAGAAATAATCTCACTCACATTCTTCACATTGGGATGCATGACACTTAGGTAAGGTTCTCTCTCTGCTTCTATACTGTTGTAGATATTAAGAGAGTTTTGAATTCCTTTGCCTTTGTCTGTTAAATTCAATAAAATATATTTCGTCAATTCAACTTGTTTCACTCTATTCTTTATTCGGTCTATTTTGTTATGCAGACTAGTAAATGCGCAGTGGAAAAAATTGGGGGCCCTTTTTTGTGGAAAAAATCGAGGGCCCTAGGCGGCCGCCTAGTGGGCCTATGCCCAGGGCTGGCTCTAGATTTATGTGAAGAAAATATACCTCCAACATGGATATAGAGTGTAAGGTCAATTTAGTCTTTCTTATTGATGACATTTTTTCGTAATTAAATATAGAGTAATGATATGGGTACTTAAAGAGTATCAAATCTTTTGCACCAAATGATGTGTCAACTGATGTGGTAGTTGATGTGGTACAAAAAATAAAATTAAAAATCATAATTAATGCATCACATTAGCTGCCACATCAGCTGACAAATTATTTGGTATAAAAAATTTGATACTCTTTTGATACCCATAGTATTACTCTTAAATATAAGAGGGTATATTAATAATGCTTGGGGATGTTAATAGCGTCACCTTTTAAACAAACAACCAAGCCCTATTACCAATGCCAACTAAAGGCAAAATGTCAACTTATTTAATTTATGGGGCCCAGTTTCCAAAAAAAAAAAGATATGTAATTTATGGGGATCTATTATCAAGGTAAAAATGTGTAAGGGGTAACTATATAACTACTATAATTTAAGAAACATTGATATACTTTGTTCAAAATTCTAACACTGATTTATTGGTTGATTGTTATCGAAAATTTTAACATTGGGTTTCACATATATATTTTTTAACATTAAATCATAAATCATAGCTATCATATGTGTTGGTCTAGGTGACTAAGTCTTTGCCTAGGTGTTTTAGGAGGGCCAAAATGCCTAGATGTTTATCGTGTATGCGAACATGAGTTGGGTGACCGTCTACTAAGTTAGATTGTCATAGTTATCAAATGTGTCTGTCTAGGCGATTGGGCCCCCACCTAGGTTTTTAAGAGAGTCAAAATGCCTAAATGTTTATCGTCTAGGCGAACATGAGCTGGGTGACCGCCTATTAAGTTGGACTGTGACTTCAATCGCTTAAACACTCTTCTCTCTCACCCCTTAACCTAGTTTGAAACAAGTAAAAATATAAAAAGGAAAAAAGATAACAATATATATACTCATCTTCTTTTTCTATCTAGCTTTATTAAACAATGATACTCTCTTAGATAACGAGTTAGTTGGTGTTCTGTTTGTGAATGAAATACATATTGAGTTCAGCGGTCACACCGCTACGTGGTATCATCTTCCAATAATAGTGTAATAAATTAGCAACTTTATCTTCAAATTTATTGTAACATTGTTATGGATAGTGACACCACGTCAATGGTATCATTGTTAAGTGTCATTTTACTCGCTACCTTGACAGTCGTTCTTCTAATCGAAATTATTCAAAGTGTTATATATTTTTTTTTGTTGAGAAAATCTATGAATGGAGTGTATATATACATTGACACGATGGTATATATATATATATATATATATATATATATATATATATACATGTATTATCCACTTAATCAAAAATCAAAGGTTAAGAGTAATTGCATTAAATGACTCACCTACTTGCATTAATTGTATTTTTCAACTAATTAATAAATCTTAGCCTTCGATATTTTTTGATTCAATAGATAATAATAATAATAACCATCAATGGTTAGTGATATAAAGTAACCATTGAAAACACCCCTAAATATATATATATATATATATATATATTATTCATTGAATAAAAAAATGGCAAAACATATAATTAGGCCACTGTATTTTAGGAAGGTTGTAATTCGGCCACTGATTGTTTGAAAATGTTATTTGAGCCACTGTACTTCAGTTATCTTGCAAGCGAGCCCTCCAGCAGGTTAATTTTAAATAAAATCTCTATTTTACCCCTATCTTCATTAAGGGAGATGAGGACGAAGACAAGGGTAAAATAGGAATTTTATTTAAAATTAACGTGCTGGTGGGCTCGCTTGCAAAATAACTGAAGTACAGTGGCCTAAATAACATTTTCAAACAATCAGTGGCCGAATTGTAACCTTTCCCAAAGTACAGTGGCCCGATTGTGTGTTTTGCCTAAAAAATCAAAGAGTAAGATTTATTGATTAGTTAGAAATTGCAATTAATGCAAGTAGATGAGTCATTTAATGCAATTAATCTCTACCTTTGATTTTTGATCCAATGAATAATATAATAGTAACCATCAATAGTTAGTGAAAGTAAGTAACCATTAAAACTTTCTATATATATACATATATATATATATGTACATATATATACATATATATATATATGTACATATATATATATATATATATATATCGACATGCCCACTCGCAATGAATCAATGCATTCTTGAACCAAATTTTATTTCTTCTAGAGAGAGAGAGAGAGAGAGAGAGAGAGAGAGAGAGAGAGAGAGAGAGAGAATCAAAAAAATCAAATAAATTTTGATATTTCAAATTTAAAAACAACAATTTGGCCCCCTATCTTTTAACATAAAATTTTTGAGGACTAAAGTAAATATTTTTGCATATTTATCTTCCAAAAATTACTTAACCGCAAGCATCTAATAACATCCATCTTAGGGACGGCATGCAAAAATGTACTTAGACCAACCACATGCAGAATTTAAGCACTGAAGCAAGTCACACAAAAAGATAAAATACAAGGACTAAAGGTGCAATTACACTCTTCTAGCCTTGACAATACTCGATAATAACAATGACATTATACTGTAACCAATCTTTACATTTTGTAACTGTATTGTTTTTTGAACAAGATTGTCACTATTGTTTGAAGGGAGTTGTAAATTTGTTATTATCCAAAGAGAATCGCTATTTACACCCCCACAATTACTAAGTACACCATCTCCTAATTTGAAAACCCCTCTAAATACTAAGTACACCCCCCTTAATTTTCTATTTTAACCCTCCCTTTCTCCACCTTCCCAGCAACCCCCCTTCCTCCTCCTTTCCCCCACCTCCCTAGCATCCCCTTCCTCCTCCTTCCCCCCACCCATCCACCCATCAAGCCCGCCTTCCTCCTCCTTCCCCCTTCCCCTCTCATGCAATTTCACACACACACACACACACACACACTCAGTGAAAACCCGCCATTTTGAAGAAAGAAGGTATCTATCCAAACATGCCCAAACCTCCATTAATATATTATCGAGAGAAAACCCACCATGAAATTTACTATCTTTAAGTAAGAAATCGATAAGTTCGACGAGAACCCATAAAATATCAGCAATGAAAATTGAAACTCACTGTGAAAATGGGAAACCACCAAGAATCAACTTATTTATCAAATTCAGTATCATCTTCCTCCATATGAAATTCACAGAAAAGTTTAGGGGTGTTCGGTCAGTACCCACCGATCAACTTTAGATTTGTACAGTGGGTACTGACCGAACATTTTAATGACATTTTTGTAATAATCGAATAAAGGGCAAATATGTCAAATTTTATAATGATATTTTGTAATAATCGAAAGGGATGTACTTAGTAATTTGGGGGGTGTGAATAGCAATTCTCTTATCCAAAACAGTCATCCAATTTTTAACGAGATTAATTTAATATAGCTTTAGTTATAATTATAAAATTAAGCTTACAAGAAAAAGAAAGGTTTTAATTCAGCGCGTAATAGCCAATGCAGAAACTATCCCATGTTTAAAATTATTTTTTGATGAATAATTTTCTTTGGTATAAGATTTATTTTTTATAGTAATTTTCTAAATTTATTATTGAGTAATTCATGTCGGTACTAATTAAAAGTAAAACAAGCCTCTTCATCAATTTTTGTTAACAAAATTAACATCTATCAATAATTTTATTTTAAAATTTTAGAAAATGTGATTGAAATTAATTTTGCTAAGAATTGCAACTACACTTAAAACTATAGAGGCAATTTTAGATAAAAAATAATACAGTAACAAAAAATAAAAATGATTGAAAATAGTCAAATACAGTAACAAAATATATCATTTTCAACTCTAACAATAAGTTAGAGATCATTTATTAAAATTTTAATTACTTACACATTTTGAAAATTTACGATTGATCCAAACATAAATAATTTTATTTATGGCAAATCAAGAGGGAAATAATTTGAAATATTCCTACCAATCAACCAATATCAAGTACCTCAATCAAGGAATAAGATTTATTTTTGGGTAATATTCTACATCCAAGAATGCAAAATTCAAGTTAAAATCATTTGGCAGAATTTCCTTTTCAAAATGGGGAAGAATTGTACAATCAATAGTCGAATCCCTCTAACCCAATTTTCCGTCCACATTCATTCAGTTACATATATTAATAGACATGGATTTGTATCTAAACAACCCAAATCACAAATCTTGCTTTCTGGGTTCCTTTGTTTCATCGGTGATTCAATCAAAGAAAGAGCCATGGCCGCACCTGCTTCAGTCCAGAAATCAGAGGAGGAATGGAGGGCTATTCTCTCCCCGGAACAGTTTCGTATTCTCCGCGAAAAAGGAACTGAGTAAGTACAGTCCAGCTTTGTTCAATTTTTGTCTGGTTTGATTTGCTATGTTTGTTGGTGAAATACTTACTCTTTTTTTTTTTTTTCCTTTTCCTTTTCTGTTTATAATGTGTTGATCAAACTTAGTATGTGGTAGTTGGGTTTTTAATTTTGGGATATTGAACCAAAAATGCTTGCTTGAATTTTAGATTATGCTTGTTACCATTCCGTTCTCATACCATTTTAGTACAAATTTCGTTCTATGATAGCTCAAAACGCATGAAAAGGAATCGTAATTGTTGTGTGTATCATTACTTAACTAATGATCAGTAAATGAAGAAACCATATCTATTATAATTGATTTGATCTACGTTAATTAACTCTGTCTACACCCATGCTTAGTGCCATATCTCAGCCCTTTCATTTATGAATAGGTCTCTTATTAGATCGTCGTAGTCACTTTGACCAATTCACTACATTAATACTACATTAGTCATGTAAGATCGTCTTAACGTAAGACAGGTCTTCACTAAATTTTTGCCTTCATTATATTAAGGGAATTTGGTATCATTGAATAGCGTCCTGGGGTTTGGCCTTGGTTATTCATCAGAGTTGAGACTAGCTCTCATGGCAAGCGTTAGATCGTGTGACAGCGTGCTTACTCGAGGCAAAGTAAAAGCTTGTTCTAACAAAGCTTTGTCGGGCTTTGATGGGTTACTTGTCAACTAGAATGCTAAATGTGAAAGCTGAGATGATTAGGGGTGAGAAATGAAATGGTGTTGAGTGTAAGTACTCTGGGAGATCTCTTCTAGAGATTATAGATCTGTGAGATCCTGCAAATGCTTGGCTCAATGAATGATTCTTACAATTATCTTGAGAGTATGATATGATTGAATCTTGATGGCAGGTTGAAAGGAACTGGGCATTACGACAAGTTCTTTGATGATGGAATTTACAATTGTGCTGGTTGTGGAACACCACTGTACAAATCAACCACCAAATTTAACTCTGGTTGTGGCTGGCCTGCTTTCTACGAGGGTTTCCCCGGGGCCATTGTCCGCTCGGTTAGTGCAATATTACCTTGTTATAATCAAGTATTACTCCGTGTTGTTTTTCTTCGCTAATAAGTGAATTTACAAAATTCCAGCCAGACCCAGATGGTCGGAGAACTGAAATCACATGTGCAGCTTGTGGAGGACACTTAGGCCATGTGTTCAAAGGAGAAGGGTTTTCAGTACCAACGGATGAACGCCATTGTGTGAACAGTGTTTCCGTTACGTTCGTGGCTGCGAATCCCTCTGCTTCCCAGTAACATTATGGCTCTAATGTCATAAGTTTAGCAAGTACTTTTTCAGTTGCCATATCTGTTAGTAGCTCTGATTTGTGGTTTGGTTGTGATATTGCATCTTAATGAAACGTATTGTTCTTCAGTGTTGAAATACTTCTCTTGTTTGATTTTAGTTGTTCTTGTAAATGTCTTCTCTAAGACGAACTATCTATTGCACCAACTCATATAGTAGTACTACTATTTTAGAAGAGTATATATTGTTGGGAAAAGCAGTGCGGCGGAATAAATTAAAAACTCAAATTGTTCGAGATTACCATCACGACAACCAAATGGTACTGAGAGAACTCAAAATTTACGTGGTTCGAACGTCAATTCCGTCAATCTCACTATTTGAGAGAAATACAATACAAAATTCACTCTTACTTATACCTAACATAGAATCCCTTACCCACCCAAATAAGTCCTTTGTATACCCACTGTGGAAATCTAGTAAAATTATACTCTCACCCCTCTATTGCTCTCTATCCCTAACTTGACTTTGACACCCAACTAAGTCTCTTTGACCTCATCGAGGCACTCTTGCCTATAACTGGCCTTTGCCTATTTTTGACTTTACTCAGATCTCTTTTTATGTCACGTCTCTAGCACGCTACAAACAATGACCATCATATCACATTTTATACTTGAGATAAAGGTTAAATGCCCCCAAAAAATTAGATTCATTGCTCATGTACATGTATCACCACATACTTTCAACCCCTCCATACATTTAGCCCCTCCATACATGTACCGCCAAGTGCATTGCACCTTTAATAGATGCATTTTCATGTACATGACACCCTTGGTACATCCACCACCCAATACGATGCATGGGCCACCAACCATTTTTAAGTTTGCTTCTCATTGAGAAAAACCTATTTTCCTAACAAATAGGATACTTTATCATCTAATATATTCGTGTTCTTTCTTTAATCTTAATATCCTACTGCATATAATTTTCAATGCAATTCTTTTATTTTCTCAAAAAACAAAAGCCTCAAAAAAGTGTCTCATTCATCGTTTATCGGTCATCACCCCTTTTGGTGGGTTTAGTTTTTTCAAATTCTTGGCCAATAAGCTTTTCTTGTTTCTATCAAGATACAAACATTTCCTGCATACATATTTCAATGATAGTCATATTCATGGCATCGCTAATCACGTGGCAGTGATGCAACAAAAACAAACTACTTAGTTCAAAACGGAAAAAGTTCGAGTTATGCCATAAGTAGAGGCTACTCCAACTTCTCACCAAAAGAACATCGTTCCATTTGTACCAAGCTGAATAGGATGGGTTAATTGCATTTACCCAAATACAGGCTCAACAATTAGAGTTTAGGTAAGTTGAAAGTTGATGTTTCCTACTATAACTATGTAAACGATCACATGACTTGGTAAACTTTAGGTAACTAATCATAGTAAGAGCAGGCAGCATTATTAAACCCGAAAAATGAAGAGAAGCAAAAGGAAAAAAAGGTGAAGCACAAAATTAATCATCGTTTCAATGAAATTATTCAAAATCCCTAAGCTCATATGGTTAGAACTCACAATAGTACCCATAATAGCGTTCAGTTTTATGTGGTGTCTGTCATACGCACCCGAGATAACTTCTATGTGGTGTCTGTGATATGCACCCGAGATAAATACTTTCTCACTTCCTCTTGTCATTATTTCTTCTATCGTTACATGCCTTCAATGCTTGAACTTCTGTCACAAATAATGGAGCAAACCATTTAACTATACACTTATATTCTTGTATTCAAAATTCGATTCTTAATAAAACATTGACATGTAATTAACCTCTGTTTAATTACATTCTAATGAATCATTAACATGTAATTTCTGGAAATTATTTTACGCAAAAATAAGCAAAGGGGAAGAAAATCACGAGAGAAAGCTCATGTAAAATTTGGTGTTGGTGGGGAAAGAAAGAAATAAATACCCTTTTGGCAAGACTTCCAATTCCTGTCAGTTTTCACGAGACAATCCTGCAATTCGTAAACAAACAGCCTCTGGGATTAGGGCTTGGCTTTAGATTCAATCAATCGAACAATCTTTGACTAATTTCACATTTATGATTACGAAATTCACAGAAGACGCAACACACAGTTATATTTACCTGCAATGATAAGTAGACAGAGGAGCACTCTTGAAGCTGCTTAACGGTTTCATCGTCTTCGTCTGCGTCGTTCTGGTGGAAAGGTGGCGGCGGCGGTGCGGTTGGGTTCGGTGGTGGGACCATTTTAAACTGTTCGGCAGCTAATCTCTGTCCGACGGCCTCCCTCCCTCCCTCCTGTTTTTTTTTTCTTTCTTCATCAAAACACCACCTGAATTATATAAAGACCACATATACCCCTCTAAATTATTAGCTCGAGTGAGCGAGTTCATCAAACTCAACCTCCGTTACGTTACACGACTACCTTATAACTTAGAGCATAGAAAGACAAATAGCATCCATGATTTTTCTTTTACCTCACTCAATTTTCTTAAGATCATTCTAGCGAATGGGCTAGGTGCTAGTACCACACCATCATTGTCACGTACATTGAAGAATTCAACCATACCTAACAGTTAAACAGTTATCTTTGAATCTCTTAGTAATCATCATCATTTCTTACTCATGCCTATCCAATCATACTCGATCTTTTCTCTTCACATGATTCACAAATTTATGGTATTCATTGAGGAGCTATATGTATATCTTGTGGTAGTGAAGGTGTGGGTATATATACTAGGGTAGTTACTCAATTGACTTGCCAAAAGTAGTTATATAGAGGGGAAGCCAACAAAGAGCATGCTAGAGAGCAACAATTCAAATTCCATATCAAGTATTCAATTAATTTATAAAATAGATTTCATATAAAAGATGGAAACAATACATAGGTTAAAGAGGTACTAGATATGTCACACACCTTCCATGTATAGATGGCAATGTGATTGAGAGGACGAAATTGTGAAGACGACATTGCGTGAGATTTTGTGATTAAACCCTGGACTTATTGCGTGGCTAGTATGGTATTAGGAGATCAAAAAGTGGTGACATGTGTATAGCACATGTCTTTCCTTTAAATTAGTTAACATAGGGATAACAACGAGTTACGATCCCTTCCTAAACATGTCCCACTTAAAATCCCTATCCTATCTCGTCCTGACCCCGCTTACAATATTGAAATACATATCCTGAAACCCTATGTGTTCCTTTAAGTCAAAATACTAGTAAAAGTTTTTCTAGGGTAGTTTATGATGAAATGATGACTATTTTTCATGTAAAATATTATCAAAAATATATCCTTAACATGTATCCTAAATATGCTTGGTCGGAAGACTCTTTCATAAATATATAGTAGTGGAGTGTAAAATGCATGATTTTGCTTTTGGTAGAATGAGAATATGTGATGTAACAAATTTTTATTTTTTATTTTTTATGACAATTGACACAGATCAAATACTACTTTAGGATTGGTTTAATATAAATTCTTTAAAGTGCGATATAAGAGTGGTTTGTTTTTTCTATTGGCGCGAAAAATTCTAATAATACTCCCTCCGTCCTTTAAGTATTGTCTTATTTGATCCAGCACACGGATTAAGAAAAAATAATTGACTTGATTATTAAAATTGATATAATGTGTAATTTTCTTTAATGTCCATGTGCATGTGGTCCATATTAAAGTAGGAAAAAAAGTAAGGGTAAAATGGTAAAAATGATGTCTTAAAAAAGAAAATTTTCAAACAAGACAATTATTTTGAGACGGACAAAAAAAAAAGGAAAACAATAATTTAGGGACGGAGAGAGTATTTGATGGTACACAGAAAGTCGTGGGTTGCACCGGGATCGAATATGAATATCTGGGCTTTGTTGTAACCTGCCAAGACAAGTGAAACGCTAGGGTGAACGCAGGGGGCTAGCTCTGCAAATACACTCAGGCGTGAGAGTAAGTATCTAGCTCAAATCACAAGTTGGCAGAGTGTACTTGCTTGTAAAAATGTGCGTACCTTAGCTTGGGAGTGACCCAAGGCTTTTATAGGGTGCTTATTAACTGCTCATTTTTGCGGGAATGGCGACAGGCACAACGCCCAGGACGTGGTCATGAATGCAGGTATAGTGGGTATAAATGCTGGCATGGTGGGTGTAACCGTCGGGCACGTCCAGCTGTTGATGTTATGCCACGTGGCCACATCCTCCACGCTCCCCCAAAGTTTCACGAGGAGACCCCTCTTGCTCGCTGTATCCTGCCCCTCGCAAGTGGACTATGCTCGCATGCCTCTTGTCGGACTTCCCTGGCCTGCTTGCCGATGCACGCCTGCTCGCTATGTGAGGGGCTTCGGCCCACATTATGACTTGGGCTTAGGCCCAGGGCCGGTTCTTTGGTCTTGGTTCTTCAGTGGCCCCCTGCTTTCTGCTCGGGAGTATTCATGCTCGCAGTAGGAAGCATTGGCGCGTGATTTCCCCTTATCATGCTGCTTTTCGCCGACCACCTCGCTCGTGACCGGCGCTCTTGTGCGAAAATGTCGAAGAAGGGAGGTGTAAGGTCCCTAGGGCTCAGCGTCTGGGCTGCCCCAGACTCTGTCGGTTGGATGCCTCGCACCTTCTCGAGGCACCATGATAGCTATGGGCGTAGGCCTGTGGGCTACGATGTAGGTCTGCGACCCATATTCATGCTGACGTTACCTCTTGGAGTATAAAATCTGGCGCCTGACTTTTCCTTCTCATTTCTTGCTTTCTATGCAGCTCGCTTCCAAGTTCTTCACCCTGGCCAACCGGCCAGTGATGGGGCTAAAACAGCTGCCAGCCTCAGCGATGATCTCAAGACGGCCAATGAGATCATCGAGGAGAAGAATGCGGAGCTCCTGGCCAAAGACAAAGAAGTGCTCGACAAAATCGGCGACCTGTCCAAGCTGGAATGCAAGAAGAAGATTCTTGTGAGCCAACTTGAGACCGTGAAGGTAAACGAGCAATCCCACCACTCCCGAGTTGCCCAACTGGAGAAACAATTAGCGGAGGTGGAGAAGGACAAATTCGGGCTGGTAGAGGAGAATGAACAGCTGAAATCCTAGAGTGCCTAAGTTAACGAGCTGGGGAGAGAAGAGAATATACAAAACTACTTAGCCTCTGAGGATTACGCGCGCGAGCTGGGCCAGGAGATGCGTCCGTACTACGTGCAAGGGCTGGAGCACACACTCATTATGGCTGCGGGTAGCGGCCACCTAGGCCTCACTGTTGAGCTGCTAGCTGAGTGGGGAGCGGCCAAGCATTACGGCCTGGAAGCCCGTTGTGGCCACTCTTGGATGCCTTATACTGCCGATGAGCTTGAACTGATCAAGGAGGGCGACCAGGAGAAAGGTCGGGAAGAATGGCTACCCCCTGCTGTGCTGGAGGTGAATGTGAAGACAGCTCTCGCGGCCATTAAGGAGCGGCAGCTAGCAGAGGCCACCACGAGCCTAGGAGAGGAGGAGACCAATGAGGCTGGCTCTGACGAGGCCCCCTCTTCCTAGAAGATTTTTATCTTTCAGCTTGCTGCGTCAAGCAACTTTCTACTGGCCTGCGCGTCGCTTTTTCTACTTTCCATTTGTACCTTGCTCTATTTAATATAGAAAGTATTTTCTCCATGATGCATGCTTTAGTTATCTGCTAGGGTCACAAATGCTAAAACCCTGAAACTGTCCTCTGATCGTTAATTAAAATATCTGTCTTGAGATCAAATGCCTTAAATCCCGAAATCAACTAGGTCGCGAGCTGATTTTGTGAGCAATCCAAACGACCTCAAACGTTGACAAAAGGATCCACTCAACCTGAGAGCATTATGTCAAAACCCTGAAATTAACTAAGTCATGAGCTCGTTTTGCGAGCAATCAAACGACTTCGGACATTAATTAGAGGATTTGCTCAACCCGGGAGCATAGCATCAGACCTTAAGATTAAACTAACTCATGAGCTCGACCTGCGAGCAACCAATGAATTATGCATTCAACCAAGTCATCAGCCCATCAAGCGAACATTCAGACGATCAGAGGTGTTAGTCGGGATTCAGCTTAGCTTGTGATCCATATACACATCCGGAGCTGGAACTATTAACTTTGCCTTTCACTTTTATTAATTCCAAATTTGTTTCTTTACATATGAAAACCCCCAAAAAGCCCTATCTGCTAATGGTAATACTTTTTGAGGTGGTCTGCATGCCATGGATGCTTTAATGCTGTACCATCTAGTGCTTGCAACCTGTAAGTTCCTTCTTTGATCACCTGAGTCACTTGGTAAGGCCCCTCCCAGTTGGGTGACAACTTTCCTCTGTCTGTCCGTTGGCCAGTTGCCTCAACCTTCCTTAGGACCCAATCACCAACTTGGAATGACCGCTTATGCACCCTTTTGTCATGATGGATTTTAGCCCGCTGCTTGTAATTTACCATCCTCATCCTTGCCTCAACTCGTTTCTCCTCGAGTAAGTCCAGATCACCCCGACGAGCTGAGGTGTTCCCCTGCTCTTCGTAGTGTGTAACTCGTAAACTTGGCAGGGTCATTTCCGCTGGAGCCATAGTCTCTGATCCGTAGGTTAAAGCAAACGGAGTTTCACTAGTGGGCCCCCTGACCGTTGTTCTGACTGCCCATAACGCAGCCTGTAGCTCATCTAGCCATCTTCCTGCTCGCCCCTCTAGGTTTCTCTTGAGAGCATGCAACACCCGCTTGTTCGCAGCCTCCGCCTGCCCATTTCCCTGAGGGTACGCTATTGAAGACTTCCAATGTTTAATGTGTAGATTCGAGCAGGCCTCAGTAAATCGATCAGAAAACTGAGTACCATGATCCGAAACAATGGCCCGGGGAACTCCAAAACGACACCATATGTAATCGGGAACAAAGTTAATGGCATTCTCCTCGGTAATGTTTGCTAAAGGTTTCGCTTCCACCCACTTGGTGAAGTAATCAATGGCCACAATTGCGTATTTGTAATTTCCTCTCGCTGACGGGAATGGCCCGATCAAGTCTATTCCCCACATATCAAACGGCCAGGATGCGACCACAGGAGTTTGCTCGGTTGAGGGTAACCGCGGGATGTCTGCAAACTGCTGACACTTATCACACCTCTTCACATAAGTGTCAGCATCCTTTTTTAACGTTATCCAGTAATAACCAAGAGTCAGAACTTTGTCAGCCAGTGTCCTTGCCCCTGGGTGGCCACCGCACACCCCCTCGTGAACCTCTGCCAGCAACCTCTTCGTCATTTCAGGCCTCACACACCTTAACAGAGGCTTCGAAAAAGGACCTCCGATATAGGACTCCACCAATTACTATGTACCGAGATGAGCGCTTCTGGATGATCCTAGCATTATCCTTGTCCTTAGGCAGCAGTCCCTGCTCGATGTACTCCTGAATTTCATCGATCCAATACCTTTCCGTCATCTCGATGTCCATGACCTGCTCCCTTAATATGGCCGGACTAGCTAGGTATTCAACCATTACTGCCGGGCTTAACACCTGGATGTTCTCCGTGGCCATCTTAGACAAGTAATCTGCCTGCATATTATCTGCTCGGCTTATCTGAACCAGCTCCCAAAATGACAATCGGTTTAACAATCCTTTAACCAGCTCGCAATATTTGCTCAAGGTGGGGTTATTCACCCTATACTCCCCCGAACCTGGTTAACAACAAGTTATGAATCACTGTGTACCCTCAGAGCTGAGACCCCAATATCCAGTGCCAATTCTAACCCGGCGACCAGAGCTTCATATTCAGCCTGATTGTTGGAAGCCTGAAACTTAAATCGTAGGGCCATCTCGAACTCCTCCTTGGTGAATGGTAAGACGAGCAAGATCCCTGCGACACTGCCCTCTTTACTCGTGGCTCCGTCAACAAACAACTGCCAACAATCATCTGGACGCTTGGTGGATGGAGAAGCAATAACGGTGGGTATATCCTCAGCTGGTGCATTATCCTGGCCAGTAAAACTTGCCTCGACCAAGAAATCTGCCAATGCCTAAGCCTCGATCGCCCTTCGCGGCTGATAATCAATGTGAAACTCGGTGAACTTAATTGACCAGGCGAGGAGCCTGCCCGAGGAGTCTGGTTTGTGCAGAATCTTACGAAGGGGATAATCAGAGTATACAATGATTACATGTGCAGAAAAATACGCTCGTAATTTCCGAGCTGATACAACAAGCGAGTAAGCTAACTTTTCTACATTAAAATAACGAGCCTTAACCGGAGTTAGGGCCTTTGATACATAATACACAGGCTTTTGACTACCAGCGTCCTCCCTAACAAGTACTGCGGCCACAGCCTGGTCGGTGGTCGCCAGGTACACATACAATTTTTCTCCTACCACAGGGCTGCTCAATAGGGGAGGCGTAGGGGGCTAGCCCTGCAAATACACTCAGGCGTGAGAGTAAGTATCTAGCTCAAATCACAAGTTGGCAGAGTGTACTTGCTTGTAAAAATGTGCGTACCTTAGCTTGGGAGTGACCCAAGGCTTTTATAGGGTGCTTATTAACTGCTCATTTTTGCGGGAATGGCAACAGGCACAACGGCCAGGACGTGGTCATGAATGCAGGTATAGTGGGTATAAATGCTGGCATGGTGGGAGTAACCGTCGGGCACGTCCAGTTGTTGACGTTATGCCACGTGGCCACATCCTCCACGCTCCCCCAAAGTTTCACGAGGAGACCCCTCTTGCTCGCTGTATCCTGCCCCTCGCAAGTGGACTGTGCTCGCATGCCTCTTGTCGGACTACTCTGGCCTGCTTGCTGATGCACGCCTGCTCGCTATGTGAGGGGCTTCGGCCCACATTATGACTTGGGCTTGGGCCCAGGGCCGGTTCTTTGGTCTTGGTTCTTCAGTATTAAATATCATTATTATTAAACCGACTTTACATAGTAGTAACATAACGCGTATTAACTTTGTAAAAGGTTGATAAAAATACTAAAACGATGGAGATGGAAAAATGAACTAGAGAGATTTTCAATAATGAGAAAAAGAAAACGTGGAGCACTTGAAATCTAGTGGAAGATATTGTAGATGGACCATACCTTTTTCTCCAATTCAAGAAGGACCACTTAGTAGATAGTAGAAAGAACTTGACAACAATTCACCTTTTTTTTTTCTTTCTTTTTGGTGCGAAGGAAAGGAAAAGACAGATCTAGACTCCAGTAAAACTAGTATCCGCCTCATTCGCTTTGAGAAATGGGATGATGTTCGGGGTAGGTTCAACAAGATACACAAACCGGAGCTCTTGGGTTGCTCCAAGTTTAACAAGAAAATCAGCACATTGATTGCCTTCAGGAAGAGAATGTTTGATTGTCATCTTGAGCTCTTGACACTGAACTTTCACATTCTCAACAAGGGCTGCCAATGGATGCTCGGTGTCTCTTTGCTTCTCTGATTAAGCTATGCGCAAGTTGAGAGTCAGTTTCCATGAAAGCTTCTTTAAATTTTTTTGACTTCAACACTTCAAGACCCACAAACATAGCATGAATTCCTGCTTTAAGACTTATGCACTCATTCAGTTTGCCATAAAAACCTCCCAGCCAATTAGCTTCTGAATCACGAATGATGCCTCCAAATCCACATTTGCCATTTATCCCGTTCACACTTTCATCCGTATTAACTATGTATTCACGTATGGCCTATAAGCAATCCACAAAAAGTAAAATATATCCATAAAAAGAAGTATTTGATGAATACAAGCTAAAAAGAAGATTTTATCATAATTCACATGAATAAGTTATTATTTATTTCTAGCATATTTAGTTTGTGCCACTTATAATATGAGGAACTGAGGAGATTTTTTTTTTTTATAAATATTTTTTTCATTTTAATTTGATTTTATAGTTTTTTTTTCTTTGTGACATAAGGATGCATGAGAAGAGATCGAATTTGAGACTTCACAGTTTGTGAAGCACAAACTCTACTACTTAACCACCCTTTAAGGATAGGACCAATGAGAATTGAATATGTTTTGTGAATATTAAAATATATTTTTTTATGTACCCTTTAAAATTGAAATGACAGGCAAGGACGATATGTACGTATATTACTACTATTTGGTAGGTAGGAAATGGAGATATGTATGTATATTACTACTATTTGGTAGGTAGGAAATGGGAGAAACATATGTGTATGATAATGTATATGTATAAATGTACACCTTTTAGGCCCTCTAATATTGTAAAATACATAAAAGAAAATGTATAACTACAACTTTCTGTAATCAATAGCTTTAGAGAAAGTAATACTCCTTAAATAGTTAGATATTTCAGGATATATTTTATTGTTTTTAGATAATTTATTTACATCTTTGGCACTTTTTTTTTGTAATAAAAAACCATAGTTACACCATACATTCTAAAAAAAAAAAAAAACACCATACATTCTTAAGTTTTTAATAAAATAATAGTTATATTTGGTTTTCCAAGGTATTCTTAGGCTCAAGAATAATCCCCATGCCAGGTAGGTGTAGGTTATCAATTTGATATTTGGTTTCAACTAATGATGCTTATTCCTTTTTGTCTTACCCTTTAATTTTATGTTTCTCTTATTTTTCTTGGGTACAAAAAGAAGGTGTTATTCATCCTTTATTCACTTAAATGGTTAGTAAAAGTTTTTACATTTTCATTTGTTTTTTAAGTAGAATATTTTCTTATAAAATTTTTGAATTCAGGGAAGAATCTAATATGTATAATGTTTTGATCTTGTAACATAAATTGGAGTCACAAGAACATAGGGAGAACCTATTTCCACTACAAAACTTACTCATACACTACGTTTATCTAAATTAAAGTTTGTACGGACTAAAATACCCTTCATTATATCCAAATACAAAAGTTAACGAATTATAGAGGTCTTAATTATGATATGTTCATATTAATCTTAAATTTTATTTTAAGAATAAAATTTTATACTTGGAAATTATCTCCTTCAGTTCTTGTAAACAATGTCATGTCTTTTTTACATTTTTCTTATGGGAGTTAATAAATAAGTATGATTATTCAATGTAGTGGTAAAGAAATAAAAATGCTTTGTTCGTTGATATGCAAAATAAAAAATAAAAAAATTGTGTTGAGTTGTAACGTGACAAATATGAATAACATTTAAGTGCAGAAAAACTAATTTTTTTTTCTTTAGGCATATCATATTATGTTATCAAAAACAAATAAAAAAAAATTAGATTTAATGATGTGTAATTTTACATGAAAATATTAAAATAAAAAAATAACTATGTTTGTTAAAAAAAAAAAGAGAAGTAAAAATAATTTGGAAGATATATTGTACTATAATTCAAGTGAATAACTTTTTAAAGAGTTTTTTTGTCATAACAAGAAGCAATTTGAAGTGATTATTAATGAATGTGGATTAATAATTTTTGTAGTAGAAATAGCCTCTCCCTATAATATATCTTGGGAAAATAATTGTTGTATTTATGTTTTTTTTTTTCCTTTAAGCCCTTTAAAAAAGAAAATCAGAAGGTTGATTTTCTTAACCATGGTTAACACAATATCCCTGTACAAGTAACCACGGTTAAATGGTATGGTTAACACCTAAACCAAAAATTAAAATAACCCAAAATTTCTTAAATATTACAGAAAGGAAGAGAGAGAGACGTTCCATGCTCTAAAGCAGGCGCAAAGAAAGAAAATAAACAAAAACAAAAAACAACGAACGAACGAACGAACTATTATATATATCAAGATTTTCTCTTACTACTTCGAAGCTGCTCTCCTAGATTTATCCTACCCTTTGAATTGCTCCAATCGGGTATCTCTCGATCGAAAAAATTCTCAATAAAAATTCAATCTTTACATTTTTCTCACTCTTTTTTTTGGGGATCTTCCAGATACTTCCGATTTCCATTGATGTTAGCTTTGTTTTATTAATTTTTGATCTGTGGGTTTGATTTTGTATATTGAATCGTATTTAGATTGATTGAATTAGTGTTGGAAACCGTAGAACTGCATTGATTATTGAAATTTCTTGTTCTGGGTGTTTCTAATTGATTGTTAATTTGTTTTTTTGTTGCAGAAAACTTGGTTAATTTTTGTTGATTCTAATTGTTTGAGATCACTGGTATGATTTACAGTCCATTCTTTGATTTGACACAAATTGAATTTCGTTCACTAGTAGTAGATATTGTTTTTCTCTTTATGAAATGCAGTAGCTGTTTATATGAGCTGTTTTTTGAATCTTGTTACAATGACATGACTGTTTGTAACTCGATTTCGATCATCTTTTCTATGATTGGACAATTGGGTTTTCGCTTTTATACTTGTATAATTTCACATACGCACAAATGTATTTGGGATATTTATCAGTTCTTGATTTTGATGTTGTACATATTTAAAGAAATTTCTGTTCTGCAGCTACAAATGGCATCAATGGTTGCCAAGGCCTGTAGTAGTAGTTCCAATCATGTATCTCCTGCTATGGTGCCAGAAAAGGGAAGTAGGAACAAGAGAAAATTCAGAGCTGATCCACCTCTTGCTGACCCGAACAAGATCATTTCATCGACGGCGAACGAATGCCCGACGTATGAGTTCTCAGCAGAGAAGTTTGAGATCATCCCTAGTCATGGACACCCCAGTGGGTGTGACATGTGTAGTTTCAGCCAAGACAATTCAGATTCCTTAAAACTTGACCTTGGATTGTCTTGTGCGGTAGGGTCATCATCTGAGGTCGGACCCAGTCGGCCTATGGTGGAGGTAGAAGCGAGTGAGGAGTTCCATGATGCTGATTGGAGTGATCTTACAGAATCCCAGCTAGAAGAACTCGTTTTGGCCAACTTGGACACGATATTCAAGAGCGCGATCAAGAAAATAGTTGCTTGCGGTTACACCGAGGAAGTCGCTACGAAGGCTGTTCTAAGGTCCGGCCTTTGTTATGGGTGTAAAGACACTGTGTCAAATATAGTAGACAACACTTTGATATTTCTTAGAAATGGACAAGAGATCGATCCTACGAGGGAGCATTATTTTGAAGATTTACAGCAGATGGAGAAGTATATATTGGCAGAATTGGTCTGTGTTCTCCGTGAGGTTAGGCCTTTCTTCAGCACAGGGGATGCAATGTGGTGCTTGTTGATATCTGACATGAATGTCTCGCATGCTTGTGCAATGGATAGAGAACCCTTCAGTAGTTTAGTAAGTGATCCAGCTTTGAATGGTAGTTCCTCTACTCTGGCTGAAACTCAATTGAGAAAAGAGGTTAAGAGTGTTGAAAATCTTTCAAATTCTTCCAGTAAACAAAATCATTCGGTTGTTTGTGCTCATAGTTGTCCTTTAGAAGCACCCGTGATGGCATCCATACCTTGTGTAAATAGTTCTCTTTCCGAGGCACCATGCCGGCCAGAGGCTTCAGTCATAAAACCAAAAACCCCTTTTGTTTTGAGTGGACTTGCTTCAGAGAAAGAGAACCCTAATTCTACATCACGTACCGTTACTAAATCCTTTAGTCTTGCTGGAACATCCCACTCTCCTGTCGAAGAAAAATTTGTTGGCAGTAGAAAGATTTCCGGCATTACTAAGAGAGAATACATACTCAGACAAAAGTCAATTCATCTGGAGAAAAGCTACCGGACTTATGGCTCTAAAGGGCCCTCAAGAGCAGGGAAACTCAGTAGTTTTGGTGGTTTGATTTTGGATAAGAAATTGAAGTCTGTGTCGAACTCTACGGGTATCAGTCTTAAAAATGCTTCCTTGAAGATTAGTAAGGCAATGGGGATTGGTATGCCTCAAGACACTATAAACAATAATCTCTCCACACAGATTGGACTAGCTTCCCCTTCAATATTTAATACGGAAACTGTTAGTAGTACCCTTTCTGTAGTACCTAAAACCAATATCCCACCTGCATTACCTTCAATGGACAACCCCCCTGCACTATCAGTAGCTGATACGGAGCTTTCTCTCTCTCTACCTGCGAAAAGCAATTCTGATATAATTCCCGAGGCTCCTACTCGTAGTTATGCTGCAATACCTTATGACAAGTCCTTTGGGCAGTGGATCCCACAGGACAAGAAGGATGAAATGATATTGAAGCTGGTTCCTAGGGCGCGTGAACTGCAAAATCAGTTGCAGGAGTGGACAGAATGGGCTAACCAGAAGGTTATGCAAGCTGCTCGTAGACTTGGAAAAGACAAGGGTGAGCTCAAGACACTTAGACAAGAGAAAGAAGAAGTGGAGAGACTCAAGAAAGAGAAGCAAACCTTGGAGGAGAACACCATGAAGAAGCTATCTGAGATGGAGAATGCTTTGTGCAAGGCTAGTGGGCAGGTAGAACGAGCTAATTCTGCTGTTCGTAGGCTTGAAGTGGAGAATGCTAATCTGAGGCAAGAGATGGAGGCTGCAAAATTACGGGCAGCGGAATCGGCTGCAAGCTGTCAGGAGGTATCGAAGAGAGAGAAAAAGACGCTCATGCAATTTCAGTCGTGGGAGAAGCAGAAAACCTTTTTTCAGGAGGAGCTTACCGCTGAGAAACGCAAATTGACTCAGCTGCAACAAGAACTTGAGCTAGCTAAGGATCTCCACGATCAACTTGAGGTACGTTAATGCAAATTTCAAGCTAGTTTATTTGACATTTGATTTTAGAAAATTTAAGCATTATATGCTATCATTCAGTCAACTTTTTTGTACTGGTGGATTGCAAGGATAATAAGGCGAACAAGTAGAATGTTGCATTATGTATTTGTTTATGCTGAGAACTGAGGTGCTGATTTGTTAATTTTGTGGCCAACCCAATGTAGCAGCAATAGGAAGTTTTCCTTTTGCTGTATAATTCACTCATAATCTCCTGGCATGGATATTCAGGAGTCTTGTATAATGCAGCAAAGGTCTGGTTTGAGCATTGTGCCTTTGTGAGTGGAGTTAGGAGGAGGGGGGGTAGGGGATACAGGGAGTGTGAGTGGCTTGCTATTTTTTGAAAGAGATTTGAAAATTATCTATCATTTTCTAGTTTCTCATGTTTTTTTTTTTTTTTTTTAATATTTCACGAACATTTGCAGCAGGGAATATATATATATATATATATATATATATATTTTTTTTTCAGGGTGCTCATGCTTCCCTCTTGTTTATCAAATATAGTGTGACGCATCATCTAGTTACTCGCACAAGTGCAGAACTTCTCATAGGCCATAGGGAGTGTAAGAGAGAAATGAGTGATTAGGGAGAACTAGCTGTAACCTAGGATTGAATGGAGACTTGTAGGAAACTCTTCGTGCTCGTTTGGTATGAAAGATTAGACATTCTGTTTCGTGTTACTTGAACTACCATGGAATGAAATTTACACTAAAATGGCATAGAATATCATTTCTTTCATACCAAACGAGCAATTCATAAACTTAGATTGCAGTAAACAGAACACAGGACTAAGAAACAAACTCTCAAGAAGTAGATAATTATAATCACAATGATAAGAGTACAATAAAGAAAAAGAAAAGATTCAAACTCCAGAATCTCTCTCTCTCTCTCTCTCTCTCTCTCTCTCTCAGTAGTGCGAAGAAGTTATGAGAGAGAAAATTCTTCCAGTTATCATACTGAGATAGTCATAGTGTACCGTCACCTCTCCTGGTAAAATATTTTAGGACTTGCCCTCTAGTTCCCCCAATACTCGAGGCTACATTCTGGTCTAGGAATGGTATATCTATGCATCCCCTGCCAGTGTAGAGGCTGTTGTCGTTGACTTCCCCTCTAATGTAGAATAAAGATTATCTCTGCTCCGTGTCATCTCATAGGTAAGGTTGATTCCCCAAAAGAATGAGAAGTCAAGAAACTACTTTGTATTGCCTTTTGAGCTACTGTAAGAAGTCATAGTTAATTTTTGCAGTGCTTTTGAACTCTTCTTTTATCTTGACACTTGATTAAGAAAATTCCATATAATGCTATGTTAATTGGCGGATAGAACTTTGGATGGAAAAGATAAAGCCTAAATCCCTCTTTGAAGGAAAAAAGTAGTCTTAATGCTGCAGTGTTGGTGTGCACTTTTGTAGAAGCCTCGGTTCCAACTATTCAGGAGCAGCTTCCAAATGCACATGGGTTTGGTAATTACAGGTTTTTACCATTGCATGCTTTCTCATTGAAAAAGGTAAAATATATCACAGGCTAGATGGAAACAAGAAGAGAAGGCGAAGGAAGAATTGCTTACCCAGGCCACTTCCTTCAAGAAAGAGAGAGAAGCCATTGAAGCGTCGGCCAAATCAAAAGAGGACATGACTAGACTGAAAGCAGATAAAAATCTTCAAAGGTACAAAGAAGATATTGAAAGGCTCGAGAAAGAAATCTCCTTGTTGAGACTAAAAACCGACTCCTCAAAAATCGCTGCTCTAAGAAGAGGTATTGATGGAAGCTATGCAAGCAGGTTGACAGACATCAAAACCCCTTCTTCCCAGGAGGCACAGATACTATACATCTCAAAAATGGTGAAAGATTTCCATTTTGGAGATGGAGGTGTGAAGCGTGAGCGGGAGTGCGTGATGTGCTTGTCAGAGGAGATGTCGGTGGTTTTTCTGCCTTGTGCGCATCAGGTGGTGTGCACAACTTGCAATGAGCTTCACGAAAAGCAGGGAATGAAGGACTGCCCGTCCTGTAGAGGGCCCATCCAGCGGCGTATTTCTGTACGTTACGCTCGTTCTTGAAGTTATTTCTCAAACCTGAGTTGAGGTTTTTCTCAATAATGAGTTTGTGGGACTCTTTTTTGAACTTTTTGCCTTTTTTCCATGAGTTTAGTGGACAATTGAGCTTGTTGCTATTGTGGTTGCTTGAGAGAAAGAAGTGTCTTGTGCGGGGCTGTAAATGATGGTTCCCCCATTCCTATTTTAAATAAAGATGAGTTTTCTATACAACATATTTTTTTTTTCCTCCTTAGTGTTATGTTTGCTTTCATATACTTAGCTAGATAATTAGGCTGCAATAACAAAGCGGTTTACTGGGGGCTGCTGCAACCGCAAACGGGTATGTGAGTGGTTCACTTTTCAGCCATAGATCTTGACTACGAGGAGACTTGAAATTGAAGGATCCAAAGAAAGCCTTGCGAGGAGACTTGAAATTGAACAGGTTTTGAGATTATAGCTATGAGGAAATTATGTTGATGCTTCAGCTGTATAATTCTACTCTCTTATATCCGTGTTTCTAAACATCCTACGCTCTAGCACCGAGATGAACAAAGTTTCTTTTTTTACTTATTACTATATATAGGGTGTGTTTTGGCATACAGGTTTTGAGGGAGAGTATATAGGGTGTGTTTTGGCATACAGGTTTGGAGGGAGAGAGAGAGAGAGAGAGAGAGTGAGAGTGTGTGTGTGAAAAATCAAAATACAAAATTCTAAAACCTTGCTGAGTGTGTGTGTGTAGAGAGAGAGAGAGAGAGAGAGAGAGAGAGAGAGAGTGTGTGTGTGAAAAATCAAAATACAAAATTCTAAAACCTTGCTGAGAGAAGACTATATATAGGGTGTGTTTTGGCATACAGGTTTTGAGGGAGAGTATATAGGGTGTGTTTTGGCATACAGGTTTGGAGGGAGGGAGAGAGAGAGAGAGAGAGAGAGAGAGAGAGAGAGAGAGAGAGAGAGAGAGTGTGTGTGTGTGAAAAATCAAAATACAAAATTCTAAAACCTTGCTGAGAGAAGACTATAGAGCCTTCCGGGTAATACTGCTAGGATGTGATCACACAAACTCATTTTGTGTACAATTAAAAGAAAGTACAAACATATAAAGTTATAATCTTAAAAAAAATTAATTTGTTAAATGAGATTATCTTTTTGTGACGGTGGAAGTATTAGACTATTTAATTTGGACCGTTGGCTGTTGCTACCATTTTACTTTGATAACAAGGTTTGGGTTATTTTTTAGGAAAAATTTGGACCGGTCTACTTTGATAAATTTTTAACCGTTTTACTACCCTATAATATTATCAAATTGCTTAAGTATACTTTTCAGGGGTATGATGCATTACGGTTTCAAATCGATGCATCGAGATGAGAAATGGGTGCATCGTCTGATATCAAACGATGAATCACCTTATCAATGATGCATCGTAATATATCAAAAGTGAATTTTAACGGTTTGTAAATATTATCATGGACTAAATTGGTTGAAAATCGGCCTGCAATTTTCCCTTTATCTTTTGGGCAAACTACACAAATGGTCCCTGTAGTTTTAGCGTTTTTTACATTTGGTCCTTACACCTCGCAAATAGTCCCTGTACCGAGATATTTTACCCAAATGGTCCTTCCGTTAAACTCTGTTAATTTTTTGCCGTTAAATGCACACATGTGCCACACACGTGCATTTATTGATGGGTAAAATAGTCATTTCATCTTACAAAGTACAGGGACCAATTCTGAAATGATTAAAGCCAATGAAAATCAACCCACCACTGTTCATCTTCTTCTCAATTCATCCATTTTCATCTTTCTTGATTTATTCCTCAATCATTTCTCTCTCTCTCAGTTCATCTTCTTCTCAATCATTTCCTGATCTAATATGCAAGTTCACCAACAACCCTCCATTTGCAACGATCGAGACTTCAGCAGTTGCAGCGGCGACAGAGCTTCTCGGTTTTCATGGTCTCTCTCTCTCTCCCCCTTAATTCTGTATTTACAAATGATATGTAATTGCAGAAGAATGAAAGAAAAAGGAATGAGGACGGGAGATAACAACAGAGGAATCAAGATGATGATGATGAACAGGGGATGAAGCAGACTTGGCATTTTTGGAGCTAATGCAACCCATTACCCCCAAAACCCATCAAAATCGACCGATTTGAGGGGTGAGGAGACACCAGGTCGATCGTCCCAGATGGGAAACTGGGGTCTTTGGATGGGGGATGGGGGTAGGGGATCGGAATTGCTGGCTTGGATTGTTAGATTGGCTAAAGAATCCACTGCAAATTGAGGATTGCGTAGCCCAACCCGAGTTCTCGTCAACCCGGATAAGTTTATGCCAACAACCCGACCATTGGCGCAGTCCACGTCGGTCCAGTTGGTACACGGATTCAATTTTCTCGAGACACCAGGTCAATTTTCTCATGGGTACAACCAAAACTTCGAAATAGCTACAACTGTTGATCGATTGCATTTCCAATTTCATTTGAAAATTTTGATCGAGTCTATCAAAATTCGAATTTTGGGTTTTGCGCAATCAAATTAGTTGAGCTAACGAGGAGAGAGAGGGGGGGAATGGCGAGTTTGTACGTGAAGGCAACGCCGCCGGCGGATCTGAACAAGAACACGGAGTGGTTTACGTACCCAGGGGTTTGGACAACTTATATATTGATTCTCTTCTTTGCTTGGCTCCTTGTTCTTTCCGTCTTTGGTTGTACCCCTGGAATGGCTTGGACCATCGTTAATTTATCCCATTTCGTCGTAAGCAGCACTACCCCATGTGTGTTTATGTGTGTGTGTTCAAAATTTCCTGCTAATATATGTATATAATTTTGTATTGGGTTTTCTCTGTTTTGGAGTTTTGTGAAATCTCATATGGTTTTCTGCAAATGTGTATCGTGTTCAATTAGTTGGTTTTCTTTGTTTTGAATTTTCTCAATTTGCTTTGCTGGGATCTTAGATTTGTTTATTTTGGTGGGGATGCGGTTTGGATGATAGATGTTATGATTTGTTTACTTTGTGGAAAGTTTGCCTAAATGCATTATCGGTAATTGTTGGCTGGAGTGATTATTTCTGACGGGAAAATTAGCCAAATGAACTATCTGTACACCCATAATTTGTGAAATATCTTTATGGGCTTCTTGGGTTTGCCGGAGAAGACGACCAACTCAAATTTCACGGTTGGTCCCTGTACTTTCATAGGTAAAATGACAAATTTGTCCTTGCCTAAATTCACGTGCGGAGCACATGTCAAGACTTAACGGAAAAAAATTAACGGAACTAGACGGAAGGACCAATTGTGTTCAATTGGTTGGTACAAGGACGACTGGCAAAAAAATTTTTGTACAGGGACCAATTGCAAAAAACACTAAAACTATAGGGACCATCTATGTAGTTTGCCCTTATCTTTTCTATTGTACTTTCCGATTAGTGATGCAAATGGGCCGAGGCTGGAGCCTGCGTAAGGCGGCCTACGACCGAGCGTGGGCCAAACTCTGTGGGCTTGTTGCAATGGGTGGACATTGTCAGGCGGGGCTTCAAAAAAAAAAAAAAAACTCAAGCCCAAGATAGGCTGTTGGATCACGGACTCACGGGTACACTATTTTAAGCAATCTCTCTCATTTTATTTCTTCTTGGGGGGTATGCGATATATATTTATGAAAAATTCCAGAAGTGATAAATTTGCCTAACCAAAAAAATAAAAAATAAAATTCCAGGATTCCACCATTAGTATTCTCCAAACTTTCAGGATGATTCATTGAATATGACAATACACAGAGCGCCACGTGTCTTGTAGTGTTGGTGAAAGGTATTATATGCAAATGTATTGCTTTTAATTGAAAGCTTTTGTTCACGAAAGGGCATTGATTCAGATAAGATATGAGAGAGTAGGATTACACAATTCTACATGTGTCAAAAAATAAGCCACGTGGCATGAATCTCTTGGCCCAAAAGTATACTCTCCCCCTCGCAACTGATTGGGTCCCGCCCTTAACGTCCATTGCTTTACAGTCCTCCTATTCATCATCAGCATGGCCGACCATGCTATCGAACTCCAATTCCTAAAATGACCTCCCTTGGTTAAATGACAATAATATCTTCCCCTCGTAATGACTGTTTTACCCCCATCACATTATTGTTACTAACAAACATGATTGAAGATGGGGTTCGGCCATAGTCCATGCTTTGCTGCCATTCAGAAGATGGAGAGGAGAAAACATAATATATAGAATGGATGATCTCAATGCACAAAATTCTCGTCATTGCACTGTTTTCTATAGTTTGAATTCGTCGTGACTTTTAAATTAAAATGAAGCAACCTTACCGTTACGCCAAGATTGGATGCTAGCATTATATTTGCTCTACATTTAAAGAGTCCTAACATTAAACAGTCTAGTTTTGAATTCTAAGCTTACTTGAGTTTTTTGATTTTTCAAATTTATCTTTAATACATTACACTCGAAACTAAAAAGCCTATTTTAATCCTTAAAAGTAAGGGTATCTATAAAAGTTTACTTTAATTCTTTGTATAATTGTGCTTCAAACATAGAATTTTTGAATGGAACGAAGATAATATAAATGTACTCTCAATAATATACTTCCTCCGTTCCAGGTAAAGAGTTCACTTTTAACTTTTTTCAGTCAACTTAGTTAAAGTTTAACCAACAATTAACATAAATTTAGTGGTTTTTACGCGAAGTTAAAAGTTGTAATTCATATTATTATTAAGATAGTTTTTAATTAATGAAATTTTATTTCTTAAAACATAAGTAAGGTATGCAAAATTTTAATTTAATTTAGTCACTTGTTGACTTCTATAAAAGAAAAGTTGACTATTTGAATGGAATATAGGAAGTAGTACATTTCATATGTTGTTTCTCTTTACTGAGAGTGATTCATTTAGCAATTTGCTATTATTTTTTCGGACCCATAGGTAAACATAATACTCCCTCCGTTCCAGGTAATGAGTTCACTTTCCATTTTTAAAAGTCAACATGTGACTAAATCAAATCAATAATTTACATACTTTACTCATGTTTTAGGAAATAAAATTTCATTAATAAAAAACTATATTAAGAATACTATAGAGTACAACTTTCATAATTTTGTAAAAATAAATAAATTTATGTAAATTATCGGTTAAACTTTAATTAAGTTAACCAAAAAAAAGTTAAAAATTGACTCTTTGTCTGGAACGGAGGGAGTATCTAAACGACCTATTAGCATATAAAAAAATGAATATAATCGTATTCTAGTCTGGTTTTGTTGGTGCATAACAGACTTTCTTCAAATTACTATTGTTGGCTCTTCAAGAAAAAAGACCTATTTTATCACATTGTAAAACTTCTATCCTTACTTGGCACAGTTATTGATTTGTGTGCCACCAATTTTACAAGATAGAACTGAGATGACATATGACTCCAAATAAACTCCAAAAAACTAAAGCAGAAACCCCACAGTAGGGGCATTTATGGAACTTCATAGGAAAAACAAATTCATTTTTAGATGTGCTAAAAGTCAAATAGTTCAGTTAAATTAACGACCAAAGCACCTAAAATTGTAATTTCCTCCCCTCAATTGCTTCATATCATCATCAGCATCAAAAAAGCCCAACCCGCCATTTTTGTTTCAAGAAGAGCAAAAACAGAGGAGCTGCAGACTCTCTCTCTGCTGGAGGAGCAACTGCAGGTAAATTGAACCCTTGATAATATTTTTATTTCTAAATATGATTAAGCCTAGTTTAATCCAGTTCTACACAATCTGATCATATAGCCATAACTGGATCATGATCTATATCGGATAGTTTGAATTATTTCTTGATCATATTATTTAATTCTTTTTTCTGATCAAAGGCTATGACCCGGGGATCAAACTGGTCTGTCCCCGTGAGAGCTGAGGGGCAACCCTCAGTACCGCTGGACCACAGGCCAATTGGTTTGATCGTAATGATAAGATCACAGTTAGTTGAATGACATATTTGTTCAGTATGCCTAGTGAGCCATGCATTGTACTGCTAACTGATGAATATGAAATGATCATTTGCTCAGATTTGTTCAACAGATTGCGTAAAGTTCTTTGAATCAATATGATTTTTTACCTTAGTTAATTTCCAGGTATTAAATCTTCATATCTATTATACTTAAGATTTCACGAGCTCGAACTATGGGGACTGTGTACTTGGAGAGGTAATATTATGTTATTTGCTAATCAATTATATTTGAATTATATTGAAGCAGAAAAGAGCAGAAAAGATGTCTTCTTTATATGGAAAAGGCATGCTGCTAAGGTCTAGTGCGAATGATGGATGCACACCAAGACTTCTGAAACAAAAGTGTGGGGATCAGATGGATCTTTTTAGATCGAGCCACTTTTCACTTCGTGGAAGCCAGTGGTCCAGTTGTGTTCTATTCATGACTTGTTGCCAGGACTCGAACATATTCAATGGGCATGGGTTCATGAACTCAGAGGCCAAGAGCCATGGACCATCTCATCGGGGCCAACATCGACCACAAGCCATCCTCACCCCAGTATCTGACCCCGTGACAACAACAAAAAAGGTATGCAACTTGCATCACCGCATTTCGAGTTTATGTTGAGAATGGTAATTTGAGACAATAAATCATTGGGAACATGATTGCTTAATATTTCTTATGTTGTTTAATTTCTGGGAGGTTAGTAAGGCTCATAGGAAATTTACTGAACTAGTTACTGCACATCAATTAAGTTTACTCGTCTAGTTATTGCATGCGCACTGCGCAGAAGCCAAAATTTTGCTCAAGTACCCAGTTTTAGGAGAAAGGGGCGAGCCCAGGGCCGGCTGTGAAATTCGGGGCCCAAGGCTGGTGATGTAGACAGGGCCTTCCAATTTGTAGCATAATTTATTTCTATTTTTTTAAATTAAAAAAAAATATAAAAGATAATAAACAAAAACACTTCATTCCAAAATCATGGACATAACATACGATATATTTACAAAGTATTACTTTTAAACATTGCTCTTCTAGTACATTTAGAAACAAAATTAGTAATCAAAGTAGAATAGTCACTTTTTCAACCATGTTCTTCTCAATAGATATCATAGTAAGCCCATTCAAGCGTTCTTGAGACATTGTGCTCCGAAGATAGTTTTTTATCAACTTCAACTTCAAAAACTTCTTTCCCCAGATACAACCGTAACCGGAATAGTCAACAGAATTCGATAATGTCCTATGCAAATTTATCACTTAAATAGATATCGAAGATATATCTACAAACTTCTTTTTAACCATGTTCTTCTCAATAAATATCGAAGATATATTTACAAACTTCTTTTCCTATGAAAATTTATCACTTAAATTCATCATTATTATTATTATTATTAAAGGTTGGAGGGGACATACATGTTACCCCAACCTTTATTATTATTATTTAATGCCTTGTAAGGCTACAATGACTCTATGATGCCTTTGGTGTGGCTAGAACAAATTGTTTAAATACTTGACTTCTCCGCTGAGAGTAGTGAAGTACCAGTGTGGCTATGATATAGGGCTTGAACACTCAACCTCTCTGTTAAGAGAAGTGAGCAGTACTAAATGGGCCTTTGGTGAGGCTTGAACAACAACAGTGCCTTTGGTGAGGCTTGAACACCCGACAATTTTACGTACCAGGGTATCGTCTCTGGTGAGACTTGAACACTCGACCTCTCTGTTAAGAGAAGTGAGCGGTACCAATTGAGCTAGAGCTCAATGGTCTTAAATTAACTATTTAACTGCAAATCAAAAGTCCTAATTACGGATAAAATAAAGAGGGAAGAGAGAGTTTGATTATTACCAATTTTTTTTTTAAAGCTAGCTTCAATCAACTGTCTCTTTAAGCTTTGTGTCAAAATTCACATCAAAATTACAATTTTTGTGGCTTTGTGCGTGTGTATGTGTTTGTGTGTGTTGGCCCTTTGTGGCTGTTGGGTGTGAATAAGGGACTGAGTTTTTTTTTTTTTTTTTTCTTTCCTGGTAGTGCATGGTGACTGCGGTCTGCGTCAGTAAGGGTTGAAAAATTAATTTTTCAGTGAGGCCCCCTCATCCTTGATAGTTTACACTATAATCCATAATTTTGGGGCTCAAAAATTAATCAAATTTTGGGGGCCCAAGGCCTAGGCCTCATTTTCCTTGCACAAGGGCCGGCCCTGGGCAAGCCTTGGTTCAACAGTAAGGTTCATTTTATATTACAGGTTCGAACTACGGAAACAATCTCTTTGCGTATAGGTTTAAGGCTAATTACATTAGATCCTTCCCAAACCCAATAAGTAAAACAAATGGCTCATTAGGTATTTGTGAATGGAAAGGCTGTTTGCTGTCACTTGGTAAAGTTTCGTTCATTCCTTTCACTCAAAATATCGCAGATATATTCAATTTCTCCTCTTTTTTTGCAAGACTTGTGTACAAATGGGAAGGATTCATATACTTTTGGCAAGTAATAAAGAGCAAGGAACGAAGAAAGGTGTTTGTCGACTATTTTTTCATGGGCACAAGGAAGAACCTAAAGTGACCTAACGCAAAGGAAAATGAAAAAAAAAAGGAGGAAGGAATCGCAGATGACAAAATCCAAGAAAAAGAAAAAAATGGCAAGTGGGAAGCTACTCTCTATCAGAGCCAGGTTTCGATCCTGGGACCTGTGGGTTATGGGCCCACCACGCTTCCGCTGCGCCACTCTGATGTGGTGATGAAATTTCGTCAGTTAAAATACATAAACAATAAATACATATTAACGTCCCCAGCGGATAGGCAGTGACGGATATGATATGACAACCTCTGAAATTCCGAAATGTGATTAGTTGGCGACAATATGTCATTTGTTATCTGTGCTTAGAAAAGAGTGAAAGACTGAAACTAGGAGAGGTAATCCATGAGAAAAATGGGATCATGTATGTACATGAACTTAAAATTATATTATGCATCAACTGCTGCTGAGATTGATATTCATTGTTGGATCCCGAAATATTGTGAGTGCATGTTGTCACTCTGTTTGGTTTGTGATACCCTGATGGTGGTGTATATTTGTTCATCTCTCCACGTGTGGATGGGTCACACGTGAGGGGAGTGTTGAGATTGATATACATTGTTGGATCCCTATCTAACAGCTCAAGCTTTTAGATGAGTTGGTAACTTAACAATTACATACCTTAAAATTTGGTAACCGATCGATATAAACTATAAAGAGTTGGCTGTTGGAACTTGGACCAATTTGGATTATTGTGCCCAGAGTCGTAATTTGGATAGTGATGAAGGAAGGCATGCATAACTCTCCCTCATCCAAACTTGTTCGGACCGTCATTCATGCTTGTCATCTTGCATCTCGATTAGGCCACGAACAGTAATACTCCGTAACTAACTAATTAACCCTCTCTATATCTATGCCAACATTTACACAGTTTAAAACTAAAAATTTAGTATTCTGTTCTCCAATCTGCAAATTCTTGATCCTTTTGCACTCTCACTAGCTAGTTTGCCACCATGCAGGTGAGCCTTTTTTAAATACCCATGTTTGAATTGGGTTTCTAGGAATATAGCTCTAAGACAGTGTAGACACTTACAGTTGTGCAGCTAAAAGTAAGATAAGCTAAATTTGATTAGGATTTTTTTTTTCTTTTTGTAAATATAGCTGTTAATGAAGTTGTTCGGCTGGGGGTGATTGATTCATCTCATTTAGTTGTATATCCATGAAATGGTTTTCTTTTATGTTCTTCAAATGATATGGATACTGCCGCTGATGAGTTCATAACTCGTTTTTCTTTCTTGGAACAGAGAGTATTTACTTTCGGCAAAGGAAGAAGCGAAGGCAACAAGGGCATGAAGTCCCTGGTAAGTGATTCGACTATTCACAACCACATCTTTGGTTTACACACTATTTGTTGTTTGAATTTGTTGGGGATCGAAATTAAATAGCTAGGTAACATGTAAACTGAGATTGAAACCCAAAACCAAAGTCTAGTCAGATCTTGGAGATCGGGCAATGTTTCTTAATCATGTTTGAGAATTGGATGCCTTGTTATAGATGGGACAGTGAAGCATAGAGCAAATATGGTTCCATTTTGACATTTTCCACGATCTACTTAAAGGCATCTCATTGCTTGTACAATATGCTCGCTTATCAATTTAGTAGCTATAATCGACGTTGGCCTCACATCATTATTAGATATTAGCATGTTTCTTTGAAAGAAATGCTAATAGTGCTGGAACTTGGAAGATCAAACAAGTGACTCTTTTGTGTGGCAAACTTAAAATATTCCGTTGTGAATTCTCATCGTTTTGATTGGGAAGATCAATTGGCTGGATCACCTTTATATAGTTGGAGATATGAACCTTTCTTTTCATTGGTCCATTGTGTTTGCGATTGACTAACGACCTTCATGTTAATGTGAATTTTACAAGGAGGAACTGAACATTTTCACTGACATATATTCATCTATTTGTGCGTTATATATATAGTTGGGAGGCAAAGGAGCAAATCTGGCTGAAATGGCTACTATTGGTTTATCGGTGCCCCCGGGGCTCACCATATCAACAGAAGCATGCCAAGAGTATCAGCAGAATGGAAAAAAGCTGCAAGAAGGATTGTGGGATGAAATATTGGAAGGATTGGAGTATGTGCAAAAGGAAATGGGAGCGTTGCTTGGTGATCCATCTAAGCCCCTCCTGCTTTCTGTCCGTTCGGGTGCAGCGGTAAGTGGTCATTGTTTTGGGTTTCACACACATGAATTGTCATTGTCAGTACTAGGTCGAGGTTTAGAACTATTGCTATAGTTTTGCATCATCATGAGTCACGCGCAACCTCACAATGAAATTCTTTGAACCCAAAATTTGGACTTCTGTTGGGATTAATATGATGTAGGCTATACTCTCTTGTCGTAGGTATAATAAGGAACACTTCCTGACTTCATGTGCTGGCTGATTTGGCTTTAATATTTAGATTTCAATGCCTGGCATGATGGACACTGTCCTAAATCTCGGACTCAATGATGAAGTGGCTGCCGGTTTGGCTGGAAAAAGTGGAGAGCGGTTTGCATATGATTCATATAGACGGTTTCTAGACATGTTCGGTAATGTTGTAAGTGCTTCTTTTCAGTGCCATTAGTGATTTCATCATTGCAAAAATTAGAGTACTCGACAACATACTATTCATTATACCGTTAATTCACTTTTGCTGCTTTCCATGTCACCTGTCTCAGAATTTTGTTCCGAGTTTCTTAAAAGTTAATGTGTTTGTTTGAAGGTAATGGACATTCCTCACTCGTTATTCGAAGAAAAACTAGAAAACTTGAAAGCTTTAAGAGGAGTAAAGCTTGATACTGATCTAACGGCTTCGGATCTTAAAGAGCTTGTAGAGCAATACAAGAGTGTCTATGTAGAAGCCAAGGGTGAAAAGTTTCCTTCAGGTGCCATTCACCATCTGCAAAATATTATTTATAACTGAACCTCAAAAGTAAAATAGTTTAAGAAATGATCCTCTTTGCCATTTACGAAGATTTATCTAACTATTTATAACATTCCTCTGCAGATCCAAGTAAACAGTTGCAATTGACTGTGAAGGCAGTTTTTGATTCATGGGACAGTCCAAGGGCCATTAAGTATCGGAGCATCAATCAGATTACAGGGTTGGTGGGAACTGCAGTAAACATTCAGTGCATGGTGTTTGGGAACATGGGCAATACTTCAGGGACCGGCGTTCTCTTCACTAGGAACCCAAGCACTGGTGAAAACAAGCTTTATGGGGAGTTTTTAGTCAATGCTCAGGTCTCAAGATTCGACTGATATTTTGACTTTCTTCTCACTGCATTTTAAGTCTGTTATTCATTTATAATAATTTCATGAGTTGGCTGATAAGCAGCTTTGAATAGGGAGAGGACGTTGTAGCTGGAATCAGAACACCAGAAGACTTGGACACCATGAAAAACTGCATGCCTGAAGCTTACAAGGAGCTCGTGGAGAATTGTGAAATTCTAGAGCGACATTATAAAGATATGATGGTAAGATTTCACATTTGATGAGGAGCGAAAAGACAAAAGACAAACTGTCACCTTTCCAACCTCTTCGATTTTCCTTATTCCTTAAGATTTAAACTGTTTGTCAAATTTAGCACATAGATTGATACAAACATTTGATAATTTTGCAATTGTTCATTATTTTGGATGCAGGACATTGAATTTACTGTTCAAGAGAATCGACTTTGGATGCTACAATGCCGATCGGGAAAGCGTACGGGCAAAGGTGCGGTGAAAATTGCTGTAGATATGGTCAATGAAGGACTTGTTGATACTCGCAGTGCAATTAAGATGGTGGAGCCACAGCATCTTGATCAACTTCTTCATCCACAGGTAAGGGAAGCCTAAAACTGCTTGTTACGATTGCACAAAATTCTATCACCAAAATAAAACTCAAGCATAACTCACAAAAGCGTATATTAACCACAGTTAACATGCCTATTTTGCTGTGAGAATATGTGCACGGTTTTGAGTTATGTAGTTGCAACATTATTAATCTATTGTTGGTATAGTTTGAGGATCCTTCCGCTTACAAAGATAAAGTCGTAGCCATTGGGTTGCCTGCATCCCCCGGAGCAGCAATAGGGCAGGTTGTCTTTAGCACCGAGGATGCTGAAGCATGGCATTCACAAGGCAAAAGTGCAATCTTGGTATGCTCACAGTAGCTCTGGCTCATAGAATGAAATTGGCTCCCCCCAAATGTTTCTTTTATCATTTCTTTTTATGTTAGTGTCCTGGTTGCATGACTAAAACGTCAAATTTCTTACTGTGATTGAAGGTAAGGACGGAAACTAGTCCAGAGGATGTTGGAGGCATGCATGCAGCTGCTGGGATATTGACAGCTAGAGGCGGCATGACGTCTCACGCAGCTGTTGTAGCACGCGGGTGGGGAAAATGTTGTGTTTCCGGCTGTGCAGACATCCGTGTGAATGATGCTGAGAAGGTTGGATTATGAAAATATCAAGTGTTAGTCAGCACTAAGCTTGTACTTTAAATAGCAAGTAAAACTTTTTTTTTTTTTTTTTGAGTAATGCAGGTTGTCGTGATTGGAGACAAGGTGATTAGTGAAGGAGAATGGATTTCACTTAACGGGTCAACAGGTGAAGTGATATTGGGTAAGCAACCACTTGCTCCTCCAGCTATGAGCAGTGATCTGGAGACTTTCATGTCTTGGGCTGATCAAATAAGACGTCTCAAGGTAACTGAAGCTATTAACGTCATTAAGTATGTCTCTTCTATCATCTTTATTCTCAGAATTTTTAGATCTGACTAGTTTTGTGGGTTTTTAATAGGTTATGGCAAATGCTGACACACCTGAAGATGCATTAACAGCACGAAATAACGGCGCTCAAGGGATTGGACTTTGTAGGACAGAACACATGGTAAATTCTTTTGTTTGTTATAAAAGGATGCAACATTTGGAGTATAGTTTCTCTAAAACTAATCGTACTTGGAGTGTTTTTTTCAGTTCTTTGCTTCTGATGAGAGGATAAAGGCTGTGAGGCAGATGATAATGGCAGTTACTGTCGAGCAGCGAAAGGCAGCCCTGGACCTGTTGTTGCCTTATCAGCGATCTGACTTTGAGGGCATTTTCCGTGCAATGGATGGTATTTCTTCTTCCCGAAAAATAGTACTTTATAGTACTTAATAAACATTCATTTGGAGATTAATCCTGGAATAAAGATTAGTTCGAGACGATAGCTGATACGGTTTTCTTGGGTTAGAAGAGAGGGGGGGTCTGTTATTTCGATTTTTCTCTTGTTTTATAAGAGAAATTATTAATATTTCAGGCCTTCCAGTTACGATTCGACTGTTAGACCCTCCACTCCATGAATTTCTACCAGAAGGTGACCTAGAACAGATTGTCAGTGAACTAACCACTGAGACTGGCATGAGTGAAGATGATGTTTACTTGAGGATTGAGAAGTTATCAGAAGTAAATCCCATGCTCGGTTTCCGAGGCTGCAGGTCTGCTCACCCTTCTAGCACTTGACTCGAAGATTTGAGTTATCACGTGTCTTGAGTATCATTCACGTGGCTTTGTTTCATCATGATTATGGCCAAATTCATTTCTGGTTTTCTTTCTCATACGATAACAGGCTAGGAATTTCATATCCGGAGCTGACGGAAATGCAGGTGCGCGCAATCTTTCAGGCTGCAGTATTGATGAGCAACCAGGGTGTCAAAGTCCTTCCAGAAATTATGGTTCCTCTGGTTGGAACTCCTCAGGCATGTGCCCTGATCTTTCTTCCATTTGTTTCTCTTATCATATGTTTCCTTATATTGGGTCAATGTTGGCTTTCCAAAGTGATAAAGGAAGCTTCATATTTGTACTTCCCAGCCATTTGTTTACCTCTATGCTATTGATTTGATGATCTAATTGACTTCTTTCCTTGATGTAATTATCTCGTTCTCTCAAAAAATGTTTTTAGTATTCCGTTTATAAAAGAGTATTTTTTGCATCTTTGTTAAACTCCTTCATATTATGGCAGGAGCTAGGACATCAAGTGAGTCTAATTCGTAGCATAGGGAAAAAGGTATTCTCAGAGATGGGTTCATCATTAAGCTATAAGGTCGGCACCATGATTGAGATTCCTAGAGCTGCTCTGGTTGCAGATGAGGTACGTAAAGGTTCATTGGTGAAGCTTATTCAGGTTGCAACAAGTTGAAATTATCCCACAATAAACTTTTCAAATAAAATCATACCATCATATTCTAGAATTGATAATGGCAGATTGCGCAAGAAGCAGAGTTCTTCTCCTTTGGGACCAATGACCTCACGCAGATGACTTTTGGTTACAGTAGAGATGATGTCGGCAAGTTTCTTCCCATATATCTATCCCAAGGCATTCTCCAAAATGATCCTTTTGAGGTTAGTCGTGCACTGTTAATGTCAGGCTTACCACTATCGTCATAGCAGAATTCATAAGCTTGGTGGAATTCAATGAACTACGCACAATGTATGGTGGCGTGTGGTGAACTAACCTTAACGTGTTCTTACAGGTTCTCGATCAGAAAGGTGTTGGTCAACTGATCAAGATGGCCACAGAAAAGGGCCGTGCAGCTAGACCAAGTTTAAAGGTGAGGGTACTGTCTATCTCTCAATTGGGAGTAAGACCCTTTCCAATATAGTGGAGTTGCAAATCAAGCTTTCAGGTTTCTGTTAGTTTTAACTTGTAAGCTGATTAAATGGTTGATAACAATATGCAGGTTGGAATATGTGGGGAGCACGGTGGAGAGCCTTCTTCTATTGCATTCTTTGCAAAGGCTGGACTCGACTACGTTTCTTGTTCTCCATTCAGGTAGAGCACTCTATGTGCGCTCGAGTTTTGGTCTACCTTGTTTTATCATGTTAAAAAAAAACTCATTTGTACTCGAATCGTCGTTTCGTTGCAGGGTGCCTATTGCTAGGCTAGCTGCAGCTCAAGTTGCTGTTTAGTAAGGAATGTTGGGAGGAGCTTCTTACCTACTACACATTTGTTGATTTTGCACAGTTGTATATAAATAATGGTGCTCACATTCACATATATTTTGTAAATGATCAAATGAACATTATAGATAGAAGAAACAAACAGAAATCTGTTATACCTAGGAGAATATCGACTGCAGAACTTGTGTATTGGCAAAATTTTGTATATTCATTGGAGTTCCATCTCCTTGAAATCAATGTCAACTTGAGGAAAACTTCGAAACACTAATGCCTAATGAAGTCTAAGTGTGCATACTACAAATTGGATCTCTCTTTCATCAGTTGGAGAATCTGAATTGTAAGCAAATATCATCTCATATGCGAGTTTCAAACTCTCAATTACCATCAAGTGTTACGAAATATTGTTAAAAAGATTAAAAGAAATCTTGAAACGATATAAGTTATGATCCTGAAATGATAACAACTAAAATGTGAGCATGAAACGTTCCAAGTTACGACCCTGAAATGATAACACTTATATTTGACGGTCATTAACGTAGAGAGGATCACTGAGAATTCAAACAATGTGGAATGCTACAAACACAAATTGATTATTATGTTTGCGTCCAAATTGATGCGACATCTTTGTTGGAACCCTATGATAGGTTAATAGTTCGTAGCTCCCATCACTGAAACCAATCAATAGTTATTATCTGAGGTTTTGTGTTTAAAATTTTGTGTGCGGGCTCTAACATTATGCATTAAACAACTGGGTAGATTTACATAACAATCAAACTATTGGTGCTTGACTCGTGTTAGATTCAATAAAAACTCGTCCTAGAGAACACCGGTGAGTAATCGTACCAAAGTTGAACGAATTACGAAATTTGTTTTGCTTAACAAGCTTACTTAAGCCAAAATTGAACGCGTTTTAAAGTCGACAACTTTTAAGTATTTGGCGCGGCTATTCTCCCCCATTGGAAATTGGTCAAACCATAAGGGTAGTGAGTGCGCTGTGCGCTTCTTTTCATGCGAACTGCGGCTGACGGTCGTCTTCTGGCCTCGCTTTTCGGATATTACAGCAGCGTTCGTTTATTGTCTATTGACTGTCAGAACAGTCAATTAGCCAACTCCGAACAGTCTCAGATATCTCTCTCAGTCGCTGTCGGTCTGGTTAGATTTGCATGAAGTGTAATATTGATACAAAAATGGAAAATCAAAAGGGTCGCGGGGGAATAGAGAGCTATGTGGTGGTGCACAACATAGCAAAAAGGCACAACGTTGGGACATTAGCTCGTAGCGCCACCGCCTTCGGCGTCACCGAACTCATCCTCGTCGGCCGCCGTGACTTCAACTCTTTCGGCAGCCACGGCTCCACCTCTCACGTCCGCTTCCGCCACTTCCACTCTCTCTCCGACGCCCGCACCTTCCTCAAGGTCCCCAAACCCCAACCCTCTCTTTGTTGCTTTCTGCAATTCGATTTTACAATAGGAATAATTTACTGACATTCGTAAATTGGGCGAATTGGGTGCTTTGTGTTTGTGTGTTTTTTTTCTCAGGAGAGGGACTGTGATATATGCGGTGTGGAGATTACTGATAATGCGGTGGCTGTAAATCAACACCCTTTCAAGAAAAGCACCGCCTTTCTTCTTGGTAATGAGGTAATGCTGATTAAATTGGACTAAAGCAGTGCAATTTTCAAGAGAACTAATTTAGGTATTAGAAATTCTAGGTGTCCCAACTTTGACTCTTTCGATGCGTTGAGGATGTGATTGGGCTCAGCCTAATAAGTACACATCTAATCTAACAAGGTATACGCATTTTGAGACACCTAGCACCAGTCTTAAAGTAATACACACCCTTGCATCAAAATGTATCTCATGCTTGTACTTTATAGGTATGTGTTAGTCCTTGAAAATTTCAAGACAGACAATTTTTTTGCAAAGTTCCCATCTTTTATGCTGACGTGAGTGACTGTTAAATTTATCTTTTTTTTTTTGAGAGTGCTTAAATCACAATGAGCTGCAACTGCATCACTCTGTATGGTGTTTTGTATGCATTAACATTTTGTTCGTCTATTATCAGTCCTAAACCCAGCCAAATCAAGGATGGATTGATTTGATTTATTTTAAACAGCGTTGAGATTTTTCCTGATGTGCTTGGTGTTTGAATGCTGACATTGGCTCAAGTTGACTACAAAATTGTTTTCTTATTGTTGGAATCATCGATTTTATGTATACTGAACCTGTATAATGTCTTAATGTTTTTTGTTAATGTTTCATAGGGTACTGGGTTGTCTACTAAAGAATGTGAGATGTGTGATTTTTTTGTCTATATTCCACAATATGGCTGTGGTACTGCCTCTTTGAATGTCACTGTTGCAGCTTCCATTGTCCTGCATCATTTTGGAGGTAACCCTACTGGCACTCTTAATACTAATTAGTTGGTTGTAATGGCATACTCACTGGTTTGTTGCTGCTTCACTCTTCTTCCTTAGACCATAGATAAGTAAATAGTACATGCTTGAATATTGGTTACAATTTGCAGAAGTATTACCATAATTGTTGCCTTTTCTCTTTTTGGGTTTGTGGGAGGAGCAAGACCCCAAAAAACAAAGAATAGCTAAGTTATACCCTGGATGCGAAGAGCATCCTTGCAGCAGTTCATGTAGATACTTGGGTTTTGGGGGGGGTGGAGAATCAAAAATCAATCACTAGTTCCAATTCTCTGTTGATGCATCCACACACCTATTACTATCGTGAAAAATATGTACCAACCAACATTCCCATCTCACACTAAGAAGCTCTCTGATGATCACAAGATTATACTCTGGATCATGAGCATTGAGCGTTTTCATCTTCAATAGCCTGAATTACTAAGGCCAAATCGGATTCCACAAATATTCTTCGAAAATCATAATTCCAATTCCCAAGCAACGCATAGGTCTTTCAAAATTGCCCACAGCACCGCTGTTCTGCTGGATGCCCTACCCAATTTGAAATTGATAACCCAACAACCAATGACCCAAGAAATCACGCATAAGTCCTGCTGCGCCAGCCTTGTTCCCTTGTTGTTCCGCTGCTCCATCCACGTTAAGTGTAACCACTCTAAATCTGGCAGATTCCATTTGGCAGTGGTCCGTCGGTCTGGATTCTCGGAAGGGGAATTATCTCGAGCTTGCATGATGTCTTCAACTCCATTAACAATAACTTGCACCGGGTTTTGTGGGATACAAGGTTCCTCTCTGTAAAGTAACTTATTTTGCCACTGTCAAGTTCAACGAATACTCTCTACATATACCATATCCCTGCTGGCCCATAGTATGCAGGCTATCTCTTCTCGAAAGATTCCAGCCAGCCAATCCTTCAACTCCTTTATAAAACCCTATGCAAATTGAGGATGCTTGCTTAAGGTGCTCTATATAGCTTGAGGTATTAAAGTCTCTAGTAGTGTGATTCAATGTTTCTACAGCACAGTTGCATATATGACATCTGCCCGCATCAATTATATTTCTTTCAAGCAAAAGCCCATGTGTCATTAACCTATTACCGGTATTCAACCGTAAAAGGTACTTTAACCTTGCCAGCTATTTACAGTACCAAATTTGTTTTCCATCCTTGGTCTTCCTCCGTCAAAGTCTTCTTGGTCTGCACCACGAATGCAGATTTAGTAGAATGCTGACCTGATTCCCGACAGCTTCCAGCTTGGCTTGTCTTCTTTGTCAGGATGTTGTAATCAGAGTTACCGACTGCAATTTGTCAGGTAGACATCATAATAGAACTGCCAGTTCTAATCATTATCAGCTGTCCAGCAATCAATCACATGATTATTGAAGTTTGTGCCTCCAGCTGGGTAAAAACAAGATTTATTAAAGGCACCACTGCAAGCCAAGTATCTGACCAAAATTTCAATAACATGCCATTACCCCTCTCCATTTTCTCTTCTTTGAGAAAATGTTTTACTTTGGTAAGACTCCTCCATGTATATGAGGCGCTGGAACTTACAGGCTCCAAAAGAGATTTTTTGTTTGTGAGGTACTTACTGCAAAAACTTTTGCCCATAGATTATTTCTGAGTCAATAATTTCCAGTCTAGTTTTGCAAGCAAAGCACGACTGAAATCCGTGATCTTCTTAAGCCCAAGACCTCCATGATGTTTAGAGTTGCAAACTTTATCCTTCTTCACTAAATGAAGTTTCTTGCATTCTAAAGTACTAAAATCGTGCCGTTTCTACCTTTCATGCGCCTCATAGAGCAACACTTCTTGGACAATCACAATATTGTCGTTTGTATGCCTCCCTGGAATGAAGCTACTGTACATTAGTGCCACAATAAGCAAGCATTGGTCTCAAATTACTTGTGGTTGGCTACATTGATGTTTATTAGTTGTTTAGGATTGGCGAACTGCAAACTCAAAATTGTGGGTGAAACTTTATGGAATGCTTTCATCCTGACAATGTCCAGTTCCAGTTTATATACATTTTCCTGCATTATATTTTGCATTCATACATCATAAGTTGCTTGTAGGGCATAATTGAAGAGAGAAAGGTTGGGAGTTCTTTATTTTGCTTCATGTCCTCGACTTTGCTAATTGATTGGAGATCACTGAATTTGAAAGCCATCTTTCAGATTTCTTTCAAAACTGGTGGCATGGATAGAATTTGTGTCTTCTATGTTATTACAAGATGGCATCTTGACACAGCGAAAGACCCCAACAGTATAAACAAGAAAAGATTTAACTCTGACCGTTCTTTTCAAGATCCCTAGATCTTAGAGAGACCCTCTTTTCAACTGTACACTCTATGTACGTATTGCTTTGGAGTTCACCTAACAAAGAGGCCAGACACACTTTATATAAGAGCTTAGAACCCACCACTTTGTTGATATATACCAGTGTGGAACAAATACAACTCTTCTATGGTACGAGTAGCTTGGCAATGCAACACTATTTAAAAAACCTGAACATTCCGCTTTAACAATGCTATCATCATCCCTCGTTCCAACGGTTTTTTTTTTTCTTTATATATTTTGTTTGTTAAAAAGAACATTTTGGTTGTGTGTTATGTGTTTTCTAAATTTTTGTCACATCTTTAAGCTGATCTCTGCCATATGTTTCTCTTCAGTATGGGCAGGATTCTCTGAAAGAACTCGTGATGGTAACAAGTTCATTGTAGCTGAAAGGCCAACAAATAAGGTGGGACGAAATTTCTGCACTGAAACAGCAGAATCCATTACCGAGGAGCGGAAATTAAGAAAAGAATCAAATGGATTCTTTGATGAGAATGGGAAAGAAGACTCTCCTGCTAACCTTCTGGATGCTGTATTTGGTGATTAATGGTTGAAGAGCACTGGAATTGGATGCATAACGTTCACTCCTGAACCTGCCCTAGCATTACAACATAAAAAGGCAGTGTGATTTCTTTCTTGCTGTATATAAGAAGTCAAACAAATCCCGTGATTGGAGAGTGGAGGCAATTGTTGAAAAGTTAACCCATTAATTGCATGCCACATCGGTGATAGTTTCTTAGTTAAACTGATAATTTGAAGAATTTATACCAGTTTTGTATGGGTTAGAGTTCAGTATGAGGATAGTTAAACTTAATCTTTTGTTGTATACTATTTACAAGAAATTGATGTTTTGTTTCTTTCCTATTTTTTCTTGGCGCAACATACCAAGATGGAGTAGATCTCTCTCTCTCTTTCTCTTTCTCTCTCTCTCTCTCTCTCTCTCTTCACACACACACAGAGACAGACATCAGCATAACTGGCAGGTTGGCTCATTGATCCTTGGACCGCTTTGATTAAATACCTCAGCCTGAATTGCAGCTTAATTGATAGATTTCATTGGTAACCTTTACCATACAGGTAATTTACTATGTGAAAATGCATAAAGTTGGAGGCTGGTTCACAGTTCTTGGTGAGTAATGTTAGCACAAAAAGTCATGCCTTTGACCTTTGTCACAAAACAGGTTTTCATTTCTTCTCCTATCCTTTAGTCAATTGGACACTTCCTTATGTAATTGTCTTTGTATATACTTGGCTCATCACAGACAATTTGTTTGACTAGGTATACAAAATTAGGAGGTTTGTGCAACTCGATAATAAAAAGAAAATTGTATACCTTTCTGCCAGAATTAAGGGGTCCTAATGATGAGACCATATGTAACATTCGACTCCTTTAGACTGAATCAGTATGCCTCTAAATTCCTGCTGACAGGCAATAACTTGGACTCATCAATGACAAAAGCACATACAACAAACCCTGCCTGTGGGGGATCTTTATGCTCTGTATTCCATTAAACGAGATTTATAATCACTCTTCTACAGTCAAATTATTCTTGATTGATTTTTTAGGCTTCCCCACTCACCTGCTCTAGGAGATTTTTGCGCAAAAAGACGCCGTATTTTCCATGAAGTGTTGGCAATTTGTTGTGAGAGAAATCGTGTATTCTGCAGTATCTCATTTTCAACACTACATAGCCCGGCACACACACACACACGCACACAGAGAAGCCAAAAGACTGACCAATTAGTTTTAAGTTGGATTATTGGCCTTCCATTTGCCTTGTGGACCCCAATATATGGTGGATTTGTTTTTCCGGCTTGCTTTGCGCAAGGTGGTATTTGTTTGGATGACATGCATGGGACTAAATCGTAAAATATAGAGACACCTCTAAGAACAAAGAAAGTCACGGTTTCACTGGTAGGAGTTGTTGGACTTCTTTTGTCATGGAAAACAGAAGCTCAACAAATATTACTCCATTGTCAAACTTCCTCTAATTTCTTGGAGCAGTTGGGATAGTCTATTTTCCCTTTAACTACTTTTTATTCCGTCCACATCATCACCAATCTCTCCCCCCCACCACCTTTCTTGGCATGTCTATTTGCATGATTTATAGAAGAGACTCCATTAAACAAGTGCTCACAATCCCAGTTTTTATTTCTTAACCATAGTGAAAGCTTTTTTTCAATCACGAGACTTTACTGGAAAACTGTAACTGCCTAAAATGCTACGAAGATTCAGCAGGAAAATTTGGCACCTTTGGTCGAGGATACGGTTGCTGATATGGAGGAGGACGAAGCCTAAAGTTGTTATTAAAAGGTTTGGGAAGCGGAATTCAAGAGGTCAGCTTAGTAGCAAACCAATTAAAAAGTCTCCAACTCATCTTAAGGGCCAAACGGGTAGTCTTTTATCTCAAAATCCTATTCGAGTTGCCACTTTCAATGTTGCTTTGTTCACCCTTGCACCTGCTCTCCCAAAAGCAGAGAAATCAGTTGTTTTCATTCATAAAGAAGAAGATTACTTGAAGCTCAATAGTCAACCCAAGAGCATACTAAAGCAATCTCCCCTACACCCAACGCTTAATGATTCAGAACATTTTACAATTCAGACAAAGTCGAAGTTGAAAGTATCGATAAATCTTCCTGATAATGAGATCTCCTTGGCTCACAATAAAGTTCTCAGCATTGTGGAAGAGCCTTCGATTAATAGGAGCCAAGCTCCAATGAGGTCTCCTATATGTTTCCCGTCGGGCATGATTAATTGGATGGACGATGGGGGCTTGAGAGGTGGTAGAACAATTTTCGATGTGCTTAAAGAGGTGGATGCCGATATCTTGGCCTTACAAGATGTCAAGGCTGAGGAAGAGAAAAACATGAAGCCATTATCCGATTTGGCTTATGCTTTAGGTATGAATTATGTTTTTGCGGAGAGTTGGGCTCCGGAGTATGGCAATGCCATCTTGTCGAAATGGCCAATAAAGAGGTGGAAAGTTCAGAAAATCTATGACGATCAAGATTTCAGGTATACTTTCTGTCTGTTGCCTTCAAACGAAAGCACAAAGTAATGCTACAAGCATAGTTAGCTCAGAAGACTCTTGTAATGTTGAATGCAGGAATGTGCTGAAGGCCACAATCGATGTACCATGGGCAGGGGAAATTAATGTCTACTGCACGCAACTAGACCATCTCGATGAGAATTGGAGGATGAAGCAAATTAACGCAATCATGCAATCAAGCGACCGTCCTCACATCTTGGCGGGAGGTCTTAATTCTCTCAATGCATCGGATTATTCATCTGAGAGGTGGACAGACATTGTCAGGGTAGGATTTTATTTTTCCTAGTACAATTTTCTTGAAAAATGAAATATAAAATACGTAAAATAATATCCTTTCTGCTACTGCAGTATTATGAGGAGGTAGGAAAGCCTACACCAAAAACTGAAGTGATGAACTTTTTGAAGGGAAAAGAATACACAGATGCAAAAGACTTTGCAGGGGAATGTGAGCCAGTGGTGATCATCGCCAAAGGCCAAAGTACACACACACACTACCACCTTAATTCTTGATTTTTTCTATGTTATTCTTTTTGGTTTCTCAAAAGTAATGGTACGTTTTCTATTTGGGTATCAGATGTGCAAGGCACTTGCAAGTATGGAACGAGAGTTGATTACGTTTTAGCATCGAAGGAGTTGCCGTACAAGTTTGTTCCGGGATCATACTCGGCCGTTTCATCGAAAGGCACTTCTGATCACCACCTTGTTCAAGTTGATATTGTCAAAGTAAACGGGACATGTAGTGGGATTGCAAGAAGAAAGAAGAAACTAAAACAAAAGATTGTCAACTTAACAAACTATTGTTCTTCAAGAGTAATAGGGAGAATAGACACTTGAAATACCTTTACCAATATATTATGCTTTGCGCTTTTAGCTTAATTTTTTTTATAAATTATATAGCATTGTATTAATTGATTTTTTTAGTCATATATATATATATATATATATATATATATTTATTCCTTTCCTGCTTACCAAAAAAAAAGAGAAATTTGGGTCGGTTCCTTTTAGACAATTTTCATTCGCTAAAGTTCACTATAATTGTTTTCAATCGCTAAACACTTTTTTTGCGAAATATCGTCTATGCCCTTTAAAAATACGGAACAATGCACGCTATGCATTGCAAAACACAAAAAATGATGCATCGCAACACAACACGATGCACATAAAAACACGGAAGTCCACACTGTGCATCGCAACACAAAAACGATGCACAAATTATCTTTTTCCATCGCACAAATTACATTTTTCCACTTGCGATGCACAACTTTCTAACACGTAAGATGCGATACACATATTCATTACGTCGGCTGTCAGACCACAAAAAATAAAACTAACCATCTTCCCTTTAAAAACACAAAAAACTTCACTTCAAACGGAGCAAATAATCTTAAAATCTCCAAAAACTTTTGAAAACATTATGAGATTCTATTAGTTATATTTCAAATGGCTGTTGCATCGTCATTCAAAGACGTCCTCAACCCCTAACAAGTTTGTAGGATGCTTTATGATGCTTGAATATCAGGTTAGTATTACTGAATACATTTTAGGGTTTCAAAAACAGAGCAAAAATGTCCTGAATAGCGTTAGTACCAATAGCATCGATCCGCTGTACAATTTTTTTTTCAACAAATCAATAGGTGGTGTAACATCTACTGCTATTTATGACTGATCAGTGGACTCGGATCTGAGTTCCAAGAAGTACTCACACATATCTTTTAGCAAAATTTTCACGAAAAAAGTTTGGATCTAGGATTTTATATGAGCTCAAGTACGTAATACATTTTATAAATGTACTTTTTATTTAGCACTTAAATAGAGTGAAATATGTATACAAACATTACATTTTTCGTGTTATTCCTCTCTTTTTATGAATTTGTGCTGATAAACATTGTGTAATTTCTATCTTTTTTAAAATTACGTTTGCGATGCACAACCTCTGTATAATATGTGCATCGTGAAGTCAAATCCTCTGTTATAATTTCAATAATGTTTTTTCAGATACGCGAGGTGCACTCAATCTGTTTTCAACAGTAAACAAATTATTTTTCATTCTGCTTGTTTTGTAGACGTTGTTTACACCAACTTTAATTTCACATTTGTGTTGATGACTTTTGCAGTTTCGCTTGCTTACTACGCGTATTTGGCTGCATTTAAGGATCAGAGATAATGTGAAGGATGTCATGTTCAATTCTTTTGCTAAGTAGAAAGCTAATCGTTAGCTCTGCATTTAAGGATCATGGATAATGTGAAGGATGTCATGTTCTTTTGCAAAACTAATCGTTAGCTTTGTGGTTGGTGGGGGTAGTGTTAAATCTTTTTCCATGACCCATGATAATGGAATGTACTTCTTTGAGTAGTATTAGAGGTGTATTGTATTCTTGGTAACTTTTGTAATAACAATAAAATTAATAAAAATTATAATTATTATAGTTGACGATGCATAAAATAACACTTCACGATGCAAATATTATATTGAAAATAATACTGTTGTAATTGACGATGCACAAAATTATACTTGACGATCCACATTTCCTAACACAAATTAATACTGAAAAATGTACTATTATAATTGACGATGCACAATTTACACTTAACACACTTCACGATGCACATATTATACCGACCATAATACTGTTATAATTGACGATGCACAAAATTATACTTGATGATGCACATTTCTTAACACAAAATATACTGAAATAATATTGTTATAATTGACGATAAATAAAATTATATTGATGATGCAATTTTTTAACACAAATTATACTGAAAATAGTTCTGTTATAATTGACGATGCACAAAATTATAATTGACGATGCACATTTCTTAACACAAATTCACAAAATTACATTGACGATGCACATTTCAAACTGACAATGCACATTTTTTAACACAAAAATCACAAAATATATTGACGATGCACAAATCAACATTACAAAAAATCAACCTTGTATATACAAATGAACTTCAAAAAATTACAACATAATAAAAATTAAATTCGTATAGCCTCTTTACATGACTTAGAGTTATGGTTACAAAGTTTGTGACATCTACTACATATCCTTTTTTTTTTCTTGAGATCCTTGTCTTCTTGGGACATCCGGGTAATCTTTTCATTATAGGAGGTAAAATGGTCTCACTCTCGCAAGAATTCTAAAGCTCGTACCTTTCCGTAGTTGCAATTGGCATCAAGCTTCCCTCGTAATACTTGATAGAATTGTTTGTTAAGAAGTAGTTATCAACCATATCATTGATATTTTTTCCTGATCTAACAATCACAATGGCTGCGTGGCAACACGGGAATCCTTGAATTTGTCACTGATAGCATGAACATGTCCGTTTCCGCAAGTCAACTTGGACTCTTGAATTGGATAAAACCTCGTATATTGAGTTGGGTGTGATACGAATCTGCGACGTGATCCCAATATTAAGGTATTCCTTTCACTTTGTATCCATCTTCTTACATAATAATCCATTTCATCTCTTTCCATTCCCAAGTTTTTCACTAAACCATTTCATTATTTTCAATCTTATACAATCCACCATGTGAGTGATGCGAAGACCGCGAGCCTCTAAAATCTAATTTTTGAACGATTCAGTGGCAGTTGAGGTCATTTCAGCATACCTATTCACGTGGCAATGTGCAATAGCCACTTTTCATATGGAATGGTGGCCAAGAAATCACAGGCAAACTGTCCCCTTTTTTTTTTGTTTGAATAACTCAATTTTCTCATTAAATAGTTTAATGTTAGGGGCATAGCGCAGTCCTTAAGTCTTGAACACAAGCTACTACGGAATGCGTTGGAATAACGTTTACCAGTAAATATTTCTTTCAAGTTCCGATAAAGATGCACCAAGCAAAAGAAATTCTTGGAATTCCCAAACATGTCACGTATTGCTTCCATTAAACCAACATTACGATCAGATACAAACAGCACTTCACGATCAATTGCTCATTTTATCTTAGCTAGAAACCAAGCCCAATTATCCCTATTTTTAGAACTTACAACAGCAAATTCAAATGGGAACAAACCTGCAGCATATGAACTGCGACGCCCCGACCCGGATTTCAACACGAAACCCCAAGGTCGAGTCCCCAAACGAACCAACACTTAACAAAAATGAAAAGCACGTGGCGTAACTACCCGTACTTACAACAAAATCCAACGGATTAACCTGTTAAAAATAAAAACAAATCATCGACGATACTATTGCCGGAACCCATCAAACAACAACCACGAGTCTACAACTCGAAAAAGAAACATAACAACATTAACATCATCGGCCACAACATGCCGGAACAATAACTGGAATAATAACCAATTGTACACAAGCACGACATACATGTCGGCTACCAAAAGAATAATACAATAACCAAGTATAATTCTACCACAAAGTAAAGTCTATATAACTTTACAAACCAACCGTCCTCACTAAAATAAAATACCACAACTATAACAAGCTCCACGAGTTATAAGGCTAAAAGACAACCTGCTAACTAACTGCGATCTCGCCGACCTCACCGGTGACTTCCTGGCTAGCTCGGATCTAAGGAAAAACATATGAACAACAAACAGGGTGAGTCATAATGACATAGTAAGTTACTAAATGCAGCTACATGACATGGCATAATGTTCATTCATAAACTGTAACATGGCATCATTTATAAGTATACCAAACTGTAAACATGTACCACATAATCATAGGCACATAAATATCAAATACCACGTAGCACGGTGATAATCACATAAGTGCACGTAAATAACCACATTAAAAAGGATATGATTGCTGTCTGTCTGACTGTGCTGCTGTCACTTTACACATATCAACTATCTTTGCCAAACCGGATCCCGTGCTCGGAACATACTGAACACTCTGTATATGCTGTCGTTACATCTCGCTATTCTACTTAGCGAGGAAAGATACCATCGTTACTTCTCACCGTCTACTTAGTGAGAAAAATACTGTCGTTACTTCTCACCATCTACTTAGTGAGGAAAATACTATTGGTTGCCATAGTTACGCGTATTGCTTATAACAATGGGACCACTTCCCACTAGGGCCAGTAGTGGGGACGAAAGGGAACCAATGAGGCGACCCATAGCAATCGCTTACCACGAAGGCTATGTGTCGTCGCATTGCCGACTCAAATCATGTATGCCAGCTGGACTTCTAAACAATGCACAAGTAGATATTTACTCATGACATAACAACAACAATAAGGTTCAAAAGTAGTGAACCTTATCCCAACCAAGGAGGTCAATGATCCTACCTTAACACATTACTGACACATCTTGTGAAGTAAACTAATCAACATCTCAAAACCACATATTTAGTCTTGAATCACATAATCATACAAGCACATATTTGCAAGTACTTCTCAAGAACCATTAGACCACATATTTAGTCTATAAACATCTACACATTGAGATACACATTTGATACCCAAATAAGCACATCTTAAGACTACTAATTTAGTCTAGTTACAAACCCATGTTGAGACTACTCATATAGTTCTCAAGTACAAACATATCAAGAATACTTATTTAGTTCATTAACATCGAGTGCGAAGTATTACGTACCCACAATGACGCTTGAAGCGTAAACAACTCATTTTATAAACACAAGTGCCCTCAAGTACACTTATCCTAATTCATATGGTTTTGTAGTCAAATCCCAAGATTAACGAACAATCGTTTATCACATCGAGACTGATGTACTAGTCTCTAACATTTTGTATTTTATACTCATACGTGTAAACAACTCTCGGGAGTCGCTAGTTCTATTAAATGAACATCCCAAACTACACAAGTTTGAATATACGGCTTGCTAAATTAATAAGATGCCATCTTACGCTTATAACTGAGTCTTTATTTTACCAGTACCAAATTATCGGAGGGCTATAATCTATAGCAAACGAACTCTAATTCATGTAGCAATTTAACATGTCTTTCGGTAGATATTATTCTCTTCAAATATCAAATTTCTAGAGTCATTAAATTTCCCAATTTAAGTCTCATCTTGTTCTCTAGTTCAATTCTAAGGTTGATACTCCAACAAACATACATGCAACCCATTTCAGACCAAGAAAATATCATACTTATGGTTCCTACATACCAACATAGCAATTAGATGTCAAATTATCATCTTTAACAAGTCTAACATGTATATTTATGAACTAACATGTAAGAATCCTAAAGCATACAACAAGGGGGTTAGTAACTTACCTCCAAAAAAGACAATCAAGTTAACAAATTCACAATCAAGGCTTTGTAATGAAGTCTCCTAGTCTTTAGCAATACCTTGGTGGTCTTGCATGGAAGATCCAATGGTTGGATGTTGAGATATGAACTACACACACTATTCTCACCTTTATCTCCCACACTTAAGTTCTCAAGTTTTCATGGATGATGAGAAATGAATTGAGAGAGTGTTTTTGGTCTCCCATATGGTTTGGAGAGTGTTTTAGGCTGACCAAATGATCTTGGGTCGTTTTAAGTAAAGTCAACCAAGGTTTAAGGTCAAAAGAGTCAAAATTGCAAAGTTTGGAAGAGGCTTGTCTGTACCTTGATTTTCAGTCAACTTCAAAGATGTGCCTAGGATGATATACAAGTCTAAAAATTGCAAATAAGGTATGGTTGGAAATATCTTTGAGTCTAGTTTACACAGAATCAAATGGTTTGCAAATCCAAGTTTTCTACACAAAGTTATCGTCAAATTACTATAGGCTGTTCGGATGAACAGAATCGATACAGGGCGATCGCTCTGCCCTATCACAGGGCGATCGCTTTGCCTTCAGGTTGCAGGGCAATCGCTTTGATCTCCCCAAGGCGATCGCTTTGTGTCTAGACTCTCCAAACTCTCCAAAAATGCTACGAAACGCTCCTGAAATGATTCTAAATGATCCCAAAGTGATCCTAACCTCCAACAAAGATTAAAACACACTTGAAATTCATTCAAAACACATGTAACAAGGCTTAGAATGAAATGCATTCTTATTACGAATGATGAACAAGAATTAAATCACAACCGAAGCATTTTAATCTCATGAAATTAATGCGTGAATCAATCAACATGTTGTTTAATCAAGTCTAACAAACATGTTCAACATGATAACGATACAATAAGATGCACAAGTCATCCATAGGAGGAACCAAGGTATTACATGAACAATATTTAATTAACAACAGCAGATTTGCGATATCAGTGTGCATCGCAATACACAAAAGTGTACTACAAAAGTACTGATTTTGTGCATCGTGATGCACCACTTTCATTTCCAATGCACAATAATGTACTGAATGTATCTCTTATTAAGTACAAGTACAAACAAGGGCATAAAAAACACGATCAACCTATGATATTAATCAAAATAATATTGAACACAAAAGGAAAAAATGTAGAACAAATGAAATTACCTTGATTTCCATCTTTGACCGTAGTAGACAAAAGGGTGTCATTAAATCGAGATTTCATAAATGTCTCATCTATGAACAATATAGGATAGCAGTAGTTGAAACCATCTACGCATGCCAAAAATGAAATAAACAACCTACTGAATCGATTCGTATCATCGTTCAATTCCAAGAAAGCAAAGCTACTAGGATTACTCTTATGCAAGGCTTTAACGTACCACTGCAGCTCTTGGAAAGATTCTTCATAACAATCAAATAGCTTTTTTCGTGCCTTCTCTACGCTCTTACATGCCTTGCTGTATGTTATCTCAATGTCATAATTAGTCCTCGTGTGATCAATTAAATCTTTCGGCGAATAGTTTGGTCGACTGGGAACATGGTCAAGAATTAACTGCCTTATGATACCACAACCCATCATTTTTGAGTTATTATCGTTAACAATGGTCAAATAACAACTGTGTGAAAGGTTGCACTTGTATATGGATACTGATTCATCAACAGTTGAAGATGCCTTGATGAACCAACTACAATCATCACTGTATTTCTTCTCAAATGCAACACTAATCCTATTTTTATTGTTCTTAATGTAAATGAATTCAAAACCAATCTTGAATGAATACTTTATAAGCTGCGTGTGAAAATCTTCCACGCCACCTTTAAATATTTGACCAACACCAGTAATAAGATTTTCTCAACCAGAATTCAAGAGTTCATTTCTTGTTTGAACAGGACATATGTCGTATGTTGAGACACTTTCAATATCGCTTTCAGAACTTGATGAAATTTGTACAACTTTTATCACTGTACTCCTCACGATGCACAACTTTTCCTTTACCTTTGTCAAGGTTTTGTGCATCGCAATGCAAGTTTTGTGCATCGCCATCTTCATAAATAGTTGCATCGTCTTCTGCAATCTCATCTCCATAATTACCTTCTTTATTAATCTCGTAACTCAAACCAATATCAGTTTCAAACACATCAATAATGATAATAGAAACTAATAAAATTTTGGCCCATGTCAACATGTTTTTAAAATCTTCTTCGTTGGTTAAACAACAATTGTTATGTGATCCTGTAGTGTATTCAATGTACAATTATCCGATTAAAAATTAGAATATTTACCTCTGATGCATTTAATCAACTCAGATAAACCAAAATTATTTGAAATTGTCGAAACAATAGTATCTCCTCTGAATTTCAGCAACAACATGACATCAGTTTGGTTTATTGAATCCATTGATTTTGATTTCAAAATAAATTCGATATTGAACTGTTTTGGTATTTTTTAAGTTTCTTCAAATTGATATGAATGAGAATTTTAGTCAGAAATCGCAATGGAGATAAATACGGGATTTAAAGGAGTAAATCAAGGAAATCGCACAATTACTAAAAATATGCGATAGATTGTTACAGGGGCAGTTTGGGAACAATACATAAATTTACAGTTAGTACATTTGACGATGCACATAATAACCCTCTTCACAATGCACAAATTATAATGAAAATAGTACTGTTATAATTGACAAATCACAAAATTATACTTGACGATGCACATTTCTTACACACAAAAAAAAAAAAAGAAATAACAGTATGCACAACAATATACTTAACGATGGACATTTCTTCACACAAAAATCACAAAAAATACATTGACAATGCACATGATGCACACTTTATACATGACGTAGCAAACGATACTCATTTTTAACACAAAAATTACAAAATACATTGACGATGCAAATTTCACACACATGACGATGCACAAAATACATTTAAAAGTGTAATATGTTGATACGGGGGTAGTTTTGGAACAAAGAACCAAATTATCACTTAAAAGAGACTTAAGCGAATGAATACAAATATAGTAGACTTAAGCTGTTGAATATTTTACAAAAGGTACCGGTCCGCAATTTTTCTTTAAAAAAAAAAGGCATATATATATTTATATAAAATTGATGTGGGCAAAAAGCAACCACAAGGAAATTTGATAACAAGTTGGGCCCATGGCTGCTAAATTCATAGACCAATGGGTAAGAAATTATGGTGAATTACAAGTCGGTCCCTTTTTAAACATTTGTAATCACTCCAGTCCACCCATTTTTTTTTTAAACTGGAAAAAGGCATTTTTAGGGCGAAAAGACGATTATGCCATTAATGAAAGAAAAACACACGCGCATCAGTAACTCAAGGCATCGCGATGAGTAATTCAAGGCATCGCGTGGGTTAATCATCGTGATCAACAACCAAGGCATCGCGATGAGCAACCAAGGCATCGCGATGTGCAATCAAGGCATCACGATGAATAATCAAGGCATCACGATGAGCAACCAAGGCATCGCGATGAGCAACCAAGGCATCGCGATGAGCAACAAAGGCATCGCGATGAGTAATACAAGCATCGCAATGAGTAACCAAGGCACCATTTTGAATTTCAACTACTGGTTTTGAGGGCGTTTTCCCTGAAGCATCGCGACTAGCAACAAAGACATCGCGATGATTAACCAAGGCATCGCGATGAGTAACTAAGTCATCGCAATGAGTAACAAAGGCATCGCGATGAGAACCAAGGCACCGTTTGAATTTCAACTGCTGTAGGGGACTTAATTTTCGTTTACCTTTCGGGGGCATTACCCCCGAAACCCCACGAGGGACGATGTCCGTCGATCCCCGTTGCGTTGCCCAGCATACTTTAATTGGTAAATCATTGATTAAAGTCTCAAAATCATTCTAAGAACATCTCCCTCTGTTTCGGACTGCACACTGTCAAACTCGATTTTAATATCGAAAATAGTATTTTTTTTTTTTTGTAGAAAAATTGTGCACAAATGTAATACTAAGTTAGGATAATAATATAAGATTGATTTTAAACAAATTCAAAGCTTAAAACATAGATTAAAGTGGCCAAAACAGGCCAAGAACAAAGAAAAACGGGATGAACTCAAAAAATTCGAATTTGATCAAATTGTGATCAAATTCGTGTTCTATGCATGGAAATTGATATCCAAACATGAGGGAAGATTATATTAACAACATGAAATCATTTATACATCAATTCAAACCTCAAATCTAAAGCAACGATGTTGTTGAGGGCATTTTAGGAAGAAAATTCTCAAAGTAGCTTTTAGCAATTTAAAAAAAAGTTGAACTGGAGAGAAAAAAATTTAAAAAGTGAACCGACCAGCAATTTCTCCAAGAAATTAATGAGCGTAAAGACCAGATGTAATTGTGTGATGATAAAATATGTTTATAGCCTTTGAGCCATACATTCACGGCCCAAAGCCCATCGTAGCCCTGTTCATAGGCTATATAGCCTAAGGGCTAATACTGATCTTGCTTGTTTTTTCTGTTCCTTTGGAAGGCCTTCCAACAAGCGAAGCCCCCAAGGATTGACAGTCCTCTTACTCTTAGGTAGGCCGCACTCTAAGCCAGCCCAAGTCATCTAATTTTGACCGAGTATCATAGAAAATCGTATTTTGTCCGTTTTGAAATGAGTATTCTTTTTTAATATACGAATTAAATTTTGTTTTTGTTATTATCATTTTCTAATACGAATCTATAATATTATTAAGTGGATGTTAAGCACGTTCATATATTTGTGTTAGTAATCAATTTTGATAAAAAAAGCTAAAAATATACTCCATCTTTTATTTATATACCCTTGCAACCAGCAAGGGTATAATTAATTTGGGTTAATCAAGTTGGTATGACTCCGAGACATTTAATAGTACAATTTTCAGGGCTTCAAAAATGAATGGATATCTGATTTTGGTAATTAAAAATTAAAAAAAAATTAGTTGACAATTGTTAATTAATTATAAAATGGATTGCTAAATGATGATAGAAGCTATATATTATTTCTGATCGTTCAACAGTTATTGGCTAATATTTTTATACTAAAAACTTTGGATATTTTTGTAGGGCTAATAATAATATTATCCGCTCCTCCTCGTTATTTACTAATCTGGATTATATAGAGTGAGTCTTAGTAGGTTTCCTTTTTTTCAATAATAAATTACGTACGGATGACTTTGATGAAAAAGGAGAAAAAGAAATTTCTGGTTAAATATCGTCGTTGTCGTTTTGTGTTAAAACTAATAATAAGTTAATAAAAGTGGGGTGCGTGTAAGAACAAATATGTTTCATTTGTAGCTAGGAGTAAAGTTTTTACAAAGATATATAGCTAACTTAATTGAAATTAATAATGCAATACAATACAATACAATACATATGGGGAAATGATTTGAAGAAGTTAGATACAGAGAGAGAGAGAGAGAGAGACCAGTTTCCTTTTCCCCCCAACTTTGCAGTATTTGGCAGTTTCCATTTCGGTTCATTCTTCTAATCCCACAAAACTTTTCCTTGCTGTAACTGAAAGAATGCCCATATCTGATCTCTCTCTCTCTCTCTCTCTCTCTCTCTCTTCAATTCCCTTTTTTGAGGTAAACTCCCAATTTATCCTTCCTCCCAAACAAACAATCTGAGTTTTCTTTTTCTTTGGGTTAATGACATTACAAGTCCATCTACTATGATCGATTTTACCAGTAGCCCTTTAACAAAGTTTTTTTAAATTTAAATCCCAAGAATTTTAAAAAATCACGCGACTAGTCCTTTTGATAAATATCGTTAGAAACTTTCCGTTAAGTCAATTATATGCATTGCACATATCATTTTTCAAAAATATTATGATAAATTCCTAGTAAATAATTAAACAATAAAAAAATTACAAACTCACCTCCCTTTCTCTCTATCTCCACCTAATCTCCCTTTCTCTCTATCTCCACCTAATACTAATACTCTCTCTCTCTCTTGGCCAAAGTCCCATTCTTCTGTACTTCTTTCCGGCCATTCTCCTACCCACTGCCACTCTTCTTACTCCACTCCTTAAACCCACCAGATTTTTCAACCATTGGCACCGACTTCTTCCCACTACCACCATACGATCCATACCTATAATTATTATTATTCCTCACTGAATTCCCCAATCTCACTTCCTCCAACCTACTCTCCATCTCTCTATTCTCTTTCGGTAAACCGTCTAGTTCTCTCTTCACCCAAGAACACAATCCCTTCAATATCTCCAACTCGTTCAAATTACATCGCTGCCCTTGTCCTTCACCCCTTTTTCTTCCTTCACCTCATCAATCCTTTCAATCCCAATCTTATTCACTCTCAAATAAGGCAACTGCTTCCCATAATCTCCCGACACCTTAACCCCCTACCTAAAATTAACCGCCACTTGCTTAATTCGTCACCGGCAATTTGGTCTTCGCCATCACCAAAATACCTGAAAAAATCAAATCCTTGGCAATAACAAACTCCATTGTCAAGTCCTTAAAACCCGGCCTATCCAATTACCGAAATTTATGGCCGGTATTTGCAGCACCGGTTTTATGTTTTTGTGTTTCATGCATAGTAAAGGTTTAAAATTTTGAGAAATAAAAAACTAGGGTTTAATTGGCTTTCGGAAAGAGTTAGGTTCGGTGATTTGTGGTGTTTGAGAGTAGTTGACCTAAGAGGGTGGAGTTCGAATGAGTTGCAAGTAGAAAAGGAGCGGCGTTAATGGAGTTTGCTGGAACAGTCACTTGGGGGGAAGATAGAGACCGGAAATGGTTTAATTTTTTAAGTTTTTTCTTTGACCAATTAGAATAATAGTTAGTAATTCTAATTAAATTAAAATTAATATTAAATATTATAATTACATTGAGATAAGTGATTAATGTTTTTAGTTAGATTTTTAATAAAAAAATTATTTATTCAAATAAAAAAAGATAAAAATTTGTTATAATTACTCTAGGAATTTTTCATAATATTCTTGAAAAATGGCATGTGCAACACACATGATTAAGTTAACGGAATTTTACAAACGGCATTCATCAAAAGAACTAGTCGCGTGACTTTTTGAAACTCTTAGAACTGAAATTTGAAAAACTTTGTTAAGGGACTACTGGTAAAATTAACCATAGTCGAAGAACTTGTAATGTCATTAACCTTTTTGTTTGTCCTCGAAAAAAGTTGCATTAGTAAGATACTAAGATTGAAGCTTCAAATCTCTACTTCTCTCTAAAAATTTTCACCTTTCTTTTTGAAGATATAATAATTATTTAATGCATCATACAAAAAAAAAACTTTATAGCAATTTAAAAAAAAATATAGAGTAACAAATGTATCCTTATGTCCTATGGAAATATCACACTTCAGTTTTTCAAAATCAGATTTTTTTTCCAAATAAAAGTTCAAGGTGGCTTAATTTACTTGTTTCTTTCAAAAATTATACTAAAACATGACTGTTTTTATTGATGTTTATGAAGGTTGTGGGTTTATTCTCTATAAATTAGTAGAAGTTTGTTTAATGTTGATAAAAAAAATAGTAAAATTGACTTTGAAAAGTCAAAAAATAATTCTTATTCCGGAAACTGGAGTATACTTTTATTAATTTGAACCCCATTTATTTAAGAAAAACTTGTACTATATTGTAATTTTGGCCCTCACTTGTGTCAAATTCAAACACTACCATGAATTTTTTGGATCCGGATGCAAAATTAGTACTTACTTCTCACTGCATATTTGCTATACGTTTCATACAAATTTTGTACTTTTAATAGCAAAAATAAATTTTTTAATATTGTCTTCCTTTCTTTTTTTTTTCCGTCCCAGAATAATTGTCTTGAAAACTTTCCTTTTTAAAACATCATTTTTACCATTTTATCCTTACTTTTTTTTTCTACTTTACATACACATAGGCATTAAAGAAAATTACACATTATATCAATATTAATATTTAAGTCAATATTTTTTTAATTCGTATGCCGGGTCAAACAAAATAATAATTAAGAGACGGAGAGAGTATATTGTATTGGCACATTCTAATACGTCAGATTTACACCAAAAATAATCATGACCGTACGTATTCAAACAAAATTCTTTTGCTACTGAATGCATGAGAAAATAGTGAAGTGATGGTATTAATCCATTAAATCATAATATGCGAGTTGGTCAGAATTTTGAATTCCAGTACTGAACAGAAACAATGAAAATATATATCAATAATCCAATTCATAATATTCGTCCGTGCATGAAAATGGGTTGTGTCTTTTCGTTCACCACACTAAGACGTTCGAGCTGAACTTTGAGTTGTAGAAGCACTATAAGGGTACCCAATTCCATGTCGAGTATTCGGAAAAAACATAAACACAGACCCAGAAATCGTACCGATGACCGGAGGCAAAGCCATCAACAAAGCCTTTCCAGTAGACTCGAAAGAAGGATAAAAGCACTCCACAACATTACCATCCAACAAAGAAACCACAGCAAACACTATCACTGAAAAGAAAGCGTGGACAAAGTCCCCAACCCTAAGCTTGTAGGCTGATAAATCCTCGCCGCCAGACGAAGGCCAAAGCCCTTTACTCGTAGCGATTCCGTAATGGGTATTTCCGTCGCTGTCGGTGTAGCTGTCTGTGAAGGAAGAGAAGCAACATGAGATGCCGCAGAAGCCGATGAGAATGGAGGAGAGAACTTTGTTTACAGTGTGACATTGACCGTTGTTGGTGAGGACGGGGCTTAGGAATTGGAAAAGGAAGACTGTGCCTGTGGGGAGAAGCTTTATGAGACTGGCTAGACCTGTTAGGGTTTTGTCTTTGATTGCCATTTTGCCTTGTTTAATTTAGGGTTTTGGATAATGTGTTTTTTTTCTTTTTTTTCTGCACAAGTGGCTGTGTTGTGGGCATTACAGAAAAATGTGTAGGTTCTTTTATAGAGAGAGAGAGAGAGAGAGAGAGAGAGAGAGAGAGAGAGAGAGAGAGAGAGAGAGAGAGTTGCTTATACGGAAAACTAAAAGATTTATATATATAATCAGATATTGTATATATATATATATATAGAGAGAGAGAGAGAGAGAGAGAGAGACGTGCATTATAAGCTTCATGGATATACAATGATAAAAAACAATGGAATACAAAATTGCAAAGAGGATTTAATTTGTTATATAGAGTAATTTGGGTTACAGTTGCTTAGCATCGAATACTTGGCTATATATACTTAGCTTTGACGCAGACAAGCCCTGTCTCACAAGCCAAGCTCAGTTCAGTACTGGATACAGTTTTAGATTTTATTCTCAATATATAATTAGATAAATATTGTACGTACGTATGGATGTCTAAAATCAGTTTCAAAAACGATCAAATTAAACTTGATACTACTATAAATCAAGTTCACATAAATACAAGTGTTGCATCGATCAAACTAACTTGAGACTATAAATCAACATCGTGTAAGTACAAGTGTTGTTTGTAATCAATATATATATATAGAAGGATTAGGAGGTGAAAATACTTTCACACAAGCATCACTTAAAAATACAACACGTACTCATATTTATAATAAAGTCAACTAATTAACATTTTTATATATTCTATGTGAGACTCAAACAAGACTTCTTTTCAGGGTACTGTGGGAATTGTTAACCATAGATTTGTTTTAGTCCTTGTGTTATTGTGTAAGCCAGTTATTTACATTAGAAGCATTGGTTAGATTCGTACATATAAGTCGACCAATTAAGATTGTATCAATCACTTGGGATTTTAGCAGATCTTCTAAATCCCCCAGCTAATATCGTGTAAATCAGTCTATCTATTGAATGAAAAGTAACAGACTTCCGCACCGTTGGTTTTCTTCGATCTTTCTCTCTTCTGTCAGAGTCTTTCTGTGTGTGCATGTGTTTATGGAATTTGCAGTTAACAGTAGCACATCTGGGACGTGGCCATTCGCGTCAACCATTTGATCAGCAATGTCCACCCCATATGAATGACACCTTATAAATGAAAGACATCCAATGGTTTTAGTGAATTTTTATTTCGAATTCGAATCTCCCATTACATTCATTTGAGCAGTGAGTATTAGGAACCAGTGACTCAGCACTAACTTTGTGTAGTGTACCCAATTCATCGTTCATTGCAACTTTCCATTAATTGGGAGATTAATTGGGCATCACCCCTTTCCTTCGAAATCGAGGCAAGAATGGACGATGTCGTAGACCTAGAATCAAGTAAGAGTTTTACATATTTTTAAGTTACTTTTTGCTGTTTTAGTAAATTACTTAAACTAATTCTTCTTCTTTTTTTCTTTTTTGGTTTCAGCTATTACTCAAGATCCTAATTTGACGAGTGCTTTCACATCTCACTTGGCTTAAATTTGTTTCGATGTGAGTGCTATTTTTTGACTTGTTGTTAGATAGTTTTGAACTTTTTATAAGTCAAAAAGTATAATGAAGACTGCTCAGTAATTATACATGTAGTTCTGATTTTTGCTGCACTTATTTTCAGATTTTTATCTCTTTGTTATTTCAATGTTGATTCATATTGTGAGTACGTACAATTGCTATCCTGATTCTTCCTACTTCTGGATTGAGTTTGAAATGGGTCTCATTAACGAGGTATAGTTGGACATGAAACAACAACTTTATTGAGTTTGAAGAGAATTTGGGTTTATGATTAATTCTTCTGATGGTGTATGCATAGTTCCACAAAGGGATGTGTGACTGCCTAGAATAACCTTCATTCATGATGCTTTATTGAGTTGTTTAATCATTGACTTCCTGGGTTGAGTTTGAATATATTTTAATTTTGAATACAGCCTGGTTGGATGGATGGATGGATGGATATCACCTACCTCCAAGAGAATGGAACTTTGGATTTGGAAGACTTCTTTTTCATTCTCATTTCCTATTTGGATTTTGGAGTAAATTTTATTAGTATGGAATGAAAACATTAAAATTTTATCTTCTTTTGCTTTGAAATATATGTAAACTATTGTTGTTTATTTAAATTTTGATTGAATTATTGTATTTTAAAGTTAATATATTTAGACTTTTACTTATTTTATTTTGTGCGTGTTAAAAGACCTTTTTTTTCCCTTGGAATATTTAAATAATTAAACCGTAAAATTGAACCAAATCGATCGGTTTGGTTTGAAGTTTATAACGGTTTGGTTCGGTTTGAAAAATATGAAATCGATAGGGGGCAGTTCGATTTGCGGTTTTGGCCCAAACCGAATCAAATCGAATCGTTTACACCTCTAGTCATTATGATATATCAGAAAAGTGTCAAGTATTTGTAGTGTAGGGGGTTTACTATCAAGTTAAAATGTTCATGGGCACAACTCAAGAATTCATGATAATTTAAGGGGGTTTGCTGTCATTGTCTCTTTCCCAAAAAAAAAAAAACTTGTGTTTCGCTACCTTCGCAAGGGAATATAAACCCGAATAGAGCTGGAACCTGGTCGAGTTTTTTTCACGAGCTTATTTCAGTTTTAAAATTATAATAAATATTACAAAACTTTTTTTTAAAAAAGTAACTTTTTGACATAAATTTATTATAGAATAAATCATTTAAATGTTATAAAATGATAACATAATTATATGAGCAAATTACACAAATATTTCCTATGCTATACTCTTTTTTGGAATTGATACTTGAAATGAAATTCAAAAAAATTAAGTCTCTATACTAAATTTTTTTTTGCAATTGGTCCTTTCGTTTAACACTGTTAATTTTTTTCCGTTAAATACGCTTATGTGCCTCTTACATAACTTTGATCAGAGATAAAATTATTCATATATTCTTTTGTTTTAAATGAACAAAAATATTTATAATTTCTTTATTTATTAAAACTTGATACGAGAGTATTAATGTAATTTTTACACCCATTTCTTCTTCGTTCAATTTTCTCCCCGTTTGTTTCCATAGTGGCTGCCGCCACCGCGGGACATTGGACAACCACCATTTTCAGCGAGTTCAAAATCGAAAAAATCCAAAATAACATCTTTTTCATTTTTTAAATCTCAAATTCTTCATTAGAGAGAGAGAGAGAGAGAGTGAGAGCACACACATCAAAACCAACGCTAAATTCTCCATTAAATTCTTCATCTGTGTGCTGTGTGTGTGTGGGTGGAGTGGGTTTGTAGGGGGGAGAGAGGGATGCTTGAAGCAGTGGCCTTGGAACAAGTTTTTTTGAAGATTTGAAGATTTGCTTGGTTAGTTGGAGAGAAAAAAAGGGGAAAAGTTAGATTTGCTGGGTTAGTCAAAGATTTGAAGATTTGCTGGGTTTAGCTCTTTTGCTATGGTTTTACCCTTGCAAATTCCACTACTTCTTCAGCTGTTGCATGGAACTGGCCAGAATTGAAGCCACTTTAGTGGGTTGTCACCTTGCTCAAGTTAATATGGGTTGTCACCTGGAAAGCATGAGTGGTCTTTAAATGAATTTGGTGACCTTACAAAAAGGTATCGCAAGAGGGTTAGAGAAAGGAGATGAAGATGGGGTGGGGGTAGTTGTTCTGGCCATGGCGTGAAATGGATTGGGAAGGAGTCGTGAAGATGAACTAATGTAATCCGACAAAAATGCTCTTAAAAAAAAATCACGTGATACTTGTTCAAGATAACGGCTCAAAATTAACGTAAGGACCAATTCTAAAAAAGAGGTATAGTACAGGGACTATTAGTGTAGTTTACTCTAATTATATTATGTGGCATAAATAAATAATATCCAATTATATTTTTTAATAAAAATGTATTTTATACTCCTTCCGTCCCTAAATTATTGTCTTCTTTTTCTTTTTTGTTCGTCCCAAAATAATTATTTTGTTTGAAAACTTTCACATCACTTTTACTATTTTACCTTTACTTTTTTTCTATTTTAATTATGGACCACATACGTATAGACATTAAAAAAAAATTACACATTATATCAATATTAATAATTAAGTCAATTATTTTTTCTTAATTAATCCTAAGTAATTTATAGATAAACATAACTTTGTTCAAGCTAGGCTTGTCTATCTAACGAGTTTAAAAATTAGGCTCAACTCAAAGATCCGAACCAAACATAATTTATGAAATATTCGATTTGTTTGTAACCTTGAGTGAAGTTAGTATTCTCTCTTTCCAAAAATTATTGTCTTGTTTTTTTTTTTTTTGTTCGTATCAAATAAATTATTATGTTCAAAAGTTTTTTTTAAGACAACACATTTACTATTTTACTCTTTTTTTTTAATTATGTGTCACATGTACATGAACATTAAAAAAACTACACATTATATCAATATTAATAATTAAGTTAATTTTTTTTAATCTATGTGTTGTGTCAAATAAAACAATAATTTGAGGACGAATAGGGTATGAAATTGCATGAAGACTAATAATTTACCATGGTATGGGCCGATAATGGGGTGTGCTTTTAAATTTATCTAAAGTTGTAGTGTGCGTAAGTTTCTCGACAAATTGTCTAACTAGCAAGACCAAAATTATTATTACTTCTGTTTCAGGTAAAGAGTCTAGTTTTATTTTTTAAAAATTAACATGTGATAAAATTAAATTAAAATTTTATATACTTTACTTATATTTTTTGAAATAAAATTTTATTAATTAAAAATTACCTTAAAAATAATATAGATGTAACTTTTTGAATTTTGTAAAAATAACTTAATTTATACAAATTATCGATTAAATTTTAATTAAATTAACCTAAAAAAATTAAAAGTAGACTCTTACCTAAAATAGAGTGAGTAATAATAATAAAATACTTCCTCCGTCCCTAAATTATTGTCTGGGTTGACCCGGCACACGGATTAAGAAAATTCAATTGACTTGATTATTAATATTGGAATAGTATTAAAAAAGTGTGTTGTTTCCTTTAATGCCCATGTGTATGTGGCCCATAATTAAAGTAGAAAGAAAAAGTAAGAGTAAAATAGTAAAAGTGATGTTCTAAAAAGGAAAGTTTCGAAGAAGATAATTATTTTGAGACGGACGAAAAAAGAAAAAAAGACAATAATTTAGGGATAGAGGGAGTAAAATTGTGAGAAACTTGCCTCCCAAAATCAATGAAAATGACAGTAAAATAAAATAAAAAAGAAAAGAGAATAATACAAGTGACGTATCAACGCTTGATTGATAGGAGCGCAAAATGAAGCAAGTTGATGGACTGGGTCCGATTCCGAGTCAAGTCTGATTGGCCTACTTGGATTAGGTCGCTTCTACCCGTTCTTCTTTCTTTTCTTTTACTGGACACCCACTAATACTTAAAACAACAGTGGGCCCAATGGATATCGACTGTTAACCGGCGACCCCACAATATTTAATACCAACCGACCCCACATTTTCCCAACCCACCCCCTGTGATTTCACAAATCAACTCTCTCTAGCCTGCCCGACCGACCTCAGAATATTTTGCAGTTCCCCAATCATTTTCTTTCTTTTCTGTCGTCCAATGCCCATCTTACAGCCACCTTGATTTTTCCTCATGTGATATCAATAATGTCGTATCATCCACCTCACCTTATAGGAGTACCTCTTTAATTATTGCTAGAAATTAAAAAAAAAAAAAAAAAAAAGACAAATTAGTAATTTTATCATGAATGTGTTTTAGTGTATAGGAGCCGAGCTGCAATTTTATGTGAGTTGTATTTAGCACTTATAATTCAACTAATTTAACAACTTTTTTAAGCCGAACAAAGGTTCGTTTGTGTGGAACAATAGAGCCCTTCAAGTCCTTTAGCACCTTCGTTTATGTAGAACAATAGAGCCCAGTGGTACAAATTCAGCAACTTCAATTATGTAGAACAATAGAGCCCGAGTGGTACGAATTTGATTCCTTTAGTAACACTTAGTAAGAAAATAGAGATAAAGATAAAGATCAAGAAAAAGAAGAACAAAATCAGTACCAAGTATTGCTAAGAGCTAATAAGTATAAATTGAATATCTGGACAATAATAATACTCATAAAACATATACATTAACAGGAGCTGCTGTTTGCTGCTTCTATTTTAACTTAAAAAGCTTAGCCTTACAACACAAAATCTACTCGAATAAAACTCTAATTCAGAAAATTTAAAAAAAAAAAAAATTATTAACAACCCAAATTCCAAACCTAACAATCTTAACTATTTTAATTTATCATACAGATTATTTTTTACACACACACACCCACCACACCTTCATCCATCAACAACAGCCTCAGCAGCAAAGCACAACTAGAACAGCATTCCATCCCCTTCGCATTTTCACTTCTTCCAGTCTCCTCTTTACTTCCTCCACGCTAGATTACTAAGTACCCCACCATTTTACACTACTAGTTATTTCCCCTTCAATTTCCCCCTTTCCTTTCCTTAAGGACAAACCCTAATTTTAACCTTCATAATTCCATTACCAAGTAGAAAAAAATTAATTAAAAAAAAAAGGTAGCAGTCTCCGGTCCGCTTTCAAGCTTTGGCCTCAATTTCCAGATGCAATTTGCTCTCCATTTTGAAAAAATATCACGGAAAGTTTGCGATCGTTTGAAAATTGAGTTGAAGCGAAACAGAGGATTCTGTAGTAAGATCCGGATTGGTTTTGTTTTTTTCACTCTAGTCGGAGCAATCGCCGGAGATCTTTCGTGGCGGAATCATCGACGGTGTTGGGACTTGATTTTCTGTTGAAAAAGGAAGGCAGGGGAACAGCCCTCGGAGACGGTGAGAGGGAGAACGCCGAGCCGGCGTAAACGTCAGCGGCTCCGGACGGAGGCCGAGACATGCGTATTTGTTTGAGTACCATTTCTGGGCAAGGACCCAGCCTCTCGGTCCCGGACAACAAAACCGCGTCGTCGCCGTTTCCCCTCACCGCCGGCGCCTGATCCACCTTTTCCTTCCAATCAATCGACTCCCCTCTCCTCAAAATCGTCACCTGTCCCATCCCAACCAGGTTAGATCTCGCCTTAAAGTCCCCAACGCTCGCCGATCTCTTCGTTCCCACCGGCTCCGGCGACCGCCTCCTCTGTTCCGGCCGGATCTGCACTTTCCGGTTGACATTATTCCCGACGTTAGCCCTAATTTGTCCATTTCCATAGTTACTTTTCCGGCGAGGAAACACCACCGGGGCAACTCTGATTCTCTGATGAATCAAACAATCTTGGGGACGCAACACCTCTGTACCCATTTATTACCAAAAAAAAAATTCTCAATTCCCTGAATTACCCTTTTTTTCCTTTTTCAACTCCAAACACAAGCTATGAAAATTATGAGATCTTTGACGGAAGGAGGAGGGTTTTTTCCTTTCTTTCTTTGATTTGATTTGGTTGGTCAAGAAAGTAAATCAATTAAATCATAAAACAACAACGAGGGAGTGAAGGAAATGCTAAGAACTAAATGCTCTGGGGATGTATGAAGGCTAAAGGCCTATGTATGTAAAATTTACACAAAGGAAAGGAAAGAGAAAAAGATGTGAATATGGAGGATGCAGCTGATGGTATTATATAGTGGGAGATGGTGAGAGAAATGTGGGGAAGGGTTTTTGGTTGGAGGGTTCCACCGTCCTTCTTGCTTACGCGTGATACAGTTTTTAGAGAGAGAAAGTAATTAGATGCTAATGGCCGCCTGGTTTTGAATTTGAGTGGCTGACCGTAGATTAGGTATTTGAGGGTGGGGTCCATTCTCTTTTATTGGTTCTAACGTCCGTTTGTAGTAGCTTGGTTTTTACATGGTTGTATCCTTTTTCGGCTTTTCCTTTGTTAACGGCGTTAATATGTAGGACCACTAATTAAGTTTTGTTCATTTGCGAATAATAATTAAGAGTAATGTTATGGTACCTAAAAAATACTAAATTTTTTGTATCAAATAATGTATTAGTTAATGTAGTAAAAAAAATAAAATTAAAAATTATAATTAGTGTATCACATCAACTCATATATTATTTGATAAAAAAAATTTAATACTTTTAAATATTTATAGCATTACTCAATAATTAATAAGCGATGCCCAATTTTGGTATCGAGTTTAGGTGGTGTATGGGATCAAGTTGATGCGCATTGTAAATTCGTGGCTTGTGTTACTTTTTGTTTGCAAGGATTGTGTTAATTTTGGTGCGATGCTTGGATTGTATTATTTATTGTTTGCAACGATTGTGTTAATTTTAGTGTGATATTTGAATTGTGTTAATCTTTGTTTGCAACGATTGTGTTAATTTTAGTAATTAAGTTGATTTATGAGTGGTATTGATTAAGTTAATGCGTATCATAAATTAGTGAGTTGTATATCGAGGAGCGTTTAGATTATAGAACGATAATTGCTTCTAAAAATAGATCAAGAAATTAACTGCAAAAATGGATTGCAGATGGTAGAGCGTAACCATGAAATTTACTGTACAAGTATAATTTTTATAAACGTAAATATAAGCAAAATGACTTATCATTTAACAAAAAAATAATGAATAATATTGAATCGCTTGTATCATTACCATTATTTGTTTTTTATTAGTACAACCATGTTGTAAGCTTAAGATTAAGGGCCTAATAGGAAGGAAATGAAAAAAACAAAAAACATACTCCCTTCATCCCTTAATTATTATTTTGTTTAACCCGTCACACGGATTAAAAAAAATAATTGACTTGATTATTAATATTTGTATAATGTATAATTTTCTTTAATGCTTATGTGATCCATAATTAAAGTAGGGAAAAAAGTAAAGGTAAAATGATAAAAGTGATGTCATAAAAAGAAAAGTTTTCAAATAAGACAATTATTCTGTGACGAAAAAAAAGAAAGGAAGACAATAGTTTAGGGAAAAAGATAAAAACTTTATTTCATAATACTTTTTTTTTTTTTGGGTATTTCATAATACTTACTTGGATTAATATATAATTTGGTCCCTGGACTTTCCATTTTCTGGTGATTGTTACTCAATTGATAAAATTTTCTACTGTGATCCTTGATCTCAACATTTGAAGTTTAATTAGTCCCTTATACCGTTATCTCTAACAGGAGCGTTAATTTTTAAAAAAAATACCAATTTTACCCTTATTTGTGGCTGATTGGGATGCCTGGGTGGATTTTTTCTCTTCTGGTGGGAATGGAAACATGTTTTTCCCACTCTTTAGTGTTTATCTAGCATCCTCATTTCTCTCTCTCTCACAAAAAAAAAAAAAAAAACTTTACTTTCTTCTCTCTCTCTATCTCTCTCCCTAAACAGAATGAAGAGAGGGAAAGATTCATCACTCATAGGACTTTTTGTGATGATTTAATTGAAGAAAGTTTAAGAATCACAACACTTCCAAACGCAAATCTGAACTTTGCTAATGAAATGTTGAATGACTTGTCACTAATGAGTAATCTTCATCAAACTGCACCTGGGAATCCCCACTTTTCAGCACTAGTTGGAAGCTTAGAAAATGGTGGATACGGGATGAACCGGGTACAATACTATTTGGAAGCTTAGAAAAAAGGTCGAATCTAGATCCGACGACTACATCTTTCCGTCAATACCGGTGGCGCTGCCTCAACTTTAAATCATTTCGCTTCTTCCGGTGGTTTAGGGTTTCTTCTGCTGCGTTGGCGATGCGATCCTGGATGAAAAGATTGCCACCGTTGCCACCGTCAACACGACCAACAGCAGAAGCAACCCTATCAATTTTGAATTGGCTTTTTAACTTAAATAGTAGTATATAAAGTGGCAAAGGAGTGTGAATTACATAGTAGTGGTGGTGGTGGTGATGATGGGTTATGGAGGAGAAATGAAGGTTCCAGGCGGAGATATGTAGGGCACAGTGTAATTTCTTATCAAATCGCACAATCAAGAATATTATTTATACTTTCTCACACTCCAACTCTACTATTGAATCCAAATTTCATTCATTACCCCAAAATGGCAACTCACAGAAGAAAAATAGAGAGACATTTCTTTCTCTCTCTCACACACACACACATCCCAAATTACATGGTAATATTTCAAACATTTCTCAATATCAATCGTATCTACACAATTGCCCTTTTTATTTCAAACAAACCAACAAATCCTCATTATTATGTAATATTTCATGGTTATAGATCTTTTCTTTTTAGTTCTCTCTCTCTCTCTCTCTCTCTATATATATATATATATATATATATATATATATATATATAATCACAGCAAAAAAAATGGAAAGGGAAGTGTAGAGGGAAAAACATGTTTCCATTCCCGCCAAAAGAAAAAAAATTCACCTAGGCATTCCAATCAGCCACAAGTGAGGGTAAATTTGGCATTTTTAAAAAATTTAATGCTCCTATTAGAGATAACGGTATGAGGAACTAATTAGGCTTCAAATGTTGAGATCAAGGACCACAGTAAGAAATTTTAGCAATTGAGTACCAAATCACTAGAAAATGGAAAGTTCAGGGACCAGATTATATATGAGTAATGCTATGGGTACCTAAAGAGTACCAAATTTTTTTACTAAATGATGTGTCACCTTATTTGACAGCTGATGTTGTACAAAAAATAAAATTAAAAATAAAAATTAATGCATCACATCATGTGACACATCATTTTATACAAAAATTTCAGTACGCTTTAGGTACCCATAGTATTACTCATTATATATTAATCCTACTTACTCATATTACATTTGTACTAAACCCATGGGTATCAACCTTTAAGGTTACGTTTGAATACAAGAACCAAAAAAACAAACTAGATAAGCAAACAAGGCCTAAAGCTTTTAACCATGCATTGGAAGATTGTGGGTCTCTTTAGCTCCATGATTTAGCAGTTTGATTTATGTTTTTTTTTTTTCGGTCCTACCACACAAATTTTTTCTTTATTTCTTTTTACTTTTTCTTTTTCAATCATTACAAAAAAACTAAAAACCTTAAAATCAAACCAATAAATTACGCAGCTAAATACAATATCATGGAAAGACAACCAGTTTCTCCAAATCAATTAGATTACTGACACGCTACTAGAAAAATGAAAATGTCAGACACTCAATAGTGCCACTCAATTCTATTTCATAGGTGATAATTTATTACTCCCTCCGTTTAAAAAAGATTGACGTTTTAGAGTTATACATACATATTAAAAATTTTATAAGTTAACAAATATACCCTTATTATATATCTTTAATTTTTGTGCTAAGAGTAGTTGAAAAGATAAATTAGAAGGAGATAGTCATTGGGAGAAGATAAAGTATTTAATGAAAAAATGATTAATTATTAAAATTTGTGAGAAGACAAGGGTAAATTAGGCAAAACATGCATTGAAAACCTAAAACGACAATCTTTTTGAAAACAAATTTTTAGAGCTAAAACGACAAATATTTTGAAACAGAGGGAGTACTAAGTATCTAATGTAAGGTACATCGACCATACTAAATGTGCCGGTTGAAAATAAAATTATATAATTATTTGGTTCTTTGGTTTTACCAAATCTATATGTTTGGTCTCTTTGCTCCAAAAAAATACAATCTGGTCACTCGATTTGCATTTCGTTAAGAAATTCCCCCTTTCCTCCGTTAACGTCTATTTTTCTGTCTATTTTTTAAAAAAATGCCTAAACTAACTATAAAATAAATTAGTATATTGTATAGTATAGTATAGGTGAAAGTGGGTGAATTAGTATATTGTATAGTATAGTATAGATTATAATGATGTATAGTTGTACACAGGGCCGGTTCTGACATTTTGAAGGCGCTGTCTAAAATTTAAAATTAGGCCTCAAAATTGATAAAATATATTTAATAAAAGATGAAAATAAATTACATAGTTTATAACATTATAATTTTAAAATTATTTTCTTACAAATGAAGTACCAATATAACTAAATCTCCAAACTATTATCAAACTTTTTATTTGAAAAGTATCATCCTTCTGACATTCCTTGAAGCAAAATCTTCAATTAGGTCCTCATAATCAATTTTATCCAAATAATCATTCTCAATCGCTATGAAAGCTAATCCATTAAGTCTTTTTTGTGTCATTGTAGAACGCAAGTAGGACTTTAATAACTTCAATTTAAAAAAACTTCTCTTTGCAGATGCAACTGTCACAGGAAGAGTTAACAAAATTCTATATGCAATAATTATATTAGGAAAACAATCTACATGTTTCAAAAATTTTAAAATATCAACAGGTCTATCTTTTCCTTGGACAAGAATTCTTGGAGTAACTTTAATTCCACGTATAATTCATTTTCATCAATGTTAGATTATTCATCTTTTTTAAGTGCAGCTTCAAAACGACTACAACAAGCTAGACTTTAAACTCATATCATCCAATGAATCCAACTTGTCAGAAGTAAATAAGAAACCAAAAATATTTTCATATTCTTTATATTGTTCAAATCTACTAGTTAGTAAAGCAATAAAGATTAAATTATATATATATATATATATATATATTATTACATGGACTTAAAAATTGGGCCCCTAAAATTTTTGGACCCTGTGCGGTCGATCCACTGAATCTTGCTCAGAACCGGCCCTGGTTGTACACCTAACTATAAAATAAAGGGCAAAGTTGATTTTCTCAAAAAAAAACGCATTTATCTTTTATCAAGACTTAATTATAGCAATAGTTTAATTATAAACCTAACATGTTTCTAATTATAATGCCACTAGAAATAATTTTTCTTGGAGTTTACTATCGTTTGAGAAGACAATTGTCTTATAAAAAAAAAAAAGTGATATTCCTTATATGACCTGCTTTATTAACAAAGATAGTAAAGGGGAAAATCAATCATGACCATTTCAAAAGAAAAGAAAAGAAAAAATCATAGAATAATTAACTACTTTATGATTAAGCAAATAAGAAAATGTGAGTGGAACTCTCACGTAATAATTGTGCATTAGAAAAAGAAAGATTTTTTTAAAAAAAAAAAAAAGAGGGAACAAATCTTGGAAGCTTTTAAAAACCGTGGGGTCAAATGAACCTCTTTTAAAACTAACGAAGCAAATAATGCGCTTCTGTATCTGCTTTCTACCTTTTAATAAGAAAAAAAAATATTAACAAAATGGTACACGTTGGGAAGTGGACAAAACATCCTCATAAAACGAAACAAAATGCAAAGAATAATATTTTTATAGCCTGATTGGTTACGTGTTTTGCTCAAATACAGGGATAAGATGCAGCTTATTTATAAAAAATATATTTTAATATTATGACAGAAAAAGCTACATTTTGAAAACGCAGCTGCGTTTTAAAATGCTAAAAATTTTAATTTTTTTCTAAAACACAAATTTTAAAACGTTGATAGGAAAAAAAAAATTGTGTTTTGAAACGATATTCCAAACTCACTTATGAGAAAAAAGTTGAATTTTAAAAAATTTACATTTTTAAAATGATAAAAACACTGCACCAAGCGTGCTATTAAAGTTAGAGTCTTGATTAAGATTCCTATAATTAACTTTATGGTACAACTCTCTTCTCCATTGACCATTTGTCAATGTAAACCCGTGTAAAGCTCCTACATTCCACAGTGGAAAAGATGTTGAAATCAAATTTGGTTCGTTCATAAATCAAATAAAGTTTGGATCCTTTCCACAAACCATACAACGGGTCATCCACCAATTGATATATGTGACGATTGCCAAATTTTGCACTAAAGATAAAAATGGAAATAAGGAGTGAGATATTGATTGCTGGGATCTGCAACAATTAGCACATAATTACTAGGCAAGGGGGTGTCTTTGCAAGATCCCTCCAGTAAGAGAATTAGTATCAATTTTAGAGAGAACATGACACAATTTGAGTGCTTCAAATTGATTAGTCAGTACCTTTTTCCCATGGGAAAGCTACTACTTATACTATCGTACGAGGAGAGGTGTTTTAGTCACTGGGCAAGATTTCCTTAGTGATTTACGGTGGTGTATTTATAGGATGAGGCCATTTACTTGTTAAGTTCACGGGACAAGCACTTCTATTGAACGTGCTGAGTTGGGTGCTCAGAGCCGGCACCTTTGCTGTTTGGGCAACCGTGGTTGACTGGGTCACTTCTGAGGTGCCAGAAAGGCACTTTATTAGGTGCTCTCTTATCTTGCTTGTGCGTATACTTGCCTTCTATAAATGTTTAATGGATAATAATGGTGGGCAACTTCGACGCCTGAGCTGAGGCAACTTTGGTGCCCAGAATCATGAGAGAGGTGCCTATTGTGGGCAACTTAAGTGCTCGGGACGATGCTGGGGCACTTTGTTTGGATGTTCTCTTAACTTGTCCATCCATAGACTTCTCCTCTAGATTTGCTCTCTTGGTTGCTTGATGGACTTAGGGGGCAAACTTTTAGAGCAGTTCCTAATTGGTGCTCGTTTGCTGGTAAGTTTCTGCAATTGCTCTTAATTGGTAGGAAATGGTGTTTCAGTACCGAAGATGCCAAATTTTGCACCAAGTATAGAGAATTAATATCAATTCTACAGAGAGAATGACAGCATTTAAGTGATTCAGAGTGAATAGGATGAGGCGTGTTGTAAAATAATAGATATAGAACCACAAAATTACAGAAAATGATATAAAGATAGAGAGAGAAATATCAGAAAGAGAGAGGGACGGAGAGTTGTGTGTATTCTCATTTCAATCGCAGACAGCCTATTTATAGGCAAAATTCTCAACAAAAAACACTATTATGAATAGTGACAGTACAATTTATGAATAGTATCACTATTCATAAATAGTAAAACTTACTATTACATTTTACCGTAAATCCATCTAAAGGTCGCACAAATCGGCGACAACTGTTACAATGATGGTATACTACCATTGTACTATAGTGTATTGTTATATTGTGCTATAGTCCACATATTAATTATTCATAACAAGGCGTAATTTTTTCATCATATATTATTTCGCCTGCCAAAAGTAAGTTCCGAGGCAGCCCTTAGCTCAATCCTTTGATATTGTAGTTATGTCAAAATTTACAAGGGTTTAATCCACTATAATTGTTTAACCGCTTTAACACATTTTTTAACCGCTCTAATTCACTATAAATGTTTCAAATCGAAAAATTGTGAGATGTCATCTATGCCTTTAAAAAACACAGAATGACACACTATGCATCTTAACCCAATTCGATGTATTGCAAAACATCACGATGCACAATATTACATTTGTGATGCACAAAAGGTGTGTATCGTGATGAACAAAATTATACTAAAGGTACTGTTGTTGTGCATCGCGATGCACAACCTTTTCTTTTTAACCGAAAAAAAGACACTTTGTTGCGTAATGTCGTCTATGTCCTTCTTTCTAACACGTACGCATTTCATCGGCTTCACAATCAAAAAATAACTACCTAGTTGAATTATTAATAATACAATCAAACATCCAAAAAACCCTCTTAACTTCCAAAAATCTTAACACCTCCGACGATTTTGTGTAAGATTTTAATCCATTATCGTGAGTTATTATCAACAAGAGCAAAATGTATTCGTAACTACAAGAGACCACATGAAAAAAAGCAACTAGAGCCAGAACAAAGAAAACACTAAAACAATGACTTGAAGAAGAATCAAGTTTGTATTTCTGAATACAGTTTACAGTTGTACTTTTTGTTTACAAATTCCTCAATAGAGTGAAATATGAATAAATTTGCATAGGAAATTTTTTTTTTTATGCATCGCGATGCATTATTTGAAAAATATGTTGTGAATGTGATTTCAAAATTGATGCATCGCGTTTACTGAAAATGTAAAATACTGTTTGTAGGGTTTCAAATTTTGTGCATCGTGATGCATCAATTTTGTGCATCACGATGCATGACCTGTGCATCGTATTTTACTTCTTTATTATAATTCTTCAATTGTGTGACTATAACCACAATATACGTGTTATGCAACTGTCATGACTAAATATCCCACTAGAAGACTTAGCCATCGCATCGTCGCTTTGGGAATATCTTGCAAGTTGGACACTTTGAGGTCATGCACGCGTTGGGTGTTCTTTCGGTGCTACATTACGGAGAAGTATCACAACTTGATATGAAATGCTAAGGAACTGTCTACTTGAGAAGTATAACACATCTTTGCAAGCTTCTATAAAGAGGGTTCAGCAACATTCTTGGTGCACATTCGACGTCATTCAACGACATCGAGTCTTTTTGTGTAATAGAGTAGGGTCACCCCATGTACATAGACAAAGTTTTCCTATTCCATACTACCAAATTCGTACCATAGAATGTCAATTATGTACTATGGATTATATTCTCAATAACTTTTGTGAGAACAATATGAATTAATAAAATTCTAAATTCATACCTCTACGATGCATCAAAGTGTGCATCGCGATGTATAAATTTGTACTGAAAAGTACTATTTTTATGCATTGCGATGCACAATTTTCTAATGAATTAACAAGATAACATTTGCGATACATAACATTGTGCATCGCGATGCACAAAAATGTACTACAAATTACTATTTTTGTGCATCGCGTTGCACAACTTTTATTTTTGATACACACAACTGTACTGAATGTATTCTCTTATTAAATACAACTCGGATTACTATTCTGCTTTTTAATGAAAATAAAAATAAATTCAAATCTTGAATGAATACTTTATAAGCTGCATACGAAAATATTTCATTCCACTTTTAAACTTTCGAAACAATTATATCTCATTTGAATTTCAACAACAAACATGACAGCAATTTTCATTAAATCAATTGATTTCGATTTCATAGTAAACACGATTATAGTAACTTGAAGAAACTCAAAAAACGAAAGTGAATGAGCAGAAAATTTCAAATGTGATATGGATGTAAATTTTGGTAAGAAATCGCAATGGAAAGAAAGACGCAACTACTAAAACGTTTTAGGTTGTTACGAGGACAGTTTTGGAACAATTGATCAATTTATCACTTAAAATAGATTTAATCGGTTAGAAACAAAAATGAAGCACTAAAGCGGTTGAAAATCCAAAAAAGGAAATCGACCCGCAATTTTTCCAAAAAAAAATAATAATAATAATTTGGAGATTAGTTGTGGCAAAGATGAGAAGGAAAAGACCACTATCTTGTTGACAAAAAACCACGAGGGATTAAGACGTAATTATATCATATTTTGAGTTGAAAAATTGTGTCCATAATATCCACTAACTTTGATTCATTCGATGAGAGGTAGGCATTGGAGATTGATTTAGGAAACAGGGTAAGATGGTCAAGAAAGAGGGGGCGGGCTCATATGATGGAGAGGGGGACGGTGAGGAATACGAGTTTACAGTTTACTTCATAGTCTCTCTAATACGTCAATGCAAGAGCCTGTTTGTTTATGCGTTTTGGTCAAAACGTAACTTATTCCTTAACTTAGCGTTTTAATGTTGCGGTAGAAAAAACTGTGTTTTTAAAACGCAGCTGCGTTTTAAAACGCTAGAATTCCTAGCTTTTTCCCAAAATACAAATTTTAAAACGCAATAGGGAATAAAAAGCTACGTTTTGACATAATATTTCAAATGCATTTATAAAGAAAAAGCCACATTTTTAATAATCTGTTTTTTAAAAATGCTACGTTTTTAAAACACTGCGTTTTCAAAACGTTACACCAAACGAGCTCCAAGTCATATTGAATTTCAGGGTCAATAATTTGAGGGGATTAACTATCTGGCAAACAAGTTTAAGGAGACAATCTGAAATCTCAAAATACTTTGGGGGGTCTGCTGTAATTTTCTCTATCAAAAAAGTAGAAAAACACACACACACCCACACACACATATTTATAATATATATTCTTGTCATCATAAAGATCATGAATGGAAAATCAATAAGATATCAAACAGGTTGGATTACATTATTTAGTCAACACCTTGAACATAAGACTTCGATTTTGGGTAGTTTCCTTCAAACTTCCCTCAGGAGTTTGACTATCAACTATGAATATGGTCGGCAAGAAAATGGACAAATGATACAATTGATATTGACTTGTTTACTTATTTAGAGACAAATATAATAGTAACTCTTTATGTATTTGTCATATGTAAAATACTTCTCGAGAGTAATGATAGATTCTAAATCTTTTGTCATAATTTTTCATCTCAATTAAGGTGTCAAATATATAATCGATTAGATATTATATCTTTTAATAGTATATAATATCACTCTTTAATACATCACATAATTAACACTTAAAATTGATATGAAAATTTTGAGTAATTTTTTTTTTGCATCCTTATCGTTTCCAATTCTTAATGACGTGTATACTATATGTAGTCGTATTCTAGACTTGGCCAATAAAAAAGAAAAAAAATGTCGGTGATTCAAATTCTTTTATCCAAATTTATTTTCTAATTTAGATGTAAGCATGTAATACATTGAAGGGTAACAAACTGAGATCACATGTTAAATGATGTAAATTCTAACCAATCACATGTTTAATGATGTAAATTCTAACTAATCACGTGTTTGTCTCTAGACTGAAATGAGAAATATTTGGATAAAATATTTGGACCTCTATCACTACTTATATAAAAAAGAAATGAGAATTTTGGATAAAATATTTGGATCTCTATCACTACTTATATAAAAAATACCAACGAGCTCTAGCTCAATTGCCGTACTACTTACTTCTCTTAACGGAGAGTTATGGTGTTCAAGTCTCAACAAAGACAACCTGAAACTTAAAGGTCGGATGTTCAAAGCCTCATCAGAAGCACCGATGTTGTTCAAATCTCACCAAAGGCCCATTAAATACTGTTCACTTATCGATCTTAACGGGGAGGTTGCGTGTTCAAGCCCCGGACTTCACTGCTCTCAATAAAGAGATCACGTGTTCAAAGCTTCACTAGATGCACTATTTGTAAACAAAGACACCAAATTTTCCTTGATTTTATTATGAGATGTTTATTAATAAATGGTGCAATTTTAACTTTTGATGATATATGGTAATATACTTGGTTACTAATTGAGCTCCTGTAACAACCTGAGCCCGAAGTCCGGTCCATCATGCATAACTTACGCATTGACCCACTAAGCACCTGTGTCAATTAGCCCACCACAAGTCACCAAAAAGTACATGAATATGTTGGTATCCAGTGGTAGTGAGTGACCAATTATAAGACATACACAAATCTCATATCTATTCGATGTGAGATATCACAGCTCCAACGGCGTTGTTTGATGTATAGCAATTACATCTTTACACACAAACGCAAAGCTGGAAAAAAAAAAAATTTAATTGGGGGTGGGGGGAGGGAGTATAGGAGGGTATTTTTATTATTTTTTATTTTTCTACTAAATCTTGAATTCTGATAAATATTATAAAGTAGTGACAAAGATGTTAACTTTTCGTCTCAATCTATATACTCCTGTCGTTCTAGATAAAAAGTATAGTTTTGATATTTTTTGGTTAACTTAATTAAAGTTTAACCGAAAATTAACATAAATTTAGTGGTTTGAAAGTTATAAAACTTGTAATTCATAGTATTATTAAGATAGTTTTTAATTAATAAAATTTTATTTCCTAAAATATAAGTAAAGTAGGTAAAATTGTAATTTAATTTAGTCCCATGTTGACTTCTACAAAAAAAAAAAAAGTGAACTCTTTGTCTGCAACGGAAGTAATAATAAAAAATATTTGAAGGTGTTAAATAGGCCACCACAACTCAATATCTGTTCGCCACTTAGTCTTGTTGTGCTTGTGCCAGCTTAAATTTAATGTCGTCGAAGGAAAGCCACTTAGCATGGGATGTCGAGTGAATTGGGTGTGTCTTGCCCTATAATGGTCTATTTAATCTAACCTCATTCAAATGGAATCCTTGTCATTTTTCATTACCTTATTGTCTTGAGCTCAACAACATGTCTAACCAACTCAATATCTGTTCATCTTACTCCCTTATAACATCTAATCTATACCAATTCATAACATGGTATGGTAACACAACAATGTGGTACGGTGATACCAATTCATAATATGGTATTGCAAATATATCTAATGGTTTAAATTTGTCTGAGATCGAATTTAAAATTTCACACTTTATAAATTCTTAACTCTATCAATGAGTCACCACTTAAAACACGTTTTTCCAATCCCAGTGCAAAGACAAGCCTTCTTAAAAGCCACATGTTTTTGTCACAGCACATACTTTGTATAATGTACAAAAGAAAACAATAAATTAAAAATAAAGTTATCCACAAAGTAAAAAAAACAAACGGGTCTTATCCATCACTCCATTTCAGCCTCTAATTTTAGCACAACAACAGATCTGCCCTTCCTCTGTCACACGTTCTTGTAAATGTATAAAAATCAAAACTAAATTAAAAAAAATACTTTGAATTAAAAAAAAAAAGTGAAAAAGAAAAAAAAAAGGAAAGAGAGTGGAGGGGGAGAGAAAAAATGATGGCGAAAGAATCGGGAGGCGCGAATTTCGATCTTCCCGAGGAGGTATTGGAGGTACTACCGTTGGATCCATTTGAACAGCTGGATGTAGCTCGCAAAATCACCTCCATTGCCCTCTCGACACGTGTCTCCGCCCTCGAATCCGAATCCTCCGACCTCCGCCACCAGCTCTCCGACAAGGACTCCATCATCTCCGACCTCCAATCCCAAATCCAGTCACTTGACTCCACTCTCTCCGACACTCTATATAAACTCACCCAAGCTCACCAAGAAAAGGTTCACACACACCACTCTGTGTTTACTTAATTGTTTGTAACTGTGTATTATTGATACACGCAGTAATAGTGTGTGTGTGTGTGTGGTGGTTGCAGGAGAATTTGCTCAAGGAGAACGCTTCGTTGGCCAATACTGTAAAGAAGCTCAATCGTGATGTTTCCAAGGTAAATTCGGTTATTTATTATTTTTTTTTTTGATCTTTTACGGTAGGGTATATAGAGAGGTTAACTTTTACCGTTTGATTCAATGTCTTGAAATTGAAGTGATGGTATTTTTTTTTTTGGAGTTTTGATTGGGGAATTGGAGTCTGTGTTAATTGGTTTGGGGATTTTTAGTTTGCTGAACTCTCAATTAATCACAATGCGGTCATTAATTCCTACTTCCAATTAATTTCGTGCTGCCTTCGACTGTTTGAGGACTAATAATGCTAGGGATATCAAGAGAAAATGTTTTAACTTTGACTTGCAACTGATTGTGATGGTCGATTGGTTGGTATATCAACTCCACAGGTGGTTCAGTCACTCAACAATCACATGCATAATATATCAATTTTGACACTTGTTGGGTCCCTAGGAGTATTCTTAGTGCTTGTTTCCTATGCAACAATGACCATTCCATTCATTACATTCCAATTTAGTACTCCCTCAGTTCCAAAATAATAAGCGTCCCCTTTTGTCTTTTTACAATCAAATTGATTGTTTTTCAGATGGAAATTTGACATGTATTTTTTTAGAACACGTAATTTGTAGTACTTTTTGTGTGTCTTCAAATGGTTATAATTTTAGTATCAATAAATTGGTCAAATTGACTCCGAAATGTCAATAGGGGACACTTATTTTGGAATGGAGGGAGTACAAATTTTGTTCCAGGATGGTTAAAATGTTTGATGTTCAAATGGGCTCTAGGCTCTAACTACTTCTCCACAGGAAGTAATAGATATTATAAATATCATTTCTAAAGCACATTTGCCTTTGCATCCAAGTCCAACAAAAAATGTTGTATTGCTATAGTCATCTTTCCAATTGTTCAGATGTAAATCCTGATGCTCAAGAATTACTTTCAAGAGAACTGAAACTTGAAGAAAACCAACCAAAGTCATTTCTGACCTTTCTTTTGAATGAGTAGATATGTAATTTCTTACTTAGAACTTTCGTGGACATCCCATAGTACACACACACAGAAATTTGAAAATAAGTAACTTGATAGGTAATCTTATGGGTCTTAATGCATGCAGTTGGAGAGTTTCAGAAAGACACTCATGCGGTCACTTCAAGATGAGGAAGAAAATTCTGTAAGTTCCCTGTTCTCTGTATGGTGGGAGGTCTTGCTTTGGGCTAAAAATAAAAAGAAAAGGTAAAGAGACGATAGGAAGAACCTAGTTTGAGAATTAGCCGATGTGAATTAAGTTACACTTTAGGATCCAACTAAATTTCATATTTCCTTTATATTTCTATTTTGGCTGCAGGCAGGAGTACCCAAGGTACCTGGTCTACCCAAGGTACCAAGCGAAACAAGCTTATCTTCTCTGTCACTTGGAGGTCAGTTAATCATTCATATAAATAAGCTACTGTTAGTTTCATCATCTGAGAAATTCTTAATTTACTAATGCTGATCGTCAAGCTAACAGCTTAGGAGAGTGTAAAGGGGTTTAGATTTTTTAGAATGGCCAATCCCCTTCTCAGGGATGGGGGCCTCTAAAACTCATTTAGGTTGGGTTGGAGTGGGGTAGGGTGTTACTTGGAAAAAATACTCGGTGCTCCTACAACACCACGTCATCAGCTCATGTTGTGCTCCATGATCAGTTGAAAACCTTGAAACTGATGACGTGGTCACTTTTTTCAGTTTTTGAACCTCTGAATAAGGTGTCCACCTACTGAATATCAAGGTCTCCGGCTGACGTGGCGCTCTAGGACTACTTTCTTGGGTTGCTTAGATTGGATTCAAAAGCAATAAGTTGGCCAATTGACTTCAGTGTATTAGCTATTGACGGCTTCTAGTCTTTGTTTTTCCTATAATTTTACAAGGTTCCAGTTTTATGTCAGAGACATCTATAATTCTTAGAATTCATCCATCCTATCATTTTTGGGTGATCTACTCAGTATTTTAGAAATAAAGTATTTGCTTGAGGATAACAATTTTTTACAGAAGTATATGTAATTTTTTCAGGAGATGAGGTTACGTTGCCACCTTCAAGAGCTTCCTCTATACGGAGCCAGGCCTCTGATGTAGGAAATTCATACTCTGAGGACACCGAGTCCGACGGTGAGTTACATGGAATTTGTTGTGTTATTTCATGCTATATCAGTATGTCCTTATTGTATAAGGACTTACGTTTCTCGAGTTGGTCAAGTCGAGGATTCACATTTGCAAAGCAGTGCATATTGGCTGATTTTTGTTTTCCTTCTTATGCCAGCCTCAAGGCCTCGCATATCACCAGGTCTGTTGTTAGCATCCCAAACTAGCACACCTCGGCTTACACCTCCTGGATCCCCCCCAAGTTTATCAGCATCTGTCTCCCCAACGAGAACATCTAAGCCAGTGTCTCCAAGGCGACACGCGGTTTCTTTATCACTTGACAGGTCTTCTGTGTTTTCATCTGCACAATCTAGCCAATATGGTTCGATGTCAGGCTTGGATGCTGGGTCACAATCTGGTAAGCTCTGAACCCTCAGACATGCACACAGTGACACACACACAAAGACACGCATTCTAGAAAGTAAAAGGAAGGCAATAGTTGTCTTCCTCTGCTTCTCTATACATGCTGTATGTCTAGCTATTGGTTTGAATGGTACTGTTGGGTCTTCTGATTGGAACCATTATTTTACTACAGTTCTGAACAACCCAAAACTTATAGAACCCCTGATATGACTTACATTATCATGATTCATGGCTTGTATAGATCACCTCTGAGCTCCATGTTTTGACTCATCGATAAACATTAGAATTCTATTTGGGAGATTGTGGAAAGTTATGGTCTTTTGACTAGTATGAGACTTCATATGGACCTTTCTCATAAAAGGTACATATGCTTTGCTCCTCTCTGAACACTTATCTTCACACGTCAAAGCTATGTTAACTTTTGGGTGCCTGAGCAAAATCAATTGCTCTATGAGTGCTTAGAACCTGTATAGATGGTGAACTAACCTGGTCCAAGGTGGGCTCTTAATTTATAGCCAGTTCAAATGGGGAGTCTTTCTCTAACAACGGGTGACTTATCTTGAGGAAACTGTTCTTTTTCTTCTTTTTGGTTTAGTTGGTAAGGGGGTTTGTTCGGTCAGCTTGCCTCCACCACAACTTAATCCACTCCCCCTCGAAGCTGCACCTCAACTTAATCCACTCCCCTTTGCTGGTCGAGTCCAAGGGCGCACCCTCCACGCTTCAGCCTATGCATTTGGAAATTACCTACTAGGCGGCGGTCACAAGAATCAAACCCAAGTGGATAGCTTGGGGAGCAAACCGAGACACCACTTGGATCAACTCTTGTGGTTTTGAAGAAACCTTTTGAATGAAACTTATGGAATATACGTGCTCAAGAAGTGACGCAATGTTATCTTATTATTAGTAAAGATATGCTAACTTTTGGCAATTGGTGTGTGCCCTGCTCTTTGCTGGTTTTAAGTACATCCATTTACTTGTTGGAAGAAGGAACAGTCGTTCCTTTCCCCTCAAATTTATGAGTACTGGTTCTGCTATTATTGCTTTTAGATTGACATCAAAGGTAATCTATTATCTGCAAGTTTCAACAAATGATCTTGTCCTGTACTGCTGTACAACAGGATGTTGAATACCATGACCTGAATGTTTAATTCAATATCGGGAATACCACTGTGGTAGTTATCGAGTCAAAACTTACTATACGTGGTGTCCCCTGGGGCACATGTAAATCATGCACATTTTTGGTGATTATGGTTTATGATCGTCATCATTATTTTATTTTTTGGTGGAGGGTGGGGCAGTAATGGGTGTTGAATTAAATGGTTTGATTGAGGTAAGCCTTGTGCGGTCAACATTATTTGTGACGGCTTCTTGAATGCAGCATATTTCTTTTGTTTTGCATATTTGTTTTTTTTTGTTTTTGTTGTTGATAAACACTGTACAGTAATGCTAGTTCTTTATCCTTAGTTTTGTTTGGTTCACCTACAGTATAGAATGTGTGAGAGAAAGTTTTCACTGACGTCATTACTCCTTTCTGATTGCTTCAGGACGAACTCGAGTAGATGGAAAAGAATTTTTCCGCCAAGTCAGGTAAAGACACAATGTGGTTGCAATTTCCTTTTAGCAAAGATAATCCTTGATAAAAATTAGTGTAAAATAGATTCGAGTGATGTATAGATTAATTTATATCCTCAGTAACCCCGAACAATGTCCAAATTAATTTACTATTGTCACTAAGATGCCATTTTTGAACTCAGACCTAAGTGCTCTTGTTGCTTGATGGTGTCTTTCTTTTGATACCGTTCTTTTTTTATCATGACACTACGATATTTGCTTGAAAGCCTACTCGTGCACCTGAAAATTAGATACTTAAATAGTCGACGGTTATGCTGAGGTCCAGTAACTTAATAGATCTCGTTAACAATGCAGTACTTTCCAGAGACTATTGACTTGAATATGATCTTGAGACTGAATTTTGGTTAATTTTTTTGTAGGGTTGTACACCAAACTGCCAAACTATTTGTTCTCCCTCCTACCCCAAAAATAGTCCCATTGAAAAGTCAAACTATTAAAATTGTACTTTTGATTCCACATATTTCCTATAATTTGTACTAATATGACATCTTCATTCGTATAATACCTAAGAAAAGTGTCATTTTTTCAAATAAGAAAAAGTTTTGAAAAAATATGGAAGTTTATTTGTTAAAATATAGAAATGAGATTATTTTTTTGAGACAAACCAAAGTAATAACTTAGCAGTGACATGCTTCCCCTCCTATTTTGAAGTCACTACTTGAATCATCTTACACATTTGCATATACTTTTTCATGAACTTGTTAGATTTGTTCTTAATAGTCAAGAAGCCCAGTAGCCACCACAAATTTGTTACTTGCTGAAGTTTTACTCAGTTTTTGTTTCTATTTTATTCCTAAATTTCGAGTTTGCTCCTTGCTATTCCTATTCATGGTGCCTCAATGTCAAATGTTGAATCATTTCTATGCCCCATCAGGAGTCGATTGTCATATGAGCAGTTTGGAGCATTTTTAGCAAATGTGAAGGAGTTGAATTCCCACAAGCAAACAAAGGAGGTACGTAACTCATTTCTCCCTTCTATGCTGCCCCCTTTCCACCAGAATCAAAATGAGAAGTACTCTCCTCTTATCATATATGAATGTCTATTTTGGCCATTCTCTTATTTCTGTTTCTCTGTGAAATATTAGGAAACTTTACGAAAGGCAGATGAAGTTTTTGGCCCAGACAACAAGGACCTTTATGTTATATTCGAGGGGTTGATTACTCGTAATGTCCACTGAAGGATGAAGCCACCAAATGTATCCAAAATTTGTTTATTTTGCCACGTTACAATTCTTTTGTACTTCTTAATTGTAAATTAAGTAATAATGAAATGTCGGGGCTATTCTACCTTAAGGAACTTATTGTATTTTGCATCAAGTTGCATGCCGTCTAAATGACTTTGTGCTTCTCTTATGTGATATGAGAATGTAGCTTTGGCCCCCGAGTTGGGACTTGATCGAATGGCTTTAAGAATCAAATAATGTTATGATTCATCTCATATGGAAATGACAAATTTGACAGATGATTTTGGAGTCTAATCTTCTCTTTGCTTGCATTATAGTTAACTACTGATTCGGGATTTTTTCTTATTAGATGGCTCCAATCTTTGGATTTTAAAATGCCACGACACGCAACGCCACCCCTCCTGGAGGCGGAAACCCAAACCCCCTCCCGGAGGCCAGAAACCCAAACTGAAGTGAAGGAAGAAGGAAAAGGAAAGAGGTTATACTTGGGAGTTAGGATCGGGGGGTTAATTAATGTAGGAAGATTTCACTTTCACTTATTGGTGATTGAAAGTTTATGCTCATCAAAGAGGAGATCTCGAAAGAGTCCCATGTTCTTGGTTGTATAGCCTTAGCCTATGAACAAGCAGAGATTTTGTACTCCAAATTTTGTATCCCATTTTGTGATTTTTAATCTTTTTTTGATCTTATCACTTCTACACCGAAAAGCTTTAAGTTTAATAGATTCGCTGTCGCGTGACAAATTTGTTTGTTGGTCCACATGTGAAAACTCTTATAAAGTGGGGACGACACCTGTAACATTTTTTTCATGTAATAATAAACTGCAAGATTATCTACTTAAATACCAATTTAATCGCTTTTAATTGGTCTAAAAACTTTTTTTGAAAACATCTAGAAACATTCTAATTTTAGCTGGAGGGAGGAGTATTGAATTAGTCATCCAAACTTGGGAAAAGAAAAGGAAAAAATGACCGCGGTTTTGGGGGAAAGAAATCCGGTGAAGAAGGATTTCTCAGAGGTTGACAAGCATAAAGGGGGAAAAAGAAAGTAGTTAGTACGGAAACAACAACATGGGAGCCATTGCCAACCGCTGTTAATTTTCCCTCCTCATTATCTACCTCCCAATGTTGGTCTCCCCATTCCTCCCACATTTCTACATCCACCCTGAATTGCTCTGATTCCCGAGTCTTCTTCTTGTTCGTCGTCTACTACTCTCTCATCAAGTTTCATGGATACCCACATTGTCCCCGAACCTTCAGATAGGTACACCATTTTCATTCTCTCTCTTGTTTGTTTCTACGCTTCTGGTTGTATTCAATAATGGTTTCGCCACGTGTTCCCCAGGTTGTTTGTATTGATCTTCATAGCTATTGGTTTTGGGATTATGGCTGCATTCCTTTTGTTAAGAATTCGGATATTTCTTATGTTGTGTTAATAAGTATGTTCAACGGAATTGTATGTATGTATACATTTGATGGTTCTTATCATGCTTCTGACCCTGTCCTTTATTTGTCATATTTGCATTGCTTACTGCCTTTTTTGTTGCCTAATATTGGACAATCTACAAATGTTATGTCGACATTGATCAGGTTGAAATTCTGTTTATTCCTTGTTTACCAGGACTTACGCCAATGCTATTGTTCATATTTCCATTCTAATTGTATTGCTGTTATTCTGTTCATTATATGTTGTTCTTACCACCAATTCATCTCTTATCGGTTTTATCACATTCTTTAACGAAATTTGTTCATATTGGCAGAGACAATGACCACGAAATGGCTGAAGAGATTTCAGAAGGGGTTATTTTCGCAGTTGGAAACAGAAGAATTCTTTTTTCAAATTCTTCAGTTTCGCTTTCTGCTGAAGGTAAATCATCCATCTTTCATCAACTATATATTTACACTTCCCATGGGTTTAGCATGATCCCAACTTTTACCTTTTGCCGCATTGTAGCTAGTAGTTTAGGGGATCGGATACTTTTTAGCAATGACAAATGGTGGATATTTGCTGTTTAGCTAGAGGCACTTTTCAGAGGGTTTTCATAGATTTCGACGGATAAAGTGTTGTTTGTGAAGGAGTGAAGATATGAGAAAAAAAAAGTAAAGTGAAGCTTGTATATTCTTTTAGTGTAATTGTAGTTTTATCATCCAGGGCCAATCTTACCAAACAATGTAAATCTCAGTGTTCTTTGTTTCATGATTATCATCTGATTGTTTGTTAATGTTTAATTAATTTCCCTCAAACCAATCATTTTATAACATCCTTCTCTTTCTTTTCTTGTCAATTTTCTTTCCCATTTTTCCTTGATCAACCATCAGACAATTTGATTCCTGACAGAATTAAATTTTGTATGTAAATTGCTAGATTTTAGTTCTGTAGAGACGGATGAGGAGAATATCGATGAGACATCATCAAGGGGAGCCGTTGACGATGACATGGAATCGACAGCATCTTCCAAGGCCAGCTGCTCTTCAGATTCACCATCTTCCAAAGCCAGCACTTCAGATTCCGAGACTCAAACTCATTCAAAGCCCCATCCGCATACTCAGTGGCGTGGTTTCTTGAAAAAACTGAAAAAAGGACCCACTATGACTTTGCATACGTTCCATCCCGCCATGTTTCATCCCGCCATTCCTTCCATCAAGAAGCTCACCAAGAAAAAAAGCAGAAAATTAACACAGAGTATGCCAGAGCTGCCCCCCCATATAGACGCGGAACTGTATTGCTTCGAGGCTTCTTGGATTAATTTCTCGCTCTCCGACCTCCAAACTGCAACTGACAATTTCAGCCATGGTTTGTAATTTCTTCAATATTACAGCATTATTGTAATTTGCTATACAAAAAACTTGCTTATTATAACCACTGAAACAGATTGTCGTTTTTTTGCTACTTGGCTAATTAACAATTTCTACTCTTTTCTTTATGTGAAGAAAATTTAATTGGAGAGGGAGGTTATTCCGAAGTTTATAAGGGTCATTTGGAAGACGGGCAACTTGTAGCGGTCAAAAGACTAATCAGGGGAACACCGGAAGAGATGACATCAGATTTTTTATCGGAGCTCGGAATTTTGGTCCATGTAAACCATCCAAACATATCTCATGTTATTGGCTATGGGGTTGAAGGAGGAATGCACCTTGTTCTTCCATTGTCTCCCCATGGGAGCTTAGCGTCTCTTCTATCTAGTTAGTTCTCAATTTCGATAACCCAGAAAGTTACTTCTCCAACCAACCAACTTTCTAGAAGTGTTCCTACTAACTATCTACTGATTTTCAGGTGAGAAGAATAAACTAGAATGGAGAATTAGATATAATATTGCTTTGGGCACTGCCTCGGGCCTTTCGTATCTTCATGAAGGTTGTCAGCGAAGAATTATCCATCGAGATATCAAGGCTGCTAACATATTGCTTACGGAAGGTTTTGAGCCTCGGGTAATTCTTTGAACCAACACGATTGAATGATAAACTGCACTTCAAGAACCAAACAGAACTTGTAGTCTTTATTGTTACAGATATTCATAAACTCGAATTTTAATTCAATGTAGATATCTGATTTTGGGATGGCAAAGTGGCTTCCAGATCAATGGACACATCTCACTGTATCACAATTCGAGGGTACATTTGGGTACGTAGTAGAAAAATTGTGGTTTCTGATATTTGCGAGACTTTTTCAAGTACTCTTTAATTTTCAGGTTTTTTCTTTTTCGTTTTTTGATGGCAGCTACCTCCCTCCTGAGATTTTTATAGACGGGATGGTTGATGAGAAAACTGATGTCTATGCTTACGGGGTACTATTGTTGGAGATCATCACTGGTCGCCCAGCTTTGGATGAGTCTCAGCACAGTCTCGTGATGTGGGTATGCATGTTAGCTTCTCTTGCTTATCCTTCTTGCAAATTTAATGCCATTTTCAAAAGAATTAAGGGTCTGTTTGACTGTTTCTATATCAAAAGTAATACTTACTTGGATAAATTCTTTGCAGGCTAAACCATTGTTGTCTACAAACAATATCAAAGAACTTGTTGATCCACATCTTGGAAATGCCTACGACTTGGAGCAGTTAAATAACATGGTTTTGATTGCTTCTCAGTGCATTGATCAGTCTTCATCTGGACGACCAAAAATGAGTCAGGCAAGTGTTCAAATATATAGATATTAACCCTAACAATCAGGACGACTTGTTCACTGCTAATGAGTTTTAGTTTCTTGAAAATACTCGAACGCCCTGAGCGAGTTCATTAACAAATGTCAAATATGTGTGTGTGTGTGTTTGCATTTTTAATGTCATTAAACCAGTCTTATGTACATTTGCTACAGGTTTTTCAGATGCTAAGTGGGGAAGAAGCTATTCCTGATGGCAGGAAAAAGATCCAGAAAAGGCCTGCATTTAAAAGGATGCTTTCAATGCATAACGACAACAACTTTGACTCGGCTGCGTTCCTAGATGATCTAAATCAACAAAATCAGATTGCGTTGGAACTGTGAAGTTTGCAAGCTAGGTTGCCGAAAATCTGTCTGGGGAGTTTTCGCCATCCACTTAGCGATCGAGAGACGCAATCGCAGCTGTGAGTTGGGTTGTCCTCAGTTAGTTCAGTTGTGTATAACTAGATAATTTACATGCTTTTCTTTTCATGTATTGTGTAAGAAAGATATTGAAATGGTAGAAGGGAGAAACATGGGCAGGCTTAGGGTTCATTTCAGTTTTCAACTTTCTTGTTGAGATGAGTAACTTTCTTTTTTTCTTTTTAGTACATGTAAAAACTTTGACTGTAAAGCTGAATGTTTTACACTCAAAACAACATTTGTTCGTGCTACTTACTTAATTAGCAATGAAATTATAGGTGATATTCAAACTCAAACATGAATTTGCTGTTCACATCTTTTCTGGTATACAATCTATAACTATAAAAGCCACTGCTGCCACGTGACAGTCTTATGTTCATTTTTTACCCTCCTAATCTCCTACCCTTCTTAAGTTGTCCCATTTATTCACTTTTAGTAACTCTTTGGTCAATTGTAAGTTGTCCTATTTCCTAAGTTGTTCCTAGTTTCAATACACATCTTTTATATTCTCATTTTTACAGCAAATTTCAATATACGTCTTTCAATTACTTTATATATATATATATATATATATATATATTAATGAGATGTTATTAAATTTTTTACATTGTAAATATTATTATAAGTAATTTCGATTTGTATTCGATATTTATCATATTTTAGTTTTGTTCAAAGTTTTTCAATTAAAATATTTTTAATGGCTTATGACGAGTTTAGAAAATCATCTTATTATAAATAACTTTTTTTTATTAAAATTGTGCATCGCACGGATACTAACCTAGTATAGTTATATAGTTTAGAATATCATTCTTCATATTTATGCCTTTTTTAAAAAATATAAATGTTGTTTAAAAACAATTTATGTTTTATTATGATTATGATCTAAGAAAAGCGTGGATGAAGAAAATTTGAAGTTACAAAATAGAAGTTACTCCCTCTGTTCCACCCAAAGAGTCCACGTTTGAAAAGTCTAATAATTAAGGGATATATTAATATCATTGGAGTTAATTTTAATTACAAAAATACTTAAACATAACGAAAATGATTACAACCCAAGTAGAGGGTAAAGATGAAAGATTATGAAAATTGTAAGCATAATTTTTTGAAAGTGGACTCTTTAGATGAAACATCCTAAAATAGTATAGTGCACTCTTTGCGTGGAACAGAAGGAGTATATCGTAATCGTATAGAGTAGCTATGGTAGAAAATAAAAATGGTTATTCAAGTAAGATCTTTTAATTTATTACTATAAAGTTTAGAGACTGAAAATATAAGAACAAGTAGTGCCACTTATATGTATCAATACATAGATTTTAGATCGAGTAAATGTGCTATATCTCAAGCTCGCCTTCCCCCTTCCAAAACCCACTTTTGATAACATGAGTTCCATATTTTCTCTCTCTATCTATATTTTACTTTTTTATCAATTCATTATAAAATCACAAAAAAAGGATAAACCGTACCAAATAAATAAGAAACATGAAAAATATAAGAACAAGTAGTGCCACTTATATGTATCAATACATAGATTTTAGATCGAGTAAATGTGCTATATCTCGAGCTTGCCTTCCCCCTTCCAAGACCCACTTTTGATAACATGGCTCTGTTTCGACTCATGTTTCTTATTTATTTGGTACGGTTTATCGTTTTTTTTTTGTGATTTTATAATGATTTGATAAAAAAGTAAAATATAGATAGAGAGAGAAAATATGGAACTAATGAGAGAGAAAGTGAAAACTTAAAAAAAAAAAAAAAAGTACCACGAGCAATTTACGATTGTATAACTAACAATTAAATGCATAAAATACATGTAAATACTTGATTAAAGATGAATACCTGTCATTCTTGCAATGGTCAATTATGGTTTTTATTTTTTTTTATCACGAATACTCAATTAAAGGTGACATCTATTCACTTTCAAGACATACGAAGTCTTTTATAATAAATATTCAATTACGTTTTTATCGTGGATACTCAGTTAAAAGTGACTATATATTTATTCAGATCACCTAGTCACTGTTATACTCTAAGAGCACCAAATATTTTCTGTAATAAAAATGTTAGGTGCAGAACTATTTCTACATTTTTGGTAACAATTTTATCCCCAAGACAAAGTACATACATGGTGTATGTGCATTTTTAAGAAATAGTTCATGCCATGTGAAAGAACTACTCATTATAAACTTTACAATGTTGTTTCTTAAATCGGACAATGAAGCGGAAAGTCATGTAGTAGCTAAGCTTAACCTGCGCACCTCACGTGTTATCTAGACGATGTCCATTCAACAAACAAATCGCGTACATCGACTTCTTACTGAGGACTGAGATCGCGACAGTAAATTGCACACAAATCTGATTCGGAAAATTTCTCGAGAAAATATCAGAAAGAAGACTATCCAGGAAAATTTTAAAAGTTTGAGCTAATGATTACATTATCTCAACTCTCATTGATCTTCTTCCTTTCTGTCGCATCCGTTTTGTACGAATCATCAAGCTCCTCCATCATCAATCCCTCCAAAGTCAAGCAAGTTTCATGGAAACCTAGGTTATATAATTCTCCCTTTGATCCTTCTCCCGATTTCTTACTTTTACTTCGTGTTCAAGCAGTAAAAATGCAGTAAAAGCAAGGTAAAATTTTCTTTTTGAATCTTATCTCATGTTTTCCGCCGATTTGCAGGGCGTTTGTGTATGAAGGTTTTCTTACGGATGAAGAATGCGATCATTTGATTTCACTTGTAAGTATAAATTGAATTTCTTAATTTGGAAAATGGGTCAATCTTGTACATTAATCACAGTTGCGTTCAATTTAGTAGCAATTGTATTATTAGTTAGTTTGTTGTTATTTAAATGCCATGGTTTTTCCTTTAATTATTAATTATGAGTTAATTTGATTAATAGATAGTAAATTTTGAATTGCTCGAGTGTGTGTGAGTGGTTATGAGGTGATTTTGTGGTTGTGTAATTGAGCTTGAAATTGAGTTGGGAAATGTAACAGGCAAAGACCGAGTTAAAGAGATCTGCTGTTGCTGATAATGTTTCTGGAAAGAGCAAGCTTAGCGAGGTTCGAACTAGCTCCGGGATGTTTATCCATAAGGCTAAGGTCTGTTCCTTTTTACGTTTCTTTGATCCATATATGGATACTTCTTAATTCCGGATTGCGCACACACACAGTGGATAACTTTCATTTTATGCACACATCATTACTTCAATTGTAACAATTACATAAGGGTTTCAAACAGTAGAGTACCCTATCCAAGGGAGATTGCCTGAGATACCATGTGCATCAACTACTTGTCCTCCTTGAGACCTTTGAATCTTTAAACTGTATGTGGAAACTATACAGGCCATTTTAATGCATTAGGATCCCAATAGCTTCTAATTGCCATTGAACATAACTTGGTGAAGAATGCTTGATATGGTTATAAGGTTTCTTAATATCTTTTAAATTCTTAATGGACAAACTTGAAGGGTAATGGAAGAGTTGTCTTGCCTAATGTTTATCGTGTATCCCAGATCTTATGAACTCATTGCGTAAGAATGTTGAATGATAAATTGATTCCTTGTCGTCGTACTTGCAGCTGTGATGTGGAATTTAATTTAACCGACCAATGTCTGGAAATGGCTAGGGATGTTAACTTACAGATGTTTTAAAGTGAAAGCAAAACTATGAACACAGTCAATATGATATTTGATTGGCACCAAGCTTTTCTTACATTACCTAACTTCAAACTTTAAGTTAGTTTTCTATGAAACTACTTTCTTGAGCTACAAATTCAGCTTACCTTTTTGCCCATTAAATTTTTTTGAATACAAGATTTTATTAAAGAAATTTAATTATGCATCTGTGTTTCATCTTTAGGAAACATCAACTTGGTTAACTAATCCTTCCATCACAGCTACGAGGAAAAAAAAAAAAAACAATAGAAATTTTCTTTCCTCCCAAGTGCTTCATTTCTTCACTGGTGGTCCTGATAATTACTTAGATACCCCCTGGGTTTTGCACCATTGGTAACTAAAGCTGTCAATGTCCTTTCATACATCTTGGACATCTTGTGAAGAAAAGTCCTTTTCTCAGCCTATTCAGGAGGTTATTATAACTGGAATACGAGAGTAAGGGATCTAGGATAGTCCCAGCTGATAAGTCAGCAGAATATTGAAGTAGTTGCGGCATAGCTCTTACCAACTACTTATGTGAAATAACACATAATTAGTTACATACGCACATTACTAATAAGTTTAACCTAAATCTGATCAACCATACTTCAAGAAACAAATCAAAATCCTAAGCAGCATATACTTCAGATTACTGTGTGTGCCCAGTTTGACCCCAAGCCATTTCTAGTAAATTTGTTCTCTTGCATCACGAGTCTCTAGGTTAGAGATTTCTCGCGCTCTGTGAGAAGTTGAGCTTTTTTCATTAGTTAGAACTTAGAACCTGTACTAATTGTATGTGAATAAAATCCAGATTCATTTATTCAAAGTGGTGATGAACGTCTGCTTGGCTCACATTTTAAAAATTACTAGCATGACCCTTTTGCTCGTTGCATCGATTTGCTTGACCCTGAAAAATCAGGATCTTTATATTTACAATTTGCAGCGATCATGTTTTGAAAATGAAAAGCTGGAAAATGATGATATACTCTCCTTCTTTAAGTGTTGCTTATCTCTCTCTCTGATTTTAAGGTTCTATTTTGGGTATAGGACTCAATTGTTGCTGGCATAGAAGACAAAATTGCAACTTGGACTTTCCTACCAAAAGGTATATATATGATAGCTGGACAGTTCTTTCATGAACTTCTTCTTCTTTAATAGTTTCTTACCATAAGTTCAATGTATTTGATGAATGGGATTATTATGTTTTTGACCAACGTATTATGGTCGGGAAGCAGAATTAACAATCGTACTCTCAAAAACCCACTTTTGCCCTATGTACTTGCATAAGTTGAAAACAATTGACACATCCGTTATCTTCCCATCTAAAAACTTAACAACCGTCTGTTGTAAAAATTGTTTTTGTGTTAAATCTCCATCGTGGCAGCCAAGTGGATTTTTAGTGGAGTCCGAAAGTAAAATGGTGGGAAAATTAGGGTCAAAGACAGTGTAATGGTTCCTAATGTCTTCCTCATTGTCATTTTCATCTTCACTAATTTTTCCACGTCAAAGACAGTGGAGTCCGAAAGTACACTAATTTTTTCACCATTTTACTTCCGGACTCCACTAAATATCCACTTGGCTGCCACGGTGGAGATTTAACACAACCAAATTCCACGTCAAACGGCCGTTAAGTTTTTGGATGTGAAGATATCGGTTGTGTCAATTGTTTCCAACTTATGCAAGTACATAGGGCAAAAGTGGGTCTTTGAGAGTACGATTGTCAATTTTGCTCCCCGACCACAGTACGTTGGTCAAAAACATAATAATCCCTTGATGAATCTAGGCCATGTTGGACCATGCATAATATTCAAACTGTCCATTTCTTTAGTTTTTGAGTGATCTATCTAGTATAAAGTACTTCTATTTCTATGTTGGGCCCTGGAGAGCTATGTGGGAATAACAATTGCAGCTAATTGTCTCTTTTAGTTGGGGCAGGGAGAGGGATGAAGATATTACTTGTCTTATGTGTGGTGGTTCTCCAAAGAGCTAGTGTTCCTGACCCCCCCCCCCCCAACCACCCAAACCCACCCACCCACATTACACGGAGAGACTTGGGATACAATCCGGATGGGATGCTCAAGTTCCATAGATCATCTGATTGTTACTTTGTAATCACGTGCCTGATGATGGTTTTCTGAAGCCTGAAAGTTAACTTCTTCAGAGACGTAGTATTGCTAAATCAGATTCACTTCTAAATGAAGAGGGAAGTTGTTTTGGTGATGGATTTGGGATAAGTTATCCTTTGTTTTTATTCGCTTCTTTGTACTCCATCCATCCCAAAAGAAGAGGGATACTTTGACTATTTTGGTCAAATTGACCTATTTGTGAATCAATATTTAACATACTTTTGTCTAGTTTGAGAAAAATGAGTAAATTCGAATCAATTTCCATTTGAGAATTGGTCAAATTGAACAAAAAAAAGTCAAAGCGTCCCTCTTCTTTTGGGACAGAGGAACTAGTTCTTATGGGTTCATTTTCATCACATTGAATCTTCAGCTTCATTTCGGAACCATTGCTTACTTGTATGGAGATGAATTATTACCATGTCCACTATTTGGCTATTTCTGTTGGATTAAAAGGTAAAATGTTCAGGCTGTTTGAATTAAAACCTAAGAGATCCTTACCAATAAAATAATAATAATAATAAATTAAAATTAAAATCTAGGAGATCAAAATGAAAAGCATTAATTTTTCAGAGCGAAAATGTAAGTCACCTTCGCCTGTTAGTAAAGACAATCTCTTCCAGTTTGGATGGCAATATTTATTCTACTTAGAGGGTAGATTATGGGGGAAATAAACTGCTTGAAAATGAAACCATTCTGACCTATTTTGATATTTGGTGGTAATTTTTGTGTGACCAACTTATGTATCTATTCTTACAATGATTTCAAGATTTTCACAAGTATTCCACACTACTTAATTAACATGATATTGGTGCAACCATAGTTGTTAGTATTGTACGATACGTATCGTACGATACGATACGATACGAAATTACCTCTTTTCGATACGAATTGGTACTGCATATCGTAATATGCTATGTATCACACGATACATCTAGCGTATCGAACGATACACTACTGTATCGCAAAAATTGAGTATCGTACAATATTTGTTACTTTCTTCAGGGGGTGCTTGTGTAATATTTTTATCATTTAATTTCCTAAAATTGACAACTTGTAAGACCAATCGAACTCATTCATCGACTTCTTGTCTTCTCAAAAAAGACGTCTCCACGAAAAGCTTCTCAAATCTCAATCTATTAGGGTTTTGTATCTTTTCCTTTTGCTACCTCATTTGATCTACCTAATGTCCATAATCCTTTGATCCTTCATGCTTCATCTTTCTCTAAGATAAAGAAAAACCCTTTGTTGCTTTGCTGAGTGATGGAATCAATTGTGCTACTGCTATGAACTGTGAAGAGTGAAGAGTGTGAAGAATACAAAATTGAAGGAATATACAAACATTACAAGTTTACAACAACAGATTATTTGATTTCTCTTTGCAAAAAAGGTACGAGACAGTATGAATTATTGACTAATAGTTTTTGTTTAGTTGTTCTTCAAATACTCTGTTTTGAGAATGAAGAAGGTTTTATTGATGATGATGGACGAGTTGTGGGAGATGATCTAGATGACTTTGAGATGGATATCGACAACTTTGACTAGAATTTTTATCTAACTTTGCTTGGCTTTTGGTGGGATAGTTTGTAGAGTTTTTATTTACCTATAGTTGTTGACTTGCTTCACCTTTTCTTTTTTGGGATAGTAACAGCTTAGTTATGAAGTTTTAAGTTAATGGTTGATAAGCTATTTTTATTAATTTATTGTTAAATAGTAATTTTTATTAATATATAAATATAAATATATATATATATATATATTCGTGTATATAAATATAAATATAAATATATATATATATTCGTGTATCTTACGATACGTAACGCATATCCCGATACGTATCATAGAAACAAAATTCCGATACACGATACGTATCCCGTTTTGACAACTATGGGTGCAACCATATCATGTTAATTAGCTACGTTGCTTCAAGAATTCTTAGGTTCCAATATATCCAGGGGCCACCTTTTGTCTTCAGGCAGCAATTAGATACTTGCACTTCAAAAAATTTATGTCAAAGTTTATAAGCAGTGACCTTTCTCGTTAACAGAAAATGGGGAAGACATTCAAGTGTTGAGATATGAGCATGGACAGAAATACGATCCACACTTCGATTACTTCACTGACCCAGTTAATATTCAACAAGGTGGACACCGCATAGCGACTGTACTTATGTATCTCAGTGATGTCAAAAAAGGTGGTGAAACAGTGTTCCCATCAGCCGAGGTTAGCTCATCTGTTGAAATTTTCTCTTTCATCCTGGATTCTGATAGAACTAAAGTTCTATTTTATTAGTTGTCTCTTGCATGAGCTATAATCTTCATTTTGTTCCTTAGCATTTGTAATATTGATAGTCTAGATAGTTTGCAGTGAAATAAGCTGGTTCAAAATCCAGTTATAGGTCCGGAGACTAGAAGTGCCATATTATCTAATTTACATTTTTATCTGTCGAGATGTTGAAGAGTATCTCAGGGCTTCTGATTTATACCTTAAGGAAAAAGGGGAAGTCCTTCCATCCCTGCGATAGATGTGATGGATTTGATTCCTTTTTTCTTTTTCTCTTCTCTTTCATATTCTCTCTGAGTTACTGAGCTTGGCAATGTGCGAATTATTTACTGATAAGTAATACCAATTCTTCGCTTTCTTATTTCCCTCCCCCCCTTACAAGTAAATTTATATTGCTGACAGGAATCTCCTCGTCGTAGAACATCTGCATCGGATGAAGATTTATCAGAGTGTGCAAAGAAAGGAATTGCAGGTTAGCCCTTGCACAAAGGAATTGCTTTCATCTACTTTGTTGGATTTTCAGCTACTTCATGCTTTTGGCTGTGTTTTGGTTTCACTTTGAAAAAAAAAAAAAACAGTAAAACCAAGGAGAGGGGATGCACTACTTTTCTTCAGTCTTGAACCAGCTGCTATCCCAGACACGAGCAGTCTCCATGGAGGATGCCCAGTACTTGAAGGTGAGAAGTGGTCAGCAACAAAGTGGATTCACGTTGACTCTTTTGACAAGATCGTTGGGAGTGGTGGGAGTTGCACAGACAATCATGAGAATTGTGAGAGGTGGGCTGCCCTTGGAGAGTGCACCAAGAATAAAGAGTATATGGTAGGAACTCCAGAACTTCCGGGTTACTGTCGGAGGAGCTGTAAGTTGTGTTAGCATCTTTGTTGATCCTTTTTCCCACTCATCATTTTCACTGTTGTATAATTTACCGGCTGTTTGTCTATGTCATTGTACGTCTTTTGAGCTGTTTTTACTATGCCGTTGCAATATTTCATTCTCTTGATGTATTAACCTAACTTTTTGTAGTCGTGTATTCACTCTCCTTAAAGTTAAGAATTTTCTTACAACTTCAAATGCATATATACACAAAAACATTTTATAGCCTTACTATTCGATGCGTTTTTCTTCCAATTGTGAATCTTTTCATTCAATTGTTAATTTGGCAAGAAAACAGGACAGCATAGATCAACACAAAGAGAGAATTGAAGAGAAAAGAAATATCATATATTACAACCTTGTTATATCAAAAACAAGATAGATATCTTTACAGAGAAGATTACTGCTATATATACATTTGTTGACCACTAATTTAGAAACCTCTAACTTCCTCTAACTACCTATCAGACAAATCAATTACATGATACTTATAACTGCCATGATAAACTGCCATGATGTCGCAAACTAACGCTTTGTAAACTGCCTGGTTGCTTGGTTGCTGCATTTTCCTTTGGTTTATTGCAATCATCGGTGGTAGTGTTAACATCCCCCTCAAGTTGAAAGGAGAAAAGAGATTAAGCACTTTCAACTTGGCAAGAAATGCACTAATGTGAGTGAAGAGAGTGACTTGGTAAATAAATCAGCAGGTTGATATGCGGTAGGAATGTGAGCAGCAGTGAGCAAACCCCGAGTGAGTTGGTTGCGAATGAGATGACATCAATCTCAATGTGCTTGGTTCTTTCATGGAAAACAGGATTTGCGGCAATATGTAATGCCGCTTTGTTATCACGAGAATAAAGTGATCGGAGTAAGGTCAAAGACTTGCTCTTTGAGGAGGGCTAAGAGCCAAGTAATTTCACATCCCGTAGTTGCCATAGCACGATATTCGCCTCTGCGAGCTTCGAGACACGTATGTTGTTTCTTGGACTTCCAAGAGATCAATGAATCACCAAGAAGAACACGTATCCGTCACCGACTTTCTTGAAGTGGGACAACTACCCCAATCGAGTCACAATAGGCGATAAGAGTCAAAGTACTAGAAGCAGAGAAAAACAATCCTTGACCAATGGTTCCTTTGAGGTACCGAACTAGCTTAAGAGTGTCATATGTGGTATTCTTGGAGAAGCCAAAAATTGACTTAGTATATGAACAGGATATGATAAATCGAGTCTTGAAATGGTCAAGTAGATAAGTCTACCAATCACTGCGATCGATTTGCATCCCGCATAAAGGTCCTTTGTCTGCACCAAAGTATGATGTTGTTCAAGAGGAATCTTGGAAGGTGTAGCCCCCTCTAGGCCTGTGTCTTTAAGAATATCAAGCACATACTTCCTTTGATGAAGATAAATTCCAGTATTATTGCGAGCAACCTCAATGCCTAGAAAGTATTTTAAAATGCCCAAATCCTTAATGTTGAATGAAGAGTGAAGAAATGCCTTCAAGTCTGAGATAACAGAGGAACTAGAGCCAGTAATAAGCAGGTCATCAACATAGACCAAGACCACCGTAAATGTGGAATCCTTAACAAAAGTGAATAAAGAGTGATCACTTTGAGATTGAAGAAAACCAAATGCCAGAAGAGAAGTTGAAAGTTTATGGAACCATTGCCTAGGAGCCTGTTTAAGACCATACAATGACTTAACTAATTTGCAGACAATAGGGTGAGAAACATCAGGCTGCAATGTTGTAGAAGACCGTAAAGATGATGAATATCCTGGAGGTAGGTCCATAAACACCTCCTCATTAAGATCGCCATGTAAAAAGGCATTGGAAACATCCATTTGAATGATGTCCCAGCCTCGAATGGCAACAAGAGCAAGCAAAGTTCGAACCGTGGTCATCTTGGCAACTGGAGCAAAAGTGTCAAAGAAATCGAGCCCCTCAGTTTGTGTAAACCCTTTGGCCACAAGTCTGGCTTTATACTTGTCCACTGAGCCATCAGGATTGTGCTTGATCCTATAGATCCATTTGCATCCCACAGTTTTCTTATTCGGTGGTAAAGTTTGCAAAATCCAAGTCTTGTTATTCTCCAAGGCTGAATTTCTAGTTCCATAGCCTTGCACCAAAGAGGGTCTTTGACGGCTTGTGCATACGTGTGAGGCTCGAAGTGTGAGAGAGTTTAGCAAGAAAAGAATAATAGCCGAAAGATATATTATCATAAGTAAGAACGAAGAAAGAGCATGAGGGATGACCTTGGCACGTAAGAACTAGAGGTAAGAGAAGATGGTAGTCCGACATAATCCCGAAACTTTCGGCAATACCTTTGTTCTTATAGGTCTAGTAAATGAAGTGGGAGGAGAAGAAGAAGGAGGAGAAGAAGCAATTGTTTGAAAGTCGGAAGCACGAAGAAATAGACTCAGTAGGAAGAGTTGGAGAAGGAGAAATAGAAGAGGAGCAAAAACTCATTTTCATCGAGAGAAATTAGGAGAAGGAAAAGCGGGAAGAGAGGATGAGGAAACAAGAGAAATTTTCTGAAATGGGAATATATTCTCGTAGAAATGAACATCTCTGCTGTACAAAACTTTGTGGTTGGTCAAATCATAAAGCTTATAAGCTTTCTTGCCAAATGGATATCCCGAAAAACACTTGATAGCTCTTGGTTGAAATTTGTCTCTGTTGTGGGCAAGGGTAGAAGCAAAGCATAAGCAACCCAAGACTTTCAAATGAGTGTAGGTAGGAGGCTTGTCAAAAAGTTCATATGGTGTTTTGTAATTTAAGATGGAACTGGGTAATCTGTTGATTAGGTAAGTGGCGGTTTGAATGCAATCCCCCAAAATCTAATAGGAGATGACCTTGAAATCTTAGAGCTCTTGCCATTTCAAGTAAAGTTCTATGTTTTCTCTCGCCCTTCCATTTTGTTGGGGGTTTCATTACAAGAACTTTGTTGTAATATACCATGAGTTTGTAGAAGGGAAGAGACTTCACCATTAAAGAATTCAGATCCATTGTCGGATCTTATTTCCTTAATGGTGGAATGAAACGAGTTTGAATCATGAGAAGAAAGGTCTTAAGATCTTGACAAACTTGTGCTTTGGATTTGAGTAAGAAAGTCCAAGTGGCTCTTGAAAAATCATCTACAATAGTTAAAAAAGAAGAACAACCATCGTATGTCAAATGTCTATATGGCCCCCAAAGATCACAATGAATGATAGCAAAAGCAGTTGTACAATGGGAGGAACTAATAGGAAAAGAAATTCTGGTTTGTCTAGCATAATGACAAATCTCACAAACAGAACTTTTGAATGAAGAATTAACATTGTAGTTGGACAAAAAGGAATGTGTTTAAAAACATGTATAGGCAAATGACCAAACCTCAAATGCCACAAAGAAAAGAAGAATGTGCGGCATTGTTTACAACATGACTTGAAGATGAAACGAAACAGAATTAGACTTGGAGAGGTAGGAGATGTGCCGGTTAAGATAAGTTTGTAGAGACCACCATCGGCTCTACCAATCCCCTTTGCTTCTTCTGGACAAGGTCCTGAATGAGACAATGAGTGGGAGAAAAAATGAGAGCACAATTATTTTCTATAGCAAGTTTGTGACCTGATAAGAGATTAAACTTGAAATGAGGCACATACAAGACATTGTGAAGAACAAGGTCATGAGTCAATTTAATTGATCCTTTATGAGTAATGGAGGCTGTATTTCCAGTAGGAAGGTGTATAGTAGATGATACAGGAACAGGATTAACAAGTAAATCGAAGGATGAAGTAATGTGGTCAGTAGCACCTGTGTCTATAATCCATTCATTTGGTGTAGACTTCTGACTAGCTAAACAAACAGGGAATGCATAACTGTGAGAAATGGCATACTTACCAGATAAATGAGATTCTGGATTGTCCAATACAGTGCTGCTAAGTAGAGTTAAGAGTTGCTGATATTGAGCATTGGTCAAAGAATGAGTAAGAGAATCACTGATAGCAGCATCACAAGTAGCAGGAACAACAACAGCATTAGCAGTAGCATTGATAATAGGAGTTTGAATAGTAGCTTTGCCTTTGCCTTTGTTCTTAGGCATCTTGGAAGGATCAGGTTTGGATCCATAATCTTTATGCCATTCAGGATAGCCATACAAGAAAAAACACCTATCCTTTGTATGTGAATCACCATGACAGTGATCACAAAAGAATTTTCCTCTTTTCTTTACATTGCTCCCATAGTTCCTGACTAAATTGTTGTGTCCTTTAGTAAATAATCTTTGTGGTGACATCATTCACAGTGGCACTATTGCCAAAGCGGTAGTAGTACAAATTCTCGCCTTTCCTCTTGAGCCGAAGAGATACTGACTTTGCTAATTGTGGGCAATGGTGACATCATTAACAATTGACCCCTTGGTCCAGTGAAATTGTCATTCAAGCCCATCAGAAACTGTGTTAGCTTATGCATTTGTTCATATTCTTCATGCTTACTAACTGCTCCACAATTGCAACCACATACACATTGTGGTAATTGAATCAGATTATTCAATTCATCCCAGAGTCCCTTGAATTTTGTAAAGTAAGAATTAATAGACATATTGTCCTGGGTTAAGGAAGCAAGTTGCTGTCGTATTTGAAAAATTTGTGGTGCATTGCTCTGTGAGAAACGTGAGTTCAAATCATCCCAAATTTCCTTAGCATTCTTAATAAACACCACACTTGATCGAATTTCACCAGAAATGGAGTTCAATAACCAAGAAATAAGCATGCTATTGCAACGATTCCAGTGATCAAAGTATTTAGATTTTGACATAGGCTTTTTATGTTGTCCAGTAATCATGCCTATCTTGTTCTTAGCAGTAAGGGCAATTATCATTGATCTCTGCCATGGATTAAAATTTGACTCTGTGAGAATTTCAGTAACAAGTACCATACCTGGATGATCATTGGGATGTAAGTAGAGAGGATGAGAGGAATTGAGTTGGACCAAGGACTCATTCAAATCGTAACCATCAATGTCATCACCAGGATTGGTTGATTCTGAATCATTACTTTCACGCTCATCATCAGCCATGATTGAACAGCACTAATGCAAGAGAAGGCTTAACAAATGTTGAGGATCAGAAAATATTAAACAGATTGCGGAAGATCAATTAACAACATCAGAGTTTAACCTGGCTCTGATACCATGTTAATTTGGCAAGAAAACAGGACAGCATAGATCAACACAAAGAGAGAATTGAAGAGAAAAGAAATATCATATATTACAACCTTGTTATATCAAAAACAAGATAGATATCTTTACAGAGAAGATTACTGCTATATATACATTTGTTGACCACTAATTTAGAAACCTCTAACTTCCTCTAACTACCTATCAGACAAATCAATTACATGATACTTATAACTGCCATGATAAACTGCCATGATGTCAGCAAACTAACTGCTTTGTAAACTGCCTGGTTGCTTGGTTGCTGCATTTTCCTTTGGTTTATTGCAATCATCAGTGGTAGTGTTAACATCAATATTCTTGTATTGTATTCATGTATTGGTGAATTTTGGGACTTTCTAGTGCTGCCCCAAACGTAATCTCTCTCTCTCTCTCTCTCTCTCTCTCTCTCTCTCTCTCTCTCACACACACACACACACACACACACACACACATATGTATGGTTAGGAGAATGCATATGCATTTTGGGACTTCCTAGTGCTGCAACACATCTGTTTTCGTTTTGAGACGTTTCTACTTCCGTAATAGCTAGCGTTCACCATCTAAGATGGTTTTCTGCTTTGTGGAATGCTTATAAAAAATATTGCAGCAATCAAACACCTGTTTCTGCAGGAGCAAGTATTGCATTATAGTGTTGTATAGTTAGTTCATCATCTTTGAGAATCAAACAAAAAAAATACTCTATACATTCATGTAGCAATTAATAGGAATAATTGAGGGTCGGTTCCCTTTGCGATTTTCAATTGCTTTAGGTCATTATTTTTGTTTTCAACCGCTTAAGTTCATTTTAAGTGATAAATTGACCAATTATTTTAAAATTGCCCCCATAACAACTTAAACAATGTTTTAAGCATTGTCTTTCTTTTAATTTTCTATTGTAAATTTTCCCTCTCATTCCAATTATTGTCTATGTTGCTACAATCTTCATCTCTCTCAGTTTTTTTTATGCCTAGTTCATCATAAAAAAACAAGATCATTATAATTTTTAAAATTATTTTAATTCTTTGTGTCTTTATTTTATCAATAATGTTCCCAATGCTGGCACAACGAAATGGGGAAATGAATTTTAGCATCATCCCGATGTGGAAATTTAAAAGAAAATGACAACTTTTTTAGAAGTGTCTTGAAGAGTTCATTTAATTTTGGGTTAATTACACCATTAGTCCCTTGACTATTAGCTTTTTTACGATTAGTCCCTTAACAATTTTTTTTTAAAATTTTAGTCCTTAGAGTATCAAAAAGTCACGCGGCTAGTCCTTTTGATGGATGTCGTTAGTAAAATTCTGTCAAGTGACCCATGTGTGTTGTACATGCCATTTTTCAAGGGTATTATGAAAAATTTATAATAAATAATTAAACAATAAAAAATTACGAACACAACCTTTCTCTCTCTCTCACACATACACATAGACACACCAAATCATCGTTTAACACCCATTTAACAACCATCACTCTCTCTCTTTCTCTTAAACACACACACGCATACAGAGAGATCATGGAGGCATATACATTGCTTTAATTAGCCATACTCCTGGTCTTGATTTGCCTATATCCAGCCATCCAAAAACTCTCCCAAAAAAGCCCAATCCAAAAATTGATCCACAGCTCAAGCCCACCGCCACTTCATCCAATTGGCCTAATTACTTTCCAAGACTCGATCCACCCGCAACCGCGCCACCTCCGACAAGCTAGCAAAAGACGCTGCCGCGAAAGCAAACAACGCCATTAGTATCAACCCCAACGACGCTGCGGTCCATATCGTCAAGGAACTGATGCTCAACCTCATGGGCCACAAGGCCTCCGCTCTTAGATTGATCGACAAAGCGCTGGCTTCGCCTACGGGAAGATCGCTGGCAACTAAGGAGCGTACGGACGCATTATTGAAGAGGCTGAGTTACAGGTTGGGTTGAATCGGAAGCGGCGGGTTGACTCGGCGGTGTTGGACCTGGTTGAATTAGTGAGGTTGAATCCAGAGAATTCGAAGGGGTTTTGTTTGGTGAGTCCAGAGAATTTGATTCTCTGTGCCAGTGGTGCTCTGGTCAGTTTCTTAAACGCCAAATTGGGTTTTGAGGTTGTTGGAGTGGAGGGAGATAAGGGTGGGGATTTTGAAAATAAGGTGGGTTTTGGAGGGCAAAATGGTCTTTGACCAGAACTGGTTGGGGATTAAGGTTTGAAAAATTGGTGAAAAAGACGATAAGTGAAATTTCAATTTTGCCTTTACTCAAATGCACGTGGGAGGCACATGAGTTACTTAACGAAATTTTACTAACGACATCCATCAAAAGGACTAGCCGTGTGACTTTTTGATACTTTAGGAATTGAAATTTGAAAAAAAATTATTAAGAGACTAATCGTGGAATAGCTAATAGTCAAGGGACTAATGGTGTAATTAACCCTTTAATCTTTAATTCTCTAATATTCACAGCATATTGTGTATTGGAAATAAAAGTTGTCCATCGCGATTCATGAAAATATTACTTTTTTTAGTACAATTTTGTGCATCGCGATGCACACTTTTGATGCATTGCAAGTGTAATGTTGTTCATTAGTACTGTTTTGTGCATCGCGATGCACAAAAACAGTACTTTTTTAGTACAATTTTGTGTATTACGATGCACACTTTGATGCATCGCAAGTGTAATGTTGTGCTTTAGTACTGTTTTATGCATCGCGATGCAAGTGTAATATTGTGCATCGTGATGCATAAAAACAGTACTTTTTAGTAAAACACTTTGATGAAAAAAACAGTTACGCTGATGACAAAGTTGTAAATAAAATAGAAGTTAGTTAGTCAGTCATTGTTAACTGATGACAAAGTTGTAAATAGAATAAAAGTTAGTTAGTCAGACATTGTGTTAGCTGATGGTAAAGTTGTAAATTTAATAGAAGTTAGTCTGTCAGTTATTGTTTAGTGGAGTACAATTGTTTGAGGGTTAGTCAATTAAAGTGTGGTGCAATAATTTGTGTATCGCGATGCATCAATTTGTGAATCGCGATGCATAGCGTATCTGTTCCGGGCTTTTTTAAGGGTATAGACGACATTTCGTAGTAAAATTGTTATTTTCAGTTTAAAAACAATTATAAAAGACTAAAACGGTTAAAAATTTATTAAAAAATACCGACACGAATTTGGCCCCAATTAATATATGCTTGGGCCATTTGAGATGTCATCCGGTGGCTCTTATTATGGGGTCCTCTTATTCTTGTCATTTTGTGAAGCCCTTGGACATTCTCCTCACAGCAATACAAACAAGTGAAAGAGATTGATGGAGCATAATCTACCTTCACTTCACCTTGTTTTGTTGGTGGACCCACATTAAGATTCCCATCCATCATATGTCAAGAGAATGGGTAAAAACAAAAAGAAGCAGCAGCAACAGAGTGGTCCTTCCCTTCCCTTCCCTTCCCTTCCATCTTATTGTTGTTATACAGTAGATAGATAGATAGATAGAAAGATAGGATGTCTTCTTTGCATATATGAGCAATAATGGAAGCATAGAGTGCCAGTGAAAAAAATTGATTAGTCTTTGCAAAGTCTTTATCGGCAGTCCCCAATAATTGGCCTCATTTTTGTAGGCTATGGGGAACTGAACGTTTTGCCTTTTATATTGGCTCCCACTGATACAAACACTTTCAACTACTCATTTATCACATACTCTATCTCGTCGCGTACGGTCTTTTGTAACCCATCCATTTGCATCTTATTTGGCTGCATAGTCAGCTTGTACCACGTTAAAAAAAAATTGGGGAAAATACCGAGTGTTAAAAAGTGATATCCCCGTCATTTCTGTCACCACATGATCACAAACAATTTTCAAGCAACTCACGGAATGAGCAAATAAGCAAACTTGCTGATATAGAAAGTAAGGTTGTTAATCTCTTAACATAAGATTGCTAAATTGATGTATTTTGATTTGGGGGTGATAAGAATGATGTGATATCATCGGTCCACTTGAAAAATTCACTCAATGTCCACTCGATAAGTTGGAATGAAGTTTTATTTATTTATTTATTATTATTTTAAAGATACCACAATTAGTTTAGTTATACATGATATTTTCTAGAAACACTTGAAGAATTGACAATAACTTGATGCTAAAATGTGATATAATTAGAGTGGAATCCAACATGATAAATTAAAGTGGTCTAAACCAAAAGGGAAAAAACCAGATGGGGTATTGAATGGTAAAGGAGAAGAAGAAAGAGTGTCATAAACAAAACAAAAGCTAAAAACTGGATTCCCTTAAACTTAACGCAATGTATTATACAAATAATTAAGACAGCAACATATATATATATAATCACGTGCTATTTCACTTGTGACAACCAAATGAATGACAACCTTAATACTTGCTCTCTCTCTCTCTCTCTCTCTCTCTCTCTCTCTCTATATATATATATATATATATATATATATATGTGAATATTTAATGGCTATTTTTTTATTTAATTATCAATGGTTATTCTCATTATCAATCATTGGATCAAAAATTAAATCTCAATCTTTAATTTTTGATCCAATGATTGATAATGAGAGTAACCATTAATGATTAAATAAAAAAGTAACCATTAAATACTCCTCCATAAGATTTTTGTCATCTTTACGACTCTAAGCAGGCAAGCAAGTGTGACACAAACAAATTTGACACGCACTAAGCATATAAATCGAGCTTTAATTTACCAATGCACTTGGCATTGGCTCCTAGCTAGTTAAATATTTACATGATCGATTTTTGTGAACGGATAAGCATCTCTTGTAAAGCAAATCAAATCGGTACGGGTCAAAGTAGTGGATTCTTAATTTGCTAGCTTTACTCGGAGAAAATCAGTGCAAAATAATTAAACAAACAATAAAGATAGATAGAGTAGAATAAAAAGGATAATTCCTTGAGGCTAATTAATTAAGTTGTTCCAAGATCAAATCATACTACTGTATTAATAATAATAATAATTATATGCCTCCTTTCAGATTCCCGCCTCGCCTCCCAAATATTTCTTTCACATTAAACAAACAAATCAGAATCTTCAGTTATAAACAAACAACATTCTTTCTTTCTTTCTTTCATAGACAAAATAACAAAGAAAGAGAATAACATTGCTAAAGTTTTGTTACTCTAATAAGTAGTACTGTCTATTCTTAAAATTTTATTATGAAATAAAAAAAGAGAGAGAGAAAGATAAGAGATTGACAACTTAAAAGAATGGTTTTTTTTGCTTACCCTGTTTTTTGCGAAGAGTTGTCGATCAAGAAGTTTTTTTTAGAGTAAAGACTAATTTCAAACATTATTCGTTATTCAGTAGCTTATTGGATTACTGAATAAAATTACTTTTATAATAATTTAAAATTCACTATAGTTAGTATTAGGTACTAACTAGTATAATGATGAGTAATCTAATAGACTAGTATTTTTAATGAGTAGAATGGATGAGTTAGTAGACCCTGGTCCCTATAGATGATTAGACAGGATTAAAGAGACGTCAAAAAAAAGATTTATCTTTTGATCTAGTTTCAGGGAGGTAAAGGCACAAAAATTGGCTTTTCAATTTCTTTAACATAAAAAATGCCATCACAATGTTGTAAAATAATGAGAATAAAAATGTGGGGTACAGAGGGAAAGAAATGAAAAGATTTAGAGTGGGAGGGGGGCCCTTTTGAGGAACTTAAAAGAGGGGAAGGAGCTCATAAATATAAATATGATGCGATGGAGGGGAGGGGAAGGGACGGTGCTGTGAATGTGATTCTATGAAAGACATTTTTGCACAAATCCAGAGAAAGAAAGAATCCAAAAGGGAAAGGTAGAGAGTATTTAGTATTTACAACAACACAGCCCCCTAAAGCAGGCAATTTTTTTTGGATTTTTTTAAATTTTATCGGTTGTGCACATTAAATACATCAAATCCCTTTCTAGCATTTATATGTGTGTTGATTTGAGCAGTTATTCCACCAAGATCTACCAATATCAATCCAGCATTTAAGTTTTTATTGGGTGTAAAGTGTAAACAACAAAGAAGCTAAAAGAGAAAGAAGGAAAGAAAATCAAAGAATGGAGGTGGGTCAGTTGCAGAGAAGGTTTGTTGAATACACAGCTTCCCTGTTTAATGAGGTAATGACATCCCCAAAAAAATATGAACATTTGTCATTTGGGTTTACGTTGTTTTGTCTTTTATCTGTGTGTGTGTGTGTATTTGTGGGTTGGTATTGATTGATTTTGGTGTTTGGTTGAAGGGATTCTTGGATGCACAGTTTACACAGCTGCAGCAGCTGCAAGATGAGAGCAACCCAGATTTTGTGGTTGAAGTGGTCTCTCTCTTCTTTGAAGATTCTGAAAAGCTTCTCAATGATCTTACCAGAGCTATGTGAGGATCTGTCATTCTCTCCCTCCTCCTCCTCTCTGTGTGTGTGTGTGTGTGTGTGAAATAACATCCTTCCTGTTTTTAATGGTTGCCCTTTTTTATCTGTTTATGCAGAGATCAGAAAAATGTAGATTTTAAAAAGGTTGATGCCCATGTTCACCAGTTGAAAGGTAGCAGCTCCAGGTAGACATTCCTCCTTTTCTCTTTGCACACACACATACACACAAGGATCCATTTTGGCTTTTTGGGTCTAAAAGGTCCTATTTGGCATTTCTGTGATCTGTTGCAAGTCTCCTTAAATGTTTTTTATTGAGATTTGAGACTCATGTTTCACATTGTGATGCTGATTATCTTCATTTCACACACCACAAGGAAACGTAGAAAAGTATATTTGATTCATGAACCCATTACAAGAAATATATGATTTTGCAGCATTGGTGCTCAGAGAGTTAAAAATGCCTGCATTGCTTTTCGCAACTTCTGCGATGAACAGAACATTGAAGGGTGAGAACTAACTTTATCATGCATGCTCGTATTCTGTTTTATTAATAAAAGTCAAACTTGTTTCGGCAATGGTTGTTTAGACTAATCAAGATGGCGTTGGGTTCATATACATATATATGTATAGGTGCTTGAGATGTCTGCAACACGTAAAGCAAGAGTACTTACTTGTGAAGAACAAGTTTGAAACCTTATTCACGGTGAGTACAACAATCTAGTTATCCAAACTCTTTAAGGATACAGACTTTTAAAAATTTTGCATTGAAATGCACCTAGTGACGCTGGAACAACTCGGCATCAGCATAAAAAAAGTTCATTTAATTCTCAAAAAGGATCCATAAATTGGGCCTTGGTTGCCTCACACGTCTCGGGAGTTTAAAACCAATCTCTTCAATTGGTTAGGTGTCGTAATCCCTTGATGGTACTCGGTATCATTTTATTTTTGGGTGCCGAATTTAATTTTATGTACGAGTCTACGATTGACTTCTGTTGCCCCCTCCTCTTTTATGTTGTTTTTGTTGTGTTGCAGCTGGAGCAGCAAATCATGCAAGCTGGTGGGGCAGTTCCCATGGTGGGATGAATGGTCCTCAGATGTCCAGAATATAGAAAATCAAGTATAAGTAGGTTTTGTGTGTGTGTGTGTGTGTGTGTGTGTTGGGGAACCCTTTGATTTGGTACAAGGGGTCTGTTAGCTACTGGGCTTTTGCTTGTATGAATTCTTATGAAGGAGAGGGCAGATATGCCCTTTTAGTTTGTGAGTACCTCGTAATATTTTGAACTTGGAGGCTTCTTGAAACTTGTATGGATTTCCAAATTTTGACTGCAGTTTCAGTTTTTATGGATACCTTAATTCCAATGTGGATTATAAAAGCCTACTACTGCTGGATTGATTTTCCAATTTCAGCAGTTTCAGTTTTTCTTTTTCTATTCTTAAGAAATAGCTGTATTCCATGTTGAACACTGTTGGCCATAATTAAGATTGGTGAGAGCTGTATGTACATATATGCGCTTAGAGTGGAGTAACAAACAGGGACCCCCCCCCCCTCCCAAATTTTGATGCTTGTGTAAAAAATGTATTAGATCCATGAGAACCCATGCAAGTCGATAGTGTTTGCACATTCACAATCTCGCAAAAAGGGCTATAAATAACCCGACCTCAAGCATCATGACTCTATCCTAGCAACAACATATCATAGAGCTCGATTCACTAACTATTTGAGTTGAGCTAGCTCGATAAAAAACGTGCTAAAATATACTACTCATAAATGATATAACAGATGCTTATATCAAATATGGATGGTGAAGTTGAAATTTTTTTTTAGATTGTAGGTATAATTTTTAATGTAAACTCTTTGTCCGGAAGGGAGTAATAATCAAGCTTCTTCGTGTCGAGTTGAGCTGTAGCTGGGCTCGTTTGAGCTTGATATCTTGTTTCAATCCTAACATGAATTGAGCTGAGTTGAGCTTTACATGAGTATGAGTAGAGCTGGAGTCAAGCTCAAGCTGGCTTGGTTCTTTGAACACACATACACACACAGTATCAAATTCAATGTACAATGCCTCCTAATGATGTTGTAGTCCATGGTACAGACAGAACAGAACAGAACAGAGGTAGCTCTCAATTGGGCTAGAAGATCTGATTCCGTTAGATCAATGATAGATTTTTGTGGTTGTCAGCTGCTAAAGAGTCGAAAGAGGGCGGAACATGCAAGAATTAAAGTAATAAAATAGCCATCTTGTCCATTATTTCAACTATAGCTTGACGGAATTCTATTAATCTATTCATCTTCAAACGTGTCGCTCATTCTTTAAATTATCTTGACAACCAGCCAATACATTTTGAAGCCACATTTAATGTTAATGAAGATCGATAACCACAAATGATTATTAGTCAACTAAGTATGGGATTGGTTGGTTTGTGAAATCACAACCAAAAGCTTAATTTGGCCGGTGCAAGAAAATTTAGTTGCATATGACTTTTACATCTTAAATAATTTCGAATTTTTTCTTAACGATGCGTGAGAAAGGATCAGACCCACACGCACTTTAGGATGTGTTTACATTCAACTATATATGTTTGATATATCTATTTAGATGTTTCATATATGGCCGTCGTGTCCTCGTGTTTGACTCCACATGTCATTTCGACTTTTGATACGCGTCTCTGTCGACAAGTCATAGCTGTTACTGTAAAATCATTGAAATTTGAAAAGCATAAGAGTGGCATGGGATAAATGTTTCTTGTTTCTCTTTCTTCTTTCTTTGTATTGCTCTTTTCTGTAACTATGTTACACAGAAATCTTGGAAGCTCCTATTGAAAAAGTGGGTATGTATCAGCAATTTGTATTCCTCAAATTTAGGAATACAAATGCATAACTGTATCTAAACAACAAGAAGAAAATCTAAGGGGGCAAAAAGGCAAAGAAATCAATACCTATTTGTGAGGAATATACAGTATAAATTACCCATGCCTGCTTTCAGTTTTACTTGGTGGTGTGCTCCAAATTCTTTTCTGATCGTAAAAGCTTCCAACTATGGCTGATTGTTTCTCATCGCCAAGTTGATTTGCAAAAAGTTCGTAATATGCCAAATTGTCCAAATTTTCCAATACCTTTACTGATTTTCCTTGTTTCTTATCGATAGTGATTTGTCCATCTTCTGATAGAAGTCCAGTCGCAAAGACTTTGATAGGCTTGACTTGAAAGGTTGAATTCAAAATGGAATGATCACCGGCTACAATAACCGAACCAAGAATTTCTCCCAGGAACGTATCCTGCATTATGTAAAACTCAAGAACAAGGAACTAAAAAAAGTACTGAATCAGGAAGCCATAAAGTAGATTCTAAACATACCAAATGCTGATATCTGTGATGCTTTTGTTGCAAGTGTTGTAACCTCGTCAGCAAACGTCCAGCAAACAGAGCTTCAGGTGTCTTGGTCCCAAGATACAACCTTTCTAGAATCTTAGGAAAAATGCTGACTTTTCGTTGCATGGCAAGGGGGATGAGGGTGATGTTAAGTTTCGAGTCGAATACTGTCTTTGCAGCCAAAGGGTCAAGAAACATGTTGATTTCAGCATACTTATTCGAAGGAACGTTGATGACATTTCCTGTATCTGTGTTGTTATCGTAATTGATGTGGCCCCCAACTACAAACACATCCTGAACTCGGATTTGAATATTCATTACTTGGAGATGAAGCTATACATGAATAACCTTAAAAAGATTGCAGATACTACAATTATCAAATGTGCCCTAGTTTCTGACCTGAATAAATGAGCTTGTTTTATTGTCTGAAAGAATGATCTTGGCTATAGTTGTCAGGGGCCCATTTGTCAGAATGGTAACCTTAGAGCCTGGATCGAGAGATTTTTTTACAGATTGCCATACTTCTAGTGCATGGGATTGTCGAAGTTCAGGGAATTCAGTATTCCGAGGAGCTCCAAATTCTACAGAATTCTCTGCGGTATACCTGCATATAGAATATCAGTCTACCAAGTAGCTTTATGTAATATGTATAGCACTAGAATAAGTGAAAGTGAGCAACTTACGTGAATGGAACTTGAATCAAACCTTACACTCTAAAGTTGCAATTCTAAACAGCAGAATTAAGTAACATTCATAAGTACCTTCTTGGGCTCCGTGGCAAATCACGGGCAAGTCCAAAAAGAGTATCCGAGTCCAGAAAACCACCAGCACCATGTGGCATAGCCTTGGTGTATTTGCAATATCCAACATTAGTGTCAGTGGCATCTGACTGGTTCAAACCAAATACATCCCCTAGTCCAACCAGAATGTCATCACGACCCATCATATGCAGCAAATCATATACGACATCTATAGTAGCTGGATTTGCCCACCCTGTTGGAGTTATCAATATTGCCTTGATCAAAGGAGAGAGAATGAAAATTAGAACCATGTTTCCTTGAGATTGGTAGATTGAATATGGAATTTTAGATGGGCTTATAACCATGTTACCTTAAGATTGATTGTCTCCACTGGTAATTTGAGGAGATAAAGAAGAGCCAGAAAATCTCCCGCACTCATGTCCATGTCAAACACAACATCCTTCCCGAGTTTCTTCCCTCCAAAATCGGGTTTGTAATGAACCTCTTTATAGTAAGGAAATTGCTTTGTAAAATTGAACCTGCCGGCATTTTCAGGCAGGTTAAGAACCTGTAACCCATACAGAATATAGTATTATTGTTTAACTAGTGCATGACTTGATAAGAACTTAATGTACAAGTACAACCATAACTTTGAGCATAAAATCACTTACGAAGGTGTTTTACTTTTATTTATCTCAAATAATTTGGGCATGCAAACAGTCAAAATAAGGCGATATATTGTACAAGTCAAATTCAGAGTTGTGCTTTGAAGGGAGAGCAACTTTAGATGAACTCACTTTTAAGAAATTGTTGAAGAATTCTCTATCCAATGAGCTTCGTTTGTTACGATTAGGTTTTGCCCTTGTAGCGACTAGTACACAAACAGACTCTGATCCAGTCACTTCCTTTGTATAACCATCCTGATCATAAAGCTTTTGATTTAGAAGACAGGAGAATGTTAAGTCCTTAATGTATACTTGTGATTTACTAGACTCAAGTCAATCTTTGTCAAAATTACTCGGGGTTGGCTAACATTTTTTCAGTAATATTAAGAGATAAAAAGGAAAAGAGCTCAACTATTGTGGAGTCCATAGTTTTTAAGTTAAGAGATTAAATGTTTCAATGGAAGTACGAAATTACCTGACATCTTCCTTCCCCATTCTTGCCAATGCAATATGGATCACGAATGCCAGTCTGAACATGGCCGCTATGAACTCCATTCTTCTTTAAGTTGAACTTGGGAACTTTGAGACCATCAAAGAGTGGATTCGAGCCATCAGATATCCCATAAGGTTTGTTCGAAGTAACAACAGTTATATTTATATATTCCATTTCAGCAAAGTCATTTTCCCCCTCAGGTTTGTGCAAATTTTGCATAATTGAAGTGGCTACACCAGATGTAAATGAATCCCACATAAAATAACTCTGTCAAAAAGGAGAGTTCATCAACATTGTAACCGAAACCAGGAATAAATACCTTCAATTTCAAATGAGACATTTGTGCAACTCAAGGCGTTCAGATTTCTTACAGTATAGAATTGGTCATTAAACCAAGTATCACGTGCCATTTTCAAGGACTTGAAGACGTATTGTGCCTCAAATGTTTGCTGATTTTGCTCAAATGCCTTGAAAAAGTTTTCTGTTATGGGGATGGTGTTTGTCGCATCCAGGGGAACAAGGGTAACAGGAATCCCAGAATGAATAACCTACCAGATGAGCAATATTATGAAATTTTAAGATTTCTGTGTACTCATTATATCCTAATCAAGACACTTCGCCTAGTCTGGATAACAAAGTTAGATGTTTATCCGGATTTTGCATTTCAATTCTATATTCCTTATACATGAGAATGACTGCAGAAACATGCACATTATCTCATACCTGGTATGCAGCAAAAGGATCCCCGAAGATATTGAACTCTGCATAAGGATTGCTTCTGAAGCCTGTAAACAAATTACCACGATCACCACACTGCTGAGGCTGGCAAGTCAAGCTGCTATTTTTGGGACAACAACCAGTTGGGTTCTTCGATCTCACACCACCACCCATTACATAAATATGCTCAACATTTTTCTTTAAGTGTGGATTATTCATAAGGAAAATAGCAAAATTTGTATGCGCCCCAATGATGAAAACAGTGGTGGGACCAGCAGATACTTTCTCGATCATTACTTGCTGTGCAGTAGGCTGTCGAAGAGGAGAATATTTCCTGCTCCCCTGGTTATACCATGATAAAATCCCAAAGTATGTAAGTAAAATGAACAGACTGAACCATGACTAACCTAGCCCCTTTGGAGACCACAGGAAGCAGGAGTTTGATGTTCATATTAGCAAGAACCATAGCTCTTCATATATTCCATAAATTCTACTAATAAGTGAAAAAATTTGGTTCAAAATCAAATTGATGATACCTGGGGAAGAAAGCTTTTACGATAGCCAAAATTTGTATCAATATCTAATCTTCCTCCAGCTCCCACAGGAATAGATTGCCTATATCGACAAGGTCCTGCAGTGCCCCTCCCCTGAAAATTATTACTCCTTTATACATGTAAATATCACAAAAGAAGAATACTGAGAACGATCATCAAACAAAGTAAGAGCGAAATTAGACAATCCCCAAGAGGGAATTATGATTAATGTTCTTTCTTTGTACCTGGTCTATAATTGGGAGATATCCACCAACATTCGCTTGTATTTTACCATCTTCAAGTATTCCACCTTCACCACCAACACCAACGGCAATGTCATCCCGGCCCATCATGTAAAGAACATCGTATACTTGATTCACGGCATGCCCTGCGTTGGTCCATGCATTCGTGTTTATAGTTACTGCCTATACAGCAAATAGTATCCCAAATCAAAATCTTGTGGAATCAAATGATAAACACTGGTGCTTACAAAACTAACTCATTTATTTGAAAATTTTACAAATTTCTAAAACTAAAATGTAATCTTTCAAAATTGAAGGGGATCAATTAACCCTGTTTAGGCCTTTACCCTTAAGGTGGCTTCACCACTGTTTACAAATTCACACGTATATCTCAAATGTAATAATTTCAAGGAAGTTAAAGATAATAAAAATTTTGTAAAGCGCTTGTTTACTTTTTTAAAAGCCTAACATAACTTGAATAATTTTGCTTACGGGAAAAATAAAATAGCCTGAGTTTAATACTTTTCACGTCAAAAAATAAAAGAAATTATATCTTAGGAACCGATCGAGATGAATCCAAACTTCCTTGGTAACTCCAGAAAGTAACTTAAATTACTAAAAAAGTAAAAGAAATATTACAATTTAATGGTTAAAGTTGAACCATAAGTTGAGCTAAGTTCTAAGTATCTGTTTCAACTTCAAGGGATGCAATTTAAATTATTATTCCCTCCAAAGTTGCTCATTATTGGTAGAGTTTATGCAAAACCATTCCTAACATTTTATAGGCCCGGGAAAAAGTTAAAAGAAGGGCCCTAATTTAATTATTAAATATTAATCTCATGTATTTTTTTATTTAATTTTTAGAGAGACAAAAATAATTTTTGCTATCAGTACAATTTCAATAATGGGTTCCTACTGAGCTGAAATTAAATTTGGGGAAACATTATTATCTAGAAAACTGAACAATTTCTTACCGAATTTCAGCCTCTTAAAGTAAAAAAAAACTCAATTACTCAAATCAACAATCATCGTAAGAATAATTTGAGATTTCTTGTTGCTTCGTACTTTTATTTCATGATTCTTTTATCACTCACTCAGAGCTATGATCTCAAATTAGTAATTAACTAAATTGAAAATTCAATGTAACTATGTAAGATGTGAACAAACTATCAAACTCAAAAGTCTCAACAAACAATTGAACAAACATAATTCAAAATTTAACAAATAAATAAAGTCAATGTCACTTTCAATTTTTAAAAAACAAAAATATTATTAAAAAAATAATTAATAATGTAACAAATAAACAAAGTCTCAACAAACAATTGAACTAACATAATTCAAAATAACAACAAAAGCTTTGAGTTTGGGCCTCAATTCAAGAAATTTGCATACTATTTTTGGTTTACATATATACAAATACTACAACAGTAAAAAAATTTTTGGGCCCTGGACGGGTGCCCAGCCTGCCCACCCCTTGGGCCGGCCCTGAGTTTATGATCAAAATTTGGTCAAATTATAAAGTTTGTTGATAATGAACTTTACGAAATTCATAAACCTCCAACTATAAAGGTTCCGGATCCAAGTTATATTTTGATTTTTTAAAAAGTTAAATTAACTTATTTAAAAAAAAATTGATGTAAATTTACTGGTTTTTTAAAAAATTATAAAACATGAGATTTATAATACCTTTAGTAGAATTGACAAAGGTTATCGTTTAATCTCTACACTTAAATAATACATACTCCCTCTGTTTCTTAATAAGTGTCTTGTTTTAAATAAAAATTACATATATTTTTTACATTATAAAACTCGTAATTCGCAATAGAAATTGAATATAATTCTTTCGTCCCAATAATAAGTGTTACTAGTTTATACTCGTAAATATGAATAAAATAAATATATATTTTGAAATAAAAGAATAATTAAATAACAACCTCAAAATGGTGCAATATACTTTTCAAATTAACTTTAAAAAGTCAGTAATTATTTTTTTTTTTTTCCTTTTTTAGGAGGAAGGGGGTATTATTTTAAGAGGGATAAAAAATGGAAAGCTTATCATGCTCTAAAAGCAAAGCCGAGTCAACTCAATGATTAATCCAGACATGATTACTCTTAGTTAGCACATTTGACCGAGTTTAGAAACTGACTGTCAACAAATTTCCCGGCTACTTGAACAGAAACCAAAAAACTTAAACAAAAATTATTCCGAGTTGACTCAGCACCAAATTTTGCAGTCCAAAGCGTGATCGATTTTGCCAATAATAATAAACCAACAAACAATGCTGATGTAAACATGAACAAATGTTCATAAAAGTTTAAAATGAGTAGTATATAAAGTATCATGTACAATATACGAGAAAAATCAAACCTGTAAATCGAATTCGGAGCGATTAAGCTTCAAGAGGTACAACAGAGCGAATAAATCATCGGTATCAACGTCGGTGTCCAAAAGAATCCGATGAGGTCGCCGGAGACCTTGTGCAGAGTAAACTAGAGAAGCAGCTACGGCAAGTAGTACAGCTATAGCTATAGATATACAGTATGGCTGTAACAGCATTTTCGGTGTTTGTACGTGAGAATCGAGAAAGTTGAGGTTCCGTTTTCGTTTTCGAAGAGCCTGAAGCGGGTAAATCAATGGCGGTCCTGTAAAAGCAGCCATGAATGATCACGGAGGAGAAACAATTAGCGAAAAGCAAATTGAGATTACATATATAGAATCATGAATATGAAATACTCCGAGTAATCTCAATTAGCGAAAAGCAAATTGATATTACAGAGAATCATGAATAGGAAACTTAATGAACATACAATGCATAATTATGTGATGTACTCTTTGTGTTGTATTGGTATAATCAACTCACGCAATTGAAATTGTTTAAGGACAGAGTGAAGGAGAAGGAAGGAAACGGAAAACAGAGGAAGCAAGTGTGTGTGTGTGTGTGTGTGTGTGTCTGTGTGTGTCTGTGTGTGTGTTTTAGGGAGGGAGGGCGGGAGATGTGAGGTCAAAATTGAAGGGAGAAGCAACTCGTGAAGGAGGCGTGAGAACCGGCGGGAGAGCAGAGGAGAATGTTTAGGAGAGAGGAGCGTCAGTAACGGCGTAAGAGGAGGCAAGAAAATGAAGATTCAGTCTCATAATTTTCTTTTCATTCCTTTCCTCCAAATTTTATTGCATTATTAGATTCTGACTTTCTATTTTAAAAGCATAGGTTATTCCATGGGATAGCTACGCTCAATCATTACGATAATGTTTGTAGGGTAACCCTTTCAATATTACTTCCTTCGTTTACGCAAAAAATTCACTTTTTATTTTTAAAAGTCAACATCTAACTAAATCAGATCAATTATTTTCACATTTTACTTATGTTTTCATCAATTACAAACTACATTAACAATACTATAGATTACAACTTTCATAACTTTGGAAAAATAAATAAATTTATATAAATTATCGGTCAAACTGTAATTAAGTTGACAAGAAAAATCAAAAGTAAACTTTTTGCCTAGAACGGAGGAAGTATTAGACTACCACGCACATTAATCATATATTAATATTTGATGTGGTATACGTAATTAATAATTTAAGTTTAATTGAACAATATTTTTACATGGCAAAACATAAGTAAAGTATTACAATGACATACTATGTTTTCCTATAATAAAGACACTGGTTGAGCAAGAAACAAAGTGGGAACGCATAATTGTATGTGCCATATTATTGGTGTGTATTTGTATGGACTAGAATTTGGTATTGTTTGAAAATATGGGTTTTTTTTGTGTGTTTTTAATTTTTTTCATATTTTTTATTTAAAATTAAAAAATAATAATAAAACAATAAAAATTGGTAGAGACCGTTAAAGTCCTCGTGATTCGATTCTCCTCAAAACGAGAATTTTAGACTCGAAGTTTTGATCCCAAAGATACTTTCTAAAAAAAAAAAGGGTTATTATACCATTAGTCCTTTAATTATGAATTTTTTACGATTAGTCCCTTAAGAAATTTTTTTAATTTCAATCTCAAGAGTTTCAAAAAGTCACGCAACTAGTCCTTTTGATGGATGCCGTTAGAAAAATTCCGTTAAGTCAATCATGTGCAGTGCAAATGCCATTTTTCAAGGGTATTATGAGAAATTCCTAGAGGGGCCCAAACTTTTTCTTGCTCTCTCTCTAAATTTAATGACTCTCGCTCTCTGTGTTCGCAAACTTAAGATAAGATTGATGCTACCTGCGACGTTCTCTATGTACTTCCTCCGGTCGTCTTCTCCGTTCATCTTCTTAGGTGCCGTCATCTCCCACCGATACGAAGGACAACTTCTTCCCTCGCCATTGTCAAATCAAAACCTTCATCAGCCTTGTGCCGCACAGCAAAACACCAGTAGTAGCAAGCTCTCGCCGCCCTCTCAATCCCGTCGTACACTCACCCTCAACTCCATTCACTTTGGCCAGCGACCTCGCATTAGCACCAGCAAACATAATCCCATGCGCCGCTGCCATCCCCAAACAGCATCTAGTGCTCAACTTCTCTCCTCTGCGCGCTTCAATTTCTCGTTAGGGCTTGAAATTTTGGGCAAGAAACAGCTACGGCATCATTAATCTCACTCTCATAATCCCTCTCTCTCTTAATAAATTAAAAAAATCCTCCAGCTTCGGAGCTTGCTGGTGGTCGATATGGGAATCGAGATAGGTTGGGTAAATCGGCGAATCGATTTCTTTCACCTGATTATCTCCTTCTGTAAACATGCTTTGAAGCCTTCAATTTTGGAGAAGTAAAAAACTAGGGTTTTATTGGCTTTCGGAGAGAGTTAGATTTAGTGATTTGTGGGATAAGTTGACGGAACAGTCACTGGGTGGGGAGGGGGAAGACAGAGACAGGAAATGTTCGATTTCTTAAGTTTTTTATATGACCAATTAGAGTAATACTTAGTAATCCTAATTAAATTAACACTAATATTAAATATCATAATTACTTGAGTTAAATGATTAATGTTTTTAGTTAGATTAAGATAAAAATTTGTTTATTCAAATAAAAAATGATAAAAATTTGTTATAATTAAATTCCTCTAGGAATTTCCATAATACCTTTGAAAAATGGCATGTGCAACACACATGATTGACTTAATGAAACTTTTCTAACGGTATCCATTAAAAAGACTAATTGTGTAACTTTTTGAAACTCTTGGAACTGAAATTAAAATGTTTTTTGAGGGACTAATTGTAAAAAAGTCTATAGTCAAGGGATTAATAGTTTGATTAACAAAAAAAAAAATACACTTGTTGTGGACTGGTGAGCGCATTATAGCATTCTTATCTGAATATGCCATATATGAATTTAGAGCAACTGTATTCCTACCGACAATATTTTTCCACACGTGTGAGTAATATTATTACTACTCCGTACTAAACTATTTTATTGGATTAAATGATTTTCCAACTAATAAGGCTTCACTATGAGATTTCCAACTAGCAAAAATTTACACGGAAACATTAAATTAATCTCTCAATTTTCATACAACTTCGAGCGCGATATTATGTCTATGAGGCTACTAGAACATTAATCTCTCAATTTTTCATACAACTTTGAGCGCCCTTTTTCTTCCACACAAAAAATTTACGAGAAGAAAGAGGGTGATATTATGTCTACGAGGCTATTAGAACATTAATCTCTCAATTTTTCATACAACTTCGAGCGCTTGCTGCCGAGCTATGGTGGTCAGGAATGAAGCCTAAATTTTCTTAAGAGAGGATCATTAGTATTTAGAAATAGAATATTATGTAATATTATATGCATTTGGTTTAAATTATTACATTGTAGCACAATTTTATTTTATTTTATTTTCTAAAATAAAGGAGGTTAAAATTGATAAAAATGACAGTATTATATTTGAAATTAAATTAAATTAAACAATCAATTCGCATCCTGCATCTAATGGAGCATATTAATTAAATTAATGGCATCACCTTAAAGAATAATGCTAAAGTACCCACTCCATCAATTGTTTAAGATCAAGTTTTCTAGCTATTCTCCTCACTTTTCCAAATACTATTAATTATTTATAGTTTCTGGATCTCTCAACTCTAATCAAACTCTAAGTTTAATTAGTGCTACAAAGAGATTGCTAACCTAATCGGGCTAAAGATATTTATAGGCAGACTAATGTATCTTTAATTTACTCTTTTTTTTTTTTTTTCTTAATGAGACGTAAGAAGAGATCGAACCTGAGACTTTACTGATTGTGAAACCACAACTTTTTCACTGGATCACCCCTTAAGGACGTTGACCGTTGATCGAGTTATCTTCCTCATTTCTTATATGTCATTTGAAAACACTCCTTTTTTAAAATTGCGTTAATACTAAGTGTCCATATAACAGCAATTTAGATTTTATAAACGGAAATATAGTTGCACTCGAAATCATTCACCATCCATTGAATACTTTTTTAAAATCGTGTTAATACTGAGTGTCTATATAACAGCAGTTTAGATTTTATAAACGGAAATATAGTTGCACTCGAAATCATTCACCATCCATTGAATATACTCCCCAATTCATTGGTAATAATGTCTTAATTTACAAGCACAAGGCAACTAATCGGCAACACTATAAAAGTTATTATACTCCCTATGTTCAAAAAGACTACTTTTTTTACAATTTTTATATACATCCTAAAATATTTGTCCATTTTTCAAAAATGAAACAATTAATAATTATTTTAGTATCTAGATATGCCTTCATTAAATACTCCATCCGTTCTAGGCAAAGAGTCAATTTTTGATTTTTTTGGGTCAATTTAGTTAAAGTTTGACTAATAATTTACATAGATTTATTTATTTTTACAAAGTTATGAAAATTGTAATCTATAGTATTGTTAATGTAGTTTTTAATTAATGGAATTTATTTTCTAAAACATATACTCCCTTCGTCCCTAAATTATTGTCTTGTTTAACCCGACACACAGATTAAGAAAAAATAATTGACTTAATTATTAATATTGATAGATTGTGTAGTTTCCTTTAATGCCCATGTTTATGTGACCCATAATTAAAGTAGTTTCCTTTAATGAACGGGTGATGCTGGGTGAGGGAAGGCGGCACGGGTGCGCTGGAACAAACTCGTGCATCACAGGGACCAATGGTGTGTGGAAATTGAATACTTTGATTAGTAGTGATACAAGTCTAAGATCGGGGACTATTGGTGAAAAGGCCCAAACTTCAGGGACCAATGGTGGAATTAACCCTATAAAGTATGTAAAATTTTAATTTAATTTAGCCACATGTCAACTTTTTTTTAAAAAAAAAAATAGACTCTTTACCTAAAACGGAAAAAATACATAATTTATCTTAACTTTGTGACTCATCTATATATAATTAATAGATAATTCTAGAAAAAGTTGTCTTAACTTTGTGACTCATGATCTATATATAATTAATAGACAATTCTAGAAAAAGTTGTCTTAACTTTGTGACTCATCTATATATATATATATATATAATTAAATAAAAAAATAACCATTAAATACTTTCTTATATGTATATATATATATATATATAAAATTAATAGACAATTCTAAAAAAAGTAATAAAAAAAGATACTAATTAATAATCTTTTCAATCCGTGCATAAAGTCAAATAAAATAGTATTTTTATGATGAAAGGAGTATTTAAAATGTTCATTAATAGATGGAGTAATTTTTAATAATTAAAGAGAATTTCAACTATTAAGTGCAGATTAGGTACAACTCTAGCTTACACTCTTAGTAGCCTTAAAAAAAAAAAAAAGAATTCATTTGTAGATCATTTCTATTCTCTTCTCTCTCCTCTCCTCTCTCTATACAAACTAGTTGCAGAAAATAATTTGTTGTGTAAAAAGTTGCAAAAGTGGGTACGTATCTCTATCCGGTTGAAAGTCCAACTTTTGAAAATTTTAGATCTAACTTTTCAATTAATGAGAAGTTAGAAATTGTAATTTATCAGAAAAAGCTTCATTTGAGAAGTTGGTACAAAAGTCAAAAATATTGGACTACCCGTAAAAATTTACTTACTGTATAGTTTATTACAAACATGTTAACAATATTTATTTAGCCTTAAATTATTTTGCTTAATTTAAATGTACTTTTATCTAAAAATTAGTGATATATATATATATATATATTTTAAATTCATGTGTTTATAAAAGAAACTTGAAAAATTAATATGGCTTAATAAATTGTTGTAATGCATTACCAATTATTTATTGTCTGTCTTTTGTGATCCAAACATTATGCATGTCAATTAAGAACCTGAATAAGAAAAAAAGAAATAAAAAAATAATTAATTTTATATTTTTCATATCAACTCGATCGAGAGCTACAAGACGTGTATTTGTTGGAAAATTAAAGTGCTATAATAATGCTATTAACATTTTACATTTAGGAATTGTATGTATTTCAAAAAAATTTATGAAGTTTGTTTGGGCATTGAATATATATTTCTAATTTTGTATATGGCCGCGCGTTGACTTTCTAATTCAAGTATTATATATATATATATATATATATTCTATCATGCATGCCATTAATTTTTTAAGTTAGTATTTATGGGATGGGATTTGTAGACGAATGGATTTACTGTTTCCCCCATTGCAACAAAACTAAACTATAATAAGAAAATAAAAGTGGATTGATTGTATATAGTCGTTTTGGTGATAAGATCACGAAGATTTGATTAATTATGAACACTTTTTGGGAGCACGTAGGTATATAATTCTAAATAAATAAAGTGCATTGTGACAGTAAGACCCCACAAATAGATTTTTTGTTCAAAGATTTTCAGACCAAAGTACATCATCAAATCTTTAATACTATTAATAGGCTTCTTGCTTGATTTACATTTGAATTTAATAATATTTGACTATCCAAATTTGTTTAGTTTTAACACAATTTTGTAGGAATAATATAAGCTCAAATTTGTAATATTATTTTTATTTATTCTTTTCCATTGCGCCTTGGCGGTGTTCGTGCTACGTGCATCTCAATTAATCTATAGGTGGTGTTCATGTTACGTGCATCTCAATTAATCTATCTTCTTGAGTTGTTGAAAAATAGCTTATTTACGTCAGTTCTCGAGGAATAAATTCTCAATGATAAGGAAGGGTTAATAAGTTTAATTAATACAAATGATATCTCTAATGAGGCTTTAAACACTCAACTTCTCCGAGTACCAGGGTGTCTCTGCTGGAATTTGAACACTTGACCTTTCCGTTAAGGTGTCTTTGGTATAGCTTGAACAACAACGGTGACTTTGGTAAGGCTTGAACACCCGACCTCTCCGTTGAGAGTAGTTAAATACCAAGGTGTCTCTCATAAGACTTGAACACTTGATCTCTCCGTTAAGAGAAGTGAGTAATACCAATTGAACTAAATCTCGTTAGTAAGTGTTTTATAATATATTAAAAAAAAATTAATACTATACAATACGATCATTAAGGCACTAATGGCTCATATTTTACTACTCACTTAGAGGAAAGACAGTAGCCATCATGGCATCATCCCATTCGGAAATGTCACACACTCCAAGAGTTTGTGGCAAACTTTAATTTTTGTATCTTATTTCATCTCAAATTTGGACAGAAGACAATTCACATTAAAGGAAAAAGGGTAACTTCAAAAAGACCCCTTAAATTGTAAATCACTTTTAACCCAGCACCCTAGTTTCTACAACCTAACAAGCACATTCATTTATTGGGTCATACTCGGGAAAGTTGATCCCTCTTGTTAATTGACTGTTAGTTGACTTAACAGAATACAGTATAGAGCATCTTGGACTTGCTTGACATTGTAGCCTTTCTTTGAACGAAATGCTCCTAATCAATTGGTGAGTACCCATCTGAAAATTTTCGTAACTCCCTCTCTTACTGAAATCCATTAATGAGGGCGTTATTAAGGTACCTTCCAACTTTCTAATTAGATTCATTAATGAGGGTGAGTGTGAGTGATGGATTAGTTCGGTCCCTTCCCATGCCCTTTTAAGACAAAAAAAAACAAAAAAAATGTGGTGAACTCATTTGAGTTAATAGTTTAGGGGCTTTCTTGTCACGTCGGTACAAGTTTAGAGGGTTTTATGAAGTTTATTGACCCCCAAGCAGTAATTTCTGAAACCACCATGGAGATTAAATTTCTCAGTTTCTAATGATTATACTTTGGTGATAAGTGAAATTGAAAGTAAACGATAAATTTAAGGGATAGACAAATAACTTACTTAGGGGTCGTTTGGTAGAGGGATAAATAGGGGGATAACACTAAAATATCCATATTATTTGTTTGGTAACTTAGGGGTCGTTTGGTAGAGGGATAAATAGGGGGATTACCTAATTAATCTCATTCTGGCCGGCAAAATCTGGCCATTTAGCAGTGTCCTTATATTAATATGGATCTAATTTTGAAAAATGTAATGTTAGAGCCACAAAATAAGTATCAAATTTTGTGTAAATAATTTGATATCTCAAATTGACATTTTGTAAATTATAATGTGAAATCAATAATTATTTTATAAGGTAAAAATTTTAAAAATATTATTTTATGAGTATTTTTTTGTAAAATAAATTTTTTCTGATTTATTGTGTGCGTTCGTTGGCTAAACTGTGGGAGTGAATTCAAACGTGGGAAATGTCAAAGTTGGTGTTGTTGGTCAACTTTTCTTATGCTTTCCATTGGATATCTCGACCTACCTGTAACAACTTTCTCATTGCCTTTGGGAACCACTCAGATTGTACCCAATTGGATTTTGCTCACCTCAAAGGAATCTCTAAGGTCAACCCATGGTCCAAGTCATGACTCCCAACATTGCTATTCTATTCGGTGACTTTAATTTTGTGTCTTGAATTTTTTTATAATAATAATTAAAAATAAAGAAAAGAAATTAATAAAAAAGAAAATTAGTCAGAACAAATAACTGCCAAACCAAGTCACTAAATTATCAAAAAACATGAAGCTTATATTTTCTCCACGTCACACTCTTCATATTATTCCCTCCGTTCCTAAATAATCGTCATATTTGATTGGAAACACATATTAAAAAAATAATTAATTTTATTATAAATATTGGTATAAAATGTTCTTTCCTTTAAAGCCTTTGTGCGTATGATTATAATTAAAGTAGGAAAAAAAGATAAGAGTAAGGTGGTAGTAAAAGTGTTTTCCTAAAAAAGAAAGTTTAAAACAAGACAATTTTTTTAAAACGGACAAAAACGAAAGGAATACAATTATTTAGGAACGGAGGGAGTATATGTTTATATCCAAAAAGAGTTACTCTATATTTTAAAATTAAAGTTCTAATTTTAATTTTTTCTTTTGTTTCCAAAATACATAATATTTATCCAATGAGACATGCAAAAAAAAGATACTCCGACCAGATAACTTTAGTACAAATAATATATTATTTTATTATATTTAATTTTTTTTAAAAAAAATTGATTGGTTACACGTGACTTTTTTTCTGGTATTATTGTTCCACTCAATATCCTACATCTCGTTAGATTCATAAAATGAGATTTATTTATTTATTATGTTTTAGGACCGACTAGGATGGTGACCTTATATTCAATTTCAAGCAGCCTAACTTGAATTTTCTCTCCACAAATGAAATAGACTTGCAAGTCATTAATCACAATACTATTGACATCTATATTTATATCAACTCATTTCACAATAACTTAATACTCCCTCCGCTTCAAAATAAGTGTTGTTTTATAGTTGTGCACACTTAAGAAGAAATTTTGTAGATTGACAAATATACCTTTATTAAATATTCTTAATTTTTGTGTTAAGAGTAGTATTTGAAAAGATAAATTAAGAAGAGATAACTATTGAGAGAAGATAAAATATTTAATGAAGAGATGATTAATTGTTGGAACACGGGAGAAGAAAATGGTAAATTAAGTAAAAACATACATTACAAACCTAAAACAACACTTATTTTTGAACAATTTTTTTTAGCTAAAACGTCTTTTATTTTGAAACAGAGGGAGTAAGGAATGCGGAGTATCTTAATTATTCAGAACAAGTGAAATAAACATAAAATGATACTCCCTCCGTCCCGAATAAATGTTTCTAGTTGATAAAATAAAGGAATTAAGAAACATAATTAATGATGTACTTTAAAATGTGTTCTGACGATAATACCCAAAAATATTAATTAAGTTCAACAATTTTAAATAATTAGGTTCCTTTTGGATGTGTTATATTAAATGAAGTTTTAAGGGTATATTAAGAAGAATGTTAAAAAATAGTAGATTAAAAATCTTTAGAAATATTAATTGAGACATTTTAAAATAAAAAGTAAGAACATTTATCCAAAACGAGGGAGTACAATTTTCTCATTTGGCAACCTTTAGGATTATATCATTGAATTGTTTACGCAACTCCACTGAATTTTCTTCCAAAGAGTTGGTAGATGGGGCAACTTTTGATGATAGTCTAAAAGTTCGTTTGGTGTAACGGTTTAAAAATACAGTGTTTTAAATATGTAATATTTTTAAAATACAGATTATTTAAAATGAAATTTTTTTTATTTATAAATGCGTTTGAGATATTATGTCAAAACGCAGCATTTTTATTCCCTACTGCATTTTAAAATCTACGTTTTGGGAAAAAACTAAGAATTCCAGAGTTTTAAAACGCATTTGCGTTTTGAAAACGCAGTTTTTTCTACCACAGCATTGAAACGCTAAGTTAAGGAATAAGTTTGTGTTTTAACCCTGCGTTTTAGCCAAAACGCACGAACAAACGGATTCTAATTCGGATGCGATTTAATTAACATCTTACTTATCATATAAATTAAGATATAAAATGTACTTCATCTGTTCCTAAATTATCGTCATGTTTGACTTTTTTTTTATCAAATAAGATATTTTTCAAATGCAGATTTGACGTATATTATTTTATTTTTAAAAAAATCATAAAACAAGTAATTTATATTATTTTTAAAAAATATACGTTAAATTTGTATTTAAAAATATTCTGTTTGACAAAAAAATTCAAATAAAATAATAATTTAGTAACGGATGGAGTAATGTTTCTAATTTTCTCAAATATAAAAGAAAGTCATCAACCCCTAACATTTCAGTAATGTTGTTGAGATATTCAAATTTAGAGCACCCAAAACGGGGTCACAAAAGTTCGGCTTGTTAGGCCATCTCCAACCCAAAACACCATATTTGTTGTAGTTTCAACAACAAAATTGTGCAATTTCAGCACCAATAACTATTTCAACTCCAACTCATTACATCAAATCTTACATCAAAAAAGATATTCCTTAACATATTCTATTTTCATTTCTTTGAATTTATTTATCAAATGTATATTAATTTTCTGTTAACCTTTTTAATTGTAAGTTTTTGTCTGTCTTATTTTTAAGTTGTATGTCATTTTATATTTTTTCGTCATATGACAGTGTTTTTCGAGTTGTATGTCATTTTATTTGTGGTGTTTTTTATATGTATGCATTTTTCAATTTAAATGTGAAATTTAATTTTTAAATAATTTAGTATGGTTCATTATTTATTTTATTTATTGATAATATATACAAAATAATATACTAAAGGTTAATTAATTATAAATTATTGAATTAAAATAAATCATATAACTAATAATTAGCTATAATATCTAAAGTTAGTTATTAATTAAATTAAAATAATTTTAAATTAATAATATCATATTATTAATATTTATTAATATTTTTTAGTATTTAATAATTAATTAAAAATTAATAAATTGCATGGGACCCACCAACACCAAATTTGGTGTTGATGAAGAGTGTTACACCAAATTTGATGTAACACTATTCACTACACTAAAATGGTGTAGGTTTTGGTGTATGCATTGGAGAAGAAATGGTGTAAAAACCACACCAAAATCGTGGGATGGTGATACGTTGAACTTGTCAACGGTCAAGTATAATAGAGATTTAGGTTTTTTATTTATTTTTATTTTTATTTTTTATTTTTATATGAAATGACAAATTTGATCCGATGGTGTATAAATCTTGATCGAACGACACTAATACTAAAGTTTGTAATGATACCACAAACTTGAACTCGTATTATCGTGCCTTAAAAAAAAAAAGTAATTTGCAACTTCTATCTTGCAATGTAGTATTGGTATTATATCAATGAACTCTTCTTTATACCACATACAAAAAAGAAAAAGAAAATGAAAATGTAATAGAGGAATAGGTCGTTTTGGACTTTCATTCTCATTAGTATGAATATTCATGCATGACTATATTATATATATATATATATATATATGTATATTTATATATATGTATATATATATATATATATATGTGTGTGTGTGTGTGTGTGTGTGTGTGTGTGTTGTAAAATGTGGCCATATGACATATTTGATTGACTAACTAAGATCTTTTCCAACCATGTGCATTTTGACTAAATAGATTTTTGGGCAAATAATAGCGACAAAAGTAAACTAATATATTTGACACAAAATTGTTGTATTTTGATGTTGTACGTAATTTATGTTGGAATTTGCAGCTTACTATGAAAAATAGTCCACAAATTTACGGTTTCAACTTTGAAAGCCGATCAAACTTTGCATCAAACCCTAACAATAATCTATGAATTTAGGGCTTTGAAGTCAAAAAAATCTTATGTTTCTAAAGAGTTTCGCTCTACTTTTTGACCGAGACATTCAATGTAATGTTTCATTTCACTTATACATACACTATACACGGAAGTATTTTTAATTGTAATGATAATAACATTTTCCTATACGATTTATACAATATCGAGTTTACATAAATATACTGCAAGCAAAGATATTTGGGAAGAAAAATAACTATTTTTCCTATTAGCATAATCCAACCTATTATTTTCACCGGTAGCTAACTTGAAGCATAGGTGGAGCTTATCTCGAAAAGTTGATGATATTTGCGCTCTTAAAACATAACATCTTAATCGTGCAATAAACATCTTAACCGTCTAATTATTGATCAACCCCGAACTCATCTACCTAATGTCAATGATATAAACCCTTTTTCCTCGTCAAGCTAAGAATATTAAACATTGATTTATGGTTATCGTCAACAATACAAACCATTTTTCCTCTTCAAGTTAAGAATATAAAACATTGATTTACAGTCATTGCCAATAATACAAACCCTTTTTCCTCGTGAAGTTAAGAGTAGGAAACATTGATCTACGATGATCACCGTAGTCTTTTGACTTTTTAATTATAAGACCAGTCAGTTGTTTAAACTCTGGTCGTCATATAATAGCTATGTTTACGGATAGATGTAATGCAACTTTCCTATTCTTTGGGATCATCCCTTGGTGTCGATATTAGGAACTTTTTTATTCCCCTTTTTGTTAAAGACCGATTAATTTAACCTAATTCTATTAGAAATATGGGCATCCAACTTGATTATTATCCCACTAACTTCTCAAATGGAGGAGGAAAATGAAAGAATCCCCCATACGAATTTTGTATTAAGTCATCATTAGGTGGAAGCATGTCTTAAAATCTCTTTCCAAAACCACTGAATGAGCATTAGCTTTACACAAATGGAGATTGGTGCTCCTCCCTTTGAATATCTATATCTTCTTCCAATGGTGGACACACACTCGATTAACATTTTTGTCAGAGCAATGTACAATCTCAATTTGCATGAAGTACAGCCAAACAACGTCGTTGCTTCGGCAACATTTTGGCAAGCAGAATCTTGATGGGATAAAAGCATAAGTCAAAAGGGGATTAGAACATTTAAGTAATGAGAAAGGCACTTTACTTTGTACCACTAACTAATAGTAGTAAGGATTACTCATTAATCTTAGTCAAACCTCAACCTTGTACATCATTAGATGGTAATTGGACACGTAGTAATTCCAAATGGGAACCCATAATCAAAACATTCATATCATCTTTGAACAAAAATAAACTTATCAATGAGTTGAGGTTCCATATACGTCCACTACAGGGTAAAGTAGCTTAAAAAATTCCTTTTTTTTTTTTTTTTCTCATTTCGGTCCCCATACAACGTCAATTCCAGCAGAAAAGGATTGTTGTGTGTAAGGTGGCATTTTCTTTCCTTTTTGCTTCTTATATCAATTTTGGGAGGGAGGAAATTTCAGAATCACTATTAGCACTATAAATTTCAACTCGTGATACTCTATGTATGCTCGATTTGCCTGCACCAAATACTTCATATGCTATACTCAGTTGCACTCTTTAAGCTGTTGAAAGGCAGTCGAGAGTCGAGACCATAGGCAGAGTAGTGTAATATAGTATATTATATTGTCTCGTTGTGATCGTATGTTTAAGTCGAGCTACCTTCCTACTGTGTAACATGAGTTTTTTTTTTTTTTTCTGTTTTTGTTTTGTTGTTGACGATCTGTAATTAGATCTTTATGGGCGAGGACAGTTGCAGTACGGTCAGTGAAGAGCATTGGTTTTTTCTGCTTTTGCTTAATACTTTCAAAAAGGAATCAAAAGAGAAAGACAAGTCCTGTCTGTCCGCTCTGTTAATTCAATCTTTCTCCAAGGAGAATCATATCAAATGTATCAAGAATTCACGAGGCTAGACTCAACAAGCGGATTCATGGGTGAACAGGTCAATTAACTTCTGTTTCAGATCCCTCAGCGATCAACCAAACTGATGATGCTACCGGATGTCTTATATTTTCAGGCAACCGAGTCCCGAAGCAGAAGTCAATCTGAGAAAGGCCCCAACGACACTCAACCCACTCGGATTGCAGACTTCTTTCTACAGATTCAATGAGCCGGTATTCAAGCTTTTTTAATTTCCAGACTTGTTCTCATGGCAAAATAACAATTACTGTCAAATGACATTGTCATCCACAATTTAAACTTGTAATTACCTTAACTACCAAAATTTTCCCACTATCTTGGACATTTACTACCCAAATGGATTACAAACAAAGAGGTCTCCTCAGCTGAAAGCTAGATGATGATAACCTCCAAGTATACGCATGTGGATGAACTACATGCTCGTAAGAAGACAAATTTTGTTCAAATAATAGACTATAAACAACATAAATTAATAGGAACATATAAATTATACTTGAGAACTATACCACAAACATGTCACCACCTTATACCAGGTCATTTACTCGCCATATCCCAAGCCTTTCAATCCTTAAACTCATATGGATGAATAACACATGGGCCATGATTTTGACCCAATGTTCAATTTGAGATGAGTTCAGTTCGATACTTGCTCATGCTGGTACAGCACGGGTTGTTCATCATAAATTCGTAGTATAACAACAATTTTTATTATAAGTCAAAAGCATCGCAAAAAACATACATCTCACATTTATCTAGTGAAATACGATTGAACCGAAACAAAAGGCCAGTCAAATAACAAGGACTAGAGCTCTAATGAATGAACTAGTTTGGGTTTCACATCAATTGATCCCATGGGGTCAATACTGGCAATGTGTTACTGCTACTAAGCAGGGCCTAATCAAGCCAGTTCACAGTGCAGTGAATAGGCCATACTATCAGAAGTTGCTTGTCCCAATTATCAAAGCCAACGTGACCTTAACAGCAACATTCACCTACTGAAGCAATTTTCGCCAAAGCCAACGGATTCCTGGAGTCGCAACATGGATTCCGTGGGCAAACAAAGCCCTAATACTTGGCTATTAGTGTCATCATTTAGGCATATATAGCAACACTCTTAACCATGAGCAATATAATGGGGAGCGACAACAAATAGTTCCTGGCATCTTTGTTCCTTCATAGACAAAAATCTCATGTGTACTGAATTCAAATTCCTAAAATCTTACAGAAGGTAACTACGTAGTATGTTCACTTCAGTGGAGTCGCTATCTTTAGAGATTCTGTTGAATTATACAAAAAATTTATCTACAACACAAAACCGAGTACATATGATCAGGGATTCAATGGCCATAATAGATATCACCGAAATGACTACAGGGCTTAACTTGGGAGCACTTAATGTGTCAAGAGGAATGGCGCCAAATATAAAAATGTATTACCATCAAAGCACAGAAACAGCTCAAAGATTGGATTCACCATCGCTTATACTGTACTTCACGCGTGACGAGGTGTCAGATCACGAGACAGAAAATTATAATATTTAGCTAGAGGTCTATATTGTTTTCAAAGTACTATAAATTGCGCAAGGAAGAAAGGCGATGCATCAATCTGTACAATATTGCATAAAACAGGTTGCCATGTTTCAAAGAAGATGAACAACACCCAAAGTCTTTACCACTTCAGCCACTCTCGTTGTCAAATTTGACATACCTTCTGTTAATAAGATAATTTTGGACGAAATTATTATAAGAAGCCAACAGAAGTGAAGCAATCCAATTAAGTTTTTAAAATAGGTCAATAGATGCCAGGCCTCTCAAATCAAGTACTCGGAAAAGCAGACTATATGTTTCTCTATCCATGTGACTTTTAAAATGATAAGAGTGATAGCTTATCCTCATCATCCAAACCTTGAGTAAAAATGACATGAAAAAATTTCGACCAATCTGGACGATCACAGAATTGTGTGCTCTTCAGAGCTTCATGGATGTAGAGAAAGCCAATTCAGCCCTCTAGTCAAGAACACATAGTTATTAAAGGTGGAAGGCGAGAGGCGAGCCGAGAGGCAGGCGGCCGAAGGCGAGCAAGGCGGAAAAATAGAAAAAATAATATATATATATCTATATATATATATATATATATATATATATATGAGAATAAAATCTGAAATTAAGTTCACATATATTAGCAAGAAGTCAACAACTCTAATTCAACATTTTGCACCTACAGTATAGTAAAGATTAAGAACAGATTAAAGGAAAAATAAACACAGTATAATACAAAATAAAAAAGAAGAAAAAAAATAGTATGCAGTATACATTATACAAGTAGAGTAAACAGTTAGTAAAGTAGAACATTAAAAATGTCCCCCAAAAAAAAAGGAAAAAACAAACACTTTGGACCATAGTAGTGAATACCATGAAAAAGTATTGCCACTAAACATTTTAAAATTAAATGAAAAAGTTGGACATATGAAAAAAAATGACAAGGTGCCAAACAAAACTAGTTGTTATCCAGTTTTGTGCCTCATCTGGCGTAATTGGGACCATTATTGCCTAACTAATGTTTCTTAAGGAGCTAAGCGTCCATGAAGTATTTTAACTTTGCAACCAATGGAAGGCCTCATTTCTGTACCAGGAGATCATCATATAGCAATCTCTACTTGGACATGACCATAGTACATGACTAGTGGAGTCCAAGTGGAGGGGCCTAGTGATGCGTATGTGTCGCAGTTTTTTTGGGACTTGGAATTGTGCACGAAGTGTTTATGGAAGTTAATGAATTCGCAGCGGATAATTAGGATAGATGGCGGGTTCACCGGCTAGATTTCACTCACCTAGCGTAAAAATCCCGTTTGACATTACTTTCCTAAACCCAAGGAATGCAATAATCAGATTTTGAACAAAACTTTGTTCGTTTTCTATTACTTTTCTTCCAAAATAACGTGCTTACAAAATTTGATCTAAAACCCTTATATAGGGAATACAAAATAACTCCTAATCCTTAAAGGAAAATAGAATAACTAACAAATCCTAATCTTTAATGGAAACTAATTACTTACCTAACTTGAACTAGAAAAAACAATCCCAATTAAACTAGGAGACTTATTACATGACACTTTAGGAAACTACAAACAAAACCAAAAACTCGACTGGTTGTTGACAAGGCGATCGCCCTAAGTCGAAACAAGGCGATCGCTTTGCCCACAGAAACCAAGGCGATCGCTTTTCCCTTTTTCAAGGCGAACGCTTTGCAGACAGAATGTCTTCTTCCTTCCTTGCCACGCATGTGATGCTCGTGTGCCTTCCCAACTTCCATTACCAACGCTTCAAATGACATTGTCAAATTATTTTTATCCATTTGCACTGCAGCCATAACTTTGTTTATAGATTCCCTTGACACACCTGCATCATTCTCCCTTCTTCGAAAAGAATTATCCTCAATTCTTCACTCAAAGTTTTGTTGCGACCAAAATTATCCCATGGTTTCCAAGCTTGACGAATAACCCTCTCCATTTGTGGAATGCAAATCTTGGACCCTAAGATCACATCATTCTCCTTCCCTTGACAAGAATTTGTCCTCAAATCTAGGCTTCTAACTCGGTGATCCGCCCTTGAAACGAGGTTCATCCAATTTGCCCATTGAGTCGAAAAAAAGTGATTTTCGATAAGTCGTGTAAGGAACCAAAATACAAATTGCGTAGGAACTTCGAAGTCGAACGGGTCCTCGTATGTATACAACAACTTCAGTTCTTCTCGAATCGTCTTGAACTTCATCTCCTCTTCCTCTTTCTGAATTTTTTTCTTTTCAATTCTCTCTTGCTCTAGATTTTCCTTCTCAACTATTTCTTCTTTAGTTTTCTCCCTTTCAGTCATCTCTCTTTCAATTTCCTTTCCTCTCTTCTGTCTTTCGATTCCTTGGGATATGATAAGAATTGCTTGACCGTCCTTGATGGCTTGTTCTGCTTCACGTTCACTAGCAAATAGGCTTGCCTTTTGTGATGACTTTTTTATGGTTGTTATTTCAGATGGTGGCAAAGAGTTTAGCTTGAACTTCTTGCTATCTTTCTTGACGACATACGCATTGTTCCTTCCCTCATATGTCACAAACCGGTCGAATTGCCATGAACGTCCCAACAATATGTGGCACACATCCATTGGTACAATATCACATAATATCTCATCTTTATAATTACCCATGGAAAGAGAAATTAGAGCTTGGCGACTTACTTTAACTTTGGAGCCATCGTCGAGCCAATGTAATTTGTAAGGACGTGAATGTGTTGTGGTTGGTACTTTTAATTTGTCAATGAGTACGGTGGAGACTGCTTTTGCACAACTTCCCCCATCCACTACTAGGTCGCACACATTTCCTTGTACAAGGCACTTTGCATGAAAAATCTGCTCCCTTTACTCTTCTTCCATTGCTGCCAGTTTTGTGTGTAGAGTTCTCCTCATTACTAAGGTTTCCCCTTGGATGTCCTCGGAATTAAATTCTTCCACCTCTTCCTCCTCTTTTTGTGATTCACTTGCTTGATCTTGAACCGAAAGTTTGGATTCTATCTCTCGAATTTCGTACAATGTCAGCACTCTTTTGGTGGAGCATTCGGATTGGTAATGACCATAACCTTGGCATTTGAAACACTTGATGGTGTCCTTGTTCCTTATTGGTTTTTTCCCTTCAGCTTTGTCATTGGTACTAACTTTGTTGGTTTTCTCCACTTGTTCATTTGGTTTAGGACTGTTCGAACCCGTTTCGTCCCTAGAAAACCCCCTTGAACTTGTAGCTTTGTTTACCACCCTTTTCCTCTTCAGTTATCTTTCACACTTTGTTGATACTTTGCAGATTTCATCAAAACTAAAACAAGGTTGTAATTCCCCCATATTAGTTATCTCGGAGTCAAGGCCTCCCATGAATCTAGCAATCTTTTGCTCCACATGTTCTTGCATATCACAGACAATTGATAACCTTTCGAACTCTTCTATGTATTGAGCTATCGAAGAATTTCCTTGTTTCAATTGATTGAGTTTAGTAAAATTATCTTGTCGGTAGGTGCTTGGTAGAAACCTACGATCAAGATACTTCTTAAATTTCTCCCAAGATTCGATCTTTGACTTACCCTCACGTCTCCGTTGGGATTTCAGATTTTCATACCAAATAGATGCATACCTGGTGAGTTTGAGAATGGCCACCTTGAATTTTTTTTCGATCGCTATACTCCTTGTATTCAAATATGCGCTCCGTTCTACGAACCCGATCAAAATATCCATCCGGATCCATGGCACCATCGAACTCAGGAATATCAAGTTTCAAACCTCAGTCATCATTATCCTTTGTTCGCCCATGTTGCGGTCTTGGCCTAGGGCACCTTTCTTCTTCTTCATCCGAGTTTGAGCCTTCGGAATCTTCATGCCCTCGTGGTCGTTCCAATAGTTGTAATACTCGATCCACGCATTGTTGAAGTTCTTGTATCTCGCGATCTCGCCGCAGATTTGTGACTTGATCCAATGTTAATCCTCGGGGACATACTTCTTCATTCGCCATGATCGTTTCACGAAGTTTGAATTCTCGAAAAACCTTTGCTCTGATACCAATTTGATGCGTATGTGTCGCTGTTTTTTTGGGACTTGGAATTGTGCACGAAGTATTTATGGAAGTTAATGAATTCGTAGTGAATAATTAGGATAGATGGTGGGTTCACCAGCTAGATTCGTAACATTACTTTCCTAAACCTAAGGAATGCAATAATCAGATTTTGAACAAAACTTTGTTCGTTTTCTATTACTTTTCTTCCAAAATAACGTGTTTACAAAATTTGACTAAAACCCTTATATAGGGAATACAAAATAACTCCTAATCCTTAAAGAAAAATAGAATAACTAACAAATCCTAATCTTTAATGAAAACTAATTACTTACCTAACTTGAACTAGGAAAAACAATCCCAATTAAACTAGGAGATTTATTACATGACACTTTAGGAAACTACAAACAAAACCAAAAACTCGGCCGGCACGGCGATCGCCCTAAGTCGAAACAAGGCGATCGCTTTTCCCTTTTTCAAGGCGAACGCTTTGCAGACAGAATGTCTTCTTCCTTCCTTGCCACGCATGTGATGCTCATGTGCCTTCCCAACTTCCATTACCAACGCTTCAAATGACATTGTCAAATTATTTTTATCCATTTGCACTACATCCATAACTTTGTTTATAGATTCCCTTGACGCACCTGCATCATTCTCCCTTTCTTCGAAAAAAATTATCCTCAATTCTTCACGCAAAGTTTTGTTGCGACCAAAATTATCCCATGGTTTCCAAGTTTGACGAATAACCCTCTCCATTTGTGGAATGCAAATCTTGGACCCTAAAATCACATCACCTGGATGGGTTCATCGTTAGTTTTAGGTTCCAAGGGCATGGTTTTACAAAGATCATATCCAGTAGGGATCAATATGTTGTGGTACTCTCAACAAGATACGATAGGGTTGTTAGATGAACCAAACAGTTCAAGAACTTAGAATTGCTCGCAAGTTCGGGATGCAGATGAACCAATCAATAATTCTAGTTCGTTACATGTTTCATTTTTAAAATTTTTCATCTATATAATTACCTTTATTTAGTTTTTATTCTTTTTGGTTTTTGGTATATCACTTATTCACTTCATGTCAAGATGATAAAATTTTATTAGATTTTCATGTAACAAAATATCTTCTATACTTCACAACCTGGATTATAAGCTCAAAAACTCGCTTGGCTCTAGGCAAGCTTTGATTCAGCTCAATCATTATATAAACTAGCTCAACTAATCTTTCACTAAATGACCCAAACTGAAACATGTAATAGAACATCTTAGATTGACATAGTCGTTTGTAGCCTTAGATCCAAACAAGTAAGTGAACCACTGAAACTTCTTGAAAGAAACTCAAGCCATAGCAGGAGCCCACTCCCACAAAATGATAAACATTTTCACTACTGTTTGAGTTACCAAAGCAACCCTATGCCTATGGCTCAGCAAAATCAGAAATCAGTGCCAAAGTTCACTCAGCTATTCACCCACCAATGTATTTTAATACTCCCCCCATTCAAAAAAAATAATAATAAATAAAAATAAAAAAACAGAGTCCCATTTCTGTATTGAAAACTAGTTTAGAAAATTAGACAATTAATTTAGAAAAACTTACCTAAAAGGGAAACGATACACTTGTGTTGGGACGTACCAAAATGGAATAGGGGACACTAATTTTGGGACGGAGGGAGTATTATGGGACAGAGGGAGTATTAAGAAGGAGAAAGAACGTACATGCAAGATGGATGGGATGCATGATTAATATTTACTTTATTGGAGAATTTATATTGCTTTCATGCTCTGTATTTGTTGGTCTAAAGTAATGGGTATGTTGTTATTTGTTGATCTACTATTATTTTTTTATGTTATTCTAACTTATATACTCCTTCTGTTCCACTAAAAGAGTTCACATTTGAAAAGTCCAATAATTAAGGGATATATAAGTTTCATTAGAGTTAGTTATAATTACAAAAATGCTTGAGCATACACAACATGTTTACATCACATGTTGAAGGTAAAGTTGAAATGTTACGGAAATTGTAAGCATAATTTTTTAAAGTGGACTTTTTAAGTGAAACATCTAAAAATAAAATAGTGGACACTTTGCCTAGAATGGAGGAAGTATATCTTATAAAGTGTCCCCCATTGTGTCGTATTGAAATTTCTAGAAGAAACATTGTGCTAACGTGTCGGAGCTGTGCCGTGACATATAACCGTGTTGGTGGCGGTGCTTCTTAGGAAAAATTCACTAGGACTTCAGCTTCCCAAAGCAAAGAAACTACTCAAGTAAGGACTTCCTTCTAGTCTTAGAATCAGAATGTCATTGAAATAAGCTTCCTAAAAGTTAAACTGCTAAAGTAGGACTTCCTTCTAGTCTTAGAATCAGAATGTCATTGAAATTGGCTTTCTAAAAAGTTAACTACTATAAAACCAGACCTCAATTGCATAATTTGCCCTCCAGAGAAAACCATTACTGCACTGTATCAGCAATCCCTCGTTGTTCACATACCAACAAAAATAAAAAGCTATTTCTTGTATCAATACAGGGAAAATAACAACAATTACTCCTGCCAATCCCGTGGTTCTGTAAAAACATTTTTTTCTCACCGTACCACAAAAAAAAAGTAAAAAATCAAGCTGCCAAAGCCAATAACTAAATCAGAATTGCACATATTCATCCAATACACCACAATTACAATACTCTCCTTTATTGTGAACTTTAGGAAACAGATCTACAAAACGAATTTATAACATATATATATATATATATATATATATATATATATATATATAACACCGTGAACAATTTTCAAAACCTAATGATGAACCAGGACTCGAAATGAACAACAAAATTATTCACAAAACCTGACGAAGCATCCTCCTTGCAGTATGCTTTGTTTCGCGAACACCTGAATCGGACTCATCGTGGAACCATCCGACGGATTTCTGAGCTTCGTAAACAATCTGCGAAATACCTGAATCAAAGCACATACACAATTGAAGTCAGATCCGAATCGAATTGCATAAATACGTATTTATGTATATGTAGAGGGAGGGGAAGAAAAAAACCTCCGGAGACGGTTTGTTTGTTGTGACGGATATCGTGGATGGTGGCAGAGATTTTCCAGTAGAGAGGTCGGCCAACGTAGAAAACGACGAGAATTACCAGTATGGCCAGTATTACGCGAAAGGTAACCCTAGCTGTCGGTGACGCCATTGTTGTATGTCTCTATAGAGAGAGAGAGAGAGAGAGAGAGAGAGAATGCAGGTGGCGCGTTGCGGGTATCGTGCACAAATTCAGTGAAGAATGCAAAGCTCCAAGTTACTCCTACAACAATACAGTGACATCATGCCTTTCCTTTTCTTTTTTTTTTTTTCTTTTTTTTTTTTTTTTTTCCTTTTCTTTAGTTTAAGTTTAAATTTACAACAGTAACAAAGTTTGAAAATTTAGTAAAAAACTTAAAAAGTAATCATCTATTTTTGCTCGTAATCTTTTATAGTTTCATTTTAAGGTTTATTCTTTCTTCAAAAAAAAAAAAAGTTTATTCTTTTTTGGCTAAGTTTTACTAAAATTATTAGGAATCAGTCAACCTATTATTTTTAAATTGATTTTGGTAAAATTTCTAATAAGACGCATAGTGTACCCTTATTTTTACTATTTAATTCATTAGTACACCCATGATAATAAAGTTTTTAGTTTATTTAAAAATAAATACATAAAAGAATTCAGGTAAAAATAATGTTCTAATATTTATTGATCATCCGCAATTCATATTAAGAATATGAGCAACAATTAATTATGATTGCCTTAATTCTAGTTATATTTTTGGATTAAATAATTTTTAATTATTTTAGCTTTAATTAATTAATAAATTCTTAATTATAAAAGACAGAGTGCACGTGGCCAATCTATGGGCTTGGGACCGAGCTTTATACGTGGATTCAGCGTCAGTTTTCAAGGTCGGACTGGACATTAAACATTTATGCATAACCCTACACAAGTGACCTCAAGTACACTTATTCTAAATCACATGGATTGGTAGTCCAATCCAAGATTTCCAAATAACCGCCTATCTCATCGAGACTGTAATACTAGTCTTCAACGTTTCCGTGCCTTAACATGCACGCGTGAAGACAACTCTCGTGAGTTATTAATCATATTCAATGATTTCCCGAACTACGTAGAGCTCGATTATATGGCTTGCTAAGTTAGTTAAGCATCACGTTACGATTACAATCAAAGTCTCCAGGTATTAAGTGTCACAAGTGTACACTTATCGAAATTTACTCAGGGTCTCCTAATCATGACCGAATGAGTTCCAAACATCGTAGGATTTGAACACGTTACTCATAGTACGTTATTCATCCCTAATTTGACTCCGTTAAGTCTGGATTCTATGTTTCATAATAAGATCGTTGTCATTCGGATTCACACCCTAGTTACAAACCTTAACCAATTTCATGCTAACCGGGATTTATACTAAAGCCCTAACTATAACCAACATTTCCATATCAACCTTAACCTCAAAACACATAGATTCCCACACATAATATTATTTCATAATGATAGAAATACCAATTATAGCATGTTCCACTTGGATATGATGATCTAGCATACTTTCAAGCTAAAACAAGAAATAAAAAGGTTAGTAGCTTACCATCTACCGCAAATACTCCAAGGAATCGAAGTGGATTCGAGTGGAAATGTTCTCCTCGACGATCACAATGCCGCTACAGAGTCCAATCGTCGATCCCAAGCTCGATCTGTGTCCGATTAAAGCTTTTCTCTCTCGAAATCTACTTTCTCTCTCTAAAAAGTGGGTTGAAGATGGAGACTCGCGATTCACCAACGGATCTTGGAAATTTTTGGCTAGGAATGATCCCTTCGTCGCCCTCTATGCTACGGTGAAGTCGGATCGTCGATCCGACTCCGAATGCTTAAGATACGAAGGTTTCTCTCTCTACTCTCTCTCTAGACTCTCTTCTATTTCTCTCTTTATGTTTCATTCACGGTTTGGAAAGAGAGAATGAAGGGAATTGAGGCCTGAGGTCTCACTTAACAAGGGAGGGAATAATTGGTCCAATTCCTAGCTTGTTTGAGCTTTTTAAACCATTTAAAAGTGTTAAAACTCGAGATATTACGAAATTCGTCAAAACAGAATAGGGCTCCGCGCGGTCGCACCAACATCTGGAGAAATGCCTTTTGAAATGTATGAGGTGAGGTCGCCTCTCAATTTGGGTGCGCTCGCGTCAACTTCTGGGAGTTTTTGGCTTGAAACTCAACCAATTTAATCCTCAAAGAAGTGAAATCGACCTAGGATGTTTCTAAGTCCATAACATGGTCAAAACACACCCAAAACTAAACTGAATCATCCCGCATTTATGCATGAATGATAAAGAACATAAGTCTCGATTGTACACGAAGATAAATACGCAAAACGAAACTCGAAACAACTCAACTTAGGGGTTAACGACAAGACTAACATGCTTGTCATTCGTTCGTGAATCTAAACCAAGGCAAGGCTTCACAATGTGAGCAATGTACGTATATGTGCACACGCTTTGGTATCGAGGGTAGCCTTAAATGAATACGAAACTTACGACGAGGTCAAACGTCAATCCGTTCCGGATTATCAAGCATGACTACATTCTCGCGAATCAAGCCACACAAATGACAATGCTAAGGCATGTTAACATGATATCAAATCATGGAATGTAACCATTCTAAAGTTAAACACAACACAAGCCAATCAAACTCGCAACTAAGCCGAGTTTTCAAATCGAACTCAAGCCATGCAATCTAACTTTGCGAAGTTATAAACATAAGTCTAGATACTAAATGAAATCATATTAACATAAGATTAATAAAAATACACGTGTGGGAGGCAAGGCAAGAGTAGCCTTGGGCATTACAAATGTTGTGTATTAGTATTGTTTTGCGCATCGCGATGCAAGTGTAATGTTGTGCATTGCGATGCATAAAACCAGTACGTTTTAGTACAATTTGGTGTATCGCGATGCACATTTTGATGATGACAAAGTTGTAAATAAAATAGAAGTTAGTTAGAGCTCAATTGGTACTCGCACTCTAAGAACAATGTACTTATCCTGGAGGTCATGTGTTCGAGTATGGGGAAGGCAAAAATCTACTACCGGGGGTGGAAAGACCGTGAGGGTGATGGCCGGGTGAAAAATAGGCGAGCCCTCGAGGCTTAGACTGGTAAGACCTGGGTCACTACAAAAAAGTCATTGTTAGCTGATGGCAAAGTTGTAAATAGAATAAAAATTAGTTAGTTAGTCATTGTGTTAGCTGATGGCAAAGTTGTAAATTAAATAGAAGTTAGTTAGTCAGTTATTGTTTAGTGGAGTATAGCTGTTTAGGAGTTAGTCAGTTAGAGTGTGGTGCAACAATTTGTGCATCGCGATGCAACAATTTATGCATCACGATGTATCAATTTGTGCATTGCAATGCATCAATTTGTGTATCGCGATGCATCAATTTGTGCATCGCGATGCATATTGTGCATGTTCCGTGTTTTTTAAGGGCATAGACGATATTTCGCAACAAAAGTGTCATTTTCTAGTTTGAAACAATTATAGGGGACTAAAATGGTTGAAAATTCATTAGAAGATACCGGCCCGAAATTTACCCTTCTAATTAATCAAGTATCAAACTTAGTTTACTCCCTCTTTTCCACCCAAAGAGTTCATGTTTGAAAAGTCTAATAATTAAGGGATATATTAGTGTCATTGGAGCTGGTCATAATTACAAAAATAATTAAGCACAACCAAGATGCTTACAATATAATTGGAGGGTAAAGATGAAATAAACATAAATTTTGAAAGTGAACTTTTTAAGTGAAAAATCCAAAAGGCAAAACCCATATTTGGGTCATCCAACTATCCACAAAGTTACAATCCGGCCACCACAATTTCAAAAATGTTATTCTTGCCACTATAATATTGTTTTCTTACAAACGAGCCCATTTTTTGGATGAACGTTAGTTCAACCGTTAAATTTACATGAAATACCCATTTTACCCCTGTCTTCATCTTCTTCCTCTCTCCCTCTCTCTTGACGATTGCTTCATGTTTGATTTTAAGTGAATTTTCAAAATCAAAGTTGCAAATCAAATTGATATTTAATTCAAGGCTACAAATCAATTGGGTATACTAATTTAAGATCCCAAATCCTTCCATCATCATCATCATCATCAAGGAGTGTCCTCTTTGTGTATGAGATAGAGAGGAGAGAGAGAAAGAGAAAGAGCTAAAAAAAACCCAGAACCCATACACAGAGATAGGCTTCGATGGATCTGTGCAATGTAGATGGGCTAAATTTTTCTGGTAGTCACATCGAAGATACGACCTTTGATTGCAACGTAGATGGGCTTCGATGGATCTGTGCCGTCGTATTGCTTCAGTTGCTGGAGATTGGGTTCTATTGATTTCGGTAACTGCCCCCTTTCAGTATGATTGGGGTTAGGGTTAAGGTTTGTTTAAATGTCGAAGCAGGAGAACGCGGTGACTGCGGTAGTTGTGAACGCTGCGACTGGGATTGTTTACGCAGGCTCGTCAGACGGATTAGTGATGGCGATTCTGTGCTTGGCTACGGCGGGGACCTTGGTGTTTAATGGAAGAGGGAAGAAGGTAGGATCCACACTTGCTTATCAGTGTGTCCAGTATTCCTTGATCTAGACTCAGGGATTGACAGTATTGAAACAGATCAAAATTTTATCGCACTGGTTAATATGAGAATTAGTCGCTTTCTAAATCTTCTCATTTGAAAATGCAGTGACATTGATCTTTATCTTAAGTATGAGCATTTTGAAAGATATTTTATTTGCAACAGAAAACCATTCATCAATCATGAGTAGTTCTTCAATCAAGAGAGAGAGGGATAGATAAAGAAGATGAAGACAGAGGTAAAATGGGTATTTCATGTAAATTTAACTGCTGAATTACCGTTTGTCCAAAAAATGAGCTCGTTTACAAGAAAACAATAGTATAATGGCAAGAATAACATTTTTAAAGTTGTGGTGGCCGGATTGCAACTTTGTGGATAGTTGGGTGACCCAAATATGAGTTTTGTCAATCCAAAAATAGAATAGTTGACTATTTAACTAAAACTAAGGGAGTAAATGTTTAGAATCACATCACGAAGTGTCGTATCAAGACACATGGCTTTTTAAGCTCACTTCTGAATGAACTGAATCTTTACTTATCCAAATCGATCATGTCTTTAAATGATCAAAGGCCAGAAAGATACCATTAGGCAACAAATAGCAATTGTGATTTCTGAAAACATAGACACTTAACGTCCTTTATACGCTAAATGCAGCACCTGACAAAATTATTAACTTGCTCTCGTCTTTTATGTATAGAAAATTTTCAACTTAAAACTCTCACTTTCATTTGCTTCGAATATATACGTTTTTGACATATTTTGTGTTAAATTTAATTTTTTTGCTTAGTTATTTGCTTCTATTGTGTATGTTTTTGACATATTTTGTGTTAAATTTAATTTTTTTTGCTTAGATATTTGCTTCTATTGTTTATGTTTTTGACATATTTGTGTTAAATAATAAATATATTTTTATTTGCTTTATTATTGTGTTATAATGTATATTTTTACAAAAAAAAAAAATATATATATATATATATATATATATATATAGATGGACATGTGCATGTCCAACCCTTGTTCTTTATTTTTTAATTGTTGCACTTTTATCCCTTAAATTTGTAAATTTTTAAAAAATTACACTTTACCTCCTAAACTAGTTAATTTCGTTAAATTTTTTATTTTGGTATAGTGAAAATTTCTATTAAGTTAAACAATTTAACCGAATTAACAAATTCAAGGGGGGTAAAGTGCAATTTTTTTAAAATTTTACAAATTCAGAGTGTAAAAGTATAAAAATTAAAAAATGAAGAACAAGGGGGACATGCGCATGTCCACTTGAACATGCGCATGAGCCAGGCGCATGTTCAAGAGGACATGCGCCCTCCATTTTTTATTTTTATTTTTTTGCAAAAATGTACATTATAACACAATAATAATAGTAAAATTTTCTATATATAAAAGACGAGGACACGTTAATAATTTCGTCGGGGGTTGCGTTTAGCGCCTCCCTGTGAAAATAGGTGGGATTTGGGAAAGTATATAGCCAAAAATACAATAATATGATGATCCCAAAATGATATACTATTTATATGGATCGAATATGAAAAATCCAAATTTGTTTATTTAAGTAATATATATATATATATATATATATATATATTTCAATAATCAATTTAACCCGTAGAATAAACAAATTAGTAGTAATTCAAATCCAAATTTGTTGGGAGATATGTCTCAGATATTCAAATTCGTTTGGAGATATGTCTTGGATAATCATAACGGTTTTATGCTATTGCGTTTTTTATTTTATTTTGTTGTCAAATAGAGCATTAATACAATTAATTACTTCAAATTTCAACTATAAAAGATCTAAATTAAAATAAATAAATAATAAATATCACTAAGGACCCAGTGATGAGGCTGCAAACGAGCAGAACTTAAATAAACAAACTTTAAAAAAGGCTTGAGTTTAATTTGTTTACTAACGAGCTCGAACTAGAGCTAGCGCTAGCACTAACGAGCTATGCTTGTTTATTTTAAAATTGCATTATAACTTATAAATATTTGAAAAAGTTAAAATCTGACCATTGACAACCATATAGGATGTTCCTATTTTTTTTTTTTTTTGTTTTTTTCATTCCTCTATATTTTCAAGCAAAATCAATCCAATAGACCTAGTATTAGCGAGCGCAAGAACGGAATGAAATGGCCAGATCAATATGATAATAATTCTCGTTCCATGTATGCTAAAAGCCTAAAATGATCATTTTGGTAACAACTGAACGTGATGAATAATGATGGATCACTCCCAAAATCAGACCTACAACTTCCATTACAAAACAAAGGTTCACCATTCAGCATGTACAAAAACTGAAGTCTGAAATTGTAATCAAAATGAAATGATAAAGAAAAAAAAATTTTGAAAAAAGAAAACAGAACCAAGATGCTACTACATTCACGCCAGAAGGATAGATATCAGTGCGTAGCATTCAACGTTGTAGCGGTCTTTTTGAAATCTATCTTGTCAACCTTCACCTCTCCATCGATGAGTTCATAAACATAGACCACAACACGCAAGCCATCGATGTCCATGAGCACAAAACTTGGGTTCACATCGTAGGTGATGCTGCTGTAGGCACCAGTGGCAGAACCCGGGTTTATGACAACACCTGCCTCATGTTTGTAAGCCTTGAATTGATGAGTGTGACCAGTTACCAAGATGTCGACATCCAACTGCCTCTGGAGCATGGCTAGAGAATCCAGGTCCCCCCATGGAACAACCTATCGTCAGATGAAATAGAAATTAGAAGCAGGGAAACGTCTGCCGTTTCATGGAAAACAAGTATCAGGAAGCTGCTACAGTATGAGAGGCTCCCAAGAAGGCTCGAATAAACATGCTAGTTACAAAAGAAAGTGATCAATATATTTGCAGATAACACAAAGTACTAGGAGAGAGGAGAAACCAGTCTGGAACTGGTACCAGAAATTTTACACAGTTGTGCTCACAACTTACATTTTGTTACTTTTTCTTCTGTCCATGAAAAAAGTTATCAAAAAAGAATCTAGTAACACCATATAAACGACACGGACCTAATGATAATCTTCCTACAAGAAGAATCAAGTACCACACATGCTAGAACTCCAATCTTGTAGCACTCAAGGATTAAATATCAGTTTATTTTGCTGAAGCGGGTCTAAAATGGAAGAATGGAAGATAAAGATTGAACTATCAATAGATAACAATAATTATGAACATGCATAACAATAGATGATAGGGCTAGCATTCTTGGAAAGTAACATCCTAAATCTGGCAGGAAAATCTACTTATTATTTTCTTATATGGGGTACAAGTGCTGCAAGTACATCAGTAGCCTCAAAGCACATTTACAAGAAAGATTTTCCTTTCTCAAGTTACTCCCTCGAAAGTGCGGAATGACTACATGATTCTGGAGCATACCAAAGGTAGGAAAAATCTTGGTTGAGCTGGGTTGTATCCACAGTTTATTTCCTGAAGTAACTAAACATAACCATTATGAAGAAGCCTCAAAATATTTAAGGATCAAAAAACCTCCCTCCCTACCTCCGTTTCTAAGTCAGGCAATACCAGTATTATTGTTTACTAGTTTCGAATAAAGATCTAAATGGGGTGTAGCTCCAGTTAGCAACGGATGGAAGCAACCTTTAGTTAGGAACCAGGTTTAGAACCAATAGGGGATAGGCAATGCCTCGTTGCAGTTTTGAATCTACTAGTATATATGTTTGATCTAGTTTTGTTATTTTTCTTCAAACAGTTTTTCTTTATCCATGGGCAATGTGTTTCAGTGTATTGGGTGAATTGTTATGTTTTATATATTTCAAAAATATATCCAATTCTTGTTTCTCTGTACCTTCAGTGGTTACTATCCCTTTCAAATTCATTAGACTCTTTCCAAGTCGCTGTTTGACTGAGCATTAAAGTCAAAGATTTCAACAACATTCTTTGGGTCTTTTAATCTTCCCAGCTTCACTCTAGACAAGGTTTTGGGACCATTACAAGGGCTCAACTTGTCTGATGTTGTTAGGGCTTGGCAAGCTGCTGGTTATTTAGGGTTTTTCGGTGTCCTCATTGACTTTCCACTGCTAAGTTGGACATCTTGTCCATCCTCTTATATACTCTTTCTTCTGAATTCAAGTATATTTTTCCATCAATAAACATATAGTCAGAGGCGGATCCACTCTTATGGGTGGGGGGGCAAGTGACCCCACTCAAAAAAAAATTTTAGCTTACAAAACAGTGATTTTTTGGATAGTGACCCCACTCAAATTGTGATTTTTTGGATAGTGACCCCACTCAAATTTATTTTTTCCTTTTTAAGTCACGCACAGTAGCAACAATGAGGTAGATACTAGTTGTGAACTGTGATTTCTAAGTTTTTTATGTGATAGTTAAATTTTGTGACCCCACTGAAAAATTTTTCTGGATCCGCCATAGTCATTAGATCACAAGTTGGCAGTGGTTAAGTGTACTAGACATCTATATTTGTTTAAGATTTTCATTACGCATTTGGCAGGTATTTCCAAGTAATGCATATTATACATGTTGAAAAGAAAATAATCAATTAAACCACATCTGCACAGTAAGAAGAGACTAACCTGGTGACCATGGCACAAACCAAGCTTAAATTGACCAATGGTAAGTGTTTTAGTCTCTGGGTAACGGGCATCTTCATCATATTCACCTCGAGTAATATGCAAACTAGGGCAAAGGCTCTTCAAGTAATCATGAACTTCCTGCTCACGGAGACAACTAGTCAACTACATAGACCAGATAATGGCCAATCCAATCAGATCAAAAGCAGAACCAAAATCCCACATACATCTAGATTAACAAAACAAAACACTGGATGAAGTAATATTATAACAATATAGGAAGCAACAATACAATTTCAAGATACATCCGGAAGCCTAACTGTAGTCTGCCCGGTAACCCCCCTGTGTTAACAGCCAGCTTAAGGCTACAAGTAAGTAATTTTGACTTCCAATGGTTGTGTTTCAAAAATTGGACAGTAAGGCAGATGATTTCACCAAGGCAACTTTTCCTTAAAAGGCTTTCTCATGAAACTTCATTAACATACAACTTGAATTCAAGAAAATTCACTTTTCAGAGAACAATTTTGTAAGTCCTTACTTCACCAATACACATGAAAATAGTCAACTTAGTAAGTAAAAAATATATATATATATTGAGGATCGGCTACATGAATCCTTTTTCGCCCATTCGTACGGCCCAACAAAAAAAGAAACAAAAAAATAAATTTAAAACATAACAGAAAACATGAAATTGAAACTTAATTGAGAGCGAAGGAATAATAAATAGGAAAATTTACTTTGATACAGAGATTGCCAGTGCAAATGATGTGCTGAATCTTGCCAGGAACGAGCATGGATTTGAATTTGGCAGGGAGATCGGATGCCCTGTGTGGGATGTGTAGATCCCCTATTGCCAACACCAACACCATTCTTTGATCGCTCTCCTCCCGAAACCAATTTCGAAAAGGTCAAACGAACAACTTCACTGGCGAAGCGCAGTTTTTAAAGGCCTTTGCGATCTCCGGCGAACGAAATCAAACGTATATACAACCCAGAAGTTTTACAGTGAAGATGAAGCTGATCGCGCATCGATCGTGTCGCCGGCGTAAGCTATGAAACGTGAAGCATTAGAAAATCGAAGGTAATTATGCGCTTTATGTTCAGAGTAATGCTACTGTGCACTTTCCAAGTTCTAAGGAATTTTTATGAGAATTGTTATTTGCAACAGCAATTTTGCTTAGTAAATTCCCATGAGATGTTCGGTACCCGCTACTGAATATAAAAATAATGCATTAGGTGGTCATCGGTAAGGGTACCAAACATTCAATAGGGTGTATTCAACAAATTATTGGATGTAAATAGCAATTCTCAATTTTTATTTGGGGAGAGTTGAACACAAATTTTCAGTTTAGAAAGTTGGTACAAATGCGATCAAATAATTGTTTATTGTAACCTTAGAGCTTCTCCAATGCAATCATGTCTTTCCAATTTTCTTTTATTTTATTGGTCTCTAAATTATTATCTTGTTTGACTCGGTTGATAGATTAATAAAAAATAATTAATTTAATTATTAATATTAGTATAGTGTATAATTTTTTCTTAATGTCTAGGTACATTTGACCCATAATTAAAGTATAAAGGAAAAGTAAGGGTAAAATGATAAAAGTATTGTACTAAAAAAGAAACTTTCAAACAAGACAAGTATTTTGGGACGGACAAAAAAGAAAAGCAAGACAATAATTAAGTAACCGAGGGAGTATCTTTTATTGTCAATTAGTTACGATTTACAGTTGTTTTCTTTTAATTTTTACTGTCAATTAGTTATAGTATGAAGTAATTTTTATTTTTTATAATTAATTATAAAAAATTATCACTTCGAAAAGAATGTTCTAAATAAAATTTTAGAGCACGTTTAGAAAGAGGAATCTACATCTTTTTAAAAACTAGATGATAGCATTGAAAATGATCTTAAATCTCCAATGAAAATTTGTAAACCAACACTAAACACTGGTACACTCCTGATTGGTAGATATCTAACGACTAATTAAATATTATTGTGTGTGTGTGTGTATGAGAGAGTGAAAAAATTAGTGTTATCCACCAATTACACATAAAGGCATTATACACCATCGATAAGTATTGTGTATAAATTTGAACTCTTTAGATCTCAATAAAGTACATAGAAAGAAAGTAAATTCAAAGCTTATTTTATGATGATATTTACTAAGGATTTCAGTCTGAATTTTTATCAAAGCAAACCTAACTGATCAGTTTTATTATTATTATTTTTTTTTTAATTTTTTTTATTTTTTAAGAGGACTCACTTGTTCATGATCCATATTGTGTTGCATTTACCTTGCACTTAACTTCCCGCACCAAAACAGCCATATTTAAAGGAAACAACAAAAATTGTTCTAGATGGAAATCCAAGAACAAAATTTCTACATATATATGCAGGCTCAGCAGCACAGGGAGTGAGCCATGGGAGACCTCCCACGTTGAGGAAAGTATAGAGTCACATGCCAAACAGAATTTACATATAATTACAATAACCCAAAAAGAAGAAGAAAATAAGTTACAGATCTACAAAAGTAACCTGTTTTCAAAGCAAAAACAATATCGAAGGTTAACATGATGTGCTCGAGTTTCCAAAATGGTGAGGAAGTCCTGATTCAGCCGAGTAAAATGTATGCAGGATCCGACTATCCAGATCATTCGAGAGTCAACTTTTGGATAGTTGTGGGACCATAGGAAGCATCACTCCCAATTTATTAGTCCACCACATAGAAGAAGAACCAAGAGAAGTTCAGTAGTAAATCATTCTTCTTCGTCTTCTGTTTTTCTTCACTGGAACAGGAATGTCACTATAACCGGGGAATTCCCAACAAGCAATGACTGCATCCCATGAAGAGCTACCAAGCATAGGGTAGTAAGGATGCCAACTACAATCTCTTACAATTTGCTCGTGGTAATCAAGTCTAGCAACCTGTGCTCCACTCGCCTATAATTGAATTAACCAAGCAACCATTCATTAAAGGAAACATGGCCACCGGAAGGCACAAAGAAATCATATTCATGTTTGCATCAATTGGCAGCCTGTATTGGGCATACAGCAATAACCACTAATGTAAAGCTAAGGGGAAAACAAAAAAGCTGATTCCATAGCATGGGAAGGAATCACCATTCTTGTGTTCGGATGAGCACTAACATCTTAACGCAAAATAAATCAAGGAACATGATTGAAATAAACTGTCCCAAGTCATTGGCACATGGCTTTTTGAGTTGACTCCATTTTTGAGCTAACTTCAGTCTTCAGCGTAAGCCCCACCAATTTATTGATCTATTATACTAGAATTAGCTTCGTATCATCATATGTAGGACTAGGTCTACTTATTACGGGTATCTTATCCCAGTTTTTCTCTTAAATTGAATCTTATCAGATGTGTTATGCGATTATGCATCTTTGAACATACAGAAGAAGGGTTTTCTGAGAATGTTTGCCATATCAAAAAAACAAGATAGTATCATGATGCCTGGTCAGCCTAAGATCAAATACGTACCAGATCATAAATATAAATAGAAGCATCAGCAGATCCAGTGTAGATGTACTTTTGGCCAGTGCTGCAAAATGTATCAAGGGATTAAAGATGTTATATTCTAAACAAACCTGATAATACACAATTCTGTCACAATATTGCTCCACATAGTCATGCAAACATTGTAATCTAAAATCCAGACAAAGCAATTACCAGAAAAAAAGATTGAGAAGGTACAATCTGATCCAATTGTCAGAGCATGTCAAATGGACAAATGTGATATGATACGAAAGAAATCCAAAAGTAAATGAAAGTTTCAAAGGGATGGGGTAAAGTACAAAACACAACTTCCATTAAAATACCTATATGCTGGTGAGAAGTAACAGCGTATTAGGGTGCGCAGGACTGAATGACCTTGATATGTAGTCAAAGATTGATCATTTGGATGTCTACGATTTCTTAAATGCACCGGGTACTCCATCCATCTATAATCCCACTCGTAACTTTTAGGCACTATATTGCTGCATCAAAGACAACCAAAATGAGTACTGGAACGATTAACTCTATCTAATGCTTTGACCAAGCAGAAACAATACTTGGAACAACAATAACACCAATTCTCCAACTGCAATTCCAAACAACTGGACAACATAATCCTGCAGCATAAATATATTTTTCTTTCCCCAAACCCCACAACACACACACACACACACAAACAGTCATTTTTAGGACAAAAAGCAAAACGTTGAAAACTAGTGTATATATCAACCATGAAAAGAGAACATATAAAGATAGAAAGGGAAGAAAAGCAGACATACCCAGAGACGTTAGAAGACATCTTCCGGATATCCCAAAGTTTAATGGCCTGATCTTTTCCATTTGAGATAAGATAACGACCATCTCCACGACTATCAATGAATGTAATGCCCTCCAAATGCCCAGTCAGGACCCCAGCTGCTTGTCCTCGCATACCAAGGCAACGCCTGTCCCACACCTAAAGTAGGTAACATATTAGAATGGCAGAGAAGTCCATTATCAAACAGGCATTAATCCACCACTTTTTAATTTGGTTCCCTGAAATTTTGCAAAACAGAATAAAGCAAAGGTGATATCCCTCCGAAAAGAGTTTCAATCCTTCATTTTGCACAATGGAAAATTGTAATTAAACCAGCATTTGACAGGCATCTGCAGAAGATTTTAACAGGATTTTCTCAGAGAGATTCTTTTTATTAACAGAAGTCCAGCGTCATACCAAATGAAAGGTCCACAACCTGAAGAGCTGACATTGCCTGTTACATTTACATGGCCAAGCAAAATGATTTGCAGATGTGTAAAACTCCAGTCACCCATTATCCCAATAACTTGGGTGAGAAACATGAATCTTTTGTCACGACTCTATATGAACCATAGCAATATTATAAAGTTAAACCACTCAGACTCGCATCCTTCTTAATTATTGTCATCTGTATTAGTACTGGTTTCCCCCTCTCCAGCACTTATGTTGATATTGATACAATAATAGTTTCTAACTCATGCATTTATTGGTTTATATTGCATGTAACTGAAACATCTCAAGTGATTTTCTCTTATTTTATCTCCTACTGGGGGTGGGGCTACTTTTACTGTCTTGCAAATATGTTCAAATTTAGACTTTATTTTTTTCTAGAATTCGCAGAGGCATGAGTTTAATAATTTTAAAAATATGAAATATTCAAGAAACTAAATAGGTATGAAAATTGCAGAGAATGTTAATATCAGTTCTCTCAGGAATAGCTATGAAATAGTCTTACCTTACAGAGGTAATCATCACTGCCAGAGTATAGGAGATGACCAGTTTCATCAGCAAAACATACAGTATTAACATCGGACTGCAACAAAAATGCAAACCAGATAAGTACTTCAAACATGCCGTAGCAATTAGACGAATAAAGAGAGTAAATGACGGAAAAGAGAGAAGGGAAATATACTACCAAATTAAGATAGCTTGAAGAGGAACTTTTTATCATTTAAAACTAGCTGTAGAACACATTCTAAAGTTTAAAAGAAAATAACATAATTGAGCAAGTACTCGCATCCCCCCCTAACCCATATATGATCAAAGCAGAATAGTAACACCATATTGTAGGGTTACATAATTAATTTCAACTTCATATACACCTCACTTCCTCTGCATATTGCTGCAGGCTTTACTTTTTCTTTCTCTTTTTGGGTTATAGTTGCAAGCTTTTTCAAACAAGTCATGATGATCTAATATATGTAGTAAATTTTGGATTACCAAGAAGCTGTAAAAGAATCTGAAACCAGTCCCATAAAGGACAAGTAAGATGCGGGCCTGTCAGCCAATAATCACGGTGGATTCAGTTGAGTGCTCTAACCTGGTGTCAGAGCTGGGCCCAGTGGCGGAGCCAGGGAGTTTTCCTTCATGGGGGCACAATTAAACCAAGGGTCTTGCTAACAAGTATCCCTATAGAACTTGTTAAGGTCTCTCTTAATGAAAATAGGAACCAATACCACCAATGCATTAGGGATGATTTTGATCAATGCACCTATTTTCATCAGGAAAATGCTATACTCGGAGAATTTGTTTTGTGCAAATGTACAGAAAATGCCATTTTCTGTATAAAAATTCAGTGTATATAGTTTTATTCTTTCACTTAAGGGAAACCTTAATAAGTGCATGGAAGCACTTGTGAGCGAAATCTTTAAATGAATACCGTGAAAACATAATGAATCTTATAATTACTTGCAAATGTACGTGAAAATTTTGTAAACCTTCAAATAGTATATATATATATTTTTCAAGCTTTCAATGGGGGCACCACACATTCTATCCCTTAAATTTTTAAAGCTTTCATAAAAGTTCCTGGGAACTTTTTTTTTTTTCCTCCAAATGTTAATGGGGGCATATGTCCCCAAGGGCCCCTTAAGGGCTCCACCACTAGCAGGGCCTCAGGAAGCCCGTGGCTAAAGCTTCTCAGATCATTCAGTTTGTTTCCCCCCATATATCTGTCTGTCCTGTTTGATTGTTTCTATATATCCTCTCTATGTTGGTTGCCATGTCTGGACAAGGTTTACAGACCAGGGACGGTGAAAGAGAATGGCACATTGGCTTCACAAAAGGGATCCAAGCTGGTCTTTTAGGTGCCTGGATATTTCCAGCAACATCTTCACCACAGGTTCACAGCCATATGGTTTCACGTTAACAATAGGAACTCTCTTTGTACCAAAAGTCGAATCTATACACAGTAACTATACCAAATAGCAATAGTCACTTGTAACAAAAACTAACACAGCCGTGAATCCCAATGTTTTGGTGATGACTTCTATACTTTGGTAACATGATTATAGGAGGTAGACAATCTAGCTTTACAAAGTGGAACAATTTTCAAACCTTGAAGTCATTGACTACATAAGAGATAGAAAGATACCTAAATATATGTTATTATACAGTAGAATTATTTAATACCGTGTGCGCTGGAATACGAAGGCTTAGCTTATGTGCTTCGAGATCATAAATGTAGATTGAATCATCACTACTAGCAGCTACAAGCTCTCGCCCATCAGTGGAAAATTTCACAGAGAAGATTCCAAAAGAGTAGTCATCCTCGTCATCATCACCCACACCAGAAAAATCCAAACCCTCGTGAATTTCCTGTACAAATGAAATTTTCAAGTGACATATTCAAAGAACAAAGAGAAAATTCACATGGAGAATATATGAGAATTAAAGCAACCAATATGTGATCACTTTTAAAGGAAGACCAGGACGATAAAAATTGGCAATAATGACTTGGATCACATTGTCTTCTCGATACACAGAACAGAAATCGGAAGGTGAATAGACATCTGCATACAAAACAGCAGCATCCATTTGGTATATGTTCACATATGTAACTAAACACATCCATGTGCTGCCAGTGCATAGTTGGTTTCTCTTCAAAAGAACAATCATTTTCACAAAGCTAAGTTAAGATTAATGCTTTTTACTTAAACTCCCTCTACAGAAGTAAAGAAGAGGGGAAAACTGAAAAAATGTTTTAGATTGCTAAATCTAATGTTAGGAAAGTAACTTGTACTATGTTTCCTCTCATTAGTATGATCCATATTCAATAATATTTGCCTTTTCTTGTAACATGTACAGTGAGGATTTAAATGACCAAAACAATCCAGTAGATGGAAGTGGGATGTAAGCAGTGTTCTTTAGGACATATATACAAAGGAAGCATGCATCTACTTTACACATAAAAATCAATCAACAAACTTCAGTCGTCAATACAAGCGATTGTGACTTAAATAGTACCCCATCCCTCCGATAAGAAGAGTCTTATTTTCCATTTTGGGTTTGTTCCAAAAACGAGGCACAATTCTTTATTTAAGCCATAAATCTACTTTCTTTCTCCCAAACTCTTTCTTTTTATCCAAAGATATGATGTTGATCTTATGCCTCGCACAAAAAAAGAAGTAATGTTAGTGCAATTTAAAGGAAATACAAACGCTACCAATACCTAACGCTACTACCAATACTTAACGCAAGTAGTATATAATTAGGGATCCATTCATTTCTTATGAAAATATTTACATATACGTATATTATATATATATATGGGAGAGTATTCAATGGTTACTCTTATATCAACCATTGGGTCAAAAATGAAAGGTTGTGATTAATTGCATTACAGATAATAACAAGAATAACCATTCATGGTTTGAGAGATGGAGTAACCATTGAAAACTCCCCCATATATATATAAATATATATATATATATATATATATATGACAAACTATCATTTCTAGCGCTAACCTAGTGTCAAAAAAAATATCTTTCAATTACAAAATAACTTCCAATAAATGTTCCTGATAAAACAGATAGTGTTTCATGGTCTTCTATCCAAATGTCAAATCGGCAATCACTAGCACTCTCTTCTAAAAAGTTCAGGAAACAGGTCAATCTTCTCATTAACTTAATGCATTTTATCTGTGACAAGCTCCTCTTGGTGAGTTGGAGTCTAGGCCCAAATCCCATGGAGTCCTGCAGTAAGTTGAAGTCTTCTCCCACCTGATGGGCACGTTGGAGCTTCTACCCCATTGTCTAATGGCCTGAGGTGAACAACCGCTAGGATGAGCACCTACTTATAGAGAAATTTGCGGTGAAGACCCGTTGGCATAAGCAAAATACTGGGGAAAGTCCCGAGATGAAGACCCACTGGATAAGACAAATATGGAGTAGAGAGATCCTGGGGTGAAGACGCACTAGGATTAGCAAAATGTCGCATAGAGAGTTCCCAGGTGATGGGCTGTTGGGATGAGCAAATACCATGTGGAAAGATCCCTGCAGATCTGTTCAGATAAGCAAATGCGAGGTTGCGAGATACTTGGGCAAAGATGCTCTAGGATAAACAGATAACATTTGGAAATGTTACCAACTAGACTAGTACTGAAGCCGACAAACAAAGTATGTCAACAATTTGCGAGGAGCTGATCCTTAGCACCTCAGTGTGAATGTTCTTGTTGGCTCCCTCATGCAGATCAATTCAGACTCGTAGAGATTCATAGGAGCTTGATATGCAGTCATTTGTTGGTGTATTCTGATAAATGGAAGGTCACAGCGTGTCATTCAAGTCTCATATCCAAACTATAGAAACTAAGTTCTAAACAATACCAATTTCTTCATTCCCATTTACTTATTCTCTTCCTTAATTGTTTACATGGGGTGTACCGTACAACTAGCAATCCACGCAGCTTCACTTTTGAGTCCAATGGAGCACCACTATCATTCACCGTCAAGTTACACATAGCTATCTTACATTCTCTTCAAACAAGAAAGCATCACTGCGCTCACCAAAATCACAGGGATAAGGCATAGGCCTCATGGTGACCGATGATACCATCAAATACATATGGCCAGATAAAAAGCATGAATTAAAAATCACTTATATTTGCAGATCCACATTTTCAACTTAATATATGAAATTAAGAGGATAAAAGAAAAGGAACAACTACTCTAAGAATACATACTGTAACATTTGCAACAGAATCGGTCACGGAAGATTCAATGTTTACGATGTGGACAACAGGGGACATACTGGAATAAACCTGCAAGCATAACATCAAAGAGAATTAGAATAATATGGTAAAGATCAAACTAAAATCATCCCCCCCCCCTTGAGGAAGGAAAAATAGAACGACCTTAAAAACGTTATCATAAGCACATGTAAACAACATACTAAGACCAAAAATAAAGACATGTTAAGACCAAAAATAAAGACAGAAAAACTAAACTAGAAGACAGAATGGAAAGACCGACTACACGTACTGAGCATCTATATAGCAAAACACATCATAATCTTCACAGTTCATACTTCAAGTGCTTTCAAAATAATATAAACACCTAATGCAAGAGTAGTACTAAAAAGTACTTGGTATTCTCTTCTACTAAGTATGCTTAAACAAATGTGCTATCCTAATACCACCCAGAAAGAGCATTAGAAACTGATAATTTTCAATCCTAGGAAACACCAGAAAATGAAACCAAAGATTGATCATGTCCAGCATGTGGAATTGATGATCTTGTGGAACAGTAGAGGACCATATATGTTATAGGTGATGATACGGTGGATGTAGGTGTACAAACCACTCATATTTATGCAATTACAAAGCATAAATCAAGTTTGTAAAAAGACGTACAGGCCTTTTCAGCTAGAATACTGACCCTTTTCCCTTGAATATGTTCAACTCCTTCCATTATCGCACTTCCCCCCCAAATCTAGTGGTAGAGACAGAAACTTCAGATGTTCATGCAGCAAGAAACCACCAAACTGTTATTGAAGCCCACTTTCTCTTTTCTAGAATTCTAACTATCTCAAGCGTAAACTTAGATTAAAACATTACTCCCTTCATCCCAAAAGAAGAGTCGCACTGAAAAGTCAAACTTTCAATATCATACTTTTGCTTCTCTATATTTCTTATAATTTTTATTATTATTGTTTTTTTGCACGACATGTTATATATATATATATATATATATATATATATATCATATCTTCAAAATGAAAGAAAAAAAAAAGTGAAAAAATATGGAGATTTGAAGCTTAAATTTTTGAATTGCAACTCTTTCTTTGGGACAAACCAAAAAGTAAAGTATGACTCTTTTTTGGGACAGGAGTATCTATCTAAGGTAGATTTCAAGCAAGGGAATGATGTCCATTATTTTCAAAAATCAGATTCAACTCCTGTTAGTTAAGGAGACAAAACAACACAGAAAACAGATTCAATGGCAAATATTAAGAAAAAAAAAATTATTTCCATAGATTCTCTAGGAAATCTTTAAGTCGGATCCACTAAAACTGAGTTAGTACAATATTTATGCCCCAATTGACTGCTTATTCACATTTTTGTTTAACAATTGTCACAAACTTACAAGGAAACGTTGATCTGGCGAAAGAGATGTATCAGTAATCGTCCACCGCAAGCTTTGCGCACGAATGTTCTTCTGAACTTTCCAATAATTTTCAGTATTATATATCTTGATATCACTTTCCTAATCAGAAAAAAAAACAGCAATGCCATCTATTAAGTAAATTGAAATTGGGACAGTTATACAAATTCAGTTCATCTATGATTGAAATCAAAGTTAAGGGATATGGAGTTCCTATACTTATAGAAATCCTGTCAATTGGTGATAAGCACAATACCTGAAATCCAGCAATAAAGAGAGAACCATCACCAGAAAATTGTGAAACATAGGCACAGCTTGTCATCCGATCAACCACACAAGGACCATGGACCGGCAAATATCGGCTCAGGAGGTGACAACAATCCGCCGACGAGAATCTACCCCTTCCGGAATAATTACCTTCTCGACCTATCAACATTTTGACAGGGGAAACAGGTACCTTTGACTTCCCAGGCACCACCCTGCTCAAATGCTCATTAGGTACTGAAGTAATCTTCGTAAGTTGAGCGATTTCGTTATCAAGATGACTCGGCACTTCTCGAGAGCTTGGATTACCAGATAATCCATTAGCAGCATCCAACTCACACTGGTTCACAAACTTTCTTGACCTACTCATTCTTCACACAAATTCCCAACCCCAACAACTCAGATATTATAAATATGCACGTCAATCGAGTTGCCAAACATGTTTAGGTTGTTTCCACCAAAAATGAGTTGTGACTATTCTTAACCCTGAAAACCGAAAAGTCCCAGATTAAAATCTTCACACACAAGCACACAAAGAGTAATTGCAGTGGCGAAGCAAATGAATAACATTGAAGATAAACCCTAAAAGAAAAGGAAACAAATTCAGCCAATTACAAAGTCTTAACTTGATTAATCAGTCATAAATATCAAATGGGTATCTCAAAAATTAGTTAAAGATTTCTAATTTGTAACATGTATTACCTAAATTAAAACAAATATGAGATACACAGTCACATGTACAAAGAAAAACAAGAAACTTAACAGCTCAATGATCAAAAGGATGGATGAAACTAAAATCAAATCCAGTAACAATTGAATGAATTTGATTAAGAGAAGATAGATTAAGCTGACCGTTTGTGAAGTCAAGGTCTGGAAGTTGGTGGGAGTAAGACTTATTTTCCAGATTGAAAGGTAAAAAAGTAAAGAGGAATTAGGAAATGGGATTATTTTTCCAAGAATGTAAGTGTGGAGAAAATTGGGAAAAATTGACCAAATTTTCTTTTGGAAAGTTAGGGTATAGCAGTCAAACTGTGTTCTTCTTTGTGGGATTGTATTACACGTGGAGATGAAGAGGTGTCTGTTGTTCACGCTCTTCATGTCGCGGGTGATGGGAGCCATCAACTGCCAATGAACGGTGGTGATAAGAGGAAATTATCGTCTAATTTAGGTGGTAACTTTTAATTAATATCATGTAAACTCTAAAAATTTGCAGAATTTTAAGTCTACTACCTATAATCTGTTCATATTCGAAAGGGTGTTACTATTGTCACCCTCAAAAGTTACGAGTACACCCCTCTTACACTACTCTAAAATTTTCAACCTTTATAAATATTAAATATACTTTTTTATTTTTTTATTTTACCCCCTCTTAATTCACCCTCGCCAAAGTAAAAAATACTACCCTCTCCCCTCTCCTCCTCCCATCTCCGCTTGCAACTAAGAAAAACAAAGAAAGAAAAAGGCAAAATTCAACGAGTCATAATAGCTAGCATGAGTCGATCTTTGAGATCGTTCTTGTATGAGGGGTTCATTAATTTCGTGAATGAGAATGTCACCGGTTCAGCCTCTACTCCTCCTCTCCATTTTCGTAGCATAAATAAATTGGTCTACAAACATCCTTTTCCACAAGCAATGGCATCGGTCTCCTCTTCTTCTCCTTAGTTTGAGTCGTAAACTCGAAAACAAGCCTTTCATTTACCGCAAAAGTTATTCGACAATATGTGACCGAACACTCATAGTAGTGTTTAGTACCTCTAACCGAATACTCATAGTTCGGCACCCCCTTACCGAATAGCCTTAACTTTGTTCAGTGGGGGCTACCGAACACAAAATGTCTTTTTTTTTTTTAAATAAAAATAAAGAATACATAAGAGCATTTAAGTCAAAATTTAGAATGACATTTTGTAATACATGAAAGGGATGTACTTATAGGTTTAGGGGTGGCAATAGTAACACTATATTCGAAAAAGTGTATCTAAACGGTGACTTCTTATTAATACGTGACTTACCATACCAGCGGCTAATGTGAGGGTTTATGACCACCAAATATTTTTTATGGCGATAGAATACCCCCTTTTTTTTTTCTTTTTTTAGAAATGTTCTAGAAAATAAAATTTAATAGTTTTTTTAATTGTCTCTAGTATTTTTTGGAAATTATATAAATAGAAAATAAAATGGGTTCTACAATTTCACAGAACTTGAGGAAATTTTGATGGTATTAATGAAAATTTACATAGAGCTTAATATTGTCTTAGAATTTGTATAAAATTAATAAGAGACTTAAAAGGATCTATGAACTTATTAGCAAGTATAATCACTTAATATATATAGTAATTGATATAAACTCTGTTTTGGTGGCCAAAATTTTGAAAAATATTACTAACTCCGTCCCAAAATAATTGTCGTTTTAGTAAGAAAATTTTGTATCAAAATAATTATCGTTATAGAATTTTTAAAAAATATTTGCTCATATTCTACTAAAATTGCTCTTATTTACTACTTTCATTAAAGAGGGTTGTTAAGAGGAAAGAGAAAAAAATTGCTCATACAACTTATCTATACTAAATAAACTTAAATAATGATAGATCAATATTTATATAAAAAAATTTAATATGTATGCAAACTATTAAAACGATAATTATTTGGGGAAGGATTTAAGTAACAATTTGGTTACCAAAGACAACATTCATAATGAGCGGATGCTCGTCACCCTCACCCAAGTCGGCTTTGGTGGCCTTGACTTTAAGAATTATCAAGTCAACTGGTCAACGGTAACTTCCGACAAGTGCTGCTATCAATTGACTTGGAGGTCTTGTGTTCAAAAAGTTTTATCATCGATCTTGCCAAATATTTTATTCAGTCAACTAAACAAGTTACTTTTGATCATAAGTAATGATTCATTACATATGGGGCTCAAGAGAATTGGAAAACTAACATCCTTTCCAAATCCTCAGTCATTGTTGATAACATTTACAGTCACAAATGGCTTCCAAAATAGTTGATAGGCAAAGGTTCTTTGAAGTAGTACTCCATGTGTTGTTCATTGTTGTTTTCATTTTACTATGCATGAACTCAGCTCTTGTAACGATTGCTTCCGGCGTTGGAGGTGGCACGAACAAGACGATGATCTTACGGTGCATGGAGAGGGAGAGACAAGCTCTTCTCAAGTTTAAACAAGGCCTTGTCGATGACTATGGCCGTCTTTCTTCTTGGGGCAGCACAGCAGCGAAGAAGACAACAACGACTGCTGCCGATGGCGAGGAGTCCATTGTAGCAACCTTACGGGTCATGTCATCGGCCTTGATCTTCGAAACCCGGCGGGTCCGTTTGACACTCTTTCTGATCATCCTTTGGGGGGTAAAATTAGTCCTTCACTGCTACAATTGCATCATCTGTCTTATTTGGACCTTAGCAACAATGATTTTGGCCAAAGAGGTATTCCAGATTTCATTGGGAACCTTACTAATTTGCGCTATCTCAATCTCGGGTATAATTATCTAAATGTCAAAAGCCTCGAGTGGCTTTCTCACCTTCGTTTAATAAGACATCTTGACCTGAGTACTGTTGATCTCAGCAAGATCCATTTGATGCAAACGATAGAAAAGCTCTCTTTCCTAACCGAACTGCACTTGAGTGAGTGTGAACTGCCCGGGATGACTTCTCTCTTCCTTACCTTAACCAATTTATCGTCTATGTCCCTTGCCAGTATCGATCTTTCTTTTAACTATTTCTATAATCAATCATCCCTTCATTGGTTGTTTAACCTGAGTAGGATGAGCAGCCTTACTGATATCAACCTTTCTTATAACAACTTACATGGTGTTCCTGAGACATTTGGTAACATGATGTTTCTTCAACATCTTGACCTTAGTTGCAATTCACTGGAAGGTGAGATTCCAAAGTCTTTTGGTAACTTGAGTCATTTAAGATCTTTGGATCTGTATTTTAACAATATTATAACCGGACAAAGTCAGGAATTCTTTGAAAAGTTTTTTAATCAGGGTATTGAGGACTCATTGGAGCTCTTGGATTTATCTTGGAATCAACTGAGCGGTTCACTCCCTGATTTTACAAGATTTTCATCCTTGAGGAAATTGGACCTAAGCGGTAATCAACTGAATGGGTCTTTCCCAGCAAGTTTTGGGCGACAGTCGAACCTTCTTGTCCTCCAACTGTCCAGTAACCTGATCAAAGGTACATTACCTGACTTAAGGTCATTTCCTTTATTGAAAGTGCTTGATCTTAGCTACAACCAGCTAAGTGGGAGACTAACCGAAAGTATTGGTGAACTTTCTGAGCTCGAAACTTTGGATGCCTCTTGGAATTCATTCCAGGGTACAATTTCCGGAACCCATTTCAAGAAACTCTCTAAGTTAAAGGAACTAGACTTGTCTTTTAACTTACTGGCTTGGGAGTACAAGTCTGACTGGGTTCCTCCATTTCAGCTGGAAGTTATCGGACTAGCATGCTGCACGTTGGGGCCTCAATTTCCAAAATGGCTTCAAACTCAAAATAACTTTTCGTGGCTTGATATCTCTTCTGCTGGAATTTCTGATACTGTTCCCAACTGGTTTTGGGATCTCTCCCCCAAGATAGAGTACCTAAATCTGTCTTACAATAAGATCAATGGCTTTGTTCCCAACTTGTCACATAAGTTTGATAAAAATTACGAGATAGATTTGAGTTCAAATCAATTTGAGGGTTCATTACCATTACTTCCTCCCAATATGACACTGTTGTATCTCTCCAAAAATATGTTCTCTGGATCAAGTTCTGTCTTATGCTCCAATAAGTTTATCGAATCTCTTGACATCTCAGATAACCTGTTGTCAGGAGAGCTTCCGGACTGTTGGGCTCCGATGTCTAGTTTAGTCATTCTTAATGTGGCAAACAATAAGTTCTGCGGAAGAATTCCTAGTTCTATAGGCTTAATGTACCGGCTCGAAACACTGAGCCTACGTAATAACACATTCACAGGTGAATTGCCTTTGTCTTTGAACCAAGGCATATGGTTGAGAATTCTTGATTTAAGTGAGAACAGGTTATCAGGGAGAATACCGAAATGGATAGGGGCGCAGAAAACAGGATTGATAGTTCTTAGTCTTCGCATAAATGAGTTCTCTGGAAGCATTCCTTCAAACTTGTGTAATCTTCAGGATATTCAGGTTTTGGACCTCTCTCAGAACAATTTATCGGGACACTTACCACGGTGCTTTAACAATTTCACTTTTTTGGCTCAAAGAAACAGTACAAATAGAAATATAGTTTTTAATTTTACATCTAATGGCCGAAAGGGTCTTCAAGAGTATATGGGCAATGCATTCGTGCAGTGGAAAGGACAAGAAGCAGAATACAGGAAAACTTTAGGACTACTAAAAAGCATTGATCTTTCTGGCAACAAACTAGTTGGAGAGATTCCCAATGAATTTTCTAGTCTTAAGCAACTGGTTTCACTGAACCTATCAAGAAACAATTTGACAGGAAAGATCAATCAAGAGATTGGTCAAATGAGGATGTTAGAATCTCTTGACTTATCCAGGAACCAGATTTCTGGAGCAATTCCTACGGGACTTGCACTTCTGAATTATCTTAGTCTCTTAGACTTGTCAAACAACAACCTGTCAGGGAAGATTCCATCAAGCACTCAACTGCAGAGCTTTAATGCCTCTGTATATGCTGGCAATCACGGGCTTTGCGGGCTTCCTCTTCCAAATAAGTGCCCAGGAGAAGAAACAACTATGATATCATCAGCAACTGATCATGACAAAGAGTACTACAAGATTCAAGATGATGATGACAGACTTATAACACCTGGTTTTTATGTAAGTATGGTTCTTGGTTTGGCACTTGGATTTTGGGGAGTCTTCGGGACTATATTGCTCAATCGCATGTGGGGAAGCGCCTATTTCAAGTTCTTCGATAACATGACAGATTGGATCTATGTGACAACAGTAGTCAAAATGGCTCGCCTGCAGAGAAAGCTTTGGGGATAATTGGTAAGTCTCTTTATTTGCCTTCTTTTGTTTGGTGGCTATAAACATGTGAACTCTATGTTAAGCTTACTTGATAATGTGCTTTCATATTCATAATATTTTGTGTCATATCCCATTTTTAAGGACGACTCTGCACCTCCCGAAAGATATATCATTATTGTCAGTTGAATTACAAGCCTCGCACTTTTTCGGTGTTTTGCAGGGGTCTCGCAAACCCAAGAGGAGGATGCCCCAATTGATCTCCAATATATTTTGGCATCGAGGAAATATGCTCAGTTGCTCACATAGTTCTTATGAGTGCAAAAGTTTTGTAAGTTCTTTTGGGTGCAAAGAGTTTCTTCTTTGTCCAAGAGGGTAAAACCTGCTGCAAGTTTGTTAAAGTAATCTCTTAATAAGTCCTTAAGGTAATTGTAGAAGTTGAAACTCTTTGCTATACACAGTTTGTATCTATGTATTGTTCTTGGAATATTTGTCTTTCTGTTGGTGATCCTTCGTGATCCTCTTCCTTTTATAAATACCTATGGCAACTCATTCGCCCAACCATGCAGGAGAATGAAATAGGAATGATTCATTCAGAGAAATTCTGTCTATTTAAACTAGCATCTATCAGATTTCAGGAAGGGTAACTGTGTAAGGGTCAAACAAAAGAAAATGTCAAGTGTAGATGTTTTAACGAACTCTAAGAATGAAGAAGCTCCCATATCGATGACATCCACTCGGACCATTCCTCTCTCTAGATCATCTGCAGCGCTCATAGCAGTGAACAGAAAGCTCAATAAAACTCTAAACAAACTTCAGGTTTTATACCTGTCGCTTGATTTCAATTTTAGACTCCATCTCGCTGAAAATGATCATGGGAGAACAGCTTTCAATCACTCGTATGTGCTTATAATACTTCTTCCACGCCCCTCCATCATTGACCTCTCTGTTGATAATACCGATTCTCCATCCAAGCCTTGTCGATGTAGACATCTCTCATAATATCTTTAAAAAAAGCCCTCTCCCTGATGCTTTTGGGAAGATGGTATCCCTCGAATGTCTAGACCTTACTGCAAATTCTGTTGAAGGTGAGATTATTTTCGGAATTTAAGCCACTCATCATTGGATATACAGAACAGTTTAACAAGCCAAATTCCCGAGCTTTTCCGCAGCAGGCCTAGAATGCCGAGCACTCGCTAGACTTTTTGGCAGGCTGGAATCAACATAGTGGTTCATTGCCTATTCTTTCACCATTTTCATCGTTAGAGGTAATTACCGTTCCAATAGTCAAATGAATTATCACTCTCAAAAAAGTTCTGGATAAACTTCCCATATAGTATCTGTCGACTAGTCTCAAAACCAGTTGATAGGATCATATTGCCTTGTCTAACTTCCTTGAGAGAGTTGTTTCTTAACACTAATAAGCTACAGGGTAAGTATTTGGCAACTTTCTGTGATCAAAATCTTCCATGCCTCAAATGATCTACAAGGTACAAATCCTCAAAAGTCACTTCGCAAATCTCTCCAAGTTAAAGCAGTTAGAACTATCTCTTTAACTCACTAGCTTTAGAGTTCAGGTCCTATATATATTGGGCTCCTCCCCTACTCGATGTTATCATAGACAAACACAAGAGTCTACTTTAGACAAACGCAAATCTATTTCAGGGTTACTTTGTTCTACTTTAGTCTCATGGCCGTGCAAAAACAAGAGTACTGTGGCCAGATCATTGCTGAGGCTGATTATCAATCCTTAGGTAATGCCACTTATTCTGTCTCTTGGCCTGTATCCCTTTTCATACACATTTTGCAAGTTCATGTCCAAACATCTGTTCCTATCCATTGTAACAACCAATCTGGCATCCAAATTAACTTCTAACCATTTTTGCGAGGCAAGGACCGAACATGTTGAGATAGACTGTAACTTCATAACGAATAATGTGCAGTCCATCGTGATTTCTCCTCAGTACATTTCTACTTCATAAGGGACCTCTAACTGGTATATGTTCTTTTACAAGATTGGCATCACCGGTGCTTGTTTGCCACCAGTTGGGTTTGTGCGGGGGTGGAGGGGCGGGGAGAAGTTGTTGGTGAAGGTAAGAGCGGAAGACAACCACACTTCATCAACAACAAATGCAGTAATATTCAATCCTGGTTCAAGATCTGTGTTATGTCAATGCTAGCAGCTCCAACTCCATTATATTGAACACCATGGAGGTCAAGTTCAGCCTAGCATAATGCTTGCAAGTTTGTTACTAATGCCAGTCTGTAAGTAGATAGTTAGATAGTGCAACTTAGTTGTAAGGTAGTCAGTGAGTTGTAGTTTTCAAGTAGTTTGTTATTTCTGTAAGGGAATCTTTCAGTTACAATTGATTTTCCCTCCTTTTCTTTCAAAAAGGTATAGTTTGTTATTTCTACTGTAAGGGAAACTTTCAGTTACAACTGATTTTCCCTCCTTTTTCATTCAAAAAGGTAGCAAGCTTTTCCTTTAGTGGTAATCAGGTTATAATCAGTTGTTTCAATCTAATGAGAAGAAAACCATTGATGATTTCCTCATCTCTCTCTCTCTCTCTCTCTCTCTCTCTCTCTCTCTCTCTCTCTCTGTGTTTGGTTTGGTTAATAAGGCGATTCGTTTAGGCAACTTTCGCGCACCTCAACTTAATAGTTAATTCGCCTCTCATACACATTAAAGTTGAAATCAGTATTGTTGTTAGTGGCAACTGCCTGCAAGTATTAGGCAACTTTCTGAGCTCAAAATCATGCATGCCTCCTCATATCCAATACGAGGTAAAATCTTCACAAGTGTTATGCTCTTACAACTCCACAGCCGTCGTGTAAATGATTCAGGCTTTATGATATGCGAATTATGTTGATATTTTTGACAAATTACTGTGTTTATGTATTAGGAATGAATAAAATTTAAGTTCATTTCGTTGTTGAGAGAATCTCTGGATTATTTTCAACCCTACTCGTAATCTTCATGAAGCTCAATCGAGAAATTGAGACATGTACGACATTAATTGTGGGAACTGAATCATAACAACCTTGTTGATTGATACGTTCTTCTTTAAACTACAAATGAATACGGAGATAAAGAATTACATTCATGTTATCAAAATTCTATCCAACCACCCTACAACTCCATCTCTTTTAATCTACGAGCTGATGGAGGCTTGAATTTCTTCTAGTGTTTTTCCCTTTGTTTCTGGCACTATCTTTGCTACAAAAACTACAGTCAGAGCACAAAATCCAGCATACAACCAAAATGTACCTGAAAAACCGAAATCCAAACAAGCAAAAATCAGTTGAAACTTGAAATTGGAACTTGAGCAGCTCTATAATTGGTTATTCAAGCACTTTAGATATTCTATATAATAAATTTTGTAGGGTAGAAGTTTCTTTCAATTACCAGTAGAACTCCAGTCCATGAGAAAATTGAAAGTGTAGGAAACTGCCCAAGCACCCAACCAATTTACTAGCACCACCAGGCTCCCTGCAGCCCCTTTTACGTGTAATGGAAATATCTGCAAGAGGAAAAGTAAAATGTAAATGAAATTCATACTTGTTTTTCCATTTTTGTTTGCTTTCCCAGAAAATGCAGGAAAATGATAACAAAAAACATAAACTAGTAGTTCATCTGGTGATTTTGGTAAACCAAAAAATCTGAACTTTTCTTTTTCTGCGTTTGTTTTTCTTAGCAACCAAACAGTCCCTTTTGCATTGAAGGTTATTGACAATAATACCTCAGACATGATTACCCAAGGTACTGCTCCCATTCCAATTGAGAATGATGCTATATACACCTGATCAATATTTGAAGAAAAAGTTAGTAATCCCATTAATTTGAAATTCAAAAAAATTTTAAAAAATGAGGGAGTTGAGAATATACCAGTACACCAGAAACAGCCAATAGTGGGACCCAATCAAGGAAAATATCTTGGCCCTGATTTTACAAGATGATGGAAAAAAAAATCATTAGATGCTGTTCTTAGAAACTAGTAGAACTAGTGAGAAACAGTTCTTTTGAAATAATCTAACCAACCTTGAGGAAGAAAGAAGTTCCAGCTAGGAAGCAGCCTAGAAATGTCCCACTTGAAGACACCTGAAAACAACAGCCAAACCATTAACATCCCACTTGAACCTTGTTTCTTGTCGAGTAAACAAACAAGCGATTCGAGAAAATATCTGTTAACTAGTGGATATGAAATGAAACTATTTAGCAAGTCGTAAGAACTCTCACCATAAGGAGTGGTCTTCTTCCTGATTTATCCATTAGCACTGCACCAACCATAGTTATCGGAACCTGAATTAAGGCATAAGCTATTGTTCCAATTTTGCCTGAGGAAAATCCTGTAAATTCACACCTCCACTGTTAATTACAAGATATTTTTAGTATTAACACAATAATGATTGACGTAATAAAGGGCCGAGTTAATTACCTGCTGCTACAAAGGTTTCACTTACATAGAAACCTACTCCATTTATCCCTCCGAATTGTTGAAATGCCATTAATCCAACGGCAATCTAATCAATGTTATAAATTCTTTTTAGAATCTTAACGAACACATGATTAAAGGAACTGGACATTGGAAAATGACAAGGATTTGCTTACAATAACAGCACGAATATATTTGCTAGCGAATAAATCCCTCATTGTTGCTTTAGGAAGACTTTGCAGAGCTTCAATACTAACCTGTTGAGAGAAAAAAAAAGTAATTATTTAAACAAAAGTTAATCAAATAAAGGATTGATAATGGGTAGATTTTCCGATGGAGGATATGCATACTTGGATTTCAGCAGCTTCAGCAGAAACATTAGCATCTTTACCACGAAGCTGACGTAAAGCAACTTCAAATTCTTTCTCGAGGCCAACTTTAGCCTGAAATGATCGAATTTGATCTCACTCCTCAGTAAGAAAAAATTAATTAATTAACTCATAGAATTACGAAAGATTGACTCATATTCGAAGCTCACCAGCCATCTTGGGGACTCTGGAATAAAGAATAAGCCGACAAGCAGAACAAGGCAAGGAACGAGTCCTACATAACAAACCATGAATTAGCGAGAATCATATATATATATATATTACACTCATGTTTATAAAGATAAAATGCATACGAACCAGTTAGAGCCAGAGTTCTCCATGTTATGACGGTTCCCATTAGAAATGCTACGGATGAACCAGTAACAATCATGAGCTGCTAGTTAAAAAAAAAAGATTAATAAAAAGAAATTGTCAATTACAAAAATGTAAGGATAAGACTTTTGATCCTCCAAAAATCTAACCTGATTAAGGGTGGTGAGTCCTCCCCGGAGATTCTTTGGTGCAATTTCAGCAATATATACCGGAACCTAATCAAATTTGTTCATATATTAATGTTAATAAATCGAAGAATAATCTTAATTGAACCAAGAACATAAAGCCATGATTGGTTACGGTGTAAATGATTATTCGATAGTTACCACGTAAGATAAATTTCCTATGCCATATCCTGTGAAGAATCTTCCAATGTCTAGTGACAAAGCTCCCTGTATTAATAACACATGAACATAAATAAGACCGCGTTTGGTGTAATGATTAATTTGATTTCTATAAGCTCCATTGGGGTAAACACATACCGGAGAGAAGTAAACTGCAAGCCATCCTGCAATGCAGAAACAAGCTGACAACCTCATAGCCTTTTTTCAACCAAAAAAAAATTTAAAAATAAAAATTAATTCTACAAGGTGATGATGGCCAATAATTTGATACTATTTGAATTGCTTATGAAGGTGAAAATAAATTCTCATCATACCCCTTTTCTACCAATGTAATCTGCAATTCGGCCGCTTGTAACGGCACCAATCATAGCTCCAATTGTAACAATGGAGCCAAACATGGAGTACTGCAATAACATAAATTCTTGTAATTATATATGTTTGTTTAAAATAATTAATAAAAATAAATACACTAAAATGAAAGCCAACCTGGGCTAGAGTCAAATTCAAATCTTCCCTGATAGCAGATTGTGTGGGTGCTGAATATCCCACCTGCAAAATAATTTAACTTAAGCTAAACAACCCTGTTTTTCTTTTTTGTTTTTTGTTTTGTTTGTTATATTTTTGGAGTTCCTGATCAAAAAAAAAAAAAATGAAAATTGTCAATTAAAAATCTTTCTTGAACCAGTTTAAAACCATTAATGGAGTACAAATTACTGGAGATAAACAAAACAAAAAAAGAAAAAAAAAATTACTTACACATGATCCAAATTCAAAAGAACCACAAACAGCAACACCAGTGCTTAACAAAACCATCCCAATAGATCCACCAGCATCTTTCCCAAAACTACCCTCATCATCTTCAGAATCAACAACTTTATCCTTCTCAATTAAAGCCTCTTCCAAATCTTCAAGCCCTTTGTTGCCACCTTTCTCTATATCTTCATACTCAATAATAGCCATCTCTCTCTCTCTCTCTCTCTCTCTCTCTCCCAAGAAACAGAGCAAAAAAACAGAGGAGAGAGGGAAACAGAGAGAAACAGAGGATATTTAATTAATTTTTTTTTTTTGGTTTGAGTAAAGAATTGGGTTAGAGTGAGAGGGGTATATATATGCATGAGCATGAGGAAGGGGAAGATATTTTATGGGGATTGGGGAGATGTTTGTTAAGGTACGAGAGAATAAGACAATGTAGGAAAAGCTGTAAGTGTTTCATTAGAGATTAGGACTCCATGTGAGATGAAGCTGTCACTGACGTGTGTTTGAATCAGCCCATGATTCGTTATGGTAATTTTTCCATCGAATACTTATTGGATTCGACTTCAATTTCTTTAAAACATCACCAATTTGTTGCTATCTACAACATAGTTAATCAACTTCTTTTATTCGTTTTCTTTCCAATAAATTTAAATTTGTAAATATTTTAGGTGGGCGTTAGAGAATGTTTTCAATGTCGAATATTTTCATAAATAATTAAACCTTATTCTTTACTAAAAACATGGTAAATTTTGATGATATATAGAAATTCAGATATTTTTATGTCTTAATGTTTTTATGGTTTAATTAAAGTATATATTAGTATCAATTATTCTATTTCCTACCAGATATATGCCAGTCTTTTATCCCATTCTAAATAATTTTTGTTTGCTAATTATTCATTTACATAAATTTTGAGTTTAAAGGACTACAAGAACTAACTTTATATCGTATTCGAGGTTAAGAGTTTAAATTTCATTAAAACTAAATAGTACTCCCTCCGTTCTAACCAAAGAATCCACTTTTCTTTTTTAAAAGTCAACATGTGACTAAATCAAATCAAAATTTTACACACTTTACTTATGCTTTAGGAAATAAAATTTTATTAATTAAAAACTATTTTAAGAATATTATAGATTGCAACTTTCAAAACTTTGTAAAAATCACTAAATTTATGTTAATTATCGGTCAAACTTCAACTAAGTTGACCGAAAAAAGTCAAAACTGAACTCTTTGCCCGGAACGGAGGGAGTAATTAATAAGGTGAAATGAATTTTGGAAAAAGAGAAGGGTTTACGTAGTCGATAATTGCTTCGCTTCTAGATAGAATCAAGGGTTTATTTGTTACAATGCACAGAAATTCAAAGAACACTTATTCATTTTAATAGAAGTTTTCGGCCAAGATATCTTGTTTGGGAGGTCTTTAAAAAGTTTCTTTTTTCATAAACAAATGCTTAAAATCGAGACATCTTATAAAGTCTTTTCTTTCTTACTTATTCTTTATTTATTACAAAAAAATAAAAAATATTAGATTGCAAAGGCAAAGGCATCCATTGTTTTTGAGTAACATGGTAAGATTGTATTTGACCCTACCCTAATACCATGTACATCACTATTATATTGGAGTACTTCCATTCAGTTCAATTAGTTGTACATTCAGAAATATCACTTGTACAGGATTTTATATGAAAATGACTTCTGTAATCTGTAGTGCCGCGTGGGGCCCAAAATTGATATTGCCCTAACTCAACGCAATCTGAACCCCCAAGTTGAGTCCATTGAGGATTTAAGTACAAAAAAAAGATCAATTTATGTAGAGAATAGAATAGAATAGGACGTTCTCCGTACCAAACAATACACACACACTATTCCTATTTCCTAATCATATCATAAAATGAAATTCAAAGATATCTGGGGATAGGTCTCTTTGCCAAAACAAACAATGCATATCTCTGCCAAACAATGGATGATCGTAATACAAATTTTGTGACTTTTTTTTTACTCTTTCGATTTCAATCTCGTGTTTTTTCCTTATAACAAAATGATTCTCATGCCATAACTTTAGTAGAATAAAAACCTTTCCATTTTCGTTCATAAAAAGTTAAACCAAAATATAAGTCATCTGTTAATTTGATCTTGTTTAACCTTAAAAAATTGATCGATAGTTGATGTGACTAGGCTTAAACAATAAATGATTTTGGGTAAAAAGGTCAATTTGCTTTTGTGCAAAAAAAAAATTGTAAATTTTTTTAAGTTTTAATATCCAATAATGTTATTAAAAAATAAAGAAAATACTCAACACCTTCTCCCGGGAAAACACTAAAACACTTTTCTTCTTTAGTGATTCGCCTACTCTTCCGACGACAACAATTGTCATTCTTTCCCCCCAAGAGTCCCTTTCCAATCTATAAATACAAAAATGATTGTACCCTTTATTCAGGTTATTAAATTATTTTCCATCTTCGTTCCGACTAAAGATTTTATTTTTTATTTTTAAAAGTCAATATGTGACTAAATCATATCAAATATTTAATATATTCTTTTTCTATTTTTATTTTTTCTTAATAATATACTTTTAATCAAGAAAATAACAACATAAAGGCATTTGTTGGAAAAATGATCAATTTTGCCACTGTACTTTTTTTGGAACAAAATTATCATTGTACTTTAATAAAAATTGCAATTTTGTCATTATCCCTAACTATCATCCAATTCTTAATAAAAATAATTACAAATTTTCAATCACCTCCCCAATAATTTTATAATTAAGTTGGAATATCGTTAACGATAGATGAGTTCAAAATTATATGGAGTGAGTTAAGGTTATTGATGGATGTCAATTTTTAAACGAAAATTTCTAAGCGACTTTTACTTTAAAGTAATACTAATATATAAATTATTAAATCAAAAATTACAAATAAAACAATGTGAAAAAATAATTCTATTCATAAAAAAAGAATTTTAACATGGCATAATTTTCATTTTGATTATTAAATATTAAATTAAAATTTTTATTTTTCTTGTAATCTTATATAATTCTAATTAAAAGGGACTTTAAGAAAAATTAATACAAAAATAAGTTTACAGTTTTCTAGTCAATTTTCTCTTTATAAAAATTATTTATATTCAATAAATGAGTGTTGTCGACTTAGATCCCATGAATTAACTATATTTAAGACAAAATATATTGAGTAATTGATTTAAATATTTTTCTCTTACCTTCTTGTTTTTTATTATATGTTTATATTTCATTCTTTCTTTCTTCGTTTTTTTTTTTTTTTGTTCATAAAATAACTTCTTTTCTAACCCTAAGAAGAAACAAAATAATTTAAGAACCAATATACCAACTATTTTCTAAAAAACACCAATTATCATTAAGGATCTCCCAACATTTTGAAAAACCTTTCAGGAAGCGATTGAAAATAATTCTGTTAGAAATTGGATAACAATTAGTGATAATGATGAAATTGCATCTCCCTTCAAACTATAATGACAATTTTGTCTCAAAAATAGTACAGTGACAAAATGTAAAGATTGGTAAAAGTACAATGGCAAAATTGACTATTTTTCCGGCTTTTGTTCACCAAAACTATATGATATTTTATAAATATGGAGGCATTGAATTGATTATTGACTTTAATTAGTTCAAAAATCAAATTTTTGAATCATTTTGATATAGGTAAACAAAAGATACTAAAATCTTACGAAACTGTAGAAAACTATGATTTTACTGTTGGACCAATTTTTTTACAATTATTTTTTTAATCTAATTGTGGTTTTTTTATTTCGATAACCAAAAATGACATATTTTCTCAAAGTTAGGTAGACAAAAACTGCTCTTATAATATTAGTTCCTTATTTTTTATCGTGAAAAATGAATCTAATCAAAAGCTTAATTGATTAAATATTTCATTTAAGAAAAATAAAAAATAGAAAAAAAAACCTTTTTTGCTCATTTAATATGTTTTGAACCAGAAAATAACATTAGAGGGTAATTTAGAAAAATAGTTTTGTTAGTTCATGTAATATGGGCAATTAACAAAGGGATAATTTTGTCTAAGCATGAATTTGTTTAAAGTAATCATTAGTTTTGTAATGGATAAGAATAAAAATAGTCTCTCCCATATAATAATTGGGAAATGAGTTTATAACTGAATTTAAGTTCTTCAAATAATTCAAAAAATAAATAAATAATCAAAGCTTAGCTAACTAAGTTGTCGTTAAAAAGACTAACTATTACTCCCTCCATTCCTATATGACGAGTATCTATTAATTTTTTGCAAAAAGTAAGGAACTTGACTTTTGGTTCATTTTAGTATACGTTATTGTCCTCTTTTTTTTTTTTTTTTTCTCAATACCTATATACAATATTAGAAACTCACACCAGGATATGTTAAATATCAAAGATGAAATTAGTAAATTTATAAAACAAAAACAAACAGTTATTTAGGGATAAGAAAATTTTAAAAGTGGACTTAAATTTAGGTGAGGAAGGGAGTACATGTTAGAACTAAAAGTTAATAATATTAAGTACAAGTAATTTATTTGGGCAATGGTTAATATTTATTATCTATATATACGTACAACAAAAGAGTCTATGTCTGAAAAATCTTAGTTATTAAAAAATATGTTAGCATCATTGGAGTTGGTCATAACTATTAAAAAATACCTAAGCATAATCAAGATGTTTATAACGTATGTAAAGAGTGAAGCTGAAATATTACGGAGATTATACATTTAAATTTTGAAATTAAATTCTTGTTAAGTTGAACATCATCTCAAAATAAAATTAATTTATTCTTTACATGAAACTGAAAAATAAATAACAAATAATATAACTTTGGCATGGCATACTATTGAAGGTACAACTCCATATGAATGAATGTACATGTTGGCATATTGGATCCGTACCACATAGTTTGGTCGATTAATCTCTCAATGGCCTAACATCTTGTTTGGATGAGATTCATCTGTATTCGGGGCTAGGGATAGGCTTATTAGGTTGTACGTACCATTTCACAACCTTTTTTTTCTGTAATTTTATTTATTTATTTATTTTTGGCTCTTTTTGAAGGATGTTCTCATTTAGAAAATCAACTTATGCTTGATTAGTTCGTGGTTTTTTGTAATTTTATAAGGTGTGTTTGGTATGATGGTTTTAAGGTTAGATATTAAATTTTAAATTTTTGTTTTGAAATGATTGATAAAAAAGTAAGAAAGACATAAAGAGAATGAAGCTCACAGAATAAAAAAGATGCAAAATCAAAAGTCAATAAATCTTACAAAAAAAACAAACCCGTAATGAAAAAACCGAGAGAAAGTGGTAAAATTATCAAGAGACAGAGTATAAATCATGGAAAAAGAGTTAAGAAATAAAAATAAATCGACTATACGAACATAACTGAGATGAAAGAAAGATTAAAAAAATAGGAAAATAACATATCATATGGAGTAGTTGTAGACATTGGCGGACCAAGTCGGCCATATCAGAGAGCCGTACCCCCAGTTTTCTTATTAGAAAAGAAAACTTTTTTTTAATTATAGTTTAACACCAACAATATCATGTACATGTACATGTATATATGGGAGTACATATACATGTACATGTACTCTCATATATGATTATTGCATTAAATGAATTAATTAAATAAAGTAGTACAATGGTCAAAGTAATGATATATATCACAATCCACGTTTTAATTAAGCCGACATCCCCAATCAAATCGAACAACCGCATATGTACCAACATGTCGTGCCTTTGCCTATTTTTATACGAGTTCGAATTTGTAGTATTTTTATAAATTTTAGTATTGTTGAATTAAATTTTTCTCTTTTTAAGTAATAATATAGACAAATTTGTAAATTTAATTTGATGATTTAAAATTTAAATAAATTTAATCTGACGATACTAACACTAAAACTTGTAAAAATATTAATAATAATATTTGTCTTATTGTTATCATTTTCTTGGTGTCCACAGTGATTATAATAATTAAATACAAACTCAACTTGCTGTAAATGACTCACCCGAAAAGTCATCAAATTTGAATTATGTTTTGCACTCTTCATTTTGTTTGATTGTTCATTCAAGTTGCAAACTTCGTCATCGAAAACACGGAAGAACCTATGAATCATACCACTAATGATTGAGACGTAAGACTAGAAAATATTATCACCGAGGATCCCATCCAGATTCACACCCCGACCAATAAAATAAGACTTAAATCTCTATTTGATCACTCTCTTTGACAGAAAATACATTAAGTTAACTCTACTTTTTTATTTTCTTAAATTTTTATGAAAACTCGAAAATATCCTTATCTTCTATACCAAAGGTTCACTACATTGTGTCTATGTAAAAGAGAAAATGATGAAGTTATCTTCCCCATTTACCCACCTTCAAACTCCACCACCACCCACTTCCAAACTCCACAACCACCCCTACCAAGACCACCACCAACAAAATTTCTGCATCGTATATTGGGTCAATCTCTCAACATGGAACAAATAATCAATAATTAAAGCCAAGCTTTCTTTAATTAAAAAATTTTCAAATCCAGATCTGTGCTTGACTCAATGCTTTTCCTACCAGTAACGAATCTCAACTGGGTCCGACGGCGACTTCCCTTCACCGTCAAGTTGCGGCACGAAGGTAAGCCAAGTTTGTTGTCGTTCACCCAGCACTACAATGGAAAACGAGATGTTGATATGACTATGATACTAAAATAGATCGACGCTTGAGGAGACTGCCAACGAGATCGTTGAGAGGCAGAGATCATGACAAATTCGTCGGATGAAGCTTGTAAGTGATATAAACAAAAAATTAACTAACACATATCTTAAGGACATATTTAACAATTTCGATTGATAAGTTACACTCTATTCTTGAAACAAAATACATTGCTCCTCCGTACTAAGAAAATAATCTCTTTTTGATTTGTCCACAAAAAAAAAAAATAGTTGTCTCATTTCTAACATAGTAATTATTTTAATACAATTTGAAGAATATACAAACATGTAAAGTTATTATATTAAAAAAATTGACTTCTTTTTTTTTTTAGACGGAAAGAGTAAAAATGAATGTTTAAAATGTGTCCTAAGGAACAAAAAATTTGTTAATAAATAAAGTCAACCTAAGTTGAATACTCTTGACTTGCTCATGTTTTTAACTGTCTTGTATTTGCTACATTTTGGAATGGAGTAGCATATCAATATATATATAATAACAGCTGTGCATATAAAAGAAAATTTTCTGTTAATTTGAACTTTCTAAAAATAAACAATAATCTGTTGCATTGTTATTAACGAAGAATGAATTTGCACTGTTTAGATGAATGTATTTGATGCATTGGTATTAATGAGAAATGAATCTACACTCCTCGGGCAACCGAAACATTACATAGTCAATTGAATGTCTTTTAGGAGCACTATAAATACTCCCTCCGTCTCGGATAAATGTTCCTAGTGGATAAAATACAAGAATTAAGAAACATAATTAATGATGTGCTGTAAAATGTGTTCTGACCATAATACCCATCAATATTAATTGAGTTTAACTATTTTAAATAATTGAATTTTTTTGGGATGTGTTATATTAAATGAAACTTTAAAGGTATATTAGGAAGAATGGTAGAGAATAGGTAAATCAAAAGTCTTTAGGAACATTAGTTGGGACATCCTAAAATAGAAAGTAGGAACATTTATCCGAGACAGAAGGAGTAACATAATAGTATTCATGTGGAAAACAGATAATAGTGGTGCAATATATAAGAAAACCGAGATTTGCAAAACTTTCAAATTTTTGCCTTAAACAACAAATACCCACAATTAATTATAATTAAATGACAGGTCTGAAAAAAATATATAGATCCAATTTTTTTTTTTTTGTCCATTTCATCAAATCTAATAGTTATTATAACAAAAGAAATTCAACTAATTGAGATTTGAATTTCTTTTATCAATTTTACAGGTTAAAAAATCATAAATTTGAGTATAACTTAAACTACAAATTTCAGCCAAAACGTAAGTTAATTACATTAAATCACAAATAAACACGATTAATTATAACTAAATAATATTATTATAAAACAAAATTTTAAAACTAATTTAAAAACTTATATGCTAAGGAGACAGTATGATATTTTCTATTTATGAAAGTAATTTTCATTTATTTATTTTTATTTGTATATATTTAATAAAAAAAATTGCAGTCTCCTTTCTAACATAGTAATTATTTCAATACAATTTGAAGAATGTACAAACATGTAAAGTTATAATATTAAAAAATTTGACTTCTTTTTTTTTAGACGGAGAGAGTAAAAATGAATGCTTAAAATGTGTCCTAAGGAACAAAAAATTTAACTTTTGTTAATAAATAAAGTCAACCTAAGTTGAATACTCTTGACTTGCTCATGTTTTTAACTGTCTTGTATTTGCTACATTTTGGAATGGAGTAGCATATTGGTCATAGCAATACTGGTTTGACCGAGATAACATATCTCAATAGTCTTGACGACCTCTTCTAATAGATCAAATATATATATATATATATATATATATATATATATATATATATATATAGATAACCTCTTCTAATTGATCAAGTATATATATATGTGTGTGTGTGTGTGTTGTCAAACTCTCTAGCATAAGTATGTATCTTCCTTCTCTCAATATATAATAACAATTGTTTGCAAAATAAACGACGAGAGAAGATAAGAGAAATCATATATCGTTGCTCTTAATTAATGGAGTAGTAGAATTTCATTTGGCTTTGTATTGATTGAGGTTATACATTCATGGTTTCTAATTGATACAGCAAAGCTAACCACCCCAACAAAAGAAAATCTAATTTTCAACCCCAACAAAAGAAAAGGGGGAAAGAGCAACTTTCAGCTCTAAATAAGTTCTCTAATTTAATTTCCAGACAAAATGATTCATTTTGGCCCTCAAGGAATACAAAAAAAAGTGTCCCTACAGTATAAAATAAAAGTAGTAACTTTATATATAGCCATAGGCAAAACAACTCAAAAGAGTCCAAATCATAGAGGAGCCAGCGACCTACCAAATGTAGAATGCCGAGTAAAGCTTTAAAGTTATCCTCATATTACACTGGGTCCATCCATTGCACCAAAAGGAAAAGAAATAGTCAAATCTGGTTTATATCAATCAGAACCTACATCTACCCCTCTATGCTTCAGGAATTCCTTGGCCTCGACTATGTCCTGCAACCAAAATTATCACAATCAGCTATATGTCAAAATGTAAAAAACCCTGCCATAGTTTTCATTCGGAGAGGTTAATAGCTTTGGCCTTGCAACTAATTGACGGACCATAGCAAAAGGAAAGACAAGAAGACAATGAAGCTTTAAACCAATAAAAGAGACACCAAAATGGTTAATAAGCAATCATCATTATGTTACATTTCATGTTCAAGGGATAACTCCAAAATATAGTATTTATGCGCATGGAGCAACGTATATACAGCATAAATTTGCGATAAACAATAACATTCTCCCGATTAATGGAATGGTTGCTTTTTGGGACACAAAGATCACCAAAGAAGATTACAGATGCTCAAGCTTAATTCACTGGTTATGATGCTTGTTTTCTGGTTAGGAGTATAGGAGGTTGACATGAGATTGTTGCCTCACTGATTGTACCGACCAGTGGATACAGAAAAAGCAACAGTTCTTCAAATTTTCTTATGAATATCAGCATTAGCAATGAAATGGAACTTTTCTATATGTAGTACAAATATTTTATAATTATCTCACTGAGACAGTCTTCTGAATTCTGATGCCATGATACTTATCAAACATAGCAGGCAAGTTGGATGCAATCTAATGCAGCACTCAACACCAAATTACTGAATGGTGAACACATATCAGAGGGCCATCATCATTGCTCTGGGCTCAAAGTTTTGAGTTGCAAAAACAAAAAAAGGGTATAAATTTATGGAGCATCTTCATGCTGTGCCTGTATCTTTACAGCCTTACATATGAACTTTCTTACAGTCTAATAATATGAAATCAGCAAAAGAAAATTTAAACCGATCCAAGTGTTTCATTTTTGTCCTAAAATCAGCCTACCAAGTTCAAACTGTTAATAAAACTGAGAAACCTATCCATCGTAATTGAGGAATCAATATTATAACTATCTAAAGCAATGTTAACCACGTGGCTAGTGAATGCCTTTAAATGCAACAAATGAACATGAAAAGAGGACAGTTACATTGCTAAACCTTTTCATGTCTATGCAAATAAGATAGATTAGGAAAACCAGCGAATGTAAGGTAAAACACCTGCTGCAATAATAGCGCCTCTTGAGGACAAGTAGGAAATTGCATGAGACCAACCCCAACCATTAATACGCCATAGCACCCTAATGAAACAATGAAGTATAGAGGCAGCTGGGAAACATAGGAAAGACAAGAGTGAGGTGCATTCAGGTAGAGATGAACTCAAAACAGAATCAAATGATAAACACAAACTTAGCCAAATAACTCAATAACTCAAGGAAGAGCTCACCAACCAAGTGTGACTCCGTGGAACTATTGATGCCTGCAATAGACCAATCCAGAAAGCAGATATGGCAACCAATAATGACAAAATCTTCACAATATGCTTCATTAAATCTGCATTGAGAACAGGATGTCTCATTCTTATTCCCGATCATGCTTTACGCATGAATTCTAAGAGAGAGAGAGAGAGAGAGAGAGAGAGAGAGAGAGAGGGGATAAAAAATGGTACAGATATAATTTAAGATGTACCATTGTGTTATTCAAAACTTTCCAAGTGATAGTCAATGATGGTTACAATAGGCTGTTACATGATACAACTAGGTACCTAGAACATGGGGATAGGATGATGATTCTCAGTGTACAAGGTGACATCAAAATAATTGATCAACTTTCAATCATAGGAAAGGAAGTCCGTGGTTTAAAATTCTCCTTCGTATGAATGATTAAATAGGTTGGCACAAGAAATTAATATACATACTCCTATGTAAATACTACAAATCCCAAACAAAAAGCATTTTAGAAAGTAAGAAAAGTTGAATTCCGTATTTGGTGAAGTACTTCTGTATACATTGTGTTTCTTTTAACTTGCCATAATTAAAGAAAAAAATTCAACAGGATAGTAAGACCCGTCTTTTGATCAAATCAAATGCAACTTAATCGATAACACGTATAATTTTGCTTTTGCTTTAAATTTGCCAATGACTATATACAGCCTAGCAGTTAAAACAACAAAATTCAACTATACAGATGCAATCCGAACACTCAAAACTCATTTCAGATGCAATTCATTAGAAACCTTAATTTTGTGTCAGTGACAAATTCAACCATCTGGTTTCTTCCACAAACACAGTAATTATGCAAGCCACTATGTCATAGCACGGAAAGTAACAAAAAGATTCATTAAGAATGCTAACCACACACCCCAGATTTGAATTTGAGACACTCAATTAATAGCTAAAACAGCAGAAAAAGTTACTAGAGCAGGGGCAACTTGGTGACGACATCCGCTTCGACAAATGAGAGTTTTCTGCAGGTTTTGCTACATAAATGACAGCAATTCTGTATATTTTCAAATTTCCCAGATGCTTCCGCACAGAAGACAAATTTTCATGGGCTGTGGAAGCATCTTCATAAAGAATAGCATCCCATAGCAACTAGACAACATGGGGAACTAAGACCATACATGTGATTACAGCAAAAACTTGGCCAAAGATCAGCAGCCCTGAGTGAATAGTCTAAAGAGGAAGAACACCCAGAAGGCAGCTTGACAAATAACTGTAATCCCTCATCAACAAATCGACACATTAGCAGATGGAAAGGTTATTCTTTTAATGGCATACCCACTAGAATTATCGCATCGTCCCAAATACCTAAAGTTTGGATACTTACTTTCAACAAGTTTTGCGATCCCCGACTAGAAGAAAAAAAGAAAAGCAAACCATTTCAGATTTTAAAAGTGCAATTAGATAAATCTGATGAGAACAAGATCTAGTAAATACCGGTCAAAATGATCAATGATTGCCATCAGATGGGATATAATTGAATTTTCTCATTTGCCACAGTCCACGATATGAATGTGGGTGGCTCAAAGCCCTTGCGCAATGTCCCAAACATCATATGGCAGTTGAAATCTTACTAGACTATTTTTAAGGCATATGTCATCTTAAAATCGTGGTGTTAGGTCTTTCAACTACTTGAATTGCAGTAAAGAAAACACCTCATATAAAAGAGCAAAGAGAAACAAATAAGTATTACGCTACACCAACGAACTGAAGATAGTAAATTGAGATAAATTTACCAAAACAGTGAAGAGTTGGTGCGTAGGGGTAGGGGCGGTGGTGGCAAGTGTTCGAGGTCATTTTTTTCTGATTCGGGGGAGAAGAGTGAGGGAGAAAGATGAGAACAAAAAAAGAGAGGATACAGTTTAATTTAGGGGTGCTTCTGCGGGGAGCAAAATTAGGTGAATGAGGTAATTCATCAAGTATAATAGGACAATAATCAACGAGACAGAAAATGATTCACATGGACAGCATCATGGGCGACACACCATACCTAGGCTAAAACCTCATCACCACTAATTCACGTCCTTACCGGACAAACTACGCCACGGATTACCCCTGTAGCCCTGCAACAGGTAGAAAGTGGCACACACAAAAAACTTGACTCACTGTACATATATGCTTAGGGAAAGGTTACATCGGTTACTTCTTTTATTCCTTGAACTAAACCAAAACAACCCACAAAAATTATCCAAAGTGCCAAAAAATTGGGCTTCTTAGAGGTTACAGAAATTTAACAATCAATATGATTAAAAACAAAAGAGAATGTCCCAGATTAATAAAGTGTAATTGGATCATTCTCGTGTAAACAAGAAACCACAGCAATATTAAGTCAATAAATACCATCAGATGGGATATAAATGAAAATTCTTATTTGTCACAATCTACTATGTGAATGCAACTCAAAGCCCTTGCGCAATTTCCCAAACATCATATGGCAGTTCAAATCTTACTAGCCCTATCTAATTGAGCTCCAAAACCATACTACTAAAACCTAAATTCAACTTAAACAGGAAAAACCAAAAGAACAATGAGCAAAATCCCAATGAGAAACGAATACATATACCTGACAAACAAACTACAGCAGGAATTGAGATAAACTACCAAAAAAGAAGCGGTCGCGATCTTCTTATATTCGGAAAGAGAGAGAGAGAGAGAGAGAGAGAGAGAGAGAGAGAGAGAGACGAGGGTTTGATTTTGGAGGCTTGTGCAGTAGGTGTTTTTGTTGTTAATGATTTACAAAATTCGGTACCAAGAAAAGAGAGAGAGAGAGAGAAATGACTTTGTATTTCGTCTTTCGGGTTCGAAAGACTCACAGCGATCGTTCGATAAGTCGCTTGAGTCGTTCGAACGAAAAGGCAAACCCTAAGAAGATATGCTAAAGACACGAAGCAGATTAGATGATTACCTGGCTGGGAAGGAATGAATGAGGGAACGGAGACGGCAAAGTTGCAGCGGAGGTTTTCCCCAATGGTTGTCTGGCGTTTAGATCGAAGGTGGTGGTGGTGTATGATTCAGGTATGTCTGTAGCAGTTTGTTCAGAAATGGACGAAGCAGCGACGCAGCAGGGCTGGCTAGGGCAGAATCTGGCGTTTATATATCAGATTTCGATTATTACGATACGAGTAATGCTGCGGTACCTAAAAGGATACCAAATACTACTTAGGTTAAGTTTAATTATAGAGCAGTGCTATTCCCGCCCCCCATTTTGCTGAGTATATACCTTCTTACTATTATTACAAAATTACCACAATTTTAAAAGACTATATTATCCTTAAAATTTTTAAGAACCCTAAGATACTGTGCGGCACCCCCGGCCGCCCTAAGGTATGTGTGGCGGACCAGTGCCGCACATTCCTTAGGGTGTGCGGCCAGGGGTGCCGCACACTTCGCAATTTTCTCCAAAAAAAATTCAAAAAATTATTAAAAAATGTAACCAAAATGTGTGTTTCAAGAAAGCAATAGGAAAAAATGGGTTGTTAAATAGCAATTCTTAAAAAATGTGTGTTTCAAGAGATGGGATCGCAAGTCCAGGTTGCAGAGTTCCGATTCGATAAAATCAACGGTGCAGGAGTCTCCATGTATAGCTAATTGGATTGAAATTAGGGCTTTGACTTGCTCAATGTCTCCAAAACACCAGCCTCTGATAGTTAGGGTTTGTATGAGATTTGGATTGGGATTGGGATTTGTTTGGGAGAGGATTAATCATTGTCATGGTTGTCCAATTCGAAGAAGAAGAACAATTGGAATAGCAATTCCCAACTAAAGGAGGAGAAAGAGATGGGTTGAAGTTGAATTGGAAAAAAATGGGTTGTTAAAGGGTAAAATAGGAAAAAAATGGGAGTATACTTAGTAATATAGGTGGTATAATGTTTGAAGGGGGGGTGAACTAAGTAAATGGGTATACTTAGCATTTTTGGGGGTTGGAAGAGCAATTCCCTTAATTATAATTGAAGGGGAAGTACTCAATAAAGAAGGGTGTATGAATAGCAATTCTCAGTACTTAGTGAAATGGGTATATCGATCGGTATTTATTAATAGTAAAAAGGGGTGTGTGAATAGCAATCAATATTTATCAATAGTAAAAAGGAGGAAGGAGTTGATTTTTATAGTGGGGTAAAATAAAAAATTGAGGGGGGTGTACTTAGTATTTAGAGGGATTTACAATTTAGGAAAGTGTACTCAGAAAAGGGGTGTACTTAGTATAAAGGAGTGTGAATAGCGATTCTCAAATTTATATCAATTGTTAGTTTGTACATGTCCAACAAGTAGGGTTAAATTTAAATTTTGATATCTCTTTAGCGTCCCTATTATATTAGTACCAAAAGAGGAAGCAAAATTATTACATGTAAAGGACTTCACTAAATTTTAAATCTGATCCCTATAGGTAAGGACTATCATTCGATTTGCCCTTAAAGCCAAAAAATAATAATTTTTCGGGTCAGAATGTCATACTTAATATTCTCTCCATTTCTCAATTATTGTCGTGCTTTTCTTTTCGGTTCGTATTAAAAAAATTATCTTATTTCAGAGTATATACTACAATATATAATCCATCAAAACTTGAGGACCATTTGACTGTGTGTCGAGCTTTAATTGGGATGATAATTTGTGGGTTAAGAGTTATTTTTACCGGATCCAAAATTTGGTTAGGTTTGTATGGCCCGACACTGTCCGCCTATATTAAAATCAGACTTGGTGTGCATCTCTTCTTGTTTGTGTTTTTTTTTTTTTGGTTTCCCCTCGTGGTTGATTTTAAATATTGGACCTTATTTTTGTAAGTACTGAAGAAATAGTTAGAGAGATATTGAGAAAGTTGTGAATGCGTAAGTTTAAAACTACCAAAATCAAGCTTCTTTACACTACTAGGCAAACAGGACCACTATAACTTTAGATTGATTCAACTGTATTACACAATTCTGCTTACATTTTTAAGAAAAGTCTATACGCTTATAGTCGGTCTCCGGCAAAAATAGACATGTATCCAAACCCCATTCAATCCCAGGATGATAATGTGTGTGTGTGTGTGTGTATTTAAGGTATTTGAAAAGATGGAAGGACCGAGTTGTGTTCTCATCCACGTCGAATAGACACCAGATCTAAGGAAAACTAAAAACGAAAGCCAATCAGCTTCTTTGCACCTCTCTTGGCTGTTACTCTTTCTAATGAAGTTTTGCTCATAACATCCCTACAATCACTTGCTTTCTTTTACGGGGACACATCAGTCCATTTGCAGAAAATCAAACAATCAGCTATAGCTTCTGGCCGAATCTCCACACCCCCCCCCCCCTTCCACCCCGGGAATGCAACAGCCCTCAATAGAAGCTGAAAATACTAATGGATACCCCTTCCAGCATAATTAGATTGCGGCCTGCCTTTTGGCCCCAATGGAAATTACAAATGCTGGTAAGTGAGGATTCTGCGGCTGCAATTTGGCAGGGATGCAGTAACTCAGAGTAGGTAGCAAGCCCAGAAAACCATACAAAACTGCAATGTATTATTGATACTCTACGAACACTGGGGAAACACGGCAAATTACAATGAATCAGAGTAACAGAGCATAGATAATGCATGCCATTAATTAACAAGTTACAAAAGAAACTGGATAAGCACAGATAATGCATTGCGACTTGTTCCTTCCAAGGAACTTCAAAAAGAAGAATACATCGTTAGATACAAAAAGTAAAACCTGCCCTCCATAGAGAACTTTGATGGCAGATAGTATAGCATCTCCGATAATTGGTTCTCCATCTCATCCCTCGGCAGACTATGCCAACTTTACATCTACATTAGCAACAAACAAAATAGGCTCTTGGACTGAAGGCGGCCCTCAGCCACCATTTGCATCTGAGATGATCAGTCATAGAAGCCCATTGACAAGTTGTTCTATTCTCCACGTACTGTATAGAATATCTAACTTCGTGTACAAAGATAATGTACAGACTACCCCTCCTTGAATTGGAGATTTCATTAAGCACTATGATCTGTCAAATAAACACCTTCGAATAGTCACTGCAATCTCGCTAGCCTTTTGAGGATGGAGGAGGACCGCACAAATTCCAAAACAAACAGCAGCCGAGGCAATAATTAAGATAATAGGACGTGATGTCAAGGCTATGTAAGTGTTAGTGTAACCGTGATTGTAGGGTTTCCTTGGCGGGTCCTTGGAAAGACTGCTCATACTCATGATAGCTTCACCATTTAAAAGTGGAATAGTAACGGTATTGTCTACAGAAGTTGAACGGAGGATGGCATCCAACCTGCTCTCTGTGACCTTCATATCCTACAAATTAAGAAACCAAAAGCAAATATGAGAGATAGATATGCAAGCACCTTAATTTTAGAGATACAGGAGGCATAAAGGAAGGTCATTTTTAACCACCAGCATACTGTAAAAGACATATTACATAACCACAACTTTCCAGACACTAGCTGTAAAAGTAAGTTCAAGGTGACAATGGGTAGTAATAAAATATCTTCTTTTTTTCCCCTTTTTTCTCCTTTTTTTTTTTTTTTGGTAAAAGATCACTAAGAATGTAGTCAAGTCCAATAGGAAACAGTTATTAATCTTCAACAAAAGTAAAACCCAGTTCCAAACCAACAGTAAAAAAGATGGTAAGAGGAAAATTAGCTCTTTACTCTAAAAAAATAAAATGGTTGACCGATCAAAACAGGCAAGAGAATGTGCTTCTAATACATGTCACGGAAATATAACATAATACTGAAGTCTTTTAAACGTGTTAACAGAAGGCCTAATCGTAACACCAACTCGGTAGCAGGGAAATGCTTGTCCTTCTAAAAACACAATAGAATGTCCAAAATCCATTTCATTTGTCATTAAGAAAGTTACACTTGTGACATAAATATTGACCAGCAACGGACAAATTTGAGACTTCCAATGCACCTAAGAAAAAAAATAATAATAATAATCCTAGAGTTCCCAACACAGATAACAACGTGATGCATGCACAAGGAAGTTAGATGTTCACGTTAAGTTGAAGTGAAAGAAGAGCTATTACTAAACCAAAATTTTATGAAATATCAAATAGCTGTCATAATGATACTCCCTCCATCCGTTAAAGGGAGTCCCAATGTGAAAGTTGAGCATTTAAAGAGAATTCCCATATTCAACCATATTTACCCCATTATCACTATATACATATATTCTATGGTTTCTTTTAGCCAGCTAGACAAAATTGATATCCTCACCAGGTTCGAAAATGGAATATCAGGGTGAGGGAGCACATCCATGGAGCTTTGATCCTTTCCCTCCGAAACTAGAACTCTTGGATGCAATACCAGATTCAGTCTTTTCTCCTGTTCTTGACCAAGGATATCTGTAGCAAGACCCATAGTCTTCTCAAATTGCTTCATCTCAGCTTCAGGAATGCCAGTCAGCACACTTTTATCGACTCTAATCCTCATGTAACATAACACCCTCTCCAAGATTGTGGTGGACTCATTCTCAACAAGAAATTTCAGCAAACACGTGAATCTTTGTAGCTGAGAAGTTGTAAATAGGTATTCCATACTTTCTAGTGTCGGCTCCTTGAGTAACCATGCTACTTCAGAAATGAGTTCAGTGAACTCTTTGTGTCTCAACACTGCTTTTTCATGCGAAAAACTAGCCCTCGACTGTGAATCTCTCGGGCAAATAGATAAATCAAATCTCTTCTGCATTATGTTGACCTCAGAACATATTTCTTTGTCGGCAATGAGAATGGGAATGAAATTGGATAAGCCATGCTCATTCTCAACCTTCAAAAGAGAGTAACTAATTGATTGAAACGTTCTTGAATGAAACTATAAAGAACAAAGTGTAATCAGTCACTCCCAACAATCTCAACTGCATAATGATCACAAATTTACATTGCCAAGCATGCACGGTAAAGATACCTATCAATATGCGCTCAAACATACAAAACAGATAAATGAACAGCACATTTGAGAAGTCATACCTCAATGAATCCGGGGCCAAAATTGTTGTATTCAGTATGCGGGACACATATCCTCAGTAACTGATGGTCGAAGGCACTAGCAGAATCTTCAGCTTTGTCATACGATGCTGGGCCACACACATCATGTGTCAGATACTTCCCAGCAAAAGATACAAGAAACCTGCCATTGGTATTACAGGTATAATGGACATACAATTAATCAACTCGAGAAATGGAAAATGCAAACCAACATGTCCAGAAAATATCCTAAATGTAATATATCAAAACAAAATATGACTATTAGAAAGTAAATAAATGTTACAGGAATAGATCCAACAATCCTCACAAGCAATAAACTTAATAAATAAAAATAAAGTGCCAACCAACAATGCGGAAGATATCCTTGATGGATTTTGTCAAAATAAATTAAGAAAATTAGAAAATATTAGCATGTGCTAATCATTACAAGACAAAAATAAAACCATTATTACAGCTCAGGTTCTTGTAAGAATGAGCGACAATGTTAAATTCCTGAAAAGACATACGCACAATGGTTGAGACTTCAAGCATCTTACGGTCTAAGAACTTATGAAGTGAACATGTATAGATACAGCCACATCTTTTACCATGGAAAGTTTTTTAATTCCTCAAAGCCTAAGACTTGAATTCTCTAGCCTTCCTTTATTCCTTCTAGTACCTTAACTTGTCCATGTAAAACTAATTGGTGAAGTCTCCGTGCATACGCAAGGGAGGAGAAAGACAAAGAGTCTGCCCATGATTTCCATCTCTTAGCTCCTACACTGCCGAGCAGTCAACATCCAATTCAAATTTCAGGAGGTGCCCTACTAAAGCTGCGTTTTGCTTGCTGGTTTTTTTGGCCTTTTTGTGGTTTTTTTAGCGTTATTTACTTTCTCACTCATTACACCCATCATCATTCTCACTATCTCCCTATACTTTTTACTTCAACCATTACATATTTAAGAAAAACACAACCATTAAACAAAAAAAGGAAATTAAAGAAACTACCAAGCCAAACACAGCCTAAATATTTGAACATTCCAGAAATTTGGCCAGATAGAGCATGCTTCAACCTAAAAGTTTTGAAAAATGAGTGTAGGTGCACTTTTATTCTCCTTTTAGGTTCTCTACTAAGTAGGGAATGGTTATCTAAGCTTTCGATCGAACACAGTTTGCATCAAATCATGCAGTATCATAATATTCCCTGAATAACTCGCTTCTGCCTATAGGCTTTCCTCGATCAGTGAGAGGTTCGGTAACTTTCATATTGAACCAGATTACTCATCACCAATTAAATGATACATGATTCTGCACAAGCGTATAACACAGACAAACCCCAATCCACAACTTTCCTGGTCAGGTTCAGCTGCAGCTTCTCCAAAATGCATCCACTGTATACGCTCTTACCACCATCCAATCAACATTCTCAACAAGTATGTTATTTTTTAAGTTTTCAGATGTTACCAAAATTTTAAGAACCACGAGAACAGTTGCAACTATTATTAATGGCTGAGATAGCCAGCTAATAATATTGAGGCAAGGATAATACATCCAGTTCGATCCAGTAAATGAAACTAACTTCACTAACTCCAAATCCTTAACCACTCAAAAGAAACTTCCAAGATCCCGGTGGGAGGGGGGGGGAGGGGGAAGTCGGAGGTAAAGCATATTATTATAATGATTAAAAGATTTTTCAAGCATGCATTATTTAAATGAATTAATCATCATTATATTTCAATTGACAGGGGGGAATGAGGAGTCAATGCTCCCCATCCGTCTCATTTCAGTATGGAATATTGTCAACATTGTGATTTGAAGAGGTCTATACCAAAACTTGTGCTGAAGATAGAAATATAGAAAGTTATCCGGTGATTCTGTCTTAATTCTAACTTTCTTTTTGATTCTTTATTTGTTATTCTAACTTGATTTAAAGTATTGATAGATACTATCGAGCAAGAGGTCTTCGAAATCAATTTAGTTTTCAAAACCATCATCATAAAAAATAGAATGGAGCCCTTTGAAACAGCTTTTGTCATTATGATTTGAAAAGGCATCAATTCCATACCGAAACTTGGGCTGAAGCAGATTACTTCCACAAGCAACAAACTGCATGGGCTTGCCAGCTTCAAAGCACATAGGATGAACATAGTGGAGCTTCGGAACACGTTCCTCCACCTTAACTTTAATCACGGAATTTCCGCCTGCATCCATTTAAGTGGATAACCATATTTTAAACTATGAAAAGTCCAACCAGAGTACCAGACAAACTCTGGAGATCAAACACCAGGAATTTAAAAAAGTATTTGCTGAAAGAAATCAACTCTGGAGTGTACCGCAAAATAAGGAAAAATATTGAAATTATAAAAGAAAATTTAGTTCAGAAACATTCTTTAGTCAGATACAAATAAGGCTACTGCAGTGTCTAATCTTTAGCATTATCAAAGGCAAATAAATTCAAAATCACGTGATAACGATACATTAGTAGTCCTTATTGTCCCAGATGGTAAAATACAGAAACCTGTGGGCGAGTTACAAGCCTCATTCTTCTGTCCAATAAAATTCAACAATAGAAACTGTTACCTTCAAACAAAAACTAAATACAAACAACTATGGAAAATAGGAAAAGGAAATTGGGAATCCAGACATCATTTTGCTCCCGTTTCAACTATTTGACTTTTTGGCTCCCTACTCATGTTCAGTCGACGGTTAAATTAAATCTACTCTATATTCTCCATGAGAACTGGAGATGTTCTCCGTGAATTGGGGGAAAATATCATATTGTCATCTCACAATTTAGACAAGCATATTCTACAGTTTTTGCTAACCAATTACGAACAAGCTTCATACTATAGAAATGATAATGACAAACATTATTTGCCTGCCAGATGTTTTCCTCTCTCTTACTAGCCAAAGAAAGCATGGGGAACACAAGTTCGAGTAATCTATACATTGTGCCAACAGTAAATAAAATTAGCTGCTATATATTTGTTTTAATATGAATCCATACCCAAATAAGGAGAAGACTAAGTTATTTTTCCTGGTCCATTGAGCTAGCGACGACATTGAGCTTATAACTAGCATCTAGAAGGATAAACTTCAATCTCACAGCTCAAAAATGAATTTTGGATCTCAATAGATATTATCCCGCATACAAGGAGGGAACTTTAACTGAAATTCTATCTTATTCACTCTCTTATTAAGGACTTAAATATGGAGTGTCATTTTCAGTAACATCTAAATTCATGTTTATTCACATATCTATGTTTCTTCCAGTAACTGCTATATGTATCAACATTATCACAAGATTACCAACATCTAGGCAGCGAATTACCCCAGAAGGGTTTTGTTCCGAATCTCGTGGGTCATGCCAAGGTCGGAAAGAGCTGCTGCTGCTGAGCTGGTCCTAACCAAGGCAAGCGGAAAGGGAACCTTTGAAGAGCAGCTCCCTTGTGCTTGTTTTGGACCACTTGGAGGGAGAGATATTGAAGGGCCTTCCAGAATGTATAAATGTCCATAAGTAGGTCGATTAACATCCATGCTTCATTCGTTAACTTTTTGGAATATGGAGATGATGCCAGATCTGATTGAATTCTTTTTGGAGTCTTTGAACAGTTTTGGTGTAACGTTGTCTCTTTTGCCTGAGTATACTTCTAGAGTACACAGGATGCACCACCTGATTTAATGCTTTCTTTATAATACACATTTACTTATTCAAAAAAATGATTGTCAACATCTAAAGCAGAGATTGTACATTGAATGTAACATGGGCAACCCTCCCCTACAGGGACATGTACAAGTATTGAGAATAGATTAGGTCAGGGACTTAATTATTAACCTGGTACATGTTTGCTCAGGATTGACAATAGGAAAACCATTCTTTACCCGGCATGGAATGCTTGCTAGGCCAATAAAATCAGTAATCCGTAAACTAACTCGTAGCTAACTACAGAAAAGCTGACGTTGGGCTTCATTTTCAATGGCATAACCATTGCCATTTTAAATAAAGAGCAGGCACACAAGAAAAGACATATTAGCCCCAAGAAAAGACATAGTAGCCCCATGAGATCTTCCTGGGATCCCAAAAAAGTAACCAAACCCCACATTAGCATGCTGCAAGGAATTCAAGACAGCACATTGTCTAATTAGGGTCTTTAAAAAGAACTCAAGAGTTAAGCTCTGGACGTAAAGAATTTCCACCCCTAACCAACCCAGTCATATTCTTCTCTACAGTCCACCAGCCCCACATCGATGTTGTATATAAGAAAAACATTTCGCATGATCATGTAGACAGGGACTCTTCCATCCCAAGTCAACCAACTCCAATCCTGAAAGTTGCGGCCTCTCAGATCTAGGGGTGGCAATTTAAGGCACGACACGAATGAACGAAACGAACACGAAATTATAGGGTCGGGCCGAGCTTTATCGGGTTCGGGCTGTTATAGGGCCGGCCTGATAACAGCCCGCTAAAATCGTGCCGTGTTCGGGCTAGCCCGATAAGATGGTCATCCGTATGATATTATCCCTCGACAATTCTTGGTCGTTGATTAGACTTAGTTTTAGTAAGTCTTGGCCATTGATTAGACTTTATTCTAGAAACTAATAAATACCCTAAAACTAAAACTCTCATTACTCATCGTCTGTTCAGTGTTCAGTAACAGAGAGAGTACCTTCAGACAATCAGACCTCACTTTTCAAACCTCAAACCTTCAAACTCGCCGTCGTCAAACCTCAAACCTCTGATCTGACCTCACCTCGCGGCTCAACCGTCGGCTGCTCGACGTACACAAACTCGTCGTCGTCACTCTCTCCCACGCCGCCATTCTCTCTCACGTCGCCACTCTCTCACGTTGCCACTCTCATGTTGCCACTGCCGTCTGCCGCCGGTGCTCTCTTCCTTTCTCTTGGCGAAAATTCGGTACATTCCTCTCCTTTCTCTTGGCAAAAATTCGGTACTCTTTCTCTCTGCCGCCGGTGTTGCCACTGCCGTCTCTCTCTCTCTCTCTCTCCCTCTCCTTTCTCTTGGCGAAAATTCGGTACTCTCTCTCTCTTGGCGAAAATTCGGTACTCTCTCTCTCTCTGCCGCCGGTGTTGCCACTGCCGTCTCTCTCTCTCTCTCTCTCTCTCTCTTGGCGAAAATTCGGTACTCTCTCTTGGCGAAAATTCGGTACCACTGCCGTCTCTCTCTCTCTCTCTCTCTCTCTCTCTCTCTCTCTGCGAAAATTCGGTACTCTCTCTCTCTCTCTCTTGGCGAAAATTCGGTACTCTCTCTCTCTGCCGCCGGTGTTGCCACTCTCTCTCTCTCTCTCTCTGGCGAAAATTCGGTACTTTCTCTCTCTGCCACCGGTGTTGCCACTCTCTCTCTCTCTCTCTCTCTCTCTCTCTCTCTCTTTTGATTTATGAATTCAAAGCTTAAATTGATTGGGGATTTTGGTTAAACTTAAACATGCTGGTTTTGGTTAAACATGCTGGTTGGGGATTTTGGTTAAACATGTTGATTTTGTGTTTGACTCTATTGCAGTTAGCAATTGGATTGGGAATTTTGTTGTTGTGAGGTACACTTACTCTTCTCTCATTCTTTTTTTCTCTAATTGGATTGGGGATTTTGATTTTTTTTTGTATTTTTTTATATAAAGATCAGTCTCTCTATGGATTCATCAAGTATGGATAATCAAAATACATTGGATAATCAAAATACCCTGCGACTACGTAGATGCTGTTGTTGTATCTATTCCCGCATTTATATTCTATATATCCACTTTAGAATATCGAACATGGTGTGGGGTGGCTAGTTATTCTTTGTTCTTTGTTGTACTTGCATGCATTTCCTTTCCTTTTTGAGGCTCTTATGTTAGATAGTTGTCTTTTTTAAGTACTGTGTTGATCGAGAACATACTGAAACTCACATATTAAAGAGCATATATCACATTTCAGAATCATATTGATGGACTAAGTCAATCATTAGAAAAATGAAAGAACGCATGTAGACGTACACTCATTGGTGGACTAAGTCAATCATTAGAGAAATGAAAGAACGCATGTAGACGTACACTCATTGGTTGTGATCTGTTGACCACACGTGACGAGCACACTGACCAGAACCAAAAAAGAAAGAAAGAAAGAAATGACCACGGAATGGTATTCCCGTGTGTGGGAAGATTATAAAGTTGGGAAAAGAAAAAGTAAGATTCTGAGGGAATGGAATTTGAGAATCTTAACTCAAGTCAAGAATGTTTGGTTATTCTTTTCCACTCAAAGCCACAAAAAATGGGTTCCCCTTCCCACCCATAATTTTCTTGTCTATCTTTTTAACTAAATATGGGATTTTATTATACGTACTAGAGTATGACTTTCAACATTCTATGCTAATCAGTGTGTGTGTGTATATTTCATGTAGTACTGTTCTCATCCTAATTATGTATTTAAGGTTCTTTGTTAGAGATATTTTCAAAGAATAACTTATAGAATCTAGCTAGCAATTTGCTGGTTAATCATTTTCAGCTTATGATTTACACAGAGCTGGGGGTGATTCAGATGTGCCGTGGTAGTCTTTTGTAGCAATGGAATCCAGTGCCCTCTTTAGTTGCACACTGACATGGGCTAGCAGGATGAAAATATTTACTCCACATCTTGTCTGGCCTCGATATGCCTCAAACAGGTCTACGTTTTTCTGTAATCACTGATGAGGACATAAGTTTTACGGAAGCTTTTCGAAGAGTAAAGTAATGTGGAGGTTTCATGGAAATCTATTTGGTATGGTAGAAATTTTTAGAAACTTTGTCATGACTGCTTCTGAAATGCTACAGATTAATGAAGCAATTTTGTTGAATTTGAGATTGGCAATTTTAGGTTATTTTCTGGCAGGTAACATGCAATCATGCATGTTTTTAGTACATTTAAACATTTTAAGGTCGTTCATAACAAAAATTTATGCATCTGTTTCAACTTCCTCTGTCTGTTTCATGATTATTGGACTATTGTTAGCCCCTGCTTTGAATTTGCTTACGATTTTCCACTTTTGATTGGCTTATTTTGCTAAAATAGATGCTAATTGCATTTGCAAATGAAGAACCGTGAGGCCAGGCAACATCTGTTGTCTTTACAGTGCCTATTGCTCACTGTAATTACAGCTACTTCATGTTAGTTGTTTGAGTTTAGTAAGTTGGTATTTTAATTTTGTCTTGATCTCAGGTTTGGTGTTTTGGAGGACTTCTGAAGATTAGCATGAAGTTTGGAACTTGGAATAAATGTTGGATCTTTGTTTAAAATGACTTTGTTTTTCACTTTTGTTGTATGACTCGATGGATTTCATGCTACTTAAACAGCCTTCTTTTATCAGCTTGATATGTACTTGAATTTTTTTTTCTTTTATCAGCTTGATATGTACTTGAATATTTTTTTTTTCTTTTATTAGCTTGATATGTATTTACTTTTTTTTTTTCTTTTATCAGCTTGAATATTATGGTACTTTATTTTAATTTTTAATGTTAAATATTCATTGGAAAACACTAATAAGAATTAATGTTTTTGGGCCTAACGGGCCTGCCTGAACTAGTATGACAATCGTGCCTATCGTGTCTAACGGGCCGTGCCGGGCTTTTCGTGCTTTAATCGTGTCGTGTTTGGGTTTCTGTAGGAAATCAAGCTGTCGATTAACTGTCAATTAGGAACATTAATTTAGGAGATCGTTACCATGTATAGCTGATTCCTAGAATTAGTATTTACAGCTGTATATACCCTAGGTCAACTTACCTAAGTTAGTTTTTGGTAGTTCCTGATTTATAGGATCTGTGATTAGTGTCCTTGTATACATGCCAAATGATTTTCTTAATGAAAGATATCAGAAAATTCTCCCATAAACAGCTTCATGGTATCAGAGCTACTAATCTAATTTTTTCTGATCATTGCCGTTCCCCTCCTCCTCCTTCTCCACGTATTTCGTTTCCCTATAACTTTTTCCTATTCTCCTCCTCCGTTCCCGATGGCTGAATCCGATCAAACATCCTCTATAAGTGGGACTTCGATCACCACTTCTCAATCCCAAGCCATTCAGTATTCTGCTGATAGCATTCCGATAACATGTCACAAACTCACAGACCACAACTATCTCCAGTGGTCTCAATCTGTGATGATGTTTATCTATGGCCGTGGACGGGAAGACTATCTCACTGGTGCCTACTGCTTCGCTTAAACCTGATGATCCGAAATTTCGTGTTTGAAGAGCTGAAAATAACCAAGTCATGACCTGGTTGATTAACTCGATGACAACTGAGATTGGAGAAAATTTCTTGTTGTTTTCCACAGCCAAAGAAATTTGGGATGCTGCTCGTGACACCTTCTCTAGCCAGGAAAACACGGCTGAACTCTTCCAAGTAGAGACCATGCTTCAAGATCTCAAGCAAGGAGAATTATTTGTCACAACGTACTACACGACATTATCTCGCTACTGGCAGCAACTCGACTTGTTTGAGTCTCGTGAATGGAAATGTCCGGATGATGGTACTCTATTCCGCAAGATTGTGGAAACAAAAAAGAATTTTTAAATTTCTCATGGGCCTCGACAAATCCCTTGATGAAGTCAGTGGCAGAATCCTTAGTATCAGAGCCTCTTCCTAGTCTTCGAGAGGCCTTCTCTGAGGTTCGTACGGAAGAAAGCCGAAAACAAGTAATGCTGGGATCAGCCAACAGTCCTCCTGCCCTAAATGGATCTGCGCTTGTAGCCCACCAGGACCATCCAAATGATCCTACAGCACTTGCAGCTCGGGGCAATCAGCAAACATACGGAGATAGTAGGCCTCGAAAAGGGCGACCGCGGTGTGACCACTGCCGTAGGCCAGGACATGTCAAAGACACTTGTTGGAAGCTTCATGGAAAGCCAGCAAATTGGAAGCCAAATCCAGCCACCACAGACCGTGAAATCAGGGCAATGATGTTGTCTCCGAAACCACCAGTCCCTCACCATTCACCAAAGAACAACTGGAGATGCTTCAACTACTGTTAGGCAAAGTAAACCATGTTCCAGGGAATATTACACAACTAGGTAACCATCCTCTTGCCCTTCATACTCAAACTCTTCCCTCTGGATGGATAGTGGACTCTGGAGCCTCCAATCATTTGACAAGTGATAGATCCTTGTTCTCATCCTATTCCCTATATGATGGTAATCTCAGTGTCCGAATTGCTGATGGTACGTTCTCTAAAGTTGCTAAATCCAGCCACCACAGACCGTGAAATCAGGGCAATGCTGTTGTCTCCGAAACCACCAGTCCCTCACCATTCACCAAAGAACAACTGGAGATGCTTCAACTACTGTTAGGCAAAGTAAACCATGTTCCAGTAACCATCCTCTTGCCCTTCATACTCAAACTCTTCCCTCTGGATGGATAGTGGACTCTGGAGCCTCCAATCATTTGACAAGTGATAGATCCTTGTTCTCATCCTATTCCCTATATGATGGTAATCTCAGTGTCCGAATTGCTGATGGTACGTTCTCTAAAGTTGCTGGAATTGGCAATGCTATAATATCGAGCACTCTACATCTTGAATCTGTGTTGTTTGGGCCAAAATTTAAATGCAATCTGCTTTCCGTTAGTAAGTTGAACAAAGATCTGAATTGTGAGACTAAATTTCTTGCAAACTCTTGTGTTTTTCAGGACTTGGGATCGGGGAAGATGATTGGCAATGCTGAATTATGTGCAGGATTATACCTTCTCAGAGTCAATAATTCTCCGACAACAACGGAATGCAATAAACTGCGAGTCAATTCCCAATGTCAGCTTGTGTTTTTGAGTCTTTAGATCCATCAAATAAAGAGTGTTATTATGATGTGGCACTATCGCCTTGGTCATCCAAATTTTATATACCTTGAGCGTTTGTTTCCTTCTTTGTTTATCAATAAAAATGCCAAATTATTCCAATGTGATATCAGTCAATTTTCAAAACACACCCGCACTCATTATTCACCTCATCCTCATACACTATCTCAACCTTTCTCACTAATTCATGGAGATATTTGGGGACCTTCACGAGTCAAAACTGTCACTGGAACACGATGGTTTTTGTTGTTGGTTAATCATCATACACGATTAAGTTGGACATTTCTCATGAAAGACAAATCTGAAACTAGCCAACTCTTCATCACATTTCATAAAATGATTCAAAACCAGTTTCAAGCCAATATTAAAGTGTTTAAAACCGATAAGGCTCGGGATCTCTTCAATTCCACCCTTGGGCCTTACCTTCAATCTCATGGAATTGTACACCAAAGCTCTTGTATCGACACACCTCAACAAAATGGTGTGGCAGAACGCAAAAATCGCCACCTTCTTGAAGTAGCTCGGTCTCTAATGTTTACCTCCCATGTTCCAAAAAGATTATGGGGGGAAGCTGTCCTCACCGCTACTTACCTTATAAATCGCATGCCCACCCGCATCCTTAAATTCGACACACCTTTGCAGAGTTTTCTCACTCTCTATCCAAACTCCTATCTTGTGTCTCAAATTTCCCTCAAAGTCTTTGGATGTACAGCCTTTGTCCACATTTACCCTCAACATCGCAGTAAACTTGATGCCAGGTCCGTGAAATGTGTCTTTCTTGGGTACTCACCAAACAAAAAAGGATACAAGTGCTATTGTCCCCAAACTCAAAAATTCTTTCACACCATTGATGTAACTTTCTTCGAAAACAAGCCCTATTTTCCCAATTCTGCGCTTCAGGGGGAGCATTGTGAATCAGAATCACAGAATTGGTACTGCTTGCCTCTATTTGAGAGTCCAATGTTGTCTGAAATCTCATATCCATCCCAATCTCCTCAAAACTCAAATCCTTTAGAGTCACATTCTTCCGAGTCAATTCCCACACCTTGTTCCCTAAACCGTACCTGTGTCGAAAACAAAGAGTTGCAAGTTTATTCACGGAGAGAAAGACAACCTGAAAGGTACGAAGCTCAACCTGCACAAATTCAGCAAAACCAGGATTTAAACCTGAATCCTAATGTCTCTAAGAGAGTACAAGAAATGGCAGAGGATGAGGATGATCTAAGCAAGCCAATTGCAGTAAGAAAAGGAGTTCGCTCATGTACTTAACACCTTATTCGGTATCACTTATCTTACTCTAATCTGTCACCATTTTTTAGAGCTTTTGTGACTACTTTAGATTAGATCAAGACTCCGAACTCAGTCCAAGAAGCATTGGAAGTACCCGAGTGGAAAGCTGTCACCCTAGAAGAGCTACGGGCACTCGAAAAAAATGAGACCTGGATCCTTACTGATTTACCACCTGGCAAGCGCACTGTTGGATGCAAGTGAATTTTTCAACCAAACACAAAGCTGATGGCAGTATAGAGCGTTTCAAAGCCCGTCTAGTGGCTAAAGGGTTCACCCAATCTTATGGGATTGATTACCAAGAGACCTTTGCTCCTATCGCGAAGTTGAATACTATTCAGGTGCTTCTCTCAATTGCAACTAATCTAGACCGGCCATTATTTCAACTTGACGTAAAAAATGCCTTCCTGAATGGTGATTTAGTGGAAGAGGTGTATATGGACATACCACCGGGATTTGAAGATAGATTCACTAAAGGCAAAGTGTGCAGGCTCGAGAAATCCCTCTATGGTCTGAAACAGTCACCCCGGGCCTAGTTTAAGAGATTTACTAAGGTCTTGAGACAAGATGGCTATACTCGGTGTCAAGCCGATCATACTCTAATCATCAAGCACTCTTAGTCTACGTTGATGATATAATCCTCACTGAAAATTTTAGTGAGGAAATGACTCGGCTTAAACAGCTTCTCTCAAGAGAATTCGAGATCAAAGATTTGGGACACCTAAGGTATTTTCTTGAAATGGAGGTTGCTAGATCCAGCAAGGGCATCCCTGTCACACAACGGAAATATACCTTAGATCTCTTGAAAGAAACCAGGATGAGTGGCTGCAAGCCAGTGGAGACACCTATGAATGCTAATACCAAGCTTGGAGTTAATACTGAAGGAGAAGCAGTAGATCGAGGCAAGTATCAACGGCTAGTAGGGAAACTGATCTACTTGACTCATACTCAGCCTGACATCAGTTTTTCCATTAGCGTGGTTAGCCAGTTTTTGAACAGGCCCTCTAAAGAGCACATGGAAGCTGTGTTTCGAATATTAAGATATCTCAAGAATGATCCTGGAAAAGGACTCATGTTCAAGAAGACTATCAACAAATCTATGGAAGTCTACACCGATGTAGATTGGGCTGGTTCTCCTATTGACCGTAAGTCAACTTCAGGGTACTGCTCCTATGTATGGGGAAACCTTGTAACTTGGCGCAATAAGAAACAACAGGTTGTAGCTCGGAGCAGTGCTGAAGCCGAATTTCGAGCATTGGCTCACGGGATTTGTAATTTGGTTAAGACGTCTACTCAGTGAGCTCAAGGTCAAAACAGAAGGGGCCATAGAAGTCTTTTGTGACAATCAGCTATAGCCATCGCAAGAAATCCGGTGCATCATGACAGAATGAAGCATGTCGAGATAGACCGCCACTTCATTAGAAAGAAAATTGAGACAAACATGATCAATTTGAGATACATTCCTTCTCAGCAACAAGCAGGAGACATCTTGACCAAGGCCTTGCACCGTACCAACATCTGTGGGCTGATTTCCAAGCTAGGAATGACAAGTATATATCGTCCAGCTTGAGGGGGAGTGTAGGAAATCAAGCTGTCAATTAGGAACATTAATTTAGGAGATCATTACCATGTTTAGCTGATTCCTAGAATTAGTATTTACAGCTGTATATACCCTAGGTCAACTTACCTAAGTTAGTTTTTGGTAGTTCCTGATTTATAGGATCTGTGATTAGTGTCCTCCTTGTATATATACCAAATGATTTTCTTAATGAAACATATCAGAAAATTCTCCCATAAACAGCTTCAGTTTCCATTATAGGCCCGTTAAGCTTAACGGGCCGTGTTCATGTTTGGTCTTAACGAGCCGTGCTCTTATCGTGACAGCCCGTTAACAGTCCAACACGACCGAATTGCCACCCCTACTCAGATCCCGACGAAAGATGAAACTAAAAGAAATGTATATATCACTTGTAAGCAACTGCTCTATCATCTTTTCATAAGGTATCATTGGTAAAACTGGGAGCATTCACTTTTTCACCAAAAGCTGAACACTTTATAAATGTCCAACAAATGAGAAGCAACAAATATAAACATCACCAAAGCTGCATCATAATGAAACCCGCAACAAAGTGAGATGAAAGATATTGAATACTTGAAAAATCAACAAACCTTTCATAACGCTGAACATCATGCTGTTTAGGTAAATATGAAAGGTGCCTCGTCCAGATAGCATGTTTCTTGGAGCAACGAGGTCACTTATGCATGCCACAGGGTCTTCATGTAACTGTTCAAGGAATTTTCATGAAGTTAGATAAGCAACGACAGATCGAACAAGTCGACAACTAAGAGACAGAATACACTCCAGATTGGTGCTACAAAAGCAAAAGTAAAACAGATTTCCAATGTTAACGTGACCATAATCGAAGTACTAACTTATGCCTCAACGACTTGGATCTCTTAATGAAGCAATTTCACAAACACACTCACACACATGTATACTATCTACTAAAAAAGATTCTCGTGGCCTGTGTACAATTACCCTTGCTGCAATGAACTACCAGAATAAGTACTCCCTCCGTTCCTAAAAAGAGTCCTCTTCAACTGGGCACACATTAAAAAAAGGCAAGACTCTATTACTTTCCAATTTTACTCTTGGAGTGCGCTCAAAAGTCTGAAAACTGATATAACTCATTCAAATTTGGAATGATCAATGTATTCCCGCCAATCACTTTTTAGAATTAAAATTGTTAGTTTAAGTTTGAAAACTGATATGACTCATCCAAGTGGTTTATGCAGATTGATGGAGTAGATATTGTAGGAGATAAAATAGAGGTGAGGACTAAGGAGTGGATCCCATCTGTTGAAGTCAATGAAATTAAATCAAAGGATAAATAATAAAAAACCCATATAAGATGGTTTGTTTTTAGAAAGCGGACACATCTTTAGGAACATTCCAAACTCTTTTTCAGGATTTGAGGGAGCATGTTCTGCCAACTATAAGAAGGCACATCATAACTCCAAAGATACTTCGATCCAAGATAAGTGATATACTATAGATTACCTTAACCCACATAAACTTCGGCATTGCAATGAACAAAGTCAAGATTGTACATCCAGGGCGAATATATCCCTCCAACTCAACAGGCATGCTCGCCAACCACTGAAATATCTGCAGAAGCATTCACCCTGTGTTACTTGACCCCTGGTATAAGACAAGAAAATAGGCACTTATTCTGCTTTTAATACTAAACTGTAATCACAATCCTTATAGTACTTGGTGCCGAAGTCGACGAGGGAACTCTGCCGGATTCCAATCATAAAGTTTGAATGAGATTCGACCCGTTGGACACTACAAAACATTGTTTTTGTTAATAAAACTGATGCATAAAAGTACCTCACAGAATCAGAAGCAAAGGGAAAGCAGCAAACCTAGCATTTATGGCAAACCTACCACAGAGGAAAAGGCACTTTTATCATCACAATAAGATGGAGAATGGGCATATCTTTCCTTCTCATCATCAATTTGGGTTTCACCAGAACCAATGCTATCACTTTGGATATTTTGAGCATTAGCTGAACAAGGTACGGAATTACGCCCATCAGCCTCCATCAATGTTTCCCCTTCCACTGCCTGGCTGCTCGTGCACCTGATATCTGTGGCACAAAACGATTAAGACCAACTTCAACACTGCAAAAAGGATTCACAAGTGAATGCTCAACCTATTTACAGTGACAACATCCCTCCAACCCCATTCGCCCCACGAGCCAAAAAGAAAAACAAAACCAAACCAAACAAAAAAAGAGATGATGAAAAAAAAGAACACAAGCCAGTACAGGGTTTGATGGTGAACACTATTTAAGCCAAAGACTGGACAGATTACCTACCTCATTAACATCTCAACTAATGATACGGTAGGGGAATGGGGGTAAGAGCTCTTCTTCACCTTTCCTTCATTCTCTTTTTCACTATTTCCTTTATCTTCTTTCGTTTTAGATTTTTTCTTTTGGTGTGCCAGTATTTCTCTCTGTGTGTGTGTGTGTAATTTATTTATTTTTTTGGTGGGGGGGAGGTGCGCCTGGAGAGGGTTATGAAATGTCTTGCAGAACAATTAATTCAAGAGCCCTGTACCTTTACTAGTTTCATCATCACAACAAGCCTCTTCAGCTGATACGGTCTGTTGCAGTTCTCTTTCAACAGAACCCTTCGAGTCGGAGTATTTTCTTCGACGTCGGTTGTTGTGACGCTCTAATTTCCTTCGACAACTACGTTTACCTTCGTCAAAATCTGACAGTATATGAAACCTACAGCAGGATAGTGTATCAGCATATGCTTCAAAAGAAACCAGTCACAAAGTATTATCTTCGTTAGTGGGCATGGGCATTCATCACTAGAAAATAGATCATTCGCACATTTGGCATAACTCTTCTATCAATTACTCAGAACGAGTAATATTTTCACTTACCCGTTTTAATTTGAACACTGCAAGAAAGCAACATTCATAAACTCCAAATGATAGAATTTGGCTGTTGCACTTACTCTTTACAGCCTCAGCATTCGGATGTCATGATCTGAATAATACTCCACCACTTTCCAAGAATTGTTTTTGACTTCCTGAATATCTGATTTTGAGAGTACGTTTTTTAAATTCATTATGTCATCAAGTTTTCACCCTCATTTATTAGAATAACAAACTAGGATACTAATGGTATCTTTCTTTATATGATCATTCTAAAGGGACAATGATGTATTCCTTCATGTGTTTGAGTTTTCAAGATAAACCTCTGTAATGGAGCTGACAGAGTAACACATCAACATTCAAATAAAAACTTAAATCAATCTCAGGCTTTGTAAACAGTTAAAGCGCAGTAGAGAGTCACTCAAGGAGGATATTCTCTTTTCTTTTTTGCACCAAAAAAAAAAGGATATTCTAATTTCCACTATTTGGAACATTATTCAATAAATTGTCCAGCTAATAAATTTAATTTGTCTATTTTAACTATAAGATTTCTAACTATTCTGATTTGAGGATTGTTTGGGTGGTTCATGGTCGTACTTACCTCTGTCCTATTTGGACTTTCAAGAGTCCCTCTTCTAAAATCAGACTTCTTATGCGGCTTTGCCTTATTGCCCTAGAGATGATCAATCTATCATAACTTCTATTCAATATCGTAACTTCTTTCTTGAGTCAATGGAGGTTAAAGTTACAATATCATGAAAGGTAAGCCTAATTCTAGAAAATAAACTTTCCCAATGGGGCATGAAAATTTTAGGGAAGGGACTTTATAAACGAGAGATGTAGGATATCTTTTGGTCCTCAACACCAGAAAGATGGTTTCATACTTCACAGACTTTAAGTAAATTAACACCAACCAATAAAGAAATCCTACCATGAGTTCTAACAGCCACCAACATTTGGAAAAGCATTTAATTAGAAAACATCGCTCATTCGCTCCCAACCGAGTTTGATGGTCGACATTAACTTCATATGAGCCATTCAATACTGGAAAACGCAATGGATCCTAAAAGAATTACCAACTTTGACTATGATCAGGCCCGTGGGTTGCTCAAGTCCGCAATGGATCCTAAAAGAATTACCAACTTTGACTATGATCAGGCCCGTGAGTTGCTCGAGTCGATGGTTAGGCTAACAGCTTACTTGTGTGCCACCAACATATTTGACACACTGGTTGAAGTAACAAAGGAAGTTTTCTTTTTGGATCCTAAGAGTTACTATTTGAGCAATTAATGATTGAAGTGCTGAGTTTCAAAAAACATGTTCTTTCAGCAATTAATGCAATTAATGTGCAATAACAGAAAGTGAAATAGTCAATTGAGCTTACTTGCCACACTGCTGACAATATCTCTTGCTCTGCCCCTCAAGCAATACAGCACTAGAATTCGCGCACCTGAGACAAACCCGGTGCCGCTTATGATATCCTTTAAGCTCACTAATATCAGCCTCACAACCAGGAACCTGACACTTCACAGTAACCGACCCAATAACCCTCACCGTCCTGGCCCGCTTCTTCGCGACCCCACCGCCTTCCTCCCCCTCTTTCGCGGCAAGCATCGCATCTATCTCCGGACAAGCACAAGGGATCCGACCCGCCAAGAAATTCTCGCAACTCATCCGCGGGTCGCGTTTCCGAATCTTGTCGGTATTGACAGGGGAAGACTTTAAAATTGGAGGGACTGGAGGGAGGGAGGGAGGCGGGGGGAGTGACGGAGGAGAGTGATCGGGCTCGAGAGGGAGGGTGGATGGTTGAAATTGATCGTCGAGATTGAAGTCCAGGAAGTCGGACCAATCCCATGGAAAAGTTGAGGGCTCGTCGTTGACTAGGACTGTTTCCATTTCCGAAACCCTAGGTTGTGGCAACGACGACGGCGAAAGCGACGACGGCGGCGGTTGTGAAGATGGATTGTGCATTTGGATTAGTTGTCGGCTGGCGGCAAAGGTGGTTAGAGGGGCGGGGGGCTGTGTGTGTGTGAATCAACCTGTAAAGAGTCAGCAGGTGGGTAGTCGCGTTAGGTGGTGACACGAAGTCGTTCAATTCTTTACGCTAAATGATCCAGCACTTCCCAAAAAAGAAAGTCCCCGATATTATCCTAATCGACATTTAGAACATCCAATGCAAAATTCAATACCAAAAAAATTAAGTGTTAATTAGAATTTATACAATTTTTTAAAGAAAAATATGTCTTCAATGTAATTGTGGAGGAGCGTTGTGGATACGATGTACTCCCTCTGTTCCAGGTAAAGAGTTTACTTTTGACTTTTTTTTGTCAACTAAGTTAAAATTTGACCAATAATTAACATAAATCTAGTGATTTTTACAAAGTTATTAAAGTTGGAGTATCAACTAAATTGTTTAACATTAGTTATGAGACTCTTATTTTTTGACAAATTGTGAAGGATGGATGTAAATTTTTATAATTTTTTTACAAATTGTAGAGGTGAGATGTGAATCACAATTTCATTGACCGTCAACAAAAAAAAAATCAAGAATTTCATAATCAATGTGAAAGACTAAGACTAACCCCAAGCTGTGTAGGATTACAAGAGTAGTAAAACGTTACCTACTAAGTTTTAACGCAACTGTATTTTTATAGTTCGAACTCAAAATGCTTGGTTAAACTAAAACAACTCCTACCCAGCTCATATACGATCTTGGTGATATGGACAAAACTTTATGCTGCGGGTATAAATTGGTTGACCTGATTTACTCTTTTCAAAAAAGGAAAATGATAAGAATATAAAACATTTTTGTACAAATTTTTTATACCTAATATACTATTTTTTTTTAAATGATAGAATAAAATATACGTTTGTACAAATTTTTTATACATATCTAGATATCAAGCATGTAACAATTTAACGGATGATATTACATGCTAAATTATATAATATTTAACAAATTACATGTTTACCTACTAAATTTATATGAGAAATTTGTTCAAAACAATTGTATTCATATAACTACTCTTGAAAAAAATGAATTAAGACATTATATTCGGCGTAAATAGTGACGTGATTGGAAGTTTGGAACAATAATTTCTTTTTAATGTTTCTGGTTTGGTTGTTGGCCGGATTCGGTTGGGCTAACTGGATTGTGACCTTACAACAAAAGGGTAAAATACAACTTCACCTCTTCTAGTTTGACCAAATTTCAGTATCTAACCCTCTTGGTTTGACCCGTTTTGCTACCACCCCTTCTTTCCGCTTCTGTTAAAGTTTTCATTAAATGGAGGGCACTCAGTCCGATCTTACCATTTTTGCTAACAAATGTTCATTCAAATCCACACTAGTTCATATAATCTTTTCCTTAAAGTTTAATTGGAGAGAGAGAATAATGAAAACTCAAAATAATAATTAGAAGAAGAAGAAGAAGGGGGTTTTCATAAAGAGGAATTCAAGCATCATAAGGTGGTTGATCCAACACATGTGCAAAGAAGAATGGGAGATATTGGAGCATGTGATTCTTGAGATTTAGAGTCATATAGCTCACTTAGTTTTGAAGTACTCTACAAGTTCAATTTTGGTTCTTCTCATCTTGAAGCCTTTTTAATTGGCTTTTTTTTTTCCAAGTGATTTCATGTGTTAAATTGTGTATAATTTATTTTTATGTTTGATTGTTATACTTTTGATTTACCTATGGTTAACATGATGGGAAGGTATATGTAAATTTTATAAAAAATGGTTAGTTTGAACCATAACAATTGATGTCACCGACCCCAAGTATTCGACCCAATCTCAAAAATTGGAAATTGATTGTTGTGCTCTAACTATTGAAGAATTCTTGTGACTTTTTGTACTAAAATTGTTCTCAGTGAACCAATTGGCTATCGACAGAATTAAAGGAGGAAGAAGGAGGTGATTACCTTTTGATAATGACATTTTCAATTTAAATATGTCTATCCATCCACGGTGGTACGTCGGAGGCAATGAAGACATAATATGGAAATGAAGAAACCCAAGAAGTACTCTTCTTAATATGTTTCCTTTCGTTTTAGTTTTAACTTAGAAGTTCAATCTTATTTATAATATTTTAGTTTTGTTAAAAGATGTCCTTGTTGCCAAAGCAATGTTCATGACAGAAAGGTGCTTGAACTTGGAAGAAAGGAAAACCTTTTCTGTGTTTCTATAGACAAGGAAAGAATAGGTGGGTTTAAGAAAATAGGGGAGGTAAAGATTATTGTACCCTCTCATTAACAATCAAACCTAACAGATGTTGACAGAAGGGGTGGCAGTGAGTCTAGCAAAACATTTTAGGGGGGCACTGAAATTTTGCCCAAAGTACAAGGATTGGCACTATATTTTACCACAACAAACACAAAAAGATAATAAAAGGGTTAATTACATCATTAGTCTCTCGATTATGAGCTATTCCACCAGTAGTCCCTTAAAAAAAAATTTAACTTCAGTCCCTTAAGTACTAAAAAGTCATGCGACTAGTCCTTTTGATGGATATCGTTAGTATTTTTCAGTTAAGTCTGTCATGTGCAAGGCACCTGACTTTTTTCTAGGGCATTATTGGAATTTCACGCAAGGCACATGCCATTATTGAACGGTGTTAAAGTAATTTCATCACTTTGTTCAAGGGTATTATTGGAATTTCATATGTGCCACACTCCTCTCTCTCTATCACGCAACTTTCTTTATAGCCTGGCTTCAGTCATGGCAGCTTTGACTCCTGCCCTTCCGACTATCCTCCATCTCCAACCATCACCATTCGGTTCCCAAGTGCACTTTAGATTTACAAGTTTTAACATCTGAAATCTAAGGTACATGGAATCAAAGAACACCCCCACCCTCCAAAAAATAAAGAAATGAAGGAGGACAGAAGGGGGGGACCATCATCACGACATCACCTGGAAAAAAAAGTAGTTCCAATTAATCTAGGCAGCTGTGAGACCTTCTCTTAAGACTACGCCCTTTACCTTGACTTCCCAAACAAGGAATAATGATCATCTCCCACAAAGTTGATGCTCAATCAACAACTCAAACCAACTACGACCGATTAGCCGAGCTTAAGGCATTCAACGGAACCAAATTCGGAGTCAAAGGACTCGTCGATGCTGGAATCACTCAAGTCCCACGAATTTTCATTCAACCCCCTGCAGATCACACCTTTAACAACTCACCCAAATCCACCCAAACCCAGTTCAAGCTCACAATCATAGACCTCAGTGGAACTAAAACAGATCCAATTCGATGAAAAGAGGTAATCGACAAAGTTTTTAGGGTTTGAGGGGAGGAGTCGAAGGTGGTGGAGGTGAGATATACGGTTATGACGGAGATGGTGGATCTAAAGGGCAATGAAGATGGTGGATCTGACAGTTATAGCAGAGATGGTGGATCTGACGGGTGTACGACGTGGCTAGGGCGCAGAGGGAGAGAAGGGAGACAAAGAGGGTGTAGAGGATGGGGAGGAGGTAGTGATCGGTGGCAGAGGCGGTGGAAATGGTGAAGAATTGGGTGGTGATGAGGTTGGATTGGTGGGAGAGGGCGGAGGTAATAACAGACGAGAGGAAGATGTTGGGTGGGAGAGAAAAGAATAATTTTTTTTGTAATTTTTAAAATATCTTTAAAACTTTTTTAAAAATAGATATCCATTATTTGAATAATACACAAAGCAATGGCACATGAAATTCCATAAATGCCTTTAACCAAAGTCACGTGTTGGGCACATGACGGACTTAACAGAAAAATACTAACGGCATCCAACAAAAGGACTGGGCGTGTCTAATTTTAGTACTCAAGGGACTGAATTTTGAAAAAAAATTCTTATGGGACTAATGGTAAAATAATTTATAGTCAAGGGACTAATGATGTAATTAACCCATAATAAAATGTGTTGGGTTGCACCAAGACTCAAGGATAGCAAATGCACCTGATAGGCGCCTTTGATGGCGTATTGGTAAAATGAAGTTATAATGTCAACATGACGGAAAATGATCTCTATATAGAAAATTTATACTTTTTTGGTTATAAATTGAGTTTTTATTTTTTTTTATTTTTTGTTGAAGTTACTAAATTTTTCTTTAATACGGAGTATATTATATCTCAAATGCGTAATTGCAGCACTATAGAATAAACACTAAAAATATATATGTATGTACTACTAAAATAGTCTAAAAGTCAAACTTTAATAATTTTTGTAAGAAACTAAAGAGAGACACTCTATTACTATTACGGATGGAGTGAGCATAAAATAAGAATCATTAAAATATTACTCGTTACTTCATCACTGGATTTGATTTAATGGTTATAATATATTCATTTGTTTCAAAAGTAATAATTTTTTTAAAGAGATATAAATAATTAAAATTATACTTTTAAAATCATTAATTTATCAAATAAGACTATGTATTCGAAACAAATTCAAAATATGCATTATATTTTTTTGTTGGCATAAGCCGCGTAACATTGCTCATTAAGGACTTTTACACAGGGTTTTATTGAGTTTAGCTTTTTTCCTTAATAGAAATAAATTTCATTAAAATAAAATGAAATATCTGAGAAATAGTATAGCAACTCCAAAATTCGGCAGTTTTCCCAGTTTATGCATGTTTAATTATGTGTGTTGATAGCTTTAATTTTTTTGTAAAATAAAAATAAAAATTCAAATACTAGTTTAAGAAAAAAAATATGCACTAGTGAAAAAACTAAGCAAAATAAGAAAATAATGCTAATAAAAATAGGAGAGCGATCTAATATATAGTACATTCTCCGTTCCACTCAAATAGTCCACGTTTAAAAAGTCTAATAATTAATAAATTTATAATTAGCATTAGAGTTGGTCATAATTACAAAAAAATATTTAAACATACCCAAGATGTTTATAGTATATGTGGAGGGTAAAGTGAAAATATTTATGGAGATTATAAACATAAATTTTTAAAATGAACTCTTTAAATGAAATATTATAAAATAGAATATAGTAAACTTTTTTATCCGAAACGAAAGGAGTATTTTATAAGTGCATAATATTTTATTTTTTTGGTACAAAGAGGCAATTTAATTTTATGAGTTACACAAGGTTAGTCGAGGATGTTGTCATGCTACGAATTGGCTGCATGTGGTTGTAGTGAAGTGAAACCGAATATTCACTTTCTTTCATTTCTTGCTTAATAATTTATACTCCTACTACCATCATTGTCTTATGACAATTAAGTTTGCAACTATCTAAGATTTCAATTGGTCAATGGAGAGTTAATTTAAGGCTCGTTAGGTTAATTGCTCCAATGAATAATCAACAATTAGTACTTTTAGTTGTTGCACAACATTAATACTTTATTTTATTTATATCAAATACTGCAAATATTGTAATATGAAGTAACGTAGTTAAGTTTTAAAATGCTAATAGTAATTCCCGATTAGAGGTAGTCATTATTTACCATGAGATGAATTATCTCTATTATAATAATAAAGCGGTGAATAGTGTTCGATGAATCTTAATTATGCTTTTTTATTTTTTCAAAAGAGTTGAGCTATTTTCACCCTCAAATTTTATTAATTAGTACACCACTTTTCTAAGTACCCCACTCCAAACATTTTCAACCTCCCTAAACACCAACTACACCCCCCCTCACATTTTTCCCCAAATCAATCCCTTTCTCTTTCCCTCCTCTTCCCCCCGCTCGCGTGGAGGATTTCCCGACAACTTCGGGTGACGCTCCGGCATAGATCAGCGATGCGAGCTAGCTAGCGCAAGGAAGAGGACCAAGGGGACGGCAAAGCCATTAGCATGAAGAATGACATGACTTGAAGCTTCTTTCTCCATGAAAATAGATCTGAAAAAAGGTAAACAAAGGAGGACATCTTCTGTGCCAATGGACCCTCTCGACTTATAAGTTATAACTGCTAAGATCTAGGCTTAGGTTTCGCGTAGAATCCAATTTTCTTTCTTCGTACCCTTATCGACTTTACTTCTTTGAGCATAAAGACTCTGATCATTGCCCGCATCGCTTTTAAAGCAATCTATATTGTGACACCACCAACTCCTCGGCCCTCTCACTCAAAGAACACGTTGTTATCTAGCGAATAATGCCCAACATGAACACCTTACTCCTGGTTGACCGAACACCCGTAGTGGTGTTCGGCAAATACTGACCGAACACCACACTCTGGGTGTTCCACTAAGGGCAATTAGGTCAAATTTTTTAATAATATTTTTATAATATTTGAAGATGTGTATTAAGAGAATTTGAGGGTGTAAATAGTCTCACTTTTTTCAAAATTATTATCCTTTATACCTACTAATAATTACATGCATATCTATATATATAATGACACAAATGATTTTGGTACACTTACTAAAACAGGTAATCTGGCGCCAAAACTGAAAATCTATATTTACAAACGTAAATTTAAAGCTACTCCTCATTATCTTCAGTTAAAGATTTAATTTCTTTCTCACCTATATCAATGCTTAAGTAATAATTGGGCTTATCAAATAATACCTGGATTATGACAACATTTATGGCAAATACATTTAATACATATTTCAGCAATTTCCTAGAAAATACCCATTGGAATATAGATAGTCATCATGAAATCTGAAACTATTTAATGTCAAATAGTAATGGAAAAATAAAAAAATATTACAAACATTATACATAAATAAAATAAAAATACATATTATTTTATATCTGGCAAAAATCTTATTTCAGTCCTGTCGTCTTTCCTTTGTATCTTGTATCTGCACACTAAAAAAAAAAAATGTTTATAATATTGCTTTTATCAAACAAATAAATGAGAAAGACTATTTTTGGATAGGAACACTTATGGCAACTACATTTAATACATTTTCCAGCAATTTCCTAGAAAATACACCGTAGAATCTAGACAGTCATCCTGAAATCTGAAATTATTTAATGTCAAATAGTAAGATTATTTTCGCATTCCCCAATTTAGTAAATGAGAATATCAACAGGTTTATTTATCCAGTTTATAATACGGTTTTTCTTCAAAATCTGTTTCTTTTTCATCCTATTCCAATCTTTTTCATATACTTTGCATTATTCTCAGCCAAAGAACATAAAATGACTTTTACTCTATTGAAAGACATTAAAAAGGAAGATCGATTGGTTGATTAAGGTAAGATTAGCACGAAAGTGGGAAGTAAAACCAGGAATGATATGAAGATTCCTCCATCTTTTGAAACTTCGGTGGATGTTGAGGTTAGCCTTTCTTCTTCCTCCTACTTGTTTTTTATTTTGTTTCTATTTTGTTGGGACATCCTAAAAAGGAAAAGGGGATACTTATTTTGGACCAATGAGTATATATGTTTCCTATGATGGAGTCAATGAAAATAAGCTTGAACACAGATCATAACCTTAGTATCCCGTATATTGCATAGGTACAAAAGTCAAGATCAACCAACCTGCACATGTACAAAAATGTCGACATTAGTTGGTATAATGAAAAGCTGAGGAATGGGGTTTCATCAAGAAGTATTATGAAAAGCTGTTCTTAACTACTTTTTTTTTTTTTTTTTCAGGGTAACAGGATTCATCTATATTTTCTAAATGTCTAACTTTACATAAAATATTATCTTTCCGTGAAATAGGATAGTATTTGACCCGTGCGTTTAACGCACGGGTGTAGCATTAGTTACATTATAAAAGAAGAAACATTTTCGTGATTTTCAATTATGCCCATCAATCACAAATTAAAAACACTACAGTAATAACTAACCAATTTTTGGACTAGCTGGTAGCTACCAATAATTACTCGAAACCACAAAATAGTAAATAAAAATTTAATAAAACAAAACATGTTATAAGATCTTACGTAACAAATAAAAAAATTAATTATGTACATGATCGAGGTGCCAATTTAAATAATTGGGTCACTAAAGTTGTCAAAATGAGTTGAACTCGTCGGGTCAGTCCGTCCCATTATCTAAAAGATATGGGTTGGGTTGATAAAATTTAATCCCGTTTAAAAATAGGTCAAACGGGTTGGAACCGCATGGATTACGGGCTGAAACAGGTTGGGTCGGGTTGGGAGCGGGCTAACCAGTTGCTTTAATTTTATTCACTTTTATGTTGTTTATTTTTTGGATTTCTTTGTTTATGTTGTATAAATTTAGTTTGAATTTTAAGAAATTTAGTTATATTTCACCGTATTATGCTTGGCTTTAATTTGTTATTTTCTTTTTTTTGGTTTTTGTACTAATAAAATGAAGAATAGTTGTGAGTCTTACGACAAAATATATATATATTTTTTGCTTTAATTGGGTAGATATTAATATTTTTCAAACTACCCTTTTTTGGTGGGTTGATCCGTCCCGCCCCGTAACCCAAGGTGGATTGGGTTATATTGAGTATTTGCAGTCCTGCTATTTTGGCATATCAGCCCACCACGTTTCACCAAGTGTCAGGTTATGACGAATTGCAAGTCAATCCATCTCACCAACTTATTTTAACAGTTGTATGAGTCGCATCTCAAGATGAAAAGAGTATGTTTAAAAGTAAATACTTATCCAAAAGATTTTCAAAATTGACAAGACTCGTTTCAAGAATATGATCTCATGGAAGCTTTTTATTATCTGAAATTTTAAGTGTATGTTTTTTAATGAAACCAAATTCAAGTGATTTCTATCTCGTTATACAACTATTTTCATAAGCTCAATCAAACTAGCTAGAGTATACTTTATTACTCCCCCTGTTTCAGTCAAAGTCCATTATATTATTTTGAAATGTTTTATTCAAAAAGTCCATTTAAAAAAATTATGCTTACAATTTTCATAGAACTTTCAACTTTATCATTCACATAGGCTATAAATATTTTAATTATGTTAAAGTATTTTTGTAATTATGATTAACTCCAATACTACTTATATATATATCCCTTAATTATTGAACTTTTCAAACGTGAACTCTTTGGGTGGAAGTGGAACGGATGAAGTATTTATTAAAAAAATTTAATGGGTTTGAGTTTAATTAAATATCTTTTAACGTATTTTAGATTACACTCAGCTTAAGTTTTAGGTCTAAAAGATTCATGAGTTAAATTCTTAAAATTAAGGAAATGATTTAGTTCTTTCAAAACACACTTGATGTTTCTTCGGAAAAAAAAAAAAAAACACTCACGTGCGAGCGCCTGATGTTGACTAGATTGGAAGCAACAGGGAGAAAGGCGAATATAGAAAGGAAATTGGCCTTTGGCTGTGCTTTGGAGCTACTACGGTATATGTTGGGATGGTGGTGGCAATTTGGGGTATAATGTCGGGTTTGGGTAAAACTCAAAGTTATCTATTAAAATTAATGGATAGTTTTGGGTATTATTTAAAAATATTCATTAATTTTGATGAATAATTTTGAGTATAATTAACTTTTATACTAATTTTTTTTAAGCATTTTATCTTTTATTAATAAATTTTCTTTATCCTTGTTAATACCTTTAATAAAAAAAATTCTCTGTTTGTTCCAAAGTAAATATTTATTTTTAAATTTTTGTTGAAGAAAAATAAGATAGTAAGAGATAGAAATATTAAAAAATGTTATTTTTTTTCTCATAAACTCTATCTTGCGTCAAATTGATCAAAAAATTATTTTGGGCTATTTACAAATATTGTATAATATTGGGTAACCTATTGGATAAAAATTCAACCCGTTATAGTATTTGGTACTTATCAAATTACCCATTTTAAACTCATTATAATAATGGGTACTTAAATGATTAACCCAATAAATCAATTTTAAAAGGTGAAATGGATGGATTATGTGGAATGAAAAAAAATTGCCACCTCTAATTGGGTCTCCCTACATTCAAGAAAAAGAAACAGTACAGTTTTGACAACTTCAATATACGAACAACTTCTTTATCTAAAAAATATCAAGAAAAAGAAACGTATATTTTATCTTTTAGTAAATGGTTCAGATATATCTTTAAAAATTTTACAATAACCTCAAGGGAGCGAGAAAGGAGGAACGAAACTTATCAGTATATGCTTTCATACTCCGCCTAAAAGCTAGTTGTCTAAGGCTAACTCAATCTAAAGATCCACCAATAACGATAAACCAAAATCAAAAGTTAAAATAAGCGTAGTTAAAAGACTCGCGCGCTTTCAGAAATCTAATCAGGTTGGTCCCCGAAACAAAAACATATCCAAAACTTACAACATTATAAGACAAACAATAAATGAAATGAATTAGTTGTGCTATGCATCCATCCTTGACCCGAGCTTGATGAAGTTTGACCTCAACCTCGATCAAATCTCTTCTTGGAGATGGACATTGGTTCATTTTTAAGCTGGTAGAGTAGGTCCTCTTTGTATGTTCCCAACCGGATAAGTCTCTCTTAGTTGAATTCTGCTTCAGACAACCTTTGTGTCACCGTATAACTTATACTGATTCGTCTATCTCAGTCACATCGGTATGTATGATACCATATATTTGTCTAACATAATTGGGCTTAGACTGATGTTTTTTCATAGAAATAACATTATTGATAAAGATCATCTGCATTTGCTCCTGTCACATCCTGTACATCATTCAGTCCTCCCTCCATATGCAAAGTCCTCCAGAATACATGAATATCAACGGGACCAATTGACACTTGATCATAAGTGTAGCGACCCGAAATCCTCGGCTTGTCGCTAGGGACCCCACAACAGGCTTCCTCCCTGGGCACAACGAAGTGAAACAACCAGGTCTCACGGCCTTCCCATGCCTAGTCATGGGTTTTTTGCCTTCCCCCACACTCGAACCCCTGACCTCTAGGTAAGGTACACAGGCCTTTAAATGTGACTGTGAGTACCAATTGAGCTACTAGCTCAATTACTAGCTCAATTGGTACTCACACTCACATTTAAAGGCCTTTGTACCTTACCTAGAGGTTAGGAGTGTGAAAGGCAAAACCCATGACTAGGCATGGGGAGACCTGGTTGTTTCACTCTGTGACCAGGGGATTGTTGGTCCCTAGCAAGCAATTTCGCCAAAGCGCCTTTAGCTCAATTGGTACTCACACTCACATTTAAAGGCCTTTGTACCTTACCTAGAGGTCAGAGGTTCGAGTGTGGGGGAAGGCAAAAACCCATGACTAGGCATGGGAAGGCCGTGAGACCTGGTTGTTTCACTTCGGTGTGGCCAAGGGGGATGTCTGTTGTGGGGTCCCTAGCGACAAGCCGAGGATTTTGGGTCGCTACAAAAAAGGTGCCTTTTTTGTAGCTCAATTGGTACTCACATTCGAACCCCTGACCTCTAGGTAAGGTACAAAGGCCTTTAAATGTGAGTGTGAGTACCAGGGGGGATGCCTGTTGTAGGGTCCCTAGCGACAAGCCGAGGATTTCGGGTCGCTACAATAAGCCATCTGGAGCATTTCATGGGCACAAGCTAGATCGTGACTCAATCTCATTTCACAACCACATTTTGCAGTATCAGTATCAACCTTCGTCCCTCGTACCCTATACTCCTAATATAACTCAATGGCTTCGTGTGCCATTGTACATCTCAATTTGCGGAACATAAGGTACTTTTTGTCATGGGATGAGCGATATCCCGAGACCTCTCAAATTTAGTCTCGTTCTCACGCAATGTAGAAATTTTGCCCGATTGGTGTTGCTCCAATCACCTCCAACAGAGACGTGTCATACTGATTAGATTGATACGTTGCATCAATGATGAGAACATTAAGAAAGAGCTGAAACAACTCAAGGGTTTTTGGGAACGTCGCCCACAATTTTCGTCCCAACATCAAACCTAGACCAATGCAAGTATCCATGTTTCATTAGCAAACTAAAAAAATAATGCATTTTTGAAAGGCGTCCCATCTGATTCCTTCTTATCTTCTACAATGCATTGTGTACGTACATGCTTCTAAGAGCTCACATTTTTTGAATTTCTCTTTTTCAGTTGGTTTAATATCTATTTCGGCTTGACATTAACACTGCTTAAATGAGCGACTCTATCAGTCTCATGCGCAGCCAACTTTGTCGCATATGTATGTCATTGGTTGTAGTTAGTAAGTGGATGATCGTGCCTACTTCTTTGGGCGTTAACCTTCTAATACGAATCAAGATAACTCAAATCCATCGTTATTGCACGTATCCAATGGTTTGAGGGGCAAGGAGACGTAGATGAGGAGTGGAATGCGAATTATTCGTGATTATTCAAGTATTCAAGAATTAACTGAATTCTTTGATTTGCATGGATGATGATTGGAGGTTATGACTCATTCCATGGCTGTTTTGACGTTTATAGAGACTCCATGGGGCGTTCTGTAATTTTTTGAATATTTGCGGATAGAGCTGCACTGGTCGCGTTGTTACGCGGTTTGACATTTTTGACGTATTTTAAGTTATTTTTGGTATTTTTCGGACCTTTTCTTTTACGGTTTCGTTTTCCTATCGTTTTTATGGTTATTTGCAGCATTTAAACACAATATAAAGGCCTCTTTATGTATTGAAAACGTACACAACTTTGATATTGAAATTATTATGAGAATTATTCAATTCTTCTTCATTCCTTGCGAACTTTTCGAACTTATCAGGATTGTTTTGTGACGTTCAACTCTTCTAATGCATCAATTGGGATTTCATACCAATTTTAGCGTTATTCTTTATACCGAGGTTTATAGTCGTCTCAAGCATCGGGTTGCGGCTGTACATGTTAAGGTTCGTGTTTGGATTGATTTCATTGGGTCGAGGTGTCACCCTCCATTGAAATTCACAAGATCTTCGCTTTCATTCTTTGTAAAATCGTAGCTTGCCAATTAATCCTTAATGAGGTGCGCATCACCTTCACTTCCTAACCGCCACATACTTGTTGCACAGTTACCACATCAAATGGAAATTTGATTTTCTTCGTGCTTGTGAATTTCCTAAGTTCCTTATCAAGATGATCAGTATATATGTACTTGCCACCCCTCACAACCGTACCACAAATAAAGTATTCCACCCTCTTTTACTTAATGTTGCTTAATACTCCCTTCGTTCCACCCAAAGAGTCCATATTTGAAAAATCTAATTATTAAATAATATATTAGTGTCATTGGAGTTGATTATAATTATAAATATACTTAAGTTCAACCAAGATGATTACAACACAAGTGGAGGGTAAAGAGGAAAGATTATGAAAATTGTAAGCAAATTTTTTTAAAAGTGGACTCTTTAAGTGAAACTTCCCAATGTTTGAAAAGTCTAATTATTAAGTGATATATTAGTATCATTGCAACACAAGTGGAGGTAAAGGTGAAAGATTATGAAAATTATAAGCATAATTTTTTAAAAGTAATTTCTTTAAGTAAAATATCCCAAAATAATATAGTAGACTCTTTACCTAAAATGAAAAGAGTAAAAGATTACACGTTTTGAATTTTCTCAACACGTCTAATCTTATCGTTCACCTCGTCTCAATTACTACACATTAATCAGTCTTGAAAAAGATGCCCTACATGTGAATAACATTCTTTACTTTCACTCTCGAAGGGATAATCTTGTAAATTAGAACCACTCTTTCCTCGCAATGTCCACGTCGCTGCTTTAAGTATAAAACTTTCCCGTCCAACAAGGTTTAGCTGTGTAACTTTTTAAATTAATTTTAACTTTAGTAAATTTTTTTTCTAATTACTATTTTGACTTTAACGGAATCCTAAATCATCCGTGTAACTTTTCTAATTAACTTTAACCTTATTCTAAATCTATAAAATATTTTTTTACATTTAATGTTTTTTGTTATGACTTTAACCGTATCTTAAATCTGTAATTTTTTTAATTTGTAACTTTTTCTCTAGTTATTGTTTTAACTTTAACCATATTCGAAATCTATAAAATTATTATTTTGTAATTTTTTTGTTGTAATTACTATTTGGCTAGTTAAGGTCATCGTATTTAAAGTGATCAATATAGATTTCTAAAAAAAAATAATTTGTAATTTAAATATACTGAATGTATTTGCTTGAAATATAATATATATTTCTTTTAAGTAAATAATATGTATAATAGATTGGTTATATCTCAATTTGAAACAAATATGCGTTAATCTAATTTTTTTCTTCACATTATTAGGTATATACGAATTTATGTGATTATGCTAAAATATGGATTGCATTATTTTTAAAATTTTTTGTCCGTAGTACGGTTATTAACTAATATTTAGTAAAAATGATATACGATATTTAACACCTATGATAAGATAAAACTATTTGTCATTGCACAAAATTTAATACATTTCTCTGATTAAAAAAAGTAAAAAAAACCTATTAAAGAAAATTGGTGGAATCAAATAAAGAAAGTTTTATGACTACCTAAAAAGTATTAAATTTTTTATACTTAAACTAATGTGATATAAAAAAAATTAAAAATTATAATTAATACATCACATCAACTGCTATATGAACTGACACATTATTTGGTTAAAAAAAAAATTTAATACACTCTAGCTACTCATGACATTATTCAAGTTTAAAATACAATCTAATCCACCAAATGGGTAAGGAAAACGGACCAATATCGTCCCACTTCAGTACGGTAACGGTTTCCTCCAATTCACGTTCTGTACCCGAATTTGGAACGGAGGCGATTAGACAGAATTCATCATTGATAGGGTTTTGCAGGAACCAGGGTTAAAGGTTTTCACTTTTCCATCCCTTCCATAGATTACGAAGAGGGAGAGAACAATGGGACGGTACCGGAGCCGGAGCCCGAGCAGAAGCTACAGTCCAGTGCAGCGCAAGCGATACGACGACCCTCGTGACCGGAACAGGTCATATAGAGACCGAAGGTCCCCTGGTCCTTCTGGCCTTCTCGTTCGCAACATTTCCCTCGACGCTAGGTTTTTATCTTCTGCTCCTATGCTTTTACTTTTTTCCCTATATATTTTGCATCATTCTTCTTTGCCACCGATCATGAAATTTAGTACATAATTTAAGGTGATATTGTTGCAAACCTTAGTGAAAATTAGAGAATTGTGATTATATCCTTGGTTATATCTAAGTGTGAAATTTTCGAAATTGCATGTTTGTATATCCTCCTTTAGCTGTATGTAAGCTATGCACCACATTGTCCTTGTTCTGTTTTATGTCTGTGTGTACACTTTTTACGTGATCTCAATGGAAGTGATTGTTGGGGGCGCAGCCATGAAATGAAAATGGGTGGTGCCAACGTTTTTTCAATGATCTTTGCTATGCTTTTCAAATGATTTTGCTTGATACTTTCTTCGCGGGGTGTAAATGAGCTGGGCTAAGCCTAGTATTGGACTGCCTAGGTCGGGTCGGTTTAGTTCAGCTAGGTCTCATATTTGGCTTGGGCTTGAAAGAAAATCAGAATCCCTAGCTCAAACTCTGGTTGGAATTTTATTATCTTTCTCAAGCCAAATACGAGAAAGTAGAGTATTGGATTTGGTTCTTAAATCTCAAGATGATGGATGGCCAAGTAAGATAAATAATAAAATGAAAGTAGAGTTATACAATTGGTGCTGAAATTTCTAACCTGTAATATGCTCGATTATGACTCTAGACATGAATATGAGAAGAAGAAGGAAATTGATGACTGCATTGCACATCCAGTAAAGTAAGATATGAATTGAGTAAAAATATACACCATCTGTTCGTTTACAACAATATTAGACTCAGGCCTCACGAGCTAGGCCCATTTGAATCTAAGATCCTAGAAGTCTAAGGCTCAGGAGTGTACCTAGATGAGCTCACAGTGTCCATATTTGGCTTGATTGGAAAGATTGGCTTAGTTTTAGGTTTGAATTGGTATAATTTTTTATTTTTGTTTAACAAATCATGTCGTGAGCTGATCTCCAGTCGGGTGCCCTACTGTCCTCGTTCCACGCAAAGAGTCCATGTTCAGGTACTAAATATAAGTTGCACATTACTACCCTTGGAAGCATGACATCAAATGTATTTGTTGTAACCATCTTTTTTTTTTTTGAACATTATAACATCTGTATGCGTAATTTTGGAGTGTGACTCTTTGAGTGGCATGTCCCAAGAAGGAAAGTAGGATTCTTTGATTGTAAAAGAGGGAGTATCATTTAATTGTAATTTCTTCTCGAAGTGAAGGAAGGTCCCCTTTGTGCCCAAGGTGGGTCCCTGCTGGAATTTTGAATTTTTTGGGTAAAGTTGGGGGAACTAAGGCGACTTCCGTAGAACTTTCTTGTGAAGCAGAAATCAGTGGTCACTTCCAGTTTGTTGATTATGTCAGACACTTCCCAATTGCCATTATATTTGAGGTCTAGTCAGGTTATGTGCTTTCTAATGTTGGCATAGTATGTGTGTGTGTATACAATAGGACGGGAGAAGGGAAAGAAGGGAAAGACTAATTAGCTTGGTTGACTTGTGCAGACCTGAAGATCTTAGAATCCCATTTGAAAGATTTGGTCCTTTGAAGGACGTTTATCTACCAAAGAATTACTACACAGGGTATGCTTTCTCATGTTACGCAGGAGTATATTGTGGGGTTTCAAATTCATTTATTAGTTTTACTTATTTTAATCGCTTAGTAAAGTATATCTGCCTCTCAGCTCAGCTGCATCAACTCCTTGTCTAGTGAATCTCTGATTTAATAAATGCGAAAACATAATTTTCCAAGAGGTCATCATCCTTAACTCATCTGCAGGGAACCGAGAGGTTTTGGATTTGTTAAGTTCCGTTATGCGGAAGATGCTGCTGAGGCGAAGGAACAATTGAATCGTACAGTTATTGGTGGTCGTGAAATAAGAATTGTTTTTGCTGAGGAGAACAGGAAAACTCCTCAGGAAATGCGCTGGGTGTCACGCGTGAGGTTTGAAATTGTTGAACCGTGTTTTGCACCTTTCTTCTCATCTTATGTTTTTCCCTTCTAGGATTTCCTGTTTGGAACATTGAGTCCGCTTTTTCTGTTTCACTTTGTGCAGTAGTCGTGGAAGCTATAGGAGACGAAGTCCTTCAAGGTCCCCAAGACGCAGATATCACTGTTAGTTTTAACTCACAAACTCTTTGCATGTTTACATATGAGCTAGAATTCCTAACTATTTTTTTCCGGGTTATAGACAATGAAATTGAAGGCAAGAAATATTTTTAATTGAATTTTGTGGTTCCTTATTTTTTCACCTGAAATAGTTATTTTATGGCAGCTTATTCGCGCTCACCATCTCCAGCAAGAGATGACTCTAGGTATGCTTTTATATCTGTTTTTGGGAGTTTTTGTTGTGATCTTCTGTTCTTTGTTGGTTATTCATCGTTACTGTTAATTTTTAAGTGTAGCGGCTTGATGTTGTTGTGTTCTCTCTCTCTCTCTCTCCCTCCCTCCCTCCCTCTCCCTCTTTTGTTCTACATGCTATTTCAATATTAATGCTCTTGTGCAACTTATCAAAAATTTCAAATTGACTGTAATCTCTCGTTTTGGGAGTTTCCTAACCTTTTTTCAGTAAATCTAATGCGGTCGCCTAAATGAGCGATGAATATTTTATTATTTTTTAGATACATCATTTGTTTCTTTCAAAACTTGAGCAAAAAGAATTGGATATATTCATTATTGTTGAGATGTGAGTGAGAGTCAATACTCAATAAAATAATTACTACCTGCACATTGATTCAAATATTCATATGAACTGAAATATTCCAATTACCAGCAAATTCTATGCTGGTTGGTCACTTAAAGGAAAACTTTTCTATCCTGGTGTGGCAGGGTTTCACTCAACTCAGCCTTTCTCCCATTTTATTTGGGTTGACGACATCATTTGGAAGAGGTTGAAGATTTGAAAAGAAAAAAAGAAAAAGAAAAAAGAGTTATCTCAGTGTCACTCGACTTTATTATGCCCTTTTTTGTTTCTTGAAGTCATATAGTCTGTATGTTGAAGGTTCTATCGATAACAAAAAAGATAAAAATATAAAAAATCTCTGTGTAATAGGAAAAGTATATATACAAAGTTTGCAAGTCTGAATATGATAGAAGGCATACTGGTTATTCATTCTAGAAACACTTGTACATAGGGGTTTACCCAATTCATGGTTATGGTATAATCATTAAAGGTTGTTTCCCTGGGGAAATTTTGTGGAGATGTTAAGGACTAGACAAATTTATCCCAATTCCTGAGATGCTGATTCTTAGGTCTCGAACAAGTCACTATGCTAGGCAAAACAGGCCCTTGCTATGACTGCAGGCTCCGACCTCTGACAAGGATATCCAAGTAAACTAATTTTGTGACTTTCTAACACTTTATTGAAACTATGCCATTTGAAGCTCAGAAGATTCATAGATTCCAATGGTGGAAGTCAGACACGCCTAGTAAACTTTTATATTTCTGCATTTTACCTTCAATCTAATTCATATGTTCTACGAGGACTTTGATATGCGCGTTAGTTTTCAGATGAGTAAACTTTATATTTCTGCATTTTACCCTCAAAATCTAATTCATATGTTTTATGAGGACTTTGATATGCTCGTTAGCTTTCAGATGCAGCAAGGATAAGACGTTTCAGTCTTTAAATTTGGTAGTGCGACTTTCTTTGCGACTTCCACAAAGGGGGAAGGGAATGAGCTCTTTTGGGTTGAGGGAGTATGAGCATTTATGGACTTTGACTACTATGATAATGTATAAAATTGTAGAAAAACTAGTGGTTTTGACGTTTTTCAACTCTCTCTGTCTGTCTGTCTCTCTCTCTCACACACACACTCAAAATAATCACGCTCAGCCGCTTACCCTTCTATTTTCTTGTTCGCGCTGGGGTTTGGACGGTTCTATCCTCTTCTCTTTGCTCGTTAGTGCATGCATGTTTTGGTAATGAATCCTTGTCTAATTAGACAATTGAATGAGGAGTTTCTCTCTTACCGGACATTCTCCTTGTTTATGTGAAATCTCTCTTGTGCTTGGATGATATTATGGCAATTGTGTCGCATGTCTGCTTTGCCATCAACTTATACTTTTCCTTATCGTTATGTTTTTCTTGGGTGTGTTAATGTGTAATGTCATCCATGAGGTATCATGTTTAGTATGAGAAGTTCGTGGAGTCCAAGTCTTTGCTGTTGTCGACATGCTTTATGATGCACGTGCTGTTCACTGTAATATGCACGTATTCTACTGGATTGGAATGATATCTGTTGATGGTCTTGTTCATGCAGATCCTAAAGTGAAAGAGAGACTTAAAGAATTCAGTATAGTAAAGACAAAAGAGAAAAGGGATCATTAAGTCAAAGACTATTTGCTTAGCATTATACCAAAGCCTCCATCAACTATAAAATGCGAACTTCACGGGGTTTTCTATTTTATGACTTTTTCGTTTGTAAGGCTTTTCTACCTCCTAATAAGCGAATTAATTAAACATGCGGTCTAAGTGATTACAATCACAAGACTCTTATTTAATTCTTAGTTTGATCTCAATTTTGCATAATATCCAGTTAGAGAACGAATATAAAGCTTATAGTTGGCCAAAGAAAGATATCATCTTCAAAGAAACGGAGGCCAGTCAAAGGTTTTACTGTTGAGATTTTCTGAGAAAAGATAGTATGAGGTACATAAAAGTTGAAGGGATAAGAGCTTTGAAGTTATCAGAGGCTGATCAACCAGTACATCATAGAGGCTTTAAAGTGTTTGGGTGAAAGTATTGTGTGTTTTCAGAAACTTTGGTACAGGTAAAGGCCATGTTAATCCTTAGACTCGTGTGACGATCTCTCTGAACTTCTCTTTTCCAAAAACAAATTGTTGATGTTTAAAATAGGGAAGTTAGTATTTACTCAAATAAACTTAAATCGAGGTCAGGTTTCTCTTTTAAGGACCAAAAGTTTTGGGTTTTGCTTACTTTTGAGTAAGGTTTTTGAACTATTCTTACCCTTTCAATATCTAAGTTTGTTCATATGTCTTGTGTTTCCTTATCTGCTGACATAGGGACCGCAGAGCAAGGGGTGATCACTACTCACCACGTGGACAATCTAGATCCATATCTCCACGCAGTGAGAGAGATTACAAGTCAAGTCGCAAATCCTCTAGGCGATACAGATCTATCTCCCGGTCACTTTCTCCCGATGATGAGCAAAAATATAAGTCAAATCAACGATCCTCAAGTCAGAGGGAGAGTGGTCAGAGTCCATATGATGAGAAGAATGCCCACGGCAGGTCAGCAAGTCCTAGGAGGAAAACAAGGAGACCATCACGATCTCGTTCTCGATCTTACAGGTATGCATTTTCAGGATAAATTACTCAATCACACACACACACATTTTAATTAATTAATTAAACACACAAAACTTGGATATGTGTACTCTTCACTAACTGCTGATTGCACTGGAAGTTGTTGAGTTAAATAGTTGGTAAACGCAAAAATAAGTATAAAGATTGCCAACGAAATGATGTGGAAACAAACCTCTTGCAGCAGAAGCATTATAAAGTTTAGGGCAATATTATGGTAATTTAGAACATTATTTGTTCACTAAGTGTAAAACATGAGAACATTTGTATACCTTAAAGTATTATTTGCTCCCTACCTTCCTACATATTTATGGTGAATTTGGCATGGATTTAACACACTCTAATAAAGTATGTTGATATAAACTCAACTCAACTCAGCTTAGCCTTTTTCCCTATTACTTGGGGAATGTTCATACTGATCTAACAAAGCTTTACGCTAGCTGTCACGCTGCGCAACCCTCCTCCTTTACCCGGGCTTGGGACCGGCTGTGTAGGGATATATGACTCTAAGCTCGACACAGGCGGAGTGTAAAGATGATTTCTCTCTATCTCTCTCAATATATATATATATATATATATATATATATATATATATATAATGTTAGTACACGTGTCTAGATGTGCAGTTGAAGGGTCTTAAACTCCATGCCTAATAACTATAAAGTGATGAAACAAGTACCCCTCCGTCCCGAAAAAAAAAAAATAGTCCCACTTCCCTCTTTGGTTTGCCCCAAACAAAGTCTAATTTCTAAAAAAAAAGATACATTTATAGAGCAATTCAAAGGAAGTACAAACAAGTAAAGCTACAAGCTTAAAAAGTTTGATTAGTGAGATGGGACTATTTTTTCTTTTTTTTTTTTTGGGATGGAGGGAGTTTATCTTCAATCATCTTAAAAGCAGAAAGAAAACCAACATACCCTGGATTATATATTAACGAAGAAAGTAGGGATCTTTTGGCCTTATGCAGGGGGTGGGGCAATGACAAAGTTGCTCCACAGTGGCAAAATTGCTCCATTGTGGCCTGGACATCACAAGTACAATATGGAAACATCCTCTCTGCAGGTTTGGGAAGGCTGTGTAGATCTGACCCTTCCCAGACCGTAGTAGTGGGAGCTTAGTGCACTTTTCTTCATTGATATTTTGGCCAATATTTTTCAGTTTTAGTTGTCTCACATTTTCATTGGGTAGTTATTGAAAGAGTACTTTATTAAGATATAGAAGAGAAGATTTACACTAGTAATCTCAGGTTATTGAACAGGAAAAGATTAAAGATTGAATGTTGAAGAAGAAAATCATTTGTTGACCCCTTTTTCATGGAAATGGTTTGATTTCTATGAGAATGTAATAATAAAAAATATCTTCCTCGAAGAGAACTTTGATTCATTTGAACCTCCAAGATGGAGGTGGTATGACATGTATTAGTGTTCAAATCCAAATGACATTAAATTTAACCTTTGAAGTTGACTTGTGTTAGTTACTAGTTCAAAGGAAAGGCAACCAATGGTTGACAGTATTTTGGGGAGGTAGGGAGAGAGTAACCCCTGTATTTGATGAGGGCAGGTGGTTCATGGATGAGATTGATGGGCAGTTTTCCATCGGGCAGATGGTGGAACCAAACTTCAGCAATCACTGGAGTTTGATTAGAAATCAGACCTCCTTTTCAGCTTCTTTTATAAGTAACTTGTTATTAAACAATGTCTTAACATTTGCTCTCAATCAGAGACATGGTTTGTACATTATGATTAACATGATCCTGCTTCATATAGGGATATATGCATGCAACTATTAAGTTGGTATTTGAGGTTGACAATATATTGGAGTTGCTGATTATATTTCGGATTGCGAATTGAAGCCCATGTGCACGCCCAATGAGGGAGAGGTCGTTTTCAAATTTTGCTCCATTTGATTCCTCATTGCACCTGACCAAATACTTCCAAGTATAAAAAAGAAAAATAAAGAAAAAAGAAACGGAGAAAAATACTATCGCGCATGCGACTCGATGAGTGTAATAGATTAATACAAGGTTCTACGTTTATATTATAGTTTAATGTTATTGTCCTGAGTGTTATTTTGACACTCGGTTGTATAAAACTTGTTTGAACACAAAGATAAATGTTCCCCTTCCTTTTCACTTGGTAGGTTTCTGATGCCATACATTCTCGTTTATGATTGGTAAAATGTATGCCATTTGAGTTATTAATTAATTAATTGCTTGATGCTTTGCAGTCCTCGCTGATGGAAACTGGAGTTATTGATTCTATGGGATTGTTCGACTTGTTTGCTCTGGAATCTGTACCCTTCATCCAGTGAGGGTAGAATGTACCTTTTTATTTTGCATATTAGGGAAGTATGAAATATGGGAGATGTGACTCAGTATGCCAAATACTTGGGGGAGACGGTTTGTTTGTTTGTTTGTTTGGTTGGATTTGAGTATCCCTTGTTTGCTATTTGGATGTAAATGCTTAAAGGAGTTGTAGAAAGTTTTACTTTTTCAGTTTCTATTTTTATTTAGAGTTATGGTGCAGTCTTGTTGGCATCAAACTGGGATTAGTGTACTGGTGCAGTTTCTATTTGAATGTACGTTTTAAGCAAATTGACCTACGTACTTTGAAATTTGTTTCAGATTTACCCAAGAACTTGGTGCTCTCTATCACCCCCCATTGAAAAAGTTGATGTGACATTATTGTTAATGCCCAGCAATATTGTTAGTGGGAACTAGATATCGTTAGAAACAACTTTGTTAGGTTTACAACTATTGTTAATTTTAATGAAAGGAAAGTTGCTCTTTTTCAAATCACCTTTGTCTTTTATCAAGACTTAGTTGTAGCAATGTTGTAGAAAGAGTTTGTAAACCTAACAAAGTTATTTTTGAAGAAATTAGAACGTATGCATGTGGTCACTTTGAGAAGTTAGCCCCCAAAGGAAATTCTTTTCGTGTTTACCATCCCAACACTACCCTGTCAGAAGCTTGTTTTTTGTACGTCTCCTTTCGTTGGCCTCAGTTCAATATTAAGGAAGAGATTTAAAGAGTAGTAAGTCGATACTGAAGCATAATAGCTTAAAATGTTATGGATGCATTACTTCATTGTGGATGCTACCTAGGTCATACCTTTGCTATTATAAAGATGGGGACTCTATTTTCACTACAAAAATTATTTATCCACTACATCTATATAAGATAATATTATGTTGACAATGATACCCATTATCTTTCAAGAGTTTAAACAGTACTTTACCCCTAGATGTCCTTTTCCACTTGGAATCCTTCGAATTTCGCTTGTCATGAATTGTATTTTTCTTGGAAATGAACTAAAAAACTTATAAGAATTAACGTAATTTGTGATTTTACTATTGAGTAATGTTTTAAAAATAATATTATATGAATCTAACCTTTCATTTTGTTTAGCTATAAAAGTTACAATTATAACATTTGTTTTTATGAATGTTAAAGACGAATAAATATCATTCAAATATTTACTTTTGATTATTGAAACACATCTGATGTAGAAAGCATAATGATTAAATTTTTTTTAGAAAATATGGATGATGTTATAAAATGATACAAAAGTAGAGAGAATTGGAGAGAGAATGACTGATCTCGGTGTATTCCAAACAATGTCTAGTATCAGTCTTTTATAGCTGATTTTTAAACAATATACTGTTTATAAATAGTAACAGTAATATTCATGAATAGTAAATTTACTATTCACATTTTACAGTGAATCCATCTAAAGGTCGCACAATTCGGCGGCAATTGTTACAGTGATGTTATACTACCATTGTATTACAGTGTATTGTTATATTGTGCTACAGTCCACATATTAATTATTCGTAACACTCCCCCCTTGGACGTATCACTGTAAGTTGGATAGATTTGTCTCGTTAAAAACCTTAAGCCGAAAAATCCAGTAGGAAAAAATCGGACAAAAGGGAAAAATAGTGCATAACTTAAGTCCAAATCATGAGCATAGGCTGCCTCGTTAAAAACCTTACTAGGAAAAATCCTGTGGGAAAAAACCATGATTAGGGAAAAAGAGTACAGCCATACGAGCTCCCCCTCGAGTTAACAAGGATAATCATTTTTGCAAATCTCGTAGGTTCCGCATCCCAATATTACGAACATGCATTCTGAAGGTTGTAGTAGGGAGTGCCTTCGTAAATAGATCTGCTGCATTGTCACTAGACCGAACATACTGAATATTAATTTCATTGTTCTTTTCAAGTTCTTGAGTGTACGAGAAAACTTTGGGGGAATATGTTTAGTCCTGTCGCTCTTAATGTATCCTTCTTTCATTTGAGCAATACATGCAGCATTATCTTCAAGTATCACTGTCGGGTCTTTATTGATTGGTAGTCCATTAGCTTCTTGAATGTGTTGAGTCATGGATCTAAGCCATACACATTCTCTACTCGCTTCATGAAGTGCAATCATCTCAGCATGATTTGAAGATGTAGCAACTTGTGTTTGCTTTTGAGAACGCCAAGATATAGCTGTACCACCCATCGTGAACACATAGTCAGTTTGTGATCTAGCCTTATAGGGATCAGATAAATAACTGGCATCTGCAACCCCAATTATTTCATGCTTTGAATTGCTGGGATAAAATAATCCCAAATCGATTGTTCCTTGGAGATAACGAAATACGTGTTTAATCCCATTCCAATGTCTTCGCGTAGGGGATGAGCTGTATCTTACCAATAGATTAGTAGCAAATGCTATATCTGATCGGGTACAGTTAGCAAGATACATAAGAGCTCCAATCGCACTCAAGTATGGTACTTCAGGACCAAGTATTTCTTCGTTATCATCACCAGGACGGAACGGATCCTTTTCAACATTTAGTGATCGGTTAACCATGGGGCTAGTAAGGGGATTTGCCTTGTCCATATTAAAACGTTTTAAGACTCTTTTTGTATAATTGGACTGATGGACAAATATTCCACTACGCAAGTGTTCTATTTGTAAGCCAAGGCAATATTTGGTCTGCCTAAGATCCTTCATTTCAAATTCTCCCTTCAGGTATGTAACATCTTCTTGAATCTCCTTTGAAGTTCCAATAATGTTCAGATTATTAACATAGACAACGATAATTACAAATCCAACTGTCGTTTTCTTGATGAAAATGCATGGGCATAATTGATTATTCACATATCCGTTTTTCAACAAATGTTCACTCAAGCAATTATACCACATGCGTCCAGATTGCTTTAGCCCATACAATGATCGCTGCAATTTGATTGCGCATAATTCTTTGGGTTTTGAGCTCGTTGCTTCAAGCAACTTGATTCCTTCAGGGATTCTCATGTAAATATCGGCATTCAGTGACCCATATAAATATGCCGTTACTACATCCATGAGACGCATATCTAGATTTTTCGAAACTGTTAAACTGATCAGGTTTCCGAAGTTCTGAACGTAATGGCATCCATAACAGGAGAATACGTTTCTTCATAATCAATTCCAGGTCTTTGGGAGAAACCTTGTGCAACAAGGCGAACTTTGTACCTTACAATCTCATTATTCTCATTTCGCTTTCGAACAAAAACCCATTTGTATCCAATAGGTTTCACAGCTTCAGGTGTGACAACGATAGGTCCAAATACCTTTCGTTTGTTAAGCGAATTCAATTCAGTATGTATGACATCTTTTCATTTGATCCAGTCGTGCATCTTTTGACATTCAGATACCGATTTCGATTCTGGATCCTCATTTTCGTTATTAATGTCTTGTGATACTGAATAAGAGAATATGTCATTCATCTCCCATATTTCATCTCGATTCCATATTTTTTCATTATTTATGTAATTAATGGAAATGTCATGGTTATCATTAGGGATTCCTTGGTTCTCTTGTTTGTGTGATTCTTCTGGAATACACTCATTTGATTTGGGTTTTTCAATCTCCTTCCTCTTCCGAGAATTTTTATCCTTGGAACCAATTGGTCGTCTACGCTTCAGGCGAATTTTGGACTCATTTGACATTTCGTTGTTGGGTAGCCCTTTTGGAATTTCAATTCGAGCAGGAGCATTTACAACAGCTATATGTGACTTCGTCACTCTTTTTGTGTCTGTAAATGCATCTGGTAATTGATTTGCTATGTTCTGCAAATGTATGATCTTTTGAACTTCCAGTTCATGTTTCTTTGTAGGAGGATCAATGTGTAATAATGATGATGTACACCATTTGATATCTTTTACCATTTGTTTCCCTTCTTCCCCAAAATGTGGGAATTTACCTTCGTTGAATTGACAATTGGCAAAACGGGCCGTAAAAATGTCACCTATTTTTGGTTCAAGATACTTGATTATCGAAGGTGATTCATACCCAACATATATTTCCAGTCTCTTTTGTGGTCCCATTTTTGTGCGTTGTGGTGGAGCAATGGGTACATATACAGCAGACTCAATAACTCTAAGATGGGACAGATCCGCTTCTCGCTCGAATGATAGCTGTAATGGATAGTACTTGTGATATGTACTTGGCCTAGGGCGAATCAGTGTAGCAGCATGCAAAATTGCATGTCTATATACAGAAATAGGAAGCTTTGTTCTCATTATCAATGGTCTCGCGATAAGTTGGAGACGTTTAACTAATGATTCAGCCAAACCATTCTGTGTATGAACATGAGCTACTGGATGTTCAACATCAATGCCCATTGCCATACAATAATCATCAAATACTTGAGAACTAAATTCACAAGCATTATCAAGTCTAACTTTCTTGATCATATAATCTGGGAATTGTGCTATTAATTTGATTATTTGCACAAGAAATCTGACAAATGCCACATTGCGAGTTGATAATAGACATACGTGTGACCATCTACTAGATGTATCAATTAATACCATAAAATATTGAAATGGTCCACATGCTGGATGAATAGGTACACATATATCACCATGAATTCGTTCAAAAAATGTTGGTGATTCAGTACCAACTTTGGTTGGTGATGGTCTTATTATCAATTTTCCTTGAGAACAAGCATCACAAGATAATTCATGAGATTGAAAAATCTTCTGGTTTTTCAATGGATGACCACTAGAATTCTCAATGATTCTTCGCATCATTATTGAGTCAGGATGCCCTAATCGATCATGCCAAGCTTTAAATATTTCTGTAAACTTCGGGTTTACAGTAGCATATGATTCAAATATTCTTATATTTGTGCAATACAATCCAGATGATAGAGCAGATAATTTTTCTAATACACACTTGCTTCCGGAAGTGATTGATGTAATGCAAAGATATTCATCATCTTCCTTATTCATAGTTTCAATATGATATCCATTCAGACGAATGTCTTTGAAACTTAACAAGTTTCTTTGGGATTTAGGAGAGAACAATGCATTACTTATCGTGAATCTTGTGCCTCCAGGCATTATAAAAATTGCTTTTCCAGATTTCTCAATTATCTTTGCACTGCCGCATATAGTATTGACGTTTGCTTCGTCAATATTCAGATGAGAAACATATTTCTTATCTTTAAGTATAGTATGTGTTGTAGTGCTGTCCGCAAGACACAAGTCACCTTCTCGGATTTTGAATTGAAACATATTTATGGTCTATTTCAAATAAGGGAGAGAAAGAGAATGAATAAATAGCTGCAAAATATTATTTAAGATATAACACACAATATATATAGACTAAGAATTCAGAATAATATTATACCAACGAACCATTACATATGGAAAAACAAAAAGCATATAACACTCGTACATAAAAAAATGCCACACTAATTAAGAAAACACATATGATTACTCATGAAAAACTATTTCTCCTGGTAGTCATTTTCTTCTTTAGAATTCACCATCATATCGGCCATATCCATGTAATTCATATCATCTAGTCCATAAGTGATATCATCAGAATCACTCGTGATGAAATTTGTTTCAACATTTTTCCCTTTTGCCTTTTGTGATTCCTGATAAAGATTAACAAAATGCTTTGGCGTACGACAAGTTCTTGACCAATGTCCTTTCTTACCACATTGGTAACAAATATCATCTTTTTGATATTTATTCGTACTAGTGCCACCCTCACCTTTTCCTCGTTTCTCCCCATTATCGATCTTATTATTATAGGGTTGGAATTTTCTTCCCATTTCTTGTCCACGACTACGACCACGACCTCGACCGCGACCGCGACCGCGGCCACGACCTCGACTATATTCATGGTTACGTCCATGGTTATGATCTGATGATGTTGCATTCACTTCAGGGAATGCAGTAGAGCCAGTAGGTCGTGATTCATGATTTTTCATTAACAATTCATTATTCTGTTCGGCCACAAGAAGGCACGAAATCAAGTCAGAATATTTTTTGAAACCCTTTTTTTCGATATTGTTGTTGAAGGAGTAAACTCGAGGCATGAAAGGTGGAGAAAGTTTTCTCAAGTATATTTTCGCCACAAAATTTTAACTAAGAAGTAATTTTAAACATTGCAGAGTTATAATCACTTATGGATTTAAAATCTTGAAGTCTCAAATGCCTCCATGCATAACGAGCTTTTGGAAGTACAACCAACTTCAGGTGGTCATACGTTTCTTGCAAACTCTTCTAAAGGACTAATGGATCTTTCACCGTGAGGTATTCTGTTTTCAAGCTTTCATCTAGATGATGACGGATAAAAATCATGGCTTTGACTTTATTTTGTATAGTTGCATTATTATCTTCTTGGATAGTGTCTCCCAGACCATTTGCATCTAGATGAATTTCGGCATTTAGGACCTAGGACATATAATTTTTTCCAGTGATGTCGAGTGCCTCAAATTCGAGCTTGACTAGATTTGTCATGGTGAAAGACTAAAACAAAACATACATGCATATTGTTAATATTTTGGCATTCAAGAAACATAAAAGTCTTATTATTTCAAAGACATTAAATAAAGTGAACATACACAATAATTATTACATGTTGAGACCTATTGCTATTACTAACATGGGATAAATAATACAAAGACCGAAAATAAAACGCCAAAAATTATTTGGAGTATAATCAGCACTGAAAACTAATATGGTGCACGTGATAACCAGTATGATAGCGAGCACCGAGAGCGGGTTAAACATTTTGAAGAAGAAGGTATAAGGGTTGAGAATTTGTATGAAGGTGAAAGAATATGTGTAAATTGTTAAATGAAATGCGGTTGTTTTTATAGAGTAAAAATTGAAAATATGAACGTTAACTAGCCGTTATGTAGCCGTTGGAGGAGAGAGAAAATAAAATGTAAAAGTTTTTATTTTTTGGTACAAAACCAAACAACAAGTTTATGATCCTACTAGACTGTCTGCAATTTATCATTAAGTCAATGATCATTTATTATTCCTTATCATTTTTCTACCTAGTATGGTATTAGTGTACTGTTGGTTAAGAAAAATTTGCATCTCATTAATTAGTCATGCATGTGCAAACAGTCACAAGTAAGGAAATTTTAAGTCAAGACTATGGAAGACAATTTTACAGTACATTATATGTTCATGTATTAATATTATGTACATATATTATATTCACGCCACACTACTCGGTAAACCTTTCGTGCTGGTATTTGAGAATAACTGGTAATGTTATTCATAGCAAACATAAAGCATAACTGTTCATAATAATATATATTCAGTTTGTAGCTTGGAGTTATTTCCGCTCAAGCATCAACCAATATATAGATTCCATAAAATAATAAAATTTCATTTCGTCATCTCACCAAAATACTATAGATGGAGGCATAGCCATTCCTTTTTATAATTATGGTGATATACGATATTAAAATAAATTAGTAGCGTATCATAAAAGGAACATATCTGTAGAAATTCTTACCTTTTGAAAATGCTCAGGAAAGCTTAGAGCGCTCGTGCAGATAACGTGTTATAAAATGATAGTTATAGAACCACAAAATCACAGAGAAAGAATGATACAAAAGTAGAGAGAATTGGAGAGAGAATGACTGATCTCGGTGTATTCCAAATAGTGTCCAGTATCAGCCTTTTATAGGCGATTTTCAAACAATATACTATTTATAAATAGTAATAGTAATATTTATGAATAATATCACTATTTATGAATAGTAAAACTTACTATTCACATTTTACGGTAAATCCATCTAAAGGTCTCACAATTCGGCGGCAATTGTTACAGTGATGGTGTACTACCGTTGTATTACAGTGTATTGTTATATTGTGCTACAGTCCACATATTAATTAGTCATAACAGATGAAAACAAATAATAATCACCTTTTATTTTTTTATGTTGACAAATAAAAAGATAAATAGAAATTGAACTATATCATTTTACGGGGTAAGAAATTAAGGGTAGTGTACTATTGTAATGCTACATATATAGAAGTTAGGGTTAATTACACTATTAGTCATTAGACTATTAATTTTTTTATGATTAGTCCCTTAAGAATTTTTTTTTCAAATTTCAGTCCTATAAGTTTAAAATTGTCACACAACTAGTCCTTTTGATAGATGCTATTAGAAAAAATCCGTTAAGTCAATCATGTGTGTTGCACATGCCATTTTTCAAGGGTATTATGAAAAATTCATAATAAATAATTAAACAATAAAAAAATTACAAACACACCCACACATACTCTCTCTCTCACAGACACATACACACACATCCACAGACACACCCACGCACATAAAATGGGTGAGATTTTATATATCCAGAGAAGCCAATACGACAACCAGATCATACGGGTTGTGGTAAGTAATTATAGCTTTCTGAATCATCTCAGCTTAGAGGAGATTCGATTCTTTGCTTAAAAGAAGAATTTAATCCTGGTGTTCTTTGGTACTGATCCTAATGAGATCGCGAATCTTCTTAATCGCAATTCAGACAGTAAAGAATGCAAAGAGGCAATTGATGGATTAGTGAAGTCGCACGAATTAAGCCAATGAGGGTAATTGGAGATACTGTGTATCCAAAGCTGCTGGGATTTTAAGGGCAAAGCAAAGCTTGGGCCCCACAACCACCATCACCGCCGTCGGGGCAACCACCGGTGGTGTAAACCTCGATCAATTATTTCAAGAGGTGGAGGTTCTTAAGGAGCTGCTACGGGATCTCGAAACTCTCTACAACCAGTTCAAATCCGCTAATGAACAGAGCAAAATCCTCCACAACGTCAACTCCATCAAGGAACTCCGTTTGAAAATGGACAATGGCGTCGCTTCCTCCCTCAAAAAAGCCAAGCTCATTAAACAGGGACTTGAATCCCTAGATCGCTCCAACGCCGCTAACCGCAGCTTCCCTGGCTGCGGTTCCGACAGCTCCATAGATCGCACACGCACCTCTGTCGTCAACGGCCTCCGTAAAAAATTCAAGGACTCCATGACCTCCTTCAACGACCTGCGCCAGCGGATGTCGTCAGAGTATCGGGAAACCGTCCAGTGCCGCTACTTCACGGTCACCGACAAGAACGCCAACGAGTCTATTCTCGTTTCTCTGTGCCAGTGGTGCTCTGGTCAGTTTCTTTGAACGCTAAATTGAGTTTTGAGGTTGTTGGAGTGGAGGCAGGTGAGAGTGGGGATTCTAAAAATAAAGTGGGTTCCGAAGGGCAAAATAGTCTTTGACCGGAACTAGTTGGGGATTACGGTTTGAAAAATTGGTGAAAAAGATGATAAGTGAAATTCTAATTTTGCCCTTACTTAAATACACTGAGAGGCATAATGACATCTATCAAAAGGACTAGCCGCATAACTTTTTCATACTCTAGGGACTAAAATTTGAAAAAAAAATCTTAAGGAACTAATTATAAAAAAATTAATAGTCAAGGAACTAATAATGTAATTAACCCTAAAATTTATCCACATATTTCATTTACATGATGTGCAATATTTTATTTACATCACGCTTTACACATCGTACATTCTAACAGCGTACAATACTATAAAGCATGTTGTAAATACATTTTGTGGATACATTCTGTACATGTAGAATTTATTTTTTTGTTTTTTAAAGTGAAAATAGCCTTTCCCAAAAATGAATTATGAAAGCACATCTCTACAATTTCGATTATAATGATAAAAAGACCACGTTGGTCATCTATTTATTAGACAAAGAAAGCAACTCAAGTGTACCCATAACAAGACATAATACCAAATATTTCAACAATCAGTGTCAGTAATTTTGATTAGAAAAAGGGTAAATCATCCTCCTCTTAATTAAAATTTTAAATTATCCAAAGACTCGTTCCTCGCCAATACAAACATTGGTAGCAATAACAGCAGAGATATGTTTGCATCAAAAGTGCTCTCAAACAAAGGATCCGCTCACTGCAGGCTGCCTGAAATTATTATGTGCTCTGAGCTTGGAGTCCTTCTGCTCATGCCAATGGACAAGCTTTCTCAAACTCTTTCTGTTCTTTGCGGCACATTTCAAATTCATCGGTGTTGTAGTACATGCAGCCAGCATAAGAATCCATCTCTTTCGTGCACCTCTGGTGAAGATCCTTCAGCCTGCAGGATGGCAAATATTGTAGGATTCAGAAATACTGCCAAATGTTACATGTATTTCGTCAATTCTTTCAGAATCAGAAACTGGAATTTAATTTGAAAACAAACTAAACAGTACTTGACCAAGAAGATTAGTTAACCAAGTTTCACTAGTGAACTCTATGTAACTATGCTGAAAAAAGAAAAAAGGCTAGTTTCATTTCCTCCCTTGAGATAGTTGCATGAAAAAGATGTACAGGGCAGAACCTAGTTTCAAATTTTACAAGTAACTAATCTCAAAGAGTGCCTAAAACAAGGTTTGCAACCACACATGGACAACATACATAGAATTGTGACAAAGATCCCAAAATGCTAAAACAAAGAGAAGGAAAAAAGACGGCCATTTGCTGCAAGAAAAGAGATCTTGATTCTTGATGCATGCCAAAGGCAACAAACTCCAAGGAAATATCTGGGATACTAACCAGATCCCAGGAAGTTTTGACTCAAATTGAGTCCACAACTTCCTGAAGTAGTTGCTCCGATAGTGATGTCAAGTGCTTTTTGTGTTTTCTTGGTGGGGTGGGGAGTACTAGAGAGAAAATTGCCAACCAGCCTAATGAAGGAGCAGTAAACTTCGCGGCTTCTAAACCTGTGTGAAGCAAGATTATCTCATACAATAAAGAAATGGAGCTGCCTCCAATTCTATATCTGTATAGTATAATTGATATTGGGTCTAAAGAAACCCCATCATTTGTCTCCACAGAGCAAGCAAAAAAGCACTCCTTGTTTAAATCTAATCTATCTAGCTCAACAAACATCCAAGATATTAACTGGTCAACACACCAAAGGAATTTCACAAATTTTTTCACGTCCATTACCCAACACCATTCTAGAATACGATGAGAAGCCAAGTGTGTTTGGTAGCCTACGCCCCCAACCCCACGGCCATTCTTCATACCATCACTAGCCTACGAACACTTCCTTTTCCAAGAAAACCTCCATAACCATTCTTCCAAAAGAGACCGACAGAATAGCCAGAAGTTCTTAATACCAACACAGCTTCCAGAGACCCGACAATTCCATCTCTAATGTAAAAAGTGCTTGAACTGCTTTGGACTGACCACAATGGATATGATGCCAAATTACTCTTCTTCATTAACGCACACATAGTCAAGAGGGACTAAAAGAAAGACACAAATCTTGACAACTTGATGAGTTAACTAGCAACTAGAGGATCCCTCTTTAGAGGGTTGGGCTTCGGCACGACCATGGGCCATGGTAAGGGGCCAAGGGCAAGGGGAGGAGCAATAACATATCTTTTCCAATGTTTGATTTTGAAGTTATAATTATGATACTAACAAATTAAAGACTGGCAGAAAGGGTTGCAACAATTGGATAAGCAAAGAGCTCATTTGGTATACAACAATCATAATTTCCTTTCCATGCTATTTGAATATCATGAATGAAATATGAACTATGATGACATGGAATGGAATGACTATTGTAGCGTACCAAACGAACAAAAACTACTATAAAACTTCAAAAGAGCAAAGACACTGATACCCGATTAACCAAATAGCATTATCCCCAATTTCACCGAGGAAAATAGAAAGTGGTGGCCAGTACAAAATCCAACATTAGTTAAAATATACTCCCTCCGTCCCAAAAAAATACTCCCACTTTCCTCTTTGGTTTGTCCCCAAAAAATAGTCCCATTTATAAAAGAGGACAAATTTATAGTGCAACTCAAAGAAAGTAAAAACAAAAAAAGCTAAAATCTTAAAAAAATTTACTTGTCAAATGAGACTATTTTTTTTTTGGGTGGGGGGGGAACTCTGACAAATTGGTGACATCAAGGTCCAATCACCTCTCCAACTTCCAAAACTGTTTCTTTTTTACTGTACAAAGCACTTATTTAGAAACTATAATTTCTGAAAGAGAACCATAAGTTACAACTTCAAATATTCGTGAATTTTTTCTTATCTAATGCAGCATAGGGGATCCCAGAATGGCAAACAATACTCTGTCCCATTTAGAGGGTCCCCCTTTCCTTTCTAGCATGTCCCACAAAGACAGTCCCTGCTAAAGTAAAGCTTAGGAACTCCGTGATTTTCAAAGTTTACCCTTTGTACATACAAGATGTCAACACTTGGAAATTTTGTTATAATCATCAACCCCCATCAAAATGTTTCGAATTTCAACAAGAACAAGACAATGGGAATGGATTAAATACAAAGTTTCCGAGAAGATCTTTTCATAGGTAAGTATGGCCCCTTGGTGTGTGGATAAGTTTCCGAGAAGATTTTCATCTCCTAAACTAAATTAGACTGCAACCATCTACTTCATAAAGCTATTTGCAGACACATCTAGATACCACTAATTAGAGCAATTGAGCTATGGGTTGACATTATAATCTACAATATTCAAAAACTCAAATTTGAGTAAATGAAACCAAACGAAATCAGCTCCCCATACATAGTTTTCCTTAATGTACGATTGACGCAATGCTTAAACTGGTGAGTGAGCTACAACTGCAGGTAGTTTTCCTTAATGTACGATTGACGCAATGCTTAAACTGGTGAGTGAGCTACAACTGCAGGGCAATAGAGACATCTTATCGATACTACTATCCCTCTTTGATTCAAAGTAATAATACTCGAAAAACAAGAAAATCAACATTTTCGATTACACAAGAGTCATGTTTCATCAATAATTCATCCAAGGTCAAGAAAGAGCAATCAACAAACAGTGTGATTATTAGTCAAAGAAAAATCCAACAATATGTAAATATATATATATATATATATATATATATATATATATATACACACACACATACTTACAGGCCAAGAACGCAGCGGGTGACTTGCTGTCCTTTCTCGAGACATTTCTCGGGATTCGGATCGTTTTTCTTGCACTTGAGAAACGCCACGTTCTCACTTCTGCATTTCGTCGCGATGTGCTTCGACGACGCCATTAGCACCGCCGACGTCGGAATTGGCTCTCCTACCGCATTCACTGCCGTCGCCATCCTCCCCACTCTCCGATCGATCACCTCCCTACGAGACAAATATCGAACCAAAATCATCAATTTTCAACAACACTCGAACTCATTTTCGGAGAAACCAATCGAGAAAATTCGATTTTTACAACTCGAATAATAAAAAATTAAGAAAAAAAAAAGAAAACTGGACAGAAAAATTCATAAAATTATGTGGAAAATTCGCACCTTTATAGTTCTACTTGATTTGAGCGTTGGGTGGAAATGAATTCTTTTTTCGAGTAATAGGGCTCAGATGGAAGAAGACCAGTGGTTGAGTGACGCTAACGTGCGCCGTGGTAACGATAAACACACAAAGGGTTGTAATGTAAATAATAGCAAATGACAAGGGCATATATGTCTTACTAGTCGAGGTTAAATCACTCACCTGGAAAACTTCTCAGACGACCGATTGGGGTTCTTAGTTACCAGGGTTTTGGAAGCTACTCTACAAAGATTGAATCTTTGAGGTTTGAGAAATCCTTAAACTTGTCAAATGTCTGTGTGAACTTCGATTGTGTATATAAAATTTGATTATTGGTGTAGGTTGAGGAATGGGAGAGAAGAAGAAGAGTGCGACGTTGTTCATAAAGCTAGTTTCGGCGGCGGGGACTGGGTTTTTCTATGTGAAGAAGAAGAATCCAAAGAAGATTCCGACTAAGCTCGAGTTTCGAAAGTATGATCCTCGTGTGAACAAGCACGTTCTTTTCACGGAGGCCAAAATGAAGTGAGAAAGAGAGAGAAAAGAGAGGCTCTGATAATGGTAGATCTTTTATTATGAATTTTTCTTTTTTATGTAATGACATATTTTATGATGCCCATGTTCGTTGTTCTTGAATTGTTGTGATTTCCAAGACATGGGTCTGGAGGTTGAAATAGTGAGGATTAATGGGTTTTACAAGCATTTCATCTTGTCATTGGAGATGCCTTTCTATGCTTTCTTCGTGTGTACGAGATATGCCAGTGTAAAACCCCCATCGGCTTCCTCCATGTTAGTTGTGTCATTTATCAATGTTGTGGCTCTACCCAAGAAAAAACATTTATAGGCATTTACTTGATTGCTGGAAGATTGGTTGTTATTGCTTCACATGCAATGGAAGTGATGAGCGCCATTCAAATGCTTCATTAATTGCTTATGCTCACTGATGAACTGAGCTTTCCGTATTGAAGGTAAATGATACTGCTCTGTTATAGAGGTTCATCTTATATGCAACACAGAAAGCCCCGAAATCAATTATATAGAAAAAAATGCGTCCATAGGAAGTTTAAGTCTCACTCAAAGATATTTAAAATTGGCTTTCCAATCCTGACTTTTAGTTGCTATTGTCATATCGTGACAATCAGTTTTAATTTTTTATTTGCATTCTGTAGTTGGCTTACTTTTTATGTTTTCATCTTCTACTCAACACATTTCCTAAGATAACGTATGATTTTTTTTTCTTAATGTTGTATCCTATTCATACATGGAAGACAAAGTCCGCAATTTCGTTGTGTGATGCCTTGTGTTTTGCTTCGGGGTTTTATTATACTTTCTTAGTTTGAATAATTTCTTTCACCTTTAGTTATATGGTTATGTGCTACTCTACCTCTATTATATATGATCCCCTTCTATTTCACCAGGAGAGAGACGAAAACGAAGTTGATTAAGATAAACAACACTAGATTACTTGGAGTTTTGAAATCCTAAGAAATTTATAGTTGATAAACCTGTAGTTGCGAGCCATGCAACATCTACCTAGTGAGTGTCCTCTTGGTCCTTGAGAATTGACTTCCCACTGTGGTAAACATGTGTGGAGGGTTTTGCATGATAGCAACAATGAATTTGCAGCCCTATGTTCTTAATTTTATTTTAATGCGTGCCTTATTTATTGGTGTCTAATTGTTTGTTGCAAAGATCATTTCCTTTCTGTAGCTCCTTAGGGTTCTTGTTAACTTTAGTTGCACTGTATGACTTTGCTTTTGCCTTGGTTAAGTTAATTGAAGCAGGATCTTTTGGTAAATGACTAAATGTGAACCTGGCCTACTTAGTGCTCTAAACAACTGAGGCATTGAGATTGTTTACTGGACTAGGTGGCTGCTTCTTTTACATTGATGCTAAGGTGAAAATGGGTATACTAACATATATAAATGGATATCATGTGGCTACTTAGTGCTCTAAGCTTCCCCCTTTCCCTATTGAAAATGAGTTTGATTGAAAAGATTTTTCATTTGACATTTTGAGTTCAATTTTTTTTTTTCCCTTTCAATGCAATTGTTTTCTTTCGGCTGAAGTTACATGGTAAGCACTAATGGATATTGTATGAGCTTTCTTGTTACTTTTGTGGTGTAATAAGCTATGTGGAACTCAGAGAAGGATGAAAGAAGAAAAGGGGAAAAAGAACCTATTTGTTTGGCTGCCTTCTTTACTCAATTTGAAAGTAGAATGAGTTGATTGTTAGTAAATTGAATCTATAATAGTGCTTGGATTTGCAGAGACTCTGCAACTAGAATCTGAATGAGTAGTGAATACTTTCTTACCAATGTATATTTGTGTCAAAGCACCGGAAATTTTATCTAATATTCAACAAAACTTCATTATGTAAACCTTACTATTTTTTAAATTCAGATAACCTACAAAAGCACTATAAAAATTACCCATGTGTGAAAGCAAATGCGCACACACACACACACACACACACACACACACACACTAGTCATCAGAACTAAAATGAAATTTCATCTTTCTCACTACAGAAATATTCCTGTTATAAAAATAGTAAAGATTCCTTGTAAAGTGAAGTAATATAGATGTATGTACAGGATGCATGTTTTTGCATTTGTTGTTGCTCGCAAAAAGTTTAATTTGATATCGTGTTACTTTTACCACTTCATTGTCAAATGACTTTCCATCAGGGAACCAATTTTGTGAAGAACACGCTTGATGATTCACATTGTTAAAGGTCGTATTGTTTTCGGCCTTTCATTTGAGTGCAGTTTCCAGTAGTTTTTTTTGCACTTGAGAAAATTTGAATTTTCAGCAATTAAAGTGTGGTTCTCATAAGGCTACTATTAACTGATAAAGAGGGTATCTCCTCTAACTATTGTAGATGGTATACGCATCTCTTCTTTATAACTTTTATTGGAACTAGAGTTTTCTTGCTCTTGTCTTGACTACCTTCAACAGTCAGATTGCCTGGGGCTGGTGATCCGCAGATATACATGGTAACAGGGTCAGTCTCTGAGCCTCTGGACTCGAGCACTTCTGTCAGCTTATGGACTCTAGTTATTCTGTCAACTTATGGACACTCTAGTTCTTCTGTCAACTAATGTTTGTCTTGATAGTTGATATGCGTGCCACACAGGGGTTGTTTGTGCTATAGTTTATACGGCTATCCATTAATAATATGTTCAAAGTTCTAAGCCTTTGATACGCCTCGTAATTACCTTCTTTCCTGGGTCGCATGGGTAATAACTAACTCGGTATTATCTTATATTTCCTCCGTATTAAAATGAGTGTTATTTTTTGAACTTTTTTGCGGAGATTAAGTTGACTTTTAAGCAATTTTAGTAGCAAATATACACAATTACCTTTGCTGTCCTCCTTATAGCATTGCAAGTAAATTAAGTTGAATGTACCAATTCTGCTGTAAATAATTTGTCAGAGACGGATCAACATGAGGTCAGGGCCTAAGCTGTATATAATTCGAGTTTTGGCAGATGAACAAACTTCAGCAAAGGGTAAGGTCAAGATTGAGATTGATGGTGAAAGGCTGAAAGCTATTCGTTTTTGAGATGGGAAAATAAATGGGAACTCCTCCTCCTTTATGAGATGGGAGAACAACATCAAGTGAAACTGACGGGAAAATTTAAAAAATGTCATTTTTACAACTAGCTAAGGCATCTGTAACTGTAATTAGTCGCAAAATGAATAGGAAGATTATCGCATAACAATATGGAGAATATATTCCTATAATAACATTGATAATTTACTTTATTTATCTCCCATGCTCATTAATTTTGTCCGAATCCAAATGCTTGAATTAAAAAATATAAAAAAAAAAATATTGCAAGAAAAAAAAAAAAAAAAAAGGAAGGAAAGAAAGAAATCATTATAGATCATACTCCCCCCGTCCCTAAATTATTGTCTTCCTTTTCTTTTTTGTTCGTCCCCAAATAATTGTCTTGTTTGAAAACTTTCCTTTTAAAGACATCACTTTTACTATTTTACCTTTATTTTTTTCCATACTTTAATTATGGATCACATACACATGGGCATTAAAGAAAATTACATATTATACTAATATTAATAATTAAGTCAATTATTTTTTTTAATCTGTATGCCAAGTCAAATAAGATAATAATTAAAGGGCAGAGTGAGTAATAAAGTTTCAATCATGTGGAAGTACGGCCTTCAAAAGAACAATGATTTGACAAGGGAGATAATGAGTGCACTTGAATACTGGTTTATATTTTTTTATACTTTAGAATAATTAAGTAAGAAGTGAAAGAGAAAAAAAAAGAGAAATGATGAAATTAAAGGGCGAAAAGAAAGGAGAAAATCGAGAAAGGAACTACCATGTAATCTCGTTTAAAGCTTTACCAACGGACATGAAAGAGGAAAGCTTAATGAGTTGGTTTAGTGGCATGACTTGATCATTATCAAATTTTAGTGTGGAGCGATTTATTGAATAAAATATTCTGTACTTGACTTTTATCAAGTTAAAATTTTGTTGGGTCGATGACAAATTAATACCGCAAGCGCAACTAAAGATTATTTCAAACCAAATAGGGTGGGTTTAAGAAAAACTCGGGAAAGCCTAAAAAAGAAAAGGAGAGAGAGAGAGAGTAGTCAAGTGAGTCAAGGCATAGAGAGAGAGATGAAGGTGGTGACACTCAAAAAGTGAAATAGTTGTACTAAATACTACTAAAGAAGTGGATAAATAAAGCAAGAGCAACTTACCTTTTACTGCCTCAGCTATTCTTTGAGTTTGAGTTGCTCCCTAAACTAACAATTAGAATAGTTTAACAACAACAATAATTATTATTATTCAAATTTGCTCCCTTAGTGATGGTGAGAGTTAAAAGTAACGGGAAGATATATGATGGTGCAGTGGTCATAAGATTAGAATTGTAGTCCTAAAACTTGATTATATCACCCTTCACACTTCAGTAGCTTTTCTTGCCTCAATGTTGTTCCCAAGAATCAGAAGCCACATCAATCCTTTTGGGTTCATCTCAAAATGGCATTGCTCTCTCTCTCTCTCTCTCTCTCTCTCTCTCTCTCTCTCTCACACACACACACACACACACACACATTGCCTTCAACTTACTCTCTTAGTTCCTCCCCATGTTCACAATCAAATGCTATACACGCGAATTGGAGTCCATATTAACCCTTTACAATAAACCAAAACCTAAAAGAATCGATAGCCCCCGTACACACAAACACACGAAAATTTGAGTCTACGGATGTGTTTAAACATAGAGAGGGTTCTTATGGTCGCAGAGCCAGTCCTGAACTTTTGAGGGCCCATAACCAAAAGAACAAATAAGGCTCTCATAGAAATATAAAAATAAGAATTTTACACAAATAATTTTTTACTTTTCAACAATCAATGTATTAAAAAAAATGTAAAAGATATAAACATACAAGAAAGGACACATCAAATAATTATTAAGAAAATCTAGATCTTCTTGCATTTTGAGAAGCAAAATCATCAATAGAGTTTTCAAAATTAAGTTTTTTCAAAAATCTCATTTTCAATGTATATATATTAAATCATTCTTGGAACACATAATTGAACGCAAGTATGATTTTATTAATTTTAGTTTTAAAAAATAAATATTATATAGGCCTCAATCTAAGCAATTTTTATGACCCAATTAATTTTTTTTTAATGCCCAACTAATTTTTTTGATGGCCCAACTAATATACTCCCTCCGTCCCTTAATTATTGTTTTTTTTATCCGGCACACGAATTAAGAAAAAATAATTGACTTGATTATTAATATTGGTATTGTGTGTCGTTTCCTTTAATGCCCATTTATATGTGGCCCATAATTAAAGTAGGGAAAAAAGTAAGAGTAATATGGTAAAAGTGATGTCCTTAAAAGGTAAATTTCAAACAAGATAATTATTTTGAGACAGACAAAAAAAGAAAGAAAGACAATAATTTAGAGACATAGGGAGTATATATATATCATGTATATAAATTTGGGGCCCCTAACATGGCCATTGCCCATTTTGACACCCCTCAAGGGTGGCTGTATGGTCGTGTTAAGGGTGATCACAATCCGGTTTAGTCCATTTTTTGTAAAAATAAAAAAATAAAAACTAGAGAACTAGAATCAAACTAATACTTCAGTTTTTAAGAAATTCAGAATCGAAATCAAACCAAGATGTATGAGAACCAATACATTGGTCCGGTTCTAATTGGTTCGGTCCTGCACATTTTTCGATTCCAAAGGGATAAACCTTCTTAAATTTGTGAGCTGACAAACAAATGCGTAGTAAAATCTAATATTTCATACGATAATTAAAAAATATTCAATAATGATAAAACATTGAGAATACAAACAAGCTCACAAAAAGGGGAAAAAAAAAAAGGGAAAAAAGATAGTACATTGACCATTGTCATATATTATAATTAAGTTCATGCAATATAAACTAAAATGAGAAAAAAGTAGATTCAGCAACATCAAACCTATGTTTGTGTGTAAACGACAGAGAGAAATATCACTAAGTATTTATACCTAGGGTTCGGGTTAGTGTTAGAAAATATAAATTATATGTTTTAAACATTAATTTATTAATATATATATATATATATATATTATATATAATTTACATTAGTCCGGTCCGGTTCAGAACCAATCTTTAATTTTTAAAATCGAGACCGAACCAAATGATCGGTTCTACTAAAAATCAGAATCAAACCAAACAAAAAGTATTGGTTCGGTCCATTTTTTTTGGTTCAATCTGATTTTATTAGTTCGGTTCAATTTTAAAAAAAATCTGCTCGCCCTGAGTTCAATTGTCAATTTAGATGGAGATTGTAATGTGATGAAAATTAGATGAAGGACTGACTTATGATGGGTTATGGCAGGAGGCAAAGCCGCAAAGGTACATGGGTCATTTCATTGGTTCCGTTTAGTAGCCCTTCAAATAGTTTTCATATAGATGAAGGGGGTACATTTTCCTAATTAGTAGTTAAGGAGGGTAATTCGAACTCAAGGGATAGTTGAGGGGTAAATTGGTAAATTGATCCATAAAACAATACTTGCATTATCAACAAGTGTGCTATCCATAGATGTGATTTCTAGTGACGTGGCCCAATAGAAAGACGCCTGGCTAGCGTTTCAGCTCATGTGCACTTTTACAACAAAGACAAAAGAGACAGACTATAAATGTCACACACACACACACACACACACACACACACACACACAAGCTCCGGGCACTTGAAGTGAGTTTTGTACAAATTCCTAGTTTCTGTTAAAGAAAACAATCTAAAACTTGGGATTTTCAGTCTCTGGTTTGTTCTTGGTAATTCAGGCAGAAGCCATCATCAAACTTGTTGTGGGCCTGTCAACCTTAGCTTCTTGCTCAGTTTATAGCTCAATCATGGCTGTTTCTGCATTTGCATTCCCTGGGCAGCTGAAGAGGGCAGTGGGTCTAGATTCCCACAATCTTCTCTGCTCTCATTTCTCATTGGGAACAACAACAACAACAGATCTGCTCAGTCAATTCCCACAAAAGCTCAGTCAGGTTTGATTTCTCCTCAGTTTCTTTTTTTGCATGATTAAGCAATTCATACAAACTGCTGATATGTTGAATTTTTCTTGTTGCTAGACATTAGATATCAATTGGGTGTTTGTTCAATTTTGGTGATACATTCATTACATTTAAGATTGATCAACTTTTAGACAACCTCGTACTAGTATGTATATTAACTTGGAAGTTGTTAGCCTAAATTTTGAATAAAATTGACTCTGTAATGTAAGGGTTAAAGAGATTCTCCAGAAATGATCCAAAGGGAACGCTACCGCTGTCCCAAAATGAGTTTCTTTATTGGTAAACACGTGATGTGACTTTCTCTTATGATAATTCAAAATTTGGGTTGGTAAACTTGAACTGAATGTCGAGTTTGTTTTTCAGACAATAAAAAGCCCAAAATTGAAAATCATTTTATGCACTATCACAAATAAACCCTCTTGATGAGACATAATTATTCCGGGAACCCACTGGTAGCGGGTTTTTGCACTTCCTCGGCCTCGAACTAGTGTGTATTTGTCACAGGTTCGAGGCTGAGGAAGTGCAAAAACTCACTACCAGTGTGACACCACATGAACCACATTGTCAGGGGCGGGGAGACCCCTGTGAGCGTGATTGATCCCCGGTCAAGAGCCCCCTCGTGGGTTCCCGGAACAATTATGTCTCATCCCCTCACGGATTCCCGGAACAATTATTTCTCATCAGAAAATGTGCTCTTTTTGTTGAGGGGTTGACTGCCGTTCCGGGACTTGCCGCAAAAGTCTGGCGAGTACTCATGATCTCTCCACCCTTGATAGTGGATTTTTGACTTCCCCACATTCGAACCTGTGACCTCCAGGTTAAGTACACAGATTATAGAGCATGAGTACCACTTGAGTCTCCTCACGTAATCTGTGTATTTAACCTGGAGGTCACAGGTTCGACGCTGAGGAAGTGCAAAAACCCGCTACCAGTGTGACACCACATGAACCATACTGCCAGGAGCAGGGAGACCTGTGATTGATCGCCGGTCCAGAGCCCCCTCGTTCCCAGAACAATTATGTCTCATCACCTCTCTATTACTCCCTCTGTTCAACCCAAAGAGTTCATGTTTGAAAAGTCTAATAATTAAGGGATATATAAATATGATTAGAATTGGTTATAATTACAAAAATGCTTGAGCATAGTTAGTATGTTTATACCACATGTGGAGGGTAAAGGTATAAAATTATGAAGGTTGTAGGCATAATTTTTTTGAAAGTGGACTGTTTATAAGAAACATCCCAAAATAGAATAATGAACTCTTTCCATGGAACGGAGGGAGTATAGGATGAAGATAGCATCTTTCTGTCGTGCATGTATTTATTTGCTCATTTAGACTTGTACTTATCCATTGCCGACAATTTGAGATTTCCTTGGTTATTGCCCTTATTTAACTATTTCTGTACTGATTTTGGTTTGTAGGCGAGGAAAAGGTCAACCGGGGTTTGTGCATCTCTATCAGATAGAGGCGAGTATCACTCGCAGAGACCGCCAACTCCTCTTTTGGATACTATCAACTATCCAATTCACATGAAAAACCTGTCTGTTAAGGTATACAACATTTAAAACCATATACTATATCATGACGTTATATACTACTCCGTTCGTTCCAAAATGATTTTCTTGTTTGAGTTTTTCACTAAAATTATGTTTAAGCAATTTTAGTAGCATATATACATACATATCCTTAGTGTTCACATTATAACATTGCAAGTCTTACCAAAAAAAAAAAATTATAACATTGCAAGTGCACATTGGGATATGATAGTTGACAAAGGTGAATTGAGTATTTTCATTAAAATATGACACTCAATGGGGCCAACTTCTTATAAAAAAATGGACAGTCATATTGGGATGGAAGGAGTAGTATGTACATGCATCTGATTAGTTGATCTAGAATTGTTTCTTCATATATAGTACCTAAGGTTTTATGCTAATAATCTTTGATGCAGGAATTGAAACAACTTGCAGATGAGCTCCGTTCCGATGTGATATTCAATGTTTCCAAGACTGGGGGTCATCTTGGTTCGAGCCTTGGCGTTGTCGAGCTCACGGTGGCTCTTCATTATGTCTTCAATGCTCCTGAAGATAAGATACTATGGGATGTTGGTCATCAGGTTGCAATTTCCCTTTATAGAGAACATTTATGCATTAAACTAGCAAAACAGAAATGCTTTAAGAAGGGTTGCATTCAACTTGATTGTTTACTGAATTCTTCAGGCTTACCCACACAAAATCTTGACGGGAAGGAGAGATAAGATGCACACGATAAGACAGACAAATGGGTTGGCAGGGTTCACTAAGCGCTCAGAGAGCGAGTACGACTGCTTTGGAACGGGTCATAGTTCCACCACTATCTCAGCAGGCTTAGGTCATTCTTTACTCTACTCCAATTAAGCATTTTATGAGAACTATTTGTTCTTATTCAGTGTCTTGATCTTTGGTACTGTTGGATAGACAGGAATGGCTGTGGGAAGGGATCTAAAGGGAGGAAAGAACAATGTCATCACCATAATTGGCGATGGTGCCATGACAGCAGGTCAAGCTTATGAAGCCATGAACAATGCTGGTTATCTAGATTCAGACATGATAGTTATTCTTAATGACAATAAACAGGTCTCTTTACCCACTGCTACACTCGATGGGCCTGCACCACCTGTTGGAGCTTTGAGCAGTGCTCTTAGTAGATTGCAGTCCAATAGGCCTCTCAGAGAATTACGAGAAGTTGCTAAGGTTAGTCATATTATACTTCACTAACAAGGGTATAACTTTTTTCTTTTTCTCTTTTTCCAAGGCGTTGAGTCTGAACATATTGTGGTTGGGATTGTTTCAGGGTGTTACGAAGCAGATTGGTGGAACTATGCATGAAATTGCTGCCAAGGTTGATGAATATGCTCGTGGGATGATCAGTGGTTCTGGATCGACACTGTTTGAGGAGCTTGGGCTATATTACATTGGGCCTGTTGACGGTCACAGCATAGATGATCTTGTTGCTATTCTCAAAGAAGTTAAGAGTACTAAAACAACGGGTCCCGTACTGATTCATGTTATTACTGAGAAAGGCCGAGGTTACCCATATGCGGAGAAAGCTGCAGACAAGTACCATGGTAAATAAAGAATTACTACAAGTTACTAAATTTTGAGGCAATTTTCAAATTCTGATCTTTATTTGCTGTTTTTGCAGGAGTGGTCAAATTTGATCCCGCGACTGGAAAGCAATTCAAATCCAGTGCTCCAACGCAGTCTTATACAACTTACTTTGCCGAGGCTTTGATTGCCGAAGCAGAGGTAGATAAAGGTGTTGTCGCTATCCATGCTGCGATGGGAGGTGGTACTGGTTTAAATCTTTTCCATCGTCGCTTCCCAAGCCGATGTTTTGATGTTGGGATAGCAGAACAGCATGCTGTAACCTTTGCTGCAGGATTGGCATGTGAAGGCTTGAAACCTTTTTGTGCAATCTACTCATCTTTCCTCCAGAGGGCTTATGATCAGGTAGTGCATGATGTAGATTTGCAGAAGCTGCCTGTGAGATTTGCAATGGACAGAGCTGGGCTTGTTGGAGCAGATGGTCCCACACATGCAGGGTCTTTTGACGTCACTTTTATGGCATGCCTCCCAAACATGGTAGTAATGGCTCCTGCCGATGAGGCTGAGCTTTTTCACATGGTTGCTACTGCTGCTGCCATAGACGACAGGCCTAGTTGTTTCCGGTATCCTCGAGGAAACGGGGTGGGTGTACCGCTCCCACCTGGGAACAAAGGCATTCCCCTTGAGGTAACATTCTACTTACTCTTTACTATTCATACATCAATGAAAAATTAGCCATGTTTGTATTGTGATGAAGTTGTGATATATTTTTTGGATTAAATTAATTTCTTAATTTACAACTATAAGTAAGAATTTGGGATCAGGACAAAAAACAGAATTCTAGGCTTCTAGCCATATATTGCCATTTAAATGTTCCCTATTTTCTTCTCTTCTTTCTGTTTTGGGTTTTAAGATTAAGTTGTTCTTGATCACCAATATTTGCAAATCATTCTCGATAAGAGAATTACTCAAATTTCTGGAAAGAAGTAAGATTTCATTACATATAATAGGTTTGGGCATAGAAAAATGTATTGTTTTGTAAAGAGGACCTTCAAAATTATGTTTTAGATACGATATACATGATTGTTTCTGGAAATATTGTTATAATGAGAATAATATCCGAGCTCATTTCCAGCAATGGAAAACATTACTAACCAAATAAGGCCAACATTTCAAAGGGTATTAAGTGTAATTTGTTTTCCTTTCCGGGCAACAGGTTGGGAAAGGCCGGATATTAGTCGAAGGGGAGAGAGTAGCTCTTTTGGGCTACGGAACAGCGGTTCAGAGCTGTTTGGCTGCAGCTGCTTTAGTAGAACCCCGTGGTTTAAAGTTAACAGTTGCTGATGCACGCTTCTGCAAGCCATTGGATCATGCTTTAATTCGCAGCCTGGCAAAATCTCATGATGTCTTGATCACGGTAGAAGAAGGATCCATTGGGGGGTTTGGGTCTCATGTTGCCCAGTTCATGGCTTTGGATGGGCTTCTAGATGGGAACACAAAGGTGAGAGAGTTTGAATTATGGTTCTCAGAGTTAAATATGTATACCACTACTGTAAATATTATGCATCATACATTATTATTGATTAGTGTATTATACATTGGTTTACTTGATCACGATTACAGTGTCTTATTATGACAAAACTAGCAGTATGGCTAACTTCGTGTGCTAACCATATTCATGTTCAGTGGAGACCGCTGGTTCTTCCTGATAGGTACATTGACCATGGATCGCCAGCTGATCAACTTGCTGAAGCGGGTCTTTCCTCATCTCATATAGCAGCAACAGTGTTCAATATACTCGGACAAACAAGACAAGCTCTGGAGATTATGAGTTAGAAGACAAGGCAATCTGCCAGGTTTCGTTTCCATCCTCGATTAATGTACAAATTCATGGGAAAATCATAACGATAGGGTTAGTTATACCGAGGGGGTCAAGCCAAAAGAATGGGAAATTGATTTTGCTTGGATCTCCAATAGATTATAGAGTTAAAAAAAGAAAATGTAAAAAACTTATGCGTAATCACATACGTTGTCGAGATCACTACCTCTTTGGCTAATCAAATCATCATGTTCCAGTGCCGGTAAGCCACCAGTAAAGAGATGTTTAGAGGGTTTGCTCCAAATCCACTAAAATTGGAGGTGGCAAATCCACTAGTGTACATGTTGAACCAAATGTTCTATGGATTATTTTGATGATGTCTCACTGTCTATATGTTAAATTATTATTGACTAACGTGCTATTTTATTACAGGAAAAATTATATTAGTTGTATGCATACAACTTTAGAGAAATCGCATATTAAGATGGTGAAACACTCCCTTGAAGTTTATAAAGTTATAGGAATGGGTTATTAAGATGTTAAATACTACCTTCGTCTTAAAATAATTGTCGATTTAACAAATTACTAATACAAAGAATCAGGTCATGTACGCATATAATATTTAATTCAATCAGATTTTGAGTGTCTTTGTTTACTTTTAACTTTTTAAAGTCAATTTTATTGAAGTTTGAGTTTGACGACAATTTAAATGAATTTATTTATTTTTACAGAGTTATAAAAGTTGTACTCTAGCAATGAGATTTTATTTTCGAAAATATAATTAAATTATGTTAAATTTTAATTTGATTTAGTCGCATATTGACTCGTCGGTTGGAATGGAGGGAGTATATTGTTAGTTTAGTATTACAACGAGCCTGTTTTATTAAGCTAAAATTTATGACCGATGACTATGACTCAAAACTAATGAACCGATGAACTTGTGCTGTACATTTGATTTAGCTTTTTCGAAGTGCTGATGAAGTGTCTTAAATTAGTGTAAATAAGAGGAATCTTTATAAAGGAATGAAAAGAATTTTATTAAAGAAGAGGGTTTCTGTTTTTTTGAAAAATAGAAATTAGCACAAGGCTTAATACTTACAACTTATGTTTTAAATGTGGTTTAAATGCTTTATACACGACTTATTATCACATAAGTCAAATCAAATATTTAAAAAAATAACTTATGATAAGTCATAAAGTATAAACACATTCCAAAAAGTCAAATCAAACTGACCAAAATAATATGTGTCTTGTTGTGATTGTCTCTTTTTATATTTTCAACATGACCAACTATATAAGCTTTTCACCCTAAAAAGTGTAAATAAAAAACTCAAAAGTTCTTTGGTTATTTCTTATTCTTTCCATCTCAAAATAAATGACTATTCTATTTCGGGTGTCCAAAAATAAATGTTTCCATTTTATTTTTAAAAATACTTTTTAAGGTAATTGTCTATAATACATTTACTAATTGTAAGATGAAAAAAAAAGGAGGGTCGATCTTAATGATTTGACATAAATAGGTCAGTTTGACTTTACTTTTTTATTTTGCAACAGTAATTCTCGAATTGATTTCAGTAAATGTGATTAGTTGAAAATCATTTTGCAAATTTAGAGATGTTTGGCTATCTTAGGCTCAAAATTAATTGTGATAAAAAAATATACAAATTATCCTTATTATATCAATCTCAAGCATAATAAAAACAAATAAATAAGAATACGAGTAATTTTCAAATAACTTCATAACGAAATTCAAGCTTCAATTCTCATTGTGAAATAAATGAATAAACAATACCAACAACAAATATAAAGCAAGAGACCTGAAAAGAGAACTATATATAATTTCTAAAATTATTAAATATCAATAATTTTGAAATTTTACTTGGATAATGATTAGTTATTTGATAAACATGGAGATTATTATTTGAAAAAATAACAAATAAATTTTTTATTTTGCTGCTAGAATCACTTTTGGGGAGAAGAGAAGCTGGGTCATAGATAATCTCTCTCTGAATGCAGTTTTCTGCATTTTGACAGTTTAAACGCAGACTCTACACTTGCTCAACCTTACTGTGAGAACTCCATTCGATACCTAGAAGATTGTTGATGACAAACTATGAGTGCGTATAATGTTTCGCCTCAATTTGAAGTGTGTATCAGGATCTTGAATTAATGCAAGCTCGATCTACTTGGAGATCTACTCAATCTAATCTTTGATTCTTATAAAGCAATTTTTTGGGAGACTTGCATAAAGAAAATGAATACAAAGAACTTAAAAACAAACTAGTTTTACACCCGTGCGTTAAACGCACGAACATATATTTTTTTCAACTAAATAACACTAGCAAAATAAAGAGAAAAATCAAAATAAAAAGAATAAATGGAGGTAAAGTAATTTTGAAAGTAACTAATTAAATAGAAATACAACAATATATCAGTAATATTACAGTTTCTGAAAAAATTTCTTATACACAAAATTTTTTGTTTTATTTCTTGGTTTTCCCTCTTTATCACATATTTTTTAATTAAATTATTTATGAATAGTATAATTTAATTTTCCTTAAATTATATTACATGAATTGAAAAAAAAGAAAAATAATTATAGTGAAATTTATAAAATAATTATAAGACTTGGTTGTCATTGTATAATTTCAGGTAATTACATAAATTGAAAAAAAAGAAAAAATGTTCTATTTTAATTTTCCTCTTTGTTTTTATTATTGTAATACTCTATAACATCTTTATAGAGTATAATTTAATTTTCCTTAGTTTATTCTTTGTATTTTGTTTTTCCTCTTTGTTTCAAAAATTAATGATTAATATTTCGTATATTCGAAATTTACATAATTAATAATTAATATTTCAATTTAAAATTACATAAATTTGAAAAAAAAAGAAAAAAATTAAAAGATATTGTTTTCATTGACAACGGTTCAATTGAAAATATTGTCAAATGAAAAACAATACGGAAGGGAAGGGAAGGAGGCCGGAGAGAGAGAGAGAGAGAGAGAGAGAGAGAGAGAGAGAGAGAGAGAGAGAGAGAGAGTGGCGGACTTTGTCTGCCACTTTTTCCAATGTCACTTTGTCCAACTCATAGGTGTGCAATTTCCTAGGTGCAATTTGAGAGAATTGATTTATTTTATATTTAAAGATTGTGTTATTATACTATATTTATGATTTTGTATTTTCGAGAAAATTTTAAAATGTTTAATTAATTTTAGGCATATTAAGAAGACTTTCTATTTTTGGTATGACAATTTTGGCGGGATATTTCCTTATTTAGACTTATTAGGTTTTATAAATATATAGATATAGATATAGACTTTGAAACTTCATTAATTAATCACTTAAGAAAACATTTTTTTTCATAGCCTAATAATACATGGAGAAGCAAGCATTTAAAACGCTTGAATCCTCCTCAAATAGTATTTAAACTGCAAACATATGAAAGAAAATCTTCATTCATTACATCTGGTTGTAGGTTTTTCATCTAAACTAATACAAATCTATTCATTTATTCATAATTCTAACTAGTAGTTAAGCAGAAAAGTAGTACAGTACACCTGTTGAGTTTATTATGACTCTTTCAATATTCAATCTTCATTCAATATTGTTTTTGCCAATTCTCAGTTATCTGCTATGTTCATTGTTGCAATGGCAATCTAGATAGAAGCAGATCTTGAAACAATACACCATCAAACACATCTTTAAGTAATCCTTGCATTTAAACAAATTCAGCTTTCTAATGAGAATCTAGAAATGCTCCCCCCCGGTCCAGTTCAAACTTCAAAGTAAAACGAGTTTCTGAACTATGTTTGGGAATCCATAGATCCATCGGTGAATCTCTTTAGTCAATTGGTCATGGACATGGGAGTCGAAAATAATCTTCAACCTCCTCCAAATATGTGATTCGCTAATGTATAACAGTTTGGACTTAATCGGCTTTACAACTCAAGTCTGAGGACGACAACTTCAACAAACCCATGAAGGAGTGTTCTTATGCAAACAAACTTGTTATGAAGTTACATCAATATTAACACCAAAAGTAAACAACTAGTTTTGCCAATTGCTTTTTAAATTTTTTAAAAACACTCAATCCCCAAGAAGTTAATCTGCCAAAATAAAAAGTCAAGGAATTAAGTAAACTTTGACTATGAGTTTCAAGATACAAAACTGCACAAGTATCTCCTACTTCAAAACCGAAGGCCGGACTCTTGAAGTTAGTGTTGCTCACTCATCTTCATTTAGAGGATCCTGCAGAATGTGGTAAAGATGTAATGCACGTAATTAAGTAACGCTGGGGCATAAATAATAGAGTAAAAAAAGACATTTGAACATGAAAGCATCAACAAGGAAAAAAACAAAACAAAACAAAACTGTTAACTTACTCTTGCAAGGTGCTTAAAGCCTTCATCAAATTAATGCTTTGGGCACCTTAAAGCTTTTAATCGAGCTAGAGTCATACCTTCCCACCAGTGTCTTAAGAAATAACTTTGCATATATATATATATATATATATATATATATATATATATATATTCTCAAATTAATACAGATCAATAAACAAGAACATGCTTATAGTTATCGAACATACAAAATAAGTGTGAAAGCTAGCTTTTGCATACATATATATATATATATATATATATATATATATATTTTTTTTTTTGAAAGAGGATCTTTATCTTAGGATTGCATTGTTCTGAGAGGCTTTTGAAAGAGAATGAGGGTGTTTGCTAACCAACAAATAGTAAGAAATGTAACTTTGGAGCATCAATCTTGGCCTCTACTAATGTGTCACATTTATATAAGGTCAAGCGCTTTAGTGTCTGACTCGAGAGATGGACCCACTCCAATGCATTGCAGTTTCCCAGATGCAAATCTTCAAGAAGAGGACATTGAGATATAAGGTAATGAAGAGACACGACAGTAACTGTTGAGTCACTCAGGCACAAATATTTTAAAGCTTGAGGGGCAAATATACTAATTGTAAAACAATATGACTCCAAACTAAGTGCTTCAAGACTTGGTGTTTCAGTTATATGTACGATCTGGTTGCGGGTGGTGGTAACATTGAGGTCCACGAGCTTACGGAGGTTACAAACCTGAATATTTTTCAGCCCCAAACAGTCATAGAATGAAAGTTTCTCAATCAAGGGGCAGCTTGATCACGCCAAAAAGGTTTTGGTGACCACGTCGGATCCACGTGTGTTGCTAGCTTCTGGTCAGGACGCCTCGGCTCTCAAAAGGCGTTGTTTGTTGGGACCAAACCGTCGTGTATGGTAACTCCTGTGATGAGACAGCAAAAGACACCGTCAAGGATGTCGGGGGTTTGCCCGACTATCACCCTCCGGTGTGAGAGTAAGTGTATAGATAATGGTTCAATAATATGTGGGCAATGCAGTGTTTAATGCTGGGAATGTTCAACACCATAAATATGAGAGAGAGTTAAGTGTCTATAGCAATAAATGGTTTCTCAGCGTTTTGGTCTCTTTTGAGTAAATGCAGCTTGGTTTTTAATGAAGGAATGTTCTTCCTTTTATAGCCAAGGATGGCGTGCATGGGAGGGTTTTGGTGTGAGTTACCTGGTTTTCAGGGAGCAGGTAGAGGAAAACCCATTCCTCTGTCACCAGGATAGAATGGAAGCTTCCGTCTGGGAATGAGGAGAAGCCATAAATGCTACTGTTGCTTGGTTGTGAAGAAATCTACTTTCTTAGCCGGGAGGCTGTGCCTCTTCCATGGAATGCGCCGACACGCCGCCAACATTAAATGCCCGATGTTGACTTCTTGCCGAGGATAACCCGGACGTCGAGGTTTTAATATGAGTTTGACGAGGATGCTGTGGAGACTGCCGAGGTCGCCGAGGTCATTTGGTGAAGATCTACCGAGGTTAAGCTCGGGCAAGGGCTCTGTTAGCGAGCTTTAGTTGGGACGTCGCCATGAGCCCTTGTCAACGTCCTCGGATGACATTCTCGGCTACCTCGATGACGGGCTACCGTTGGTTGCCGTGTAAGATGGGGCCCACTCGGCCGACGTGAGTGACACGTGGAATAGGATTTTGGGAGGATCCCATCAGTAGCCCCCGAGTCCTCGAGTGTAATGGATTTATCCTGAGGGAGAGGAATCTACTCCACAGTCCGTTTATGCCCGTTTCGAGCTTTTGGTCCACGCCGGATATAATGAGATCGCCGGTCTAACCGCTTGGCCGGGCCGGAAGTTTTTAAACGTTCAATTTGTCGAGGACACGTTCGCCAAGAATGACCTTTCCATGACGTGGGCGAGTACGAGACCGACTAGCATTTAATGCCGCGTCCTTTTCGTCTTTTCAAATTCGCTTTGGCGCCTTTCCACTCGCGCGTGCTCGCCACGGCCTTTGGCTTCCAGAAGAAGCTAAGCCAAGATCCGCGTGTTTTCCCTGGGTCGACCCGAAGATCCGGACTATAAAAGGGGAAAGTTACTGTTCTTTTTTCACTTTTCACAAACCTTTTAAAAACCCTCTTCTTCTCCGGCGATTTCCCAGCGACTTCCGGCGCCCCAACCGTTCTGTAAAAACTCACTGTCGCTTCCTTCCATCACCGCTCTCGTTTGCTTTGTAAGTCTGTTTCCTCCTCTTTCGTGTTTTCGTTTTCGTTTCGCCATATTTTGCGCTGTATTCTCCCAAACCGTGTTTTCAAATTTGCCTCCGTGCTAATTCCGGTTTCCTTTGACTTCTCAAAGGTCTGTTCATCTTCTCTCGTTTACCCGAGCTCTTCATTTAATCCAGTAATTTACTATTCGGCTTCCTCCCTTAACATTTCTAATATGTCGTTTCGGAAGGAGTCGAGTTTGTCTTTAACCCTGTGGAGTCTCCGAGCTCGACCTCTTCGTCGAGCTTGGTTTCGTCGAGCTCTTCTTCTACGAGCTCGACTTCGTCCGGATCTCCTTCCTCGTCCGTCTTTGCTCGTTCTCCTACCGGGGAGAATATATATGTCCAAGATCATGGTAGATGGGTTTCGTACCCCCAGGTGGCAAGGGCATACTTGGTAGGTCGGGCGTTGAGGTAGAAGACTTCGGGTGGTCGCGATGATCTTTACGACATTCCCGACCTCTCGCCGTCTTCTCGCTATGCAAGTGATCCGCCCTGACGAGGTTGTAGACGAGCTCTGGGACCAATACTTCACCGTTGATAAAATAATAGCCCGCATTAAGGCCAGGAGGGAGAGGAGAGACCATGAGGCCGCTGAGGCCGAAAAAGCTCAGGCTCGTCGGTCTCGAGCTCACCAGGCTGCTCGGGTAGAAAGAGCCCGTTCGGTTGTAAGAGATATAAGAGGAAGGCCGCGGGTCCTTCGTCCGCCCGTATTCGGATCTAATGAATCCGCTTCGTGCGATGGCTAGGACCAAGGGAGGAGCATCTACTTCGGTCGTCCTCCTGTTCCCCGCCGCCTCCTCGGGACAAGGAGCCCCCACGAGGGTTGTCAAAGAGTGGAGGAATCAGGCCACTACCACCGATCTGTCGACATGGAGGACTCGTTTTGAATACCTCTCCAATGACTTCCGAGTTACTCTTCCTCGAGCTGAGAGTCCCCTAGTTGATCTCCGATCGAGGAGGGATAAGGTCGGGTTTTATCTCAGCTTCTTTGATGTTGGCCTGCGTCTGCCGCTTGATCCTTTTATATGTCTATTTTTGAAAGACATGTCCGCACATCCTCTGGACCTCTCGCTGAACATGATGAGGATGCTGGCGAGCTTTATAGTTGTGGTCCGTTCTCATGGGTTCGAGCCGACCATGAACCTTCTCCGCCATTACTTTCTGGTGAACAATACCCAAGGTCGGCTCCACTGCAAGACCCAAAACTACGGGGTCAAGCTTTTTACAGATACCCCCAGCAAAGTTAGCGGCTGGGCGGAGAAGGTTGTTTTTGTTGAGAGTAGGCGGGGATGGAGTTTTCCCCCTCCTCGTCAAGCCTTCAAGGTTCCTGATTCTAGCTCGAGTGAGCTTACTGTTTACGAGAAGGAGGTGAAGGCCGCCATCGAGCTGGACCTCGGCTTCGTGGGCAAGACCCCTGCTCGCCTTTATGATCGGGCGTCTATTGTCGGAACGAGGCCCCGCGCACATTGCCGGCCTGTCGGCGGGGTTCCGGGTGAGGGTGATCGCCGTGGTCCTTGTGAAGAGCTTTCGGGCTAGCCTCTTCATAAGGATATGCAGTTCAGCGAGGATTGTGTTTTCTGCCCGAAGCGAACTGAAGCGGGCTGTGACCCCAGTAATATTTTTCCCTTCTACTTTTTGATGATGCCATAGTTCTGTCATTATTTGCTGACTGTTTGTTCTTTTCAACAGCCATGTTCGAGATTGATGATTTCTTGGCCTCCCCGGACGCTCTGGAGAAGGTCGCTGCGGCCCGCGTCGCCGAGCTCCCGGTTACGTTGGCAGATATAGAGGCTGCCGGGGAGAGCACCGTTGTTCCGACGGTGGTTGTGGGGGCTCAACCCGCTACCGAGCGACCCGAAAAGACTCGAGCCGCTAGGCGACTTCTTCCTCCGGAGCCTTCATCCAGTGATCCTCCTCGAAAGAGGAAGAAGGTCTCGATTGACTCGGGTCTTATCGACGAGGACGTCGAGGCCTCCGAGGAAGTTGGGCCTACTTCTACCCCCTCCGAGCTTCCGACTTCTACCCCCTCTGGGCCCCCGACCCGTTCGTCCACCCGGCGATCCCGAGCTGATAAACCCGAGGAGCTTAAAGCTTCTTGGTTGAGGAGTGGTTTCCAGCATCCGGATACCCGTGCTGATGGCCTCAAGCTCGGGCACGAGATCGGCGCTGTCCCTCCCTTGAAGAATATTTCAAACATTGATAAGTCGTCGCCGGGCGTGACTGCTGGCCAGGGGGTTATTCTTCGTTGCGTTGACGACGACCTTTTTGATGAGCTCGGGTCTATGCATCCCGCCGAGGCGCTGGGCCGAGCTGGATTTGCCATGAGCGAGGTAACTCCCTTTTTGGTTCAGTTTTGTTTCTGATATTTGAACTTTTCTAATGGCTGATCCTCCTTTCAGATTGGCACCACGCTCCAACTGTTCGGCAAGGAGCTGAACAGTACTCGCTCCGATCTGAAGACCCTTGAGGTGGAGAGGGAGAAACTGAGTGATGAAAACCTCCGCCTTAAGGGTGAAGTTGAAGCTTTGGCGAGGAAAGCCGATGAGGCCCAGAGCCGGGCTTTGCTGTTGGATAGGGATGTGAAGCAGGCTCGGTGGGATGCCGATCAGGCTCGTGGCTCGCTGTCGAATGGTTGCTGAGAAGGAGACCTTGGTGGCTGAGAAGCTGGTGGAGGAGCAGAAGGCCAAGGCCGCGGAGAGCGAGGTTATCAACCTTAAACTTCGTCTGGCTGGCCTTGAAGGGGAGCTCGCTGCTGCCAAAGCCACGCCCCCAGCTGAACAAGTGATTGAAAATTTTAAGAAGTCCCGGATCGGGCTCTCGCTCCCTATTTTATCCGAGGAAGGAGCATATTTTGCGAGTGGCCGCGGCGGCGGCATCCTCTGGGTAACTTGCTCACTGGAATAAGACCCTCTTTTTGGCGAGGAGGCGAGAGGGCCATGTAATGGTGCCCTTTGAAGAGGATGAGCTTAAAACTCTGCATGAAGGTGATCTAAAGAAGGGCAAGCAGCCATGGAATCCCCCTACACCCTTCGATCATAACCTCCGCAACCTCGTCAAAATTTTGAAGTCTGATCCCAAGGCTTCCTTTGACGGCGACTGAGGCCGCAACTTTGAAGGTGAAAAGACCAATCAAGAAGAGTATGGCCGAGCCGTGCGTCGTGCCGAGGAAGAGTCTTGATTTTTGTTTGTACTGAATTTTTATGATACAAGTTTTGTAATATATTTGTTCGTACTTGGTATTGTCGGCCTTCTCGCGCCGAGTTTGTGTATATGACTTGTATATATTTTCCTTTCTATATTCTGTTTATAAAAAGCTTTCTTTTTATGACTATTTCGTTTGGATTTTTATCCTTGTTTTAGCGAGGACTCGCTTTGGATAAATTGTCCCATTTGTCCTCGATTTACCGAGGATATTTGTAGGTAGAGCTCTAAAATTCCCTTTTAGGGCATATTTTTTAGATAAGGCTCTATTCCTCTATATTTCTTGACCCTATAGGGTTTTTGGTGGCAACAAATAAACATGAAAGAAATATAAAAAGACTTTCATATATACATGTGCTTTTCGTAGCTATTACAAAATATTTCATTGGTAATAACGTCTAAGGTGGTCGGCGTGCCATGGGTTTTTTAGGTCTTTCCCATCTTGGTCAGCTAGCCGATATGTGCCTTCTCGGATCACGCCTGTGATTTTGAAAGGACCTTCCCAGTTTGGGGAGAGCTTATTCTTGCTCGCATTCCTCCCTGTTACTTCTATCTTTCTGAGTACCAAGTCCCCTGTCGAGAATGTCCTCGGCTTGATTCGTTTGTCATGATGGCTTTTGGTGAGCTGCTTGTAATTTATCATTCTCATCCTAGCCTCCAGCCTTCTTTCTTCGAGCAAGTCGAGGTCGATCACCCGGGCTTCTTGGTTTGTTTCTTCGTTGAAGTATGTCACTCTGGGGGTAGGAAGGGCCATCTCCACAGGAGCCATGGCTTCGGAGCCGTATGCTAGGGAGAACGGAGTTTCTCCAGTTGATCCTCTGACCGAGGTTCGAATGCTCCATAGAACGGCGGGGAGCTCGTCGAACCACCTGCCTTTTTTCTCTTCGAGGCTTCTTTTTAAGGCATGGAGAATCTGTTTGTTTTTAGCCTCTGCTTGACCGTTTCCTTGAGGGCGAGCTACCGAGGACATCCAATGCCTGACTTTCATACGTTCGCAGCTCGCGGTAAATTTGGTGGAGAAGCGCGTGGTCCGAAACAATTACCCGAGGTAGCCCGAATCTGCACCAGATGTGGTCGTGGACGAAGCTGATGGCTTTATCCTCGGCAATGCTGGCCAAGGGTTTTGCTTCTATCCATTTGGTGAAGTAATCGATCGCCACGATTACGAACTCGCGCTGCTTTGGCTTTGGGAAGGGACCGATGAGGTCTATTCCCCACATGTCAAATGGCCGGCCGCTACTACTGGTGTTTGAGGGACTGCTGGTAACCGAGGAATGTCTGAAAATCTCTGACATTTGTCACACTTCCTTACATATGCTTCTGCGTCCTTCCTCAAGCTCGGCCAGTAATAACCGTGAAAAAGAATTCGATCAGCTAAAGTCCTCGCACCGGGGTGCCCCCCACAGACACCTTCATGAACCTCGGCAAGTAGATCCTCTCTGTCTCGGCCGCACACATCGGAGGAGTGGTTTTGTGAATGATTTTACGTAGAGTATGTCTCGATCACCGTATATCTTCTTCTTTACGAACGATCTGTGCCATGTTATCATCGTTTGGCAGCTTTCCCTCCTCGATGTATTCCTGAATTTCATCAATCCAGCATTTGGGTGTGGGTACAATGGGCAGAACGGGCTCTCTGTTAATGGAGGGTAGATCTAGGAACTCTGTCTGCACCCCTTCTGGAAGATCTTCCAGCTCGCCAGAAGCTATTCTTAACAGATAGTCGGCCCTTGCGTTTTTTGCTCTTTCGATCTGCACCAGTTCCCAATAGTTGAAATCACCTAACAACCTCTTCGCGAGCTCGCAATATTTCTGTAGCGTGGGATGGCAGACCTCATACTCCCCCAAAATTTGCCTTACAATGAGTTGGGAGTCACTGAAGATGAGCAAGTCTAGGACTCCAATTTCCCGAGCTAGCTCGATGCCGGAGATTAATGCCTCGTATTCTGCCTGGTTGTTGGATGCGGGGAAGTTGAATCGGACTGCTCTGCTAATCTCCTCCCCTTCGGGTGATGTTAATGATATCCCTGCACCATTCCCCCCTTTGCTCGCTGAGCCATCTACGTACATTGTCCAGCAGTTTTTCGGTCTAGCCGAGGAATTAATCATCCTTCTTTCTCCGGTCGAGCTGGAGGGTTTTGTTGACGAGCTCGCCTCTTTTGTCTCAGCCGAGTTTGAGTCATTTTCGATGAATGACGTTTGCGATGAAGTCGGCTAGAATCGAGCTCTTACCGCTTTCTCTGTTCGTAATTAATGTCGTAGCCGATAACTCTACGCCCATTTCATCATCCTTCCAAGAACATCGGGTTTGTGAAGTATCCTCCTCGGCGGTAGGTCGGTGTAGACGATCGAGCATGGGCTTGGAAATAGTATCGAAGTCTCCGAGTTACAACCAAGGCTAAGACCACTTTTTCGACGTTCGGTACCTTGTCTCCACATCGGTTAAGGCGTGGGAGACGTAGTACACCGGTCTTTGAATTTCCTTGTCTTGCCTTAGTAGTACGTATGCTACGCCGAGCTTGAAGCGGCGAGGTATATGTAGAGGACCTCGGAGGGTTTTGGGTGGAGAGCGGCGGCGGGCTTCCGAGGTATTCTTTCGGCTCGGCAATTGCCTGTCGCACTCTTCATTCCACGGTGCTTTCTTTGATCCCTTCGGTGCTTTGAAGAATGGCGCTTCTTCTGCGCTTTGGCGATGAATCGGCTTAAAGCGTGATACGACCATTCGATTCTTTGTATTCCTCGCACCGAGGTTGGAGCTCGCATGTCTACTAAGGCTTTGATTTTCTCCGGGTTGGCCTCGATCCCTCTTTCGTTTACCATGTAGCCCAAGAACTTTCTGCTTTTACTCCAAAAGCACATTTGGCGATTCGGTTTCATTTTATTCTTCCTCGATTCTTGAACGTCTCTTCGAGGTCGGCGACGTGGTTTTCTCCTTTTGTTTTGATGACCATGTCATCGATGTATGCTTCACGTTCGCCGAGCTGGTCGCCAAACACCCCGTTGACCATCCTTTGATAGGTTGCTCCCGCATTTTTCAACCCGAATGGCATCATCACATAACAATATAGCGCTCTGCTGCCGGAATCTTGTCAACTTCGATCGGCTAGCCACATTCGGATTTGATGATACCGGAATATGCATCGATGAAGCTCGGTATTCGGTGACCTGCTATTGCGTCGACGAGTGGTCAATCCTTGGAAGTGGATACCAATCTTTCGGGCGAGGCTTTATTAAGGTCGGTGAAGTCCACGCACATGCGCCATTTTTTGGTCGTTTTCTTGACCATCACCACATTCGCCAACCATGTGGGATACAGGATTTCCATGATTATCCCTGCCAGAAGTAGCTTTTCGACCTCCTCTTTGATTGCGGCTTGCTTCTCGGGGGAGAAGACTCGAGGTCGCTGCTGTATTGGTGTGATGCTCGGGTCCACGCTCAGTCTGTGTACCGCGACCTCTTCTTCTATGCCCTCCATGTCCTCGACCGTCCAAGCAAAGACGTCGGTGTTTGCCCTCAAAAATTCGATGATCTCCTCCCTTTCGGCGAGAGATATTTCTCTTCCTACCTTGATCCTTTGGTCCGAATAGTCAAAATTCACGACTACCTCGTCCAAGTCTTCGTGAGGTAGGATGTCGGGCTCGTCGCGATTGTCCAAGCTTTCCACCACAATCATTTTGTCACGGGGTTGATCTTTCTGCCTTGGAGCGGGTTCAGACAGGTCTTCCTCGGGCGTTTCTGAGCTTCCGTCCCCTTTTGGCGAGCTGGTTTTCCTAGCTCGCTTTAATTGCTATTTTTCGGAATCGGGGTCGGTCTGTCTTGTCGCTCGTTCTGCTCCGTGGTGATCTTCGGGAAGCCTCTTTATTGGTGATGCGGTTCCCTTCCTTCTCATCTTCTCTTCATTCCGCGACCACCGGTATACAAGGGTACTCCGTGGGTCATTTTCATCATTCTGTTCCTCCTCTGGTCGGGAACTTGATTCTCTGATGGGCTGGCGAGGAGATCATGTCGAATTTTATCTGGGCGGGCAACCCGAGTATTGCATTGTATGGGGAGGCGAGGTCTAGCACTTGAAAAGCCACATCCTCGGTTCTACTTTGATCACCATCCCCGAGGGTGACTTGGAGAGTTATGACGCCTTTGACTGAGACCCTGTGTCCCGTGAATCCCTCCAGCGTTACCCGCTTGGACTAAGGTGAGCATCCACGAATCCAAGTGCCTTGAAACAGATCATAAACCATGACGTTCGTCCCGCCCGTATCGATCAACACCCTTCGACAAATCGGCTTCCGATCCGGACGCGAAGAGTCAATGGTTGTTCTTTGGTGTGGGTTCGTTGCCGGCGGGATAGAACGTGATGCCCTCCTCCCTTTTGTGGGGCGGGTGAACACTTTATCCAGGCTGTGGATGGTGTCTTTCAGCTGTGTTATGCTCCTCGCATCTCCCTCGATGGTGTGCACATCGGCCTCATCCTCAGGATTATTGTCCCGAGGAGGATTTGGTGGTTCGCTGTCGAGCTCCACCGAGCTCGAACCTCTTGAGGGAACCTCGATCTATCAGCTTTTGGATTTCCCTTTTTAACTGGAAGCATTCCTCCGTGTCATGACCATTCTCTTTGTGGAATGCACACCTCTTGTTTGGGTTGCGCTGGTAATCCACCTTTGCCAATGGTCGGGGTCGTTCCAATTTGTTTTCCCGGAGAAGCACGTTCATGATGTGCTCTCTTGTCTCACTCAACGGTGTATAATGTTCTTCTGCCATCGGGGCTTTGTTCTTGTCTCTCCTCGGCGTTGCTTTTAACGTCGAGGTGTGAGCCTTCGTCTCAGTAGTCTTGCCAGTCGATGTTGACGTCCCTTTCTTCAAGGCTTTGGCCTCAATGCTACCCTGTCTCTCCGATTTTACGTGCGGCGGATACATGGCTGCACTTGAGGCCGGTGGTTGGATGTTGAATACGTGGGACATCATGCCGGCTGAATTCCCGCGCGAGAGAATGATCATTTTGTCGGGCACGTTCGGAGCTCTCGGCCACGGCTCGGAACCTCTTCAAGTAGGCGACCGGATTCGTCCTCGCCTTGTTTTATTTTGGCGAGGTCGGCGGCTTTTGGTATTTCCCCGCGGCAGAAAATTTGCTCGGGAACGAGGCTTTGAACTCATGCCGGTCAGTATTGAGCTCGGTTCGAGCTCCTCGAACCATTTTAACACCGCGCTCGAAAGTACTCAAGAAGGCCTTGCACCGGAGGTCCGGTTGCTCGAGCAAATCCCCATTTTGGCCTCGAAGCTTGACACATGCTCTTTTGCATTTGTCTTCCCTCATAAGACCCGAGCGGGGAGTTTGAGGCGTGAATCGAGAGGTCTCACGATGCGTTTGCGGAATGGGGCGAACCGATCCCTTGTTACGTTATCGTGCTTTCCGGACTCCGGCGTCCGGTCTTGTTTGGAGCTTCTGAAGCAACTCTACGTCTGACGTCGCGTCCTTGTTTTTGCGAGGTGGTCGGGGAGGAAGGTCGTTTCCTTTCCGTCTTTTGTGGGAGGTGGCATCCGATTGTGCCTCACTTCTCTCTGGTGTGGGCGATCTTGCTCGGTGCGCCGACCTTCCTCGGGATGCTTCGCCTCGCCCCTTTTGTTCCGATTCTCCTAGTGACACCAAAGTGTAGGAGAGTCTATCGTGCACGCCCGTCGTGGGCGAGCTTTTCTATCATCCTTGGTTAGCTGTCTTGGGCGCTAACCTCGACCTCCGGCAGGCCTTTCAATCCGCTCATGGATACTTATTCGGGTTGCACTGGACCCGGTTGTTCGCGGATTGGACCTCGCCTCAGAACCTCTCGCCGATCGGCCAGGGTTTGCATCTTTACGTCGAGTATCCTCTTGATCATTTCGTGGGGGAGCTTCCAGTCTGCGAGCGAGCTCGAACTCTCGTGCCTCCAGCTCTCTTTGCTTTTCTAAGGACGCTTTCTCTTTGCGGATGTGCTCCAACTCGGCTAGATCCCACTCTTTTTGTGTGAGGATCCTTTGCCCGGGCCGAGCTGTAGATTCAGTGTTGGTACGAACAATGGCCCCTGCGGCGGCGTTGCTCGTTTGCGGGCTTTCTCTTTGGCGGCCGCTATTCGTCTTTTTGCCCTTTCCGGCCAGGGCTTTCTTCTGGGTTCCCTGAGTGACTTTCGTCGTCCTCGGTTCCCCCATTATTTTAGCCGGTGTCTCCAACATGGGATTTGGAGTGGTCTCCATTGCTTGCTCGGTGGCCTTCTTCGTGGGAGACTCTGCTCGTTGAGTTATTGAAGCAGCGGCGGGGATAGTTTGTTTAATAGGTACTTGTTTGCTAGTCGCCATCTTGTTCGTCGAGGTTAATAACGAGAATAGTCCCGGCAACGGAACCAAACTGATCACGCCAAAAAGGTTTTGGTGACCACGTCGGATCCACGTGTGTTGCTAGCTTCTGGTCAGGACGCCTCGGCTCTCAAAAGGCGTTGTTTGTTGGGACCAAACCGTCGTGTATGGTAACTCCTGTGATGAGACAGCAAAAGACACCGTCAAGGATGTCGGGGGTTTGCCCGACTATCACCCTCCGGTGTGAGAGTAAGTGTATAGATAATGGTTCAATAATATGTGGGCAATGCAGTGTTTAATGCTGGGAATGTTCAACACCATAAATATGAGAGAGAGTTAAGTGTCTATAGCAATAAATGGTTTCTCAGCGTTTTGGTCTCTTTTGAGTAAATGCAGCTTGGTTTTTAATGAAGGAATGTTCTTCCTTTTATAGCCAAGGATGGCGTGCATGGGAGGGTTTTGGTGTGAGTTACCTGGTTTTCAGGGAGCAGGTAGAGGAAAACCCATTCCTCTGTCAGTCTGCAGGGATAGAATGGAAGCTTCCGTGCGGGAATGAGGAGAAGCCATAAATGCTACTGTTGCTTGGTTGTGAAGAAATCTACTTTCTTAGCCGGGAGGCTGTGCCTCTTCCATGGAATGCGCCGACACGCCGCCAACATTAAATGCCGATGTTGACTTCTTGCCGAGGATAACCTGGACGTCGAGGTTCTAATATGAGTTTGACGAGGATGCCTGTGGAGACCTGCCGAGGTCGCCGAGGTCATTTGGTGAAGATCTACCGAGGTTAAGCTCGGGCAGTGGCTCTGTTAGCGAGCTTTAGTTGGGGACGTCGCCATGAGCCCTTGTCAACGTCCTCGGATGACATTCTCGGCTACCTCGATGACGGGCTACCGTTGGTTGCCGTGTAAGATGGGGCCCACTCGGGCTGACGTGAGTGACACGTGGAATAGGATTTTGGGAGGATCCCATCACAGCTAGAGCATAATTTTTGAAATATCCATTCATCTAAGTAGACCGAATGTAGAAATAGGCTCTTTAGATTGCAGCATTTGATAATCGAACTACTAAGAAATTGATTTTCCAATGTTAAACGAATAACGTTCTCTTTATTATTTGGTAGGAATGTTGTAGAACCCCGTACCCTCAACGATGTTAATTGGTTTGTGGCAAAGATTAATGGAGGCAAACAGTATGATGCAGTCGTCGAGGGCCTAATTTTGAGATCAAGCTGTTTGACACCAATGTTGACAACCATTCCAAGCCATTTGTCTAAAAGAGAAGCCAATTCGCGATCGAAAACAGTTAAATCGAGGAAGAACTTGTTGATGGGTAGATTGTGCTTGCTGTACCTGAGTAAATTGTCATCTACAAACTTGACGAACTTTTCTTTGCCTTGTTTAGAATTTGATTTTCCAGCGGCCAGTTTTCTGCAAATAATATTTTGAGGAAAACCCAGGTCAGGGTAAGATGACCATGCCCTTAACCATTTCTTGGACAAGACACTAGTCTGGGCTGCTTCTTCCATGGAGAGGAAGGAGATTACGTGCTGGATCACTACTTCCGGCAGTCTATCCATGCTTTCTAGTTTCTATAGTTCCTCCCCTCTCTCTCTTCTCTCTTCTCTCTTTATATATATATACACACAGTCGCGGATTCTAAAAAATATTTTAGTGGGGTCACAAAATTTAACTATTACATAAAAAACTTAAAAATCATAATTCATTACTAGTCTCTATCTTGTTGTTGCTTTTATTTGTGACTTAAAAAGGAAAAAAATTTTTTGAGTGAGGTCACTATCCAAAAAATCACAATTTTGTAAGTCAATTTTTTTTTTTGAGTGGGGTCACTTGCCCCCCACCCTTAGCCGTGGATCCGCCTCTCTCCATATGGGAAGTATTTAATGGTTCTTTTTTATTTAACCATCAATGATTACTTTTTATTTAATGGTTACATATATATATATATATATATATATATATATGTTAATGATGGTTCACTCCAACCCACCATCACCCCCACCCTCCCCCAAAATATATATATATATATATATATATATATATATATATATATATATATATATAAAAGAAGGAAAGAAAGACTAGCTAGCTACTTCGAAAGCATGGACTTAGTATGAGATCAACTTCACTTAGTTTCAGTATGACTGTTTTCGTTTCGTTTTTAAGTAATTTATGTTTCAGCTTTAGAATAGTGAAAGGTCAACTTAAACCAATTGCTAGTTAGAAGTACACAAGTTCTTTGCTATATAGATTTTTGTATTGGTATCCAGCTAGAGATAGAGACGTTGGAAAAGGAAAAGTAATGAAGCAAATTTTGAAATAAACAATATCAAAAGTATCTGTAACGAATCATAATGCTCTAAAACTAACTCAAAAATATAATAATAAAACCAATCCAAGCGTCCGGAAAAACTCACCAGTTCAAAGTAAAACGAATGACCGAATTTTCTTTGGGAATCATTGATCCATCTACCAAGCTTTTCCAGTTAAAAGACTGCGGCATTAGCTTTGAATCAACCCTTTCTGAATAATCAACTTCCACGTGGTCCAAATCAACCCTTTCCAAATACTCAACTTCCACGTGGTTTAGGTAATGCCGCCAACACATGAGTACTTGATCGGAACTACAGCAGTTTGGACTTCTCCTGTCAATTAGCTGCTTGCAGAGGAACCTTATAAATTCATAATCATAATCCATCTCGGGGTAAAAATCCACAGCCACTGTCTCAGGATGGCAACGCCACAACAACCCATGAACAAGTGTTGAATAGGTTGATGGTGGGGAGCTTGTACTTATCGTCAATCTACGAATTTTAGGTTGAGAAAGGAGTAGAATCTCTCTTAGATCTTTGATATTTAAGCAAATCTTTTCAGAGGAGACATCCAGCTCAAATTCACAACATTTGAGTTTCGTTAGCAAGTCTTTAATCTTAACAAAGAATGATCGACGTGTCAAGAGCATCTGTGGGTTGGATCTCTATCTTAGAATTGAATTGTTCTGAGAGGCTTTTGAGAGAGAATGAGGGTATTTGCATAGCAGCACATTTCAAGAAAAGTAACTTTGGAGCATCAATCTTGGCCCCTACGAGTGCGGGACATCCATAGATGGTCAAGTGCTTTAGTGTCTGACTCGAAAGATGGACCCACTCCAATGCATTGCAGTTTACCAGAAGCAAATCTTCAAGAAGAGGACATTGAGATATAAGGTTATGAAGAGACACGTCTGTAACGGTCTGGTCACTCAGGTACAAATATTTTAAAGCTTGAGAGGCAAAGATACTAATTGTAAAACAATATGACTCCAAATTAAGTGTTTCAAGACTAGGTGTTTCAGTCATGTGTACGATCTGGTCGCGGGTGGTGGTAACATTGAGTTCCACAAGCTTACGGAGGTTACAAACCTGAATATTTTTCAGCCCCCAACAGTCATAAAGTGAAAGTTTCTCAATCAAGGGGCCGGGCAGCTAGAGCATAATTCTAGAAATTAATATGCATTCTTCTAAGTAGACCGAAACTAGAAATAGGCTCTTTAGATTGCAGCATTTGATAATCGAACTACTAAGAACCGGATTTTCCAAAGTGAAACGAATAAAGTTCTTATTATTATTTGGTAGGAATATTGTAGTACCGTGTACCCTCAACGATGTTAATTGGTTAGTGGCAAAGATTAATGGAGGCAAACTGTATGATGCATGAGGGCTTAATTTTGAGATCAAGGTGTTTGACACCCATGTTGACAACCATTCCAAGCCATTTGTCTAAAAGAGAAGCCAATTTGCGATCGAAGACGGTTAAAACTAGGAAGAATTTGTTGATGGGTAGATTGTGCTTACTGTACCTGAGTAAGTTGTCATCGACAAACTTGACAAACTTTTCTTTGCCTTGTTTTGAATTTGATTTTCCAGCGGCCAGTTTTCGGCAAATAATAATTTGACGAAAAGCCAAGTCAGGGTAAGTAGACCATGCGCGTAACCATGTCCTGGACAAGACGCTAGTTTGGGGTGCTTCTTCCTGGGAGAGGGAGGATAGTATATGCTGGATCACCACTTCCGGCAATCTGTCCATGCTTTCAATAGTCTTTCTCTCTCTCTCTATTATGTATGTGTAAAACCCTACATTTGTCAGCCGCTATGTATTTAAAGATTGGTGTCCTATTGTATTCAAGTAAAGGCCGACTCCGCCTACCTAACATGACCGTCACGGCTGACTGAGCGTTCAAGTCTTGTTAGAAAAGAGGAAAAGAGATCATCTAGAAAAAAAAGAAAGAAATAAAACTCAGAAATAATCTTGGTTTTTTCTTAGAGTTACCTTCAAAAATCCATCCGGGTTAATCATGGCGCCCACCCTTGACGTTTGGCCAAATCACAATAGCTCTTCAAAATGTTTGGATTATATATGGGTAGATAGACCCAAAAAACGATCAAACACCTAACATGTGTATGTTAAATATATACTCCCTCCGTCCCTAAATTATTGCCTTCCTTTCCTTTTTCGTCCGTCCCTAAATAATGGTCTTGTTTGAAACTTTCCTTTTTAGGACATCACTTTTACCATTTTACCCTTACTTTTTCTTCATACTTTAATTATGAGCCATATATACATGGGCATTAAAGGAAACAATACAATATACCAATAATAATAATCAAGTCAATTGTCTTTTCTTAATCCGTGTGGCGGGTCAAACAAGACAATAATTTAGGGACGGAGTGAGTATTAGAAATTAGTATTTTAATAATTTTTGTGCCAAGATTTTTTTTGAATTAATTGCATTTGTGAATTAAAATGGTTTTTGGAAATTAGTATTTTTCATTAAAAAAAAATTTTACATTATTATCAATTATTTTGTTGCATTTGTAATATGCTAAATAATTTTTAATTGTATTTGTAATACGTTAAATAATTTTTAATTATATTTTTAGTACGATAAATAATTTTTAACTGCATTTGTAATTGGGTTGGATTTAGTTTTTAGAAGTGGAATCTCTCGTACATCTTCAGTAGAGTAGATCGTCCAGAACAATGATTTAGTTTCATTAACAAGTCTTTAATCTTGACAAAGAATAACGTGTGAAGATCGTACCTTGTCGAACTTTGCCCATACCCATAAGTCCGCCTAGTTTGCCCACAAATTAATTGACACGGACGTTTGTAATTGGGCAAAAATATCACTAATCCTCATGGGCTTATGTGGCCATGAATGGGCACCTATATAACCTTGGTCATTTACGGACAAATGGAGATGTCAGCTATGTCGAGCTGCACAAAGAAGGCAGCTCGTTTGAGTGACCTGGGCTGGGCATGGGCGAAAACAATTGTTCCTAGAGATACCACAACTCATGCTATTTTGTTTCCTTATAAGCCTGAAAGAGGCTAAACTTTCTTAAGGGAGCTCAAGTTATACCGTTTCCTATTAAGCCTGAAGCTTTGGGTATACCTCTTTATGGGTCTCTGGTCGAGTTCGTTGCCTAGCTAATTATATGAATCCTAGAATTCAATCATCTGGATGAAATTGACTATGTTGTTGGTGGCCTGAACGTTTTCAAAATACAGTTTTTTTGAAACGCCATTTTTTTCGAAACACAACTTTTTATTATTATTTATAAATGCATTTGGTGTAGCGTTTTAAAATGGTTAATTCAAGCTAAACTAGAAGACCTGAGGGGTCATTATCACACATGTGAAACTAAAATTTTATCTTAGCCATAAAAATTTAGCAACTAAGTAAATCTAGGCCACTAGTTATTCCACGTCAATTCAGAGTAGGATTTGAGGTTAGAACTATACAACAACAAAACTAATAAATAAAAATTTAATAAATTTATTTAAATTAAATTAAATAAATTTGCATAATCCTACACATGCCCTTGTAAAAATTATAAAAAGAAGGCCGGTTAAAATAAGAATATAATGACTAAGTGCTAAGATTTGAAGCCATCCTCAGCTACGCACCATCTTAGAGAAAATCGAATTTTTGTGCCGCGTTCAAGATTTGTTAAAGAAGCTAGAAATCTTTTCCAGTCAAGATGTATCCACTCGACTCGAGTCACACTGAATCTCTCAAGTTTTGCATCTTCTAAGTAATTCCTCCAGTAATTGACCGGATCCTGAAACCACCAGTTCAGATTTCTCTTACGGAGCAACTCCTTGCAGAGGCACTCCATCAGCTTTGCTTGTGAGGTATCCCAATATACAAGTACAGTCTTAGGATGGCAAATAGAAAACAAGCCACTACTAGCAACTGGATAAGGTAACGATGCTGAAAGGTAAACTTGTAGCTTCAGTTCCTGTAAGTCATGATCAGGTGGGGGTGGAACTGCTATGAAGTCTTTCCATTTCAATGTATTCTTATATCCCGATAGTGCACTTAGCGAAAGATCAAATTCCTTAAATTTTGTTACCAAAGACCCCAACTTAAGGAACCAAGTCATGAGATCAATATTCGGCAAACATCTTGTAATAATAGTAGCCTTTGAGTTCGCTAACTTTGCAGGAGGAGTTACAAAAGACAGGTTTGGTATTTCCGACATATGAGATTTTAGTGATAGTGAACACAAATTTGGAGCATCAATTTTAACCTCAACTAGCCGATTACACTCTTGTAAGCTAAAGTACTTAAGTGAACGACTTGAAATGTTAATAATTTGCAACTTAGAGCAATATTCAAGACTCAAATCTTCAAGCATGAGACACTGAGATAAAAGGGTATCTAGTTTTGTGTCCGTTATGGCTGTGGAGTTGAACTTTAAGCATCTTAGGGTATGAGATGGCTCAATGCTTAAGTTGAACCTTTTACCACATCCCCATACGTTGTCCCAAGAAAAGTATTGAAGCTTTGGTGCTTCAATACAAACTTCCTTCACCTCGTCAGCAAGATGACACCTAAATATCTTGAGGCAAAAAAGGTTAGCATGCACTCGGACTTCTTCGAATCCCGTACAGCTGATAAGGTGAAGTACTTCAAGCAAAGGAAAACTAGAGGCCAAATACTGAAAAGTTTGATCACCTAGAGACACATATTTGAGAATCAGTGTGGTTAAATTAGGACAACATAAAGATACCGTATCCGTAAGAACTAACCGAAGCCCATGAAGTTTCAAAGCTGTTAATGACATGGCAGTGAAGACCGGTGGAATGTACTGAGTACGTACAGAAGCTGTCCCCAGATCGAGCTCTCGAACGTTGTTTGTCAATGCATACCCAACCATTCATCGACAAGAGATGTTGTCTTGCAACATTTGAGGTCTATATGAAGCCTCAATTTCTCTATGGATAAACCCAGCTGCTGATATCTTGTTAAAGTCTCGTTCACAACCTGGTGGAAACGCTTTGACTTGAAGCGTTTAATCTCGTTGCTTTGATCAAAAATAAGTATAGAACGGGTTGACCAAGCATGAAGCCATGTCTTTGACAGAAGGCTAGTTCGAGCTGCATCTCTCTTTGGGAGGATAGATTGTATGCGTTGGAGAAGGACTTCTGGTAATTCTGAGATCATATCAACGTTGTTGCCGCCACAACTTGTCTCTCTTCCTTTCATACTGTAAAACCCTACGGATTCACCAAGCGTTCGTTAAATTTATAAGAGACATCCGTACGTACACATTTTTTTTTAAGAAACTCCACCATTGGTCCCTGTACTTTTAGCCACTTTTGGGATTGGTCCCTGTTTGAAAATTCGAAAAAATTATGTCCTTGTACTCATCAAATTAAACGTAATTGGTCCTTCCATTCACTTTCGTCAATTTTCAACCGTTAAAGTCTCCACACGTGCCTCTTACATGAATTTTTGATAGGGGTGAAATTATCACTTCACTTTAATAAGTACATGGACCATTTGTGAAGGTGGCAAAAATGGGGGCCAATTATCGGCAAAAAAAGCTTTCTTATGATCTCTCGACACATTTAAAGAGACCAAACTGGGTATTAATATCTGATTAGTTTGTTTGGTGAGCATTTTTTTGATTTGCGTGTGTATATATATACGCCCAAAAACTCTGCAGCCTGTTGTACCTTTTCCTCGAGTGGTTGTCCCGCACGTGTATGAACAACTTCCAGTTGTTCCTTCCAAAAAATTGACTAATGAAGAAACTGCAACCCAATTAGGGAAATTCTAAATTAAGACACCTCCTATTCAGTGCTTTCATTTTTTTATTATTATTTTTTTGGTAGAAAGGAAATACAAAATAAATTAAATCCTAATAAAGCTAACCCCAGCTTCATCCACCTTAAGGAAGGGGATGAGGTTAGGTATGAGTTCAACAAGGTAGACAAAAGGGAGATCTTGGGTTGCTCCCAGTTTCGCGAGAAGGTCTGCACATTGATTTCCTTCTCTAAGAGAATGTTGAGTCGTCACGTTGAGCTTGTTGACGAGGCACTTCACGTGTTCAATTAAGGAAGCCATTGCAGGTCGGCCCTGGGGCTAGGCCACATAGGACCCCAAATTTTCCAATATAAAAAAGGCCCCCCAAGTCATCTCATTAAAGCACATATATACAAAGGGGGGAAATTGCATAACTAGCACATTACTCTTCTCAATTCACTCTTGTATGCGTACGGCTCCAAAAATGAAGAATTGATGATGACCATGATCTATTGACCTTCACCTTCCAAATAAGTAATCTAATGTAGTAATCTTCCTTCTAGGCTTCCAGCTTCTTGATTTAAATGCTCCACTTTATCAACCACACAAAGAATCTAAGTAATTTCGTAATTACTATTTAGTATTTACTAAATAGTTTTTTTTTCTTTCTATTTTTTATTTTATTTTTATATGTATATGATTGAGGCCTATTTTTTAAGTTTGCCTATGACCCCCAAAATTTCAGGGCCGGCACTGAGCCATTGGATGACTATTTTCTCTTCGGTTTTTTATGACACTGTAGGCTTCGTTTCAATAATGGCTCCTTTTATTTCCTTTGACTTTAGCACTTCGAGACCCCTAAACATTGTTTAAATTTCAGCCTCAAGGCTTCCACACAAGCAAAGACTTCTGTAAAACCCACCCAGCCATTTTCCTTCTGAATCACAAATAATTCCTCTGAGTCCACATCTGCATGATATGTTTAGCACTCCCACCCGTGTTCATTTTGGTGTGATCTGCAGGAGGATGAGACCAAGCAATAAATTTTGGAGGTTTTTGAATACAGGAACTAACAATATTATAAAAAAAAATGAACAACTTCCCTTGTCGAGTTGGTAATTTGAGCGTACGTTCTAGCATCATCGCTAGAAATCGAGTGTGACACTTTTGCGTTTGTCTTTCCATATGTGAAAAGCCATCGAATAGAACCAAAAGGCCCACAGAATGCCTTGAAGGTTAATCCCATTTTTGGGACTTAAATTTCCTTTCAGCCATTCAAAAGTAGGGATGTGCATATCCCAATTGTTAGTATCCACGAAAAAATTCCAAATTCTACGAGCTTTGAAACAGTGACGAATAATATGAATTGAAGTCTCCTCCTCGGTATTGCATCTGACACATGGAAGAATCACACATATGCCGTTTAGCTGTAAGGCTATTTGACATAAGTCAATCATTTATCAGAGGCCAAAAGAAGGTAATTATTTTAGCGGGAACTTTCAGACTCCATAACCAAATCCAAGCAAGATTATTGCTAGGGGTGTTAACAAACTGAAGAAAATAAGCACTTTTGATGTTAAAAATTCCTTTCGGATCAGGTCCCCATGAAGGGGAGTCCTCACGGCTGTTGTGGATGGGAAGATGCACGGCTCTAATAGCTTTTCTCACATCTTCCGTTAGACTACTATTGCCAGGATCATCAGCAGACCAGAATTGGTTCGTTAGACTATTTGCTAGGATCATCAACAGCCCAGGATTGGTTCCTGAAAATACTATTGCTTTCATGTTTCTGACGCCTTCATTACCCTTTGAAAAGATGTGGGATCATCTATGTGACTTTGCTTTTCGAGGCCTTGTTTTTCATGGTTCATGGTTTTGTATATGTAGTAACTGAGTGTTCTTGCTTCGCTGTCCAAGTCTTGGATGTTAGCTTATTGGTTTGTTCTTGTCTACTCCTGTTTTGTTGAGTTACAGAAATATTTGGGATGTTTAGTAGAAATGTAGTCCAAACCACCTTCTTCTTCTGCTTCTGCTTCTGCTTCTTCTTTTGAATGTAGTTTTAGTTACTGTGGAAATTTTTTCTGAAGCTTCAAGTTGAGAAATATGCACCCACCCTGCTTTCCCTGCTTTGTCTATATACGCTTCATGAGAAAACTCTATGGTGACATTTGAACAAATTCCATAGTAAATTCTTAGTACTACGGTGAGAGCCACCAATTAGTGTCTTTCCTGGAGATTTATTTTCACTATAAATAACCTCGTTTTCCTTCTTTATTCTTTTAAGTTCCACGATACTCGTGTGAATTTTGCTCACCCTGATATACAAAGTCAGTATCAGGACCAGTAGGCATAGGCCAAAAGAGTGTTGAGTAACAGCTGTTACGTGCCTAAGTTAAAACCATGAATTCAAATCTCCAATATCTGCTTCCAATATTTATAATTCTTAGAAAAATCTACTAATAAAAAATAAAAACCTAAAAAACTAGTATATCAACACAACCAAAGCCAACATAAGGTAGTTTAGAAATCTCAAACAAAACAAGCAACAAAATGTTGTAGGTTTCTCAAAAACTTAAAGTTTAAGATTAACTCTTCCCTTTTAATCTTTGTGAGCATAGCAATTACTTGGTTAAAATAACTCTGGTGGTGCAGGAGGGACATCAAGGGTCGTTCCAGCTTTAATCACACCATAACCAATAAGCCGCCAATGCCCTTGAATACGACGGCTGATTGCTACCTTCTCCCCAACACTCGTGCAAACTGGCTTTGTGAGTTGCATCCTTGCATGACCATTTTTCACAGAAAGGACTTGAGCTCCACTCGCCATTGACAATATGTTTACCTGTAGGATCTCTCCCTTGACAAGTTTTGATACCCTTTCATTTACTGAATCCACCATCTTGATGCCCAAAAGCTGTCGAAGCAGATTGGTGCTAACCTGAAAACGAGAAATATCCACAAACTGAGAAGTCAAATACCATGTGAAAACAATTGTGGGATTGTTAAGACATATAGCTTGTCCACGAAATTCTTTCAAATGGAACTCAGGGATAAAGTAAAAATTCTCTTTCATAGAAACTATTAGATGAGTTCTACCCATGATTGCAACATGAAATTCAAAGAATAACAGAACATGTGTGCTAACATATCATCAAGCTTAACAATAAATACAATGAAGCTGGTAAAACAAATTTCTAAAGTTCAGGTACTTGCCTCAATTTCAGTGAAGACTTCAGGGAGTGTCCCTACCTCCCCAAGAATCTGACCAACCAGCCTATCACCACGAGACAGAGTAGGGTCCATCGTTGTGCCAATACCAATGAGACCTCCTGGCACAGCAAATTGCAGCTCATTTTGCTCAGCAAACAGAGAAACAACTCTGGTATATATTGGTCTGCATACATAGTTGCCCTTTTCATCTTTCCCGAGCATCCCTGGGCGAAGTTCAATCAATTGGTTGACCTTTAAAACACCCTACACAAGAAAATCAAGTAATATTCAGGTTTGACGGACAACTAAGATTTGAAGTCCCTTTTAACATGTGCAATATTTGGTATTTTCTGTGGGATATTAGGACTTAAAAACATCATAAGATTTTCAAAAATTGCAGACTTTCCTTTCACATCTTTGAGGAGACTTCAATTTTTGGTCCTTTTCTGGACATTGCTAGGGGTATGAGAGCTGTGCTGCACTGGGTTTTTCCCCATACCTTTTCCTTAGATGGGATCCTTGGCCTCCTACCACTTTTTTGAATAAAGTTCTATGTAATCATCTTACCTTTGGAAAGAGAAAAATATCTTCTATTTTAACTTCTGCAGGGTATGTCAAGTGTATAAAAACCTTTTCAAGCCTAACTTACATTTTCTTAAAAACAACTTTTATAGTCTCCCTGGTTTCACTGCAAAACTGAAACTTAACTTTCAGGAAAGTTATGCACAGTATAACCCATCGTAAAAGCATTCAAACATTTCTCTGCTAACAAGGATATCTTTTGATATTGTACAAGTCTTCAAATGTTTCTCACATTAAGAATAATATATATGAAACATACCCAAGTGATACTTCCACCAACAACTCCTCCTTTCATTTCATCAACCCGGATCCAGGTTTATTAACATCAAATGATCGTATGACAATCATACGCGGTGGTGATACAAAATCTCTTTTGGAACAGGAATCTTTTTAACAAGATACTCGCACACAACGTCAATGTTATACTTCAATTGAGCAGCTATAGGTATGACAGGTGCATCTTCAGCAGCAGTTCCCTGTTGATAACAAAAGTTAGGCTGACATGGCAAAGACATGTATTTGCATGTATATTATCACAAAACTAACCTTCATTAATCCCTTAATTGCTTCATGTTGCTTCTTGGCTTCATGCTCTGAAACAAGATCTACTTTATTTTGCAAAATGATAATATTTTCGAGCTTCAAGATATCAACAGCAGACAAATGCTCAAGAGTTTGAGGTTGGGGGCAGCTCTCATTGGCAGCTATAAGGAGGAATGCTCCATCCATTATTGTTGCACCATTAAGCATTGTAGCCATAAGGATCTCATGACCCTGTTGGAGTCGGTGTACAGCACAGAACTTATCAAATACATTATACGAGTAAAATAATTTGGCAATATTCATGCATCCATGGCAAAAATAAATAAAGCTAAATAGTGAATACTGATCAATATATTCTGACAAACATAGATAGTATTTCCACTACACTAGCTATAGTTTACCATATATTTCTAAAATGACACCGTACCGGGCAATCAACAAAAGAGACATGTCTCATCAGCTTCATCCTGCAATTCTCGAACCCTGGCACATTACACATAGGACTATCCTCCTCACCACTTCCATATGACCTGGAAATTTGATTTTGGAACACATTGAATAGAATGGCGTTAAAATAAATAATAAAAAAGTAGAAAAAAGGCATTCCTCTTTTAAATATACCTGTAGCAGAAAGGTCGGGGCAATTTTCATCTTCGCATTTGTATATCTTTGCATTTGCGTACCCAAGTTTCATTGTGATGTTGCGTTCCAGTTCACATTTAAAGCGATTTGTCTGAAATCAAATGAGAAAAAATGGGTAGATTGTTATATATATGAAGTTGATTCATTCATGCTCATGAAATAAAGGTTTGGCAGAAAATCAAGAAGAGGTTACAATAAGAAATCATCATCCAGACTCGTTTATATTTCATGTAATGATTGATGCAAGTAGCAAACCTTCTGAAACTGAAAGTAAAAGTAACTGAAATACTAGCAAAAGACTTGTTGATGCAATTCAAACCAGGGGATTGGTAGAAACCCATACTTGGATAACTCAATATTATGATGAAATGATTGATCATGTTGGTTCATTCTACAACTTTATGAGGGAAGACCAATCAAAGTTCACCCACATTATGACGTATGCCAAATTGGTGATAGCTAGCATTAGTCACACGTCTACTCATGTGAGAGCAGATAAGTAATATCATTGAGCTCATGATCCCTGGAAGAGCTAATAGGCGCTAATAGGCTTCTAATGAATAATATTGCTTTCCAAGATAACCGTCAACACAAATACACAGTAAGATTGAAAATATTCACAAAATCCTAAAGTAGAAAAGCTATTGCAAACCCGCGATGGGTAAATGCCTGAAATTTGATGACTCAAGCGGTTATTAGCACCTCGATGTCAGGATTTACTAACTATGCTAGCCTCAACCAAATTTATTAGCTCACAAGCTTATAAATTTCATTCGTTTCACAAACTTCTCAAAACTTATTCCTCCCTCCATTTCGATCAAAGAGTCGAAGAGTCTAATAATTAAGCGTTATATGAGTACCCTTGAGTCGATTGTAATTACAAAAATGATTTGAGTGTGCCTAAGATGCTTGTGGCACATTTAGAGGGTAAAGTTGAAAGGTTATAAGGATGGTAGGCATAATTTTCGACTCTTTAAGTGGAACATCCCAAAATGGAATAGTGGACTCTTTAATCGGAATGGAGGAAGTAATTAGTAGCATGTACAAGAATGCTAAGGATGCTTCTAATAATCATGGGGAATATCATTAATCTTGCATGCTCGGTGATACGTAAATAAGCACTATTGAATCAGAAGGTATAGGTAATCACCTGAACACCAGAGATCGCTCTTACAACTGTAGTTTTTCCATGTGCTACATGACCAATTGTGCCTGTAAATATTAAAACAATTCCAAGTTCAATGAATTCAAAAACAGGATATGCAAATAAATACAACCCAAAATGTTTAAAAGTACCTATATTGATTGTTGGTTGCCGGGAAATAACTTCAGGTGAGAGTGGATGTAATTTGGTTACATCCAGCTCCCCCAGATCTTGCTCCATCAATCCTTTCTGAGACATTTCGCCCATTCGTGATATCTTCAGCCCACCCAGCTTCTCCAAATCTTGCTCCGTCAATCCTTTCTGAGACATTTTGCCCATTCTTGATACTTTTTGCATTCCTATAGCATATTAACATTAGCATTTGTCAAGTTCACCCACATAAGATATAAACTTGGCAAGCAAAAAGACATTTAAAAACTTCTCAAGAAGATGCTTATCTCACAGTTACAGTGGTACAACCTGAGTGGTTTGTGTTTAGTAATCAACTAAGAGCTAAAACAGCTCTTATCAATATCAAAGTGTTTTTAATATGCAGGAAAAAGAGAGGCTGGGCCTAAATATTAATAGTATCTATACAAATACACACAAGTACACAAAATAAGAAACCAACTTGCTATGCCAGATCAGAATCAAAAGAAAGCAAGCTTGTGAGGCACTATATAAATGCAGATACTATTAAATTTCGGAAAAACTGATGCATGCTCCTGACATACAACAAATGGATTACAAAGACGTTTATATAAACTACAAATTTATCATATTGTATTAGTTTATTAACATTTAATGCTTGGGGTGGGAAATTCTAGACAAGTCAAACAATCAGCTTTCTAGGAATCAAAAGCTACGTGGCAAACAAATAAACGTCCATTAACAAAACTCCCATGGACCTCTCTGATAAATTCTCAAATTTACAACAAATGCAGTCTGAGCTTCCTCAACAATTCCCTAAAAACTCTTGATTCTTTTTTTTTTTTTTTGATAGCCAAGGCTGCTGGACCCACCTATGAGGATAAAACCCCTTAAAGCTGGGAGAACACAGCTTGTGTGAATCGGACTCATGACCAGTGGGAATTTAATCACATGTGTAAGCTCGACCACTAGGCTACGGCCATGTAACCAAGTAAAACATCTTTGGCCCAAGTATGTAACAAATTCATCCTAATAATGTAACCATGCCGCAATTTCCCAGAAACTTCATGCCAACTCACTGATCAAGGCATAGTCACAACTATGAAGTTCTTTTTACATCAACTTTTCACAAAGCAAGTATCTGTGATTATGATTGAAATTTGAAGGCCTAAATAGGTTTGGCGTAACTTCAATTAGAAACTTATGCAAATTAAGACAAATAGTATAGATCAAAATTTTCATATCATAATACAACTAACAGAAATCCAAAAAAAATTCGAAAATCCATACCAAAAAAACGAACAAGCCAAAAAAACAAAGGAATCAAATTGTAACATATTCAACAAGATTAACTCTGTAATTTTAAATAAAATAAACACTATAAACAATTCAATAGAATTATATAAATCAGAACATAATTCATGAGTCCTAAAGAGTAATATAGAAAAAGATAAAAAAAAAATGTCACTGACCTATGAATAAAATCAAAATAAACTGACGATGATGCTGTTGAGATCGTTGACTTAGCTAGGGTTTGGAATTGAGCAGGTAAAGCGAAGAAGGTAGCCATGGTTTCCAATCAGGAGAAGGGAGAGAGAGTGAGAAAGCTTTATCTTACGCCTTCATTGTGTTGTATTGGGTCTAGAAAACGAGATGGAGGAGCAGTTCGCGCCAATGCTCTATATATATACTGAGAATAGAACATACCTAGGTTTACGTGGTTAGGGCGTATGTTTCACAAGCCCATTAGATTTCAATCGTAGTTGGACGCCCAAATAAAACGTTTAGTTTCGCTAATGCGTGAAAAATTTTATGGGGGTAAATTCGGGCCGGTCCCTTTTAGATAATTTTTATTTGATAAAGTGTACAATAATTATTTTTAACCGAAAAAATAATATTTTTTTTGTAAAATGTCATATATGCCCTTTTAAAACACGAAATAGTGCACGCTATGCATCGTAAAAATAAAAAATGATGCATCGCAATACAACACGATGCACATAATACACGGATGACAAATTGTACATCACAAACAAAAAACGATGCATTGCAATACAAGACGATGCACAAATTACCATTTTTCGCTTGCGATGCACAACTTTCTAACAAGTACGATGTGATATACGTACGCATTATATTGACTGTCAGACCACAAAAACAAACTAACTCTCTTCACTTTAAAAACATAACAATATTCACTTCAAACGGAGCAAAAAATATTAAAACCCTTCGTAAATTTTGCATAAACTTTTGAAAACATTATGATGTTCTATTGGTTATATTCCAAATGATTAATGCATCGTCATTCAGAGACGTCCTCAACCTCCAACAAGTTTGTAAGATGTTTTACGATGCCTGAATATCAAGTTAGTATTGCTGAATACATTTTAGTGTTTCAAAAATAGAGCAAAAATGTCCTTAATAGCTTTAGTACCAACAGCATACATCCATTGCACAAATATTTTTTCAACAAATCAATAGGTTGTGTAAGGGCCTGTTTGTTAAAACTGAAAATTAAGCTCTGAAAACTGATGTCTGAAAAAGTAGAGCTTAAAATATTAAGACATCATCTTTTGACTTAAAATTTTGGCTATTTTTAAGAGATACTTAATTTATTAAGTGATATAATATTACATTATCAAACAATCTTATTTTTAATATCACTTAAAACTTTCCTAATTAAACTCTTAATTGGGTTACCAAACATGACCTAACACCTACTGCTACTTACGGTTGGTACATAGAGTCAGATCTGAGTTCCAAGAAGCACTCATATATACTCCCTCCGTCCCGGATAAATGTTCCTAGTGGATAAAACACAGGAATTAAGAAACATAATTAATGATGTGCTGTAAAATGTGTTCTGACCATAATACTCATGAACATTAATTGAGTTCAATTACTTTAAAGAATTGAGTTTGTTTGGAATGTGTTATATTAAATGAAGTTTTAAGGGTATATTAGGAAGAATTGTAGAGAATAGGTAGATCAAAAGTCTTTAGGAATATTAGTTGGGACATCCCAAAATAAAAAGTAGGAACATTTATCCGGGACGGAGGGAGTATCTTTTAGCAAAATCTTCACGAAAAAGTTTGGATCCAGGATTTTATATGATCTCAGGTACGTAATACATTTTATAAATGTATTTTTTTTATTTAGCACTTCTTGAATAGAGTGAAATATGTATACAAATATTACATTTGTTATGTTATTCCTCTCTTTTATGAATCTGTGCTGATAAACATTTGAAATTACGTTTGTGATACAAACGTTTTGTGCTTCATGATGCACAAAGTTGTACAATAAAAGTACTATTTTTGTACATCACGATGCACAACCTCTGTATAATATGTTCATCGTGAAGTCAAATCCTCCGTTATAATCTCAATAATGTTGCGATGCAAATGTTTTGTGCATCACGATGCACAAAGTTGTATAATAAAAGTATTGTTTTTGTGCATCATGATGCACAACCCCTATATAATATGTGTATCGTGAAGTCAAATCCTCTATTATAATCTCAATAATGTTTTTTCAACTACGCAAGTGCACTCGATCTGTTACAATAGGTTTGTAAACTACTTTCTATTCTGCTTGTTTTGTGAACCTTGTTTACGCCAACTTTAATTTCACATTTATGTTGATGTCTTTTGCAGTTTCGCTTGCTTACTACGCGCATTTGGCTTCATTTAAGTATCAGGGATAATGTGAAGAATATCATGTTCTATTGCTAAGTAGAAAGCTTGACCCGACTTTGGTGTTGGCTATATTGAGATAGTTTTGCAAAACTAATCGTTAGCTCTGTGGCCGGTGGAAGTAGTGTTAAGTCTTTTTTCATGACTCATATTAAGGGAATGCACTCCTTTGATTAGTATTAAAGATGGATTGTATTGTTGATAACTTTTGTAATAACAATAGGAATTAATAAAAATTAAAAATATTATAGTTGACGATGCATAAAACAACACTTCATGATGCATATATTATACTGAAAATAATACTGTTATAATTGACGATGCACAAAATTATACTTGACGATGCACATTTCTTAACACAAAATATACAGAAAAAGGTACTGTTATAATTGACGATACACAATTTATACTTAAAAAAACACTTCACGATACACATTATACTGAAATAAATACTGTTATAATTGACGAGGCACTACTTATACTTGACGATGCACATCTCTTAACACAAAATTATACTGAAATCGTATTGTTATAATTGACGATGCACAAAATTATATTGACGATGCAGATTTCTTAACACAAAATTATATTGAAAATAATACTGTTATAATTGACGATGCACAAAATTATACATGACAATGCAAATTTCTTAACACAAATTTACAAAATTACATTGACGATGCACATTTCATACTGACGATGCACATTTCTTAAAACAAAAATCACAAAAATATATTGACGATGCACAATTTACACTTAAAAAATATCATTTGTTGTTACGGGAGCAGTTTTGGAACAAATAGTCAAATTACCGCTTATAATGGATTTAAGCGGTTGAAAATAATTATAGTGGATTTAAGCGGATGTAAATTGTCTAAAGGGGACCGACTCGTAATTTTTCTATTTTTTTTTCGAGAAAACAATAAATCAACAAAATACATTTACAGAGCAATATTGTTATAAAAGTAATACTATATATACAAAATCCATACATTCACAAATTTCATTTATACTCTGCTTTAAGTGTTGTATATTTCGATCTGTGTAGAATACTTTAAAGGACAAACTACCCAAATGGTCTCTCCAGAAGTTTACTTTTTTGGGATTGGTCCTTTTGCAAAAAATTTGATGCCAGTCGTCCTTGTACTTATACCCTTGACGCAAGTGCATCGTATGTAAGGGTAGAAATGCCATTTTACAGCAGAAAGTACAAGGATCAATTGTGTAATTTGTATAATTTTAAAACCCAAATCTGGATTTCAATTTCTTCTCCTTTGGCAAAATAACAGATGGTTCGATGAAGCTCTCTATGAAGACAAATTTGAAGAATTGAAGAAGCAAATCCATGGTTCTGAATGTAGAATAGAGGAGAGAGAAACCCCATTTCAAATTTCTTCTCCTTCGTCTATTTATTCTCTTCAAATTTCCTCACATTTTTTTTTCAATTTTGATTCATTCTCTCTCTCTCTCTCTCTCTCACACACACACACACACACACACACACACACACAAACTGATTCTCCCCCTTATAAGTTTCGAAATCCCATGCCTTAACCCCCTTAAGTCTAATCAATCCACCCACAAACTGATTTATCCAATCACATTTTTTTAGCTTAATCAGTAAATTTTTTAAGGTTCATTTGTTGGGTTTCTGAATCTACGTTTGGAAATCGAAGAAGAAGAAGAAGAAGTCCTAGGAATCTGAATTGGTTAGATGACTTGATGTCACCGTTGGACCACAATCCCCTCACCGGAATCGCTTCGTCATCGCCGTCTCCTTTGCCATTGCTGTCATCCGCAAACACCGAGATAGATGGAATAAGGCGCTGACCCAGCACCAAGTGAAAGTCAAAACCCCTGTTCTCCAATTAGTGCTAGATCTCTGCACTGGCGATGATGAGAATGACTGATTTCTACCCTAGGTTGTGAACTGAGACTTGAGAAAGCTAGCCAAATTGATGGATGAGGTGAGAGTGAATGGCAAACTTCGTGGTGGTGTCTGGATTTATGATGATAATCATGGAGGGTGTTTGACCTAAAACAAAATTCATTTGAGGTTCAATTTGCAACTCCAATTTAGGGCTTTTTTGGAATCAAATATTTCTCGTTGATTCCTCTGTTCTTTCAATAAAGATTGAAACAAGTCCTCTGTTCTTTGAAGTAATGGATAGTGAGAAAGATAGAGAGAGAGAGAAAAAAAAAATCATCTTTCAGCACTAAGGCATGACACCAAAATGATCCACCTTCCACCAATGTGGTCTGCCATGAGATCAGAGTTAACATTGAGCGGTGGTGGTGATTTGGTTGTAAATGATGTGCAGAGGGAGGAAGAAGATGATGTTGGGTTGGAGTTTTTGATGAATGACATTTTTGCCCTTGCCCAATTGCATGTGCAACGCACATGGTTCGATTTAACAGAAAAATAATTGACGGCACTTGACAGGAGGACCAAGTTTGTTTAATGTTTTAGTTCAGGGACTATTTGCAGCATAAAAGGACCAATCCCGAAAAAGTGAACTTCTAGGGGGACCATTTGGATAGTTTGTCCTACTTTAAAATATGTTGTAAATGCATTTAGTGTATAAATTCTGTAAACATACCATTTTTCTTATTATAAACTAATTCTATGGATGGATTCAGTTAGTAAAACTTATTAAGGGGCCAACAAATTAATTGAGAGTGAATGGGAGCTCATAAATATAAATCAAGAACATTACCTAATAAAAGGGTAAGATCAGGGCGGCCCAAGGGGTGGGCAGGCTGGGCACCCGTCAAGGGTCCAAATTAATAAGGGACCCAAAATTTTTTTTTACTGTTGTAATATTAGCATACATATAAACAAAAAATATATAGTATCCAAATTTCTTGAACTGAGACCTAAACTCAAAATTTTTGTTATTATTTTGAATTATATTTGTTCAATTGTTTGTTGAGACTTTGTTTATTTGTTAAATTTTGTTACATTGTTAATTATTATTTTTCTTTTTACAATATTTTTGTGTGTTTAAAAATTGAAAGTGACATTGACTTTGTTTGTTTGTTAAATTTTGAATTATGTTTGTTCAATTGTTTGTTGGGACTTTTGAGTTTGATAGTTTATTCACATCTTACATAGTTACATTGAATTTTCAATTTAGTTAATTACTAATTTGAGGTCATAGCTTTGAATGATTGATAAGAGAACCATGAAATAGAAGTGCGAAGCACCAAGAATCGTAAATTATTCTTACGATGATTGTTGATTTGAGTAATTGAGTTTTTTTTTACTTTACGAGACTGAAATTCCGTAAGAATTTGTTCAGTTTTCTAGATAATAATGTTTCCCCAAACTTAATTTCAGCTCAGTAGGAACCCGTTATTGAAATTGTACTGATAGCAAAAATTATTTTTGTGTCTTTAAGAAATTAAATTAAAAAAAATACATGAGATTAATATTTGATAATTAAATTATGGCCCTTCTTTTAACTTTGCCCAGGCCTATAAAATGCTAGGAACGGCCCTGGGTAAGATTGTCTTTTTTGTAATCCAATAGTTAAGGATCCAAATATATCCCTTAAATTTTTGGTAATTAAATTCAAGATTTTAGTAATGTGATTGATATTCTAAAGAACACCCCGATGATATACTTGGAGTGTACTTTTAAGAGCACAAATCAAATATCTATTTTACAGTTTAATTGTGTTTGCAAGCTATGGCGCTCTTTTGATTGATTTCGCATTTACTACAGCTCACCTCGATCACATATATAACTAGACATAATTCCTTTAACAACCACAAACATCTTCTCGATCGTGTCTTCCACCAACTACTTTCAATCTATTTAGATAGGTAAATGTTAGTTTGATCGATGATTTTTCTAAACTTTGAAGTTGAGAACACGTAGAGTTGAATCGAACGAAGCGTCATTAGTTTCCCTTCAAAGCTCCGGAGGGTGTTTAAGTCGGCTTTTTGTAATAAATTGATATGATATTCTTAGTTATTACCCCGTTCGTTCTACTTAAAAGAGTTTACGTTTAAAAAATTTAATAATAATTAATGAATATATTAATTTGTGACTTTGAATAAAATGGGAAGAGGAGTGCATAATAACCACCATGGAACAGCCAGACTAGAGAACTATTTGTTGGCTGGTGGCCAGGTGACTTGGGGGTTACTCCCAGTGGTTGGTTCGACGTCCACATGACATATGTTGATACTTTTGTTTCTCCCATGGCTGGTGTAGTTTGATGATTTGTTTGCCAAACTAAACTCAGGGCGGCCTTGAGCATGTGCGATCGCCATGGCCCCCAAATTTAGGGGCCCCAATTTTATATCTATACTATATTAAATATATACATATATATTTTATAAAAAAAAAATTAGAAAATCTTACCTGGGAGACGGACTACGTGTGACGTGGAGGAAATCGAGGATTCCGGCGTTGATTACTTAATTTCTGCAACTGCTATTATCTCGAAGACTCGGCCAATTCGCTTCAACGTTCAACAATTGAGATTCACAGAGACGGCAGTGCATTTAACCTTCGAGGCTTCAACGTCCGAATTCTAGGGTTTTATTAATTCATTCTTACTTCTCCTGTTCTCCAACAATCTCCAGTCTCCACAAACTCGAAAACCCTTCAATCCGCCCGTCAACGAAGAAAACCAATTCGCTTTCTCTCTCTTGAATTTATCACAAAATCGACAATTCCCAAATTGAAGAAAACGAATTTCGACTTCAATTAAGTGCTAGCAGTTTTGATTACAATTTACAAATCTGGGAGGGCTGCCGAGTGCCGAGCTGGAGAGGGACAATTCATTGACCATTGGAGCAACCAATCCTAATTCGGAGGTAGGCTTTCGTGAGTGAAACTGTGAAAGCTGTGTTTTTCATATACTTAAAATTGTGTTTTCATTCTTTTTATACAATTAGTCAATTACAATTGTGTTTTCATTCTTTAGCAATTCTCAATTACAATTTTGTTTTCATTATTTTCTTTAATCATTGTTATATTGATGACATTGTTGTGATTAGTTGTAATTTATAATATTATTTGCGAAATATTATTTGTGTAATTTTTTTTATTTTTATATTTCTATAAGGCCCCTTTTTTTCTTTTTGCGCCGGCCCTGACTAAACTCATGATGATGGAGTAAAAAGACGAATTATTCTGAATTCCAAATTTCCAAAGAATGATGGTATGCATGTGTTCTTATTTTTTTGCTTTACTTTGCTTTCTCTGTTTTTTGCTTTTTTGGAATAAGAATGTTGAGTAATTTTTGCTTACGGCTTGTCGAAACAACTTGAAATGAGAATTCTCATGTTTGATAATTCCAATAGTTACCCGAATAAGCATGGTCGTATTGCAATGTTCGAGTGGGATCATTGAGCTGCTTTCTGTAAAAGATCAAACACTGATTAATTATGGGGAGGCATAACTTCTTTGTCTTGGATTTCGGCCTCGAGATTGTCCACTCATGTGTTGGAACTATCCACCTTAACTTGTGCAAAAATCAAGAATCTAATTAGGATCAAAGGTATGGGTTTTTAGTTTTGACAGTAGTGGATGGTCATGATCCGTGTTACAGACCTATGATAGGGGAGGCTATACCCTTTTTATTTTGGTAATCTAATTATGACACACAGCGGCCATCGCAAACTCACAATCCAATGCGGAACTCCATAAACAACACTAGCATTTTGTTCAGAGAAGAAACTCTCACGGGTTTAGCAGCACTATGTTGCTCTAAAGAACAACCTGCAATTTGTTAAATATCAATTGTACTCATCAGAACCAAGTCCGAACAGAATTGACGAGCAAAGTTTGAAGTCGAGCATACTTTTAAATTTAAAGCTTGAATTCCCAAGTTGATGGATAATTACACAAAAATAGTTTCTCACGCAATACTCCGTCCGTTCTATTCAAAGAGTTGAGTATTCTAGTTAGGAATATTTCACCAAAAAGAGTCTAGTTTCAAAAATTATATCATCAACCTCCATAACCTTTCAACTTCACCTTCCATGTGTTATATAAGCTTATGTGTGCTAACCAACTCCAAGTATACTAATATATCTCTTAATTATTAGACTTTTTGAGCATGGACTCTTTGCTCGGAATGGAGGCAGTACTAACAAGCAATATTCCATTACAAAAACACAGTATCATTGTGTTGAAACGAGTACCTAAAAGTGTCGTGAATATCAATAGGTTCTTGATGAGAATTAGTTTCAAAATCAATAGGTTTAAACACGAGGGTTGATAGAAGATTACTTGTACAGTTTGATTAGGATATTAGGTATTAGCCTTTTGTTTTAGACATAATTAAGAAGTGCATATTTCTCATTTGAATCAATATTCTGACCAAACAAAATAAAATTTCTTTAAATGTAACAATTGTCTTGGGCAACCATACCAGATTAAATATATGCCATCACAAGAGCAATGCCTATCAAAGCTAAAAAGAAAATCCAAATAAAGTTGAGGATCGGCCGTGCTGTTGATGTTGATTAATGATGAGGAATAACACTTGTTTTAGGCATTAACAACTCTGCAGTTCTTCCTAACTTCTCCAGCACCGTCAGTAAGTACTTCAATGGCACCCATGTTCTTCATTGACTGAGCAAAGTAAGCAAAGAAAGCAAACTGATTTTGCAGATCTGTTGCTATCTGAGCTGAACGCGGATCCGTCAGTAATGCTGCATCAGAAATAAATATGCCCTTGTTTTCTTTAAGAGCACGATAGTAGTGGCTATCGAATGAGACTGAGCTTTGTGGGTCCATTTCAACAAGGGTGGTTCGATTGGGAGGATTGGGGCATATTTTCCTCAAGGTTTCTGCATAAACAGGATCGAGAGAAGGATCTGAATCGCCAAGTCCTGTGAAATTGTGTAGTCTTTTCACAAGCAAAGTGCAATGTGTGACTCCAATTGTATGCGCACCTAAATGCATTTGATATTTCATGTTAATGCCAATCAAACGCATCAAGAAAAAGAAAATTTGCAATATTGGCCAACTGAGAGATTTATAATGTACTTATTATAGTGTTTTATTACCTGACAAGGTTACAAGATCCCTAATGTCTAGGCCTTTACTCGCAAACTGTCCTAGGAGAGTGGTGAAATTTGCGGATGCTGATGGTAAGTCGCTTAAAGCTTCAGACGCAAGTGATACTCTTCCATCCTTCCTCCCAGTGAAAACCTGCCACATTGGTCGCTGGAACTGCATTTTAAGTCACTTGGAGTCACTTATGTGAACAGTAGAAAAATAAATAAGCAGAATTCAAAAGTATGCTCCAAGGGCGCATGCAGTTTTATTTCTATATATAATGGTTTAATCATTCTATTAAGTCGTTTGTGAATCTTACTTGGAAAGAGACGGCATCTCGAGCAGCCAAAGCAACAATGTCAGCACAAGAAACAACTCCTGGGCAGTCTTCCTCAAGTTTTGCCTTGATGGCATCAATTACTTCGTACCCAGAGAGAGATCGGTTTGGAATTGCATCTTTCTCAGCTGTATTATTATTGGTCGAGTCCAACAATATTGATGCATCACATCCCTGCAAGTGTTGAAATGCATTACTAACAATTGGTTCAAGTCATACGAAATTTACTTTTGGCAAGCCAGGCCTAGCGGTTTCACCCATGTGCGATAATGAGAAAAGCGATCAAAATCCACTTCGGCTTTCTTTTTGAAGGGGAAGAGGACAGAGAAGGAAGAATAAAGGATGCTAGTAAAGAAGGTCTTTGTAGTTTTAATGAAAAATATATGTATCCACATGCAATGTACGTACGTACGTACCCGGACAAAGCAATCGTGGTAATGAAGCCTTAGTAGCTTAGCCCCCAAGCTCGGGTTTGATGCAACTTGGCTCCATGTGATATCCCTCACAATCTTTTTAACTAAAGGGCAACTCTTGTGATAGTACATCATGCTCAGCCGACCTCCATTACAACTCTCGATAACAAGTACCGTAAGCAAAAGAAGAAAGAAGACAAAACTTGGTCTCATATCTCTAAATACTGAAATTCAACCCGTAAAAAGCAGCTGAATTATTATCCGAAGAATGTTGTAAGCTAATTAATTGAATGAATTCAAAGTCCCTACAAACTCCTTAATTATATAGGCATGCATATATCTCCACCAACCACCTTGTTTTAATTTCTTGGAGCTTAAACGTACATGAATATGTGTCTCTTGTTTTCCCAGTTAGTTTCGATTATTTGGTTGCAAGGAATGATTTTAAAGTTATTCTAATACTAACTTATTATCTTCAAATGATTGAAGAAGCTAATTCAATGAATCATCGAAGTTTGAATTTTCTTAAGAATAGAATAAAGTAATTAGAAGGAAGTTGCTTGGTTGTTTGCTGATCCTGCATGCTTAATTGAGAACATAAAGATAAACAAGCAAGTTTAAATGTTAATTTGACTCTAAATAATATCGCGTGTTAATCTCAATCCACAATTGCATTGACATATATAGATATAAATATTGAAAGAATAAGTTGATAGCTAGTTGACCTTATTTAAATACTTATTGTAATTCTTTAGAATGGTCAAGAGGGGGAATTACATTTCCTCTGAAATACTATATATATATATATATATATATATATATATATATATATATATTACTTGTCTGCATTTCTTCGACAACATACTAGCTGGCTTGTCTGTTCAGCTTCCTTTATAAATGGAGAATGAATCAATTATAAATCACAAATATCCATTATTCGTTCTGCAGTAGTCCCCTCAATAATTCTAATTGTTTGGTGAATTGCACGTCTAAAAGGTCAACTAATTTTTAACAACTCAATTACATGATGATTTCTGTAGCTTTCTATTGTTGGCAAATTAACATTCCCATTTTCAACTTTTCTTTCTAAATCATTTGACATATCGACTGACTATTCGATATATAGTTATAATTTTTACATGCTGCGTATAGATCTTGTTAGCTGAATTGTGTCGTCGTTTTCTTATGTTGAAACGAAACTAACTAAGACCTCGATAATTTCATTATCTGCAAGATACATACAAATTAAGATGATCACGTTAACTTATCAAGTCATCTAATTAATAACTTGAGTTGCTAGGGAGATGAGATTGAGATAACAATGTACTGTATATCAAGTTAATTTATAAAGAGACAAGAGTACTGGAGTACTGATGAAGCTCAACTTAAAAGTACTGCTTAACAAAATTCACAATGAAGCTGCAAGGTTCTTGACTCCTCAATCATCTCCTGAATTTGTCATAGTTGATTCGGTGATTGTGATCAAGTAGCTCTTCTGTTGATCTTGTTTAAGTTAATCTAGTTCTGAACAGTGTTACAATACTTCTTCCATAGACGCCAAACTCTGCCCCCGCTAATGCGCTGATCGCATCTCCCCTCCCCTCTAAAATTACTGACTTGCCATCGTCTTTTATATATAGAAAATATTTAACTTAAAACTCTCATTTTCATTTGCTTGAATGCGTATGTTTTCGACATATTTTGTGTTAAATTTTATTTTATTTTTTAGTTATTTGCTTCAAATGTGTATGTTTTTGATATATTTTGTGTTAAATATAATTTTGTTTTTGACATATTTTGTGTTAAATATATATTTTTTTGCTTCATTATTGTGTTATAATGTATATTTTAAAAATAAAAAAAAATTGGACATGCACCTGGACAGGCGCATGTTCAACAATATTTTTTTTTGAAAATTTGCACTTTACCCCCTAAATTTGTTAATTTTGTTAAAATTTTTAACAAATTTAACAAATTCAAGGGGTATAGTGAATTTTTTTCAATTTTTTACAAATTCAGGGTATCAAAGTGCAACAATTGGAAAAAAAAAAACATGCGCCTACACCATGCGCATGTTCTTTTGAACATGCACCTGGTCCAGGCGCATATCCAAAAGAACATGCGCATGGTGTGGGCGTATGTTTTTTTTTTTTTTTTTTCCCAATTGTTGCATTTTACCCCTTAAATTTGTTAATTTCGTTAATTTTTTTAACGAATTTAACAAATTCAAGGGGGTATAGAGAAATTTTTTCAATTTTTTACAAATTCATATAAAAGTGCAACAATTGAAAAAAAAAAACTATGCGTCTACACCATGCGCATGTCCTTTTGGACATGCACCTGGTCTAGGCGCATGTCCAAAAGGACATGCACATGGTGTAAGCGCATGTCTTTTTTTTTTTTTGCAAAAATATACATTATAATAGACGAGGGCAAGTTAGTAATTTTGCAAGGGAGGGGGGGCTGCGTTTAGCGTCAGTCTTCTTCTTCAACAGCATTATGAATCTGTCGGTAGGGGTATAAATGAGAAGAACTGAGTCGGGTTGACTTGCTTGAGTATCACTCGCTATCTTAAACAAGCTTGGAATGAAGTTTAGAGTTCGATCCCTCATTTAGTTGTCAATCCTAATCGAGCTGATTGAATAGCTTAATTATTTATCAACTCGAGCTCAATTAGCATGATGATTTAACACACAGTAATACAATTTTAGTGACCTAGAGCCGACTCAATAAGCTTTTCGAGCTTAAGCTTATGCTTAAATTTTTTGATTCCTTTATTTTACTAATCAACTCGAATCTAGCTATATCTGAGTGAGCTTGAGTCAACCCTCAAGTTGTCGACTTGATTAACATCCCTATCTGCGGGCCCCATAGAGAAATGTATAGGCCCAACGCATATATATTTTCTTGAGAAAATTGCGAGATGGTACACTTTGTCGCATTTTCAACAGCTTTAGTGCTCTATATTTTTTTCAAATCGAAAAAGACACTTTTATGCATCGTGATGCATCAATTTGGAATCGCGATGCACGAAACTTTTTTTTTATTTGAAAAAAATATAGGGTACTAAAGCCGTTAAAAATCCGACAAAGGGGACCGGCCCGAATTTTTCCCTATTTTCTCCCCTCTTCGGCCTTGAAGATATTCTTACAAAGTTGCAACTTCCAAGCTATTGTTACTTTCGTTGTTTTTAGGGCAAAATTCAGGTCGGTCCCTTTTAAACAATTTTCATTCGCTAAAGTCCATTATAATTATTTTTAACCGGAAAAGTACATTTTTGTTGCAAAATGTCATCTATGCCCTTTAAAAACACAGAACAGTTCATGCTATACATCGTAAAAATAAAAAATGTTGCATCGCAACACAACACGATGCACATAAAAACACGGAACGACAAACTGTGCATTGCAAAACAAAAAAAAATTGATGCATCGTAACATAAGACGATGCACAAATTTTGTGCTGCACAAATTTTGTGCATCGCAACACAAGACGATGAACAAATTTTTGCGATGCACAAATCAACCGCCCAGAAAAAGTGGAAATGTTAGAGATATGACCGTCTTCAACGAGACATTCTTTTAAAAGCTGGTATAATCTTTGTTAATTAAGAATACCTGTCTCTGTGCACGTCTTATCTAGTCCAAATATTTCCCTACACTGATGTAATTTAATGTGAGACTAGGTCCTACAGCCTAGATTTGCATGGAGAAGCAATGAGGGACAAAGTCTTTGCTGCTAGAAGGTTTGAGTGGGGGGTAGGGAATGGAAGTTGAGAAGGATGATATGAATTGGGTTTATCTTGGAAAGTGAAGGGGTGGTTTTAGTATTGGAGAGATAAATTGATTTTTTTTGGGAAGTGAAGGGGATGGTTGTAGTGAGAGATAAATTGTGATTAATGATGCACATTCAAACCATATGATGCACAAAATACAATTAAAAATGTCATATATTGTTATGGGAGAAATTTTAAAATAAATAGTCAATTTATCACTTAAAAAAAACTTAAGCGGTTGAAAACAAATATTATGTCATTTAGCGGTTGAAGATTTTCTAAAGGAACCGACTCGCAATTTTTCCTTATCTGTTTTCTATGAGCCTTTGTTTTGGCATTAGGAATTCTGTACTGCTCCGTGGGCTTTTTTGACTAACTTTTTAGGTAAATTTTTTGGAACAATTACGGGCGGTACTTTTTGTAAGATTTTCAACCACTTTAGACCTAGATAATTGTTTCCAGCCAGTAAAGTGCAATTTAGTGAAGAAATTAGTCAATTGTTCCAAAACTTTTCCCGTAACGATCTAAGGCATGTTTTTAAACTTTGTCTTCCTTGATTTACTCCAATAACAAGCCTATTATTAGGATCGCTATAACTACTTTATATGTAATAAGGGACAGAGGATTATATCTAATTTCAGTTTTGAACATTGTTTAAATGAATGTCTGAAGAGTTTTGCCATATGTATTCAGTTAACACCTATAAAACAAAACCAAGAAAAAACAGTTGACTAATATATGGTGTAAATGAGCCGTGTCGAATCATTATTGGCTTGCTTAAAGTTTGGCAGCTATTTTTTTTTTTTTTTGGGGGTGGTTACCAATATACGCCGAAAAATCAACGTCATGAACTGATGCATTCTTCTAAAAAGGTCATAACTTGACTTTTCAAAATGAACAAATTCTTTATGGAAAAAAAAAAGCAAATAGTAATATGCTGTCTTTATAACAAATTTTCACTCGAAGCGTCTTTCTCTTAAGCATTCTCTTGTTGCCACTTCTTCTCTGTACTTATAAAAATCTAGAAGAACGCTTTGTTCGATTATTCTTTGAACTTCCCTTCTTGCATTTCTGCTTTATGCATAATCTACTGACCTCTTTAATTCACCAGCAACAATTAACTAATTAAGCAACGTGCTTCATAAACACACGAAGTCCATCAAACTTGTAGACGACGACCTATCTAGCTACTTATCATGACAGTACAAGCTGGCTGCAGCTATACACTACACACGTACTGAACATACAGAATTGATCACACACAAAAGGTTGAAGGTGACCATGTCTGATCCACGTGTATAGTCTAGTAAAATTTCGGCTTACGTTGCAGGGATTGCTCTTGAAGAATAAAAGACTTGAGACCTGTGATCAACAGAAAATACCGTAAGGGAGGCTGGGTTGTCCCAGCAATAACCCTCCAGCGTGAGAATAATTAGCAATATTGTAGAGAAGACAATGCTCTAACAGAATATAGCTTTTGCTAGTTAGTTTGCACGCACCTTTTGCTGTTTGTGAAGCTGCCTTATAAGGAGGTAGTTTGTAATCCTAGTCAGTTTCAGATTTGGCATGACATTAATGAAATCCTATGACTTGCAGATCACAAATGTGTATTTGCTCAGGACTGTTATAGAAGTAAAATTATAGTAGGACTCTGCTTAGTGAGAGAGGAATCTGTGCTGGGCTCTGTTTGTTCCGAGCTGAATGTACGATACCGAGGTGGTCCTGGTGCGTGCCGAGCTTGGCTAGCGGATGCCCAGTTTGGCCACGTCCCGAGTAGGCAGTGGTTGAGCCAAAAATTTGCCCAGGTCGATCGCCCTGATGGTTTGGTCGAGGAGGTACGTGTGTACGGCACTCGGGGTCCCGGATGGCCGAAGGCGATCTCGTCTACCTAGGTCACTAGGGGGTCGACCTTCGCCCGTGGTTTTGTCGAGCTCGCGCTGTGTGTGAATCTGGCGGCTACCTGGTATGTTTATGATATCGAGTGCCACGTGTGAGGGTACTGGGTGCAGCCCGTTCAAGAATAAAGTTCCTTCTCCTGTGCTGTATTGCGATTTTAAAACACGCATACAGAGGAGCTCCGAGTAAACTTAGACAGTAGTAGGTAAAACATTTAAACAGAAGAATGTATGAGTGTTTCCACTGTTAGCATGCATGCATGCACACATTAATTATCAATTGCAACTAAAATATTTACACACAAGCTAGCTAGGCTAGCATGGAAAAGTATCCAGATCTCGAAGAGAATATAAACAAGCAGAATTCAGCAAATACATATATCAGACTTTTGCCTGAATTCTATTATTGACAAGTGGAAGACTTAATTAGCCATCATATGTCGTTGCAGGTCGTCATATACATAGTTCCACCACAATCTGAAAGGATTCCAATTGCAAAAGAAATTTAAAGAAGGGAAAATTATAGGAAAATATAGGAGTACTATATATAATAACTACTTTCATATATATATATATATATATATATATATATATATATATTATCACATTCAACTGAAGTTGCTTTGGACAAAAAAAGTGAACTATATTATTGCAATGGAAAAAAAAAAAAAAAAATGTTCATCTCCATCCCATTATCTTTTCTGCATGCTTCGGCCTGGTAGATCCGTCTTCATCCAGCACAGGCATTAGGACATGCGTGCAGTGAAACTAAAGTCTCGATATAAATCGTGTATTCAGACGAGTCTCTAGCTCCACCAATTGGACCCTTCTTAACTGTCTCCTCTAGTGGATTGTATATGATCAAATCATCTCTTGAGTAGCATAAATCTTGTTGCATGGGTAAGACTCTCTGCATCAAAACCTTTCCAGACTCCGAGGTAGCAGGAGCCTCGTGAACTGGACCGTCCTTTTCAGAGACTAATTCTTCTTCATCCGAGGATATAGACCAATCATTCTTGATTCTCATTACAATTTCACCATTCATCTTCAAACATATAGCCTCCCCCATTGATCTGCGCTCAGGACCTAGAATATTAACCTGACTCCAAGTTCTGACATTGCAGCTGTCCTCTTTCATCATAAACAAAGTGAAAAACTCATAATGATAACTGGTTGCAAATACACCAAGCCGTCCTTTCACAACAAACAACTTAATTACTTGCACAGACCGATGAATGGGTAATTTCACTAACCTAAATTTCTCATTCTTCAAATCAAACTCTATAAGCATAGGAACATCAACCCAGTAGATATATCCATTGAAATAGGTTCCAACATCCGAAAAGTAGAAACCAGAAAGATCGGATTCAAGCGATAGGCTTCTCCACGAATTGGATTTCATCGAATACACCTCGCCTTGGTGGCGTTTGTTATAAACTTTTACAAACTTGTATTCGTCGGTAAGTGAATCATAACCAAATCCAAGAAGCACAGAGTCCCATTCCCAACCCGAAGTAAAAAACCTCGATACTCTCTTGTAATTCTTGAACAAAGGATTCCATATGATAGCATCGTAACAAACACCCTTTTCACTGTGAATGCCAATACATAACAAACCATTGCAAGAACCCAAGATCGTGACACCGTAAGGAGCTGAAAAAGGGAGATTCTGTAGCTGCACTTGATTGCAGTTGAGTGATTCGTAGTCTACGGAGTAAAATTGAGAAGAATCATAAGACGTAATCATAAGTTTCTGGTGCTGGCTGTAATGTTGATCTGACAAAACATGTTTGAGTTGGGATTGAATGAAAATTGGATCAGAAATTAAACAGAGCCATTGCTTGCTAACCGAACTAAAACGTAACAGAGATTTGGCGGGTAGTCTTGAAAGGATGTCTTCAATGATTTGATCTGGTAAAACTGGCCTCATTGGTTTCCCGTCTCTTTCTCTCCGGCTCAGGCAGCGGTTCTCCATTCTTCTACATACTCTTTTGCCAGGTTTGTCTTTTGATGCGGAGCGTCGTCAAGGATTACGTGACGGATTAGGATTCCTTTCCTTACAAGGAACCTTTTTCACTTCCTATTTACTTTCCTTACTAGGACATTTTCTTTGTGGATTTTTAATAAGTTTAGTATCATTTATCGTGATTTTAAATTGATGAATTGCGATTAAATTTTTGTACATTATATATATCAATGAAACATATTTTTTTTTGCTTAAAAAAAAAAACTAAAATAATCTAAAATTCACTAAATCGTATGAACCCCAATTTTCTCTAGGATTTATTTTTAACACCCTATATAAAAGACGAGACGAGTCAGCATTGGACAGTTATTTTTTTATTAATATAAAATCAGTCTTTCTCTTCCGGTTCATGGAAAACAGCCGTTTAATGAATAATACACTAACCCAAAATTACCCATTATACCCAATTTGCCACCTATAAATTTACGGGTTGATTTTTTTTCTCAAATTTATAGTATTAACAAAAATGTTTGTAGCTAAACCAGCTAAGCTCGTTAGCCCACGAAAAAGCTCGACTTTGGCTTGTTTGGTTGTTAACAAGCCAACCCAAGCTTTCTTTAAAGTTTGTTGCTCAACGAGTCAAACCCAATTACACTAATTAGGGGTGTAAGCTCGAACCACCAAATCACGAAATTGAATCGAATCGACTGGTTTGGTTCGATTTTGGGTTAGGTCAGTACGATTTAGATTTAGAATTTTATGAACCTTGCAGTTCGGTTTGATTTACTATTTTTGGTGCCAAACCAAACCGAACCAAATCAAACCGCCATGTTAATTTATATATTCTTATATTATATATATAATTGCTAATTTATTTTTACATAGAATTTGAAATTTGTAAGAGAAAAGAGTGTAATTAAATAGTATACATCCTTATTTTATTTTTGTTCTTTTGCTCTTAAAATTTTATTTTTCAATGATTGATGTTAAAGCAATTAAAAATTTTATTTCTCTTGATTTTAATGTTATTTTTAATGTTATACTCCCTCCGTTCCAGGCAAAGAGTCCACTATACTATTTTAGGATGTTTCACTTAAAAAGTCTTTCAAAAAATTATATAAACAATTTTCATAATCTTTCATCTTTACCCTCTACTTGTGTTGTAATCATCTTAGTTATACTTATGTATTTTTATAATTATGACCAATTTCAATGACATTAATATATCCCTTAATAATTAAAATTTTCAAACGTGGATTCTTTGAGTGGAACGAAGGGAGTATTTATCAATATTACAAGCATTTAAATTATAGCATAACAATGATTAATTTAATTAATAAAATATTTATTTTAACCGCAAAACTGAACCAAACCGAGTGATTCAATTTGGTTCGGTTCCGAGCTTCATGCAATTCAGTTCGATTTAAAAAAAGTAAAACCAACGAGAGGCGGTTTGATGCAATTCAGTTCGATTTAAAAATAGTAAAACCAACGAAAGGCGGTTTGATTCGCAATTTTAGCCAAAACCTCAACTTGGCTCCCCTAAACTTGGCTCTTTTGGAACCAACCCTATTTGCAAGCTAGGTTGACAAGCTGGAGTTTTGAATGTTGAAAAGCAGGATTACAACCCTGAAATTTTAATTCTCCCTCCCCCCCCCCTCCCCCACGCCCAAACAACCCCCACTAAAGATGTTAAACAGGCTGACCCTAGCAGTTTCGGACTAGTCTTAGCGGGCTACGACCCTAACGAGTCGTGGGCTAAACGATTCAATTTTTTCGGGCCACTATTATTACGAACTTAACCCTAACCCTAGCGGGCTTCGGACTAAACGGACCACAACAAAAAAAAAAACGTGATGGATGTTAATTTATCTTTGTAAATATCCAGAAAAGTGAAGAGTGATTATTATTTACAATCCATAATTTAAATATGTTATTATTTTTTCATAAGAAATATAAATTAGATATTTTTTACATCACTTTATTTAAATTTCAACATGTTTTACCTCAAAATAAATATTGAAATAGCTCCACTTAGTAGTCCCCTCCAAGAGTTTCGTTTATATATCAGTATTTAATCACAAGAACAAAAAAAAGACATGTAATGCAAATGATAAGTGTGTTTGACTTTAGATTAGAATGTTGTGGTTTAATTCTCATGATGGTTGTTTTATATATGTCCTAACTTTATATGGTCTAATTAATATTACACGGACCAGCGGGCCAACCCTAAAACCTAGCGGGCTAGCCTTAGCGGGCCTCAGGTTAAACAGTTCGGGACAAAAAAGCCCTGATTTTAAACAGGCAAAAAAAAAAAGCCCTAATCATATTTTTTCGGTTAAAACGAGCCAGCCCTACGGGTCATGACCCTTTTAACGTCTCTAAGATCCACACCCCCCTCCCTAAATGAGTGTTTCATTTTTTATTTTTTACTAAAATTAAAAAAGTTGACTGATTAGGCATTTTAATAATAATTGTACATAATGTCACATATACCGTTAAAAGTTCATATAAAAATATAATGTGTCAAATGTAAAATTAATAAACTTATTTACTCATTTAGAGACAAAGGGAGTACTACTTTTATATCCAAATGAGTGTGTAAAAAAATCACTCTTGATCTAATAAAAACAGTTATATGAACAATAAAGTTTACAAGCTGCGATCTTTCAGAGGCAGGATTGGTCAAGTAGATCGTAAGTTACTTGCTCCCTCTGTTCCAAGCAAAGAATCCACTATTCTATTTTAAAATATTCTACTTAAAAAGTTGACTTTAAAAAATTATGTCTACAACTTTCATAAACCTTTTAACTTTACCCTCTACATATGTTATAAACATCTTGACTATGCTTAAATATTTTTGTAATTATGACAAACTTCAAAACTAATTATATATCCCTTAATTATTAAACTTTTCAAACGTGGACGGAAGGAGTATTTCACTGGCGAATGATTGCATTCTTCAATCATGGCAACATCAAACAATAAGTATCAACAATACACCTTAACTCTTTAATCTCCATATGCATTACATAATGAATGCTTGCTCCAAAAATAGTTCCCAGTTATCTGGAAATCACGTCTATAGGTCAATTTAGCAGGTACGTCCACCAGACGTCATGCATTCTTCTTCGTCAAGAATGGCATTTGTAGCGGACGATCTACCATTTGGCTTCGCTCCTGCTCTGATCAAGACCAGAAATGGCATTTGTAGTGCTGAAAGTTCAGTACGATATGTCACTTCGTCCACAAAAGGTTTTGATATACTGATGTATCATGTATGCCTAATAGGATATGCCAGAAGATGAGGGGGTAACCGAGAGCAAGTGACTATGTTAATCTAGTATCAGCCAAGAAAGTATTCAGATGAAGCCGCTGCAGCTATAAGACCAACAAGGCATAGAATGGAAATGAAATTTGCCATCCAAGTGGAAGGCGACGATGAGAAGTAAATTTTGTGAGAGTTGCAATCACCCCGGAAGCCTCTAACATTCATTGCCTGTCAAAAGAGAGCCAACCGAATGCATTGTTATTTTAGGATCGGTCACAAGCTCTGGACCATGTAAAGTGAGAGCCCTTCCCTAATCTCCTCAAAATAAACGTAATTAAATCATCAAGGTAATACTCAACCATTCAGGAAACTTCTTGCATTTAAAGGAAACGAATTCTACTATGAAACACAGAAAGCTTAAGAAGTTGATAATAACTCAGACCTGAGTAATCTGCTCCGCATGGCTAAATATATTTTTGAAGATCCGACGAATGTATGTAAAGAAAACTGAAATGTCAAAAATTATACTTCAGAAAACATGACATCGACAATTTCGTAAGACCATATATGATTAAAGATAATCACATGCATTCTAGATTTACCTTCAATTGTCTCCATAGTAGTCAACTGTTGCCAATTTATCCTGCGAGAAACAATCCCCAATGCAACAGTACGGACCTGCCAAAGCGTCAAACAATAATTTATACTACAGATACAAAATGTACCATTGGAGTAGGACAGAAAGTCTCATTTGAAAATACATCTCAATGAAATTATATAAATGAACTAAAACTCACCTCATCAAAAACAAGGTTGATGAACCTCAATGATAACAGGAGAGTAAAAATAACTTCAGCCATTGGAACACCGAAACGTGCCAAAGGAAGCATAAACCATTGCAGAGCAAATGCTAGTTGCTCTGGCGTTGTGGTAGTCAGGCAAAGGCTTGCACTTTGAAATATCTTTCACAAAACACTGACCCATATTACTATAATTAAAAGAGAGGACATTTCATTATAAACATTTTTTGCTTTGTCTTAACTCTTTTTCCATATTAATGTGCTTTCATTCTAGAAGAAAGAAGCTCCGTCAAATGCACACAATGAACATGATGCTATAAGTGACGGAACAGAACTTACAGTGAAGGTTAAACATGCAGATGTGCTTGCAAGAGATAAGCCCTTCCTTGTAAGCTGAAAAGGTCCTAATTTCATGATTTGATATGAATAGCCTTCGAAAGATGGTGGAATATTTGGCAATCCTATCATGGAAGGTGGGGGCGTTCTTGGCTGAACAACCATAGGTGCGCTATCTGCACCGATCCCCAACATTATAAATAGAATCCCAGATAGCAGAGCAACTCTCCCAAGTTGATCCTACAAATATTATTTGGTATTTAACAAAGGGAGTTCCCCTGCATTAGCAAACGAATGGTCTTCAACTGAGGAAGCATTGTTTGGCAATATCGAGAATAAACCAAAGGAACTTAAACGAAACTAAAGCATTCTTTTAATTGTTACCAGTAAGGTTAGCGAATTGCATCAACATAATGCTAATTAACAATATACTTGGGAGACATTTTGGTATGAATCCAAAATGAAAAGGCTAAAGAGGCTCAAAAGTAACAGTGGTAACTGAAAGAAAAATTTCAGTAAGTTTAACTGCAAATCATACCATCCAAACATGTCTTGGCAGAATCCACACAGATAATAGAGCCAGGAATGTTATTAATCCAAAACGCATAGATATATGTGACCTTGCTGGTATGACAACCAGAACAAGAAGCCATGCCTGCATAATGAAGAATTGAAGATGCTCAGATACTCAAAATACTTAAAAGTAGACTCCACTAAAAATGGTTATAGTTCTAAAAGGTTAAAACAGCAAGTAAAATAAGGTGTCATAAGCAGTAAAGGTAGTTCTTAAGATCTGTTGAATATTGAAACAGCATGATACACACAAAAGAGATCTTCTGACTAATGCTAGGGGCCAAAAACGCAACACAATTTTTTTGGCAAAAATCCGATTTGACAATTATTAATTGGAGAGAGACTGTCATATGATCATTTAGTGACCGGGACCTACAAACAATACAACCAATTATCAACTGGGATTTTATATCTAAAGTCTTGAATCCAATTTTTGGCCAATAGTTTTCATTCAATTCCCTAAAGCTTTTGTCAGGAACCAAACACAGAGCTCCTAACGTGAATTACAAGAATTGAACCTTTGACTACGAACGACCCTACTAAATGAATTAAGTTCAACTAGTCGTCAAATTCCCTAGGAAGGACTTTCCCACAAGCTTTTTCCAGGGGCCAAACAGACTAGAAATCAAGAACACACTGCTAAAACATAAATTACAAATAACCCAACTGAGATAAGAAGCCAGCAATCAAAAACCAGGAACGAAATCGAGCTAATTTATAAAAAACTCAACTGCATTCAAAAGAAGTCTTACCAATTTGATTCTGGGGTCTACAGAGTGCAAGAAAGTTGCAGGAGATGATATGAACTGGCAAATGGGACTGGAAGTTGCCCCAGAAATTGATCTCAGGACTTTCTCAGCTGAAAATATGTTCCTTGGTAACCATTTCTCCCAGTTTCCTGTACCCTTAGCATCACTGTTAGTGTTTCCTGTGCATCTAATTTGGGGTTTTAGGGTTCGAGGGTACAGTGAAAGATAATGTCTAGGGACTGTTTGGATTGGGGTATATTGGTGCGCTTTTAGGAATTGGGGTTTCTTGTGAGGGAGTGGGAAGGTGTGACACTTGGGTGGGTGTGGAAGAGTGTGCAGTACATTGGGTGACAGTTGAAGAGATTGATCCTCTCTCTCTCTCTCTCTCTCTCTCAGAATCCAACACAAGGATAGAGAGATTTTGATTTTGTTTTCATTGCATATTGATGGGTAACCCGACTTGACCCATTTTGAGCCCAAAGTTGGAAGAGTTTGGACTTTTATTCTGAAATTAATAGAGTAAAATGGGCTTCAATCTTGTGCACTGCACTAAGTCCAATCAATTAACAATTCACAGATTCACACTATACTTTGGTCCTTTCATTCAACGTGCCCATAATGGAAGTTCCCTCGTACAAAAGAATTGAGAACTTGTTATGTTAGTTGGGCAGGGATAGACGTGTTAATTTGGTTCTAAAAGTTGGAACCAAACTAGTTTTGGAATCGTTCAAACTGTAAATTGTCCAGACAGTGAATTGTCATGAATCGAAATTAGATTAGGACGGTTCGGTTCCGGTCTATATTTCTAAAAAATCGTGAACCACCGGTTCCAAACCGTAAAAAAAAATTTCAAAAATCGCTAAATTCAAATTTTAAACGTTTGAAACTTTAAATTTCTGCACGCCTGCACCTATTTTGACCTCCTTGGACATTAGACTTGATGAAAAACTGGAGGAGACTTGATGAAAGGGTAGAGGAGTCTAGCATATTAAATTTTGAATGTCAAAATCAACCTACTATATCATCATGACTAACACACCTTAAGCATTTTTTTAAGTTTGTATTTTGATAATTAATAACATATTATAACATTTTTTTACACTTTATAATAGATTTTAAAAATTAAAAATAAAAACTTATGTTAAAAAAACAAAAAATTGAAAACCGGGAAACCGGAACCGGAACCGATTTGGGCATGTCTAGGTAGGGATAACTAGTATTATTAATTTCGATATTATTAACATATTTGTTATTAATTATCACTTATATATCGGAGATAGTCTCAAAATTAAAAATGTTAGTCTCGTATTTTTGTTAGTAAGGGCGCTAACAATATCACTCTCTTTCTTGGTATGATCACGGAGGGAATAAGGATTTTATTCAGTAGCTCAGACTATCGATCTTCTATTGCGTACCAAATATCCGGCAGTTCGATTGATAGGAGCATTGAACCACTCTTCCCCGTTTTAATTCTCAAAAGTTAAAAGAGTCTGATTTCGCAAATCTATACAATATATGTAACAAGATTATATTGTTTGATCCTTTCTTCAAAATACAAGAGTAAAACATCAAGATCAACAAAATCCACACTCCATTTTGAACAATCACATTGAACACACACACTTGGTGAAAAGTGAGAGGAATGAAGGGTGGGGGGGAGAGAGGGGACATAATCGCACAAGTATAGGTGGCGCGGGTACATATAAGGGTTATTTTATCCATACATCACTAAGGGAGAAGTAATCTTGAAGTTCAAACTCTGCCACCGTATCTTTGTCGTGAAATGACATCCTCGACTCCAACATGTATAGCACCCATACAAATTAGTTGAGTGCCGCTCAAAACTATCAGTATGATCTCCAGAGCCCGCTGTATGATAGCACAACATCAAACTCTGTGTCAGTAACATATTTCTCTTAAATAATTTCTTCATGAACAAAGAAAGATGTCCTTTAGCTCCTAATACGGCATAACATGGTATTGGAGGCTATTTTCGTCATTTCAGCATAAAAATTAGATAAGATGGTAGCTTACCAACTGTTTATTAGTCCAGCCTATATTAATTTCTTTGCAGGCCACTCTGGATTAAAAAAATTGAAATTTCAGTAAATATAAATTTTAGTTGATGTTAGATAAATTTTTTAAAAAAGATTTACCCCATGGCAAGTAATGTGAGTGTCCAACTAGCAAGAGAAGAGGCAGCTGCTGCATGTAAGTTTGGGGCATTCCACTGCTTTATATTAATGATTCCCGTAATTGAGGTTGAAAGCCCCACAAAACCAGCCAAGAGCGATAAAATTACCAAAAAGCCCGTAGCCATGTTGCCGAATGGGAAGTATATGGGAAATATTCTAGCTGGAGTTGTAAGATAAGATGCTGCAAAAGTTTTTAAAAAAAAAAAAACAGATCACTGTGAGAAGATTGTTGTTATGATTTGAAAAACAATTACCACATCGACTTCTTAACCATATCGGACGATTCAATCACAAAAAACGAGCATTGGAATGCTAAGTTGTACCTTTATCGCGAGATTCTTCAATCCCATGGTTTACAGCCCTTGCAGCGATCAGGATAACGCTTACATACAAAATGAGATTGACAGTTAAGAGCATGAATGCTGCTGACTTGCCTGCTCCAGAAGCCATGGCCTCGAATTAGCTAGAATGTTTTGATTGGATCATCTTGAACGAGCTAAGGGAATATATATATATATAAGATGGAAATAATACAGTTTCTGGCAAAACTTGTTTGCAAGTTTTCTTGCTTTTCCATATCAAAAATGGGGGTTATCTTCAATACAAAGAAATTGCTGGAATTCCTTACTCTTCTTGTAGGGTTTGCCTCATGCAGAGGAAAAGAATCCATTTGCCCCTCCAAGTTGTAGAATCACTTCTTAATTCTTTGCACAAATTCTTTATATTATTAAAAGGGATATTGACTTTACAAGTCCCTCAACTATGACCGATTCCACCATTAGTCCCTCAACAAAATTTTGTGCAGTTGTGCAATTTTGTGCAGTTTTCTTTGCAGAAATTCTTTATATTATTAAAAGGGATATTGACTTTACAAGTCCCTCAACTATGACCGATTCCACCATTAACGGTAGTTAATGGTTTGCCGTTAAGTTGCCCATGTGTCTCCCACATGCGTTTGACCAAGGGCAAAAATAGAATTTCCCTTATCATCTTCTTTACCATCTTCAAACCCCAATCCCAAAATTCCATCAACAGTCAAAATCAGTTTTGAAATTTCAAAGCTTCAAACCCAGTAAACCCAAATCGATTTTGAAATTCCAAAGCTTCAAACCCAGTAAACCCAAATCGATTTTGATTTTGAAATTCCAAAGCTTCAAAATCGAAAGCTATGGACTCGAAAAAGCATTACTAGACAAAGAGAAAAGCAGTCCTTTGGTTCACCGACTTCAAATCTTCAAAGCTATGGACTCGCCGGAGTCAAAGAAATAACTCGGCGGCGTCACCCAGAAATTGAGTTTGGGCCCTCTTTCTCGATGAGTTTGGTGAAGAAGCGTTTGCACATACACATATATAAAACAAAATAACAAAACCATCGAGCTCCATTTCCATCTCCAGGTAAAAACATTATCCTTGTAATACCTTGGATACTTTTATATGTTTGATATGTTTATCTTAATGTGTTGTTACCATGTTAGACATATTTGTTAGGTTTACTTGAGTAGCATGTTAATGGATTTATGCCTTGATTTCTTGTTGCATTTCATAGTTGCACATATTGTTAACTTGGCTATGCCTTGAAGTGTGATTTAATCTTGGTAATCATTCGTTGTTGTAATGCATTGCACCCCTAGCTTTGTTATGAGTTGTTTCAGTTGAGTTTCGGGAGTGTTTTGAACTTGATTAGAGGTTGGAATTATCTTAGGGTCACTTAGAATCACTTTGGAAACATTTTTAGACACTTTTGGAGGAGTCCAGGTCGCGCCCTAACGAGCATAGTCGCTCCCTAGCGAGCATTTGGCTGAAGTTTGCACAAATCAGACATGAGATTCAGTCAAGCACGCGCCTTAGCGCCCTGCCTTAGCGCAATGGCGCGCTCGCGCCAGATCCTTCACGCGACCGTGCCACTGCTGTGACAGCAATACGTGATTTTGTTAATTGCTAACTTGTTAAACCATTGCCTTGGCCATCCTTGAGCCACATCCCCTCCTTCCTTGGCCTAATATTTTGACCCCTTTAGTCAAGTGGAGAGACCCCAAATCTCTTCTCTTTCAACCCCATTGTCACCTTGCAACATAGAAAGAGTGTGTAGAGCTTTGGTGAGATTAGTGTGTGTTTCTTCATCTCTTCAAGACCCAACCATCCGATTGACGTTCCGAGACCACCGTTGTGTTAGGATTGAGTAGGAGAACAACTTGGGAGCTTTGATTGTGTTTTTGGTGACTTGATTTTTGGTAATTCTAGATAAGTTAATAAACCCCTTTTGTATGCTTTAGACTTTGTTGCATACTAGTTTATAAATACACATACTAGACTTGTTAGAAATGGTATTTACAAGAAATACTATGTTGATATGGGGAACTTGTGTTTGTGCTATTTGCTTGGAATTGATGATGTTGTATGTGTAGAGATTGTAATATCAACCTTAGAATTTAGTTATAGAGATAATTTGAGACTTTAGATGGGTAATTTTGTATATAGCAATTATGCCCAATTTTTATGAATGGTAGTAAGGACTTAAAAGAAGTTGATTTTAGGAAAGAATAAAATACACTAAGAAGTATGTTAAATTCCTACGAGATTTATAGTTCGTTTGATTGAAATTCCTAACTTTCAAACATTTGTTCAAATTTTTAGTAACATTGTTGAAGGGCCTGACATTGTGGAGGAAGGCGAGGATAGTGGACCATGGGATGGATTGGGTTTTGAAGGGCCTGACATTGAGTTGCAAATTTGGATTTAGGTTTTGGACTGCATTGAAGAAGGTGAAGAAGATGATAAGTGAAGTTTCATTTTTGCCCTTGATCAACGCATGTAGGAGAAACTTGGGCAACTTAACGACAAATCACTAACAACATCCATCAAAAGAATTTCTGGCGTGAAAATTTAAAATGGTAGGGACGAAAATTGCACAAAATTTTGTTGAAGGACTAATGATGAAATCTGTTATAGTCGAAGAACTTGTAAAGTCATTATCCCTTATTAAAAAAAATGATCACTGCTGGATCTGGAAACTTTTTTGTCACATAACAGTATAACTTTTTATGCATCAAGAATAATTTTCCTCCCGATTGTGCGATTTGGCTATCATAATGTATCAAAGTACTTCCGCCGGGGGAGTGGGGGGCGCCCGCGATTCAAAGGGTAAAGGAGAGATCATCAAATACTGAACACATTTCTTGACAGTTTTGCTCAATTTGTTATAAAAGGTGCATTTATTAGCAAATATTGATGCAGCCTTTAGAAGGGGGAAAAACAAAATGGTAGTAGAACAATGAAAGGCTAAATCTTGATTTTCAACCTTCTGCAGTACATCAATCCAACTGAAGACAGCAAAAGAAACTGTTCTTAGAATGAAGAATCGGCCAGTTTGTGGGCTAAAAAAGTAAATGATCTTCGAAAAACACCCCAACCTAAAATGGCATGCAGCCGATAAGCTATTTTTTCTACCTAAAGCTCAAACACAAAGATTTAGTCACTTTGGGACCTTTTTTTTTTACAAGGGATCCTCTTCTAAGTATCCCAAGACAAAGGGTGAGCTTCGGAGTGACTCAATAGTCCCTAAATGAGTCTCTTCGATGATTTTCAATTGCTCTCTTGATTGAGTCTAGACATTCAACGCCAGCTTCTGAGCAGCGAGAGCTTCAGCCTCGAGTGTTGGCTCCCAAAGAATTGTAGTTTCGGCAAGTAATCCCGTCACAATGTATGGGTCCATGTTTGAAGCTGGACGCCTATCCTCCAAGTAACCTAACACAAAAGAACCACAATGAAGGAATATGAAGAAGGAAAAGAAGAAAAGCGAAGAGGTATAGGAATAGGAATAGCAAAAACAAAAGAGGAAGAACACATTTAATACAACCGTTAAAGGGAATACCTTTCCCCTCCTTCTCAGTGTCACGCCCCACACGGATAGAGCAACCACGATTAGCTACTCCCTGCAAGTTGACCCAAGTGATCTAGTCAGAGAAACTGTCGAAACATACTTCTTATTCCAATATCTTGCATGTTTAACTAAGACAACAACTGATTATATCATAACATACCCATGAAAATGTGTTGATACTGGCAGTCTCGTGTTTCCCCGTCAATCTTCTCTCATTTCCTTCACCGTATGCACTGATGTGCTCTTTGTGACGAAGTGAAAGGTTCAGTATTGCCTTCTTAATTACTTCAAAGCCACCATCCTCTCTCATACTCTTCGTGCTGTTGATCCGAATATCAATCAAGCATAACAAACATTATACATTATGTATCTCAAAACTATGGTATAACGTTTAGGTATAGGAATCAATGAACACAAACAACAGATATGGTTTATGTAAATGAAGTACTCGTATACGTTTTCCTGGAAATTAGTTATTGATTCTCATTGACAATTTAGTACCTGTAATTAGTATGACATCCTGCTCCGTTCCAGTCACCCTCGATAGGTTTGGGGTCAAGTGTGAGAACAACACCAGCTTGTTCAGTAATTCTCTGTCAAATAGCAAACCAACGACCCATGTTAAACTTCTAGAGAAAGAAAATTACACAAACTCACCAGGATATCTTCAAGTTCGTGACTGCTTTTTCAAGCACATTCTACGCCTTTTCACTAATTTTTATGGTAGACGCTGCTAAATGCTCCGGAGTAATCTCATAAAATATTTTTCTAACATTGTACTTCTGTGTACTGTTCTGGACAATTAAATGCAACACCCCCCAACACACACACACACATGAAAATTGAAGATCATTTACCTCGAGGAGATATCTGGCACACCAGATATGGTCACCAGCTTCAATTCCCACACTGGGACCCACTTGAAACTCCCACTGCAGAACAATCGTCAAACTATTGGTGATAAACTAGAAACATAAACATCACAGTTGCTATGAAACTTGGGTTTATACGTCCAGGTATAGGTAAATTAAGAGAAGAGAACCTGTCCCGGCATGACCTCCCCGTTGGTTCCACTAATGTTGATTCCAGCATACAAGCAAGCCTTGTAATGTGCATCAGATATGTCTCTACCAAAGGACTTATCTGCCCCAGCACCACAATAGTACGGACCCTATAGGTCAAAAATTGAACAAATAAATTTATTGTGAAATTGTAGATTAACCTGCTCTTTTATCATAGCTTCCTAACATTAGTTTTGTATATAACAGACATAAGTCTTTATATACTAATAGAGTAGATGACTATGCAGTTTGCAGAATCATTTATGAAGTGAAGACAAAATTATACCTGAGGACCAGGGTAACCTCCAACAGGCCAACCCAAAGGCCACTTCACATTTGGTTGGAGCAACGTGTACTCTTGCTCAATTCCATACCTTTATCAGAAAGATGAGAGATATACAGATTAGCACTTTCCATACAAAGATTGGGAAATAAACACAAACCCCTGTTTCCCTAGATATCAAATACTCTGCCGCTTCTTCTCTTTTATAGAACAATTTCTCTAACATCGACAAAAACAAAAATAAAGAAAGAACACTATTTATCAAAGAAGTAGTCTAGATAATGCCATTGGATAGGAACCTACCACGGTACTTCCGCAACAACCTTCGGGTTACTAAGAATCTCAGCAGCTTTGGCGCGCTTGTTTGTAGGAATAGGCTTGCCTTGTGGTGTGTATGCATCACAAATTACCTTTTAAAATCACATATAAGATAAAGCGCACAAGTTGAATTACTTCATGTTTTTGTCAAATAACAAGGAGATAATAGGCGTATTCAATACTTCCAGTTTCACTAGATTATCTGCATTTTGCATGGATCGCCAGAAACATGAAATAATTTACACTCACCAAGATATTGTTACCACCACGAAAGGGATCCTTAAATATTGCTTGAGGGCTGCAGAGAGAGAATTTTATCAAGGCCACATCATGGAATGCAAGACTAAATGTTAATGAAATTCAATTGAAGCATAGGACTGTTATTTAAGATCTTACTATAGAATTACTTCACTATCTTCTCCCGGTGCTTGTCCAGTACTTGATCCATCATAGTTCCACTTTGGAAGCTCGGATGGGTGCTCAACTGGCTTTGAGAGAGTCTGGAAAATTGAGATCATAAAAAATATCAATTATCTGATAATAATTAACTACAGATTAATTTACTTAACACAGAGTATATGGAAAACAATACCTTCGATTTACTGCGGACATCAACTCCAGATCCACCAATCCTAATTCAGAAGGTAGTAAATATTAAGGATGACTCAAATAGAAACGCAAAAGCACTATCTTATCACTTTGGTTAGAACAATTCTGATATGCTTGCTCTATTGCCAAAGCATTAGGGGACTTCTGGCCTATCGATGTGCAAGAGTATATGTCACAACTCTAGCCCTAGGGCTAGGGAGATCCATGACATATGCCTAGACACTTTAGTTAACCATAAAAGAACAATTTAGATATGCAAGCTCTATTGCCAAAGCATTCGGGGACTTCTGGCCTGTAAACATGCAAGAGTATGTGTCACAACTCGAGTAGAGATCCATGACATATGTCCAAAGAGCACATTGGTGCATGGGCCATAGATATAAGCACACACTTTTTCCCACATATATCTGATGTGGATTGGGGTTCTACATTAAAGTATAAAGTACAACTACCTATAGCACAATTTGCTTTGGGAAAAGTCATTGTTGCGTTATAGGTGGCATGTAACAAAGAATCTTAAAAGAAAATATTTTTCAGTCAATCAAATTGCCAATATCAAAGATTGTACAAAAATTAAGCAGCAACAGGAATTTACCAAATGTACTCAGCAATGATTTTATCGGTGTAAGGAGTTACATCCAGATTTAGGAGGTCCTCCATCCTGTTAACGGTCCCATGTTCGGCTTTCACTGAAAATACTCTAAGTTTTGTGGAGGCCTTTACAGCTCCTTTCTTGCTTTGTTTAAAGAATAGAGAATTCAACATCCTTGGAGTCACCGAATTTGCAAGTGTCGAGCTCTTTGTAACTCTCGCCTGCCATTGCACTTGAGGAGCCAAAATTTGTGCCATTTTTCACTTATCCCTTCAGGAAAATTAAAAGTACTTTAGTAAAGAGTTTTATTGCCCCATTAAGATATCAAGATAATCACCAAATCTTACTAATTCAATGGTGCATTTTCACCTTAGAGACCAGGTCTCAGATTCGATTATCCTTTCATCTTGTGGCCTATTGGCCTTCGAAAGAGTATCTGCACTTACATGCATCTAACTTTATCTTGTTTTGCTCTATTGTTATTAGTGGCTTCTTCTATGTCTCACCAATGCAAACACTTGTTATATGTTGGCAAGTGCTCCTTTAACTTTGGGGAATATGTATAATTAACATTGTGCAAACTCCATAAATATTAAATGCCCCCTTGTTTGAAATAATTCAGCACATAAAATCAAATGATCAGCAGTTTTACACAGTTGACTCGGTATCCTAAGGTTTACTGCTCAACTGACTGAGGCATTCTTTAACTTGGCCACAACCAGATCATTACCTTTCCCCAGAGGCTACAATCTTCTCCAAAAGTTCATGAGTAGTAAATTGAACAAAATGCCCTCACCCAATTGAAAAAAAAAAAAACACTTAAAGCAGAGTATCAAGATCAAAGTATACACTCAAAATGAACCCAAATAAATCATCAATCTACAAATATATAAAATAAAGCACAAATTAACAGCAATAAAAAGAAAAAAAATCAAAGCACAGGGCATAATGTGATCTATGACTACCCTCTACTTACCCCAAAAAAAAAAATTACTACTTGAGTAAGCAAAGTAAAACACATTTTCACTGATCAACAATGCAAGAAAAAAATAGAAAATGAGTGATTCATGGATTGAGAATGTACCAGGGAACCGCCGGAGAGTGGCCGGGAGAGTAACCAGAAAGTGGGTCTGATTCCAAAAGCGTTGGAGAGAGAGAGAGAGAGAGAGAGAGAGAGTGGTTTAAGTAATATGGGAAGGTCTTATAAAATATAAAGGGAAAGTGGCTTTTGCTAGGGAGATAGGGGTAATGGTTTTTGAGTGGAGGAAAGTTGTTTTTGGTCTCTATAAGGTCACCAAGAGAAGTTTACTTATAACTTCATATTTTTTTTAGATAAGGTTCTCTTTCCCTCTCATGGACTTCATTCTCAATTTTTTTATTTGTGTTCTTTTCAAATTGATGCCATTCTTATAAACAATAATCTTATGATGATAGGTTTGTTTATAATACTAAGTATGATTATTATTATTATTATTTTAAACTTGATATTTTATTGAGTGATAGATCATTTTGATGTTTACTTTTGTAAACTTCTGAATTTGTATTTCAATAATATTTTATATAGTGCTAATCAAGTTTACTTTTGATATAAAGTAGTAATATTTTTTTAAAAACTGCAATTTTTGTATAACATGGTGATGAGGACAAATATAGGTATTGATTTGACTACGATAATTTCCTCGTACTTTAAATGCAAATGAGAATTAGAGTGGAAAAAGTAAAACTGAAACGGGTATGAAAATTGAAAGAATATGTAATTCTACATGTTTGTTGCAAAAAGTATGTTTTTCAATGGATACAATTTCCTTAATTCCTCATCGGATGATTAGATGTTTGCTATATAAGCAAGACAAACACGTAATGACGATCAAAAGGTACATTGCGTGAAATTAATCGAATAAGTAATCGTGAGGATCACTATTCCGCAAACTCAATCTCAGTTAATTTCTTACTGTCGCATAGTGGGATCTTATTCCCTAGTGGTTGTAATAATATCTAAGTAAGAGCTCAGAAGAGTATATAATAAGATGTAAAGAGAACATATCAGCACACAATTAGAAAAATATTTTTCTTAAAATAAAAGTATTCTTCTCATAAATAAACTCTTTGAAGAAAATTGATAATTACTTTAATAGCATTTAAAACATCACTTTTGATCAGTAACAATGGTGATCAAAACATTCTACTATCTAAATGAGATACGTTCATCTCTGGTGAATTAAGTAAAACGACATCGTAGCCACTACAACAATTATGGTAATTTTGGTAGTACGGCCATTTCATTATGTACTAAAAATTTAATGTTTATATGCTTGACATTCATGTTGATTTTGTATGATGTGTATGGGAGTGAACCTATCCCAAAACTATTCAGTTTGGGTGCTGAGATAGGAGAATGGTTGTTGGAGATGGATGACCCTTTTTTTTGCACACTTTTGGGACCATATTGGATAAGTATAGTGGTGAAAAGAGGGGCAAATATTGATCTATCAGTTGCCCACTTCCCCCATCAATCTAACATTGCTTACTAGGATATATGCCATGTTGGAGAAAGAAAAAGCCCATAGCCCATAAGAGGTTAGCTGTGTGTTATGGTAGTGATTAATGGGTTTTGCATCATTTTATTTGGCAAACCATTTTGACTTCTTGAGTAATGAAATGCATCATGGTGTTATAAAGTGTGCCAAAAAAATTCAAACTTTTTTACGATAAAATAGAATTTTGTAGTGAAAAAACAAAATATTGTTAGAAAGAAACATATAATTAGTTTCTCGGGAGTTATGTTTTACATCAAAGGACTTTTTATTGCATTGGAAATATTCATTCCTTGGAAACAGTTACATTGACCAAATTATTACTAAAGAGCAATATTAGATATCTCGGAGAAGAATTTAAACTTTGACTCCTTAGTAATGTTTCAACGATGTGTATATGTTATAAGTCGTATCAATGGTTAAAACTTAATCAATCACATGTCATATCTAACATTTTAATCTAATATGAAAGTCAAGGTTTATATTCTTAAAGAGTAAAATAACATTGCTCATAGTCCATCAACATTTGCATGGTAAGCCTACTCTTTGCATTTGGTCTGACGGGCTGGAACAAATATATAGTAAAACGTAGAAGAACAAAGGCCCAATCCAAATAGAATGGGCCAATGAGACCTTATTGGTTAAGAGAACAAGATCCATGTGTGCCAGTTAGGTCCGCAGTTTGTCTCTATACAGTTAGCTACAGGCGTAGAGTCCAAAAGTCTAAAATCAGCAACTAAAAAAATACACACGTGCGAGTCTCCAGCAACCGCCAGCCGGTGCTTAAAAAATTTTTGATGTCTGTCACGTGTTAGGCCGGACATGGTAAGGAAAGAGTATTCATCGACTTTTATACTGGGTCTACTGATATGTTTGTGACGCTAGATTACCAGGTCCTTCCGTTCTTAATTTTTACTGTATAATTTTCTTGCTCTAAAATACTCCACTCCACTCGTTCCTTAATTATTGTTTTATTTGATTCGATATATGATGGGACCCTCCCAAATATGTATAACACGTGTCATCCACAATATCCTCAGGTGGGCCCATGAACCCACGTTAGCAGTAGGAGTTCGGATTCCCAGGTCGAGGCCGTCGGTTAATCCAGACCTCAGCGCGATCTGATGTCCAGGTCGTCTACGAAGACGACTCCAAAGCAAGCAACGCGCGACCTCGGTGCAGGTCGGCTCCACGATTAAATGCCGATTGTCGATCACAACCCAGAATCAAGACATTCTCACTAAGGGAGACATTCCTTTTGGCGTGTGGCGGCGCCCATAATTATCGCCTTCCCATTTCCCGGGAGGAAGCCATTACCTGTCAACTTATCCCTGGCAACAGCATGGCCAGCATGGCTCCCCCCTCTCAACGTGTATACATCCCTCAGCCAGCAGGTGGCTCCCATAGTACCACCACGTACTCCACCTTTGGCTATAAATACTAGGAATTACTTCCACTTATGACTAAGGTAACATTTACTCTCAAAAGACAAAGTTCTTAAAAGCTCACGTTCAACATACACTCAACACACAGCCTGAGTATTTAAGAGAGCATCTCATTAGCCTCTCTCTCTCTCTCATTTAATACCCTTGAACTGATTCTCACGCCGGAGGGTAATAGTCAGATCAAACCCCCGACATCCCTAACGGTTCTTGTTTTTGCTATTCTGTTGTAGGTCCACAACCAGTCCCTACCAAGAAAAGCCTTTAGAGAGCCGAGGCATCTTAACCGTGAAGACTAGCTACTTACGGAGCTGACATGTTCATCAAAATCAAATCTGCGTGATCAATACAAGTATTAAAAAAATAATTAACTTTATTTTTAATATTGGTATAATGTGTAATTTTCTTTAATATATGTGGTCCATAATTAAAGTAGGAAAAATATAAGGATAAAATGGTAAAAAAAATATCCTAAAAATAAAAAATTTTAAACAAGACAATTATTCTGAGATGGATAAAAAAAAATAAGACTATAATTTAGACACGGAGGGAGTATATATTTATTTTTGTTTAAGCTTATAAATTTTATATTAAACACATATTATGCTCTGGTAAGCACTTTAATATTATAGGTGGATATTAAAATCATAAATGTACGTATATGATGTAACATTCTATGTGTTATTTTATTTGACATTTCATGAATTTAATTGTAAATTAAAAAATAAAATCAACTAGATCACATATACTATGCCACATTATTTAGTGCACAAAATTAAGTACTTGGTTTTATCATTACTCTCTCTCTCTCTCTCAATATATACATACATCAAAAGGAGATTGATGAAAGAATGGATCGTTAAGAGGCATTCAATCTCTCTCTCTCTCTCTCTCCCTCTCAAAACTCGCCATAAAAAAAATTGAAGGAAATAATAAATGTTAGATTTTGATTTAGGGCGAATGTGAAATAAAAAAGTGTGTTGGACGATGAAACCCATTTTGGAGGAGTTGAAGGTGATGAGAGAGAAAAGTTTCTGCACTAACCGGGAGCATAAAGGGTATGTGTTGAAAATTCACACAATTATTAAGGGCATCTTGGTCGTTTCAATAATTCCGTTAACGGGAGTTACCAATTGCAACCAACTTCGAAACCATAGTACGGTTGTGTGCCTATTACTGTACCACAAGAGGGTTATCCACAAAACGTGTAAACTATAGGGGGTTTCCTGCTAATTACTCTACGCTAACTATTAAATGTATTTCGTTATTTAACTTTGATCCTTAATTTATTGTTGTTAATAAATTTTAATAATGATAATTCGAGATCGAAACATGTAAAATAAGTTTTGGGTATTTGTACTCCCTCTGTCTCTAAATTATTATTTTTCTTTTTTTTTGTCCGTTTCAAAATAATTATCTTATTTAAAAAAATTTCTTTTTAGGACATTATTTTTACCATTTTATTCTTACTTTTTTTTTCTATTTTAATTATGGACTATATAATATTAAAAAAATTACACATTATACCAATATTAATAATTAAATTTATTATTATTTTTTAATTTATGTATCAAGTTAAATAAAATAATAATTAAAAGACGAAGGGATTATTAATTATACATCTTTACCAATAATATTTTTAAAGCTATTAAATGTAGGATTCAAGTTTTTATAGCGTGGACAAATAATACTTCCATTAGATCAGATGGTTGTCCCACAGGGCATAGCCGAGTGGTAAAAGGAGGGGGACAAAAGATTCTGGAGGCATGCAGCGTGAGTTCGATTCTTGGTGGAAGCAATTTGTTTTCTTCTGAGGTTGGACCTTGTATGTGATATTAGTTGACATGTTTTCAAACCTGTATCATTCAGGCACATCTCGCAATTTTCCTGATAGTAGCAATGAGTCCCTAGTAGTAGCAATGAGGGACCAGAACTATCAAACCTGTATCATTCGGGCACATCTCGCGATTTTCCTGGTAGTAGCAATGAGCACATCACGCGATTTCCCTAGTAGTAGCAATGAGGGATCAGAACTATCAAACCTGTATCATTCGGGATTTCCCTGGTAGTAGCAATGAGCCGCGATTTCCCTGGTAGTAGCAATAAGCACATCCCGCGATTTCCCTAGTAGTAGCAATGAGTCCCTAGTAGTAGCAATGCTGTATCATTCGGGCACATCTCGCAATTTTTCTGATAGTAGCAATGAGTCTATCATTCGGGCACATCTCGCGATTTTCCTGATAGTAGCAATGAGTCCCTGGTAGTAGCAATAAGGGACTAGAACTATCAAACCTGTATCATTCAGGCACATCTCGCGATTTCCCTGGTAGTAGCAATGAGCACATCCCGCGATTTCCCTGGTAGTAGCAATGAGGGACCAGAACTATCAAACCTGTATCATTCGGGATTTCCCTGGTAGTAGCAATGAGTCGCGATTTCCCTGGTAGTAGCAATGAGCACATCCCGCGATTTCCCTGGTAGTAGCAATGCTGTATCATTCGGGCACATCTTGCGATTTTTTTGATAGTAGCAATGAGGGACCAGAACTATCAAACCTGTATCATTCGGGCACATCTCACAATTTCCCTGGTAGTAGCAATGAGCACATCCCGCGATTTCCCTGGTAGTAGCAATGAGGGACCAGAACTATCAAACCTGTATCATTCGGGCACATCTCGCAATTTCCCTGATAGTAGGAATGAGCACATCCCGCAATTTCTCTGGTAGTAGCAATGAGTCCCTGATAGTAGCAATGAGGAACCAGAACTACTACCCGGATTACAACCCGGTTAAAAAAAAAAAAAAATTAGATCAGATGGTGGGTGGGCGGAGGAGAGAGAAAAGTGACTGATTTGTACGTTTGTTTGTTCAAGGAAATTCTACTAATTTAACATTTTGTTTATGTTTGGAAACAAACAAACGAAAGCCCAAACGGAGAAACTCCAGACCACAGTCGCCACCACCACCCGCAACTACAACTACAAGAAAACTCCAATTCTCTCTCCAATTTCTCCTGCTCCCCAAAAAAGATCTTTTTCTCTCTCTAGAGTTCAAAAATTATAACACCCTGTTAGTTGAATTTGTACGTACACACATATATATATTTATATGTACAGTTGTTGACAAGCAGGAAAACAAGATCTTCATCTCCTGAATCTGTATGGAACAGCTAATCAACTTCATTATTCGACCCCCCAGGTAAAAGAAAACCTCAATTGTTGTCTCGTTTGTATGAATTTCCGTGTATTGTTTATTGGTAGTAGTTGATGATTTACATTTCACCCCCCCCCCCAAATCTTGAGATGGGTGTGCTTCATTTTATTGTTTGGATTCAGTTTTTTCACTTATTGGTTTGTTTTTAGATAGTTTTCATGGTGGTATTTTGAAATTGTTTCACTGACTGCTATTCTTTTCTGTATCAAAATGTTAAAAAAAATATTGCTTCTGAGCTAATCTCAGTTTTTGGTCTCCTTTTATGTTTGTTTGGGATTTATTGATACCAAATATTTGGTTAATTGGTGTATGAAGTACTTTCAGTTACTTTCATCTATTTAGGTAATTGTAGTTTGGGGTTTCTTGGATCTAATTTGATGGTTTATTGGAGATGAAACTCATTTTTCTAATTAATGTACTGGAGAATTTTTCAAATGGGTTTCCCTAGGTCTTGATTTTCCTGGTTTTTTAATTTAATATGTCTAATGAGAAACATGTGAGGGTTCGGATGAGTAAATTGTGAATTAAGTTACTAGGGTTCAGATAAACTTTTTAAGATTGATGGGCAGAATTTGTATTTAAGTTTTTTCCTTGTCTTGTGAAACACTTCAAGCATTTTGTTTTGTTTTTTCTTCTTAAAGAAAATCCTGGTTGGTAGTCGCGTTTGATTTTGATGTGTTTCTATTCACAATTGGTTGTATATGGTTAATTTCGAAGCAACTGAGACCATCTTGAATTATATAATTTAGTTTGCACAGTATCAGGAGTAATAGTTGTTATGTTATTTGATAGCCATTCATATCGATTTCCAAACTGGAGTATAGTATCTTGTTGTAAAACTTTATGCATTCTCATTCAATGGCACATTGGCTTTGAAAGCCACTTAAAGTTCATGTTTTCTTGGCCGTGTATTTGTGTGCATAGAACTTTGATTGATGTTGTATACTTGTTACATGCAATCTTATTATATACTCCCTCCTTACCCTTAGAATAGTCACTTCTCCCTTTTGGAGAAGTTCCAAATTTGTAGTCCGATCTGCGCTCATGAAAATGAAACCAGTATCTAGTTATGCCACGTTAAACAGTTGAACTCAAGCATTGGTCTCTCATGAAAGCACTTAATGTGAGTTTTCATATTTTTATTTTTAATAAATATTTAAGTGGAAGGATTATCCCAAACGCTTAAAGGCTTTTCTGAATGTGTGTGATGATCAGGTGGGAAGAATTATTTTGGACCAATACATTAGTGCATATTTAATCTTTTTGTATTCTCTCGAGGAAAAATTGATTCATAACCACAATTGATCTTATCATAAATAGTAGGTCTTTCTACTTTATTTTTGTATTCATTTGCTTATATATATATATATATATATATATATATATATATATATAAATATGTAGCTATGGTAGAATTAATCTGAGTAATGACGTATACATCTCTTGTTGGGTTGCAGAGCTGAATACAACCCAAAAAATGATTTATTAGATCAAGAGTTTATGCTTAAGGGTAAATGGTTTCAAAGGAAGGATCTGGAGGTAAGATGTCATCTTGTATCTTAAGAAATCCCCTTCTGTTGCAAGTACTTTAGAATTCGTACATGTAGAGTGTAATATAAATCTTAGTTTAGCAAATCAAATATAAGGTGCTCAACTTATAAATTAGAGATTGTGCCATCGTGATCTAGAAAGTAAAGTTTTCATTTCAACAATGCTTAACAAGAAACACGAAGTGAATTGTATTTCATCTACAGAGTGAAATTGTAGCATAGAAATCCTGTATGAAGTGTACATTCCTTCTACCTTATTTTCATGCATGATTTTTTATTAGAAAGAAATAGGATAAAATGCATCAAACGTCCTTGTGCTTTGCCATAATAGCAAAAATCGTTCTTGTACTATGCGATCGCGTTTTTTTGTTGTACAATTTTTATCGCCTTCGACCGTCCCTCCATTCACTTTGTCCGTTAAATAGGTGTTATTTTCAACATGTGCCAATCACGTGACAAACTTTTAGGGTATTGTTGTCCTTAAACATTTTTCTATTAAATAGACCAAAATATCCAAACTTGATATATTTTTTGAACTAGCTCAGAGTGTATTTTAGTAAATCACAATTATATTACAAAATTGAACTCTTCGTCCTCTCTCCGTCTCCATCTCTCCAGACTACCAGTTGCAGCCCGCACCGCCACCGCCAAATTTTTTTGTGCGTGCACAATGAGATAAAAAACAATGTACGCCTGAAAAAGTGGAAATAGTGCAGTAACTTTTGCCGGAAAAATGGTTGAAAATCAATTGACCAATCCCACCATTTTTTCTGGCAAATATTTATTGATGACAAATCACAACCACACAATGCCCGTTACTCAACCAATCATCACCTTTGTTGACTAAATGGGAATAACACCATGTAGATAGGATTACTCAAAAAGTGTAGTACTGAGAAAGCAAAAGAATTAAATCAAATATGTGAAGGTAATGAAATTTTATATATAAAGGAAATGAAAAGGGTTTAATTAAATATTGGAAATTTTGATTCCGTAAACTGAAAAGATTGGAAACCTTGAGTTCTAGCGTACCCCCCCCCTGCCTTTGCCGATCGAGTCAGTTAGAAGGCTCTAGAAGATAGATCTGTTCCAGAGCGAGATCAAGAGAGATAATAGGACAATAATACCCCTAAGAATATGTCACGGTGATGGGCACATGGGCGAGATAAGATCGACTTAACGAAAAAAATGGACAGAAGGATGGTCCGAGGTCGATAAAAATTGTACAGGGACGAAAAAAATGCGATAATAAAGTAGAGGGACAAAATTCACAATTAAGGCATAGTACAGGAAGTTTGGTGCATTTTATCCAAAGAAATATATAGATTAAAAAGAGGGAAACACAAAAAGATGGACAAGAAGTCCATCAAAGAAACAAAAGAAAGGAAAATGCTGGAGCAGCCGCTGCGGTTTATCGAAAGAGCAACAGAATTGGTGTGGCTATGACACATCACACACAAATAATACTGCACTGTGCATTAAATGCTTGATTAAAGGAAATCTTTTTTTACTGTATCCCGACTTGGACTTTGTCTCTCTATCCAACTCTCCCATCCCTTTCTCTCTCTACCCAACCCACATCTTGCGGTTTCTCTCTCTCGTCTCCACTCAAGCTAGAACTAAACTCTCAAAGTCGGAGTATCACTAATGACCCCTTTCTGGGAATGTTGCCATAACTATAGATCTTTCCCTGGTCTGCATTGTAAGCTAAGAAAAAGAGATTTCCAATTGGAAATATACCAGATTGACTTGCAATCTATTTACGATGAGAATCATATTTCAGAGTTTTTAGTTCTTCATAAAGAAGACAAAAAAATATAAAAGTTTTTGTCAAAATTCACAATAATTTGTTCTATTCTACACTAGTCTACTGACAAACAAACTGTAGAGTTCTGTTACAATAGCTTCTATTCCCTCCGTCCCAAAATGAGTGTCAATTTTTACAGTTTTCTTGTCCCAAATTGAGTGTCCATTTTTGTGTAAGTTTACTAATTTCACCTTTGTCAACTATCATGTTCTAGGTGAACTTGCATTGTAATATGTGACACTAAGGGCGTTAATGTATATGTGCTACTAAAATGGCCCAAAAGTCAACTTCTTTAATTTTAATGACAAAAATAAATATGAACATTCATTTTGGGACGGAGGGAGTATTTCTTTTCCTTATTTCTAACTTTTTTCCTTTTCGGAAAAATTGAGACTATCAACTTGTGATTCATCTTTTCTTTTTTCCTTTTCCATAGATCAGGACTACTCCACTTTTTTTTTTTTTTTTAAAGTTTTAAATCAGATTACAAGTATTCATTTAGTCATGCATTTTCCACCTTTTTGAGTCCTGTGTTTAACATCTTTGAATATTTTGTAGGTTGTAAATAGTCGAGGAGATGTTCTTCAGTGTAGCCATTACTTGCCTATTGTTTGCCCTGAAGGAAAGGCTCTACCCTGTGTAATATACTGCCATGGAAACAGGTTAGTGAAGTTATTTTTACGTACTTTACAAACTTACAATATAAGCTTGCTTGAAGATGTTACTGTTCTTCTCATGGCCGATCTAAGCTTGTGCTGTGACTAATAGAATTAAGCACTACTGAAGAGGCTAGAAGGTTCATGTTTGACAAAATGTGTTCGTCACGACTAGCTATAACCACAAGATTCAAAATAAAATTTCCTTTGAAATCAACCGTAGGTTCTGACAGGCTAATCGTTTTTGACTAGCCAATGGGGCCTTGATTGGTGTGCAATTGGTTGCTGTGGGTGATGAATTGGTTTCTTACACATGCAAACTCAATGCAAAGACTTTGAGGTCCTTGGTTCCAATCCCCGTACCAGCGGGCCATACTTATCTATCAACAAAATAAAAAAAAGAAAAACTATTAGAACTCATTGTTACCCACTTAACAGAGTTGGTAGAGATACTTTCATAAAATAATAAAAATTTGCAGAGATACCCAAAATATTTGTATCAAAGGAATTCCTAATCCCACCGACTTACACCATCTGCATCTATATCTCAATATTGTATTTTTACTGGAACATATGTAGCTCACAGTTTATCTGCCATTAGTTACATGAAGTACGAATAGAAATATTTATGAAATTCCATTATGGTCCTATTCTGACTGTAATAAACACCTGTGCAATCAAATTTGGAACATTTGTCTGATCACCATTCCGTGTATGATATTTACTAGAGAAGTTTCCATAGAATTCATCAAAGGAATGTTTCCATAAATAAATATTTGTTCTTCCATATGGGCCTACTGGTTTGCCAAATGATCCCACAGATTCATATACTAGGGAAAGTGGAATTGCATTAGTATGGTAGTGTCACTGCATAGTTGTACCTAACCATTAAGCTGAAATCTAACTAACTTAACAAAGATGGTGTAGCTACTTGGGTGACCAATTGGTACAAATGGGTATGCATTGGTGCCCATTAACTTGCTCATATATGCTGATTGTTTGACCAGTTAACTTAACGGATCACAAATATGAACTAATTTGATGGACTGGGTGACTTTTTGTTTTGATTTGTTTGTTTTTGTTTTTGTTTTTTTTTTTGGGCTAGAACCTTTCATCTACCAAACTAGTGGTGTAATGAATCTATCATATGGCAACTGCTAGTTTCTTGACCTCATTTTCTATCTTACGTCACTGTAGATAACCCTATATTTTGTCTATGTTTAATGTCCTTTATTTATTAAGGAAACATGTATTCTTTCACATTTGTTGTGGCCTTGAGAGACTATTAGATAATTACAACTAAGGAATAAGTTTGTCATGCATTTACAATAAAGTCGAGGATAGTTTTAAAACTATTAGGAGTCATGAGTTTTCGATTCTATTTACCGCAAGAGTCTAACATTGGTTTTTAGGAGAACAAAGTGGTTCTTATCCTTTTCATAATAAAGTATGGATATATACAATTATATAGTTGTTGAGTATATTAAATCTGTTTAATAGTTGGTGCTGTTTTAATCATAAAGTTGCATTATAAAATCATTTTAAGAGTCTGCAAAACTTAATAATTTTACATTTATTTTGCTAAAGAAAAGAGTCGACCTCGAAAGTCAGATGGCAAGTACAGTTACAAATGCCAGCAGCCATTAATTTATTTGTGGATATCAAAGAAATAGCCCTAACTTCATGTAGCAGTTTAGAGACGAGCATTGTTATATCTGGATTTAGAACATAAAAGGAATTTTAAAAAGATGTATAATCAAACGGGGAATATTGACCTTTTCCTTTATATTAGTCAATGTTATTACTTCTTGATAATGAATTTTAACCACTTGAGTTCTTGATAATCTTAAAACATTTGTTGACCAAGTTATTAATAGGAGTTGACTTTTACGTCAATTGTTATTATCCTAGAAAATATTGCAATATTATTGGGAAGAAAGAAAACAAATCTGATTTATGTCAAGATTCATTGTTAATTTTAGCGGATATATGCTATAAATGTTGTTGCTGGTGCTCTTCTTGAGCTTGTGATGGAATAATGTCTAAATTGCACATTTCCTCCTAGTTTTCGATCACTCACGGACTCATCCAACATTGATATCTTCTAGTTTGCTATCACTGACCCAACATTGACATTGGTTTCTGTAGGACCTAACCATCCACAACTTTTTTACAATCAGTTTAGTATTTAATGATTCCTAAGAGGAGACATTTTATCTACCTTCCTGACATTTGATGATTGGCTAAATCGCCTACTTTAAGTAGGTCAATCTATTGTGGACAATAATTTTGTGAACCGAGATGTAGTCATTCTATTATATCTCTTAGAAAAATGGAGTGTCTCTCTCGTTCCTCAACCATTTAACATGCTTTTGGTGGACTTCCTTATGTACTTGACTTTTCTTTTCTGTTTCTGCTACAGTTTTTATCTGTTAATGGACATTTATTAAAAGGATATGAAAGAGTATCATAACAATGTCCTGTAGTTCTTTCCACCTAATTGGGGTTGATGTTTTCCTTTATGCAATCCACCTGATTGTGGCCTAATGGTACCGAGTGGACATACCTTTTCTTGTAAACATTCGTTTTCTAACAGGCTCTTCATCTTGATTGTATGCCAGTGGGTGCAGGTCAGATGCGAGTGAAGCGGCCATTATATTACTGCCATCAAATATTACTGTTTTCACCCTTGATTTTTCTGGATCTGGAGTGTCTGGAGGAGAGTATGTCAGTCTTGGGTGGTATGAAGTAAGTGGCTGTGGAGTTCGTTTGTTTCTTATGTTGTATCAATTTATTAAAGAAGTAATCACATTAAAGTATGTAATGTGATAGCTTTAATGTTATTTACTCAAATATTTTAGGAAAAACTACTTTTTCGATCATCATACTATTTCAATAATATCAATTTGACCATCGCAGTATTTAATTTGCCAAAATGACTAGTGTACTAATAGACACACTATAGGTTGAACATAATTTGTTAGTCTTCGTTAAAAACTTAACGGAGGGTGTCCAGTTGCTTATATGGACATAGTGGGACCACTTATTGCCAAAAAAATTACTGAGTTAGAATATTCATCTGTCCAGCTGTGTTTTGAGGGAGATATAACGCTCCCTTACTAGTTTTGGAAGGAGTTCAGACCGCCAAAACCAAAAACGAGTGTCTCTGCGATCGTTGAGGGGCATGGGTCGATCAACTTCATGTGTGTCGAAGGATCTTAATCGCAGTAACAAGGTTTGAAAAAGGGTTGGCTTAAGATCCTTCAACACACATGAAAGTTGATTGACCCTCGTCCCTCAATGATCGCGCGCACACACATTCTCTTTTCTAGTTTTGGCAGCCTGAACTCCCTCCAAAACAAATAAAGGAGCGTTATATCTCCTTCAAAACTCAGCTGGACACATGAAATTCCAACTGAATAAGTTTTTGTCAATGGGTGGGTCCAACTCTGTCCACATAAGCATGACTGGACACCCTTCTTTGATTTTTAACGAAGACTAACGAATTAGGTTCAAGTTATAGCGTGTTTGTTAGTACAATGGTCACCTTGGCAAATTGAATATTGTGATGGTCAAATTGATATTATTGAAATAATAGGATGGTCGAAAAGGTAGTTTTTTCCTATATTTTATGACCAATTAATTGTTTTAAATCAGATATGTATGCCAAGGACCGAACTAATTTTCTTATCCTATATGTGTAATTGTTACTATTTTTAGTACTTGATTGTTACTTATGATGTTATATTTTATACACGGAAAGATTATATGTGATATGTACTTATATCGATTTTGTTGATGTGTTTGATGTGATACACATATTACATCTTTATTGTCGGCACATGTGTAGTAATTCACTATGACAAAAGAAAAATGTTCACTCTTGTTGAGTGGACTTGTGTCACGTGTCTGTTTCTCTATGCTTGAAATAATTGATGTACTAATTGGTGATATTTCTATTTTGCTACTAACAAACCTGTTTGTTCTCCCAGAAAGATGATCTGAGAGCCGTGGTCAATTACTTGCGGGAAGATGGAAATGTTTCTTTGATTGGCTTGTGGGGTCGGTCAATGGGCGCTGTGACTAGGTACATTACTTTGGCTCCCACTCTTCTATGATCCCTGGCCATTAGTAGAGGCTTAAAGCAGATATAAGAAGCTTAACTCCTTAGGGTGCATCCCAGTATAGTTAACATGTATTGTATGAGGTGCATGTAGTTGGCATTCTTATACCTTTTTCATATCGTGACTTCCCTCTGTATGCTACATTATGATTTCTTTGAAGTTGGAATCGTTCGGGTTTGGAATCCTTGTGTTCAGTTCCTCAGGATTGATGTTAGACTTCTGGTTTAGCATTGATTTTAGCCTATATATATGGTGTTATTCGTTAAGTTTAATAAGAGAGAATAAGTTTAATGAGTTACCATTTCCTCTCTTCCTCAACTCTTAGTTCTCTCTCTTTCCTCTTTACGTTATAATTGTTGTGTGTTGAGTAACAATGATAAATAAAATGTCCATCAAAAAATCGTTTTCTGTCTTAAATCCACACGTTACTTTTATGAATTCTAAAAATGAGAACAGAGAACTGTTGTAAGAATATTGACCAAACAGGTCCAGAGTTTTGGTCCAAATGGTTCAGACTAATCATCCCTTCGAATACGACATTTATAGATAATAGTTTGTGTTTCCTGCAGTATAATTGGTGCTTAATATGGTTTCAAACAAACACGAGCCAAAAATTTGAAATCTTATTGGTTTTTGTGCTCAAAATATCTTTCCATGGAAAAACACAATGCAGCCTGATGGGAAGTGGTGGTTGAATTTGAATGTTTTTAGTTGTCTCCATGGTGGATTTCTATTGATTAACAATGCATTTGATGGCAAGAGATAACCATATATATATATACATATATGTATATATTATATCCCTCATGTGCTTATGGATGGATATGAATGATGCACGTGAAGGTTTAATCGGACGGCATGTGCTACACTGGTGTGCCAGTATGAGTCAAGCATGAACAGGCTCCAATGATTGAAAAAGAAAAACAAGTCTATAGTTGCTGCTATAAACATAGTTTTTTAGGTGGAATCCCTTTTACTGGCGACCTATCATTCACGAGATGTATCTTCATTTCTCTCTTTTTGTGTTTCCTGATAATCTAACATTCAATTCAGGTCAAGTTTCATGTTTTAGCTGTCTAGCCAGGATAGTCGGACACAGTAATGTAATGTTCATTGACTTCAGTTATTCCTTGTGTCAGCCTAATGTATGGAGCTGAGGATCCTTCAATTGCGGGGATGGTTCTTGACAGTCCCTTCTCTGATTTAGTTGATCTGATGATGGAACTTGTGGATACATACAAATTTCGCCTTCCTAATTTTGCTGTAAGTAATCAATATATTGAAGCTTAGTGGGTTTGTGCAACTTTATGACAGTTTGAAACTAAACGAATTTATGTTATAGCATTAGCCCGATCCCCTTGTTTCCATGTTCTCTGTGTTAGACTGAAGTTTGCATTACAAAGATTAGGATAATTGGAAGCTAAGGCACATTTATTTGCACTTTTAACATCCGGTAGTTTGTTCTCTTTTCTTGTTTGTTTTTCTTTTCAGGTGAAAATGGCGATCCAGTACATGCGGAAATCTATTCAGAAAAAGGCAAAATTTGACATTGTTGAACTGAATACAATAAAGGTTCATTTTACTTTTTATGTAATAATATCAATTGCTAACATCAGTGTACGAGTAGCTTGAAGCAGTTTTCTTGCGGATAATTTTTCTCCTTTTAGGCATCTTATCGTTATGAATTTGTTTATCTGAATAACCAAAAGGCATATAAACTGGGCCCTGTTATTTCACCAACATGGGCTTACAAGTGAGGGATATCCCGTATTGTGACTGTTATGGTGAAAATCAATTTCGCTTATATTCGTTTAGTGCTAGTATTGTTCTTTTGTCCACACAAGGAAAAAAAAAAAGACCGGGGTGGGGGGGGGGGAAGGGAAGGAGGTACATGCATTACTTTAGTTTGTTGAAGGAAAGAACTTGCAGACGCCATCTATGGGACCTTATTTCTACTTTATGGTTGGCTCTTCATGCCAACCTACATATAGAGGCACGCTTATGCTAATTTGTTTGATTAAAGGTTTTCCTGTTCCATTGATGTTTAAATAAGAAATAAAAGGCAATGAAATATGTGTCTAAATCTCGTATATATCAGGCATAGGTTTCCAGGATTTGATTTCTCTGTACTTTTGCAGAGATTTGTGATGTATTTCTTTCGGAAGCACTTAATAACCAACTCAGAATTTCAAGGTGTGAATTCAGGGCCTGGCATATTCCATGGGCTTGCTCATGTTGGTTTCTGGACTGTCTATCTTTGCATGCACTTTGGTTTGTGAACTATGGCATTTTGAGCCATACACCTGGTTAGCATATGCAAATGCTATCAAATTCATATAAGTGAGATTCTTTAGTAGGTTGATGAAGGGAGTTTTATGAGAATTCCCCAAGGACTCCCGGCCTAGGAAGCACCAGCACTGTTTGGTACACTCGTCGATACGTCCTGAACACTCCACAGTGTCGGAAACTTTTTATTGTTTTTAACACGTCTGGACACACTGGGACACTGCTGGATGTAATACGAAGAAGAAAAACAAAGAAGGAAAGGAAAAAAAAAAAAGAAAAAAAGAAGGAAATGGAAGAAATCTGGCCAAAACAATTAGGGCGGCATGTCATTGTTTTACCCAATTCTAGGGGTACAATCATGTGTGAAGTCGAAAAGGATACAAATCCTGAATTCTGGGGATTTGATTGATACTGTCCTTATTTAGTTGGTAAGATCGTGTTGTTTGTTGGTTCGAAATTATAATTTTGATAATTCTCATTTATTTGCAATCTACTATCCTTTTTCATGTTTTTGTTATCTTATGTGTATGAATGAAAATGATATAATAATAATAATAGTGTGTCCCCCTGATGTGTTGTGTCAGGAATTTTAGGGAAATTTTGTGTCGAGGTGTCGTAGTCGCGTCGTGCCATTGTATCACTGCTTCTTAGCTCCCAGCAGCATCTAACTTGATCCCTTTAAGGTTGTCAGGAGCAGGATTAGGTGTAATCCTAATAAAAGGGATAATACTGTGTCATGTCTCTTAAATGAATGGTTTGACCTTCTTAAGTGGGCATGTCCGTTTGAGGAAATTTCTAATTTGCAGTCCTTGCTTGGGTTTTCCTCCGTATGGAGCCTATGGGCATATTCTCTAAAAGAAATGTTCCGTAAGGAAATACATATTTGTGAGGGAGAGCTATGCAGTTTTGGGAAGGCATCTATCAGTTATTTTTCATGCAAACCTCGAGTACGTTGCGCTAGGTTGACCCTTTCAACAGCTGCCACTGCCCCCCACTTCAACGCCACTAGATCTGTCTTCCCACTTGAGGCATCTGTGACCTTGATGGTCTTTCAAGCTTATATTTAGCAGCATATCCATAAATTTTTTATGCTAGTGCAAATTGTAGTTTCTACCGATGATCCATGTGCTCCTACTTTTTGTTTTGTTACTGTATGTAATGAGACTGAGACTGATCAAATCGTGCTTATTCTAGGTTGCAAAGTCATGCTTTGTTCCAGTTCTAATTGGGCACGCTGCAGATGATGACTTTATACAACCACATCACTCTGATCGTATTTATGATGCCTACATGGTACGTACAACTGATGTTATTGTTATTAGAATTATTTGTTGCTTATTAGTCCTGAACGTTTTAAGTGTTGGGATAGTATTAGTCAACCTACTTCCTACCTTTTATATTTTACTTCTAAAATTCTGTACGTCTATCTATTATCTTGTAGCTTTCATCCTTTAGAATTGCTGTTGAAGGAAGCCTCTTTTTAGGAAGGGTTGCAAAGGGGGGAAACTGATGGAAGCTTATAGAATCTAGGTCAAAGAAGGGAAAGATGGGGAGCATTACTCTCGCAAGAGATTGCTGGAAACACACTATAAGTATAAGCCCACTGACTTGATATAATCAACAGTAATGAACTTTGAGCGCTTACATCTTTATGTAGAGTACATTACAATTTTCGTAATACTAGCAGGACTAGGCTACGGATACAGATTACGAAGTTAATACCATAACCATATTGCACAACTCCATAAATAATGCAATGACAATAAATATAGTCCTGATGTTTTACCAATGAATCCAATTCCCAAAGGAATTTTGGTGGCTTCTACACTTTTCATGGACTTTGGTTGGGCCTCCGGCCCTCCATAGCCAATCATAAGTGTCCATTAGCTTCTGGTGCATGAAAGGGGTGATTGTAAATTTAGTTTAACTTCACGCTGAAAGATAAATACCCACCATCATATTGTTTATATCAGTAAAAAGGTGTCAGTAGTTTGATATAGAAATTGACAGTTAGTTTTACCATTGGAAGAATCATTATGAATAGGAGATATAACCAAACTTGGAATGTACTTAAACCTCAATTTTAAAGTCAGTCTATGCTGGTCTAATCTTTTAGCTTGCTGGAATTTCCCAGCTGTCTCCAACTTGATCTGATATTATTAACCTCTAGACGTTCCCTCACGTAATTTTAATTTATAGGTCACGTAATTGTTGTGGTTCTCTCTGTGGAATGTGAATTGGCAGCAATATTAGATGCGTACATCTGCCGAATGCTTGCAGTTGTCTTTGTTAATTGTACTTTATTTTCTGTTTGTTGCCCGAGGCCATGAATTTTGATATTGTAGTGGGCGCTGCTGTGAACTTTATTCCTTTTCTTATGTTTGTTCTAAGTCCTTGCAGTAGGGGTAGGGTAGAGAGGTAGTAACACCGGGTGAAGAATTGGCGTTAACTAAGACTACTAAGAGAGCGGGAAAGGGGAGAATGAAGGCGAACTGGACTCAAGAGGGAGGACAGGAAAAATGCGGTGATACGTGAATAGTGGTCTCAATAATAAATGCAATGATTGTCGTATTTATAGGTGGCTGAGGGAGGCCTCATGTGACGAACTATGTGCGGTTCGTACGATGCGGTGGTGCTCCCTCATTCGCCCGGTTGTATGATTGTGCAGGCGGAAGCCGCGTGTCCCTATGGGGGGCCCATCCACAAATTCCCTACTTTCTTTACTGAACCTAGCCCGTCCATGTGTGACTCGGTTACTGGTCCGCGTGGCAATGCTTCACTCTAGCCTCCAATCCACAACACTTTTAGTAGTCCCGATTGCGGAAAGGTTGTGTTGCACGGAGATTCGTGGTGGACTCTTTTTGTAGGTCCAGCTTGCCTTGACTGTCCTTCCAAAGCCACGGTAGGATGAGCGTGGGAGTTTGCGTGGTGCAAGCATCACGGGTTGGGTGCTAGCAGGGTGCATAGTGCGGGCATGCTTTGCAGTGCACGTGCCGCGGGCGGCGGGACACGTGTCGAGGAACATGTGAGCCTTGCTAAATGACAAGTGCAGGCTCTGGTCCCGCATATCTATTCCACATCCTTAAAAGAATCCACTTGTACAAATTAAGTTAATTAACATGACGAGACACCAAAGACGTGGCATTGTTGCTCGTATGTTTGTTAAATTGTCTCGTAATCCTTTATTTATTATTTTTTTTTGACAAATTAATAGGACCTTTTCTTTATTGTTGGTTGGCTGTTCAGTCATCAATTGCAGCTTTAAAGTCAGATATGTTAGCTTGCCTAAAATTCCCTCTCCATTCTAAGTTGTCACTACTATTTTTGACATGCTTTTCATTGAGCAGAAAATATGAGAAAAAATAGAATAACGGAAATGAGGAAAGATGGTAATTTATTTGGAAAATTAAGTGCTGGACAATAGAAGATGACAATTATCAACCAGTAATGAAAGAGATGTACCATTTTGTCCATGTGTATGTCTCCTTTTCTACGTAGTCTATTAGTTGTGAAAGCTTGCAACCCATTGGCTTAACGTTGAAAGAATTCAAGGATTGACTTTCTATGATGGAACAATTATCTTCATGTGGGACATTTTGTCTACATGAGAGTATGCACAGGCAAAGTTACTATCGCAAGCCATGGTAGATTTTTCTATTTTTATGGTGGAACTAGAGTCACCACACCAATCCAGAGCATGGCGTTATGATCATGGACCTTATTTAGTGTCATTTTATTAGTTGTGGGTGCTTAATACAACCCACATCTCCCATGGTTTATTCACATAAGCTACGGTGTCCAGCTTTGGCTGGATCCATTGATGAGTGACAGTTGGCGGGTACCCATATGGATTTAGTCCCTTAGGTGGGTCCAATGTGGCCTGCTGTGGTGGCGTTTCCCAATACGACTTAAAAGGTGAAGGAAAGATCATTCTGAATACTGCAACCCAGACTGCTGTAGTGCACCTGACCGTTTTGATGAGCTTCCTATTAGACTTTCCTGGTTCACCTCAATATTTGTCTCTATTAAATATTAATTAAAGGAAAAGTGATATCCTGAAAATTACTTTCCAATTCATTAGGTCTTTTAATCCTCTGGGACACTCTAAAATTTTCCATAATGTAAATGATTTTCTCCATCTTCTTAAACAAAATTGTAGCAATTGTTGATTGCTGTGTGTTTAGAAAGTTAACACATTAGGATTTTGTAATTATCTCATTGAAGTATTTTCTGGCTTGTTTTAACCCTTCATTTTGGCAGGGGGACAAGAACATCATCAAATTTGAGGGTGACCACAACTCCCCACGTCCTCAATTCTATTTTGATTCTATAAACATCTTTTTCCACAATGTTTTGCAACCTCCAGAGGATGAAGTTTCCGGAAACTACTTTGAAACTTCACTTGATTACTTCGATAAGGTGTGTGGATTTAATAGGTACCTTGCTGCTACTATTGATATGTTCACAATATGCAATATTCTTCAGTAAGCCCTAAATCTTTAGTGTATTTGTTCTGTCTTCAGGGACTACATGACATTAGATATGAAGATGATTTCTTGTCTACACCCATAGGTTTGAATAAATGACCTTGTTTCTAATTTCCAAGAGCTGCTTTAACACCATTAATTTGAAGGCTTTTCTGCTTATAATATGGTCTTGTGATTACTGGTTCAGCATCAAGTAGCACTGAAGATGCCATAAATCAACTTCGCTCTAAAAGGCCTATGAGTAGAACGGAGGTCAGTTCATAGCTGCTTGCATTTGATATTATTAAACAAAAAATATTGTATAAGTATCTCTATGAAGGATGTGCACATTTGAGTCCTAACTTTTTTTTTTTTAGTTTCATCCTGTCTTGGGTTGCGTATGATTTTAGCCAACGCAAATATTAATTCTTATCGCAAACTTTATTTTCATTCGTAATTGATGTATGAAATCGTCAACCAATAAGTTACTGAGAAATGAAGAAGAAACGAATTGATTGTATATTGCAGAGAGATGATTGAGAATGGTATTGAGTCAGTTTTACAGGGATACTATTTGTACGTAGAATTATACTCCCTCCGTTCCACCCAAAGAGTCCACGTTTGAAAAGTCTAATTATTAAGGGATATATTAGTTTCATTGGATTTGGTCATAATTACAAAAATACTTAAGCACAACCAAAATGATTACAATACTAGTGGAGGGCAAAGATGAAAGATTATGAAAATTATAAGCATAATTTTTTTGAAAGTGGACTCTTTAAGTGAAATATCCCAAATTAGTATAGTGGAGTCTTTGCCTCGAACGGAGGGAGTAGTTGTAAGAGAATGCTTAGTTCTACACTGTTATATTTGTCTTCCGTTTGATTGCTTCTCTTATGTTTTGTTATGTTATATGTCAGGTACCTTCTGATATCTCATCATCTGCAGATAAACAGCTTGATGCTCAGGTATCTCTCGTGTTATCATAATTTTCCCGTTTTTCCGTTTGGGGTTTTCGCATCTTAAACATGAATCGGACTGGATCGATATACTTTTGAGGGAAGAGAATTAACAGTATAGTTGGCCAAGGAGATTCCTTGAAGCTTCCTTTGAGCAATTAACAGTAAGGTGGAAATTTTCTAAAGCAAAACGACTCATGCTGCAGGAACAAGGAAGTAGGACTGAGCCTGTCCCTTCGTCTTCTAAAATGATTAACTTTGAGTTTGCCAATGGTCATCCCTGTGGACCCCATGTCCCTGCGTCTGTAGAGGATGACGAATATGTGGAATACCCTCTCGATAACTTGGCAGGTTTCCCATCCGATGTTGATGAAGAAGAAAGGGTGAGCATTAATCTTTCTGCAACATTGACACATACAGCCTCAAGCATCCACGTGTTGATCGTTCTTGTATTTTGTCGTGTTAAATATTTTTTTAGATGTTCATGGAAGCAGTGATTGAGTCATTAAAAGACCTGGAGACAAGACCTTCTCAGGTTGAGGAACCGCGATCTAGTGCCAGCACAAATTCCCACGAGTCTTCACAGAAAGGCAAAAAAGAAGATTCTTTGACCAGTGTGCCCTCGAGGACAGATCCCAATGATGGCCATGATTTGGCTTCTCAATTCGCAACTCCTGATAGCGACATTTCATCTGCCGAACTTCCACTAAACTTTGCTTCATCCATGGTAGAGTCATCAGGAAGTACAGGTGCTTCTGCACGTAGTAGTGATACTTCAGTTGGCATCGGAAGCTCGTCTGATGCTGACATAGCTGATCGTACGAAAGCCACCGTAACAGTAGTGAAGAACCCGAGTAGTAATATCATGGACGGTTTGTTACGTCGTTGGGATCTCAACTTCTTCAAAAACAGATGATGGTTTTGAGTTTTAGAAAGTTCCCAGAGTCTGGAAGTGTATTATTTGTAACAAAAGAAATGGTTAGGTGTTAGTGTCATGTAGTTGATTCAGAAAGAGGGGGAAGAGAAACAGAAGAAATTTGTGTCATTGTTTATATGTTTTCTTGGAGGGTGGTTTTGTTATTCATTTTTATATGATTCACATTTGTTTATAGAAATGGTGGCAAAGATGGAGGCTAATTCTGGTTTGTTTTGTTTGTAATTGAACACAAATTTTATCCCATGGGGATGAAGAAATGAAGTTTAAGTGGTTACTGTAATGGTATTAGGTTCTGTTTATTTATTTCTTATTTAAGACCATGCCCAGCATCAGATTCTAAAAACTGCAGTTAAGGACCACTTATATTAATCTCATTCATCATCAAACATGAACTTTGAGTGTTTAGTTCTATCTTCGTACACACAAAACATTGATCTCTACAGTAAAATGGGATCGAGATTGAGGGCTGATTATGCCGAAAAAATTGGGTGCACTGGGGGTTCTGAGTTGATCGTTGCTGTGCCGTAGATGTCGGATATTTGACATATAAGACAACGTGAGAGGGGTAGGGAGGGTTTTCTGCCGTAACTTTCCGGCGTGATAATCAGTCTCTAAACGGTGTCTTATATGCCAGATATTCATAGGCAACGATCGGCTCGGCATCCTCGATGCGCTTGATTTTTTTTGGCATCATCAATTGGTTCCATTGCCCGGAACGAAGCTTTGTCTATCCTCCTTTAGCAGCATACTCCATGAACAGTGGGGATGAAATTCAAAATTCCCGATCAAAGCTGAATTATACAAATTTAATTTGGGGAAGATGAACACGGAATGTTCCTGTGCATTGCCAAAAGTCAAACTCTTTGAATCTCTTTTGCTTGTGGGATTGGAAATTTTGTTCGGTATACAATGTCAAACCATTTTCTATGATGGGTCTTCAAATCAAGTAATCCCAATCCATCACCATGAGGTCAAGGTATATAATTCAGTTTGGGAGCATGCCAGGGAAGACTTGGTGTTAGTTAAGCTTACGTTTGCTTCACGGAAAATAATTTTTGAAAAATATTTTTCTTATTTTTTGGTATTTGGTAATATTTAAAAAATATAAATCAATGTAAAACATTTTACGAGTCAACGGAAAATAAAGTTTTTTTTTTCAGAAAAATATCTTACGGATTTCATTTTCGTAAGTCATTTTTTAAAATTTATTTTTTTCAATTTTCTCCTAGTATCACCTTTGCACATTTTGGTGTGCTATATTCATATCTAACTTTTCTTTCAAGAAAATAATCATAATATTTTAACGTAATATTTTGAAGTAGTTCTATGAACAAAGTTTTATTTATATATCATTTTGTTGATATTGTCAAAATTTATTTAAAACTTTTATAAAATTAAAATATAATATTATTCATCCCAAAATAAATGTTCACTTTTATTCCTGATTACGAATAAAAGTAAATATTCATTTTGAGATAGGAAAGTAACAATAATACTATATATATATTGTCTGAAAATCTTTAGTTGGTTGATTTAAAAATTTAAACTATTTTCTTAATAACTTAATTTTTAAATATAATATTATACAGAATAAAAAAATTTTAGTTGAAGAGTACATGTAACTTCTCGTATAATGTTTGAGATCATAAAATTTCTAGTTTAAAGCTGAAATTGGAGCCTAATATTACATTTACGCTACTCAATTTTAATAAACACTTTCTCCGTCCTAAAATGAGTATTCATTATTTCATTTTGAAATGCTCCACAATAATTGTCTCTTTTATTTTTTGAAACGTTTTTCAAGTTAATTATCAATTATGCCGTTCTTATTTGTTAGATTGAAAAGTAGATTGATCTTATTGATATGACACCACAAGTAATAAATTAGAGTTACTAAAGAAAAATTATTTAGAATTATACATTTTTCTTACAATCATTGTATATTCAATACGGGACACTAAGTTTCAGACTGATGAAGTACAATTTTTTATAAATATTCATGATATATTTTTCGTAATATTTTTTATGTGTTTGCCAAACACCCAAAAATATTTTCTATCACATTTTTAAAAAATTTATCAAATGCTTGAAAATAAATTTTTTTTATTTTTCAGAAGCTATTTTACAAAAATTATTTTTTTTAAACAAACTGAGCCTAAAAACAAACAACCACCACAATACTTCTTAAGAGTGTTGCTAAGTCTCGGAGTATCTCACGGAATCCTCATCGAGGGATAGAAATCAAGCGGCACAGCGCCCTTCGCCACATCAAGAAATCGTCAGCGACCAAAGAATATCCACCATAGCAGCCTTTGTGCGTCCCCACGTGCCACCAGAAGCCGCTGGGTTGCCGGAGAAGGAGGTGGAGATAGCGGATAGCCCGCCGTGGAATAAGGAGAAGAGTGGGAGGAACGGTTACGAGAGAGAGGGCAGTAACACGCCCACACCCACGTTCTTCCCTCATTTACCGCAAAACGTGTGGGATACTGGGCAATGACAATCATGCGCCCCTCTATTATTGGGTGATGACAACCAGTCCCTTCCATTACCAAACTCCGTTAAGTTCTTTTGAATTTGTAAACGAGCATTGTTAAACTTCAAGGTCGAATTTAAATGAAATTTAACGGTCAAATAAAATGAACCTTGCAGGTCGAGGTCAAAGCTCAAAAGAACCTTACAGGTTGAAGTCAAAGTTTAAATGAACCTCGCAGGTCGAGGTCAAAACTTAAACGAACTTTGTAGGTCGAGGTCAAAGCTCAAACGAACCTCGCAGGACGAGGTTGGAATTCATAAATGAGTCTTGTTAAACTTCAAGGTCGAATTCAAATGAACCTTGTCGGTCAATGTCAAACAAATCTCGCAGGACGAGGTCGAAATTTGTAAACGAGCCTTGTTAGACTTTAAGGTCGAATTCAAATGAACCTTGTCAGTCAAGGTCAAACAAACCTCGCAGGCCGAGGTCAGAATTCGTAAATGAGCATTGTTAAACTTCAAGGTCAAATTCAAATAAACCTTGTCGATTAAGGTCAAACGAACCTCGCATGTCAAAGTCAGAATTCGTAAATGAGCCTTGTTAAACTTAAAGGTTGAATTCAAATGAACCTTGTCAGTCAAGGTCAAACGAACCTCGCAGGTCGAGGTCAGAATTCATAAACGAGCCTTGTTAAACTTCAAGGTCGAATTCAAATGAACCTTATCGGTCAAGGTCAAACGAACCTCGCAGGTCGAGGTCAGAATTCGTAAACGAGCCTTATTAGATTTCAAGGTCGAATTCAAATGAACCTTGCCAGTCAAGGTCAAACGAACCTCGCAGGACGAGGTCAAAATTCGTAAACGAGCCTTATTAAACTTCAAGGTCGAGTTCAAATGAACCTCACAGGTCGAAGTCAAAGTTCAAACGAGCTTTGCGGGCCAATGTCAAAATTCAAGACTAGGCAGGCTCGAGCACTAATAAAAGCTTCGTCTATTGAAGCGAGACATCGAAACTTCGGCAGGTCCGAGGTGAACATGAGTAAATACTACTTTCCACCCTCGAGATAAATCTCAAAGAATAAGGAGTGAGGGGGCTACTGATGTGCATATTCCAGCTCGGAATAAAGTATACGGGCCTCATTCGAGATAGTGGGCTACCATGAAATATTGGCCTGGCCCATTCAAGTAAGTATATAACCAGTTAACCACTCCCTCATCACATCCAGGGTAAGCCACTAGTTACAGTTAAAGTATACGGCTTCATTCTTTCTCACATGGCTAGAGACTGATTTCCATGCCGAAGGGTTATGGCGGGGAACCCTTCCCGCCCCTCTCACGGTGTCTTTTTTACAGGCAATATATATCAGATATATGACATTCGTGACTAGGCAACGATCGGTTCAGCACCCCCGTGTGCCTGATTTTTTCGACATCATCAAAGGCTGAATAAAAAATTACACAGTAAAATGGGATCGAGATCGAGGCTAAATAAAAAAATATGATTTTCTTAATACGATAATAAACTCTAGTTGTTCATTTAACTCCAATGCCTTAAAATAATAATAATAATAATAATAATAATAATAATAATAATAATAATAATAATAATAATAATAGTAGTAGTAGTAGTAATAATAATAATAAAGTCTTAAATAATAATAATAATAATAATAATAATAATAATAGTAATAATAATAATAATAAAGTCTTATAATAATAATAAAGTCTTAAAATAATAAAAAAGTCTTAAAATAATAATAATAAAAAAAGTCTTAAAATAATAATAATAATAAAAAAAGTCTTAAAATAATAATAATAATAAAAAAAGTCTTATAATAATAATAATAAAGTCTTAAAATAATAATAATAATAATAATAATAATAATAATAATAATAATAATAATAATAATAATAATAATAATAATAATAATAAAATGAAAACCAAGAGTGAGACCATTTTGTGCAAGTCAAGTAGCACGAATAACGAATCAAATTTGGCAAAGAGAGTTGCTATTTACGCCTAACATTTTACTAAGTACACCCCATTACTATGTACACCCCCACCCAATATTTTGAACCCCTCAAAAAGCTAAGTATACCCCCCTAATTTTCTATTCTATCCTTAACAATATTTTTCCCAAAAATAACCTATCCTACTAAGTACACCCACCCTTCTCATTTTGAAACACCCCCCAAAACAAAACTTACAATTTATTTCCCTTCTTCAACATTGCACCCCCCCCCCGGGAACCAACGACAACAGGAAACAACTGCAACGTCAACGGCAACGGCTACCGCAACCAACCTTCATCATGTTCCTCTTTTTCCACATTAGTCCTTCAACATCAACAATAGACGAAAGACACTCGTAGGTGTGAATCTCTTCTCTTTGCATTCTAGGTTAAAATATTATATTTTTATAATTTATATGTTTAATTTTTGTTAGGGCTTAGTTACATTCCAATGTTTTTGCATTTTGGTATTAAAATATCGTGATTTAAAGAAAGTTTTGTTAGAAAAATTGACTTGATTTGGTCTGGGATTTTTGGCATTGGATAGCCGAATGTCTTTAAAAACGTTCGGGAGCCACTTACCGAATTACCTTAAAGGGGCTTGGCTAGGGTACCGAACGCCTTTAAGGTTGTTTGGCTAGGGGGTGCCAAACAGTCTTAAAGAGGTTAGGGAGCCACTTACCGAATTGCCTTAAAGGGGCTCGGTTAGGGTACCGAACGCCTTTAAGGTTGTTTAGCTAGGGGGTGCCTAACAGTCTTAAAGGAGTTCGGCAGATGAACTTTTTTTTCCCCTTCTTAACTTTTTGGAATTAATCTAATATTGATTATCGATGTGCAGAACAAACATATAGGAGAAGACCTGCTGCTTCAACCAAGAGACAAAGACAATAATACATGTCCACTTGCAATGAGGTGGGAACCAAAAGGAAAGGTTAAAGCATCCATGCAAAAATTAGTCCAATACCGAGAGCATCTCGACAGCCTTAGGGTCAATGATGTGAGTGTTATTTAATTTAGTTATCTTTTTATTTTATAACATATTTATGTTAAATTAATTTTCTTTGTTTCTTGTACGTAATTTGGAATCCGTATACGGGCACTTTTAGGGATCTACATCCATTTCTCACTGTTTCGTTATATCACAAATGCTTAGTGGTGTGCTCTGTTGTGGAACCATACTATCTGGACCGAGTTCTCTGATAGTTCGGTTATGTTCAGACAATTCCATCCCATCCGATTGCTACTGATGTTCTTGTGAGATGGGAGAAAAATAGTCTATCTGTATTGTTTCCCCTTGTACTGTACTTTTACGTTTGGGATAGTCACGTCCTATCAAACAATCATCTTGGTAATATTACCCAACTACCATGAGATTGCGCTCCTGACTATTTGCAGTGGTAAAACGTCCATTCACATCTGTTGGTTCAAAACACAGACAGACGGTTCCCCCAGTTTACCGTGACATCTGCAGTTCGAGTACCCGACGCATGGGAGATGGTTACCAATGTACACAATTTGATACAACCTCTGGTGCAGAGATGAAGATCAGGTGATCGATCGATGAAAACGGATTACTTGGCTGATGTGTTTGACAGAACATATATGATAGTAGGAGGTTCAGATAATGCGGTACCTTCTACTTCCGTGCGAGATGAGGCGGGTCCATCTCAAGGCGGGACTCGACGTAGGAGACGAGGAAATTGATTACGTTTATGTTAAGTATGAGACGTATTATTCTATATGTTAACTTTGTATTTTAACATTTATGTTGAGTATGACGTTTAAATATTGTTATGTAACTTTTTATGTTCAGATGATTCCTTCAATGTTATGTAACTCATTATGTTAAGTATGCATATTTCAGACGTATGTCTAACATACATTATGTTTATTTTATGTTCAGGCGTATTCTATATATTAAGTTGAACTTGCACACACTTACATACTCAAACTTGCTTTATAATTTTTTAGACTGACTAAAAAAAAAGAGTAATGTAAACACAGTTCGGTACTTTCTAGCCGAAGACCTCTTAAGGTGTTCGGTTAGGGTATCGAACACCTTAAGAATTGTTCGGCTGGTGGGTACCGAATAATATTAACATTACTAAATTTTTTCTTCAACATAAAAAATTATAATACATCAATCACACAATCCAAAAAAACTAAAAATTGCACAAAATCATTACTTCAAAATAGTACTTTAATACATGTCATATTACTTCAAAGTTTAGTCAACATTGATAGATTCTTTACTATCTTTGTTGCGACTGTTTCCTACACTAGTGACGTACATATCGAGTTGTTTATTATAAATAACCTTCCACCCAGCTGCACATTCTTGGCGAAACGATTCCCAGTAGGTTGTCACCGGAGGTAATGGGGTGCCTTCCCGCAAGAACACCTACAAATGAAATACATATATGAAATGAATTACAATAAAGCGTTGTTATAACATAAATTACACCATTGAAATAGACGTGTGTGTACCTGAATATAATGGTCTTTGTTCATACAATCGGTACAGACCAATTTTGAACTGGCTGGGGCTTGGGTTCTCAAAGGTAGGTAAGTGATTGGCAATCTCTTATCCAAACAAACAAAGGCAACATTATACGCCGATGCAACCAAGTAACCCATATATGGGTTACAAAACCAATACTTCTTTGGTACAGTCACCTTGTAGTAGTTCAGACTGTTGAACACTTTATCAACGTGACCATGTTCGTTGAAAACCTCTGTGTACAACTCTCTGTGGGTTGACAGCTCCTTAGGGAGGTCTCCTCGAACCCTACCCCAATCATCCTCTTTATATTCAATTAAGTTAGCTATGACACGGAATCCGCAATGACCATCACCAAGAACATTTTTTGTGTCATCAATAAAATTGTGAAATTTTGGTGGTAGTAAATGAATAAAACCACTCGAAGTTGCAACTCGGGTGGTTCGGTAGACAACTTATTCAAAAAAGAAAAATTGACGTCAATATACTTTATGAAAACTAACATTAAGTAATGTATTTATATATAAAAAAATGACAATATTTACCAGGAACAACTATCTTTAATAGACTATCTTTAAGTAACATTAAGTAATGTAGGAGGTTACCAATGGTTCAGACAGTGAACAACTATCTTTACTAGACTCCTCATACTCAAACTTGCTCGAATCCCGTTTCGTTGATTTGGACTGTTTAGGCTTTGGAGTCTTGGGACGACCACGACCGCGAGTTTAGACATCGGGTGAGGGTGTATTGAGTGGTGTTGTTATTGGATTCGAAGCCTCTATTAATCGTTTCACATTAACAATTTGTCCTCTGTAGGGTTTAAATTTCTGACAAACTCATCAACACAATGAGTCATTCGAACTTCGAGTTCCTCCCTCACACCAACTAACTCATCTCCCTTAGGTAGTATCATATCTAATTTTCTCCAAAATGAATCAACTTGCTCAAAGGGAATTGGCTTGTCCAATCTTACATGCTCAGAAATCTCATGAGTATAAGGCAATCCGCAAGTCTTTCTCAAACACAAAAGAAGGTCTAAATCATCATCACCAATTCCACTCATTTCTTCATAAATCTTGTTCAATGCATGTATCGACACCTTACCTCGTAGAGACATAAATACAATTGATTTGTATTTATGTTGAACTACATTCTTGCTCTTCTCAAACGATTGCTTTATTACATTGTGCGATGTCTCAATGAGCATATGAATCTGTTGCCAACATGTCTCGAAGTTACCCCGGCTCAATCCAAGCTGTCTTTTTAACGATGCATGATGACTCTCCACCCTGAAATCAATTATATTAATGTTGGTTCAAAGCATATCTTTATCTAAGACATATACATTAAAGTGAAATACCTGTTTGTTGTGGTGTTGTCAAAATGGATGATAGTGTTTGTCCAACATGCTACAAATCTCTCCTTGTACGGCACCACCCATTACTCAGTGACATACTTCACAGCAGATGGTATTCTTTAAAGTTTGATTGCAAACTACTAAGCAACTCATTAAACTCAAACTCAATATCTGCAACCACCAAAACGTTCCAAACTGCAATAAATGATCATACATCACTTTTTTTCGGAACATTTTCTTGCAATTCGCCAAAACATTTTTATTAATATGCCACCGATAAAGGAAATGTCTTAAAGAGGAAAAGTTCGCTCAAGTGCATTCATCAAAGCCTTTTCTCTATCAGTAACAATGACATTGGGTAGCTTGGATTGATGTATCAAGGATTTCAAGATTGTGCACGCCCACATATAGTTGTATTCACGCTCAAACTCTAAATACGCCGCTGCAATAATAGAGAATGTCATATGTGTCGACGTCACACCAATAATCTCCAACAAAGGTAACTTGTACCTATTTGTCTTATAAGTACAATCCATAAAGATGACCTTCGAAAAACACCTTAATAACTCAACGCTTGTTTGGTGAGCGAAGAAAAGATCCTTCACAGTATTAGTCTTCTCGCAGTGCCAATGATAATAGAAATACCCATGCTCCTTCAATTTAAACATAAGCTACTGCATTTTCGATCGGACATCATGCTCAATAACTTTACTCTTCGTACGAACATTGTAGACCGTCTTTATTGTAGACTTATTCTGTTTAAATTTTTGTTTTAAACCAAACAAAATGTCTTTCGATTTACTATTGTTGTGTGATAAATCAACTACATAGTCCTCCTCTTCCACTGTTAATCGACCAATATATGAGTGGCCTTCTAAGTATTCCGTAGTTGAATGATGGTGCACACTACATTGAATCTCCAATTGCCATTGATTATCTGATACTTGCTTCCCCCTCAAACGAAAAGGACATCCACACTTCTTCGTATCAGTTTCTCTCTTCCTTTTCAGTTTACTCTCATTAGCGTTAGCTTTTTCGACATTTTTCGCTGCTGATGGGAATGTCCCAACCTTTTTCTTTTGACGGTAATGTCCACTACGTTCACAAGCCATCAATATCTGAGCTCTTTTAGAACTAGCGGTACCACTGTCCGACCTGCTAATTACTATCACAATGTCATGCTCCTTTCCCCTAGCGCGCACCCAATCAAATATATCCTCACGAGATGAAAACAATTCATGTGTCATAAACAAGTCTGTGAAATCCGTAACAATATCTTCAACATTGTTTTCAACTCTAGGTTCATAAGGAATGATCTGATTTTCTTCAGGGCCAACAACACTGGCCTCCATAAACAACGTATTTGAATCCTGTTAACAATAACAATTACAATTACAAAACTTAATAAGAAAAACACATACTGTTCGGTAGGGGACCATGGAACAACAAAAGGACTGTTCGGCAACCCTGCCGCAAACTCTGAAGACTGTTCGGTGGAAACCAGCCGAATTGCCTTCAAAGTGTTCGACAGGGTTGCCGAATAGTTCTTTTGTTGTTCCATGGTCCCCTACCGAACAGCCCTGTAGATGTTCGGTAGTCCATTGTTGAACACAATGACTTAGTTTACTCGTCTGTGCTTCGGAAAAATTGAAGAAATTTGAAATTTAAGTCATGAAATGAGATGAAATACTTACATAATTGGTATCTTTCACTTGTTTTTGCTCCATTAGCAGCAATGTCGGTGTATTTTTGGAGATTAAAATTTGAAATTTGATGAAACTTGAAAGAAGATGGATTTGATCAATGGTGGAATGAATTTTTGTTAAGAGAGACAGAGGGTGTACTCAGAGTATACTAAAAAATATTGGGGGGTGTACTCAAATATCTTGGGGAGTATACTCAGTACTAGTGAGATGGTATAAAAAAAGGGGTGTACTTAGTAAATAGGAGGGGAGGGGGTGGTTGTTGTTTTCTACTTAGTAAAATTTTGGAAGTAAATAGAATCGGTCACATTTGACGCGGGTGACGCTGATATTTCTCTTGGCAGTTACTACATTTAGTAAAATTTTGGAAGTAAATAGAATCGGTCACATTTGACGCGGGTGACGGTGATATTTCTCTTGGCAGTTACTACATTCTTTGTCTTTCTTAAACCATTGGCCAGATATCCTAAAACCCTCTTTGCATATCTCTCTCAACTCACAATGGGTTCAGCTGCGAATCCGATCAGCGCTCGTACCAGCTCAAACCATTTCCGATCACTCATTTCCCCGACCTACTCTTTCTCTCGATGACCGAGTTCGACTCAGTGCTTCGTATCCCGCTAAGTTACCGGAAGTGCAAGTCCCGTCGCCGACTTGGTTTCCCGGTGGCGATCATTGGCCACATTTGTCCAGACGTGAGTCTGGATTATGTTTCTCGTCGATTACATTCACCATGAACTTGTTTTCCATGCGTTTAGTTGAGATTGCTTATCGAATTGGTGAATAATTTAGTCTTTAGTTGTGTATTTATTTTTTATCAAGTTGGAGGCGTTCTGAAAACTGTTGTTAATTGGCAATTATACTTTGTTCGATTGTAAGCCATAATTGTAGGAAGATCTATGAAATGGTTGCCTAATAGGTCCAATAGAACATTATAACTATAGGGTAACAAATTGGTGCACTGAGTGCATGTTATGCCCTCGGAGCATTGAACCGGTGCGTTGTATTCACAAATCACATGAACACCAAATGTGCGTAATCTTTTTGGGATTTATGCAAGCTAATCTTGTTCATGTTACTCTTCACATGTGACCAATCAACTTTGACAATGCAACTATGCGGTCAGTTAGCAAAGATGGAAGAATTGTGACTGTTTGATAGGATAAAGATTGCTTTTGTTATAACTGTCACTTTGAAAATCTCCAATTGTTTGTTTACGATGGACCGTTAGAAGAGGAGATTGATCATCTGTATCTTCAAAGAATTTTTGAAATTCTCTATCTTCAAGTTGGTTCCTTGTCTTAGTTTTTGGGATTGTTTATACAAGGTTAACCCCTCTTCTCTCCCTTAATCCTTGGTTTTCAGAAGGGAGATGAAGTTGAAGTTATAAGAGGAGATGCCCCACTAATGTCAATTCATATCCGCATGACATCCACAAGATGACTTACTATTATTTCAAATTTGTGTGTATAGATTGTATTCTCATTATGAAATTGTTGTGGTTGTGTTTTTGGTTATTTCTTGTCATGGTATCTTTCTTTCTCATGTATTAATGGTTGCAGAAAACCTCACTTGAATGTGGGTACCATTGCACATGTTACTGCTGCAATTACAAAGGTTTGCTTAATGACTTTTTGCATATTCTTGGGGAGCCTAGACCAACATTTAGGTGCCTCACACAGATGTTGATAGTTTGAGAGTGGGAAGTTCCGAAATTTCCTTGTTGCTGTCATTTCCAATAATTAGCTAAAATAACTCTGCTCTCTTTGTTTGTACTTCACCACAGGTGATAGCCGAAGAGGGCATTTGATGAGATTGACAAGGCTACTCAAGAAAAGGAGAGGAATTACTATTGCTACAGTTAAAATATGATTCTTGTTACTCAGTTTCTTTTACTAATTTGTAAAGTAGGATTGAATTTTCTCACTTCTTTTGTATATCCCACATGACATTTGCACCTACTTTTTTGCCTTTTCCATGATGTACCAGGCCCATGTGGAGTATGAAACTGCTAATCGTCACTATGCACACGTAGACTGCCCAGGACATGCAGACTATGTTAAAGTAAGCATTTTTATTTTCAGTTTATTTATTTTAAGATGTCATGTATTCCACATTTTTTGGGGGATTATATATATATATATATGTGTGTGTGTGTGTGTGTGTGTGTGTGTGTGTGTGTGTGTGCGTGTGTGTATAAATTTTAGTGGACAAAAGAGAAAATTGAACAATATGACGCACTGGAGTTAGCAAACATGTAAACTAAAATAGATTAGAGATAAATATAAATCCCTAAAAGGCTCAATGTCAATGAAGCATACCTCCAATATTTACTCAAATCTGAAATAGAAAATCCTCATAGAACCCCCATCCTCGAAGCTCTCAGAAGGGCTAAAATTACTCGATCTATCAATTATATAAGACGGAAGACTGATCTCTGATATACTTGCATTATATTGAGTCCATATACACGTGGAATATATCCACTACACCTTCTAATCTCCCATTCAACAACTGCTCAACAAAAAAATGTCACACCCGCGCTTTTCTGGTATAATCAAAGAAACCACAACTCCCACGCCATTGAATATTATAGAAAAGGGTAGACAATGAGACCCTTGTGATGCCTACACATGCTTAATAGATACGACCAATTTAATTGGACCACATTAAAGTGGGTGTAGCTCAAGGTCTTTTGGTGTTTATCTTGTTTTGTATTCTGCGGTAAGAGCCAAATAGTTTGCAAGGAGGCTTTTGGTTTCTTCCTATATCTTCACCTGTTTGATTAGTGAAATTATTTTCGTGTTTTCCGTGGATGTAGGCTTTGGAAAACCAAACAAATCTTTTGTTTGTGTTTGCGTTGTTCTTTGGTTTTGATTTATTCTATTAGTTATGTTCGTTTCCTTCCTATTATAGCTTGATTGAAGGATATTTTCATTCTAATTTAAGTTATGTTGTGGCAAAGCCCTTTGAATGTTGCATGTGAAACATAGTGCACTTATAGATCTATTGATTTCAAACAAGTTTGTTCTTGTTTCCTCCAGACTCGTTGATGAAGTCTAGCCATAAGCTTTTCATGTTTGCACAAAGAGGGAGAGGTCTCAAAATGGAAGTAATTAGGAATCTTGAAGTTACATGATTTTGTAGCACCATATGTCCAGCTCTACTTTTGAGATTTCAATTTCCCATGTTGAGTAAAAATTGAGTTTCTAAGAATTATGGCTTTCTTCATTTAAGTCAAGTATAATAATTTCATCCTTGATCGGGAACTTAGATTCAGATAATCAGAGCTGTTAGGGTCTTCCTCACGGCTTACTTGAATAAGAATTCAAGGATGTGAACAGTTGGGACCGTGGTACTTTTGAGCGCCCCACTTTTTAATCATTCTTCTTTCTAATTATTTTTTTTATAAACCCCTGTCACAAGTTCACTTAGTTGACTCCTATAACTATATTAAGAGGCATAAGTTCCAACAACTGCTCAGAATAGAAAATTTGTATACATTTCGACTTTAGAGATAGCCACGTAAAAGAAAGATCTTGATTGGTCATTTTCTTTAACTGCTTTCAGAGACATACTAAATTAAATTTAATAAGAAAGAGAACAAAAAAATGGAAAGAGTTGTTGGTCTCAAGTGGCTCAAATAGGCTACAAAGGTGGGTGTGTGAATAACCTATCAAAAACATTTGTAATCTTTTTAGTAATGTAATACCCCAAACCCACATCGGATAGAAGTGAGAATGATAGTAGGCTTATAAGTGGCCACCAACTACCAACTAACACTGACAAATATCCATGGACTTTTGGGTGGGCTTGTGGTAGGCGTAGTTGACCCAAGTGCTTGTTGGACCAGTCGGTGGGCACGCGCTGCGAGTCGAGCTCTCGGGCTCGGGTCGTGGCAGAATGGTATTAGAGCGGAACTCGACCAGAAATGCGGGAACAAAGCGCTGTGTGGGACAAAGTGCTACATTGCTGGAGGCGCATTGAGGCTCCATTTGTTTCAAGGAAAATAACTTCCGGAAAATAATTTCTGGAAAATAGCTTCTGGAAAATAAAAAGATTCTATTTTCCGGTGTTTGGTAAATCTTTTGAAAATATGTCGGAAAATATTTTTCGGTGTTTGGCAAACATATGAAATTTTTACAGAAAACATATCATGAATACATATAAAAAGTTATATTCTCTTCGTTTTAAAATTAGTGTCTCCTATTGAATATACACTTATTTTTTAAATTTTTTATACTTTAAATAATTTCTTTAGTAACCCCAAATTATCACTAGTGGTATTAAATCAATGGGGGTTTATCTACTTTTCAATATCACAAATATCAATAACATAATTGATAATTGACTTGAAAACACATTTCAAAAACAAAAGAAAAAGAAAAGAAAGAGATAATTGTTGTCGGACGTTTTGAAATGAAATAATAGACACTTATTTTAGGACGAAGAGGGTATTTATTAAAATTGAGTAGTGCAAATGTGATATTAGGCTCCAATTTTAGCCTCAAATTAAAAATTCTATGATCTTAAGCATTATACCATTAGCTTCATGTACTCTTTAACCAAATATTTTAGTTCGTGTAATACTATCTTTAAAAAATAAAGTATTAAAAAAATAATTTTAATTTTTAAATCAACGCACTAAAGAATTTCAAACAGGATAGTATATAACATGAACTTTATCTTAGTATTTCTAATTGAAATATTAAGTTAAAATATTTTCGGAATTCAACTACTTGAATCTATGATATTATTGTTATTTTCTCGTCTCAAAATGAATATTTACTTTTATTTGTGACCGTGAATAAAAGTGAACATTTATTTTGGGACGAACATGAATATATTTTTCAATGTTATAAAAGTTTTCATAAATCTTGACAATATCAACAAAAAATATATAAATAAAACTTTGTTCATAGAATCACTTCAAAATATTACAGTAAAATATTATGATTATTTTTCTTGAATGAAAAGTTAGAAATGAATATAGCACATCCAAATGTGCAAAGATGATATTAGGAAAAAATTGGAATGAACAAGTTTTGGAAAATGACTTACGGAAATTGAATCCGTAAGTCATTTTCCTAAAAAGAAGGCTTCATATTCCGTTGACTTGTAAAACATTTTACATTGACTTCATTTTTCAAATGTTACCAAACACTAGAAAATAAGGAAAACGTTTTCCGAAAATCATTTTCCGTGAAACAAACGGAGCCTGAGAGTCACCTCTTGATCCCATATGAGCCACCTCTTGAGTCCTGCATCGCCCGGGGGTACAATCTTGGTGACTATTCGGCCGTTGGAGGCGCGTTGGGAGTCACCTCTTGAACACGAACGAGCCACCTCTTGAGTCCTAAATCGCCTGGGGGTACGATCTTGGTGACTATTTGGTCTTGAACACGAACGAGCCACCTCTTGAGTCTTACATCGCCTGGGGGTACGATCTTGGTGACCATTCGACCTTGACGAGGACGTTAATGATTTAAGTGGGGGAGATTGCAATATCCGAAACCCACATCGGATAGAAATGAGAATGATAGTAGGATTATAAGTCACCACCAACTACCAACTAGCACCAACAAATATCCATGGACTTTTGGGAGACCTTGTGGTAGGTCTAGTTAAACCAGGTGCTCGTTGGGCCAGTGGGGGGCACGCGTTGTGAGTAAGGCTCTCGGACTCGGGTCGTGACAAAACACCTCAAACTATCACATGGTCTAACTATTGATTTTTAGGGCAGTGGAGTAAAATGATAGAAGGGTTTAAGGCCAAAACTTTTTAATAAAACAATAGGGTTCAAAACTGAGTAGCGATTAAAATAGTGAAGCAATAAGACCATGAAGATGTTACTAACAGATAAAGCTAAGGGTGATACTTGTTTTCTACTGTCAAATTACTAAGACAAAGTCTAATAGAGTAAACAATTGAAGAGATCAACACCAAATAACAATAGCAAATAGCACAGATTAACAGAGATAGATTTGAAGTGGTTCACACCATAAAGGTTGCTACGTCGACTACCAACGTGGTCAACCTTGAATTTTAAACCGTGAACTATTTTTTCACTAGCTATTACTCCCTCCGTTCCACCCAAATAGTCCGCGTTTGAAAAGTCTAATAATTAAGAGATATATAACTATCATTAAAATTGGTCATGATTACAAAAATGCTTTAACACAGTTAGGATGTTTATATCATAAATGGAGGGTAAAGTTGAAAAGTTATGGAGATTGTAAGCATAATACTTTGAAAGTGGACTCTTTATGTGAAAATTCAAAATAGAATAATGAACTCTTTGCCGGAGGAGTACAAGTTTTCAGCCTACACAATCAAAAGCTGCTATAAATAGAAAGCTTGAGTGCAATAACTACTCGATCACTAATGGATCATGTACAAAAAAATTTTGACCATTGATTGTGAGTGATGTGTTCTTCAAACAAGAACAAATTTCACTTGTGGTGTGTGCAATCAATAAGGCCCTCAATAAATATGAGTTAGGACAGCCATCAATGATTTGTGAAATGGGCTTTGTGTTTGGTGAGAACTAACATTTGAGTGTTTGAATGGCAATGAATGCTGAACTGTAAGTTCTTGGTTTAGCTAACTGTCCTATATGAATAATTTGGCCAATCTTCTTCAATGCTCCATTGATGAGGTTTTATTCTTGGATCCTTGGAGCTGTTTAGAGCGCTGAAAGTTCTTCTATCTTGTTCTAAAGATGACATGCGAAAAATGCACACAACTTTTGAGAAGATGGTTGAAGAGTTCTCCTTTTGAACTGTTCCTACCGGTAACCTATTGCACATTGAATGCAAAATACAGATTGATTGGGAGTTGGTACTCAACTGCAAAAGGGAAAGTGACGGGTTGCCCCCACGATGTCCCTGAGTGCAACTATCCTTTTCTGTAGAGATGTGATAAGGTTTGACTTGGGGATTATGATGATGACACATCGTAATTGAAATCTTATCCTTCCACATCAGATAATTCATTGACAGACTCGTTCCCTTGAATATCAGAAGACTTGAGCAAGAAGTGGATGAGTAGACTTTATGACAAGTCTACTTATGGTGTCTACTGATTTAAGTTAGGCTTAGCAGCCTCTTTTTTTTTTTTTTTTTTGACAAGTAAGAATATGATATACCAAAAGGCGCCAAATCAGGTGGCGCGTCCTTGTACACTAGGAGTATACTCAACCAACTAACAATACTAAAGCTATTTACAAAGTCCACAAAAGAGGAGCTGTAAGTGGGATGCTCATCAGCCTCAACACACCACGAGAACAAATTCCGAATGAGCCTCATCTTCAATTGCTCTAAAGATCCTTCTACATTATCGAACACCCTTCTGTTTCTCTCCCACCAAATGGTCCAAATGACCCCCAACGGGGCAGTCTCCCAAATAGGATTCCTTCTTCTTTGAATAAGCACAGACCAACTCAGAAATAGGTCCTTCACTGATCTAGGCATAGCCCAAGAAATCCCGAACAAGCTGAAGATCATGTTCCACGAAAAGGACGCTAAAGGACAGTGAAGAAGTAAGTGATTTAGACTCTCTCCACTTGCTTTACACTTGAAGCACCAGTTGACATCGACTTTGCCTCGAGAACGTAAAGCCTAGCAATTTTAAGTCTAAAGAGATGAACTCTACCTATGTATTGTAAATACTACTTACATAAAATCTAGGAGTCCTCTAACGAAAGACTAGGTGATGGGATCAAGCGAATCAAGGGAGAAACACGTATATTCTAACAAGAGTACAACAGACCCCTGCTAGGAAAGGTCACCGTCATGACAGAGAAGACAACCAATCAGTTACCCGAAATGAAACTTCCCCTTAACAGTAAATCTTAGTCATAATAAGATTTCAGTCAACAAGGCACGATGGCTACATTTTCCTTTTTCCGTCAATGGTGAACCTAAATATGAAGATTGATTCTCAATCGACTAGCAGATCAGCCAAGGGCTTTGGCTTTGCTAAGTTGATCAAGAAAGCTAGGCCCATTGGGTACTTTCTCTCAATGATCAAATGACACATTGGGAGTTTGTATGTATACGATGGCCAGTTTATTAAGGTACAATAACGAACATACTGCTGATTACATCAATGACTCTGAGTAGGATTTTAGCTGCTAGATCTGACTTTTAAGGACGGGTTTGAATTGTGAACTAGGTATCTTGTACTGGAATGTGTTAACTATCAGTGAGGAACTGAAAATACATGCTTATATTGACCGGTTTTTTATGGGTTACCGTCATTTAAGCAGCCTTGAAGATAACTTGTCATTTCATTTGGAATGTTCAATTCTTGTAACTTTCTTGCGTGGACAATTCCCCTTGGTAGCTCCATCCACATTTGGTGCCTGCTAGCCTTTGGTGAATCTTTATTTATCTAGGCCATGATCATGTCCTAGTTAGCCCTTCTCTAACCTCATTGTCAATTTTTGTATCTGATGAGGAACATTATTTAGGGATTCCATTCTCTTACCTGATAGAAATTCTGCTATTGCAGAACATGATTACCGGAGCTGCCCAAATGGACGGAGGCATCCTTGTTGTATCTACTCCTGACGGACCCATGCCCCAGACGAAGGAACACATTTTTGCTAGCTCGCCAGGTTGGCTCCAGTTCTTTACTAGTTCCTCCATCATGCATACACTGTCTCCAATGCTGAAGAAGTTGTGCCTCAGGTGGGTGTGCCATCTTTGGTATGCTTTCTTAATAAAGTTGATCCTATTGATGATCCAGAGCTACTGGTACTTGATGAGATGGAACTACGTGGTATCATGACTCAAAATTTCATGGTGTTCATGCTATAGTGATTTTTTTCCTTATAACTTTAATCCTTGTAGCTATTATGCGAGTACTGCTATTCTATCTCAGCTTTGTCTGCCTTACAAGGGACAAACGTAGAACTTGGGAAAAGGGCCATCTGAAAACTAATGGAAGCTGTGGATAAGTACATAACTTCCCCACTACGGCAGCTTGACAAGCATTTTTTTATGCCAATTGAAGATGTCTTCTCGATTACGGTAGTTTAACTTGCAAGTAACTGCTCCACTGCATTTACAATATCCTTTCCTTAGTTCATCTATGGCTTCGTATCGATAAGTGTGAGGTTTTCCTCCAAATACATGGCTCTCATGAGAGTAGGTCATGAAAAATCTTTATGAACTCTTAGAAAGTGATAAATATAGTAGATAGTTTCCATTTCTTTGATATGGCAGGGTAGTTCTGTCAGTAAATGTTGAATGATTTAGTGCATTTGAGTCTGATTACAAATCTGAGTGTTCTCTTGCTAATGGGAATGTTGATGTCTTTTGATTTCAGTCAAACTTTAATGGAAACTATTTTTCCTTCAATAGGAAAATATTAGCAATTATGATAGATGTTATTAACTGCAAACTAGGACAAATACCTTTGCCCAAAATTTTCATTTATAGTGTTTTTTGTGTGCTGAAAGGAACGTGGGACTGTTGTCACTGGGCGTATTGAACAGGGTAGCATCAAAGTTGGCGAGGATGTAGAAGTTTTGGGTTTAATGCATGTATGTTTTGGATTTCATAATGTTTAGCATGAGCTTACTTTCATGGTGAGGATGCCCCATGGTTGTCTTGTGGGACCAACCAACCAAGCGGCGGTAAAGCCCAATATTTATCCATGAGTGTGCCCCTATGCAAATAGTACATTTGTGACCCTGTTCTTGTATTTGTAAAGCTTTTTTATACTTTCCTCCTACAAACATTGCAATTTGATCCTGTTGTTGGAACTTTATCTGTCTTTCTAAGATAGCATAGAATTGGATCTTCTTAAACTTATTGTGTCAGTGTATATATAGGGTGCACCTCAGAAGACTACAGTCTCTGGTGTTGAGATGTTTAAGAAAAATTTGGATCATGGATCGCGGGGAGGTTACTTACTACATACCAAATACCTTTATTTTCTTAAGTTTTTGCTGCTCATTAGCATTCATGTGCCTCCTTGTAGGCCGGGGACCATGTTGGCGTTCTTCTTCGCAGTTTAAAACATGAGATGTACAGCGAGGACAGGTGAGTTAACTAGCTCAAGCACAAATGTTGATCAGCAAAATTCTGGCAGTATTCAAGTTGCATATTTTAGCTTGCTTCGATAACATATTATGGTTATGGGTGTGGGTGTGGGTGTGGCTTCAACATGTTTGTTCTTTTGTACTATGGGACACAAGTGGCTTAACCTGGTTACTTTACATAGAACTATATAAAAATTTTCATTTTTAAGCTTGCTTTCATAGCATGCTCCGCCTTGGCTTCAATATATTTATTGTTCATTTCAACTTTTGACTCTCACAGGTAGTCTCAAAACCTGGTTCCCTTAAAGCATATAAGCGGTTTGAGGGAGAGATCTATGTTCTTACAAAAGATGAAGGAGGCCACCACACCACTTTCTTCACAAACTATGTGTCTCAATTTTACCTGAGAACTGCAGATGTTACTGGGAAAGTGGAATTGCCTGAAAATGTTAAGATGGTGATGCCTGGAGCTAATGTAACTGCAGTTTTTGATCTGATGTCACCTGTTCCTCTTGCCACAGGTTTGGTCGACTGTTGAATGCTCTTTCATACTGATAAAAAAGTTAGTAATGATTATTGTATCCTTCATATTTTCTTCAGTCATCGTAGAGTCCTTTCTTGAAGATTTTACATTTGGTTCCTCCACGTAACGTATCCTCTCACTAATTTGTATCATCATTCTGTACATTTGTTTGATCAATATGAAATGTATTTCCTGTGTCAGCATGAATAGAGAAAGGATTTTATGTAGCAAACCCCAAGCTATTGGCACAAAGGCTGAGTTGAGTTTACTTTTCGATAGCAGACCTATAAAGTGGAATGAGTGAAATGCTCGATCTATGGTTCAAAGTCTTTACAACATCACTGAAAGAGAATTTAAGGATTTTTTCTTGTCTTGACCGGGTCTGTTAACGAGGCTTACTATTTGAATAGTACGCACGGGATAGGTGATAGGTAATTCTTGAAAGGGGCTAATGGATTGGATCTCTTTTGATAAATGCAAGAGAAGAGGAAACTGTAGATCAAAGCCATTTATGCGCCCGCCCCCTCTAGCTAATGTTTTCATTCAGCTTCAATTTCCGAATCTCCTCTTTCATAGATATGAGATTTCGGGATCAATCTGATAGCGCAGATGGATGAAACTTATCATGCGTGAAATGGAAATAAATCTCTGAATTATCTTCAACTCGTATTCATCCTTTTCTTTTCACTCTTCTATCAGCCATCCAGTTTAGTTACTTCCACTATTGTACGGCTTGAACATCCGAGAGGTGAGCTGCACCAACAACAGCTTGTAGACAGTAGGTTGTATAGGTCATGAGTCATAGAACTCATAATAATCATGTGTGAATATATAATAAGTTCTGCAACTGTAATATGGTCTAGCTGAGTTCTTTTTGCTGGTTAAGATCCGTCTCCTTTTAATGGCATAAATCTTCGTGGTCAACTCTGTTCTGGTACTTTGTCTAGAAATTTTCTTCATACATGCAAGAATATGTGAAGCTTGTTGGTGTGCCTGGTGGCCCTGGCATAAGAATTTTGACTTACTACTATCAACCATTTTTTTCTGCGAGAACTTAACTGTCAGAAACTCACGGTAGTTGGACAGTACATATGACATAGATTTTGATAAATGATTGACCTGAAATGCTGTATGTAAAGGGCCTGCTGTGTATTATTGCTATGCATCCTTGAAGCTCCGGCTCCATGTTGATTATCTTTTAAAATCAAGCCTTGAACTTCTTGTCCCATCCAGCCCTATTCCAATGACTGAATCAGTTTAAAACGCTTGCAACATTAATTTCATACAGGAATGTATCTTGTGTTTGGCACGTTTATAGTTAATTACCAAGTGTGATGTCGATTACTATAACATGGCTTAGATTTGCTTTGAGGGAAGGCGGTAGAACAGTTGCACAGGTGTAGTTTCAAAAGTGATTTCCTGAGATGTTGATAACCGACTCTTTCCAGCAGTTGTACATATTCTGGATACTGGAACAAAGGTTTGTTTCATCAGTCTCCTTACAGGTAAGTGCATTCTTTGGCACTACTGACTTGCATCCACCTGAAGCTTCATGTTACTTTCCATCGAAGTTATGATGCCCCTTGTGAGAAAGGTTGAATAACTGGATTTGTGATTTACTTGGAAGCAGCGGAAAAAGTTAATAAATAGCATTCTGCTTTTCAATAGAATTGCTCGGGATAGTCTTCGGGACTTTGAGAATGTCTATCTTCATTTTATGATTGATTAAGAAATGACATGGGGTAAGTTAACACGCCACATCTCCATGGATATGCATGTTGAAACCTTTAATTTTGAAATTGTGAATGTTTTAGGAAGGCTGAAAAAAACACAAATTCACTTGCATTAATTGAAGGTTTTTATGTGATTATAGAATTTTTTTTAAAGCTTTTCTTTCTCTAAATGATGTTTTCTGTAAGTCGGGGAATATATGTTCAGATGGATCATGAAATCCTTGTCACCTTCTTTATCTAATGATGCTCTATCTATTGTACCCGAAGTCTGCTTCAAAATTGTCCTTAACCCAAGAGTAATGAAAGGATGGAAAACGGTCAAGAACCAAGACCATGGTTCTTGAACAAAGATAGTTATCGTAGTACAGTACCACTCTACCATGTAAAGAAGGCAAAAGAGGGGGACAGGTTAGCTTGTTTCTTATTGGCGTTAGAACGAGAAAGGTTTCTATCACTGCTGAAAAAATGTTAGTCCAACTTTTACCTATTTGGCCGAGTTTCTATTTCCAGTGCTTATTAAACTTAACTGAATAACTGATCTGGAAGATAAGATCAATATTGACATTAACAATGAGATTATGATAAATCTAACGTCTTTAAATAACTTACATGTACTTTTATTGCTTTTGGAAAAGAATTTGCATCAATATTTAGGCATCCATATATTCAAGATTGTTTTATTTTCATGAATTCTGTTGCAACTTAATTTTAATTATTTTGGAAAAGCAGTACTGCTTCCTGCAAGTCAGTGCTCTGCCAGCAATTTCATAGCAGTCTCAACTATTGAGTGAATTGTTGTGCTGTATCGACTCAACCCAATAGCACCAGAGAAGATATTAAAGCTCTCGAGCTCTGATGTGGTCTCTGTAACAGACTCAAGCTCCTCCTGTAACCCTAGGTTCTTGAAAGTTTGGATGTTTGTTTCTTTATCTCTCATCATCCAAATTGCCAACTCTATTACAAATCTCCTTATTCTTGGAGTCTTGGTTGGTGGGTACGGATATTTCTTCAAAATTTGGACTAGCGCCCTAGCTAATTCCGCCTCATGAATCCCAGCTCTCTCAAACATGGTACTTGATTCTTCAGATGTCATAAATTTGAAAACATGTGCCGATAATCCCACCATCACTTCCTGCAACTTATTTTCTTCTGTCATGATTGCCCTGAGTACCTGTAAGCAGGAAAACGTTGCAATTATTAATCTATTACATCTACAACTTAGCTAAGAGAATTATTCATCTTCTGGTACTTGTTTTGAAATATAAGTAATTATCCTATGTTAGTGAAACTTAAACTTGTTACAGAAAAATAAAACTTACCGTAGGTGCTGCAGCAATGACGCCTCGTAACTGTTGAAAGCAATCTGCTCCACTGTAGGTGCACAGGTTTCTTAAAATCCTTGCTGCATTCACGCGAAGCAATGGTACTTCCAGTGCTTCAACAAGCTTTTCTGTAACTCCCAGTTTCAAGATGCGATGACAATTGCTCTTGCTTTCAAATGCTAGCATTCCAAGTGCTTCCCCAGCTGCAACTCTTACATGGTTATGATTTTCTCGCATTCCGTTGCTAAAGAAAATGTTGAACAGTTCCTTGAGAATTCCCCCTGTGCCCCCTATCCTCTCTGTTGCGTCCTCTTCAAGGGCTAGACTGGTTAAAATTTCTATTCCCAGTTTCTGTAGATTTGGTTGTTTCTCACCATACCGCAAAATATCTCTAAGATAGCTGATTGTGAAAACCACTTCTGATATCTCTCTGCGAAGCTGTCTACCAGCTAAGCCTGTTGTGCTTGCCAGCAGCTTAATCACTTGCAAAGATCTTTTTACCGCCAAAATCTGAGATTCTGTGACCCTTTCATCTTTGAACAATCTCTCACCTGCATGTGTGAAATCTATGATTTTTGCTAGGAGACCTCTTGTATTTCCAATCTTCCCACAGTTATCATGGTCACGAGCAAGTTTCTTTAGAATAAGAAGCCCCAACTGATTGAATTGCCAGAACCCATAATTTTCTTGGTCGCAGATGACTTCCTTTTTGGAGATTTCGCCACATGCTGTAGTGGAGCTCCTATTGGTATGCAATAGTGACGATATCGATTCCATTGCACCCGGTATACCTGCAACTCGTAGTGAGTTCTGTTTCTTACTAGCTAGTTTGGACAAGATCTCTGCTGCTGATTTTCTGGTCTCTTCTTCTTGTGGGTCTTTCCAGTTCAGCATCTCTACCAATCTTTCTATTACTGAAATATTTACTCCAATCTTCTGAAGAGTATCATCAGAAAACCGTACATTTGTTGCGAAGTTCCTTAAGATTTGAACTCCAATGAGTTGCTCATCAGGGGAATTCGAGTCCAAGAGTTCCATTGAAAACGAAACCATATCCATTTTCAGCCCATCAAAAATGCTTCCATTAACACATCTAGAATACGCGTCATAGAAAAACCTTCTAATTGAAACCATACCTGACTGCCCCAACTCGCACTCCTCATTCACCTTATCCAGCAGTTTACAGTAAATCACCTTCCATTCCCAATATGCTTTCTCCAGGAGAAATAACAGTGCTTCTGCCAAGGCCAATGCATAGAAAATAGTCAGAGCTGCTTTACGATTCCTCTTGTCCATATCTCCTTTTTCTACTTCACCATAGTTGTGTTTGATGAGCTTGATTAATGATAGAACTACGCAGGCTGTTGCAGATGCTAGCTGGAGCCAATAGAGAATCTTACTGATGTTTCTTGACAGGAAAACCCATTGGCCATATGGAAGGAGAGGAACATCAGAACTTTCCCAGGTGCGAGTTGGGATCTTCTTTTTATCCCAATCTCTGCGGCTTCCCCTGTGTATACTCCCCCTAATATCCCCACTGTGTCGACTTGCCTTTCTGGTAAGAGGCTGAAAAATTGCCTTGACCGCTTTGATAACAAAGTGCGAGCTAGATTTCATTGCCCGAAAGCTGCTAATTCCGGCATCAGCAAGCGACCATGTTGCTTGATGCTGCCATTCAAGCTCATGGCTCCTACTGAATATTCGAGTCCCTTCAATCAACAGAATAATGGTGATGACCCAGAAATCTGTTTTGTCTAGAGTAATGGCGAACCCACCAAGAAGAACAACCGTTGCCCAGATAAACCCGAGAGTCCCTAAGCCTGTGGCTGCCTTCTCCAACACCGCAAGCCGGAGGGCAAAGAGGGTCAACTTCTTTTCCGGAGCACGGGTCGTCTGTCTTGCTGCCGCATCAGAAGTGTTGCTACTGTTTCTTGTTTCGATGCTGCTTTGTGGTTCAAAAATGGTTGGTCCTCCACTCATGGCTTGACCAAGCTGAGCTTTGAGCTCATTGATGTGGAGATGAACGCTGCCTTCACTTTCTGTAGGTGTCTCTCGGTCCATATCGCTGGATCGAGTTCGTTTGCAGGTGAATTCTGAATTTGGGCTATGCTTTCAAATTTGAATTGGTTGGTTAAAGGTTTGGGTTTGAGCTGTTTAGGTGAGGGTGAATTGTCTAATATTCTTGGCTCAAAAGTCTTGCTGGTTTGAGTTGTGGAGATGAGAGGGTGGGGTCTTATTTATATGTAGCGACGAAAACTGAGCTTAAAGAGCACGTTTTAGAAATATATGAGGTGGAGAGAGAAACTTTTAAGTTGCTTCTCTTTCCGCCATTTTTTCCAGGAAGTTTGTTTTCTTGTTTAGTTTGCAACAAATTTTACTTGGGCAACATGTTTTCATGCTTTTTCAGCGGATAGGATCTTCTATTCCAAAAATGTGTTCTATCTCCTATTTCAACTGTTGAATTTTTGCCACATATGCATCAAAAATTACAGAATAATTAATGTTGTTTATTCTCATGCACATGTGGCAAAGGTCCGACGGTTGGAATAAGAGATGAAACACATTTTTGGAATAGAGGATCCTGTCTGCTTTTTCAGTTTGATCGGTAAGACGGTTCGATTCAAATTAAACTACTTCTACGCTCGGCTTAAGTATTTAAGAATTACCTTTCGATATTATTCAACAATGAAATATCGAATCTAGGCAGATAGGCTAATTAAGGAGCAAATCAGCTCCCACTCGATAGCTCCTATGATTGGTTTCCTTCTCTTTCTTTCTTTTGTAACACACTACCGCGTTTTTGTACAGTTAATATGAGTTAGAGATTGTGGAGGGACATTTTTTCAAAATCACAAAAAGCAAAAAAAGAAAAAAAGAAAAGTTTCATCTTTTGCTTTGCTTTTTTAGTTCTCTTTCATGATAGTTTGAACGAACCTGCATGTGAAGTGACCACTCTGCCCTCCTCATCGATATATCTAGCTGATTACTAGTACTAATATTCATCTTTGGTTATATCCTATTTTCTTTGTATTTAATATATATATATATATATATAATATAAATTCATGTGCAGTCTTTTTTCCTAGAAAATCAAGTTGGAATATAGTATATGGATTTTGCTACTGATTGAGAATGATTTTGCGAGTTTTGCTTAAATGAACCATATTAATTGGCTTAATTAATTACTTATCCGAAGATTATTATAGTATTCAATTTGCAAAATTTTAATCCAGCTACCAGTTGTTGGGGGAGCAAAAAATCGCTGTGCATGGAATTTAGCTGAAAAAAAAGGTTAGCTTGAAACTTAAGTTTTCCCTAACTTAATTCTGATTGTAGATTAGATTAAAATTTTGCCAGTCATGTTTGGTTAGTGGCTATGGAGTTGGTCCATTTATCATGGATAATCCAAATACTAATCATATTGTTTGAATTAATTCAGATAATTATCAATTTGGGTTGAGCTGGCATGCCCCCTTGAAATAATGAATTACAGTAAGTTTTGACTAATTAAATGTTGGAGTATTATAATGGGTACATAATTGTAACAAAATTTACAACAATAACAATAAAAAAGAAGCTAGTTGTGGCTTGCAAGAATTGGATTGGGGTGAGAGGAAAGTCTTTGTATTGTGTTGAGTTAAAGACTTGTTTGAAATGGGACCCAAAAAATAGATACCGTCATAGTTAGTTCTTATCATTATGAATCAAATATCTCTAACCTCGTCTCCAATTATTTGATGCAAAAGTTACATTATTCCATTGTAACTTTTACACCAAATATTTTTCACCACCAACCATTTTGCTTTAAATTTTATGTCAAAAAAGAAATATTTCAATAATAATCCTTATCAGTGATAAACAAAAACAAAATAGGGAATATATAGTGATAGTGCCGGGCGGAAGCAATTTGCTTCATATATATAAATAGAGAGCTAATTAAGGGATGGAGAACCCCTTTGGAGTGCCAATTTGCTTCATTTTGGTGGAATGAACTATGAAGAACCCCTTAAAGTTGCCCTGTACTCACTCTTGTGGAGTTTTCAATTCTGTTGGAACCTATTCTTTTTCTTTTTTTTTTCATTTGATATTCCCTCCGTCCAAGATACTCTATACATTATCTATTGACTTATGGGTTTTATAAAATATTTTAGACTATTTTTCTCTTGATGAAATTTTTTATTTAAGAGTTAATTATTTTTTTGACACTCCGACTATTTGGAGAACATCTATTTGACTTCCGTACTATATGTTGCAAATATCACCTTTGTATTAATTAATTAATTTATTGTAAATGCAAACTAAATTGATATAATGGTGGTTTGGTATTTAACAAAATTTGCTGACGCAAATTCATAGAGAGTATTTGAAAGTCTACATGAAAAATAAATGATAAAATAATAATTTTTAATAAAGTAAATAATGCACATCAATTTTTTTTTTTTTTTAAAAGACCAAGAAGACTCCCAAGGAATAAATACACATCAATAAACACCCAACCTAAAAATGCACCTCAAGAAAGACCCGCCCTTTAGAATATACTCTCTTTATTCCATGGAAAGGGTTTACTTTTTTTAAAAAAAAGATAACATGTGACTAAATCAAGTCAAATTTTTACCTACTTTAATTATGTTTTAGAAAATAAAATTTCATTAATTAAAAACTACATTAACAATATTATAGATTACAACTTTTATAACTTAGTAAAAATAAATAAATATATGTAAATTATCGGTCAAACTTTAACTAAATTAATCTAAAAAAGTTAAAAGTAGACTATTTGTCTGGAACGTAGGGAGTATTTTTTCCTTGTTGATGTGTATTTATTCTTTGAGGTCTTTTTTTTTTCTTGCGGTCCATTTTCTTAGGATCTTTCTTAATTGGGTATTTATTCCCTTTTTTTTTTTTTTTTTTTTCACGGTTGAGTTTACGACTTTCAGTGTCCACTTTCCTAGCCAAGCAAAGGATTCCAATTTTGCGTCTAAATGAAAAATGCACCTAAAATAAAAAGGAACTCCAAGGAATATTTAAATACACATTAATAAAGGCCAAACCTATAAAAAAAAATGCACCTCTCAAGAAAAGAAAGACCCACCCCCACCCTTGACTCCATGAAATTGGTGCCGCGTGTCTCATGTACGTACCATGGAGTGGGGTCCCCCATCCATCATTTTGGGTTGAAGGTTTGATTGATGATTGCTTTTTAGATTTATAAGATTTGCTGTTTTTGGGATGTTAGTAAAGGATAGCACGTCGTACTATAAGTTGTGGTGAAAGTGAACACAAACTACAGTTAGTTAGTTGCCCCCTCCCTCTTTCTTTCCGCAAATTGTCAACTAAAGTTCGTTTTCTCCTCTTCCTCTTGTCTCCTTACACTTTCTATCTCAGAGGCCAATAACCACATTTCTCACTCTCTTTTTGGCTTGACTGTTATGCGTTTTCGAGCAAATTTTTGCTTCTACTCGCTTCAACTAATACCCATTTTACGATCAAACTAAGGGATCTAAAGTTTTATGGACTATATCCTTAAAAGACTCTAATTAAAGACTTCAAACAGTTTTCAAGGAACGTTATTAATTATAGCATATTAGTCGCTCTCTAGAATCGGTTATATAACAAATTATCGATCATACGAATTTGTCAACTGCCTCTCAATAATAAATTTAAAAGATATATAGTTAAAGACATTTTCACGTAATTCAACCAAAACCTAGAGACGTAGGTTATATATATATATATATATATATATATATATATATATATACCTGTAATTAATTTTTCCTATCAGGAAAGCTATTGCTTTCAAGTTATATATTGCTTGTCGTCCAATAACAATAAGCAAAGTCCTGTCCTATGATTAATTTTGACTTCTACGTGCCACCTCCCTTAACATTTTTTTTTTTAGATGGGCCTTAAATTTTATTCTAACTCTACTAATGTCATCATCTCAATTTTCTTTTGCTTATATAAGCAAAGCTAAGAATGAATTCTTTGGATCTCATCATCTATTTATTCCCGATTTAGGCCTCCCTTTTTTCTCTAAAAATAGACGAGGAGGACAACTGTTGACCAATATTTTGAGGGCATCTTGATGGTTTTGTGGGCATAGCTGTCATTTAGTTGTGTGTTACTTAAAACTTCTTGCTTTTTCATAGTAGTTTATTATTTTTCATGTTCCTAAATTATTGTCATGTTTTACCTTTTAAGTCAAATTGACTATTTTTTTTTTTAAAAAAATTTGGCATATATTTTTTATTTTATTCAATACATAAAAAACAGTCAGTGTGTCTCACTAAACAAAATCAAACAGAACAATAATTTAAAAAACAAAGGGAGTATATCGTTTAATTGTGTTGTTTGAATTTCATGTTTTGATGATGTGTGGGCTTATCTGTATTCTGTCATTGTTTAAATTTTTTTTTTTCTAAAATAATAGTCTCATTTTTTATTTTAACCTATAAACTTTCATTACTTTTTAGAAAAAAAACATGACAATCTAATATGTATCAAAAAAAAAGTTATCATGTTAGTGCAAATTACAAGAAATATGTAGAAACAAAAGTACAATATTAAAAAGTTTGACTTGTTAAATGAAACTATTAATTTGAACGGACAGAGTATAACACAAACATAATTTACAATCAAGATAGCAATAACCAAATGGGCAAAAATAGAAGTTGAGCGCCTAAATATGAGTTCTTTCACTCTACGAGCAACACGATTGCTCGTTAGAGACCAGAAGGTTGTTATCCTGGGCTTAGTACACCAAGGAACATCAGCATCAGCCGCCGAACATCAAACTGATAGGTTAAGTCACCTCATCCTCGACAGAGAACCTTAATTTGGTCTCCTAGATCGACCATAGCTGGAGCAGGGATACTAGCTAGAGAGCTAACATCTCCAGCTCTAGCTCGACCATAAACCCTCATGCTCTGTCTACCCATGATCCCATCAATAATCATGTATTCAGCCCATTATTACACCTCATTAAGCCTTATCTTACAGGCCAGACTACAGTGCTCCATCACCTCCTCATGAGCAATAATCCATTTCACATATCCTTAATTAAAAAACCCAAGGTACACGTACTAATGCACTCTCTCACTAAATTGTTGTCATTTTTACTTGAGAGCAAACTTACGTGCTTACTCTCACACTGAATTGTTTTAGCAGAGAACACGAACACAACCCTGCCTTATTCACCTTTGACTTCTTTGCTACTACACAAGCCAGAACAAGAGCCAAATATCCTACGTTCTTTGACGACATTACACTCATATGGATATTTTGGACGGTTCAAGCTGGGTTTTTTTGCCCAAAATGCAAGTGAAAATCGTAGTTTACGTTTTGATATAGCCACTTTGAGATACCCAAACTTACATCGAAAATAGTTTGTAGAATTACTGTTGATTGCGGCCTGTTTACCTTGAAGATTCAGAGACCTCTCCCCCTTTCTCTTTCCTTCAAATTTTGATGGTACTACCATTTTTTCTCTATCACTCTTACTTTTTTACTTTAATCACTAAGAAAGAAACTCAAAAGTCTTCAAACCAAACACCCCTGTATTTTTAGTAGCTCATTTTTTTGTCCATGATTTTATTTATTTATAGTTTTCACTTTGTTGATGCAGAAAATCGGGTTGATGAAAAAGAAACCATTGGGGGAGGCCGGAGGTGTGCCCCCGGGGTACTCTATAGAAACCTAGTTACAGTATTATTTTAGAAACAAGAAAGGGCGGCTAGCTTTGCCTTGGGGTTGACCCCTCCTATTTATAGATTAGGAGTCTTGCCTTGGGTAGCAAGTCTACGATTCCTTGCTTAAGAAGGAATTCACCTCTGACCTGGATTGACGGTTTAGAGTTCCTTAGGTATCACCAATTCAAATGTAAATGTAAAAAAATTAAATGTCATTTAGAATTTACATATTTTTTAAAGAAAAAAAATTCTTTAGTGCAATTGTGAAGATGAAATGAAAATATGATATGTCACCTAAATTATTTTCTTTTAATTATTAGATAATTGATTTTTTGACTTTCAATGCATATTGTGAAGGAGGATATAAATAATTCACATCCTCCTTCACAATGTGCATTGAAAGTCAAAAAATCAATATGAAACAATTTAGTTGACACATCATATTTTACAATTGCATTGTAAAGTTTTTTTAAAAAAAAATATGTAAATCTTAAGTAACACCTAATTTTTTTAGATTCACATTTGCATGGGTGATGCTCTTAGGGTTTAAGTGGTATCCCTAATTAAGTGCGTTTTAATTGGACTAGTGTTTTCCTAACACATTCATTTTAGGGTTAACTTTTTACCCTTTTGTTGCGCCATGTGTCATCACATCATTAGAGATGCTTTTTCACCTATGTCACACATTCTCACTCTCGCGCTTCAATATTTTACTTCCCTATCTGGCTATCTCTATCTTAGTTTTTTATTCCATTATTACAAAAGAAAAAAAAAAACACAAAATATGAACCACATATTCAAACATGCTCAAAGATGACTACCAAATGCGTATACCCAAGCTAAAAGAGATTGTTCTATCTTAATCATCGATCTTAAATTTAAGTCAAAAAAATATAGCTATGTTAAAATTTAGTAGAAAAAGCTTTAGCGTACATCGTGGTCCTACCCAACTCGGAATTAATATTGAGCCTTTGGTCCTAGAGATATCTTGAAAATTCAAAAAAAAAAAAAAAAATCATCGAAGATCTTCAAACTTATTGTAACAAATTTGGGCCTTGTTTAGACATGGCATATGGATTTTTGATAGGCCAAGATAACTTCAATGGTGGCCGGCTATTAGGATATCACAAAACATAATTTGGGTTGTTATTCTATTCTAATTCTCCAATGGTCACTATTTAAATTTTAACAGTTAACTTCAATTCAAATAACTAAAGGCCTAATACCCAATTTTTCAGTCGATGCTAAGTGAATCACTTTGAAGGATTGGTCTCGCCTTGAGTTTGGGCCAGCATTAGACTTGTCTTTAAAATGGTGAATTACAGATCGGTTCCTTTTTAAACATTTATAATCGCTCAAGTCCACTCATCTTTTTTAAAAATCAAAAAAATACATTTTTGGGGCAGAAAGACGATTATGTCATTAATGAAAGAAAAACATGCGCACATCAGTAACTCAAGGCATCGCGATAAGTAATCCAAGGCATCGCGTGGGTTAATCATTGTGATGAGCAACCAAAACATCGCGATGAGCAACCAAGGCATCGCGATGAACAACCAAGGCATCGCGTGCACCACTTTGGCATCGTGATGCACCACTTTTGCATCGCGATGCACCACTTTTGCAAATTGGGGCATCTCAATGCAACAATTGGTGCATCGCGATCATCACAGTGCGTCTTAGGGAACCAATCGGTGCACGCCTTAGCGAGCAGGGGGCTAACTGAAAAAATTGAATTGTCGTTGCTCACTAGGGCGAGCTCTCAGTTGCTCGCTAGGGCGAGCTCTCAGTTGCTCGCTAAGGCGAGCTGTTGCTCAAGCCATCCATTTCAGTTTATTCACAGAGACAAAAAGCGATGCTTCACTTTGTACATCGCGATGCTCCACTTTGTGCATCTCGATGCTCTACTTTGTGCATCGCGATGCTCCGTTTGAATTTCAACTGCTGAAGGGGACTTGATTTTCATTTACCTTTTGGGGGCGTTGTCCTCGAACCCTTGCGAGGGACGCTGTCCCCTCGACCCCTGTGACCTGATCGAGCAAGTCGATCCCCGTTGCGTTGCCCAAGCATCAAGGCATCGCAATGAGGAATTCCGGCATCGCGATGAGGAATCTCGGCATTGTGATGAGGCATCCCTATATCGCGATGCCCAATTCGGTGCGCATCCCTATATCGCGATGCTCAATTCGGTGCCCAATTCAAAAATAGTATTTTCTGATAGAAAAATTATGCACAAATGTAGTACTACGTTAGAATAACAGTATGTGATTGATTTTAAACAAATTCAAAGCTTAAAACATAGATTAAAGTGGCCAAAACATCCCAAGAACAAGAAAAAACGAGATGAACTCAGAAAATTTGAATTTGATCAAATTGTGATCAAATTCGTGTTCTATGCATGGAAATTCGACTTTTTTTTTTGTTTCTACGTTTGTTTTGTGAATTTATATTTCTTAGATTTAAATGCTATGAAGCTTTCAGGCGTGGAAGCTGGGCTGTGAAAGTCAATCTTCATCATCAAAGAGACGGGGGCATTTTAGGAAGAAAATTTAAAAAGTGCCTTTTTCCGGTTTAAAAAAAAATGGTGAACTGGAGAGAATAAAAACTTTTCAAAGTGTACCGGCCAGCAATTTTCTATTTTAAAAAATATAAAAAAAAACGTGTAAGGATTTTTCGCCAAAATGTACTTTTCAAAAATAAAACTTAATTTGTTTTTGATGAAATCCATGTTATGCATTGAAAATTGGGTTCATACTATGCTTGCATCTTAATTCAATTAAATAGAGGGTTTTGTTGCGAAATTATGTTATGCATTGAAAATATAAATGTCAATTATCTAATTTTTCTTTTATAGGAAAATGTCAACCATAAACAAGCCTATTGGAACAAGTATTACTGTACATTAATATTACAATCTATAAACAATTAGTAGCAAAGGTCAATGTAGTCATTGTAGTACATTCTCATTTATCCACATTACGGTTCTTATAATTTAAGCATTCTCTAGATGACTAGTCATATTGATCTCATGTATATATAAACAAATTTGCATTTATGTAATTACATTTATATATATATATATATATATATATATAGATCCCGCCAAAATGTACTTTCCTAAAATTAATAAATATAATATTAATAATAATAACAATAATAATAATAATAATAATAATAATAATAATAATAATAATAATAATAATAATAATAATAATAATAATAATACTCCCTCCGTTCCACCAAAGTGTTTACGTTTGAAAAGTCTAACAATTAAGGGATATATAAATAACATTAGAGTTGGTCATAATTACAAAAATGTTTGAGCATAGTTAAAATGTTTATAGCATATGTGGAGGGTACAGTGAAAAAGTTTATGGATATTGTGAACATAATTTTCTAAAGTTGACTCTTTAAGTGTAACATCACAAAATAGAACAGTGGACTCTTTACTTAGAACATAGGGAGTAATAATAATTATAACCGCGCCTATAAAGAGAAATATCTCACCAAGTGTGAGGTCACAGATTTGATCTCTTCCCACGCCCCCTTAAAACACACACAAATAAAAATCGAACAATTCACAGATTTGTTATGGCAAAAGTCACATCAAACTCAAACTTACCCCTTCAGTATATTATTAGCCGGCTCGAAGCAACTGAATTTCGCTAACCACTAGGTCCACTACCCAAGAATCATCCATCTTTGTGACGAGAGACACAAGACACTGATTGGAATGTTTCAAATATTCATTGTAGACGATTTAAAAGCACTAACAAGATGTCATATTACTTCTTCAAAATTTTCATTTACTTATTTTTATTTGTATATAATTTCAATAGAATATATTTTTTTCAGCAAATATCTTATACACAAATGTTACACAAGTAACAATATTTTAAATTTTATCCAGCTTTGTCTAGAGTTATCAATTTTAAGGGCATTTGAATTTTGATAGTTGTAATAATCGTACATGTTCAATGACCAATGTTGTATTAATTTTAAAAAGTATTTCAAATTTTATAAATTTTTATTTATTTATGTGATTTTGTATTATAAATTTTACTTTTTTTTTGGTTAATCTTTACATTATAATTAATGATTTGTTTAATTTATGCACATTAATCTCATAAACCTTACGTTACAATTATTACTTTCTTATTATGTTAGAATCAAAAATTTTAGACTTTTTATTTTTATTGAGTATAATTTAATTGAAACATATATATATATATATATATATATGTCCGTCGTGCGTGCGTTCAGGTGTAAATCGATCTATTGTGTATTAAACTAAGTGAAGAGAAGATATGTAAATTGTTAAAAGCAACAAGTATAGGAATATATAGTTGGCTAATTGAAACAAATTAATAGGCATGCACAATGTTTAAAACTAGGGCGATGGTTGAAGGCCAACGTTACCATGATCGAACTGAAGATTGAACACATTCTGTCTACGACGACTCTTACATTTATAAGCCATTGAGGAAATTAACCTATTCTAACTATTACGAAAAACTAGTCTAAGTACATGAAAGTGAAGGTGTTTCGAATAGAGGGAAGTGAGGTTGGTGCCCTCTATTTAATTAGGGCTCTCACTCACATGATCCGAGCTAGCTATATCTATCGAGTTGGGCTTGGCTAAGGCCCTTAAAGAAGGTTAATACTATCATACTTACACTTCTACAATCAAGCTTAGGCTAAGTTCGAGTTCGAGTTCACAGCTCCTGAACAAGCTTGCAAGCCAAGGTCTAACAAAAAAATTTCTAAACAAGCCAATCTTGATCGAGTTCCTCTTCCAAATATCGACTCGAGCTTAGAAAATGTTGAAACAAGCCAAGCTCAAGTTAGCCAGGCTCGACTCATTTACAGTCTTATGCCCCTATCTATATCATGTTAAAGAGGTACCCAACGTCTTGCATGAGGACTTGGACTTAGTTTTAAATGCTCAACTTTTGGTTACTAGCGTCTTCATTATAATCAGTTGCCCTAACAATAACAACTGATCTGAGGAATTTTTTGTTGTCTTGATCTTTGTCAAGTATATATTCTATGTAAAATTTGATTTGCAATGGTAATCTGAATTCTTTCATTGATTAAAAGAGTATTTATACAAGGTATTAACACATAAATAAATAAAGAAACAATATCCTAATTATGCTAGGGATCGGTAATTGACATAAAAATAAACAAGGAAACAATATCCTAATTATGGTAGGAACTACTCCTGCTGGGACGCCCCTTGATGTGACTGAGGATGTGGTAACATCTACCACGACATCCATCACTCCCCCTCAAGTTGGACTGTGCAGATCTCGAACCCCAAACTTGCCAACCAAAAAACGAAAGTGATCTGTCCCAAGGGGCTTAATTGGTGAGAATGTCAGCAACCTGGTTTGTTGTTGTGACATATCGTGGATCAATATCATGAGATACCACTCGTTCACGAACGAAATAACAATCCATCTCAACATGTTTCATGCGTTCATAAAAAATGGAATTCTTCGCAATATGTATCGCAGCTTGATTATCACAAAAGAGTGGTGTGGCCTCCTGCTGAGGTGAATCAGGTCAATCAACAACCACCGCAACTACCAAAGTTCACTTACCGTTGCGGCCATAGCCATATATTCCGCTTCGGCAGATGACGAGAAACAACTGACAGTTTTCTTGGTGCGCCATGAGATTGGTGCGCCACCAAGGGATATAAAATAGCCTGTACAAGACCGTCGAGACATGGGACAGCCACCCCAATCGGCGTCACAGTATGCGGATAAACTTAAATCACCATCAGTTGGAAGAAAAAGACCCTGACCTGGAGTTGTTTTTAGGAACCGAAGCACGCGATTTACAGCATCCATGTGCGAGCGTCGTGGGTTGGAGACGAATTGATTGAGGACATTCACGGTAAGAGCAATGCCATGTCGTGTTACGGTTAAATATAACAATCGCCCAATCAACCGACGATATTGGGCCGCATCCACGGCGGGGCTGTCTGTATCATCATCTAACCGCAAATTTTGTTCCATCGAAAAAGAACTGGGACGACATCCTTGTAAACCTGTCTCCTCGAGTATGTCAAGGGTATATTTCCTTTGACTCAAGACTAGGCCTTGCGGCGAACGAGCAACCTCTATCCCGAGGAAGTATTTCAATGTGCCTAAATCCTTAATACTGAATTGATCATGAAGATGACGCTTGACAATATTTATCCTATTGACATCATTGCCAGCCAAAATAACATCATTCACATAGATGAGAGCACATGAAAAAATATTACCTTGTTTGAAGATGAACAAGAAATGATCAGCCTGTGATTGACGAAAACTAATAGCAAACAAGGCATTAGTGAACTTGTGCTACCAATTGCGGGATGCTTGTTTGAGGCCGTACAAGGATTTACGTAAGCGACACACTCTTGGGTCCCCTTCCTTTCTCCAACCTTGTGGTATCCGCATGTAAACATCTTCCTCTATATCACCATGAAGGAAGACATTATTAACATCCAACTGCTGAATCAACCATTTTTTCTTTGCAGCCACGGCAAGCACGTTTTGCACGGTCACTAGCTTAGCAACTAGAGCGAAAGTTTCATGGAAGTTTATGCCTTCAACCTGCGTGAAACCTTTTGCTACTAGCCAGGCTTTATATCTTTCAATTTCACCATCTTGCCGGTATTTGATTTTGTAGATCCATTTGGAGTCTACGACTTTCTTGCTTGGGGGTAATTCCTCTAAAGTCCACGTCCCATTCTCTTCTAAAGCATGTATATCCTTTTGCATTGCTTCACGCCAATGTGAATGTTTCACTGCTTGGTGAAAATAATGTGCACCCGTAAAAGAAGAAATTTTATAACCTTCCCAAATATCGCAATGTAATAATTCAAAACATGAACTAGTTTTAATACTGCTAATAGGAAAAGGAGCTCGAGTCTGTTTTGCTCTCATACAAGGATCACATATTGCATTGCTAGTTTTGAAACTTTTACCAAGAGGCTTCACATGCTAGAGTGCTGTGTCGGACGCGTGACCCTATCTTTTATGCCAAACTTCTGATGTAACCGAGAGTCCATATTGGTGTCCCCAGTCTTCACAGGCTCCATGCAATATAGACCATCACCGCATTTACCCACTCCAATCAGGTTCCCTGAAGGTAGATCATGTATAACACAAAAGTCCGAGAGAAAAATTAGTGCACAATTGAAATCTTTTGTTAACTTGCTAACTGAAAGTAAGTTGCACTTAAAATCTGGAACATTCAAAACATTGTGAATTGTTAACCCATTTGGTAGACGAGTTCTGCCAACTCCCTTCACAAGAACACTATCCCCATTTGGTATTCTAACGGGCTTCCCAGATTCTGATTTTGTGTGTTCATTAAGGATCCTTTCATCACAGGTGATATTTTATGTTGCTCCAAAATTAATCACCCAAGGTCTTTTAAAATAAAGCTTACCAGCCATGTTAGCAATTGGTTGATTCTATCCAGATTTCTCAGATGTTGCAGAAGATATGGCGACATCTAAGGGAACATGGCCTCACCGAATGCACTGAATCAATTTCGCATAATATGTTGGGTTTAAATCTGGAATGGGGCTTGACTACAACTCCACGTTTGCTGCCTTGGGTGTTACTTTCTTTCCATCATCACGGGTCCCCTTCCTCCACCCAGAAGGATACCCAACAATTTCGAAGCATCTTTCTACGGAGTGGCCCATTTTGCCACAATGGCTGCACGTCGGTTTGTCTCACTTTTCTCCCTTTCGATCGCTGCCCTCTTTCTCTGTACACCGGTAGGACTGAGTCTGAAACGCTGCTGCCTCCATCCCGTGTCTATGAGATGTCGTAATTTGGCGTTGTTGCTCGTCCTGTGCTATAAGATGGTACGCTGATCCGATCAATGAAGTAGGCTTTGTACTTAGAATCTGTGTTTTCACAGTTCCAAAAGCTTCATCAAGACCCATAAGAAACTCATAAAGGTGCTCCTTTTCACATAGCATCACAAGTTCCTTGGGTATATCACATGTACACTTACCACAAGTACACTTTGGCATAGGAGAGACTGATTGTATCTCGTCCCAAAACCCCTTCAACTTAGTGCAGTAAGCCGAAACCGACAACCTCTCTTGTCGTGTTTGTGTCAACGTGCGTTTCAAACCGTACGCTCTTAGTGCACTCTCCTTCCCAAACCTCTCCTCTAGATCACTCCAGATTTTCGTGGCAGTTTTGGCATACTTCACGCTGCCCCTTATCTCCTTCTCCATTGCCGTGTTCAACCATCCTTTCACCATTGCGTTGCACCTCTTCCATAGCATTAATTTCGGCGAGTCTTCATCGGGCATCGGAATTGAGCCGTCAACGAAACCTATTTTGTTTTTGGCAAATAAGGCATTACTCATCTTATCAGCCCAATCGTCATTGTTTCCGTCGCGGAAGAAATCACTAACGTAGAGTTAGCCGAGGTTGTCTGAAGCATGGATGTAATATGGAGACATGACATCCACGGTGGTGTGATTGGAAGAAGCCGTAGCAGTTTTTCCGTTGTTTGATTCTCCCATGTTGGCGAAGAAAAAAAGACTGGAAGACAGCTTAAAAGGTAGGTTAGGGTTAGTTGTTTTAGGGTTTTTTTTGTTTAAACCTGCTCTGATACCACGTAAAATTTGATTTGCGATGGCAATCTGAATTCTTTCATTGATTAAAAGGGTATTTATATAAGGTATTAACACATAAACAAATAAAGAAACAATGTCTTAATTATGCTAGGGATTGGTAATTAACATATAAACAAATAAGAAAATAATATCCTAATTATGGTAGGAACTACTACTGCTGAGACGCCCCTAGATGTGGCTGAGAATGTAGTAACATCTACCACGACATTCATCATTCTATCAATTGTTGATTGATTGTACACTATAAGGTCTAACGTTGATTAGATCCGAAAATGAGTGGTATAAATAATTTCCAAATGTTATCCAAACAAACAACATCAAAAATTTACAATAGATGTCGAACTCATCATCCCAAATTGAAACTATGAACACCCATTTTTCTAGATCTTAGTCCACTAACATTCCTAAAGACCCATTTTTTCAAATCTAAGTTTACTGACATGCCAAAAAAAAAAAAAAAAACCATCCATGCAAATCATGAGGAGACATCTCGGAGCAATATTATTTATACAAAACATTACGACTAAGAGTCCGTTTGGTGTAGCATTTTCAAAATGTAGTGTTTTAAAAATTGCAGTGTTTCTAAAACACAGATTATTTAAAACGCGGCTTTTTTCTTTATAAATGCGTTTGGAATATTATGTCAAAACGCAGCTTTTTATTCCTTACTGCGTTTTAAAATCTGTGTTTTGGAAAAAAGTTAGGATTTACAGCGTTTTAAAACGCAACAGCATTGAAACGCTAAGTTAAGGAATAAGCTGCATTTTAATCCTGCGTAAACTAAGTTAGGGAATAAGCTGCATTTTAATCCTACTTTTTGACCAAAACACTCGAATAAACAGGCTCTAATAACGACACATTATTATGTAATTACTATGATACAAAGTGTTTAAAAAGTAAAGTTTATTTTCGATTCACCTTATACCATTTTAAAATTTTATTATCATTGCTGTCTCTATTTACCTTGATACACTACATAAGCAATGTGAAGGGGTGTTTGGAAAAACCATTCAATATTTTCTCACTTCAGTTGACTATTTCCCGGGTGCCTTTTTTTTAAGGGAACCCCCGTTTCGTCTTCTCCACCCCTCATCCCGCCTCTCCTTAAAACCGCCATTTCTGTCAATTATCCTAAAATCCAAACCCCTATCGAGTCAAACCACCTACATCTGATTCAATTGCCAATTATTTCATCACAAAAAACTGATTCAATCTATCAATTTGCCTTCTTTTTTTTGTTTTTTTGAATTCTATAACCCTAGAACCCAAAATCTAGAGTCTTTTTTAATGGGCACGCTGAGATGCTCCAAATTGGAATCACCAATCCCTTCTGCCTCCTCGCCTCCAACGACTACCACTTCCATCTCCTGCACTGATACCGTAAATGGGTCTCACGAGTTCAAAATCAGCGGTTACACTCTATCCAAGGGTATGGGAATTGGCAAGTATGTAAGTTCTGATACTTTCATGGTGGGCGGTCACTACTGGGCCATTTACTTTTACCCGGACGGCAAGAGTCCCGAAGACAACGCTACGTACGTGTCCCTTTTTATTGCGCTTGCTAGTGATGCCACCGACGTTAGGGCTTTGTTTGAGCTGTCGTTGATGGATCAAAGTGGAAAGCAGAGGCATAAGGTTCATACCCACTTTGGAAGGGCGTTAGATGGCGGCCCCTATACCCTCAAGTATCGCGGTAGCATGTGGTAAGCGCAGTCTATTTATATGTCATTGTATTTGTATGATGTGGATACGCAGTTTTCACGGGGATTGAATGAGTGATAGAATGGATAAAGAAGTTAATTTAGCATATTGGCTGGCCCGGGCATGTTTCTTACGTGCAAAAGTGCCACTACCCAGCTATCATGGTAGTTGTAGGAGTGATAGAATGGGTAAAGAAGTAATTTTCTTTTTGCATAATGAGTAGACATATTGTCTGGCATGGCTGCACCTGTGGTGTTAGTGTTTGCAAATACCCAGTTATCAGGCGTGTTGGAGTAGTGATAGACTGGGATGGATCCTATTTTTCATACAATGAGTAGATATTGGCAGGCCCTGGGGAGTGCCATCTGTATGTGTAAGTGTTTCTATGTGCATATACCCAGTTATCATGGGTATTGATGGAGAGTGATAGACAGGGTGAAGATGTTACATATTACCATAATTTATAGACATTGGATGCTGCTGGTATGTGTGTCAATAACCAATTATTAGTGGTGTGTTCAGAGTGAGAGACTGATGAAATATATTGAATGCTCTGTATAATGTGTCTGAATGTGCCTGCTTTTGTTTACAAGCAAGTGCAACAAACAAAATAAAATAAAAGTAGACTAATAAGCATGTTTCTCTCTCTCTCTCTCTCTCTCTCTCTCTCTCTCTCTCTCTCTCTCTCTCTCTATTCGCAATAGTGTCCAAGAGAGACTGAGAGCAGTGATCCTGTGGTTTGCGAGAGGCTACTAGAAGATCCACCAGCCCTTAGGAAGGCAAGAAAGGGTAGTTGCAAATACAAAGTCATCAATCAAGGGCTCATCGTTCAAAATAATTTAATCTCTTGGAGTCCTATCATGGAGTCCTGACTGACTAAATCCTAAAAAGAGAGAATTCTTTTCGAATTCATTTTTGATTTATGGGTATTGGTCTTTGATTCATTACTTTGTTGTTATGCTTAATAAGTTGATTACATCCTTATTTTTGGTCCATAATCTCGTAATCATATAATGATTATAAAATAGTGTTTGCAAACCAATAGCTTGTTTTAGTCATTTGAGATTTGAGGTTTTTTTTTTCTTTATTGAGAGTACTTCAAGTTATATCGCGAGATATATGATTGCAAAGCTATAAATATGGTTGGCATATTGACGAATTGTATTCCAATGTTAGGCATATTCCTAAATTTGGGTGTGTTTAAAATTAATGTGATTGCTTTTATTTGTAGTTCATAAATTAGGAATATTGTGCATCTGTAGATTTGGAATTTTTTATTGCAAACAGTTGTGAATCTAACTATTTCAAGAAGTTAAATCCTACCCGTGTGAAGCTTCTAAAAGTGTTGATATGCTGAACCTCAAGCTTAACCACAACCTTCTCAAACGCAAACTAAACATTCTCAAACTACAAGTGTCAACGCCTCTTGTTGTTACATAATATTCGAGAAGAGCTCAATAATTGCTTGGATGAGGTACATATGAGATCGCTCAAGTGTATGTCGTGTCTTGATCTAAGTAATTCTTTAACTGCATATAATAGATATTAATTTATTGAATATTCAGGTTTAACCCTAGTGATTTTTTCCTAAGTAGTCTTTGATTGCTTGTTGATCAACTTGATAACGTTTATGCGGATGTGTGTCCCAATGACGAATTTCTCATTGAAATGGATTGCTGGCTTTCTGAAAGAAAGAAAAAAATGATTTAGGGATGCATAAGTCATATGACGAAATGTATTTTATTTTAGAATTGGTACTAGTGTTGTCCGCAACTATGAACTTTGTCAAGACTGCTCTACATAACTGAATGGAAGATAAATGATTGAATGATTGCTTGGTGGATTTATAAATTTTTAGAAAGTTGACAATACAATGAAGCTATCAGCAAACACTTTCAAGATATGATGCCTTAAAAAACCATCTTGAATTAAGCACTTTGTAATATTTGTATTGTAAATTTGGAATACGTGATATTTATATATCAAATATCATATTTTTTAATTTTTCATTTTTATGTAGTTGACTTTTTATTTAAGATATCATTCTTTTGACTATGTAATCTTTATATCAAGTTTTTTTTTTTTTTTTTTTTTTGACAATTTTTATTAGCGCCCTGCCAAGTTAGGATTTTGCCTATGCTCTCCCCTCTGCTATCCCCTGCTCTCTTATGTAAAGGATTTTTAACAAGGTTCCTCATAGAAAACACTCTTTCATATGGTTGCAGTTGCTGTATGCAACCCTAAGCCTATTTTTAAATGAAATACACTTTCTCATACGACTTATGCCTCCTTAACCACTTTTACAAGCCCAACAAACCCTTATGCATGAGAAAATTTTCTATCAGCACTTATATCCGCATTATAGTTATCAAGTTGATCATCAAGCAACCAAAGATCGCATTGGAAGCGAGACAAGGCTAAAACCCCTGAAGACTCAATTATTTTATCTCCATTAAATACAACTTAGGAATCACTTGGATCAAGAGATGATGATACACACCACTTATTAGTTTAGTTCTTTATTATTTTAAACACACCCTATAGTTTTGGATTTGATACTTCCATCTTTGACGAAAAAGGTGTCGTTTAACTTTACCTGTCAGGTCGGCCTTTAAACCCTGATTTTCAGAACTATGTCCTTTTTCACCCCCTTAGATTTCAGGGTAGGACTCATGGTTATCATCTTGTTTTATTTTCATATAGTAAGCACAATCTCATTAAGGCTGCAATTACCTAAGAATATGGCCAGGTTTCCACGAGTCATTCTCGGATCATCAAGTATTTAGTTGCCTCCTTGATTTTTTATGAGGAGCTATAAACTTAAATGCTTTTAAATCATATTGGCATATTTTCTTTCGGCTAATGAACCAGTGTAATGCTCTCACTTGTCCAGACATATATACATACCACTATTGTAGGCTGTTTTTGGGTGGGTACTGTGGCATCCATTTCTTGACTTCAGAGGTAAGAATGGGTGGTACTCATGAGTCATGATACACCTTATTTCAGATTTCAGTACATGACATATTCCTGTCTTCAAATGATCAAATGGAATTGTAAGAAACAAACCTGTAAGTAGATAATGATATGTTCAAATTAAACCAAAAGTTTCAAAGTTATAGCGAAGGTGGTCTTATTTCAGGAAGGAATTGCATTTGAGTTCAAACAAGTTGTCACTCTGCACGATTTGATCTTATGATTATCTGTTGAATATGGAGTCTTGTGTTCTTCCTTGTTACCCCAGTTTTTTTAAGCCTTCATATAAAGCTACTCCAGTCCTTCTCCCACTTCTACATGGAGTGTTGATTGCTGTGTGCTTGCTTGGTGGTGGAGCAAGGACGCCAATCTTTGACCGGAAAGTTGCAGGACTTGTTAATGTGTTTTCTAGTCCTCAAGGTTGTTCAAGATACCTTTAATGAAACACAGGGTAACTTGCTTGCCTTTATATAGTCTCTTTTGGGGTGTTTAACCCTTAACGGGAAACGTTCGTCCAAATGTTTGAGTGTGCTTCAATGTGAAAGTTGGGAAGTACAATGGTACCAATATCAACATGTGAACATCAATAAAAAAGAAGGATATGAATGAGTGCCGCTTGTGTGATGACCTTGCATTTCATGTAGCCGACCAAAAGTTAGGACAAAGACGCAGTTGAGTTATCTAGAGCTTAGTGTGAATTTTTTTGAATAATTCGATTGAAACCATAAGTAAAGACTAACATGTTCACCAGTAAATAGCATAACGGAGCCCCCAATCAAAGACGGTAGAAGTTTCTACTAATGAGTCATTGTAAGAACTTGAACATGCGTTTTGATAATATGAAGATGGACCATGAAGTGAGTTCTTGTTCATCCCTGGCATGTGGGAACCTCAATAGATTATTGTAGAAGGTCTCCACTACGTTACAAATTTTTCAGTGTACCATATCTGCCGCATGGAGAGTTTCTTAGCTTTAAACTATCTGAATGAGGAGGTGCTGGGAGGTTATCAGTGTATAGACAGGTCTAGTGAGTTGTGATATCATGGCTTCTGCTGGAATCACCGATCTCTAAATTTAGAAATTTCATTATCTTGTTGTGCTGGGATGTGGTGGAGTCTCAGATCTATAAGTTTAGAAATTTCATTATCTTAATGTGGTGCTGGGATAGAGTCCATATTTTACGCCATTTAGTTGGGAATTGGTGGTCCCAGTTGTTTCTTTTAATTTGAACTCTGTTTGCTCCCACAAAGATTTCTACTTCCCGTTATGGGCCTTGATCATTAACCAGAGTTTGGTTTGAAGTGGTTGGATTTCATTCTTCATTTTTTGTTGTTGGGAGGTTTCCTTATATTATAATTTAATTGCAGGGGCTATAAGCGGTTTCTCAAAAGAACTGCTTTAGAAACATCAGACTACCTTAAAGATGATTGCCTCTTGGTGAAGTGCACTGTTGGTGTTGTTAGATCACATACAGAGGGCCCTAAGATTTACAGTATACCTTTGCCGCCATCTGATATTGGTCTTGATTTTGGGAAGCTCTTAGACAGCGGAGAGGGGACTGATGTGAATCTCGAAGTTGATGGGGAAATATTTCCAGCCCACAAACTTGTACTTGCTGCACGCTCGCCTGTGTTCAGGGCACAACTTTTTGGTCCAATGAAAGACTGCAACACACAGTGTATTAAAATTGAAGAAATAGAAGCTCCAGTGTTTAAGGTTTGCTGCCCATCCGTTATGCATTATTTATAATTTGCAGCTCGTCGTATGGTTACTTGTTTCCTTAATCTATATTGTGATTACTTGATCCATGAGCTTTGCTACACCATTTAGTTTGTAGGAAATGCATATGATATGGCTCTTGCTGTATTTTTTTTCCCTAATAGTTGTTGCTAAGCTATTTCATGATAATAATATAAATTGTTGCTAAGCTTCCACGCTACTTTTCTCTTTTTTTTTCTGTTATATAATTAACATTCTACTTCCGCGTGATGTAGCTTGTTACAATTTGTTTCTGCACGACTACTCCTTCGGTTCCATTAGAAGTCCTACATAGAAAGTCGAAACTTAATAAAACTGTAGTTTTTACACCCATATATTTCCTGTAAAATGCACTAAAAGACTTGTCTCTTTTGGTATGATAAGGAAGAAGAAGATCTTGTTTCTGAAAAGAAAAAAAGAAGTGGGAAAACATTTGAAAATTAGAGCTTAAGTTTAGAAGTTGGACTCTTTTTATGGGATGAATGGAGTACTACAACTCTGCATTGAAAACAAGGCAGGTATTAAAATGTTTCCATATGGAGTCTACTTTCCCCGAACCAGTAGACTAGGTCGGACCTGGGTTATGTTCCCATGCAGCTGCTTACTTTCTTTCATGGAACTTTTTAGTGGTTGACGTCCTGATTGAGCCTCTGGTCCTTTATGCAGTAATCATGCTGTCTCTGGTGATCCTTGGCTTCTTCTATTTTTGTTGGATAGAGGTGATTTTTAAAAAGGTTGCTGGGGCATAAGCTCTTGGATGAGCATAATAAAGTGCAAAAAACACGTTTTAATCTGCTGGGATGTTTCATTATGAAGTATCTACTTAATGTTTACAGATTACTGCTTCATAATGTATATGAGTTGATCTTTCTTGTTAACAATCAAATCTGTTAAAACCTAATTTGGTACTGCTCCAAATCAGCACTGTATTTGCATAATTTGCCATCACTAGTTTTGTCCCGCATTCATTTTCCTTATAGTTTTTTGTTTCTATTGAGTAAATCAAAAAAGCGGATTGATTATGTTTGATGAAACATGGATCATTGTTCATGCACATGTATAATTGTAGGTGTATATGATAATTTTTTATCTGCATATATATATATATATATATATATATATATTATATATATTCGATGGCTAAGATTTAATGGTTAGTTGGAAAATGTAATTAATGCAAGTAGGTGAGTCATTTAATGCAATTAATTACAATGTTTGATTTTTGATCTAATGGTTAATATAAGAGTAACCATTCGTGGTTAGAGAAATAGAGTAACCATATTTCTCTAACCATATGGTTACTCTTATATCAACTATTAGATCAATAATCAAACGTTGTGTTTAATTGCATTAGAGTAACTATTCATGGTTAGAGAAATAGAGTAACCATATATATATATATATATATATATATATATATATATATATATATGGTTACTATTATTATTATCCATTAGATCAATAATCAAACGTTGTGTTTAATTGCATTAAATGACTCACCTACTTGCATTAATTACATTTTCCAACTAACCATTAAATCTTAGCCATCGATATTTGATTTAATGGATAATAATAATAGTAACCATATATATATATATATATATATATATATATATATATATATATATATATGGTTACTCTATTTCTCTAACCATGAATAGTTACTCTAATATCAACCATTAGATCAAAAATCAAACGTTGTGATTAATTGCATTAAATGATCCACCTATTTGCATTAATTACATTTTCCAACTAACCATTAAATCTTAGCCATCGATATTTGATCTAATGGATAATAATAATAGTAACTATTCATGGTTAGAGAGATGCAGTAACCATTGAAAATTTCGAAGCCAATTCACTCTAGCAAAGATCTTCTATAAGTAGTTGGTCCAGTCAGTCTAAGTAGGTGACTGTGTTTAGTGTCGCTGCTTTACAACATGAAATACCTTATCAGGATGCTTCATAGGTGTGCTCCCCACATTTCACAGGGGACTTAATTGGGTTCTAACCCAACATGATTGGTCACATCTCTCTTTTAGCCCATCATGTTTGCTTTTAACTTTCCCTTTCAATTTCTAGTAAGTGGGTCATTGTCCTCCAATATCCTGCCTTTTGCTTCTCTTTTTCTTTTCCATTATAACCTTCATAGTGCAAGTTTGAGGGTCCTACCAAAGGCGTGACTGATGTACAGAATTCAAGCTTCTATCTATAAGATGGAATATGATATACCACTTGTTCTTGCAATCTCCTCTCCCCCGCACCCCGTCCAACACCCCCCCCCTCCCCAACCACCACCCCACACACCCAAAAAAAAAAAAAGCAACTCCTCCTAAAAGAGAAGAGGAACTCTTGTATTTGGATATACTTGAGTACTTTATGGTTGCAAGTTCTTTTTCACACTAGGAGTCCGTTATTTTAAAGGTTACGTTGCATAATCCTACAAGGTTTTGGTTAAATGCCTGGTGTGATTCAATTACTGGAAGTTGAGTTACAGAGTGGTTATTATTATTATTATGTTATTTTATCTTTTGGAAAATGTTTTGCAGGCGTTACTTCATTTCATATATTGGGATGACCTCCCTGAATTGCAAGAGCTTGCGGGTTTGAGTTCAACATGGGCTTCCCTGATGGCCCAGCATCTCCTTGCAGCAGCAGATCGATATGGGCTTGAGAGGCTTAGATTTCTTTGTGAGGCTAAACTTTGCGAGGATATTGCCATTAACACTGTTGCGACAACTCTAGCCTTGGCAGAGCAACACCATTGTTTCCAACTGAAATCTGTTTGCCTAAAATATGTCGCGCAGCCTGAAAATCTGAAAGGTACTACCTTTATTGTCACATTTCACCAGTCCTTTGCAGGTTTTTCGGGGTTATGCTCCACTAACATTGAGGCAAGCAATTTCATGATATATGGAGCACATCAGTCAATGATTGCACCATTTTCTATCTTTTGGATTTCCTCTTTTCCACTTTCAAATGATCCTCTTTTCTTAGAACTTAGATGTTGTTCCAGTTTAAGAATTTGATAGGCCGCCTTCTTTTCCTTGTCGTATTAGGATTCATTTTTATATTGTAAAACGAGAATGATAAACCCTATTGAACCGGAATATCTTCTGAGATGCTAAAGAAAATCATTTTTGTTTTCAGCTGTGATGCAAACTGATGGATTTGATTACTTGAAGCAGAGCTGCCCTTCAGTCATAACGGCATTGTTGGAGTGTGTAGCTAGGATCAGCGAACACTCTGTCACATCTTATGGATATGGGAACGAAATGGACCTTGATGGCAGTGACATGAATGGAAGGCGAGTTAAACAAAGGATATACTGATTTAGAAACAATAGGGATTCACATCTATTATTGGACAATTGATTTGTATAAACGGCTTTTACAATTTAGAAAGCCTCTGATTGTATTACGTTTTCATTCATATATTAAGTTTCTTGTATCCTTTATGATGCTACAAATTATTTTCTTACATCTATCTTTACCTGAAGATTCAAGTACAGCATTATCATGGTATGATTTTATAGAATGGAACAATAAATATTTCTGCAGTCTTTGATGTGCACTTTCTTCTTCCCTACATTTTTACAATCGTCAATGCAAGAGATGTTAGACTTCACCGTATTTTACAGTCTTGCTAGCTAGCAATATCATCATTGAAATCTGTAAGAGATTGTTGGACTTTACCGTATTTTATCCTCTTGCAATCTATCATCATTGAATTACTAAAGTAAAGTCAATTAAGCGCAAGGTGGAAATGGTCGAACCGACCTGAAATATTCATCTTAAGTTTGTGAAAACATTACACCGTCAGTAGTGTACACTATTATGTTACAACTTACATGACATGACTGATATAAGCAACAATTGCTCGAAAAGGAAGTCTTCAAACTTAAGGTATTTCTGCATGTCACCTCACCCATGAACAGAGAGAGATGGGTCCTTATTTAGACAGAATGCATGTTAGATGATAATAATACAATCAGGGTCTAAGTTATGACTTAGTACAAGTCATCGGAAGGAAGGCTTCCTGTTTGGCACAGAAAGAATCATCACTTCCACATCTCATTTTATATCTTATGCTTCCAAGTTCCAACCAAGGCTTCTTCCATCATTTCTTTACATCAGTCAAACAGCGATTAAGGTCAGGAATGAGTGCCAGTGCCACGCCGTCTTTTACAATTGAAATCAGTTAACATATGCCAAAGTTGAAAAGCTTCACCCACTTGGCCTTTTCCCGAGCACCCCACGTCTATAAAGCTAAGGCAATAAACTAAATCCACTTGCAGCTGATGAATTTACAGTCAAAACCCGATAACTCTTCAATCAGTGGTTGACACCCCACCTTTGGGCGGGATGTGTGATTGGGGTGCCAGACCCACGAGGAAAGTACGCATCAAGTTAATACCACTGACTACCAGATCCGCCTTGAACAGCAGCAACTTTTCTTGGAATATATGGAGGTCTTGGCTGCAGTCCATTATTGGATCCTTCAATTGCCTCGTCCGCCCTTTCATTTTTGCAACTCGACGGGTTGTTTCTTCTAGGGTATGAAGAGGTAGGAACAGGGTACTGAGTTGGAGCAGCAACAGGATTATTCCTAACCATCCTTCGCTGTTCAAGAGCCTCTCCAGCGGCCACTGCTCCACCATTGTTGTAACGCAACACTGTACCGACAACTTTTCCTGGCCTCGCAGCACTTCCTGCTGTTAGAGAAGTTGGTTAAAAGAAGTGGCAGGTTTAAAGAGAGAAGGTAACAAGAGCAGAAGCAGTTCAGGAATTGGATTAACATAGTTTCACAGTTTTTTGAAAAATAGGTTTGCAGTTGAATATTAGCGAATAAATGAAAAGATCGTGATAGTTGACTCTTAGGATTAGGGCTGCCCCTCTATTGATATACTTAAGTACTCGGTTACCAAAAAAATGATCAAGTTGATGGTACACAAGTTATGATTATATAAGAAAATCAAACCTTGAGGAACTTGGATAGGAAGTCTGGTCATTGGTATCCCAGAAGTCTTGTCGACATGTGGCTTCTCAGCTTCTTTGATGCTACATTTGGAGAGATCATCTGTCACATCTGCTGTGTTTTGTACCGGGTCATTTGGATATAACACACAAGCCCTGCACACAGAAGTTCTATTAGTGGCCTAGCTCAACGAAAATGAAGGAAATCTATCATTATAACGGTGTTGAGAGTGTCAGAGAAAAAGCTAAGCCACATGTGAAAGAGAGGAGAAAGTACCTCGGCAACGATGATGCATGCTGCCTTTCTGGAGGGGCAACTGCTCCACCCTTCCCATAGTGCTCCTCAAGGTAAGCAAATTGCTTCTTAAATTGGTCAACTGCACTGTAAGGGGGGAAAATATAGATATGTATATGTTAACTGCGTTGCCGTGGGCTGAACATAAACGAAAAAGGGAATTTATTTAAAGGCTTCCTGGGGTGTAATTGGTTAAATATTGTTTATCATGGAGACTAAAAACAAGCTAATCACAATTTCATTAGTACATAACAGAGTCGGGAAAACATAAAAGCACTGCAGAATTCAAAATTTGACAGAAAAAGACGGTGCATGCCAGTAGGGCAGTAAATGAGTCAAGTTTGAGTTGAGTATTTAAGTTTTGTTAATTCAGTTGGGCATTGATTGAGTTGAGTCGGGTCAGAATAACCCAGCCAAACTTAACTTGGGTCGACTTAGTTGAGTCCCTCAAGTTAGTTGAATCAGCAGTGTCCAGTCAAGTTGAGCAACTTGGGTTCAAATGCTTTTTTTATAGGCCTCTTCAATAAGAACAAATAAGGCCAAACAGTCTAACCTTAATTAGCAAGGTCCAAGTTGAATAAGAAACCAATTATAACAGCCCGAATGATCGTCCTTTCTTTACATGTTCCTTTGCCCTTAAAACCAAGATAAATGATCACATCTGAAATGAAACCCCGCACTTCAGTCGCCACCTTCATCTCCCTACGTCTGCTTACTCATTATCTTTCTAATCTGCTATGGAAGTCAGAAGGCAAGCCCAAATCATTCTCCACCTTGACAATTTGAAAGCTTGCCTGAGGTCTCGCAATCCTGAGATCTAGAATTACTTCTGAGATCCGAAACTTAAAGTCCTCTCCTCCTGCACACTCTTCTCAACTAGTTATAACCAAACCATTGTCTATCTCCAACACCATCCTCACCAGATTCGTAAACCTCATCATTGATCTTTCATCATAAACGAGTTGAACTTGAGTCGGGCAACTTCTGGTTAGGTAGTAGGTAACTCGCGAGACGGCCAGCCTGGTAAGGGATAACTCAGCGCTGCCCTTATATTCTCAACCAAAAAACAAGAAATCGGAATAGACTTAATCAAACAGTTTGGTGCCAGTAGGGTCAAGTTCGAACGAGCCAGGTCCAGGTATGCTTGCTGGCCTCCCAGCTGTTTGACAGCCCTACCTGCCCACACAATGGAACACTAGGGTTTGAATGTTCAACCTTCATTGTCTTGAAAGGAAAGCATGCCTCTTCTAGTACAGAAACTTGTAGCCTAAGATTATGGATTCAGAATTCTCATTCCAAGAGTGCAGGCAAGCATAGCATCAGTTTGAACTCTCAACTCTTCTATATATGGTCGTAGCTGTTTACATACTCGAACTTCAACAGTAATCACAGAAAGTGATAACATTGTGGTAGCAATAAGGTCACATGTTTGCCCCAAGGTTTGTACAGCTAAATGAGTTGGAGCATGCAATATCCATTATCAAAGGGGCAGCTAAAAGACACAGACATGGAAAAATTATTGCACGCTTGCGTATTAAGCATGGGGATCATGGAAGAGACCATGAATTTTGGATTGCAAACAGTTACAAGTCACTCATTTCCATCCTTTAAAATATGTTAAACCTATTCCAATTCCAAATTCATAAAATAATCACATCTCAAAGAACTGTTGCAAGGATACCAAAAAAACATTCCTCTAACTCAGGTGAAGTAGGACATAGATGCAGTTGAAAACAATTGACAGGCAATAACATGTTTCATAACTAACCTTGGATACATGAACCCAGTTGGTTCTGATCCGTCCAAGAACTCTTTCAACATCTTTGGATGATATTCAAGGATTTCCCTGTATATAAGCTCTCGTACATCTTCTTTTGTAATCCTTCGTCTTTCAAATTCAAATTCCATTTTTGTAACAGGTTGAGCAGATGGCTCCCTTTCAACCTTGGCCAAGTTCTTGAAATAAGGATCTGAAAGAGCCTGAGAACTCAAGCAAAATATTCTCTTGATCAGAATTGTCACAAATGGAAAAGATAACATACCCAATAACAGACTATTATTATTACCTCTTCGGCTGAAGGACGATCCTTTGGTTCAAATGCAAGCATCCTCTCTAACAAACGAAGCGCAAGAGGATCTGCATTTGGAAACTTTTGGGAGAAAGGAATAGGCTTTTTCCTCCTCATGCTGCTTAGGTATCTCCTGGCTTTCTCATTTCTTATCTGTTGATATGAAATCAATGATTTCAGCAATGGACCAGTTAAAAGGAACATGTAATGGAATGGAGCAAATCTAGAAAACAAAACAGACCCTGGCTATGGCATCAGGAGATGGTGTTCCCAAAAGCTCGGTCATTAGATCCAACTGGTGGACTACATTTTTTCCAGGAAAAAGAGGTTTTCCAGTCAAAAGCTCTGCAAATATACAACCAATGCTCCATATGTCTATAGCAGGTGTGTACTGAAACCAAAAATAAGGTTAGTAACAAAAGTTTTGCAACTATCATAGGAGACATTTTCTGGTTCTGTATGATTTATTCACCTTAGAAAAAAATGATCCACATAGTTCAGGAGCTCTGTACCATCTTGTTGCAACATAATCCTATAAGTACATCAAACAAAAATAATCAACATTAGAGGTGCTGGAAGAATTCTTTCTCTGCAGATGTAGCCAGATTAAGGCAGTGGATAAAGAAGAGACGTACAGTCCAGAAAATGGCAGTAGGCGTATCATTAAAGGCTACTCTTGCAAGGCCAAAGTCACAGATCTTTAGTTTACAGTCGGCATTGGCTAAGATATTTTTGGGCTTTAGATCTCGATGAAAGACATTTGCTGCAAATTGGGACATCATAAATCAGAACTAGAAGTACAGTTATCAACAAGTTTCAAGGTATAAACATCCTATTAACCTATACTTGTAGTTATATCGAGTTAATTGGTAAATGCAATGAAACAAAGCTCTAGCGGCATATAACCTGTGTGTATGTACTTTAATCCTCGAAGAAGTTGATAAAGGAAGAACTGATAGTGTTCTGGTGTTAAATCATCGTTTGCTTTAATAACCTGGTGTAAATCAGATTCCATAAGTTCAAACACTACATATATGTCTCGGAATTCCCTTCTGGAAGGAGGCAACAAGATATGCTTTATTTCCACTATGTCGGGATGACGAAGTAGCCGAAGAAGCTTAATCTCACGAAGGATTCGTGTGGCATCAGAGACATGTTCGAATATGTCATTTATCTTTTTATTGCAACTTTCTCCCCAAGATGAGTATCATATGCAGAGCAAACAACACCATAGCTTCCTTTACCGATTACTTCCTCAATTCTATACCTGCTCCCTTCACCATATTCTGTGAAAAAGTCATCTGCAGATGCCTGCAAAGTCATATAACAACCTTGCGTTTTATTGAAATGGGTGATGCACATGTACTCAATTACAAATTATCCATATATTGATTTAATCATATTCTTGCCAGTCACGTGTAGGAAATACGGGATCAGTCCTGCTTACAAGGGTAAAGACTATGTACATTAGAACCTTCACAAACCCCCAGTGGGGAGCCTCGAGGACTGACACGTCTGTTTTAGGTAACACCTTAAGACTATACATGACATGATTTCATTCCACGATTATTTAACCCAAAAACTTGGGAAAAGATGTAAAAGAATTTGAGGAAGAATAGAACCAAAGTTGACTTCATTTGAAATACTTTCAATTGCCAAATTCATACATGCCTCAAGTTTCCTTGTTGACTACAGAAAATTTGTGCTATCCCATTTCACAATGCATTGAGCAAAAATTTGTTCTCTGTGCTGATCATTCTACATGCATTATCAAACACACAAATACCTTCTTTCCATTAATATTTTCTGTAGGTCACCTCTAACAATCTAGGCCAAGAGTATTTGGTTCACATTATTAAACTGTTTGCTTCATTATCCTAATTGACAAGAGCAACTGCCTAAACTACGTCAGATGGCATATATCATAGAAGAAATTTCGTTATAGTACATGAATCATAGTCAACTAAACATTAGCATGTGGCTTAGAACGTAATGCAGCCATATCTAACTTCTTTGAAATCTATCCATAAAGAGAATCTCTTCCCACAACAGGACAGTCATATGACAAAAATCAACATAGTATGAGAAAGAAATACCAAAACACTGATCAATACATAAAAACATAAGCATATTCTTGCATATCCAATAACCAACAGAAACCTTGTCAAATTTGTTTTTCCTACCTTAAATCCTATACTAAACAGTCAATACATTATTCAATGCAATACATAATGGTAATGAAAATCATCAAAACATGTTTATACACACACAAACACATATGTATATATACTTGCTATGAGTGAGATGAATTACCTTTCTTCTCTGATCAGGCTGCATCTTAGCAATAAAGCATCAAACTGCCCCCAAAGCAATAAACAACAAAGAACACTAGACTAAAATGGAGTAGATCCCAAAAAGAACAAAGAACCTTCAGTTTGGACACATATCAAGACCCACCCAAGAACAGTTCTTTAGATCACGAAAGAACAAATACCCAAACGAAGAAGCTCAAGAAAATCAGAGTGCCCCCAAATTATTTTCCAGAAAACAAAACCCAACTTGGCAAAAATCAATACTTTCCCTTTTTTGAATAATGTTGTAGAGAGAGAAAGAGGGGACGAGGAGAGAGAGAGAATCGATTGGAATGAAGAAACAAGTATCCTTGTTGCAGTGATACAGCTTGAAAAAGGATACCCCTCAATTTTTCCGAAGGGTATCTATGACAGATCGACGATCACTATTCTATCCAAGTAAGAACAGATCGTGTGTGTGTGTGTGTGTGTGTGTGTGTGTGTGTGTGTTTGTGTTTGTGTTTGTGTTTGTGTTTGTGTTTGTGTGTGATAGCAAAATGGAACCTGTTTTAAGTAGATTTCTAGAGAGAGAGAGAGAGAGAGAGAGGAGTGAAGGAGTTCTTAGATGGGGTTGGATCTAAAATGGATAAACTCAACTGGGAAGTCCTAGTGATTCGTGAAGTTGGGGTGTGTCCATTCAAAACTTCTGATAGAAGAAGGGGTTAATGAATTTGAAAGGAGAGAACAAGAAAGGTCCATTTTCCAGCGTCAATATTTTATCCTTTAAAAATCAGTCATTAATAAACTTTCTTTTTTCTTCTTTTTTTCCTCTTTTAATCCGCATATATTTTTACTTTTTATACAAATACTTTAATTTATACGTACTTTTTTCGTCTTAATTAAAAAGGCAAACTCTTAAAATTTTTGATAGATAGTTAACAGAATTTAGTTTTTTTTTAGTTTTTTATTATAAAATAAATGGATTATGGTACTTTCGTTGATTTCTGAAGGTTATAGTTTTAAGTTTTTCACCAAAATAAATATATATGTTATGTATATATTCAAATTAGTTAAACTGAGAAAAGGTATTTAAAGTGTACCTCTTCAATTAAAATTAGGGGAATACTTTTATGGTAAGATAAGTCACACTATTTCTCAAAGTATAAATAAAGTTGAAGAAGTAATAGAAACATCTATCTTATATTTAAAATACGACTCTCTTTCTCTTTTGAAATAACAACAACAAAAGAATGCAAGGTGATTTCTTTATTTTATGAGATGGAGGGAGTACGTATCTTGTCTAGTAATATACGCCTCTTTTGAAATATGACTCTCTTTCTCTTTTAAAATACGACTATTTTTTTGAGATGGATGGAGTACGTATTTTGTCTAGTAAGATTTTATTTATTAAAAAGAAAAGACTGGTTGACTTCTTTATTTTATGTATTACCATCTTTTTATAATAATTTCAACTCTCCAATGTGATCTTTCAACTAATAATTTTGAAAAGTGACTAATTAAGTACTTAACTATTAGTACAATAAAAATCTAAATGCAATGTGTGTGCGCGCGCGTGCATTATTTTAATATTTTAAATAATGACATACTTCAAAATTTGATGTATATCCTATTTTGTATAATCTTGTGGGTTTTTATTTTGTTATGATTAGAAGCGACTAGATGATACATAAATAAAGGGTGGGTGCCTTTTTGTTTATGTTTTTTCTTTAAAAACTCTATTTAGCTTGATTAATCACATCTCTATCCTTTTTGTTCCGATTTCAATATAAAAGACTCGTGGACGACGAGGTGAGATATAAACTTCGTATTTATTAGCCTTTTTTTTTTTTTGAAGGAAATTAATAGTGATTTTAATTTTTGATTTCAACAGTCCATTCTAATTTATGTGACAACGAATGTAAATGATTACATTAAGATTTTATAGATTAATTAATGTGAATATCTAATCCATTACATATTATGCTACATAAATTGAGATAAAAACCTTTTTTGTGAGAAGCATTTATTATTCGTATAGCTAGGAGTACTAATTTGAAAACACAATTATAACATGTGCAATAAACCCATTTATAGGAACAAAGATACTACTCCTAACATTTATATTTGCCCAGTTGTTTTACCCTAAATATGCGTAAACCAGTAAAGATTGGCTAGATTCTAGATACTCTCTTCGTTTCATTTAAAGAGTACACGTTTAAAAAATTTAATAATTAAAAAATATATAAGTAGTATTAAAATTAATAATAATTATAAAAATATTTTAATATAGTTAATATATTTTTACAACATGTAAAGGATAAAATTAAAAATTTATAAAAATTATAAACATAATTTTTTTAAAATTAACTCTCTTACCTGAAATGGATGAATTATTATAGGGCAAACTACACAAATAGTCCCTGTAGTTTTAGCGTTTTTTACATTTGGTCCTTACACCTCGCAAATGGTCCCTGTACCGAGACATTTTACCCAAATGGTCCTTCCGTTAAACTCTGTTAATTTTTTGCCGTTAAATGCACACATGTGCCACACACGTGCATTTATTGATGGGTAAAATAGTCATTTCATCTTACAAAGTACAGGGACCAATTCTGAAATGATTAAAGCCAAAGAAAATCAACCCACCACTGTTCATCTTCTTCTCAATTCATCCATTTTCATCTTTCTTGATTTATTCCTCAATCATTTCTCTCTCTCTCTCTCTCTCAGTTCATCTTCTTCGTCTGTTGCCTAGATCTTTCCATTTCATATAACTTCGCACACAAAACCTTCAGTGCTTTGGCCTTGTTCTAGCAAAGAAACAGAAATGTTTCTCATTTCAGAATTATTCCTTTAAAATTCATCATATTTTCTCATTTTCTCGTTTAAACAAAATTATATCTGAGTTCTCCAAATGAATTCCACAAATATTGTGAACGAGATGAAGAGTCGGGAGAATCTAGTAAAGATCCGTAAGTTTTATAATCTTTTACCATGTGTTGGGAACACTCATCTTGTATTGCGACCGTCAAGCCGACGGAATATGAGTGATCCTAACAGACTATTAGTAGTATTTGCATGCTGACCACCTGAGCCACGATCTGTATGCATCAATTCTCAAGTCATCATTCCTCAACTGGACATCTACCTGTGAAAGCAGCGAATATTATCAAAATTCAAAGGGAGGGTCGGTCAGATATAACATGTCAGAGAACATCAATTCAAGCAGGTCAGCAGTTGCAGCGGCGACGACAGAGCTTCTCGATCTTCATGGTCTCTCTCTCTCTCCCCCTTAATTTTGTGCATAAAAACGAGTGACCGCCGGAAACAATGGTGGGCTTGAAAAATTGTGGCCGAGTTTATATTGCTGCGTTAGATTTCACCAAATTCAAGCCTGTATTTACAAATGATGTGTAATTGCAGAAGAATGAAAGAAAAAGGAATGAGGACGAGAGATAACAACAGAGGAATCAAGATGATGATGATGAATAGGGGATGAAGCAGACTTGGCATTTTTGGAGCTAATGCAATCCATTACCCCCAAAACCCATCAAAATCGACTGAGGGTAGGGGATTGGAATTGCTGGCTTGGATTGTTAGATTGGCTAAAGAATCCACTGCAAATTGAGGATTGCGTCGCCCAACCCATTACCCCCAAAAACGAGTGATCGCAGGTCAAACAATGCGGACCGAGCCCTGAACTCACCGGCGACTGTTTCGACCTGGGTGGGTTTGTCTGAGTTTATTTATGGAAACCCAGGTGGACGAGGTTTGTGTGATTTGTTGGGACCGTTCAAGCCTAGTGTTGTGGTTGTCGCCCGTTGGGGTTTTGGGGGTCCGGCAGGCGAATAGAGTTTATTTTTTATTTTTAAAATTAATATAATATAATTAAATTAAATTAAAGTTAGCATACTTTAATTATATTTTCAAAAATAAAATTTTATTCAGTAAAAATTACATTAGTAATATTATGAATCATAATTTTTATAAAAATAAATAAATTTATATCATAACTTAGTTAAATTTTAATTATACTAACTAAAAAAAATAAAAATATATTTTTTAATTGAAACAAAGGAATAATACGTATCAAGAAAATTTTTGTCCTTGCCCAAATTCACGGTTGGTCCCTGTACTTTCATAGGTAAAATGACAATTTTGTCCTTGCCCAAATTCACGTGAGGAGCACATGTCAAGACTTAACGGAAAAAAATTAACGGAACTAGATGGAAGGACTAATTGCGTTCAATTGGTTGGTACAAGGACGATTGGCAAAAAAATTTTTGTACAGGGACCAATTGCAAAAAACACTAAAACTACAGGACCATTTATGTAGTTTGCCCATTATTATACAATTTCATATTTAGTATAGTTTTGCAGTATTCCGCATTTCGTCGGTTCCATGTGCTTCACATGGCCCATGCCACGTGGGGAATCTTTTTTTTTTTTTTTCTTCTATTAGTTTGGCAATGTTGGAATCTTTGCTGAGTTGAGATTTTGTGTATCTTTGCTACTTATCTCTTAGTGAATAGTGAATACAGTTCGGTCTGATTGATTTGATTGTTTGAGCAAACTCCACAATATTTTTCAGTATTGATCCCTGTGAGTGCATCTGGTTCTTGAACCCAATTTTTTTATGCATTTGGTCCTTCCGTTCATTGCCGTTTATTTTTTTTCCGTCAAATGGAATCATGTGCATGTTACGTGATTTAGCCTAGAGATAAAGTAGTCATTTTCTTGAAAATAGTACAGGGACCAATTGTGTAAACCCAGGAAATTCAAACCAAACCCACTTGTCAGTTTCTCTCTCTAAAACCCAGCAAGCCGTCATTGATTTCACAACTCTCTCTCTCTCTCTCTCTCTCATATGCAATTCTTACTCTTCTTTACACTCCGTCCATCTAGGTTCTTGCTCAAATTTCATCATCTTACTGTAAAATTACCCCATATAACTGTTATTCTATTGAAATCTTAGTTTAAATTGGAAGTGAGGCCATCAAAATCAGCAAATGACAATTGTGAGTTGGGAGGAGAAACGTTTGGAGAAATTTTTTAGGGAGGAGGAGAAGTAGTCATGGATTTGGTCAGGGCTGAGATCGTTGGCTATGGTTCTAAAGAGGAAGGCTAAGGCGGAAAAGTGGATTTTCCGACCATCGCCATCGAGTTATGATTTCCGACATGGGTTGAAAATGTGTGTGTGCACGTGATTTTGCCACCTTCTAGTACCGGCATGAAATAATACCTCGCTCTGTTCTTCTGTGTACCAACATGAAATAGTAAGTTCTCTTTATTATTTTTATGTGTACAAGTATAGAGTCCATTATTCTATATCAAACACCAGTGACCACTACAATATTAGAAGTTAATACAAAATATGAGCTACAAATAGCCTCAACAAAGCTTACCCCTTCAAAGGCACACAGAAGAACAGAGTGAGGTATTATTTCTCCACCTAAATGCTCCTTGGTGATGAGATTCAGGTCAGGAAGCGAAAATATCCTAACACTGATAGCTATCCACATTCCAACCGCAGCAAGGTGACTATAGTTGGGATTTTCACCAATGGGATTTATGTCAAGGCACGAGATATCATAGTCCAACTGTTCATGTTTTACTTCAGTAACCATCCCATCACCAATTTCCAAGTAAACTAAGTGACCACCTCCAGTAGCTAACAAAATCTGCTAGAAAAAAAAAAGCTTAGTATAAGTGCAAGCCAACTACTGCTTTAAATAACATCCCAAACTGGAAGGTGGCAAATCTATTTAACCTAGACAATATCACGCGCACACACACTGGAAGGTTGAGTTTGCCCTTTTTGGAATACAAAAAAAAAAAAAAATTTGTAGTGGGTTTTCAAAGTTATGTTTCTTTTTAAATGATTGTGAGCAGAAAGTAGAAGAAGAGAGAATCGGAGGAGAGGGAGTCTTGGATGTGGTTGTATAAACAAGCTTTGGAATTTTTTTTTAAAAAATCATGGCAGAACAGAGCACTGTGCGGTTTTTGTGAAGAAGATGAACTAATTTTTCAGCTTCACCCCTGTGCTTTTGGTCCCTGTACTTTTTACTGAAATGACTGTTTTACCCCTGGTGAAAAGCACATGCAAGGCACGTGGGAAGACTTAATGGAAAAAAGTTAACGAGATTTGACAGAAGGACGAATGATGCTCAATATCCGTGGTACAATGATGGTCTCAAAAAAAATTTTGGTACAGGGACGAATACAAAAAAATGTAAAAAGTACAGGGACGAATTGTGGAGTTTGCCCTTGGTTTTTTTTGGGTGTATATATAGCTTATAACATTTTAAAAATTATTTTTTAAGTATTTGATTTGATTTATGTGATGATAAGTTATAAATTATATACTAGACATTTAAGAAAATTTAAGGTCATAAGTTATAAGTACCTGACCCTGTGCTTATTTCATTTTTTAAGTGATGATAAGTTATAAGTTATGTACAATTTTTAAAGTACATTTAAGATCATATGTTATACACATTAGGCATTGTGTTTATTTATATTTCTCAAACACAAAAGTCGTTTTCTTTAATAAAACTTTCTATATTCCAAGATTACTCTTATTCGCAAACAATTTTTTTTTTCATTTCTTTAATGTCCAAAATTACACTTACTTACACTAATTTAAAACAACTCATCAGCACTATAAAACATTTAAATCAAACAGCAACAGTTCATCAGCCCATTAGTCATAAGTTCACTATGAAACATCTAAATCAAACAGTAAGAGTTCATTAGCCTATCAGTCATAAATTATCATCTATAAGTCATCAATCATGAACTACAAATTTAAGCTAAATCAAACAGATCCGAACATGCCCAATATGAATATAACATTTACGCAGCAACAAGGATAAAATAAGTTGTACGGAGTACTCAATAAAATATTGTTTATCCAAACGAAAAAATCAAATAGACCGGCATATATATATATATATATATATATATATATATATATATATATATATACACACACACACACTACTACGTGCAAGGCTCAATTGGAGCAAATAATGATTTAGTAGTCAAGAAATTTTATAAAATTTATGCTTACAAGTTTGCTACCTTAGAAATCCAAAAGAAAAAGAAATATTTTGGTAAGAATATAGAAATCAATTATTCAGATTAAGGAAATACATTAACTATTCTGAAAAATTCGAAGAAGTTATTCTAGAGGATGGAAATACCATATTTCTAGTTGATGTGGTAGGTAACATAAGGAATGTATTTACTAATGCAGTATAATTTTCTATTATATTATTTTGTAAGAAAAAAATAATTTGAAATGCAAAGATAAAATTAAGGTAATTGACAACATTACCCTAATATATACAAGTATTAGTTAATGACTTTCATGATAAAAATTAGACATTAACGTTATTACTGCTCCACAAAATAACAAGTTCTTCGATTTTTTTCAATTTTGGTGAAACATTTAAATTATTCAACATCAATAAAACAAGAAAAAATTATTAAATAAAAAAACTATTGTTATAATTAAACTAGTTCAAATAAAAATAGTTTAAATATTTAAAACAATTAGAGAAAAGTATATGTAATTACTTATTTAAAATAATTACTATTTTATTCTCCTATATAGTTCCAAGCAATCACCGTTATCATTATATTTTGCGTAATTGTCATACAAACATGTCAATTCTTTAAAAAAAAATTCTTATGGTGTATTTAATCTAAATCTTGTAAGATTAATCAATTCTAAAACATGTTAATTCAAACGTAAAAATTAACACTACAATCATAAAATTATAAACTATTCTTAACAAATAAAATCAGATGAGAAGAGTAAGAAAAGCCTTATGAAGAGCCCAAGCATAACGATGACGAGGAGGAGTGAAAATGAACGACCATAGAGTAGTTGAAACCAAATGAAGTTATAAATATAAAGCAAATACTTGACTTAATAGAATGTATCGCCCTTTTACATGGATTCTAACTATTAGAAATCCAAATTCTACCTTCTCCATCAGGATTGTGATTCCTTAAATTTTAGTAATCAATTCCATAATTTTAGTAATCCATTCCTATTCCAAATATAATTCTTGCACTATCAAACATTATTAATCAATTACATAAAATTAATTTTGTGAAATTAATTCTATTTTTATGTACCAATCGATGTCTTAGAGTTACTGATTGTCGAGTATTCCATTCCATGAATGCCTCTAATGTAACCCCTTTTTTTTTTTTTTTTTTTTGTGATTAGACGGCACTTTTACATAGAAAATGATGAAAGAGAGACCATTCATGACCAAAACATAGGGTTCATTCCAGAGTCCACCTTGAGTTTTAGCTAAAACTTACTGCCCCTTAATAATTAAAGTTGTCTCAACGGCCTCCTTCTATCATCATTTATATGTGCCCGTAAAAATGACCGGCATATTAAAAATTGTTCTGAACTATTCCTTGAATAACAACTCATGAAAATCCCTCAAATTATCGTAAGAAAAACTACAATTGGACCACCGACACAATTGTAATGATCATCGGTACCGAAAGCTTAGTCCATACTCGAGTTCTTCATTTAAGAAGTAATACAAAGCCCAGAGTTTAAGTTAAGAAAACATACACAATACGACAAAATTTACTGTACCTCTTTTACACAAATTTCAAATCCAACAAATATGTACACTTTTCATTGATCTTTTGTGTGGTAAAGCCACTTCACGAGAAACAAACGGATCTCATGTCACATCAAATGACCATTAGTTTGTTGTAGTTTGGGCATATATATACTAGCACTTTCTCTTCATTGACCTGTGAAATGCGAAGGCAACTTGTGGGTAAATACTGAATTTTTCATTTTACAATTACATTCAATGTAGAAAAAAAGAAGAAGAAGAAGGATATTACCGTTATACTAACTTAATAGAGGGGATGAATTGAAATAAAAATCTAAATACAGGGTGGCAGTGGAATTTAGTCAAACTCCAGGGAGACATAGTAGGCTGGCACGTGATGATATAGAACTTTGGGGCCGTTTGGTAGCCAGACAAGGATAACCATTATTATTAATCCTGATACTATTAGTGCCCTCACTATTATGCACCAGGATTAATAATCATGTTTCTTATAATCACCTGACGCTTGGTAGCACCAGGATTAGATGTTTTAATCATGTGCTTAATCTAATCTGACGTTTGGTAGCAATAGGATATGACTCGGTATTATTTTTTTTTTCCAATAATAACCTTAAGATACCATCTTTTAACTTATGCATATATTGAGTATTTTTCAATTAAAATGATTTTAAGAAGTATAAAAAAAGGGTTATTATTGGAAAATAAATATGAACCATCAGGGTAGAAAAATTAAACATCAACAATTGAGGAAAAGTAAAAAAAAAAAAGGTCAACAGTTCCATCGAAATTGTAACAATCTAAAAGCAAAACATGTTTTACCAATAACATGAATAATACGATAGAAGTTTTATTCTACTAAATAATCTAAATATGTGAAGCACTTTCCATAAGAACACCAACTTTAATTTTTAAAAAGAACTAGCATATACTAAAATTGCCAATATTAGGTATCAACATAGTCTTAATTAAAAAAATAGCCGACATAATCATATAGTATCAACATTATCCAAAAAAAAATACTCAAATAATCCATCATAAGCATTGTTTTGGGCAAAGGGAGTTGAAATTTAGTTATCATTATTTTTAAGGATCAATTTCACCATCTCCATGCGAGCTTCATTACTCTTAAAGCCACGAAACACATTGAGTAGGCGAGGTTTTAAAGTCAACTGCATCGCTACACTCACCCGTTCTGTAAGAGACACTCCAAGAGGTTCAAGAAGTTCATCAAGTTGCTCCCTCTTATTACTTTGGTCTTTTTCATGCCTGAGACGACCAACCATTGCTTCTAATGAATCTGCAACTTGTTTCATTGCTTTTGAGCCATTTTCCAAATTCTTGTTCAATCCCTTACCTATTTCTTCGTTTATCCTTCTACGCTTCCTTGAGTCTGGTCCAGAATTCTTAGGTAACTTATTTTGATTAGCAGATATAGAAGCATCGATGTCCTCAAGTCCCACCTCAAGAGCATCCAAATCTGAACGTGAGTACTTGTACCATCTCTAGTTTGCTGTAAGTCCTCAGCAGCATCAGTAGGAGTCTCAGAAAACTCTTCTGTCGCCCTATCGTTGCCCCAAATTTTGCACCAGTCAGGGTAGAACGGGAAAGATTTTGTTCTAAGTTTTCTTACAGCTATATCTTTCTATGAACATAAAAATAAAAATTAGTCAGGGGAAAGAACTATGATAAAAAAAAATGAATATTAAAAGTATATTTTTTATTTAAACTAAAGTATAATACCTTCATATAATGATTCCAAACATCCTCTTCATCATTGGTAACCATGTTGTGACTTGCTGCTCCAACCAAATCCCGAGAGACCCACTAATGATGATATAAGGCCATGAAATTTTTTCCAATCTTTAAGTTTGGACTCAATGTGTGGGTATGCCTTTAAATCCACACCTGAAATTTTCTTCTTTAGATCCGCTTCAAGTTGCTTAAGATAACCAGTCTTGAATGTTCCATCAGGCTTCCATGTAGGATTGTTTATATCTAAAAAACAATCCATCAACACTTGCTCCTCTCTGGCAGACCAAATCCTTCTAGTTCCTTTTTGGAAGGTGGCATCATTGGACTTGTTACAAGGAGGTGCCATAGCTATTGAAATATAAACAAATCATCAACTCCAACAAATTTAAAATGAAGTTTCAGATTAACAATACGAAACAAATACAATGTATCTTGAAATGAAAAATATTTGTATGAAATTAATATTTACAACATAACTTGAAAGAAATAATACTGAAAAAAACAATGTTTGCTGCCTAACATGGACAACCACCTCAGGCCTTGTATCGTTTCTGGTCAACAAAGTATTTCATTTCTTAATTGAGAAAATACGACCTTTTCTCGTATCGATTCTAAATTTTAAATTTTGAAATTGATTGAAACTCACAATCAATTCAATACATAACATATTGCTATTATTAAATTTATTTTTTAAAATAATATTTTTAATTTAATTAAAGTTTTTTATTTTAGTAATAAAATATCACATATTTTCTAAAAATTTTGATTGATAAAATTTTAAATTTTTTTATAATGAAACATGAAACAAGTCATAAGCATAATTGAGATAGCATATTTATTAAAAATAAATATAATTAGATAAATTAAAACCACCTCGTTTGTTGATATGTTAGGAATTAAAAGGTAATTTAAAAATAAGAAATATATTAATCCACTTCAAATGGCAAGTAATTAATTTAGGGGTAGTTTTGTCCAAATATGTATTTATCATGTAATAATTAATAATGTAGTGGATTAGCAAAAATTGTAGTAGAAATAGCTTCTCCCATCATTTAAAAAGAATACTATAGCAATTTGAATCATTTTGATCGGATGAACGAAAAAAAAATTGTGTCAAAAAAAAATACCAAGGTAGCGAGTAAAATGGCATTGCCGGGTTGTTATTTACTCGCTACTCTGACGGGTTTTTATGCATAATTTCTCACCCGTTCACCCAATCGATCTGATTCAAAATGCTATAAATTTCTTTTTATATGATCTACGTATAAAAAATGATTTTAAAAAATATATATATATGTACAATATATGTATGCGTATAGTACGCACACATTAGTAAGTACACGTATAATATACATACTCACAAATAAGTGAAAAAAAAATCTGTTTATGTCATTTATGTATCTAATGAAGAACACCAGTATATATTTTAATTAGTAAAAACTTTATCAAATATTTAATTGAAATGATTATTTGTAATGTTTATTTTTAATTAATAATTTAATGTTAATGGGTAAATGGGCGCCCAGGGCACCCAAGCTCATTTATGGTCTGTCCTTTTATGTTCATGTTTTCAACTGGGCACCCACTCGCCCACCCGTTTGTCACCTCTAAATTATAGCTAGCTAATAAATGTACCACCATGAGTGGTGCTAAATACAACACCCTCTTGACTATTTTGACCCTGCTAAAAAAAAAAAGACCGTCACCCCAAGGTGGTCTTCTTCCTAGAGAGCCGCCACCTCGAGGTGGACTTCTTTTTAAAAAAAAAAAATTTGAATGATGGGCAAAATAGTATTTTTAGAGGAAGGGGGGTGTTGTATTTAGTAGTTTGGGAGTGTTGTATTTAACATCTATGTATAATTGAAGTCAAAAATTAAAACTGTCCTATATATTTGTCTTGAAGCATTGTCTTTCTATCTATGGAGCTCAGGTTATGTTGTTTAACAATTAAACAAGAAACTGTCGTACTCTTTTTAGATTCATGACAATTATAATAAAATAGATATAATTATATATACTATATATATTTGGAAAAAATCTCATAGTCAGTTTGGCAATTTCCTTCAATTCATCTACAACTTCCTATGCTTCAATTTGTTTATGTGTCCCTCCCTCTTTGCCTATTCAATGTGGGGATCTAATTAGGGGCCCCACTCTCCAATGTTTTTGAGTGGTGATGGGAACCACTAAACAACACAAACACCATAAACAAACATAGACAAAAGTAGAAAAAAAGAAAAGGAAACATGATCACCATATATTGCCTATTGGACAACCCAATTTCATGTGCCTTCTATCATCTATTCTATTCATTGTCACCCTAATGGCATCAAAATCTAGCAATTAGTGCACTATATATATATATATATATATATATATATATATATATTCATTTGGATATCTCTTTTCTTTGTTGGGTGTTCCCACTCAGTTATGTCAATCATTAACAACTTGTTTAAGTCGAGTCTTAATATTTATAAAAAATTAAGTTTTTTATTATAAGCGACTCGATTTGAAGAAAATTTCTTGAATTATATAGGAGCTATATATCTATATAATGTCTACTTGTCTAGTACTGTAATAAGTAACTAATAAGAAAGAAAAAGCAAATTGATGACACATATATATGTTGTTGCCCGGGCATGCCGGTCAGGACATAGTTGGGCAAGGGTTTCATCCTGGAAGGCAGCGATCATACGAGCATGATTTAATCCGCGGGCATACCATCATGCAAACACGTCAAGGCAGGCCAGTAACTGTCTCCAAGAATCTCGGGCCACGTCTACTCGTGCCCGAGATCACAGGCTGAAAATCAGGGATTGACATTCATCACGCCCGGCAGTTACTCCTCCTCCATTATGGGGATTGACATTCCACAAAATCAACCCACTAATCACTCCTTTTCATTATAAAAGTCAAGCAAGTCCTTGGCCTGAGGTAGGTTCACTATTCATAAGCTAAGGCTCTGTCAAATTGATAAGCAAGTTCTTACTCTCACGCCGGAGTGTTTTAGCAGGGCAAGCCCCTGCATTCACCCTAGTGTGTGTTCTTTGTCATTTCAGGTCCTTAGCTCCAGCCCAGATATCCAAACACCGCAAAGATTCCTAGAGAGTTCCTGACCGTGCCATTTTGTGCATCATCACAAATCATGAAGATCATGTTACAGTTATTATTTATATGAGAAATGTTTATTATTAATTAATGATCTGCTCGCAACATGGTTTTATTTTAGAAATTAATTTTGTATTTAGAGCCTTTGATAGTTAGAGCCCGTTTGTTTGTGCGTTTTGGTCAAAACGCAAGATTAAAACGCAGCTTATTCCTTAACTTAGCGTTTCAATGTTGCGGTAGAAAAAGTAGCGTTTTAAAAACGCAGCTGCGTTTTAAAACGCTGGAATTCCTAGCTTTTTTTCAAAACGCAGATTTTAAAACGCAGTAGAGAATAAAAAGCTGCGTTTTAACATAATATCTCAAACGCATTTATAAAGAAAAAAATCGCGTTTTAAATAATCTGCGTTTTAAAAACGCTGCATTTTAAAAACACTGCTTTTTGAAAACGCTTCACCAAACGGATTCTTACATGCACAATAGCTTATATATATATATATATATATATATATATATATATATAATTATATAGTTATTTGGTCCCTCGACTTTACCAAATCTATGCGTTTGGTCCCTCCGCTTAAAAAAAATGCAATCTGGTCACTCGATTTGCATTTCGTTAAGAGATTGCCCCCTTTCGTCGTTACCGTTAGAATTTTCGTCTAATTTTTTTAAAATACCCAAAATACCCTTATTTTCATTAAATTAAAGAAATTGAATTGCTTGACTTTTTCTCTTTTGATTTTTGAAACCCACCATTATCACTCTCTCTCACTCACGACTTCTTCTCTCACCCCCTCTTCTTTCTCCTCTTCAATGTCACCACCCAATATCCCCCATCCCTAACATCTCCATCGTCGACCCCCCTTTACTCCACACAAACACAAACACACATAGCTAACAATCACAGAATTTCAAGTGATCACATTTATCTCAGCCATTTTATCAAACACCTTCCTTGCATTTTCCAAAACTTCACATTTTTCATACATATCAATAAAACTACTGGCTACATAAACACAACCTCCCAAACCCATCTTTATCACATACCCATGAACCCCTTTGCCGAATCCAATCAACTACAAAGCACCACAAGCTTTCATCACATTCGGAACAACGAAATTATCAGCCTGAATTTTCAAGCATTTTGACACAACCCAACAAAGCTTCTCTGCTGAAACCCATCCTACAATAGAGTCTAATCATGGCAGCCCAAGAAAACACATTCTGATTAGAGAGCCTGCGAAACAAATGGTTCGCAACCTCAAAAAGATTGCATTTTGCATAGAAAACAACCACCTTTGTCTCAATATACTCATTCTGGTCCAAAGTTCAATTGGACTGAGAGTGGCTTGGTACCAAGACTTGATTACATCACAAGAGACTACAAATTCAACACCTCCAACATACTAAGCTGACCAAGTTCAATTGGAATGACCTTTTCAAGCAAATTTGAGTACAGCACAAGCGACTACACAATTATCCCTAATCTCGTTCGAAATCGAACCCGTCAGGTGATTAAACGACAAGTAGATCCCCCTCAATTCCCCAAACTGGCCAATAAACCTAGGAATCGAACTATTCACACGATTTTCAACTAAATTTAAGACCTGTAGACCCTTACAATTCAATAAGGAATTAGGAATTTCCCCTGTAACCTCATTAAACCCCAAATTAAGAACCCTCCGCCGCATCTCCAGCAACGTCGTCCAAATCACCAACCTCTACTGGGGTTTGTTGGTTGGCAAGGGAGATTGTTGGTGTTGGGGTTTGCTGGTTGTTGTCGGCGATAGTGAGCCCGAGAATGATGCACGGTACTGGGTTGTGACGATCGAAGATGGAGGAGATGTCGACGGCGAGGGTGGAGCGTGGATGCTGATGTTGCGGCTAGTTGGTGGAAGAAAGGGGTCGCTGGCGTTGTTGCTGCTATTGTTGTGTTTTGGGTTGGAGGAAGGCGCAAGGGTGGAGCTCGTGGTGTATGCGGCTGCTGTTGCTGCTGTCGTGCGCGAGAGAGAGAGAGGGTTTGCCGGCGATCGATGGTGGGCCCTCGCCAGCGTTGGAAATTGTTGGCGGCTTGGGGATTGTTAGGGGGAGACTTCTGACGCTATTGAAGAGAGAAAGAGAGAGAGAGAGAGAGTGTGTGTGCGCGCGCGTGTGTGTGATTAAGGTTAGTTTGGGGGTATTTCAGTCTTTTTGAGGGGAAGCATTAAGGGTAGTTTGGGTATTTAAAAAAAATAAACGGAAAAATAAACGTTAACGGAGGAAAGGGGCAATCTCTTAATAAAATACAAATCGAGTGACCAGATTATATTTTTTTTAAGCAAAAGGACCAAACGCATAAATTTAATAAAATCGAGGAATCAAATAATTATATAATTCATATATATATATGCCCACTAGGCCACTACGGCACTACCATTAATTTAATAAAACGTGCAGTTATACTTTTTGTCAAGTAATAATAAGATTTAAATAATTTTATGATTCCTTGGCTTTGACTTAACTTTTTATTTGATTCTATCATTTTAAAACTTATTTATATGATTCTATATCTTACATTTTTTTGTTAGATTTCCCGTTTCACCATTAATATTAGAATTGCTATCTATTTCATATTTAAAATACCCAAAGTGCCCTCATCCCTGTTACTAGTAATGGTTACTGTTGCAGTAATAGCAACCTCCTCAGCGGCAATCATTTCTTTATCTTCTTCCTTTCTCCCAACAATAATCCATTATCAGAATCATCATTTCTGCAAATGTATTCTGCAGCAAAATTAACAATCATAAGTGTCAATTCAAAAACAAAACAATCAACAAATGAGGTAAAAAAAATTTGAAATAAAATACCAGTGGCTGTGTAATCACGACAAGTGAGATAGTGAGAGAAGCTTCAGAATAGACTAGCAATTTTTAGAGAGAGAAAGTGATGAGAGAGAAAGATTCAAACGAGAGAAAATAAGAGAAAGAGAGAGAGAGAGGCGGGGATTGGATTCAACTTTGGACGGAGGATGTTGCTCCTCCAGAATTTCTAATTTTGTGAAAGCGACTGGGGTCCGGTGGCAAGAATCGCCGGAGCAATTGTGTGATTTGTGATTAACTCTGTGACGGAGGAGCTCAAAATCCAAGACAAGGCCAATCGCCGGAGAAATTGGGAATGGGTTCTTGATTTTCGGATTTGACTTGCAGGGAGGAATAAGAAATGTGAAATGATTTTGAACTCGATTCTTTAGAATTTCACTTTGGATCTGGAAAATACTGTCATTGTCTTGAGCTTCCAAAACTTAGAAATCAACCCCAATTTCAAACCCAGAAATCAACCCCAATCTACAAATCCAAACCCAAACCCAAATCCAAAAAAAGAGTTCACTTGACGCATCCCTCTTGCTTCTGCTTCTGCTTCTCCTTCTCCTGTCTGACTCATTCTCACTGTTTGTGGATTTTCAGAATTGGAAAAGATTTTCTTTTGTCGAATACCCAAATCCCCAAAAAGTGAGAAAAACAGAGGTATCAAAAAGTAGCTTTGTTATGCTTCTTCCATTTTCTTCTATAGGAGTAAATGGTAAAGTAGAGAGTTAAGTGTTGAGAGAGAGAGAGAGAGAGAGAGTAAAGCACAAGCACATGAGCTGGTGGTGTTAAAGGCAAGTCAGTACAGTACATTCATGAGAGAGAGAGAGAGGAACAATGGCAGAAACAAGAGGACAAAATCTCGGCAGCAACATTGCACATATATCCCAATCTCGGCTTCGCCGTCTTCGTTGCTTCAGCAGTAAAGAAATCTAGGGGTTTGATGCTTTTTCTTTACGGGTTTTTGTTTAATTGCCAATTAATGGTGTTTTTTTTTTTGTTGATTTCTGCCAAATTTGGGTTCTGGGTGCCTCAATTCATCGACTCATTTCTGAGTTTCAAAAACAAAGATATAATAAGGGGTACTTTGGATATTTTAAAATGTAATAGACTGAGATGTAACGTTAACGGGAAGGAAAGAATCTAACAAAAATAAATAAATAAATAAATAAATAAATACAAGATGTAAGAGTATGTAAATAGATTTTAGAATGATAGGATCAAACAAAAAATTGGGTGAAAATCAAATAACTAAAAAATTATTTAAATTTAAATCTAATACTGTAATAATTATAATGTAGTTCAAAGTTGCTTTCTTCTTCCTCTTTATCATCCAACCCTTCTACCTACTTAGCTGTGTTCCAAGTTAGGAAAATGAAAGGCCGCTCAAAATGCTCCAAGAGAAAGTCACTTTTGAATTGGAGCCCCATAAAAGAAAAAGGCCCAAAATAAAAGGTTGAGAATTCGCGCGTAACAGTTAACTATAATAATTAATCTGTAGGATATTTTAATAAAATAAGGATTTTGTTATCTTAATTATATTTCTTCCGTTCCATTAAAGATTTTACGTTTGAAAAATCTAATAATTAAGAGATAGTTCATCCATTCCTCAGTTCCCGGTGGGTTAAACCCATTTTGACAACTCTACATAGTTAATATGTTTATATCACATGTGAAGGGTAAAGTAATAAACTTATGAAGATTGTATGCATAATTTTTTAAAGTGCACTCTTTATGTGAAATATCTTAAAATAAAATAGTGAGCTCTTTACCTGGAACGGAGTAAGTCGTACTTATAGTATATTACTCCCTCCGTTCCAGGCAAAGAGTTCATTTTTTATTTTTTTGAATCAACTTAGTTAAAATTTGATCAATAATTTACATAAATTTATTTATTTTTACAAAGTTATGAAAGTTGTAATCTATAGTATTGTTAATATAGTTTTTAATTAATAAAATTTTATTTCCTAAAATATAAATAAAGTATGTAAAATTTTAATTTGATTTAGTTACATGTTAATTTTTAAAAAAGAAAAATATATTCTTTACCTGGAATAGAGAGATTATTAATTTTATATTAGTGACTTGGGTGTTACGATTGTTTAATATTAACTACTGAGTGGAGATCCTCTGTACCGCTATGTATACCCCTCCCTGTATCACCAAACAATATGACCCATAGACTGTTCTGATTTGCTTTGCTTGATGACGTAGGAAGGGATACACATAATGGTACAGAAGATCTCCACTCTTAACTAATTATTTAGTTGGTAATTTTTTTTTGGTAAAAATTTAGAAAAAAACTTTTTAAAGTATTTTTTGTAAGACGGATATTTCTGACCCGACCCAATGCATGTTGGTTAGCTTAGCTGTGAGAGACTGAAGTACCGTCTTACGAATTAGAATCCGTGAAACGATTTCACAAGAAACCTACTTTTCATTTTTTTGCTAGTAAATTGATTTTATTAATCATTATTTGGGGTATTAATTTTGGTACTTATGGTCTACTCCCTCCGTCTCAGACAAAGAGTCTACTTTTAACTTTTTTGGATCAACTTAGTTAAAGTTTGACTAATAATTTACATAAATTTAATTGTTTTTACAAAATTATAAAAATTGTAATCCATAGTAGTCGTAAGGTAGTTTTTATTTAGTAAAATTTTATTTCTTAAAATATAAGTAAAATATATAAAATTTTAATTTAATTTAGTCACATATTAATTTTTATTAAAAACGTAAAGTGGACTCTTTGCCGGCGGTACATTATAGATGACATTTGATAGCTCTCGGTTAGCTAATGTATAATCTATATCTATATATATATAATGACAGAAGCGGATTAACCTACCAAATATGACAATTTCCTGCCTAAAACAACTTGCTAAAAACGGATTATCATTTTTAATGTCTAATATGTCATGTCGGTATGTGAAAAGTTACACAAGTTTCTATGAAACCAAAATCTAGATTATATTTAGTCTATTAATTTAATAAAAACACATAAAACAGTTGGTCTACTATCACTACATTGTAAATGAGGAAAAATGAATTTGTACATCTTGGACATCCGAAGCATTACATAGGTTTATTCAACTGATCAAATTTTGATAGAAAAAATACAAAAAAAAGAATGACCCTTGGAATTTGATCATTACAAACATTATAAATTGAGACAATCCTTCCTCTAAAACCCAACTCCCTGCTGCCAAACACAAATGAATTTATACATCAAGTTCTTACTCACATGAATCTGTACCGACATGGTTGATGATGGAGGCAACAAAAGTGGTTGTGGCTGTGCAACTGGGTAGGTACTTCTTTTATGTTCTGGTATTCAGAAGACTTTCTGACTTCCGGTTCTCTATACTTCTTCTGTTCTTGCAAATGGAAGAATCTAAGCTGTACTAATAGATGCCTTCCCCATAGTTGTAAGAGCAGCATTGACATTCCGGATTGAAGGACAATAATTTCTTTGTCACCTAAAAATTAAAGACTCCTTCGACTCAAGATATAAGCTTTTTCAGAAAGACCGATGGAATCGTCCTACTCTGTGAATTTTTCATTGAAAAAGAAGTAAGAGAAGGTGACCTGCTGAAGTTTGTGAAGAAAAGTTTGCCCAACAGTGAAGTGAAAGGAAGGTAAGTGCTATAATACAACTAAGCCCCGGTCGCTAATCAAATAAAAAAAGGCTTTAAAGTCCTCTTTATCCATATTCACTATTTAGTAAGCAATGCTTTTATTATATATCATTGTATAAAGCATTACTAATATTTTGACAAATCAAAGTACTTCATTCTCTTTGTCTGCTAATTATGAGGTTATGTTAAAGCTTTCTAAACTAAATAACTTCTTCATTCTCTTTATATTTATATCTTATTTATTTTGAACGACTTTCACTTCTCTTCATTAATATTAAATAAATCTCATTTCTTTTATGTCAAAATAAAAAAAATGATTTCATGCTATGAATATAATGTCAAATTCCATAAATCCTATACATACCTTGAATTCCCCATCCTATATGATTAAATATAGGATCATTGAAATACCTTCAAGGTCAGTGAGCACGAAGCCAAAATAATCTATCTCATCAAAATTACTAGGAAAAAGAAATTCTACCGTGTGCTACAGTGATGTTGTTCTAAGCTCTGTTGTTCTAAGTTGGTGTCTGTAGGGGTCTTCTCTGCCCAATTATCACACGGTACTTTCTCAAATACCAGATAAGTTAGAAACAGACCTGTCGAAGGCTATCAAATGATGGCAAACAAGAGAAATCTTTATGGGATTAGAGAAGGTAAAATTGAGCAAAATGTAGTTGGAAAACAACATTATAGCTTGAGAGTCACTTGAGCAAATTATCCTAAAGAGCATACATAATCCTATTTCAAAAGTATGTTATATGCTACATCCTAGAATAGTATGATCTTTTAGGAGAAAGAAATATGACTGAACTAACTCTGTTTACATACCAAACTAGAGCAAACCATGTGAGCTCTTTGTCGAAACAGTTGAAACAAGTTCTGATCGCACTAGATAAGCTTTCCAAGGTTTTTAAAAAGGTCATTGTAAGAGATACAATGATGTATTATAACCATCTATGATTACTAATATATCTTGCATCACAAAGTTAATGTATATATTAAAGGAAACGAAGTCAGTATACCTTAAAAAGTTTCTCATCAAGTCCTAGACAAGAATCTCGTGGTTGCATATGATATGGTTGCTTCATTGTTACTGAATTTGGACGACCTGAACCCACCAAGAGCCATAACTAAACTGAACCAAACCGTTAACTTTTCAATTTTGGGAAAAAGAATATTAAAGAAGAGTAAATCAGCAAATTGATTTTACAAGGGGCGTATGCATTTCGATCCTATTTAATATCAAAGTCAAGCCTTGCAGCAGCAAAGAAGTTAACTACAAATGAGACAAAAGCAACAAAATCCTAATGAAATATTTGATGCACATTCTTTTACATCAAACATGAAAAATAAATAGATTTAATCTCATCTCCTTGAAGTAAGGCAACTGCAAATAAAAAAAGAACTGTAATTAATAAAACCAAAACAATGAGCAGTTCATATCCAGTTTGCCAAAAAAATCAACCTCATTTACTAACAGTAGACTTTAAACTTACCATTGATGAGTTTGAATCCTTGAACAATCGACTCAGAACTTACTCTAAAGGGATCATGACTCAGTGAGTTAGATTGGAGTGAATCCATAATTTGCAGATCTAGAAGAAATTCAAGGGGGGATGGTGATGAAAAAGAAGAAAACAAACTTAATTTGCCGAGATGGTGATCGAAAAAGAGGAACTTGAGAGAGATTCAGTTAAGCTTGAGAAAAGGGTTCGAGGAAGGGACATAGTAATGCAGCGATGGTGAGAGGAGAGACTTACCAACAGAGATAGATGAGAGTGAGAAACTGAGCGACGGTGATAGTGGAGAGCGAGAGACCGAGCGTTGACGGTCATAGAGGAAAGCGAGAGATTGAACGACGGTAACGGAGGAGAGAGAGAGACCGAGCGACTAAAGAGAGGAAGTTGCGTGAGTTTTGGAAGTTGAAAGAGAATCACAAGGTCACGCGTGTAACTCTGGGTTCGATCTCAATCGATGGCCCAAAATTCCTGAGAGTAATAATCCTACGGCTGATAAATATTAATTAAATTTATACATAATAAATAAATAAATATGTGGTTCAGTTAGACATCAACCTGAAATTTTTTAGAGTAATCCTATGGCTGATAAATAAGAACTAATTAAATATAGCGATAATGACACTACAAGTCCCTCGACTATGACCGATTCCACTAATAGTCCCTTAAGAATTTTTTTTCAAATTTTACTCCCTTGACTATGAAAATTAGACACGGTTGGTCCTTTTGTTGGATGCCATTAAGAAAATTTTGTTAAGTGTCCCATGTGCCTCTCACGTGCATTTGATTAAGGGCTAAAAAGGAATTTCATCTCATGTTCTTCTTTCCCCCACTCTCTCTCTCTCCCTCAACACCGAACCCAGCAAACACCCTCCCTCTGTCAAGGCCCAAATTGCAGCCGGCGTCTATCCTCTCTCCCCTTCCCCCTCTCTCTACATCTCTCTCTCACAAACACACACACATGTAAGCAGAATCAACCTACTTCTGATAATGCTTTTTATAATAAACACCAAATCAAACACCAAACAGAAAGAAAGAAAAACCCAATCGCAGAATAAACCCACTTCCAGTAATGTTTTTTAGTCTTAGAAGACCAAAAAACACCCAATTGCAGTAATTAAACACCAAATAGAAAGAAAGAAGAACAGCAATCTTGAACAGTGGTGAGTGGTTAGACGGGTTTCGAGCCACAAAGCCTAATAGATGGAGCTTTTGCAACCTTCTCCGCTTCCTAACCCAACTGGAGATATGAGTTCTGGGTATTCTCCTCCGGCCAATTTTCGAAATGGGTTTGATCGGAAGAGCCTTTCTCAGTAGGCAAACTGATAGCTTCTTTCTTTTGTTCCGGGCCACAAATTGCATATTACAAGATCCAACCTTTGCTTCCTTTATTTCTTATCATTCTTTCTGATTACTTTCTCCTCAGTCCTTGCTAAATCAGTAACACTATGTTTTCTTTCTGGCCTTGAAGTGGTCAAAGAAACCAATTTTTCATCAGTCAAAGTTAGGGAAAGCCCTAATTCAGACATGGGGAGAGAGTGATGCGAGAGATTTGAGCCCACAGAGGAGAGAGAGATGGTCGAATCTTTTCCAATCTCGCCGGATATTCTTTCGCATCACGATGCGGTCTCTACCAGCGGGAGCCGTTATTGGCCGGAATTCGACCGGCTTATTCCAATTTCCAACTGAAATAAAAGATCTCAGACATAGGCTTGAAAGATCTCCATCCGGTGCCCCTTTAGCTGTATCCGCCTTTGAGCTTTTTGGAAAAGGAGACGGCTCGAAGCATGGCTCGCTCTTACCTCGTTCTGCTCACCATATTACTCAGAAAAAAAAGTCGTGCCTGCATTCCGCAACCAAAAGAAGGTAAATTCGGGGCGGAGCGCAAAATCACTGGTGTAGGTTGTCGTGAGAGAGGGGGAGAGAGTGCGGGGAGAAGAGGGGGTGGATTTATGGTGAGGGTTGACTTCTTGATTTTTGTGAGTGTTGAATGGTGGTGAAGAATGAATGTGGTTGTAAATGATAAGAGAGAAGACAATTTAATTAGCTAATTATAATAATACCCTCATATACCCTCATGAAATTACATAAATACCCTTAATCAAAGGCACGTGATGGGCACATGACGGACTTAACGAAAAAATACTAACGACATCCAACAAAAGGACCAACCGTGTCTAATTTTCATAGTCAAGGGAGTAAAATTTGAAAAATTTTTCTTAAGAGACTACTGGTGAAATCGATCATAGTCGAGGGACTTATAGTGTCATTAACCCTTAAATATATACATAATAACTAAATATATATATATGTGGTTCAGTTTGACATTAAAAATTACGAACCGTCAGTTCATAAAACTTACAAACCTTGACTGAATCACTCTATCTTAAAATCGAACCACACTGACCGATTCAATTTGATTCGGCTCGATTTCGCGATTTGACAGTTTAAACTTGCAACCCTAATTATTATATGGCCAGCTAAATGCGTTTTCATGTTTGGGTCGATTTATTTCGTTTTCATTTACTTTGGGCTAGATGAATTCTAGCTATTGAAATCATCTAAATTATATGGGTCATTTTTCATTGGACGGTAATCAGTTGAATATATAATTATTTACAGAAAATTGCTGACCGATTCACTTTTTAAAATCGTTTTTCTCTCAAGTCCACAATTTTTTTAAACCGCTAAAAGATACTTTGAGAATTTTTTCCTAAAATGCCCTCAACAACATCGTTGCTTCAGATTTGAGGTTCGAATTGATGTATAAATGATTTCATGTTGTTAATATAGTTTTTCCTCATGTTTGGGTATCAATTTCCATGCATAGAACACGAATTTGATCACAATTTGATCAAATTCGAATTTTTTGAGTTCATCCCCTTTTTCTTTGTTCTTGGGCTGTTTTGGCCACTTTAATCTATGTTTTAAGCTTCGAATTTGTTTAAAATTAATCACATATTATTATCCTAACTTAGTACTCCCTCCGTTCCAGGTAAAGAGTCCACTTTCCTTTTATAGAAGTCAACATAAGACTAGATCAAATAAATTTTTTACATACTTTAGTTATATTTTAAGAAATAAAATTTCATTAATTAAAAACTATCTTAATAATACTATGTATTACAACTTTAATTATTGGTTAAACTTTAGCTTAGTTGACCAAAAAAAGTCAAAAGTGGACTCTTTGCCTGGAACGGAGGGAGTACTACATTTGTGCACAATTTTTCAACAAAAAAAAAACTATTTTCGAGATCCAAATCGAGCTTAACAGAGCAGTCCAAAAATAGAGGGAGATGTTTTTAGACTGATTTTGGAACGTTAATCAATGATTTACCAATCGCAGTATGCTGAGTAACACAATGGGGATAGACCTGCTCGGTCAGGTCGCAGGGGTCGAGGGGATAGCGTCCCTCGTGGGGGTTCGGGGGCAACGCCCCAGAAAGGTAAACGAAAATCAAGTCCCCTCCAGCAGTTGAAATTCAAACGGTGCCTTGGTTGCTCATCTCGATGCCTTGGTTGCTCATCGCGATGCCCTGGTTGCTCATCGCAATGCCTTGGTTATTCATCGCGATGGTCTTGGTTACTCATCGCGATGCCTTTGTTGCTCATCGCGATGCCTTGGTTGATCATCACGATGATTAACCCACGCGATGCCTTGGATTAGTTATCGCGATGCCTTGTGTTATTGATGCGCGCGTGTTTTTCTTTCATTAATGACATAATCCTCTTTTTGCCCAAAAAAATGTCTTTTTCCGATTTTAAAAAAAGATGAGTGGATTGGAGCAATTACAAGTGTTTAAAAAGGGACCGGCCTGTAATTCACCTAACTATTTATCTCATTCTTTATTATTAATATTATTTTTTTTAATCTTTATGTTTTAATTATTTGTTTCATTTTTATAGATCAAACTCATATTCTTAACATTAAATCTAACCATCCATAAAGTAAATTAATCCGAGATCTAGCAGATCTAACAAATCTGATAATTAAAATATGGAGAACCCAAGATCCACTTAAAAATTAGATCCGTGGAATCAAATACTGTAAAGGTTACCTTCGAATCGATGAGAACAAACACAAGTATGAAGATCTGAACTCTGATAATTCGACTTGACTTGAAATTTGTTTCATCGCAGTGATTTAATACGAAATTTTGGTGTGGGGGATTGCTAGAATCAAACTATCTCAACTGTAAAGGAGATGAGTTACGCTCTTAGCTTATCCCTTTCAACCAATATTGGAGCTAATTCTATCAATATAAACCGTGCATCGCACGGGTGGATTTCTAAGATAGTAAATTATTCTGGTCTAAAGATATTGATATGCGATGAAGATGAAAAATCAACAAATAAAATAATAAATGTTGTGTATAATGATTTTTTTTTAGAATATATAATGATTAGTCTTACAATGATATATTTCTATTTGAGTAGTTTTCTTTAATTTATTCTTTTAATTTTGTTTTTCCTCTTCGTTATGCTTATGTATAATTTAATTGAAAAAAATCTATGTCGTGTGTTTAACGCACGAGGGTAAAAACTAGTTATGAGTAATGATAGTTGCCATTCAAGAGAGCTACTCTCCAATGAGAAACGGAGAATGACGCAAAAAACAAAGTATATGGCCGATCATTATCATGTACCAAAATAATATACTCCCTCTGTCTCAAAATTGTTATTTTCTTTGACTCGATACACGAATTACGAAAAAATAATTAATTTAATTAATTGGTATAGTATATAGTTTTTTTAAATTTTTATGTGCATGTAGTTCATAATTAAAGTAGAAAGAAAAAGTAACGATAAAATGGTAAAAGTATTATCCTAAAAAAAAAATTTTCAAACAAAAAATTATTTTGAAACAGAGGAAAAAAATAAGACAATATTTTTGGAACAGAGGGCGTATATTCGTGTTAATATTTTTCTAATATGTTGGGCAAAGGAAAGGTGTTGGATTAAATTCAGTTTCTCTAAGTTGTGCAGACTTTGAGAGAATGAAAATGTGAAGGTTGGTCTGTTGTATCTTGTGGGTGACATGACAGTAACTTGTTGAGTGTTGACTTTTCGTAGTGGCGTGAATCACCTTAAAGGAAGCAGAAAAGCCGTACCTCATTTCAACATCACGTTCTTTAGTTAAGTTAGTCGTGGTTACTTTCATTTGTACTAATTTTGTAATTTACATTTATTATTATTTTGTTCCCACTTTTAATCAAAAAGAACAATAATTTTAAGGTGATTTAGTTATTCTAATTTGATTTCTTTTTTATTTTGCATGAAATGAAAGGAATTGTAAAAATTGGAATTTGTGAAATATGACAAGGAGTTGGTGACGAGAGACAAGTTTCACAACAAGAAATAAATTTGGTAAGATGTTTCGTGCATCCTAACTAAGAAAAAACGTAATTCGTCACCAGATAAGTGACTCGTACTCTGTTCTTATACAAGAGATGGAACACGAAATGTTGCTAGTCAAAAACATGGCTTAAAAGAAAAATTAATTGGTGAAATTTTATAAATGAGCTGAGGATTTATTGGCATATTATGGACGGTTTTTCATCATAACCTGGCAAATGAGTAACTGAGTAGTCTATCCTTTTTGAGTCATCCATTTACATAATCCCGTCGATGTTGGAATTGAGGTATTTTAAATAGAGTAATGCTAGAGTAACAAAATTGATCTACATATTTAGTTTATATCAAGCAATAAAATGTTGTATTGTACAATTTACTAATACATTGATAGTTATACCGTACAATAATTTAATGCTTGCTGTAAATCAAATATGTAAATCAATTATTTTGCTCTATTATTTTTCTTTTTAATACTATATATTAAAAAATATTTACAATGGATTAAGCTACTCACCCACTTGTTGGATATGTGACTTGTGTTTATGGGCAAGTAAAATTACTCCCTCCGTTCCACCCAAAGAGTCCACGTTTAAAAAGTCTAATTATTAAGGAATATGTTGATCTAATTAGATTTGGTCATAATTACAAAAATACATAAGTACAACTAAGATGATTATAACACAAGTAGAGGATAAAGATGAAAGATTATGAAAATTGTAAGCCTAATTTTTTGAAGGTGGACTTTTTAAACGAAATATCTCAAAATAATATAGTGGACTCTTTACCCGTAACAGAGAGTATATAGCTATCTTGAAATGTTTTCCTAAATTGGGACTTGGGCCCCTAGTGAACTTGAGATGGCATGTCGACAGTCTTCTTCAGGGCCTGTCCCGGAATTCGTTGGAATTTGTTACTGACTTTTGGAAGGAAGCTGAAGGCTGAAGCAAAGGCCGAGCTTACCAGATTACTAATAGTCGGGCCACAGACTATATTAACATTAGATCATCCTAAAATTTAGCTAATCTAATCAACCAAAATATTCTAAAAAGACTAAAATACACCCAATGTTTCTATATATAAACGATTTCCTTTCTAGTGATGATCTGACCAAAACTCAATGTTTTCTTACTATAAAACGGAGTTACTTTGACAAATTCACTGTATTAGTATCGTCTTACCGTAACATGGTGTTATATAATTTTTTGCAAAAAAGAGTTCACGGAGAATTGTCCGATCCAACAATTACAAAAATAATATTGATTCTTGAACACAAGCTTAAGCTACACCACATTTCAAGTTGAAAATGGAATTTATCTTCGTACGTTGTAAAATTAAATAGTGGATATATTAGGTTACTATATTGGATAATACTCCTACACAATAACTACAAAGTAATTATTTCCCAATTTAGTGACATTGTAAAATATTCTTATGAGTTGAAAAAATATTTTTAATTTGACATTAAATCACATGGAATTTACTACTAACATTATACATGTAGAGACTAGAGAGAAACTTAAGCAGTTAAACTATCAAGAAACCGAACCTCCAACTCAAATATCAGCTCTAAGACATTACCATAAGTTTAAAACATGTCCCTTCAAAGTAAGTTTAAACTCATTCATAAATACTAAAGTTAGTATAGTAGCTTAATATATCTTATTATATAGAAAAGTAACAAAAAAGTTATTTCAATCATTAGTCATCTTAAAAAATATCAGATATGATCATAAAATATTTTTTATTTAATACTTTTAATTTGGTAATACAACGCACGGGGTTCGAACCCATGTTACAACAAGAGAAAGAAACCTACACAACTGTGTCGAGAAGTCGCACTACCATCTCGGATGTCCACTTTGGGACATCTAAATTTAACAACAGGTTCTATTAAAATAACGTATTTGGCCATTGATCAGGTCAGCTTAATCAAAATTATTATTAAACATAAAAATTAATTTAATAGATGTTTGTATTTAATTTTTATTGGAAAAGTAATTATTAAACACAAGCTTAAGCACAAGTTTTTTTTATTTTTTATTTTGGTGTCTTAAGGAGGCGTGGTAAGGGATCGAGCTGTTTTTTTTTTTTTGATGTCCTAAGAAGACGTGAAAAAAGATCAAACCAATTTCAAGTTTAAAATGGATTTTATCTTGGTAATTTTTAAAATTAATTTAATACTTGACTAATGATGGTTGCTTTTCAAGAGAGCTACTCTCCAATGAGAAACGGAGAATGATGCAAACAACAGAGTATATGGCCGATCATTATCATGTACCAAAATAATATATATGCGTGTTAATATTTTTCTAAATATATTGGTCAAAGGAGAGGCGTTAGATCAAGCTCGATATCTCCAATTGGTGCAAATTTTGTGAGAATGATAACGTGGAGGTTGAGTTACTGTATCATGGGGTTGATATGTCAGTAACGTGTTGTATCAGACTGACTGACTATTGACTTTTTGTGCTTTGAAGAGAGTGAAAAAGTCGTGCCTCATTTCAACGTCACGTTCATTGGTTAAGTCATTTGTGGTTATTTTTATTTGTGCTAATTTTGTAATTTACATCATTATTATTTTGTTCCTATTTTCTAATCAAAAAGAACAACAATTTTAAGGTGAGTGCGGAATTGTACATATTGGAATTTGTGAAATATGGCATGTAGTTGGTAACGAGAGATAAGTTTGACAACAAGAAATATGTAAGACGTTTCGTGCATCCTTGTTAAGCAAAGACGTATTTCGTCATTAGGTAAGTGACTCGTACTCTCTTCTTGTACGAAAAATGAATCATGAAATGTTACTAGTCAAAAACATGGCTTAAGAATATTAATACGTGTGAGATAATAGAGTAATTTTTAATTTATATTTTTTGTAAGTAATTACAAAAAACTGTCACATCTGAAATAATGTTCTAAAAGAAGTTTTGCATTGGAGCACATTTAGAAAGATGACTCTCTATCTTTTATTTTTTTGCCACATACGAAAGAAATCTTTTTATTTAAGCATGTCACGGAAGAAAAACTAAATAATAGCATTGGAGATGTTACGAGTAAATGAGTAGTCTATTGATGGGCCTTCTTGAAGTCATCCAAAGCGGCATTGGGTCTCACTGTGAATCATGTTGACACAAAGTAAAGCCAGTCGGGGACAGAGGCTGATCGAGGACCAAATTAACGAGCATCCACCTTCAGTTGACGATCGAGTACACACGATAAGCCACCCGGGAATGACCTCGACACCCTACCCGACCACCAAGTACTAGCTTGTCTCCAAGTTGATGTGGAAGGCCTCATCAGTGTCCGCCCTGAACCAGCTCGTCACAACCTCACCTCAGGCCTTCAACCTCGACACCGAGGATCAATATCCTCAGGATTAGAGTCAGACTCACATTAAATGCCAACTACTCCCCGGGGATAATCAGGAACAGTCGTCACTCTTTCATTGGTTCAACCCTTGACTTTCTTACACAACATGGTATTACAGAGATTTGCTCAATTTATAAGGGAACAATACACCAACCAACTTTCAGACAAAGTCATATGTTGAGATTGATATACATTGTTGGGTCCCTATCTAGCAGCATAAGCTTTTAGATGAGTTGGTAACTTAACATGGTATCTGGCAAGGTCTTGGGTTCGAGTCGTTTCGCTTGCATTTGTTACTCGAACTATTGTGAATGCATGTTGTCACTCTGTTAGTTTGTAATGCCCTGATGGTGCCAGGTAAGACTTCATTTATTTCTTTTTGGACAATTTGATCTACATTTTCCAGTTCATATTCTCTCACAATAAACACTTAGCATGTACTCCTTCTTCTCCATACTTATTGCTTTAGTTGTCTTCTTATGCGACTTCACGGAATACACCATTTTTATCACCTACACTTACTCTTACATCGGAGGGTTATAGTCGGGTCAAACTCGACTCCCTTAACCGTGCTTTCCTTGTTGATAGGCAGACCATTGCAGCTCAAGACAAGTCCCAGTAACCTACTCGACTCATTCAGGCCGAGTACCTACCCTATACCACATATGCGGCTTTACGTGGAATATGATGTGGTCACCCATTACTTTCTTGCGTGATCATCTGTCCTTTTGAGTCATCCATTTACATAATCCCGTCGTAATTGGAATTGAGGCATTTTAAATATATTAAAAAAGATTTACAATAGATTAAGCTACCCACCCACTTGTTGGATGAGTGAGTTGTTTTTATGGGCTGAATAAAATTATATAACTATCTTGAAATGTTTTCTTAAAATCAGACTTGGGAACCTAGTGAACTTAAGATTGCATGTCGACAGTCTTCAGGGCCTGTCCTTGGAATTCGTTGTACTCCTTCGTTCCAGGCAAAGAATCTACTTTTGACTTTTTTCGGTTAACTTAGTTTAAAGTTTGACCGATAATTAACATAAATTTAGTGGCTTTTACAAAATTATAAAAGTTGTAATCCATAGTATTCTTAAGATAATTTTTAATTAATGAAATTTTATTTCCTAAAACACAAGTAAAATATGTAAAATTTTGATTTGATTTGGTCACATGTTGGCTTCTAAAAAAGGAAGGTGGACTCTTTGCCTGGAACGTAGGGAGTAATTTGCTATTGACTTTCGGAAGGAAGCTGAAGCAAAGGCGGCTTACTAAGAACATCTTAAATGCAATCTTCTGATTTTTCTGACATGTTTAAATAAGAAAACTTGTTTCATATGTGACAAAAAAAATATAAAATACGGAGAAACTCTACGTCGGGCCATAGACAATATTAACATAAGATCCTAAAATTTAGCTAATCAAATCAACCGAAATACTTTAAGAAGACTAAAATACACCCATGAGTCGTTTGGTAGTCAGGATTAAAACCAAATAAGATTAATAAGCTGAATTGTCAGATGTTTGGTATGCAATATGCGGATGTTTGGTACGCAATGTGCGGTCGGGATTTATAGCACCGGCTATCCGGATAAGATTCTTATCCCCTCACTAATAATACCAAGTGAGAGGATGATATTATTAGTGCTCTCACAAAAAAAAAAAAACGTGATTAATAATTTAGTCCCCAAACTACCCTTGATATGTAAGTTTAGATAATAGCGAAGACGCTATTAGCACCAAAATTAATAATAATACTTATCTCTGCCTAATTACCAAACAGGCCCCAATGTTTCTATATAGAAAATAGGCCAAAATACGAAAACCCCCTAAAGTATACACCAAATCCCAAAGTACCCCCAACCTAAGGTTTGCCCCATAACCCCATCTGATGTTGCCAATTTTTTCAGTTAGCCCCCTGGCGTGATGGCCGTTAGAAAGTTAATGTTTTTTATAGTGTGCCTTGCACGTGACGAGGGCAATTAGGTCATTTCCTCAAAAATACAGAACAACACTAAATAAAGGGGGTCAAAGTGTCAAATCATTCTTTAAGAGGACCGAAGGAGATCTAATAAATCTTATCGAGGTGGCTAGCTAATAGATCAACAATTTAGAAAACAAATGTAATTCTAATTCATGAAATCAAACCAAGAAATTCAATTAAACAAACAGTAAGATTACTAAATCTGGAGCAAACCCTTTCGCACTGGGGCAAACCCTCGAAGTCTTTTGGAACATTTTGCAAGGGAGTCTCCAATTGGCCGAAACTTTTACCAATCTCTCTCGCACTGGAACAGGGGCTTCATCGCCTTCGATTGGTCGTGACATTGGAAGATGACCGATCTGCCAGGTACCATTTAATAATAGCAGCGGTCACTCACTCCATTACCAATATTACGGAGGTCCAAATTTGGTGAGATAATTAAGCTGGTTATCATGGTAAGGCCACTGAATTTGATTCCAGTAAGACTGATCGATGGTCCCCACGAGATCAAATGATCCTTGACCTCCTTCATTTCACCAATCCACTGCTGCGAGTTCATTGGAACCGGAACCCCCACCACCGTCATAACCATACCCATAATGCCCAGTAATTCCATCGGTTGTAGATGAAATCACCAAGTAATTCCTTCTCTCTCTCTCTCTCTCTCTATCTTTAAAGTTTGCGGCCTTGAACCCGATCTGGGTTGTAGTCGAGATCTAGAAAGAGATCTGGTGTTAATCTCTCACCTTCTTTTTCGTTAGGGAGCCGGGGGAGGGGTATGTGGATTGAGAGAGAGGTATGTGGATTAATTTTCAATTATATGAGTTTAATTTTGGATTTGGACTGGGCGGTGGGTGGTGGTGATTTGGTTGTAGTGGGTGGTGGTGGTGATTTGATTGTAGTGGGTGGTGGTGGATGGTGGTGGGTTTTGTGTCTGTGGAAAAAGAGAACAATTTTATTTTGGACACTTTGCACCCCCTTATTTATTATTTATTTTACATATATATGGTAAAAGACTCAATTGCCCTTCTCGTGCAAGGCACGTGATGCAAAAACGTTAATTTTTTAACGCTATGGAAGGCGATGAGGCTAACTGGAAAAATTGGCAACATCAGATGGAGTTATGGGGCAAACCTTAGGTTGAGGGGAGGACTTTGGGATTTGGTGTATACTTTCGTATTTTGGCCTATAAAATATTTCCTTTCTAATGAGGATCCTACCAAAACTCAATGTTTTCTTAAAAGACTATCCTACAATTACAAATGTAATATTGATTCTTAAACACATGCTTAAGGTACACCACATTTCAAGTTGAAAATGGATTTTATCTTGGTAAGTTTTAAAATTAAATAGTGGATATTAGTTTACTATATTGGATAATACTCCTACCATAAGTTTGAAACATGGCCCTTCACAGTAAAATAAAACTCATTCATAAATACTACTACTAGTAGTTTTTGCTACACGAGGTTTCAGATTAAAAATGGAATTTAGCTTCATAAGTACTCTATAAAACTAAAGTTGGTATAGTAGATTAATATATTTTATCATACAGAAAAGTAACAAAAAAGTTATTTCAATCATTAGTCATCTTAAAAATATCAGATATAATTATAAAATATTGTTTATTTATACTTTTAATTTGGTAATACAATGCACGGGGTACGAACCCATGTTACAACAAAAGAAAGAAACCTACACAAATGTGTCGAGAAGTTGCACTAACATCTCGGATGTCCGCTTTGGGACGTCTAAAATTAACAAGAAGTTTTATTAAAATAACGTATTTGGCCATTGATCAGGTCAGCTTAATCAAAATTATTATTAAACATAAAAATTAATTTAATAAATGTTTGTATTTAATTTTTATTGGAAAAATAATTATTAAACACAATCTTAAGCTACACCAATTTTAGGTTTAAAATGGATTTCATCTTGGTAATTTTTAAAATTAAATTGTGGATATTAGCTTACTATATATATTGGATGATACACAATTACTACAAAGTAATTATTTTCCTATTTGGCGAGGTTGTAAAAAATATATGTGTTCAAAAGTAATTTTAATTTGACATGAAATCAGATGAGGTTTAATAAAGTGTTAAATTTGTACGTAGAGAGAAAATTAAGCTGTTTCATAAAGAAAATATTACCTTGTTGTATAGATTATATTTTGATGATGCTAATTGAACAAAAATCAATTAACAAGCAATTGAGAATTGGAAGAGAAGAAAGAATTTAAGGTTTAAAATCTGATGTTTATTCTTAGTTTAACATTATACACGTTTTATGGTTACAACTTATATATATGAAACAAAACGTAGTAGCCCTAAAGAAAACACTTAGTTCATCATGTAAAAAGAGTTTTTGATTCAAAATAGTTTATGAAAGAAATCGATTCAAGAGGTTAGCTGGTTTTTTTTTTTTTAATTATTGAAACAACTATCCTAAAGAAGAAATTAATTGTTTCAACAAAACAGTTATTCGACAAGCAGTCAAGTCGAACCAACTCGCAACAATTAGGAAGAATGATTAGTGTTGGGCCTACATTTTTTATCAACTTGTTTACAACTTACATATATCATCTTGACACTTACAACTTGAGCTCTCCTACTGCACCTTGACATTTTTTGCAGGTTGAATTATTGTTACATTACAACCTATTTTTAGGAAGTAAGTCACCGATAAAGGAGACTGAGTCAACAAACGTTTCTTCATCAAACAAAGCCAGCAAGGGATCCTTATCTCTTCAAACCAACATTGTGGCGAGAATACCTCAACAACTTCAACCAATTTCCTATATTCTAGGCTTGTTTGTTTCTTTGTATTTGAGGTATAAAAAGGGAGGAACACATGTATTTTTCACACACATTCTCACTAGCTCAAGCTCCCTAGTATACGCTCTTAGTCTTGTATTCAACTTGGTTAATCAATCACTTGGTCAAGGCAGGTTCCCTAAAACCTCCCGGGTTTTGTGGCGAACAAGTTGTTCAAGGGCTTTCCTAGTTAACAAAATCCTTTGAGTTCATTTCTATAGCATTTCATAATCATTGTACCCAGGTTCAAATTATCTTTGTCATCTTTCTTGTCACTAATCTCCCTTGTTGAAATTTGACCAAAACAATTTGGCGCCATCCGTGGGACCCTTTGATTATTTATATAGAAATGGCCAATCCATCGTCTGGTAGTCTTGGTGAGAGGAACCACCACTTCCTAGTTCTCGTATCTCGTGCAATCCGTCTTCAAATCCGGAAGTGCCAATATGGAGCTAATGTCTAACATGGTCACGATATTGAAAAAGTGATCGACCGGTTGACGCTCAAGAGCATACAAACACTATGATACTCAATGCCATTGATTCCATGCGTAAAGGAAAACAAACTGAAACTCAAACATCTACTCCATTTTCACCTTTGCATCCTAGATCTTTGTTTGGTGCAGGTACAGGACCAAGCCATGTTGGAGATATCCCTATGTCTAGTACATTACCAGCAGAAAGTACAATCATGACGTCAATTCCAACCTCGAGGCCACGGTTCAACTTTACAACTAGCCAACCCGTGTTGACGTCTTGCTATACCTATGCCGCACCCTCGATGGGGCAAACAGGAGTTTCTTTAATACTTTTGACGCCTCGCATCCCAGTTTAATAATAGTTCTCTTTTGCGAAAAGTCAACTTATTAGGGAAATGCAAACCATAAAAGAATTGCTTCGAGGTGTGCCAGAGTCAACTTGCCTCATCACCAAATTTCCCCAACTTGCTACAACGAATCCCGATTTGTTCCAGCCATAGCTAATGTGGAAATCCCAAAGAAATTTTCAGTTCCCCATATGAAGAAGTATGATGGAAGTACTTGATCCAGCAGAACATGTGTTCTTTGTATCAAGAATCAATGGACATTATAAGTATCCCCCTGTTTTTAAAGAAGCATGTTTTTGCAGGGGCTTTGGCTCAACTCTATCGGGACCAGCTTTAAAATGGCTAACAGGACTTCCTCTTAACTCTATTTCTTCCTATGCTCAACTTGTCGGCATGTTCACTAATCAATTTTCATGCAACGGGCGTTCGACAAGTTGACCGGCGACCTACGAATTGTGCAACCCTAATGAGAGTCTTAAGGAATATTTGCACAGTTTAATAAAGAAGCAATGACCATACCGGAATCTCCCAAGAATATTAAAGACGTCCAAAGGTTAACCGGTAGAGTAGTGCCTTAAATAGATTTATATCTAAATCGTCGATAAGTGCAGTTATTCTATGAAGTGTTAAGAAAGAATAAACTATTCCAATGGATGATCAACATGAAGCACCTTCAAACAACTTAAGGAATACTTGATGACATCACCCCTACTTGCCAAACCGTAACGTGGTGAGCGCCTCTACTTGTATTTAGCGTATCCGAGAATGCGGTTAGTGCGGTCCTAGTGAAAGAAATTCAAGGTGAACAAAGATCCTGTGTATTATGTAAGTAAGTCTCTACTAGATCTGAAACAAGGTATTCTCATCTTGAAAAGTTAATTTTAGCTTTAACTACCGCCGCTACAAAATTGCGTCATTATTTTGAAACACATTCCATTACTTTAGAACTAATTATCCTATAAGAAGTGTGTTGAGAACTCCGAAATGTCGGGAAGATTAGCCAAGTGGTCGGTCAAGCTAAGCACATATGACATTTCATACGAGCCCGTATCAAATCTCAAGCTCTAGCCGATTTCGTAGCGATTTCATCCAAGTCGCAACCCGAGGTAGAACAAGAGGTACAACAGCTTGAAGGTAAAACAACTCCTAGATTTTGGACACTTTATACGATGGAGCTTCAAATTCCAAAGGAATCGGCTTGGGAATCGTTCAAGTCCCCCAAGCGATATCATACCTCAAGTATCCCGTGAATTCAATGCGACGAATAATGAAGCCGAGTATGAGGCTTTAATCATGGGTTTAACTACTGCTTTAAGTTTAAATATTACTCATATAAATGTATATGTTGATTCTCAATTGCTCGCTAACCATTTCAATGGCAGCTACATGGCAAAACATTCCAAGATGACTCTATATCTTCAACATGTTAAAGCTTTGGCTTCAAAATTTCTGTCATTCTCATTGGAGCAGTCCCTAGAGAAGAGAATACGTAAGCGATGCACGGCCAACTTGGGATCAACTTGCAAATCTATGTTGCATACTAATATCCCCATTATTTATGTTAAGTACCCACTATAGACCAAGTGGAAGAAACTCAAGAAGTGACTCGGTCTAATGGGGCACAAGTTACAAGTCCATCTTGGACCCAACCTATAATTGAGTTCCTTCAACTTGGAACTATACCACCGGTGTTAAGAATGCTAGATCCTTTAAAATGCGCACTTCAACTTTTGTTTTAATAGATAATGTCTTGTTCAAGAAATCTTTCGCGGACACTATTTGAGATGTATTGACAATGAACAAGTTGAACTCGTCGAAGGAGATCCATGAGGAACGTGTGGAAATCATTCCGGTGGAAAGGCACGGCATCAAAGGCCCTCAGACTGGTTATTACGGCCAACAATGCGTCGGGATGCTATGAGCTACGTACAAAAATGTGACGCCGCCAAAGGCACAAGAACATCTTGCATCAACCTCTTGAACCTCTACATCCTATTGTTTCATCTTGGCCCTTCATGAAATGGGGCATGGATATTGTGGGAAAGTTGCCTAAGGCTCCTGGAGGCAAAGTGTTCATGTTAGCAATGACCGACTATTTCTCAAAATGGATCGAGGCCCTATGTGCAAGTAAGAGACAAAGAGGTAATATCATTTTTAAAGAAGAATATTATTAGCGGGTTCGGTGTACCATCGAGATCATATGTGATAACGGATCCCAATTCATAAGTAAAAAGATCGGAGATTTTTGTGCTCGTTGGGGCATCAAGCGATCACATCCACACCACCATCCTCAAGCTAATGGTCAAGTGAGTCAAGCAACAAGTTGATTGTCAACAACTTGAAGAAACGCCTAGATCAAAAGAAAGGAAAGTGGGCTGAAGAATTACCACTTGTACTTTGGGCGAGAACAACTACAAAAGGAGCCACGGGTAGAACTCCATATTCTTTGGTGTTTGGAGCGAAGTCGTAATTCCGGTCGAGGTAACAATCCCAACAAGGGTATGGCTTATTAACTCAGGATGAGAATAACATCTTGTTAACCCAAGATCTAGATACAATTGATGAGATCGGGGATTTAGCCAAGATAAGAATGGCGACCTATCAACAACGGATTGCTAGAGCCTACAACAAGAATGTCGAATAAGAAGGTTCCAGGTTGGTGATTTAGTTTTGAGAAAAGTATTTCAAAATACTAGAGAACGAATGCGGTAAATTGGCTCCCAGTGGGAGGGACCATATCTCATTGATCTGAAGCCGGCAAAGGTGCATACGGTTGTTAACCCCAAGTGGAGACAGGGTCCCTAGGAGTTGGAATGCCATTCATTTAAAGCTCTATTTCATGTAAGTCGAGTAGTTAACAACTAGACTTCTCAGGTATGAGTTAATTTATTTCAAGTTCATTCATGCGTTTTCATCCTCAATTTTATTAAAAATCCTTACTAACTTAAGCATCGGAGGGGTGTTGGCTATGCTAACACCCAACCCTAACATGAATTTGTTTTGCAAGGTATACTAGCAAAGTAGGCTCAACATGTGAATACGCCAGTACGGCTCGAACATGTTGAGACCTAAAACTGGAGCAGGTTGAACATGTTAACACGCCAGACGGCTCCAACATGTTCAGACCTGGGACGAAGAAGTCCAACATGTGAACACGCCAGTGCGGCTCCAACATGTTGTGACTTTAGCGAAGAGGGATGGAACATGTTGACACGCCAGACGGCCGATACTTGTTCTATCTCTTCAAACGACTTACCTCTAATCAAAGGTACATTTTGGTTAAAAGATTTACATCTTTTCTAAAGAGTTAAGGTTTTACACCTTCGCCCGTGCGCACGATTTCACATCTATACAAGATGTGACTATTGGTTGTAACATTAACATGTTACCTATTGCTTAAATCATAAACATTCTTATCTGCTAACACAAGCAAATGTTTCTAAAAGAAACCTAGATTACTTCAATAAAAGTTCGAATGTTCCCAAGATTAGTGGATGAGTTGGTTAAGCCAACAAATCCTATCAACCTATGAAAAGCATAGAGTACTAGACCAACCTAGTACCCCTAAATAGATTGTTTGTGCTCTTATGAGCAGGTTACATGACCAACGAATAAAAAGCATAAATTGTTTAGGACATTCCCCAAAACCTCTAAAGTATTCAAACTTGATCAACATTTTGGCCTACTGCCGTTGGTGTTACTTCTGTTTCCTTTTCTTGATTCTCGCCTTCAATTGGTTTTCCCACCATACCGCTCACACCTTGTTGGCATCCTCAATCAACTCTTCTAAGGTGGAGAATTCACCTCTTCGCATCCACCGACTCGCCAATGAAATCTTCCAGGGTTCTTCTTTCTTCTTCTAGGTCCCAATTTGCGGCTGGCCATTCTTAAATTCCTCCATCATTTGGATCCTGGTCTCTAGCGTGCTTTAGTGGCATTGAACTTGAAGTCTTCCCTTGCAGCCTTCAAGTTCCTTGACATGGGCTTCACTCTCTTTCATCCTTTCGGCACATACGTCGCCAATTCTTTTCTTAACTTCACCATTTCAGCGACGTACTTTGGCTTCTTTCTTCAACTTGTCTACTTCCCATTGCTTTTGCTTCTTTGTGCTTCTTCGGCCTCAACACTACTCCTAGCCGCCTTGATCTTCGAATGGCGGCTTGATCCATGATGGGAGTCATTATGCCCGAAAGCTATATAAGAGAGAGTGTTAGTACTTTATGAAATCCTTTGATACATAGTCCAGAGTGTACACATTATTACCTTATCCGCAAAATCCTTCATTACCACAACAAACTTTTCTCTTGTTCTTTCACCATCCAGGATATCACTTGCATCGATATCCGCCTTCCACCACTTTCTTTTCTTTGATTCTTCTTTATTCTTCGAGACGGAGCTGGAAGCCATAGATACGGAGTTGGAGGCAGCTTGCTATCTTTCCTCGAGACCTTCTTGCCTTAGCTCCGGCGAGCAAATCAGCGATTAACCGAGCTTTGGAGCAGTGGTGGCTGCAATATAGGACATGGAGTTAGGAAAATTTGGAAAAATAGAACGACTTGCAGATAGGCAAAAACTTTGGGATAATAAACCAAACCCGTGGACATCTTGCTTGGCTTTGTTGGAGATTCTTCTTCAACCCTTTCGGAGAGAACAAGACTGGAAATGCCTTGAAGGACCCGAGAGGTCTAACTCAAAAATCTTCTTTACGTTAGCCTCGTATCCTCCCGCTCCGGGAACAAAACACAAAGCTTGGCGACTTCTACAAAGGAAATTCAAGTTCGTTAAAGTCTAAGATGTACAAAGATTTTGGTAATGAGCAAAACCAAGAGGAAATTTCCTCTACCTTGAGACCTCCACTTTGAGACTACGCCGCCTCTTGGCTTAGGCTGTCTTTCCTAACAAAGAAAAATCTGTTCCTCCACCCCCGTCGGCAGGTCGTTGTTAGAAATCAAAATAGGGTCACCACCGCTCTTGACTCTAAAACAATATCTTCCCGCACCAAATCCCCGATCTCGGTGGTATAAGCGAACTCCTCTAGGTCTACATTCAAACCTATTTCATCCCTTAACCTAACTAGGGTTTGAAGACACCTCCAACCCTGAGGCATAAGTTGGGCATAGTTCAACTTCGCAGAAGCAAAAAACCTAGTAATCAGGACAGGAAAAGGGAATTTAAGGCCAATGGTGAAGGGGTATTCAGGAAAGCACACCCACTCGTGAGAATAACACTCGGAGGTTAATGAGGGATGGGTAAAGAAGACGGTTTCGGGAGGCGGTGCGTGGTTTTTCTTGACAACTTCCGATCCGCGTCGAAATCGAACATTTTTCTTTCTCGGCTCCTTTAACAGGTTTTGGGTTGAGAAACCCTCCGTAGACCATCGTCACTTTCGATTATACATAGTCTCTTTTTCCCCATTTTTGCAACTTGAAAAATAGCAACAAGAAACTGAGAAGAGTACGAGGAACTCACCGGAATTGCTACACGTTTTCCTTCTCCACACGATCTTCTTTGATATCTTTCGGAAGGAAACCTTTGTTGTTAACAACTCGTGAGAGGAGGAGTTGGAGAAGGTTCGGTTTGTTCAAAGAGAGAAGTTGTGAGCGGTTGTATGTTTGAAAACGCAAGGGTAACCTTTTTGCCTTGGGAAATCTCAAAACCGTCCCATCGCACCTTTAGCATTAATAACCGCCGTACGTTGTCAATTCTTGGCAAACTTTTTAAATTTTTGTCTCTTTATATTCTTTTGAAAAATTTGAAAAGTTTGGGGGCAATTGTTGGGCCTACATTTTTATCAACTTGTTTACAACTTACATATATCATCTTGACACTTACAACTTGAGCTCTCCTATGCACCTTGACATTTTTGCGGGTTGAATTATTGTTACATTACAACCTATTTTTAGGAAGTAAGTCACCAGATAAAGGAGACTGAGTCAACAAACGTTTCTTCATCAAACAAAGCCAGCAAGGGATCCTTATCTCTTCAAACCAACATTGTGGCGAGAATACCTCAACAACTTCAACCAATTTCCTATATTCTAGGCTTGTTTGTTTCTTTGTATTTGAGGTATAAAAAGGGAGGAACACATGTATTTTTCACACACATTCTCACTAGCTCAAGCTCCCTAGTATACGCTCTTAGTCTTGTATTCAACTTGGTTAATCAATCACTTGGTCAAGGCAGGTTCCCTAAAACCTCCCGGGGTTTTGTGCCGGCGAACAAGTTGTTCAAGGGCTTTCCCTAGTTAACAAAATCCTTTGAGTTCATTTCTATAGCATTTCATAATCATTGTACCCAGGTTCAAATTATCTTTGTCATCTTTCTTGTCACTAATCTCCCTTGTTGAAATTTGACCAAAACAATTAGAAAAATAAATTCTCAACAGTCATTTGAGTATATGATAACTACAAGAGAGAAGGAGATCATCAAGAGAAAAATAAATACATCACTACTTAGCACAGAAAGAAACACAGAAGAGAAGTGCACATACAAAGAGATCATCAAGCTAGAAATTAAGAAAATAATTTCAAATTATCAAGCTCGAGAGTCTTAACTATCTATACAAAAGAGCTAAGCCACAAAGCTAGTTATTGAATCACTGAAGAAATTCATCAAGAAGATCTTGATCGTATACAGAACAATTCCAGAAACTACTCAAAGCTAATTACAAGAGCTCAAAACTATAACCCAACAATCTTCAAGCTCTACATTGGCCTTCTATCGGGACTGCAAAAGAGCCAAAATTAACCTTTTGCATCATATCAAATCTGTAGAAAGCTTTTTAGTTGGAGAGCCAAACAGAAGAGGAAAATTTGGAATTTTTCTCTTAATAATCTATATATTTGTTGAAACATAGTAAATTATTGCATCACGGGCTTAGAGGACTGTGAGAGATAGACGAAGGACAAAGATTGCTCCGAACCACCTTAAAAATTCTTGCGTTCTTATATCTCTCCATCCCGAAGAGGAAAATTTGGAATTTTTCTCTTAATAATCTATATATTTGTTGAAACATAGTAAATTATTGCATCACGGGCTTAGAGGACTGTGAGAGATAGACGAAGGACAAAGATTGCTCCGAACCACCTTAAAAATTCTTGCGTTCTTATATCTCTCCATCCCTTAACTATTTGATAACTGCTCTACGTACATTACTAATTAATTGTTTCGATATTACTAATTAATTGTTTCGATATTACTAATTAATTGTTTCGATTACTGTTTTATTATCCAAACATCAAACACTGCATCAAACCTCTTTCACTATTAAGCTATAACTAAAACAAGATCATAACTTATGTTAGATCATTTAAATTTCAAAACTACTTTGGGCCTGTATGATTTGGTCTTTTGGGATGTTTTAATGCATGGCTTGTGACTTACCATAAATTAATTTTTAAATATTTGATTTGATTTATATGATGATAAGTCATAAGTCATGTACAAACATTTAAAACACATCTAAGACCATAAGTTGTATGCACTAGCCTTATGCCTATTTCTACTTTTCATAAACACGAAAGACCTCTTATTTAATAAAATTTTCTATTTTCCAAGATTATCCTTATTTGCAAACTAAAATTCTTTTCACTCATTTCGTGTCTAAGATTACCATTATATATTTACACTAGCTTAAACAACTTATCAACATTACGAACAACTAAGCACCATTTGTTAGTCTATCGATTATAAGTCATTAGTTATAAGTTATTAGTTATCAACTACAAATCTCAGCTAAATCAAACAGGACTTTTAAATAACTGTTTATTCTGAAAATAGTTATCTATTAGACAAAACGGTAAACCACTTCATCAAACCATTTATTAACTAATTCAAAAAGTTATTTTAATTACTCCATCCGTTTGCCGGCAAAGAGTCCACTAAACTATTTTAGGATATTCCACTTAAAAAGTCCACTTTGAAATTTTTGTCTACAATCTCTATAAAACTTTTAACTTTACCCTCCACATATGCTATAAACATCTTAACTATGCTAAAGTATTTTTGTAATTATGACAAATTTTAATACTACTTATATATACCTTAATCAGGGCCGGCCCTGAACTTTTGAGGGCCCATGGCGAATAGAAAAAAAAGGGCCCTTATAGAAATATAAAAATAAAAATTTTTACACAAATAATTTTGCACTTTTCATTATTCAAATTATTGAAAAAGTGCAACACCTACAATCATACAAAAAAAAAAATTATTATCAAATATTGAAAACTACTATTCTACATTTTGACTAAAAAACTAGTTTTAAAAACTAATCAAGAGCCCCTCTTTTAATTTTTAATTACTCATTAGTTCTTTTTAATTTATTTCTTTTTGACTTTCAGATATATATTTTCTTGGTAATATATTTGCACTACAAATTCAAGTCTAAAAAATACACACACACAATCAACTAATGAAGCTAAGAATCAAATTAACAAATATAAGCAATAAAAATGATAGTCAAATAACAATAAGAGCCCGTTTGGTCGTGTGTTTTGGCCAAAATATAGGAATAAGACATAGTTTATTTGTAAAAATTGTGTTTCAATGCTGCGGCAGAAAAAATAGCGTTTTCCAAACGTAATTGCGTTTTAAAATGCTGAAATTCCCAACTTTTTTCCAAAACGCAAGTTTTAAAACGTTGTTAGGAAAAAGAAAAACATCGTTTTGAACTAATATCCAAACATATTTATAAGAAAAAGCTACGTTTTAAAAATGCTGTATTTTTTAAAACACTACGTTTTGAAAACATTGCGTTTTAAAAATGTTACACCAAACGGGCTCTAAAACCAAATTTTTACTTAGAATGTTGATATAATCTACCCAATGATATTATTAGACTTATTTTAATCTAAGTAATTTTTATTTTTTTATGACCCAATTAATGAAAAATTAATGGTCAACTAACATTTTATTCTTTGATAAGTAAATTCAGCGGATCCAAAATAAAATAAAAGTTGGGAGACTTTGTTGTGAATCAAACCCCAAAACTTTGATTCTAAAAATAACCCCTTAACCATTGGGTCATAGAGTCAATTGCAAAAATTATTCTACATTATATTATATATACATATATGTATATATAAATTAGGGGCCCCAAAAATTAGGGTCCATGGCGATCGCCCCTTCAGACATGTTCCAGGGCTGGGTCTGACTTTAATTATTAAAATTTTCAAATATAGACTATTTGAATAGAACACCAAAAAATTACCTTTCATAGAAAAAAGGACCTCTCAAAAACCGAATCTCCAACTCAAATGTCAACTCTAGAACATTATCATAAGTACAACATGGTCCTTCAAAGTAAATAAAACTCATTTATACTTGCTCTCGCATGGGTTGGGTTGTACACGAAAGTAACAAGAAGTTATTTGAATTACTCCCTCCTAGAGATGTAGAGCAGGCTGCCCTTGGCGTTTTCGGGTTGGCCCTGGTGGGTTATGACTTAATGGGTCACGGGTTAAACGATTTAATTTTTCGGCTACTATTATTACGGATTTAACCCTAACTCTAACTCTAACCCTAGCGGACTTCTGGTTAAACGGGTCACTATCGGGTCATAACTAAAAAAATAAAAAACTTGATGAATGTTAATTTTATCTTTGTAAATATTCAGTTAAGTGGGCAATGATTATTATTTATAACTCATAATTTAAATATATTATTATATTTTTCATGAGAAATACAAATTAGATTTTTTTTACATTACTATATTTAAATTTCAACAAGTTTTACTTCAAAATAAATATTGAAATAACTCTACTTAGTAATCCCCTCCAAGAGTTTTGTTTATATTTCAATATTTATTCACAAGAACACAGAGTACCTGTAGTGCAAATGATAAGTGTGTTTGACTTTGTATTAGAATGTTGTGAGTTTAATTCTCATGGTGGTTGTTTTATATATGTCATAACTTTTTATGGTCTATTTAATATTGCACGGGCCGACCCTGAAACCTAGTGGGCCAGCCCTAACGGGTTGCGGGTTAAATAGTTCGAGCAAAAAAAAATCCTTGATTTTAGACGGGCCAAAAACTTAAGCCTTGACCATGTTTTTTCCGGTTTAAATGGGCCAGCTCTATGGGCTGTGACCCTTTTAACATCTCTACAGTTCCTCCTCCGTTCCATATGAAGAGTTCACTTTTTATTTTAAAAGTCAACATGTGACTAAATTAAATTAAAATTTAAAATACCTTTACCTATATTTTAGGAAATAATATCTCATCAATTAAATATTATATTAATAATAATATAGATTACAACTTTCATAACTTTATTAAAATAAATACGTCTATGTAAATTATCGGTCAAACTTTAATTAAGTTGATCCAAAAAATGAACTCTTTGCCATTAACTGAAGAAGTATTAGTTATCTAAAAAAAATCAAATAGATTCATAAAATGTTTTTATTTATGCTTTTAAAGCAATGTGCCTCTCAACTATAATATTTTCTTAAATTACACTTTTTGTTTAGGCACTGCCATTTGAATTGACGGAATTAGCCTACCTAAAACTCACGTGATTATCTTTACGTATTTTTTTTTACTATAATATTCAAAATAAAGATAAACAATTATTTTTGACAGTGTTTAGGTATAAAGAGGGTCTTAGAGCAATAAGGGTAAAATAATTAATTAAAACACTAAAAAGACATTATAGTAAAACAAAAATACTTAAAGATGGTCGCGTGAGTCTCAAGTGTGCACTTTCAGTCAACTCAAATGGTAATGCCTAAATAGAAGTTGAGATTAAAGAAAATGCTATAGTTGAGGGGAGCATATTGTTTCAATTGGTAGTTGAAGGGGCAATTAAAATCCAACCCGTAGTTAAGGCGGGGTATCTATAGTTCACCCGTAGAATAATTACATACCTTTTTTTTTTTTTTTTAAATTTTTTTTTAAAGAAGAATAATTACATAGCTAATAACTATTGGAATAAGAAGAGTTATATTTACAATTAATATGATAAGTTGGTAATAAACTATTGGCATTGTACATAAATAAATAGAGTATTAATTAGCGCACAATTTTGCTTAAATCCGTTGGCCATCAGGTCCGCATAGTGGGGTTTAGTCCCATAAGTGGGTCTAAGTCTAATATATATGTGATCCCTTGCAGTGGCGGATGCACAGCCAAGGGTGGGGGGCAAGTGACCCCACTAAAAAAAAAAATTTAGCTTATAAAGCGTGATTTTTAGATAGTGACCTCTCTCAAAATATTTTTTTTTTTAAGTCACGCATAATAGCAACAATGAGGTAAAGACTAGTGGTAAATTGTGATTTCTAAGCTTTTTATGTCATAGTTAAATTTTGTGATCCCACTGAAATATTTTTCTGGATCCGCCACTGATCCCTTGGCGTTTAATTTTCTCTCGATCGGTTATAAGAAAAATGGTTATCAATTAAATTAGCTATAACTAACTATAAAACAAGTCAATACCTTATGTCGTATTTAAAGTGACCAATTACCGTTACTAATTGTTGGCATTCTTCACAACTTAGCAAGAATTCCAATGAGATCTTTTTTTAAGCTTTTTGTTTCAGAAAAAGTTGAGAAAAATGATTTTTTTTTCCATTGTGAGATTGAGCAAACTACTCTTTATTCAAAGAGCTTGGTTTTTGAAAATTTTTGTCGACTACACATTATATATAAAACATATAATATATAAAATGCGCACACACACACACACATATAAAATGCGTAAAATCATTGTGGATGCTCTAGAGTCTTGCTTGCTTGGCATCTCCAGAGTCGAGTTTAAGAAAAGAGCGATGAAACGTTAACACCAAGGTCATTTCGACAACTTTAATATATGTAGCAGAGCGATTTTGTGCCTTTTTGAATGAGATATGCATCTCCTATGAGCTACTTCCTATGTTTCAGGCAAAAAAGTACTCTTTTTTTTAGAAGTCAACGTGTGAGAAAATCAAATCAAAATTTTATATACTTTACTTATATTTTAAGAAATAAAATTTCATTAATTAAAAACTATCTTAAAAATACTATGAATTACAACTTTCATATCTTTGTAAAAACCATTAAATTTATGTAAATTATTGGTCAAACTTTAACTTTAACTAAATTGATTGAAAAAAATTAATAGTAAACTCTTTGCTTGAAACGAAAAGAGTATATGAGAGTTAATCTTGTGTTAGTTAGAGGTTACTCGGGCATTTGTGCTTATTGGATGGGTGGGTTATTTTAGTTTCCTTGTTATATTGTGGGTTGTAATTTTAGTTTGGGTTGGGTTGGTTGATTTCTTGTTTTTATGGCTTGTGTCAGCCAAGGAAGATTTGGTTTGTTTCCCCACTTCTGTTTATTATATAATTGATGTGCTATAGTTGCAAGAACCCCATTTAGAAACCCCGAGGGTTGTTAGATAAAAATGATGAGTTTCTTAACTTGAGTGCATTGAATACATTTGTGCCTCAAAATAGACTCTCAAACAATGTAAAACAAGAGTAAACACTTTTATTTATAGGGAAACAAAAAAAAAAAACCCTAGATTCTAAGGGTTAAGGGGCTAAGTTACGAGTTGAAAAGGTGTTAAACACCCAACTAGTAATTTTGGTCTCAAAGTTGCTAGCATGCTTAAATTCTTAATGATCGGTCCATTTAAGTTGGCTTGCTTTTGGTTCTCGGGTTGCTCTTGGTTCTCAGGTATACGTGGCGTGTCAAAAAAGCACAAAATCATAGTTGTTCACACATATGGTTTAAATTACGAGATAGTCCCATGTGAAGTGATGGAATGGGAGATGGTGGTGGGAGGTCATGCTAGCGCCTTAGACCACGATTAGTCGAATAGGGTCAACCGGAGTTTAACCAGGCCTAATTGATTAACCACATTTGGATCTCTGAAGCAACAAAGCATGCTTAAATCAACATGAATTCACTCTAGCATGATCCTTGGCATGTCAATGAGCTTGATGAACATGGTGTTCTTGAGCATAACATTTTCTTGGATGAGCATATAACTTCAACTCTTGACTTGAACCTCATATGTGATCAACAAAAGAGTATACCTCAAAATTCATGGTGATTCAACCTTATCATAGAAGCACAAAAAGGATAACCACATTATGTTAGCCATGTGTTAATTCATTAGAAGCATACAACAAAAGTTCCAATGGTCCAATGATGAACTAGACTTCAACAATCATCCCGTTATTAACATGAAAACAAGACTATCCGGAGATTTGAGTCATTTGAGAATAAAAAATGTCACCTTTTGCTACCATGAGTAACAAGAACAATACAACACTTTTGCTAAAAATGAAAAAGGATACTAATTATGATTTTCAACCTTATACACAATCTCAAAAGAGGATGTATAAGATATTCGCTCTATCTAGGGATTATATAGAGAGAAATGGGGGATCCAACGTAAGCTTCAAGGTAACCCTTTGAGAGATTCAAACATACTCCTTCTAAGCATAGCTACTCTCTTGTGAGTTTACTTAGAAGCAATGAACATTAAAGATAAAGAACAAAATAGACTTTATTAACTTAATCAAAAGCTTTACAAAAAGGTGTTTTCTTATAAAGAACATAGCTTAGTTACACATGCTTGTAACATTTTAGAGAGAAAAGAGATGGAATACTACACTAAAACCTAATCATACGTGATGTATTACTCTATAACAAGATATAAAATGAGATCTAATACAATGCTACAATGTTAATCAACTACGTAGTAACCAATGAGATTATCATCTTTGATTTCACGAGTCATCTCAAAGAGGAAAAGAAAGAATTTAAATGTCTTCATCGGATGCTTGAATCTTGATCTTTGGAAAGCCTCTCACCCTCATTCTCTACACCAAAACACCCTCTTTCTTGACTTTCCAAGGTTTGATGATACTGTGTTAGTCCTTTTTAGCGACCAGGGATGATGTTTAGCCATTGGTATGAATGATCAATTAATGAGTGCTTCTCTTAATTGGTTTCTTTGAAAAGAGCAGAAGGCTTGCATGGTTGCGTTATTCCTAGCTTGATGTGTGTAAGTTTTAGTAGATTTATGTTGTGTTAGTTGGGCTTGCAAAGTCTCCTTGTGATTGCAAGGAAACAAGAGACAACAAGGAAGAGCAAGGGTGTCAAAGTAGATTTTTTTCTTTCAAGGATAATCATATTATCCCATTGTACTTGTTGATTGAAATTTATAGAGCTCAAGGAATGATATTTTGGTCCAATAGAAGCCTTGGTGTATCCAAGAAGCCTCCCCCTTATCCTTGGTCAAAATTTGGTCAGCAATGCTTGTTACAAATAGCTAAAAAGCCCTTTGCCGAGTTATTTGCAGAAGATGGTGCAACCCCAAGTTTTGGCACAAAACTTATTATAATACAAAATGGTTAGTGCGGCAACAACAATTCTTAGTGCGACACCAAGTGTTGCTTTTTCATCCCTTTTTTTTTTACTTTCCTCTTTTGCACTCTCACCCCTTGTCAATCCTTCTTTGTTCCGTGGACCCCCTACAACATTTTAAAGGGTTTATTAGTGCTTTTACACGGAAAAATCCTAAATGGGAATACGATTAATGGGTTTTGAGATTGTGGTGTTTAATTACAATAGGTTTGTATATAAGATTAGGTATAAGAAATGCTACTAAAAAGGAACTTGATCTTCAAAAATTTGTGTTTCCTTTTCTCACATCTTTATACCGAGCATTTTTTTTGGCATCTTAACCTTAAATATTTCACATAATTTGCTACTGTACAATAAACTTTTATATTAGAAAAAACCAAAGGGGGCTACCGAGTAGAAAGGTAAATGTACAAGATGCCTTAACACTGTAAAATGATTTACAATGGTAAAAGGACCAAAATTTCAGTTTTATTACATGATAATAAATTTAATTTCACTTGTAATGCTACATGTCTTTAATCTATCACTAGTATGTTGAGTAATATTCAAAATATAGGACCACCAAATTATAAAATAGACATTTCAATATGTACACACATAATTTAATGCCTAAACCATTTTTAATTATATAAACTTGAACTAATTAAGAGTGAATAAACTTCACTTACTTATTACCAGAATCAAAGCTACTAAGGAAATATAATTGAACATAAGCAAATAACGAATACATAACTAATTTGTGTTCATGGAGGTGGTGGGTACCGGGGAGGGGTAAAGGAGGGCGGTTGAAGAGCGGGGGGAGGGAGGGCTTTGGTAGCGGAGGAAACAAAAATATAGCTTTTAACATCTTCGACTATAGATAGCCAAGGATAAATCAAGATCACCAGAATCAGCTGAATGATTGATGTTAGCTCTGTCGCTTCCACCAACATCAACTAACACTTGAATTGGTTGATCTAGCTGGTTAACGAATGGCATTGTACCATCATGTTGTTCGCCAAACAGTTGCATAGGCCTAGGGTAAAGACTCCTTGTGGGAGATAAATCTTCAATGGTTGCATTAGTCATCATAGCGGAGGGTGCGGAATGCCGGAATAAAGCTAAAGGGAATTGATATTGTGGTTGTCGGGTGAAATTTGGTACTGGATTGACAAAAACATGTGGGGTTTGTTCCAATAAAATTTCTAGAACAACTCCACAACTAGAGAGACTTGGGAGTCGTGCCGTAAAATTTGGCTGAACAGGATTGAAATTTTGATATCGACGTCGTCGTCGGCTGGTTCTAAGGTTTGATGTGATTTGACTCATTGAATGAGTTCTTTGGGGAGCATAGTGGTACATAAATGTTCGAGCACCCACTAGTCTCTGATTACAAACACGACATACAAAGACTCTAGTGTAATATGGGTGCCTGTCATCATCCAAAAATTGTAATTCTTGATGATTTTCAGACATGGTTACCCAATTACAACTAATGAGAGAGAGAGAGAGAGAGAGAGAGAGATGTGGGTTCGTTCTATGCCCTTTCAGGGTAATTTATACGCGATATCTATTAAGTTAAGGTTATTATAATCGTTATAAGAAGTTTAGGTGCACAACTTATTTCATTTTTGCAATTTACAGCCAAAAGTAATAACTTTAATTAAACGAGATCCATTCCTAACAATTCTTAACTCTATAGATTGAAAATAGTTATGCACAAGGCAGGTGCAGTACAAAAGACCAAATTGTTTGCATTGGTAGGTGTAACGCACATGAAAAAAATTTCGTCTAAAAAGTTGCAAACCATCCATTTGGACCCCAATTTTTGACCAAAATGAAGAAATGGATCCCGTTTGATTAAACTAAAACTTTAGACCCTAAATTATAAATGTGGGTAAACTATAAACCCTCGGCTGCAATTAGACCTTTATATAGTTGGTGCCTTATAAATAATATAATAAATACAACCTTACCAACTTACCAAATTGAAAAGAGAAAAGGAAAAGACAAATGATATTAAAAGCTCGAGCTTATGATATTTTTTCAAGCTTTAGTGTTAGTGTTGTTGGATGATTTTAATACAAATCTCGATACTAAAATGTTGTTAAGTTGATAATGATTTGAAATATTTGAAAAATGCAAATTTGATGTGACGGTGTAGAGATTTTAGTGAAATTCATCTGATGACATTAACACTTAAACTTGTAGAAATACCACGAGCTCAAGCTCCTAATATCAGACAAAGGAAAAAAAGTAAAGGAGTAAATATGTATAAGATTTCTTGTGACAATTTATTGAGTTTCCTATTTTATGTAACTATATATCTAAAACATTTATTAACTTTACCTTTTAAAGAGCTTAAACTTTGTAACGGCTATATATGGAAGGAATATTATTTGGCTAACTAACATGTAGTAGACCATTAATTACATGGATGACTAATTTAATATTTTACTTAGATTCCCTTAATTTTCTCAATAGTCTATCTATTATTTGTTAAGCAAATGTTTGAATATTATAATCATTAGAAAAAGAGTAATGCTAGGGATCCTAACATTTTATTTCAACATTTCATCCCTACCCACATGGTAATAATGTGTTTGGTTAAACATTACATCACTTAATTGCAGTATTACAGACTAACCAATCACATGTACTGCAACATAGGATGCGATGAAAAGTTGGGATAAAATGTTAGTCTCTCTAGCATTATTCTTCTAAAAAGTTTGAAAGAATCTTATAATTAAGAGGATCGAGCCTATGAGTAGTAGTAAGAATCCCAGTTTTTTCTTAATTTGCATCTCAATATATGTGATAAAGCATGCGACATGTTAGACATCACATCGCTTAAGGGATATGACCACAATTTGACTAATCACATATATTTTCACACACATTGGGATAAGAAATAGGTACCAAAAGTTGGAATTCCTATCATATTGTTAGGAATATGCCTGCATAACATTTGCGATATATGTTTGTATATTCTAAACCAGTGATTTACTTGTTACCATTACAACGCATATTTCATGAGTGGCTAAAAGGGCTACGTACCGGTTAGCGTGGTAACTCGTTGGAATATTGCATATGTCATTGGGCTAGGAAGTCTTTGTACATAACCAAGTCTTTTTCCTACCAACTGATGATAATCTTTTAAATGGATTAGCTCTACAAGTGCCAGCACCAGCAGACCAGCAACCTTCGATCAGAAGAACTTGAGGTCTGGAAGCTCCAGCGCGTTAAGAAGGCTACTAACGTGAAAATTTGGAAGTACAGCTCAGATCTCCAGATATTTATCAACTAGATATTATTTCAAATTTATCTGGTTGATCAAATTCAAAGATGACTTGCCAATCACACTTCTCAAAGATTCACAATTTTTTTTTTGCAGATCTCCTTTCCAGCTTGAACATACACATAGATATCCGAGCCTTCACTCCCATCCATTGGATACTTCATCTTCTGTGTTTGATCCCAGTTTTCAAGATAAATCAATAAAGTCAAGCTACAGTGCACTTTGTACAAATAGGCTTGAACGTCAAGTCACATCCATCGACTTCCTGTTTCATCGGACAGATTTCAAGACAAGATCTTCATAAGGATTTCTTTAATCAACAGTCTTTACGATGCACTCTGATGTATTAAAAGACGAACACTCCAACGGTTAAAAATCTATTCAAAGTCTCAACGGATCTTTAACCTCTTTGCCTATAAAAGAAATCTCTTATCCCTCTTCCAAGTGCGGCTGTGGTGTGTATAAGTGATAACACCAGAAAGTGGGAAAAACACAAGTGTAAGAACAAACACTTTGTGTGAGAGAGCTATCGAGATTGATCAGAAATTCATAAGGCAAGAAGCTTAGCTCAGTCAAGAACTCACTTCTTGACTTGAGTTCTTTCTTCCTTCAAAAGACTCAGTCTCTACTGCTCCTAGACTTCAATTCTACTGCAAGAGATTAAGAATCTAGCCTGACGTTGAAGACATAACCTGCTTGAAGATGTCTAATGAAGATCATGAGCTAACAATCCACATTGCATTCAAACCAGCAGACTTGTATTCCATTGCAAGAGTTGTCGGTTGTGCAATAATAAGTCATCATAGTTGGTCGAGTGCTTGTCACTCAGTTGTTCAGTTATTTTCTAACTGAACAACCCATAATATTGTCTTCTCACATCACTCTCATATTGGCACTGTCATTTTTCTCTTCCTAGGGTATTTGGAATTACAAAGGTGAGAGTTCACATAGATGTGTCTTCCCTTTCCCCTGTTTTCCTTTCCATGAAACCCTAGTTGGTTGCTAGGTTAGAGAGTCTAAGTTGATGTATTATGCATATTTACCTTTGAGTAAACCTCTGCTGAATTTTAATATAAAATATATTTCGTTCTCTACATTCAGTCTTTACTTATCTTTCCTGTATTATATGTCTTACATATTTAAGCAATCTGTTCATAGGAAAGATAGTTGTATCTAATGAAGATTTAAGTCCACAGTTATGTTGTACTTGTACTAATCTTGTTACAACCACTTTAATCTTCTATGTTATATATTTGCTGCAAGTCTTTCTGCTGCACAACTCATATGTACTAGCAAATATTATAACATCAATTTCCCAACAGTTGTTTTAAAATCTACTGTGACAACATAGCTAATGTCTACTGAGGCAAACCTGCCGTTCGTACATCAACAAAGTTGCTTTGCAAGGAAATTGTCTAGACCCGATAAACATTTCATTTTTGTCCTTAAAGATATTTTCAATTAAGATGAAATTTTAAATGAAGGTAATATAGGCTATTCACCCCCCCTCTAGCCTATATTCTGAGCATTTCAATAGGACCTAACACATATCTTGTCATACATTACACTAATAGTTTCATTAATTCTTTTAGTTAATTAGATCTAGCCTTTTTATGGATCTTCAAACTCCAAGGACAATTTATTCTATGTTATGGGATTTTTTAATTGGTGATATAGATTTTGTATATAATGCTATTAATATGGGTTTAAATTTAAGAATGCTATTTCTTAGTTTTTGAGTTGCATATAGTTTTAAAGGCTTTGCAGATGTTAGGATTATTCATTTTTTTCTATTTCAGATTATTAAAAATATTTATTTGGTCTAAATATGCTTGTACCCATTACTTAGTCTTAGAAGAGTGTCTATAAGCAACCTTGTAAGTAGACTGTGTGCTACACCTTGAAAGGCAACTCTGTTAAGAATTAATAATAACTAGTTTGGTTTATGTGTGTAAGCTAGTGTAGACACCCAGAATTCGTACCCCACATTATACGAATTGTCCTACAAATAATTATTTATTTATAAATAGAATAACACTTATTTCTATGATTTTTCAGAAAATAAAATATTCAACAGGACTAACAACGTCCAACAAACATGACAACTTCAGTTAGATCAACATAAATGGTCAAAACTGAAGATACAAAGCTCAAGGGGTCAAAGTGTAATAAAAGCAAAGCTGAAAAGACAAAAAACTTGTCTGGTGCGTGCACACCATGCTAGGTGTGCTGCGCACCAGACTTGTCATTCCTCACAAGTCAAGCCTGGACTGCCATCGTCGAAAATGGAGACTTTTGTGCCCAAACTTGGTGGCCAAGCTGCAGGAGGAAACTTCCTACAAACTTGGGGCAAAGGGTAACATGAGAATATCTTCATCTCTCTCTCATATATATACACCATATCTCCTTCTCTCTCAGGCACTCACTCTCATGACAAAGACGAGAAAAAAAGAAAGAAAAAAAGAGAAAGGAGAAAGAAAAGAAAGAAAGAAAAAGAAAGAGAGTCACCAGCTCTTTCTCCTTTTCTCTCGTACTCACACTGTCACACACACACACACACACACACACACACAACAAATACACAGTGTTCTTGGAACACACCTAAAATCAAATCATAAGTCTTCCTTTCCTCGTATCGGTAACAGTGGGAGCACAACGATTAAGCTATGAGTTAGCTTAATCAAATATTAACGGCCTAGAACTTGGCCCGAATTTCGTAAAACAACAGAAGGTAAAATCTTTTGGCTCGTTATTTTCCTTTATTTTGATATGTAAATATATCTGATAATTTGTAAATGTGTATATAAATTAGTTTCGATGTGTTTTGTATATAAATACATGCAATATATCCATTAAATTCGATTTTCGAAGCTTCGTTCTTCATTTTTTCATATTTACAGTGCGTTAATTTGATTTTCTTGATTGATTGTTTAATTTCAATTCGAAGTTAAACTTGTTTAATATTGTTAATCATTCTTTAATACATGTTAATATGTTATTTTATGCTAGAAAAACAAGTTTAAAAGCTTGAAATCTCAACTCGAAAACCAAATTTTCGAGCCTCTGTTCTTGAGGAAAGAAATCATGTTTTGGGTGCTGAGGCCATGTGTGATGTGCCGCACCCCAAAAATGACAAGCCTCCTTTGTGCAGGGTTTGGGGTGCTGATGCTATATATGGTGTGCCGTACCCCAAACATAACAATCCTCCTTTGTGCAAGGTTTGGGGTATTGATGCCATGCATGGTGTGCCGCACCCCAAACATGACAACCCTCCTTTGTGCACTGCACACAATAGGAGAAATCCATTTTTGGGCATTCTACAGTATTGCGCTATCCACTGTTGATGACCCAATTCATTTTTATTTTGTTTTATTTACTTTATATATATATATATATATATAAATATGTAAAATATATATAATAAATAGTTTTGTATATATAAAAACTCATTTTTTATGTTATTTTCATTAAATAAATATATATTATATTTATTTTGTCTATTTGATATACATAAAGCATGTATACATTAACGTAAACGGAGATATAAATCTCTGTGATCCGTTTTCTTCAGTCACATAATATAATGATCCCGTAGCATATGAACTATATCATGCAATCATGAGAGATCGAAAGGGCGAGTTAGGTGCGTAAAACCTTCCCAACTTGTAACTTAGCCTCCGAACCCACAATATCAGTTTTTCTCTCATTTTCTATATAAATGAGGGTGGCGACTCTGTATTTTTATATAAATGTGTCATTCACATTTATTACATTTTTTCGAGAGTCTAGAGCAAAAGGCCCAGAGCGTCTGCAGATCGGGGTGCTTACAGCTGACATCCATCAGCAGACTTCGTACCATCGACAAACTTTTGCTTTGAAGCAAATTCTGCCTATGTGGTTCTATCAGCAGACTTGTGCTGTAAAGGTTCATGCTTCTAAAGCGTGATGATAAAGAGTACTCGAAGTATGCTGAACCTGAATCCCACATGGAATGGATAAGTGGATTCGCATGAAGATTTTCAAACCTTATCCTTCAATATACATTTGACTTCGAAGCGCGTTACCTTTATCATCACATGGCTCTGCAAAAAGGTTTCCTCTTTTGAGCAACAAATTAGAAAGGACGATTGCTACGCAAAATCGAGTAAACCATACTTTGCAATTAATTTAAAACAAATTAAAATCTCATTTCAAAGAGTGTTAAAAGCTTAACCAATTGAATTCATCTCCAACATCTAGATATATTTAATGCATTCAAAATTCAGATCTATAGTACTTGAATCCATCTTGTTCTTCGGCTTCAAGACTCCTACGATAAAAGCTACACTTAGAAGCATGAAAGACAAAAGACCAACGAGACAAAACAAAACGAGAACATTCAAGAGCTTGACAAAATTCAAAGAGCATTCACTCTAGATCTCTCTCTAAGAACAATTACTCCTACATTCCATTATTCATTGTTCCGAGTTAGATCACAGATATCTGTTATAAAAACGAGGATATTCTTAGATTAAGAATTCCAAGTTTCCATCTTCAATGTGAAAGTGAATCGGTCGAAAATAATTGTACCAAGTATTTGGAGAAATAATGGCAAGAAAATAGAAAAAATAACGGAGTTAAACAAAAGGGAATAGATGATTTATGTGGTTTAATCCACTCCAAGTTAAATAACAAATTTATTATAAACGATGAAGAATTACAATAGAGAATTTTTAATGTACCTACCTAGGACAAGGGTTACAAGGATTGACAGTATCCCACAGAGTACTACACCATCACAGTCCAAAAAGTCGCACACTATTTTGTCTAATACCACCAAAATCTTGAGACCCTTGATCACCAATTTCTGTTGTCAGTCTCTCCACAATTTGTGTCTCTCTCACTTGGCTTGTACTATAATTGACGTCTCATCACCTCTTTATATAGGTCTTAAGAAAAACCTAAATAATTAAATTGGGATTAAGACTTTTGGTCCATGTGAATAAAGGAATCCTTTTATAAGTAGTACCAACTTGCTTAACCTTCTCCAATAACTCTAGGATTAATCAATACAAGTATACAACCCTAGTTTAATTAGAAAAATTCAAATTTGAGACACTTTTTAACAATATCCACGATTATTATAATAATCATTGAGTGGCTTTCCAAATTAATAGTACTTGAAAGCCTCATTGATTGCTCCCACATGAAAGAAATTTGTTCTCTCTTAAACATTCCTCCCTTAAATTTCACCTCAAAATAGTTTTTGTACACTATCCTTTAGTGATCAAATTAGTTATTGCATTCAAGTTTTCAACTATGAAAACTTGACTAAAGCGTACGCTTTATACTTGTAACCATTGAATAAAATAGTGTACAATTTTCAAATTTTGCTAATCATGCATCTTTGAAGTGGACGTAGCACTATTTCTAGTGTGAAGCACTTTACATCTTGTCTATTTTACATTACTGCTGATAAACTTGCCTGTCTCAAGTCATTTTGCTCTTTATCAAAGTCTGTTGAATCTATAGTAGACTGCTAATGTGATACCCCAAACCTACATCGAATATAATTAACTGAGAATGATAGTAGGCTTAAATTTGACCACCTACTACCAACTAGCACCAACAATTATCCAAGAACTTTTCAGTGGACTTGTAGTAGGCCTAGTTGATGCAAGTACTCTTTAGGCGAATGGGTGGGTGCGCGTTGCGCTTCTGGCTTTCGGGCCTGAGTGGTGACAAAATGGTATCAGAGTGGAACCCCACCCAAAAATTTGGGACTAATGCGCTGTGCGAAGCAAAGGGCTACACCGCGGGAGGAGTGTTGGGAGCTACGTACCTCTTAATCCCGTATGAGCCACCTCTTGGGTCCTACATCGCCCAGGGGTACGATTGCGGTGATTGTTTGGTCTTGACGAGGACATCAATAATTTAAGTGCCAAACCTACATCGAATATAAGTGAGAATGATAGTAGGCTTATATGGAACCACCTACTACCAACTAGCACCAACAATATTAATGGACTTTTAGGTAGACTTGTGGTAGACCTAGTTGACATAGGTGCCCTTTAGGTCATTGGGTAGACATGCGTTGCGGTTCGGGCTTTCAGGCTCGGATTGTGACAGAATGATATAAGTTATTGTAATACCCTAAACTAACATCGGGTGTGCGTTGCGGTTTGGGCTTTCGGGCCCAGGTAGAGACATAATGATATCAGTTATTGTAATACCCCAAACTCACATCGAGCGCGCGTTGCGGTTCGGGTTCTCACTGCCGTTGTAATAGAGTAGCGAGAAATGTTTTAATTACCTACCTAAAATTACTCCATAAACTTCTTCCTAAAATACATCGACCTAGATTGGGATCCACTTAATTATTTAATTTCATCAATTCATAATTGAATGGTCGGTCACGTGACATGATGTCGCAACCATCTGATGATATATTTTGAGAGAATCTAGTAATAGAGAGTAGTCAACCCTTCTGTAAATGGGGAAGGTAAATTCAAACTATAAAATTCAAATAACCCAAAAAATCAATGTAACTTTTTACGGAATATTTACCGACTGAAATACAGTAGTGTTCTAGGTAGCAAACTTAATTTTTGAAGTATCAGAGAAGGGCAATTATCCATTTTTAATTTGTAGATGCGCCGTTAAATTAAATTGATTGGAAAATGAGAAAAATACCTTCTTCTTTTTTCTCTATTTTTTTGGCATGAAATTGTTTAGCATATCCTTTGTTTCTTTTTAAGAAAAAATAATGATAATATGTAATTAACCCCATACTAAGCTTAATTAACCCCATAGTAAGCTTAAACTCCATATATAGTTTAAGTTTAACTACATTAAGGAAGTTCTTAATTACAGTAATAAGAGGTTTAGTTAAATAATTTCAAGAGCAATAATATGCTTTTATAAATAATTTGATTTTTCAGAAAATCGAATCTTCTAATGGGACGATGGGGAAGGTATAATTTATATAATTATTTTATGAAAATAATTATGGCAAACAGAATAGTTCAAATCTAATATCTCATCACTGTTAAGATCATCCACCATCTTGCCATCATAAGACAGAAAATAACTGACTGGAAATTACTAAATAAGTAACAAACTGAAAACAAACGATCCAAGTCCGCCGTTATACTGAAAACAGCCAACACAACACCTTGTTCAATTCCTAACGAGCATTCAGTTGATCCTTTCATCCTTTTTTCCCCTTTGACATCCTTTAAAAAGCCACCTGCAGCCTGCAAAAGAAAAGCATGCAAAATGAGATCATTTTGAAGGCTATATAGAGATCAATTGTTTCTTGAAACCTTAACAAGAAAAAGATGATTTTTAACTATGGCATCTTAGGTAAGCAATGCATAAACTCCATTCTTTGGAAGACAAAATTCCCAAATATGAAGTCAGAACTTTGGCTTAATTAACTATAGGGTGAATCTCACTATATAGTCTGCGCAGTGTACAAAAAAGCTCTAGTTTTTTAACCTCTATTCGCTCATTTGGTTAGTTGATCCATCGGTTTAATTAATTTATAGTGATGTCAAACCATCTCATCAATGAAGAGATCCAAACAAAGACGTACAATAGCAAAAAGAATAGTGTAACTGCATGCTAGTTAATGTAGTTCACACTTGTGCTAGCTTGATGTTTTCACTATATTTTGGTCTCTTCATGAATTTGCCTGGCAGCTCACATATCACACAACCGACGGATCAACTAATGAGAACCAAGAAGTTGCAAAATAGGAGGAGATTTTTGGGTGTGTTTCCTCTAATTAAGTACAAATTAATAAATATAACCGACAGATTAGGTGATGGGATATAGATATATAGATATATTCAGCAAAGGAGGGATCAGACGTCATAACTCAGTACTACGAGCTAGCTTAAATGTATTCTGATATATATGACCAGTCTAGTCAATGCTCAGAGAAATATTTCTTCCGCTAGTCAATCACTCATGGCGTCTAGAAACCAGAAAAAGCCTTTCCGCTGTAAGCATTTGAGGAATTAAGATAATTACAAACCTACTCAATCTAATGTCTACATTGTGATGTTTCAAATATGTCTGGAATAATCAAGAACACAACAGTCAATCAGTTTCAACAATTTAATTATCTATATGCACAATTTTGGCACATAGATAAATAAATACACACACACAGAGCAGTGGTAGCGGAACTGGCAACATCTAACCTGGAGAGAAAGTAGGAAAGAAGAAAAGAGAAACAAAACCTAGTATTTTCCTAGCACTGCCAAAAGTAGAAAGCCCAAACATAATTTTACGCGAAGTTAAGGGCTTTATACACTTGAACCTTTTTCCAATATTATGTGAATTGTGTTCATATAATAGTTCAGAATGTCCAAGAAATCCATCCAATTAATTCCAACTGCTAGGTTTCAGGAATCTACATATCAGAAATAGAAGTCTAATGGCTGCAGCTGTGATGCCATTCATATTTGTGTGCTAGAGCGCGTGTTGTGCACTAATTTTTCTTTTTGTAATTGATTCTTTTCCAATAACAAGCATCAATAAGACCATAAAGTCTCTCATATACATATATATATATATATATATATATATATATGATCACGCCAAAAAAGTTGTTGATGATCTCGTCTAGTCCATGTCAGCAGCTAGTCGTCGGTCAGAATGCCTCGGCTCTCAAAAGGCTTTGATGTTGGGGACCTTGATGTAGTTGACGAGCTGTTCCACTTACTGTTCTTGACAAAAGACCACCGTTAGGTGTGTCGGGGGTTTTCCCGACTCTGACCCTCCGGTGTTAGAATCAGTGTTTGGAATAAATGTTCTTGATAATAATTGGTCTCAACTGACCTTGATGAACAGATATTATAAAGTTCTGAATAGTAGGGAAATAAATGAGGATTTATGTCTAGTGTATAGTGGTAGTTAATGTCACTTAACCTTTTTAATGAAGGGGATACCTTGGTATTTATAGGTGGAGATGAAGTGGGGAAGAAGATATGTCTTGCCACTGTTGCTCTGAAAGGGCTTTCTTTAATGATAGAAGCTTCCTACGATAAGAGATAAGTTGCCATTTAATGCGGCGTGATAGCTACGGTGATGGATGTCGGGCCCAATAGGAATGTTTTGCTTCCTTCGGTCATCTTGTGGGCATTTAAGGAGACATTAAATGTTGATGTGGACATCTGAGGGATGGCTTGATCGGCGACGAGGTGGACCTCGAGCTCGGCGAGGATGATAGTGTTGCGGGTCGGCGGTGGTTTTAAACGAGGAGAATCTTAACTCGCTCTTCTTTCCATAATACTCGCTAGATCGCTCAGGGATACGATCTTGACCACTGCAAACCTTGACTTTGCACCATGGCTGGAGCGACATGGCAATGACGTGACATGGCCATTTTAGACCGATCCCATCGGTAGCCCCGAATCTGGGGTGTAAGGATTTATCTGCGGCGAGGATTCAATGGAAAAGGACCGATCGACTATGTTCGAGCTATCCCTCCATACGAGTCCTTCGACCTTCGACGAGCTTGCGAACGGACCGCATGTTTTTCAAATTGATCTACGCGGTTTTTTCCTGAAGAGGAGACGCCCACGTGGGGTCACGTTTTGAATCATCATTGGCGGGGGACACGATGGGAGATTGCATTAAATTCATATCACTTCTTTCGGGAAAAGGCGGTGCACGCGATCGGTCAGGCGCGTGGTTGCCACGGCCAAGCTTGTAGAAGACGCCACGCGATTAGACCGCGTGTCTTGTTCCGGGTCAGCCCGGTTACCCATAGTATAAAAAGGGAAATCACTATTTGATTATCACTTTTACCAAAACCCTCTAAAACCTCAACCGTCTCCGGCGAAAATCGAGTCTATACCCTCACTCCGACCGCTCAACCAAGCTTTGATTCTGTATTTCGGCCGATTTCACGCAGTTTTCCTCCGTAGGTTAGTGTTATCCTTTCCTTGTCTTCGTTGTTGCCTGTTGTTTATCTCATTTTGGTCCAATCACTGGTTTTAAAGAAGTTTCCGTTTATCACTGGGTTTTCAAAGCGTCACCTTCGTTGTTAACTCCGGTGTCCTTTCGTTCGGTACTATACACCTCCTTTCTTTGTTCGTACGTCTCCTACAAATCGGTATCACTCTCCTTCCTTGGCTTTATAGAAGATTTTATCATTTCTGTAAACACAATGTCGTTCTTAGAAACTGGTTTTGATCGCCTCGAGGAGACCATAAGCATTAGCTCCTCGGATTCGTCGTCTTCATCGAGCTCGATTTCTTCGTTGAGCTCGAATTCTAGTAACTCGCTAGGTCATAATGTCTTCGCTCGATCACCTGCTAATGGAAATATTTATAGACAATCCCAAGGTCGCTAGGTTCCCGTAGTTCCCAGCGATGCTGAGGTATTCCTGATAAGCCAGGGGGTAACAGTAGAGCATTTTTATGTAGTCACCGATGACTTTCATAAAGGACCTAGCCTCCCCATGTCATCCGCTATGAGAGTTCTTCGACCTGATGAGGTCTTAAACGAGCTCTGGGACCAATTCTTTACCATAGACAAAATAATAGGTCGGACGAAAGCCAAGAGAGAAAAAGAGGCTCGTGAAGCCCTTGCTGCAGAAAAGGCCCAATTTCGCCAGACTAAAGCTCGCAAGACCCACGTTCCCCACAAACGATATAAGAAGATGGCCGCGGGGCCCTTATCAGCTCGTCCTTACGCGTCAACTAATATATCTGCTTCTGTGCAGATGACGAGGACTAGGGGAGGAACTTCTACGTCGGGACGAGCTGATGCCGACCAACCCAAAGCCGAACCCGTAAAGCCCCCAATCTGGGTGAACCAAGCTCATTCTCGTGACTTGGAAGCTTGGAATGCGGCTTACAACCATTCTTTCGTGGATTTCAGGATCACTTCGCGGGCTCGATCTGTCCGAGCCGTGGCTGAAAGCCGAGTTGGCATCTACCTCAGTTTTTTCGAGGTGGGCCTACGCTTGCCCCTGGATCCATTCATCTGCGGCTTTTTGAGCGAGATGTCAGCACATCCTTTGGACCTTTCCCTAAATATGGTAAGGATGCTGACGAGCTTTGCCGCGATCTGCCGCTTACTGGGATTTGAGCCCTCATAAATCTCTTCCGCCATTACTTTCTTCTCTGTCACACCCAGAACAACACCCTCATCCACTGCAAATCCCATAACTACGGGATCAAGCTTTTCAGTGACACGCCCAACAAGGTGTCTGGCTGGGCCGACAAAGTGATCGGGATTGAGAGTAGGAAGGGTTGAAATTTCCCCTTCCCTACTAAAAAGTATGAGATTCCTGCTCATAGGAAAAATGAACTGGATGCTTACGAGCAGAAGGCCAAAGTCGCCATTGAGCGGGAACTAGGGTTTGTTGGGAAAAGCTCGGCCCGACTTTACGACTGGCAGAGGATCGTTCAGAGCGAGGAATTGCTTCGGGCTGCTGGGATTTCTTATAAGGCCCTCAGCGATGTCACCCCTCTTTGTACCATGCCCGAGGTATTAAGTTTCCCGGGCTGGTATTTCCATCAAAATTTTTGTTTCTGCGAGGATTGTCCCGTGTGTCGGGGAGAATTTGAGAAAGAATGCGACCTCTGTAAATATCTTCTAACCTTTATCCACTCTTCTCATTTGTCCATAATGTCTACTATCTGCTCTCTTTCTTGCTGATGTAGTTTTCTCATGTGTTTGCAGCCATGTTCAACTTCCAGAAGTTTATAAATTCGAGGGGCGGGCTAGCCAATGCCGCCAAGGCCCGAGCTTCCGAGCTCCCGACCAAGCTAGCGGCCGCCCAGGAGGCGAAGAAAGATGTGCCTCCCCCAACCGTCGATGTCCAACCCGCTGCTGCTGCTGTCGAGGAGAGTGGCAATAAGCCTCTTTCCAAAGGCAAATCAAAGCGAGGAAAGTCTCCCTCGTCTTCTGGTCCTCGCAAGAAGAAGAAGATATCAGTGGAGGCAGGACTAGTAGACGAGGAGGAATCTGAACGCACGCTCAGCGTGGAAGAAGTGGGAGGTGCTGATGAGCGAGCTTCTAAGGATCCTTCCTGTCCCCTCTGCCGCGATGCGAGGCGAGACTAGCTCGGATACTCTGCCATTATGGTGAAACCGGCTACGTGGTGCCCACCGAGCGTGGCACGGAACTAGCGAGGGCCATCGGGGATTCGACGGTACTTTCAAATGTCTTGGTCTCGATAGATCGATCCGCCCGGGATCGTGGGCGCCAGGGATTATCCTTCGATGCTGGATGATAAGCGGCGGAGAAGATGAGGGAGCAAGGCCGCATGCGAATGCTCGATGCTGGCGGCGTGGCTCTTGGCGAGGTATGCATTTTATCCATATTTCTTTTAGCGGGCATGTACTCTTTGATCGGCCGAATCGACCTTATTCTTATGCGGATAGCGACGACACTCCATACCCTGGGCACGGAACTTTATGACGCCCGTGACGACGTTAAGAAGGCGTCGACGCCCAAGTCACGTCGAATAATGATGTTACCCGGTTATACGAGGAGCGAGCTGCCAGGAAGAGGCCAAACGGCTAGGGCAGTCGCCATCTCCGGCGGCAAAGAAAAAGCGGAGGCGATCTCGAGCGAGTTGACTCGGCGAGGAGGAGGCTTCTTGAGAAGGAAGTGCTCGCTTCGATAAGCATTGGAGCGAAGCTTCTTCGGCAGAGGAGCGGTCCGAGCAAACCTCCGAATAGCTCATGGAAGGCGAGCTTGCTGCGGCAAAGGAGAATCCTCCCCGGGACCAGTGCATTGCTGAGTACACCAAGTCTGATGCTTTTGGTGCTGCTCTAGTCCCTTATTATGTTCGCGGTAGGGAGCATATATTGAGGGTTGCGGTAGCCACTGGTACCAGCTTGGGCACTTTAATTGAATGGGGGAAGGCTGAATTCTTTAGTGCTTTGGCGAGGAAGGGGCACGAGATGGTGCCGTTTGTCGAGGAAGAGCTCGTCACTCTTCGTGCTGATGACGCCGAGGATGGCAAAGAACCGTGGACTCCTCCCACTCCTCTCAGTAACAATTATAAGAGTGTGATGGAGATCCTCGAGAGTGATCCGGAGGCGATCTTTGATGGCGACCTAAAGCTCCAATCTTTTGAGGGGGAGAAGTCCAGCCAAGACGAGTTTACTAAGGCTGTCTTCGAGGCTTGCAAGGACCCCTGATTCCTCTATTCTCCTCGCTGCGTCGAGGTGTTGTGTTGAGGCCACCGGCCTTTGTAATGAACAAGATTAACCTTGTCTTTTGCTTTCTCTTTAAATGCAAATATTCACATACTAGCTTTTATTATCTTGTTTTTATAATTTCGTTTTGACGAAGATGTTACAGAAGTAGAACTCTAAGTTTCCTATTCGAGGAATGTCTTAAATAGAGCTCGTCTTCTTTTGACCTCGTATTCAATCGAGGTTTTTTAGAGAATAGAACTCTGAAATTCCTTTTCGAGGAAGATTCTTAATAGAGCTCGTTTCCCTTAGATCTCGTATTCGACGAGGCTTTTTCGAAAAGTAGAACTCTAAGATTCCTTTTCGAGGAACATTTCTAATAAAGCTCGCTTTTCTTAAATCTCGTATTCGACGAGTATTTTGCAAAGTTTAAACAAATTAAAAGAAACTCAAGACTTTCATATATATGCAATATCTTTACACTGATTTCATGATTCCTTGATAACAAAACCTATTAACTATTGATAATATCGCCTGAGGTGGTCGGCGTGCCAGGGGTTCTTCAAGTCCTTTCCCTCTTGGTCCGCCAATCGATAGGTGCCTTCTCGGATCACAGCCGTTACTCTGTACGTAGGGACCTTCCCAGTTTGGCGACAACTTATTTCTGCTCGCATTTTTTCCTGTTACTTCGATCTTTCTGAGTACCCAGTCTCCTATTGAAAAAGACCTTGGCTTGATCCGTCTATCATGTTGGCTTTTAGTAAGCTTCTTATAGTTCGCCATTCTCATCCTCGTCTCGAGCCTTCTTTCTTCAAGTAGATCTAGGTCGAGCCCCCGGGCTTCTTTGTTTGCTTCTTCGTTGAAATAGGTCACCCTGGGGGTAGGAAGGGCCATTTCCACAGTGCCATTGCTTCGACCCATAGGCTAATGCAAACGGAGTTTCACCGTGGATCCTCGTACCGACGTTCGTATGCTCCATAAGACCGTGCTAGCTCGTCTAACCATCTTCCTTTCTTATCATCCACCCTTTCTTCAAAGCCCGTAAAATCGCTTATTCCTGCTTCGGCTTGGCGTTTCCGTGGGTGAGCCACTGAAGACATCCAATGTCGACTTTGAAGCGTTCGCGGCTCGCGGTGAACTTAGTCGAGGCGAGTGCCATGGTCGGACACGATCACCCGAGGTACCCCAAATCGGCAAAATAAGTAGTCGTGAATAAAGCGATCGCTTTGTCCTCGGCTATGCTCGCTAAGGGCTTAGCCTCGATCCATTTGGTAAAGTAATCCACAGCGACGATTACAAACTCGCAATTGCCTTTTGCTGCGGGAATGGACCAATCGGGTCGACTCCCACATATCAAATGGCCGCTATGACAGGGTCCGAGGGACGGCGGGCAGGCGAGGAATCTCAGAAAACCGCTGGCACTTGTCGCACTTCTTCACATATGCTTCAGCATCTCGCCTTAGGCTTGGCCAATAATATCCGTGAAAGATAATTCTATCAGCCAACGTCCTCGCTCCAGGATGGCCTCCGCACACGCCTTCATGAACCTCGGCGAGAGATCTCGGTTGTCTCGGGACGCACACATCCGAGCAATGGTTTGGAGAATGACTTTACGTAAGAATCTCGCCGATCACTTGTGTATCTTCTTGCTCGCTTCCGAGAATTTGTGCGAGATCATTGTCCTCTGGCGTTCCCAACTCGATGTAATCCTGGATCTCATCTATCCAGCATCTGGGCGCAGCGGTAATAGGCAGTGCGAGTTCTTTATTGACAGAGGGTAATTCCAGGAACTCGATCAGTACTTCTCCACGGAGGTCTTCTAATTCACCCGAGGCCAATTTTGATAGGTAGTCGGCACGGGTGTTGTTCATTCTATCAGTTTGCTTCAAGCTCCAGTATTTGAAATCTTCCAGCTGCCTCCTCGCCAGCTCGCAGTATTTTGTTAAAGTTGGGTGAATAACCTCATACTCCCCCAAAATTTGCCTTACAACAGGGAGTCACCGAAGATAATGATGTTTTCTGCCCCTACTTCCTTTGCAAGCTCGATACCCGCAATGAGCGCTTCATATTCGGCCTGATTGTTGGAGGCGGAAAATCCAAATCGGATCGCCTTACTGATTTCATTACCCTCAGGCGAGATTAAAGACAACCCCGCTCCACTGCCCTTATGACTAGCAGATCCGTCTACATGTATCTTCCAACAGCTCGCTGGATCTTGTATGATTTTAGTCTTCCCTTTATCCCTCTTTGACGAACTGGGAGATTTGTTCGCTGTGCTGGATTGTTGCAGCTCGGTCTTCTTCTCCTTATTTTCGAACGTCGTCTCTGCGATGAAGTCGGCCAAGATCTGAGCTTTGATTGCTTTTCGTTGCTCGTATTTAATATCATATGCCGACAATTCCACCGCCCATTTCATCATTCTCCCCGCAACGTCTGGTTTGTGGAGGATTTTTCTCAAGGGAAGATCCGTGTATACAACTAGGGCATGGGCCTGAAAGTAGTATCTTAGTCGTCGAGCAGCCACCACCAAGGCCAAAACCACTTTCTCGACGTTCAAGTACCTCGTTTCCACGTCGGTCAAGGCGTGGGAAACGTAGTATACTGGTCTCTGGACCCCTCCGTCCTGCCTTAGTAAAACGGCTGCGACCGCCGAGTGCGAGCGAGGTATAGATAGAGGATTTCGGTGCACCGGCCGGATAATATCGGCGGGCTCCCGAGACATCTTTTCAACTCCGCAAATGCCATGTCGCAGTCCTCGTTCCAGGAGAATCCCTTTGATCCTTTTAGTATTTTGAAGAACAGCAAGCTTTTCTCAGCTGCTTTAGCGATGAAGCGGCTTAACGCCGTAATACGCCCGTTCAGTTGCTGAATTCCTCGGACCGATCTGGGAGCTTGCATATCGACCAATGCTTTAATCTTCTCGGGATTTGCCTCGATTCCTCTAGCATTCACCATATAGCCCAGAAATTTCCCCGCCTTTACTCCGAAAGCACATTTGGCGGGGTTGAGCTTCATCTTATTCCTCCTTAGGTTGGTGAAAGTCTCGTTTAAGTCTGAGATGTGGCTGCCTCTCTTTGTCTTGATGACCATATCATCAATGTATGCTTCCACATTCCGTCCGAGCTGGTCGCCAAACACTCTATTGACCATCCTCTGATAGGTCGCCCCGGCATTCTTCAGCCCGAATGACATCATGATGTAGCAGTAGAGTGCCCCCGCTGCTCGGAAAGCGGTCAATCCCTGATCGGCTGCCCACATCCGGATTTGATGATATCCGGAGTATGCGTCGATGAAGCTCAAAATCTCGTAGCCGGCTATGGCATCGACGAGCTGGTCAATTCTTGGGAGGGGATACCAGTCTTTTGGACAGGATTTATTGAGATCAGTGAAATCCACACACATACGCCATTTCTTGCTCGTCTTTTTCACCATGACCACGTTGGCCAACCATGTGGGATACAGAATCTCTTCGATGATTCCTGCTAGGAGCAGTTTCTCAACCTCCTCCTTAATGGCGATCTGTTTCTCCGGGGAGAAAATCCTAGGTCGCTGCTGTATGGGGACGGCACTTTCATCCACGCTCAGCCTGTGCACTGCGACCTCCTCGTCTATCCCCTCCATGTCTTCTACTCTCCATGCAAACACGTCTGTGTTGGCCCGCAGGAATTGAATGATGTCTAATCTCTCCCTTTGAGATATTTCCAATCCTACTTTAACCTTCTGATCTGGGTATGCCGGGTTTATTATCACTTCCTCCAGATCTTCGTGAGGCTTGATGTCGGGCTCATCTCTGTTATCCAGGCTTTCCACTACTATTACCCCTCCCCGGGGCGGGCTTCTGGTGCCTGTTGCTAGCTCCGATCTATCTTCACTTCTTTTCTTCGGGCCGACGACATTCTCCCTGGCTCGCTTTGGTTGCTATGAGGTACTAGCCTTGCCGGCCCTTTCATCGGCAGCCCTAGCTCTTTCTGCCGATCTTGCGGCTTCCTCGTTCCCTGGAGGTCTTTCTCTTGTTATCTCCCTGGGTAACTCGGTTTGTGTGGGAAGCCCGGCCTTTCCTTTCAATTTCTCCTCGCTTTGTCTGATTTGCTTCAGGTGGACGAGGGTACTTTTAGGATCATTCTTCATCATTCCCACTCCTCCCGCTGTTGGGAATTTGATCCTTTGATGTGAAGCTGAGGGGACCATATCAAACTTGGTCTGGGCCGGTAACCCCAGTATTGCGTTGTACGGAGAGATCAAGTCGAGGATGTGGAAGGTAATGTCCTCGGTTCGGGCTCTGTCACCCTCTCCCAATGTAACTTGGAGGGTCATAACGCCCTTAACCGCCACTTTATGGCCAGTGAACCCCTCCAACCGTACTCCACTAGGCACCAAGTGGGCATCTCGGTATCCCAATGCTCTAAAGCAGTCGTAAAACATAACGTTTCTCCCCGCCCGTGTGTCAATCAAAACCCTCCTAACAAATCGGCGCCCGATTTGGACGCGCAATGTTAGGGGCCTCTTTAGTGTGGGGTTGGTCGCTAACTCGCTGGGGTAGAACGTTATCCCTTCCTCGCTTCTATGGGGAAGAGGACTAAACACCCTGTCCAGGCTGTGTATAGTGTCTTTGAGCTGCGTTATACTCCTCGTATCATCCAGAATAGTATGAACGTCGCTCTCTTCTTCGGGGTTATTTGGTTTAGGAGTATTTCTGGCTGGTGGCGTCTGGTGAGCTCCTCCTAATTCAAATTTTCTTAGAGAACCCCGATCTATTAACCTCTGTATTTCCCTCTTCAACTGGTAGCATTCCTCCGTATCATGCCCATTTTCTCGATGGAAGGCACACTTCTTCTCAGGGTAACGGAGATTGCTCGCGTTGAGTAGCGGACGAGGTCTTTCAATTTTCTTCTCTCGAAATAGCACGTTCATGATGTGCTCCCGAGTTTCGTTGAGGGGGGTGAAGTATTCATCCGCCTTTGGGGTTTTATCTCTTCCCCTCTTCACTCCCGTCTTGGGCGAGACCTCGGCGACCTTTGTGTCTGCCGGTTTACTTCCTGACGACGAGGTCCCTTCCTCCGTACCCTCTTCCAGATTCGGTTTCCCGATCTTTTGAGCGGTTAGATACATTGCCGCGGCTTAGCGGGTGCTCTGAGGTTGAATTCGTGAGTCATCCGACCGGTGAATTCCCGCCTCGAAGCAATATATTATCATTCATCCGAACATTCATTCTCGGCAACCAACCCGAACCTTTTCAGGTAATCTACCAGGGGTTCATCCTCGCCTTGTTTGATTTTAGCAAGGTCGGACTGGCTCTTGGGAATGTCACCGGCTGCGGCAAACTTGCTCAGAAAAGCCGCCTTAAATGCATGCCAGTCTGATATCGAGCCTTTCTCTAGCTCCTCGAACCATTTCAGCACTGCCCCTTCAAACGTGCTCAGGAAGGCCATACACCACATGTCCAATTTATTCGAGCAGATGCCCATTTTCGCCTCAAAACTGGAAACATGCTCCCTGGCGTTTGTCTTCCCCTCATATGGCTTTAGTGTGGGAAGCTTGAGGCGTGGATCCGGCGAGATTTCCCTGATCCGTCTACAGAAAGGAGCGAAGCCCGGCCGAGTGAGTGCCTTGCCCGTTTCTAGGGCTTCCAACCTCTCCTGGAGTTTCTTGAGGGGATCCCCGCTTGACCTCGCGGGTTTGGCTCCTCGGTCAGGTCGAGGAGGACGCTCACTTCTCCTGGGGTGCGCATGGGAAAGGCTTCCCGTCCGAGCGTCGCTTCTCTCGGGTGAAATTGATCTAGCCCTTTGAGACGACCTCGTTTTGTTTTGGTTCTCTTTTCGTCTTCGTTCGGAGGTGCCGCGGGACGGCGAGGACAAAGAGATTCTATTCAACGCATTCTCTTTCTGACGGGCTTCCGCCTCTCCTTGAGTCATCCTCTTAGGCGGGCTTGCGCGTAGTCTGTCATGTGCGCTGACCCGTATTCTGTCGTGAGCGCTGACTCTCTGTGCCTCTCCTGTCGGCCTTTCCATTCTTGCGTGGATGCTTACTCTTGTCGAGCTGGAGCCTGATGTATGTAGGCGAGATCGACCTTGCGATCCTCTAGTCGGATTATCAGGTCGAGTTTCTTCTCGTCTCCCGCTCGCTTGAGGAGCTTGTATCCTTCTCGCCAATTCATACTCGCGGACTTCCAACTCCCTCTGTCTCTCGAGGAAGGATTTCTCTTTCCTTATGTGTTCTAGCTCCGCCAAGTCCCATTCCTCCTGGGTCCTTAGTTCGAGTGGAGGCGGAGATGCGAGGTTCACTCGCACTATCGCCCCAGTAGCTGCATTGCTGGCAGATGGGCTTGCCCTCTGTTGCCCGCTCTTTGTTCCTCCTCCTCTCCCCTCTTAGGCCTTTTTCTTAGATTTCTGCTGGATAGTTTTCTGTGTCCTCGCGCCCTCAGGGGCTTTACTTGGTGTTTCTAGAGCGGGTACAAAAGTCGCTTCTACTACACGTTCTTCAGTTCGCTGAGCAGAAGAGTCCCCTTGAGGAGCTATCAAGGGAGTGGCGGGTTGCTGTCTACCAGTGGTCATCGCCTCTAGGTCCCGGCAACGGAACCAAACTGATCACGCCAAAAAGTTGTTGATGATCTCGTCTAGTCCACGTCAGCAGCTAGTCGTCGGTCAGAATGCCTCGGCTCTCAAAAGGCTTTGATGTTGGGGACCTTGATGTAGTTGACGAGCTGTTCCACTTACTGTTCTTGACAAAAGACCACCGTTAGGTGTGTCGGGGGTTTTCCCGACTCTGACCCTCCGGTGTTAGAATCAGTGTTTGGAATAAATGTTCTTGATAATAATTGGTCTCAACTGACCTTGATGAACAGATATTATAAAGTTCTGAATAGTAGGGAAATAAATGAGGATTTATGTCTAGTGTATAGTAGTAGTTAATGTCACTTAACCTTTTTAATGAAGGGGATACCTTGGTATTTATAGGTGGAGATGAAGTGGGGAAGAAGATATGTCTTGCCACCTGTTGCTCCTGAAAGGGACTGCTCTTTAAAGATAGAAGCTTCCTCTGATAAGAGATAAGTTGCCATTTAATGCGGCCGTGATAGCTACAGTGATGGATGTCAGGGCCCAATAGGAATGTTTTGCTTCCTTCAGTCATCTTGTGGGCATTTAAGGAGACATTAAATGTTGATGTGGACATCTGCCGAGGATGGCTTGATCGCTGACGAGGTGGACCTCGAGCTCAGCGAGGATGATAGTGTTGCAGGTCGGCGGCTGGTTTTAAACGAGGAGAATCTTAACTCTGCTCTTCTTTCCATAATACTCGCTAGATCGCTCCGAGGATACCGATCTTGACCACTGCAAACCTTGACTTTGCACCATGGCCTGGAGCTGACATGGCAATGACGTGACATGGCCATTTTAGACCGATCCCATCAATATATATATATATATATATATATATATATATATATATATATATATATCCACGTTTCGTATCTCTCATGACATTGTCTGGCCAAAGACTCTGATCAAGAGCAAAAAGGCCTACTCGCACAAATCAAGGAAGTACCAAAACCAGACCAACAGATTGAGGGACACTGCGTTGCTCAGATTAAGACATCAAATAATGATACTCAAAGCACATAGCTGAATTATATGCTGCCACTGAAGTCTGAAGTGCCTAGATTGGATCCTGTTATCCAAATTGTTGACATATCCTTAAGCAGGAAAGTAGCATGTGTTTGTACACATAGTTTGGTTGCAGATGATTCATCCCATTTTAGGTTTCAACTATTCAAGGATCTAATATGGCAATAAGATACTCTTGTTTGCAAATAACTAGGTTCAAAACAACTAGATAAACCCTTCGTTTTCTTTCTTTTATTTTATCAGGAAAAACAAGGATGCCTCGGCTTAACTAGATGACTTGTGATTTTGTGAGTACCTCAGGAAATGCACGCATTATATATTCCGAGTAGTGAAAGGTATCCAATTTTTTATTTTTTTCAGATTTCTTCCCGAATCCAGGTGGCGAACACGTGATTGAGTAGATATCACATTATTTTCTTTTAACCCTCACATGGTTGCACCTTGAATCGGCATGAAAAATTGAGACAAAAAGTTTGGATCCCTATCGTTTCCTATTTTTTCCATGCACATCTACGAGTGACAAGTACTTGACCAAGCTATGAATGCACATATTTTTCCACCAACAGGAAATTCAACATGCAACAAAAACAACAAGATTCATCAAATAGAAACCTTATTTGCACCAAAATTATACGCAATGCTCAGCATTCAAATTAAGATGATACTATATCTAAATGAGTTCTGCAACAAAAGCCTTGAACAAATAAATCATGTCAACTGTCATATATGCTATCAAGTAGAAAATTGAAGTAATTAAAGAGAATATTATAATCTTACTTATAAGTATTACCTCCTTCCAGCTCCTCCTCTTGCTCTTACCCAACAATATCATCCCCACCGTGGGGAGAAACCAGGCTCTCCACATATGCTACTGAGGTCAACCTTCTATTAGTTTTAAGGGACAAGACCTTTTTATGATGGCGAGAATTTAGCTTGGGATAATTAGGATCATAGATCACTAACTCTTGTCCAACTTTCTCCATCATAACTTTTCCATCTCTTCTGAAACTCAATGGAGCTACGACCTCTTCCTCACTACAGCGATCTGTGAGGGAAAACAAGTTAGTCCAAGAATCTGCAACCCCGTATTGACTCATAACCCATACATCAATCTCCCAATTTTTTATGGGATTGGCGAATATACTAGGTTCACGAATGGGATTTATTTGCTCGTACTTAACAAGACACAGGAATTCTCCAAAAACACAAAAATGAAACTTACTACCACTATATAACCAGTCAGGTGTTGGTATTTCCTTAAATTTATCCTCAACTAAATCAAAGTAAATGATGACGAAATCCCTAATTCCTTCAGCGCTATCATCATCACGGAACACCATCCAGTGAGGGGATCCATTCACAACCACCCCTTGTGAAGTCGTAAATATGAGGTAAGGAAAATCATAAATCCTCCTCCAACACTCGGTCTTACAATTATATACGTTAACAATAGTTGCATCATACTCGTTAAGATTATTTCTATTCGGATGCGTTAGAAAGTTAGTGTAACTAGCTACACGCACAGCCCTCACGAACTTATACGCACCACCCTCCGGATCATATCCTAGCCCGAAAATCTTACAGTGATCATCATAAAAGGAAGGACCTTTGATCCTTTTATGTAGACGGGTCGATGGGTTCCACAAGTAGTAAGACTCGTTACCATCACCCACCAAGAGCAAACCGTTACAGGAAGCAAGTATCTCGGCCCTTTTCAGGAAGTTCTGAAAAGGAGTGGTATGCTCTTGCTTGTATTTGAAATCTTCATACCTGACAGAGAATACTCCAGTGCAGTCGTCATGGATAACCAGATGTCTATGAAGGGAGAGATCTTTCAAATCTTTGGCTCTCTCCAAGTGAGCCTCGATGAATAGAGGATCAGATACCATGGCATACCATAGCCGGCATACCAACTTGAACCGCAGCAAAGACTTGATGGGCAGTTTTAAGAGTATGTCGAACATGATTTCGTAAGGGAAAAACATGATTTTTTGCTGGAAAAATCTGCAAATATATCTGAGATTAAGGGTTTGTGAATTTTTTTTTTTTTTTACTATCTATGCACAAGATTTTTTTTGTTGCATGCAAAAGCTTTGGGAAAAGGGGGAAAGTTATATGAATGGAAAATACTAAAAAGCATACATCAGATATGAAAAATGAATGAATGTCGGATCAGATGTATAGAGAGAATGGAGAGATTTCAAGAACCTGATGAATTGACGGCTGATTCTTGTCAGTAAAATGACAGAGAGAGTGAGAGAGAGAGAGTGTGAGAGAGAGAAGGGAAGGACTGTCGGAGATATAGAGGGGCTGACACCATGAGTGAATCTCGTTGTCAATGTGTGATATAAATTGTGAAATGTAGCGGACACGTGCTGCTGCACGTTCTAGAATGGAATCTTTAGTGAAATACTGTACGACTCTACACGAGGAAAGAGAAAAAGAAAATCAATTATTTTCACAATAGACCCTCATGATTTATAGTACTATAGAAAACTATTTCTCATCTCTCTTTTTTTCATTTTAATTAATAGAGCTTTAGTCAACCAAGATTTAACTTGATATTCTATTTGGAGTATTATAGGACTTATTTTTCTCAAGGAAAAAATTGATCAAGGAGTTTTTTTTTTTTTCAATATATAGTGTTAGGAAAGGGTGCAGGCATATCCTTCTTGTTGCACATTATCTCTAAATAATCATCTTGGATGTCGATTACAGATTTACTAGGGTTTTAGTAGAGAACAACAATTGCAATCATGATGTGAGATGCACAATACTTGAGGAGGATTCCATTACGTACTATTCTAACAAACTTCAAAGCTAGCAAAGACAAATAAATTAAGTTAGGGATGAAAGAGATTTGAATTTAACTAGTCGTGATTTGAATCTCAAAAAGTTCATGGGAGTCGTCATTTTTCCGATGTTTCCATGCATACAATCATTGTTTAAATGCGCCGCAAAATTAAAGCCTTTATGAACACGTAAGTTTTGAATTATGACTTGCTTATTGACAAAAAAAAAAGTGATTTATTGAGTAAAATTGTTAATTGAATTTATCAAAAAAATAGAACTAGTTACATCATTTGTTAACTGTAGTTGACTAATCTAAACCATTCAATTTTCATCTTGTCCAAAAAATTTACACTATTGAGTCCTAATATATGCTATATTTGATCTTTGAGCTATACAATTTTATTACAACTAATTATTCATTATACTTATGCCTATTTTGTGTATTGCTATTGCATGATCTAATAAAATCAAATATTAGGAAAATAAATGTGGGTGAATTACAATAAACCCCCTAATCCATTTCTATTTAACATGTTACCTCCCTAAACTATATACCTCAACAATGAACCCCATAATTTGTCTGAAATGGAAGCTTGAGTAAACGTTGTTAACGAAAAAGATGTAAAGACCAACATAATCTTACATATGTACGTAGGATGACAAAATAATCTAATCATTTCTCTTCTTCCACCTTGATTCAAATGAACCCTAACTAATTCCAAGATAACGTGAAATGCTTTCAACACTCAGACTCATATCCTCCATCACGACCGCCTATGGACATTCATCGCCATCGTTGCGCAAGTACTCCCTTTATCTCCCTATCTCTTTTATTAAATATCCCTCTCCCTCTCTCTCTCTCTCTCTCTCTCTCTCTCTCTCTCTCTCTCTCCCTCTCTCTCTCTCTCATTAACCTTTATACAACCAAATTACCTCTCTTTATTTCATTCTTAGATTTAGGGCATTGTTGTTTGAGATGGTTTACTATTGGATATTTTAATTCAGGGGGTTCATTTGTTAATCCAAAATAATTTAGGGGTTTCTAATAAATTACCCAATAAAAATTACTCCCTCTGTCCCGGATAAATGTTCCTAGTGGATAAAATACAAGAATTAAGAAACATAATTAATGATGTGTTGTAAAATATGTTCTGACCATAATACTCATTAACATTAATTGAGTTCAACTACTTTAAATAATTAAATTTGTTTGAGATGTGTTAAATTAAATGAAGTTTAAGGGTATATTAGGAAGAATGATCGAGAATAGGTAAATCAAAAGTCTTTAGGAACATTAGTTGGGACATTCCAAAACAGAAAGTAGGAACATTTATCCAGAACGGAGGGAGTACATAAGTCAGAATGGTTGAACCATAAAGTAGTATTTCTCTGGTCTAATACTCTTCCCTTCTCGTTTAAATAGTTTATTTTTGAAAAAAAAAAAAGGGTTCTAAAATGCATTTTTCTCCATGAAATTAAGTGAATTATACGAAGACTCTCATTAGTATATCAAATGTAAATATTTTTGATAAATGAGGGGATATAGTTAGAATTTCATAAAAATGTAAGCGTAGTTTAAAAACTAAAGATATCTAAAATGGAATTATGGAAATCTAAAGGTAAAATAAAAGTAAACTCTCTCTCAATGAGAATAGGTGTAAATTTTAAAATATAGATATCTGAACGGATCGGAGTCAAGGAAAAGTAAAGGTAAAAATAATCTCTTGACTGAGTAGGTGTAAATTAATTTGAAGTATTTTTTTGGCCTTCAATAGCTAATTAATTAATTATATTACTAAAATTTCTTACAACTTCTTAATTTTTTGGATATCACATCGTTTAGATTTTATAAATCATTATTAAATAAATCACCAGAAATGATTGTGATTCCCATAATCATATATATATATATATATATATATATATATAACCTTTAAATAAATTCTATAAATTTATATTGTAACTTTAATATTACTCACTTAAATTTAAATTTATCCATTTTAAGAAAAGAAATACTCTATTAGGAACGATTTCATTGACTATTTGCAAAAACGCAGGGATAAAACGCAGGGATAATACTCTATTTGGCTGCAACACTAAGAGCCCGTTTGGTCGAGCGTTTTGGCCAAAACGCAGGGATAAAACGCAGCTTATTTGCAAAAAATGTGTTTCAATCTGCGGAAAGAAAACGGCGTTTTCAAACGCATTGCGTTTTAAAACGCTGGAATTCACTTTTCCCAAAACGCAGGTTTTAAAACGTTCCTAGGAAAAAAAAGTTGCGTATTGAAGTGATATCCCAAACGTATTTATAAGGAAAGACCTCCGTTTTTAAAACACTGTGTTTTTTAAAACGCTGCGTTTTTAAAACACTGCGTTTTGTAAACGCTGTACCAAACGGGCTCTAAGCACTCTAGACTCTCCTAAACATCTTCCACACAAAATTTTAAACACTTTTAGATCAAATCAAAGGGAGAAATTCATTCTCTGCCCAATTTCAAGGTAGAAAATACCAAAAATGGTAGTAGTCGTGATGAACTAAAGAATGGACTTCTTCTTCTTCATGTAAAAAAAACCCTTGATCTGTTAGTACTACAATATTGCGATTCTCCTTAATTTCTAGCTCTTGGATCTTCCTATAGGGCCTTTTACAATTTATTATTTTTTTATTTTTGAGGTGTCCTCAAACTACATTAGTTTGAGACTAATCACCGCTAAATAGATAGATTCCACAATAATGGTCAAGCCACTGTAGCTAGCCAAACCATTGGGTTATCTTTTCTTGAAACTTTGTTGATGGAAACGAGAGAGGATTATCCTTTCCATGTTTTCTTGTAGATCTCTATATTGCTCAGTTGTTTTCTTGTCCATTGATCCACAATCTCCTTGTTGTTTATCCAAATGCGTATGCATGATTTCCCTTTTTTGAGTGTCCATTGAAGAGCCAAGAGGATTGCTTGAGCTTCGGTTTGAATATATGATGATGACTTTACAGATAGTGAACATGAGGCAATCTGCGTTCTTTTTGTTGTCCAAAGCAATCCATCTGATACCTGATACCTCCCCATCCTGCCTCAGATTTCCAAGCACCATCTGTAAGAACCCAGGTCGTATTTTCGAGATTTGTTTCTTGATCTTGGTTTTGGTGTCTGTATTAGTTGTGAAGTTGGCAATTTCTGTTTTGAGAAAGGGTTAGGTAAATGTTTGTGAGTTGTCGTAATTATGGCATTGGGTTGTTTAAATCGTTCGAGCTTCTTTCTTCTGTTCCATTTCATTCGATTTCTGGGTGTCGTTGTTGCAGTGCCCATTCCATTGTTGTCTCTATTTCTTGTTTTTCATGTCCAGATCATGGCTATGGTTTTATAAACGATTGTTTTTTCCTAACCATGGAAGTCCCTCCATATTAGGAACCAGAACCAGTCTTGAAAGTTCATCAAAAAATATAAATGCAACCCAGCACTTTGCATCTTCTATCTAAGCAACAGCACTATCTCATAATCTAACTTCCAAGAAGATCAGACCCCAGACAATGCGAGCCACTGGTATAGCGCCTATCAGATCAACAAAAAATATTTTTTGACAATCTGAAACCCATAATTGCAAAACATTCACTAACAGAGAAGTTCGATATGGCAATTATAGCAAGCTTCCAGATGTCTGTAAACTGGAGAAATTGCAAGCTTCAATGTAAGTATGGCCAAAGAAACACTATTGATAATTGTTATTCACACTTGTCACACATTTAACATATAAAACTCTAGCATAGATGATTGGATATCAGACACACATATAGCACCAGATTAATTCTAACTTAGATACTTCGTAAACCAAGCCAACAGATCCTGGTGAGCCTCCTTAATTTGTGCTTTTTACAACCGCTTCTTCATCATCATCGTATCTGACAGTCCAACCATGTGCAACACCCGGAAATATCTTCACAAAGTGATCAACCTGCAAAATTTAGACCACAAATATCTGTTTCCTTTTCTCAACACTGAGAGTGCCTCACAACATAACAAAACCTATATGTAATTTTGTACAGGTCTTTAGTAGAACTACCAGCATATATTTTCTAGGCAGCTGTCAGAACTAATTTCTAGACTCATGCCAGAAACCCCCAAAAGAAGACATAAACAATGTCTAACAATTACTAAAAATTGGGGGAAGCATATCTAGCTTTGACACAATAACATAAACTTTTATCTTGCAGAACTAACGACCAGTTTCCACATTCTAATGCCATATAACAAAACCACATGTATAACCGGAAATTTAGGATTGGGGAAAGAATCAGGCAGTCAAAATCGTCCAATATCATCATCTAGCTCCTAGCAAGATGCATGTGTGATCCAGCTTGAACTATCAAGATTATTCATTTCGTAGGCCAGGAATAGTAGATAAAGTAGTGATTGATAACTAGAACCATTACCAAGGGGTTTTATCCACACTATAAGTTGACAGAGAATTACTGGAAAACTACACTGTATCATTGATTTATGGGAGTATATATACACATACAGGTCAAGCTAATTATGGAAACGATAATTACAATGTGAAACGTTAATTGCAATGTGAAGGTAAATCAATCAGTAAATCAATGATTGACAGTAAATCAATCAATCAAGGTAAATCAATCAATCAATCTTTGTCACGCCCCCGCAAGATGGACGGTCTGGGAGTTAGTCCAATCTTGGAGATAAGATTCTGAAATCGCGTGCGTTGAAGAGGCTTCATGAGTGCATCAGCAAGTTGATCCGATCCCGAAATATGTGAAACACGTATGGACTCTTTTTGAACTAAGTCTCTGACGAAATGATAATCAAGCCCCAAGTGTTTCATGCGAGAGTGAAAGCGTGGATTGGCAGCAACATACGTGGCACCGAGATTATCACAAAATATTGTGGGAGTACCAACAGATGCAATGCCGAGTTCCTGTAGGAGAGTTCGAACCCAGATGAGCTCAGCTGTGGTAGAGGCGGTGGCACGGTATTCTGCCTCGGTGGAGGAGCGAGCAAGAGTACGCTGTTTCCGAGAACTCCAGGAAATAGGATTCTTGCCCAAGTAAACAATGTAGCCAGTGGTGGAGATGTAATCATCCTTGTCTCCTGCCCAATCAGCATCAGTATAGGCATGGAGAGACATGGACGAGCATGGACGAAGAAGTAGACCATGAGAGAGAGTACCCGCAAGGTAGCGTAAGACACGCTTGAGAGCAGAGAAGTGTGCATCAGTAGGATGATGCATAAATTGAGATAGCTTATTTACTGCGAAGGAGATGTCGAAACGAGTTAAAGAAAGATATTGAAGAGCCCCAACGAGAGCACGAAACTCAGTAGGGTTGGGTAAAGGAGAACCAGACGTCAAGGACAAAGAAGGATTCGGTGCCATAGGAGTAGGCACAGGCTTGGCAGCAGACATATTTGCACGAGATAGTAAGTCACTAACATAGTTTTGTTGACTTAAGAAAAGACCATGGGAATGAGGAAGCACCTCGACACCTAGAAAATAAGAAAGAGAGCCTAAGTCTTTGAGAGAAAAACGAGAGGAAAATTTAGAAATGAAGGAGTTTAGAAAGGAGAGATTTGAGCCGGTGATAATAATGTCATCGACGTAGACAAGTAAGTAAATTAAACCTAAAGAGTGACGGAGAATAAAAAGCGAAGAATCAGAGACACAATTAACAAAACCAATAGAAAGAAGGAAAGATTTAAGCTCATTGTACCAAGCACGTGGAGCTTGCTTAAGGCCATAAAGAGCTTGACGGAGTTTACAGACATAAGATGGGTGAGACGGACTCGAAAAACCGGAGGTTGAGACATATAGACATCCTCATAAGTGAGCCTTGGAGAAAGGCATTATTAATATCGACTTGCCGAAGGGGCCAACCATTAGAAATAGCAAGAGATAGAATAAGACGGACAGTGCTAGGCTTGACAACAGGACTAAATGTTTCCGAATAATCGAGACCCGGACGTTGATTAAACCCTTTTGCTACAAGGCGAGCCTTGTAACGATCAATAGAACCATCCGAATTATATTTTGTGCGAAATACCCATTTGCAACCAATTAAATTTTGAGACGGAGAAGGGGGAACGAGATCCCAGGTGTGATTTTTGATAAGAGCATCATATTCTTTCTGCATTGCATCTCTCCAAACAGTGCTTTTAAGTGCTTGAGTAATGTTCGTAGGTTCAGGGATAGAATGAGACAGGGAAATGTGGAGGTTAAGTTTATTTATAGGTTTATGGATGTTGTTTTTAGAACGAGTAACAGGGCCAGAGGGAAGGGGCGCGGAAGCTGTAGGAGGGGAAGGAGCAAGAGACGAGATGGTAGTAGAAGAGGGGTCAGATTGGCCCGGGTGGGAAGACTCAGGTTGGGCTGGTTGGGAGAGAGTGGGTAGAGTGGATGACTCGGCAGTGGGTGGGGCTGGAGCTGGAAGAGGACTGGAAGTAGGAGGGGAACTGGAAGGTGGCGAAGTGTTTGAAGAGGGAGATATTGGGGGAGTGGCAGAGATTATAGTAGAGATTCTAAATTGACACCATTCTTCAGAGGTAACAAGAATGTTTGAGGGAGAAATATTGCTAAAAGGAAAAGAGTGGTCAACAAACTTCACATGCCTAGAAGTATATATTTTGTAGGAGGTAGGATCCATGCAATAATAAGCACTTTGCGTAGCCGAGTAACCCACAAACACACATGGGGCAGATTTTGGTTCAAGTTTGTGAGAGTTATACGGACGAAGCCAAGGATAACATAAACATCCGAAGCTTCGGAGTTTAGCATAATTTGGGGAAATTTTGTGGAGAGTAAGAAAAGGAGATTTTAGTTGAAGAGTGGGAGTAGGCATTCGATTTATTAAGTAACAAGCAGTTGTAAAAGCAAGAGACCAAAACTTGAGTGGCATAAAAGCATAAGAGAGTAAGGAAAGCCCGGTTTCGACTATATGTCGATGGCGACGTTCGGAGTAGCCATTGTGCTCGGGCGTGTGAGGAGGTGAGGTGAGATGAGAAATGCCATGTGAGGCAAGAAGGGGACGGAGGCCAATGTATTCACCTCCATTGTCACTATAAATTGTCAAGATGGAGCGTTTAAAATATTTCTCAACAAGAAGCTTAAAGTGAGAGAAAACATGTGTTGCATCATTCTTGTGCTTTAGGGGATAAAACCAAATATATTTTGAAAAATGATCCACAAAAATGATGTAATATTTAAAACCGTCAAAAGAGGAAACGGGGGAAGTCCACACATCACTATAAAGCACATCAAGAGGTCCAAACGAAGAAATAGCATTATTATGAAACGGAAGTTTATGACTCTTGTTACAGTCACAAGAGTTACAATTAAAAACATTTGACTTAGGAATTTGTAAATTAAAACGAGAATTGAGAAAATTTAAAATAGGCTGTCGAGGGATGACCAAGACGGTGGTGCCGTTGATGGTGGACTTTAAAGCGGATGAGTGAACTTGAGGAAGAGTAGAGGTCCATTCATAAACGCCGAATTAGTGGGACTGTGAGAAGTGTCTTGCCGTGGAGAGATCCTTCACAATATAAGATGAAGGTAAGAAAGTAATTGAAGAATTATTATCGTGACAAAACTTTGAAATAGAGATAATGTTACGAGAAATAGACGGAACAAAAAGAACATTATTAAGGCGAAAAGTATTGTGAGAGGAGGTAAGAGATGTAGAACCAGTGTGTGTAATTGGGAGACCCGAGCCATCGCCGATGACTAGTTCTTCAGTGCCATCATAAGGAGCATGGAGTGCAAGAGTATCAAAGTCATTGGTAGCATGGTGCGTTGCACCGCTATCAAGCAACCATGGGTTATTGGGCCGGGGAGATGTGGTGGCAGTGTAGGCTGAGGGTGATGGAGTAGCACGAGTGGTCAGCTTAGAGGGGTTGGGAAGATTAGGCGAAGGGATGACAACATGGGGATGAGCATTGCGAAATAGGGTACGAGAAAGATAGTGGCCAACGATGCGACACCACGACAACGTCCCTTAAATGGAGCGGGCGGCGGTTGGTATTGGTGGGAGTAGGTAGCGAGCCGAAGCTGGAGGAGGTATTCCTTGGCTGGAAGTTACGGGAAGAATGTTTGGACGCATAGTTGACTGAGGCAGGGAAGTTGATAGGGGTAGCTGTGGTGTGGAAAGTGTGAGAGATGGAGAGTTCCTTGTTGAGAAGCTTTTCATGCAACTCATCAAAGGATATAGGCGTGTCACGACTTTGAACGGCAGAAATAACAGATTCAAAAGCTGGGTCATTTAGTTGGTCAAGAACACGCTCGACAATGTCATCGTCATCAATTGGGCGTCCTAGGGAAGCAAGGTGATCGGTGCAAGATTTGATATCTCGCATATATTCAGTAATGGGACGGGATCCTTTGGTGATATGCTTAAGGCGATCTTTAATTTGCTTAACATGACCTTTGGACGGATTGGCAAAAGTCTTAGCCAAGGTTTGCCAAGCGGCTAGAGAGGTGGAGCAGTGAGAGATGAGTGGAACAAGAGGAGCCGAGAGGGTACCAGCAAGGGCCGAGAGAATAAGTTGATCTTGCCTAAACCATGTGGTATAGGCAGGATTGGAGATGGTGGTTGTAGCAGTAGGAGGAGCGGGGGGGTTGGCTGGCGGAGTAGAATTGACAACAGTAGGTCCAGGAAGGGATTTAGGTGGTGCGAGATGGGTACCATCAACGAATTTGTATAAATCATGACCAATTAGAGTTGAGACAACTTGGGTTTTCCATGATATGTAGTTTGTGGAGGAGAGTTTGAGGACATGAGTAAGAGATATGACAATAAGGGGGACGGTGGGTTCAGCAGTATTGGGGAGAAGGGTGAGATCAGCGGAAGACATGGCTGCAAAAAGAAGAGGGGGATACGTAGAAGCAACTGTAGGAGAGAAAAGAAAAAATATGGACCTTGTTTTGCTTTGATACCATATAAGTTGACAGAGAATTATTGGAAAACTACACTGTATCATTGATTTATGGGAGTATATATACACATACAGGTCAAGCTAATTATGGAAACGATAATTACAATGTGAAACGTTAATTACAATGTGAAGGTAAATCAATCAGTAAATCAATGATTGACAGTAAATCAATCAATCAAGGTAAATCAATCAATCAATCTTTGTCACACACTACATGGTCTAATGCGGCCCTATTGCGAAAGGACTTCCTCCTTGGTTATCAAAAAAATAGAAGAATAAAAAACTAGAACCATTACCAAGGGGTTTTATTCACTAGATGGTCCAATGTGGCCCTATTGCGGAAGAACTTCCTCCTTGATTCATTAACCGGTAATTAACGACATACTTGGTGAAAGAGCGTATAATATCTCAGGGCTTGACATGTGCATTGGAGAAGAAAAATATGATTGTTCAAGTCAGTTTTCAACTAAACTCTTGATAAAGTCTAGCGCAGGAGGCTCCCACTATTGTAGGGCCCGGAGAGGTCAAATGTATGCTTTCTTACCCTTGCAAGCTGTTTTTGTAGTTTGAATTTATCACTAAAATTTACATACACAAAAAATGTAAATTAAAAAAGAATGGTAAAGATATGAACACAGAGGAGGCTGGAATCTGTTGCTAATCAATTTACTTTTATCTACACTACTTAAGTCTGGTAGGAAGACAAAGAACACTATTGAAGCAAGTTTAGATTACCAATCCAGCAGGCCCTGCGTTAGATTTAAAATTCAGAAAATTGCTGGGCGGTCCACTTTGGAAAGTTTTTATCCTCTCCAGTCCATTTTTTTTTTTAACCGCTAAAAGGAACTTTTATAAAATTATTCCTAAAATGCCCCCAATAACATATACTGTATCTTCTTTCTAAAATTTCTCTGGTAAATCTTTTTTTTTTCCTAAAATTTCTCCGGCCAATCTTCCACATAACTTCTTCCTAATATTTTCTCCGGTGAATCTTCTTTTCTTCATAAAATTTCTCCAGCCAATCTTACAGATAACTTATTCCTAATATTTCGCCGGTGAATCTTCCTTCCTAAAATTTCTCCGATGAATCTTTGTTTTCATTCCAATAGCTAGCTCGTAGCAAAGAAAATTGATTTTTGTGGATAGCCTCTATTTCCATTCCAATAGAATACTAGTGAATCTTACTTATTAAAATATCTCCAATAAATCTTCCTTTGGCTGCATCGCGATGATGAAATTACATCGCGATGATGGAATTAGGCATCGCGATGATGGAATTAGGCATCGCAATTGGGCATCGAGTCCTAAATTTCTCTAGTGAATCTTTCGGTAAATCTTCCTTTGGCTGCATCACAATAATGGAATTAGGCATCGTAATTGGGCATCGAGTCTTAAAATTTCTCTAGCGAATCTTACTCACTAAAATTTCTCCGGTAAATCTTCATTTGGCTGCATCGCGATGATGAAATTAGGCATCGCGATGATGGAATTAGGCATCGCAATTGGGCATCGTGATGATGAAATTAGGCATCGCGATGATTAAGTATCTCCGGTAAATCTTTCATTAATGACATAATCATTTTTTTGCCCTAAAAGTCTTTTTCCGAGCATCGCGATGATTAAGTATTTCCGGTAAATCTTTCATTAATGACATAATCATTTTTTTGCCCTAAAAGTCTTTTTCCGATTTTCAAAAAACTATAGTGGACTGGAGCGATTACAAATGTCCAAAAAGGGACCGGCTTGTAATTCACCCTTTAAAATTAGACCTTAAAATTGATAAAAGACAAGTACCAAAAATTAAAGATAGATTACATATCTTATAATATTATCATAGTTAAATTATTTTCCTAGAAATGAAGTACCAAAATCCCTAAAACTCCAAACTAGTATCGAACTTTTCTTTGAAAAGTATCATCGTTCTAAATTTCTTGAAACAAAATCTTCAATTAGGTCTTCATAATCGATTTTTTTTTAGAAAAAAATAAAATAATGCCAGGCTGCAAATTTCCATGAAATTGGCCCCCCTTAAATTTGGGACACACAAATTTAAGAGAAAGATATATATATATATATATATATATATATATATATATATATGAGTCATAATTTGATCTGGTAATGGTTGATGTTTTGAGCGAAAATAACAAAAAAATGTTTTTATGGAAATGCTAAGAATTAATCTTCATACATTCATGCCAAACAAAAGAGGTTTTTAATAATTATAGTACAAATCTTAAAATTTTTTTTTGTATTATTTAATAACAAAGGTTAGCTTGTAATATTCGAAGCAACAACCTAAGGATGACTAAAAGTACTTACCTACAATAATTCACCACTCTACCAAGTAAACTAATGTTTGTTTAATTCAGAAAAAAGTAAATAAATAGCATATATATATATATATATATATATATATATATATATATATATATATATATATATATATAAGAATTGATCCCTTCAAATTTTGGGGCCTGTTTAATGGACCACTTAGAATATGCCCAAAACCGGGCCTGCAATCTAGGTATTTTCAATTATTGACCTTACCTTTTCAACCTTTTCAAATATTATATGGGCATAAATTCAAAGTAGAAAAGCTTGTCGGGGGGCTCTATTGTTATAAAATAATGTTGTTTGGGCTCAAGAATGCTGGGGCAACCTACCAACGGATGGTAAACAAGGTTTTTGCATCCCAGCTGGGTAGGAATGTTGAGGTCTACGTGGATGATATGGTGGTCAAGACCAAGGGACGCGACCACATTGCTGATCTGAGGGAGACTTTTGCTAATCTGCGCAGACATGACATGAAGTTAAACTTTAGCAAATGTGTGTTTGGGGTTTAAGTAGGCAAGTTCCTAGGTTTCATGGTCAACGAGAGGGGGATAGAGGCTAACCCTGAGAAAATCAAGGCTTTGCTCGAAATGAAGGAGCCAACGAGCATACGGGAATTGCAGAGGTTGAACGGTAGGATCATAGCGCTTGGACGCTTCATCTCTCGCTCAATGAGAGGAAATAAGGACTTTATGTGGACGACAGAGTGCTGGGAGGCTTTTAAGTAGCTAAAGGACTATCTCAGCAGGCTGCCACTCCTAAGTAGTCTAGTGATAGGAGAAAGCTTATATGTATACCTTGCGGCTACCGACCAGGTTATAGCCGTAGTGTTAGTTAGGGAGGAAAACAGTAGTCAGAAGTCTGTGTACTATGTGTCAAAGACTTTAACTTCTGTTGAAGGCCGTTATTTTAATATAGAGAAGTTATCTTATTCGCTTGTTGTATTAGCTCGAAAATTACGAGCTTACTTTTCTGCACATGTAATAATTGTATACTTTGACTACCCTCTTCGCAAGATCTTGCACAAACCAGTCTCCTTGGGCAGACTCTTAGCTTGGTCGATTGAGTTGATGGAGTTCCATGTTGAGTACAAGCTGCGAAGAGCTATTAAAGCACAAGCACTTGCGGATTTCCTGGTCGAGATCGCCAGAATGAGGGGCCAAAGGAGAATGTGCCAACCGCTAGTACTACCCCCCAAAACAGCAACCAAAAGAGTACTGACAGTTATTTGTTGACGGGGCCGCAAGTAAAAAAGGAAGCAGGGCAGGGGTCCTGCTCATTTCCCCCTTCAATGGCGAGGAGTTTAAAAAGACTCCGTGGTCCAAGTTTTAGGCATCCAACAATCAGGTGGAGTATGAAACTTTGATTGCAGGTGTGGAATTGGCAATTGATATGGGTGTCTTATCACTGGTAGTCTACAATGATTCACAATTTGTTGTGAACCAAGTTCGGGGGGAATACGGGGTCAATAAACCCATTTTGAGCAAATACTACGAGTTAGTAAAGGGATTGTTCACCCGTTTGTCATTTTGGGAGCTTGTCCAGATAACTCGATTAGACAATATGCAAGCAGATTATCTCTCCAAGATGGCGGCGGAAGACATTCAAGTATTGAGCCCGGCAGTGGTGATGGAGTATCTTGACATCCTGTCTATAGAGAGAGAACAGGTTATGGACATCGAAATGACAGAAAGGTGCTGGATTGATGAAATCCAGGAGTATATTGAGCACGGGAAGCTTCCCGACGAAAAGGATCAGGCCAGAATTGTGCAGAAGCGTTCAGCTCAGTATATAATGGTTGATGGGCCGAAGATCCTTTTTCTAAGCCTTTGTAGTGATGTGTTCGCCCAGACTTGACCAAAAAACTGGTGACAGAAGTCCATGAGGGGGTATGTGGCAGTCACCCAGGAGCAAGGACTTTGGCCGATAAAGTCCTGACCTGTGGGTACTATTGGATGACACTAAGGAAGGACGTAGATGCCTACGTTAAGAGGTGCGACAAGTGCCAGTGATTTGTAGACCAAAAAGGTGTAATTGGGAAGGCCAAAAACCGTCTCAAATACTGCCAAAACCGTCCCAAAAAGTATTTGAGACGGTTTTGGCTCCCTCATAAATAGAGTGTCAATTACATTTGTCTTGACCCAAAATCGTCCCAATATTTGGCATGGTAAATGCCACGGTTGTGCATGAGTATGCCATTTGACATGTATTTGGGACGATTTGTAATGACCCGACCCAAATATGTATTTGGCATGGTTTTATTGCCCTCCCAAATTTGGCACAATTTGGTCCGCCTCCCAAATAGTATTTGGCACAGTTGTCTGTGCCGTCCTAAATTTATTGGCATGGTTTGTTATTTCACTCCCACTAACTATTTGTAATGGTTGTTTATGCCCACCCAAATAAGTTTGGGACATTTTATTTTTGCCCTCCCAAATATATTTGACACTTTTTTCAAATTTCCCAAACGCATTTGGTATGGATATCAATTATAATAAATCAATCTAAATATCACCGTACAAAAAATCAAGGGAAAATAAATTGCATCAACATTATGATTAAAAATATATAAGTGCTAAATACAACACCTCCCTTCCTGGGGAAAAAAAAAAAAACTATTTTGCCCATCATTCAATTATTTAAAAAAAAAAAAAAAAACCCACCTCGAGGTGGCGGATCCCTAGAAGAAATCCACCTTGGGGTGGCAGACCTCTAGGAAGAAACCCACCTCGGGGTGACGGCCTTGTTTTTTTTTTTTTTTTTTTAGCAGGGTCAAAATCGTATTTTCGTCAAGGGAAGTGTTGTATTTAGCATAAATAGGGTGTTGTATTTAGCACCACTCTTAAAAATATTATCATAAATATCTTTTGAATATTATCTTACATAGATCCATAACTTCAAGTCATAAGCTGATAAATATCTATAAACTAACATAAATCCATAAACATGTCTAAATCAAATTAAGTATCTAAATAAAAACCAACATTCAAAATTAACGAGACAACGAACTACGTGAAGAAATGATTACTCTTCACTAACATAACTCCGAGCATACTACCCCCTTCATATTGTATGCCTTTTGTGCCCTACAGTATTAAAAAAGTAGTTGTATATTAATTACAAGTGTATAACTTAATTGTATGAAAAGTATTAAGCCTAAACAATAATTCCAGAGAGCAGTTGCTCAGGAAATGTTAAGATGTTGCCTTGCGTCTGCCAATTGGTACAAGTGACAGAATCAATAATCAAATGGCAAAATAAAAAAATAAAAAAAACCCAAACAAACATAAACAAGAACCTTGTATTAAGTAATCACCAACCACAATAGTATGCTCATTATCCGTAACCAGATAAGACTTCAGCTTAACACAGATAAAAGCAGTTTATATACACACACACACACACACACACACACACACACACACACACACACACACACACATATATATATATATATATATATATATATATATATATTCATTTTAGTCACTAAAAACAAAACTCAAATGAAAAAGAAAACACAAACAACACTAAGAGACCTATACTATTTACAAAATAGTACCCAGGAAAAAGGTGGCTAAAAAAAAAGAATCATGAAAAACATGACGAAGACCGCTAGCATGAAAGAAATTAATAAAAAAGAAAGACGAGAAAGAAAGAGAGTGACAGTTAGAGGAAACCAAGAGTTCAATTCACAAGCACAACCAACATAAAGAGTATAACTAAATAGAAAGAAAGCACATAAACCTCGAAAGCCATGCTACGAGGGGGCACGCATACACACTCACATAAATTTCCAAATGTTGAGACATCAAACCCATATCAATGATGGGCATACAAACACATAACAGTTCAAAATCTCTAGCAATCAAATAGATTTCCAAGCTTATTTTTCAATTAATAGCTTACCGTCTTGGTGTCTCTATACCAAACGGATAAAGTGTTGGTGGGACAAAATCTCGTTCCATGTCAACAAGTTCAACTACCATGTTCTTTGCTTAAGTCTTAAACCCATCCAAAGCAGCAGTTGCAATTGCCACAACCTTTTTAAAGATAAAACTACTAAATTTAGTCAAAAGAAACCATGCATATCTACTTCAAAGATTATATTGTGAAGTTAATAAAATACCACTCTTTTAAAAGGGGGGCGCTCATCATCCAAGCCCTGGTGTAGCATGCGCAAATGGCGATGCTATATCCACAAGCACACGATGCACCTATGTTGCCAACACTAGTTATGAAGTAGACAAAACATGTCCTATAAACTCTTTGGCAAATTTCACCACTCCATCTATAGCATCCACAATATCTTCCTTCTTTGCAGTTAAACTCATTATGTCATTCAAATTTAGCCCCACCGTTTCATGTCCTATATCCCTGCTGTTGCTCATTGTCAGAAGGCACTGAAGAGCTCTTTTCAAATCATTGCTCTGCATCGCCAGGTCAAACTCCAACCTGCAAAAGACAAGAGCAATTCTCCATACCTTGTTAAGACCAAGGATCCGAATTCAAGTTTATCACATGTTTTAGACAGGGTACACCAATTGAAAATTCTTCGTCTGAGTTGTTTTAAAATGACGAGTAACAACATGTGTTTTTTTTTTTAAAGGAAGAGTAACAAGAAGTGTTAATATCACATTCAAAGTACCGGATGCATCATCCAACAAAACAAGTTGAAGTGCAACGGAGTTACAGAGCAGCCAATTATATTGTACTCCAACATGAATATAAATGCTCAAATTGAAAAAATCCTCAATGGTTTGGACAATATGCAAAACCAGTGGTACGCAATGGAGAGAAAAATGTGCAGTACAAACCTCTTAGATATTCCAGGCAAGTGATGTGCTTCAGAACCCATCTGGAGCATAAATTGTGCTAAATCATCATGATGTTCTCTACCGAGTCTACTTGCCTTGCATAAAAGGTACTAGCTATGTTATAGACAAAAAAATAGTTGCATTGACAAAAAACCAAGAATTTCAGAATTTTTTCTTAAAATAAATAAAATATCAGGACTGTACCATTTTACTGCACTAACACATCTCCATATGCGGCAAGACATAGGCAAAGGATTCCAGGATAGCCGAGGAATATTGCATGGGCACACATAAACCTATCGCGAAAAAGATCAATAGTAAATGCATGTGAACTCTAAGCATTTCATAAAGTTCTAGCAAGCGTTTTAAATCATAGTGACAACTTAGTGTCATGGGATATAATTAACCCAATTGAGAGCGTTCCCCACCCACCCACCAAAAAAAAAAGAATAAGTGCTACTCTCACCCTTCTATCTCAGATAGTAGAGCAAAAAAAGGACTTTTGCAAAATGAGATAAGATTGTCTAGCCTACAACCTATGGTAAGACACATGCGCCCACTAGGTCGTGGACACAAGGTGGTGTAATACATTTGTACCATTCCTAAAATCTAAATAAGAGCATGGATGTTGCTATAAAGTTGCACAGACAAGGAAGTGGCAAAGACTTCCTTTAAGCTCTAACTGATTAACAGGATTCTTATTTGGAAAAATGGTTCTCAAGAAAAAATGATTAAGGGTAGAGAATCAGAGAAACATTATGGGAAGTTCTTTTCCTTGAGCATTTGATTCTCATGAAAAAAATTAGGAAGTTAAGCTTTAAAATCTTGTTTAAAGGAGACAGGAAAGAATTTCAGTAGGAAAACGGTTTATGGCATGTCCATATTCTCCAGCGATATCCAATTGCACAACTATGCAGGATAACGGTTACTCCCTCTGTCCCGGATAAATGTTCCTAGTGGATAAAGCACAGGAATTAAGAAATATAATTAATGATGTGCCGTAAAATGTGTTATATTAAATGAAACTTTAAAGCCTCGATTGGTACACAGAAATTGAATCAATTCCGCGGAATCGATTACTAGTAATGGGATTTCACAAAAATAGATGGAAAGATGATTCCTAAAAAGTGTTTGGTAGTATAAGAAATGTGATTACTAATATAGTATAAATTTATAATATACTGTTTGGTAAGAAAAAAAAATAACCTGGAATGCAAAGATAAAGTTGAGTCAACTGACAACATTACCCCAATGTAGACACATACTTGTTAATGACTTTCATGATAAAAATTTGACATTATTGCTGCTCCACAAAATAACAAGTTCTTCTTTCTCTTTCAATTTTGGTGAAAATTTTAAATTATCCAACATCAATAAAGCAAGAAAAATTTATTAAATTAAAAAAAAAAACTAATGTTATAATGAAATTAGTTCAAATAAAAATAGTTTAAACATTTGAAACAATTCGAGAAAAGTACGTGTAATTATTTATTTAGAATAAGTACTATTTTATTTTCCTAAATAGTTTCAAGCATATTAATCACCCACTTTTCTTTTTTTATCATCTCCGATTGTGAAAACAATCATAAATTATAAACTATTATTAATAAATTAAATCAAATGAGAATAGTTAGAAAAATCTTATGAAGAGCCAAAAAAACAACGACGACACGGAGGATTAAAAAGGAACTGTCGTAAAATTGTTGAAACCAAATAAATTATAAATATAAAGCAAATACTCGATCTAATAGAAGGATATTATTGTCTTTTTACCTAGATTCCAACTATTATGAATCCAAATACACCTCCTCCATCAGGATTGTGATTCCTTAAATTTTAGTAATCAATTCCAAGATTTTAGTAATACATTCCAATTTCAAATATAATTCTAGCACCACCAAACGTTATTAATCAATTCCATGGAATCGATTCTGCGGAATTGATTCCAATTCCGTGTACCAATCGAGGCCTAAGAGTATATTAGGAAGGATGCATTGGTATATTCCGCGGAATCGATTGGAAAGAGAGACCTAGCGATTGCAATTTAGGCGGAAGCTGTGGAGGGATAATTGAAGGATGAGAGCGAGGAATTTTTTGCCGAGTAGCCTGGCACAGAGTTGCCATTCAAATTTGTGAGAGAAATGAAAGAAAGACCTAGGGTAGCGATATCAATTTGGGGAAATTTGTGGAGGGAAGTGGCGAGCGAATGTGAAATTTGTGGAGGGAATTTTTTAGGAATTACTTTTGCGGTGCTAATTAATCGGGAATTACTTTTGCTGTAATTGATTTTAGTACGGGATGCACAACGGAGCTAAATACTTGCTATTTGGGATGGTTTTCACCGAATAGTGCTAAATACTTTAATATTTAGCAAGACTTTTACCAAACGGTGACAATTAATATATTATTTGGCACTGTCACTATAGCAGTGCCAAAAACTAGTATTTGTGACAATTTTTGAACCCTCCCAAAAAGGTTGGTCACAAAAGGTACTTTTTCTTGTAGTGATACCACGATTGCCTTCAACAGAACAAACTTCGGTAGGAGCCTCCTTGTCGTTCGATATGTGGGAGATAGACTTGATCGGACCATTCCCCACGGTGAGGGAAAACTAAAGGCATGTGATCGTGGCCGTCGACTATTTCACTAAGTGGGTGTAAGAGAAGCCTTTCGCAAACATTACCAAGGAGAATGCCATCAACTTTGTGCATGATTACATATTGTGTCGTTTTGGAGTCCCACGGGCTATTGTTTCGAACAATGGCACCACGTATTCACAGAAGACTGCGCGAATCTGCACATTGGAAGTCATCGGTGGCATTTCCTCAGGGAAAAAGGCATGCTGAAGCTGCGAATAAACAAGTGCTACGCGTTCTCAAGAGGAATTTGGAGGGGCGAGCAGGAAGATGGCTAGACGAGATGCAGTCGGCATTATGGACATTCAAAACGATGGTAGGGCCGAGAAGGGAAACACCTTTTACCATAACCTATGGGTCAGAAGCTCCCCGATGGAGATGGTCTTGTCAAGTTTGCATGTAGCACACTACGACGAACAAGGAAATACGCTAACTCGCTAGAAGCAACCTAGACCTACTTGAGGAAAAAATGGTAGAAGCAAGGATGAGAATGATCAACTACAATCAGTGGGCTAAGGTTCTTCACGACAGGAGGGTGCAGAAGCGGTCACGCAGTCATTCTTGGTCAGTGATTGGGTCCTAAGGAAGATAGAGGCAATACTGGGAAAGGACATACATGCTGAGAGCCCAAGATGGGACTGCATTGAAGCACCCGTGACATGCAGATCATCTCAAGAAGTATTACCATTAGTGAATAGTTATTTCCTGTTTTTCCATATGTAATAAGCAAATTCTGAATCAATGATAGCAAAAGTTCTGAGCAATTTTGATCGGTGATACCTAAAGTGTATGTGCATCTCACAGGACGAGTTAAACCTTGTTAATTGCCAGGGTTATTGTGATGCTCGCAGGACAAGCCCATGCCTTGGTTAATTTTAAGGTTCATTGTTATGCTTGCAGGACGAGCTCAAGCATTGGTTAATTTCAAGGTTCCACATTATGCTCGCAGGTCGAGCTCGTACCTTGTTATAATCTAGGGTAATTGTTATACTCGCTGGACGAGTTAGGCCTTGTTAATTGCCAGGGTTATTGTGATGCTCACAGGACGAGCTCAAGCCTTGGTTAATTTTAAGGTTCATTGTTATGCTCGCACGACGAGCTCAAGCCTTGGGTAATTTCAAGGTTTCACATTATGCTCGCAGGTCGAGCTCGTCCCTTGTTATATTCCAAGGTAATTATTAGGCTCGCACGACGAGCTCATGTCTTAGTTAATTGTAAGATTATTGTTATGCTCGCAGGACGGGCTCATACCTTGGTTAATTGTACATTATTATTATGCTTGCATGTTATACTCGCAGGACGAGTTAGGCCTTGTTAATTGCCAGGGTTATTGTGATGCTCGCAGAACGAGCTCATACCTTGGTTAATTTTAAGGTTCATTGTTATGCTCGCACGACAAGCTCAAGCCTTAGATAATTTCAAGGTTCCACATTTTGCTCGCAGGTGGAGCTGGTACCTTGTTATATTCCTGGGTAATTGTTAGGCTAGCAGGACGAGCTCATGTCTTGGTTAATTGTAAGATTATTGTTATGCTCGCAGGACAGGCTCATACCTTGGTTAATTGTAAGGTTCATTATTATTATGCTTGCAGGTTAACTAGTATGAGTATGATTGCAGGATTTAGTCCTATGTTTGCAAAATGAGCTTGGAGTTGGATTAAAACCTCGAAATACAGGCAAGGAATCCATGACAGAGAATATCAAAAGTTCTATTCATGTTAAAAAGGATACGTACAATTAGAGAGTGAGAAGGGGCGCGCAGACTAAAAAAGATAACACTCAACGCAACGAGTTCAGCCTAATCTAGCCTGCAGTAGTTGTGGGAGGATCACGAGTAGCTTTCTCCTCCGCAGGGCATTTTCATCATCAGTTGCGAGGATCTCGTCGAAGCCAGCCTCAATTGCTTCTTCCTTGGGGCTCGCAGCAACTTTTGCCCACCTTTTTGCTCCTTGAGTGCATCTATCACGTTCTCGACATTAACATCCAAGGCGGCAGGGGGTGACCACTTTTCAAGGCCTTGCTCTTCATCAATCTCCTTGATCAATTCAAGCTCATCCTCAGTAAAGGGCACCCAGGTATGGCCACGGCGAGCTTCCATGCCGTAGTACTTGGCCACGCCTCATCCAGCCGGCATCTCCACAGTCAAGCCATTATGGTCGCAGCCCGCTGCTATACAGAGGGTGTGCTCCAACCCCTGAACATAGTATGGGCGCTCCTTATCTCGCGAGAGAAATCCACGGAGTCCAAGTAGTTTTGAATAATCTCTTCTCTCTAAGATTCATCTACTTGGGTACCCCGGGACTTAAGCTGCTCGTTCTCCTCCGCCATCACAGCCTTCTCAGCCTCTAGTCCCTTTGCTTGCTTCTTCAGCTGAGCCACTCGGGAGTGTAGAGATTGCTCGTTGACTCTGGTCGTCTCGAGCTAGCGTACGAGGTTGATCTTCGCGCACTCCAACTTGGCCAGATCGCTAGTTTTATCGAGCACCTCTTTGTCTTTGGCGAGGAGAGCTCAGCGTTTTTCTCCTCAACGATCTCCTGAGCAATCTTGAAATCCTCATTCAGGCTAGCAGTGGCCTTGGCGCTATCAGTAGCACGGTTGGCCAGTGTTCAGTGAACAGATGTGTCACGAGCTGAAAATATAGGAAAAGATAAGACAAGGGGAGGAGATAAAAAGCTGACTAAAGAGGGGAGAAAGGAAAATACACGACCATGCCTGAGTCACCAAGAACGATGCTCGTTGAGTCGGGTGCCCTCTTGCTTGGAGATTAATGTCATCAATCCTCGGCACGTCGGCCAGTTCATTCATTAAAGCCTCGCAACCAGCACAGTCTACGGGCATAGTGAAGCCATCTTGCCTCCAGGTGGTCGACGAGGGGTAGAGGGGATTGAGCCAGAGCAGGCTTGGCTGCTAGTCTGGTCGCCATCACTTCCCCGAGGGCGCACAGTGTACTCCGTTTGGTTCGAGGAATCACTAACATGCCTTTTGCGGCTGGAGAGCACAGCCGTGTCAAGTCGGAGAAGGAACCTGGTCGGTGTGCGCCCTTTTTTCAAGTCGAGAACTCTTCTCCGTTCTCGCCGTAAGGCCAACCTTGGGCTGGGACACCAGCTTGCCCTTATCCCTGGTTGGGGCTGAATTTTTTACTCGCTGATCGGCAGCGGCAACTTTGGGAAAAGAGGAAGGAGCAAGTTTGTTGAGCTAGCGTTGGTAAGCAGCAACCTCAGTTTTGCAGGAGGAACGGATGTTCTCCTCAGCATCAATATTCATACGCCCTGCAAGTTGAAAAGAAAGACAGTTAGAGATAAGGTAATACACAAGCTCAAGATAGCAGTAAGCAAGGAAAGCAACCCGTGGGGTCAAAAGGATCTATGCAACTCAAACCCAGGTCCTCGCATGCTTCACATCCGCTCGGGAAGCTAGCATCTTGATGAAGACCCCAAGCGAGATGGGCCCGTTCCTTTGCCATGATCACACGGGGAACAACGCCCTCAATTTCTGACCGCAGGACCCCAACCACAGTCAAATACCCTTCATCGCTCACCAGTGATTTCCGATCAATGAACCACTCCTGGTTGCGACCATGAACACCTAGGATTTTTTCTAACGAAGCAATTAGCTAGCCGCGTTGGAGGTAAAAACATCTCGGTTATATGTTAGTACTTTTATGTCATGGGTGGGAGGTGGAAACGGTCAGCCCAACCGGGACTCGACAAGAAGAGGCTTGCTGTCCCATTTGTCAGATTTGTTGAGGAATGGGTTAAAAAGCTTCAGGGCGCCCGGCTTGCTATGCGAGTTCTTGTCGGTAGAGAATTGGAATAGCTTCCTCAACAGCAGAAAGGAGGGCTCATGGCCGTGCAGGAGGCGGTAAAGGCCACCAAGATCCTGACTGTGTTGAGCATGAGGTCGCAAGGAACAACTTGGGCCTAGGTTAAAAACTCTACAATGAAGGGATCTGAGGGGATGCGCAGCCTTACTTTGAAGAAGTCGTAGAAAAACACTATCTTCTCCCCCATATTGCGATATTCTGTGAAGTCCACCTTGGGGTCCATCACGGTCATGCGGTAATCAGCTGAATCAACCCCCAGTGCGATGAACCACTCTTGGGCTTTTTTGGCAGAGTTAAAGGTTTTTCAATGGTTTGGGGAAGCATTGCGACGAGGGGATTGGCGACCACCACGAGTGGGACGGGCAACGGGCCTATTGCAGGCAGGCCGGGACGTCCTCGTACCAGCCTCCTCAACCTGGCAGGAAGTCCGGACATGGGACACCACTTTCGTAATGAGGAGCTCGTCGAGGAGGCCTCATCAAAAGAGGATGACACAACTTCCGGGCTGGACCGTCGCTGGCTGCTTGACCACGGTCATACTTATAGGCTTTGACGGAGTTGGTCGCCTCGGAATCAGTGGCCTTATCGCACAATCTTAGAGGGGAGGATGGGCCTACAAGGATCGAGGAAGTGAAGGATTACTACATGAGGCTGGGCCATGACGAAAAGGGGAGCAAAACCCCTAGGTCTAAGCTCAACAAATGGGGGGAGTTATCCGACCAGGATAATCCCCAAATTCCTCGACGAAGGTCTCACTACGCCTAAAAGACAGACGAAAAGCTAAAATGACAAAGAGAAACCAAAGGCAGAATTAGAAGACTTACTGCGAGCGTTGAGGATGAACAGGCTTGAAAGATTGATCAAGCTCAAAAACACCTAGCATAGCAGCAAACGGTGGAATGCCGAAGATATGGAGGAACAAGTAGCGATGGTAGCTTTGGGAAAAGATAGAGAAGGTTAGGGCTCAATGGATTTCTCTTTTGCTCAAGGTGTTAGGAAACGGGCATGTGGCCCGATTCGACGTATCCGCCCATAAAGGCTCATAGAGTCCTAGTTATATTATTATTGGTAAGTAGTATCCTAATTCAATTGAATTTGGGATTAATTTTATCTATCCTACAAGAAATAGGTTTCTTGTGAAAATAATATAAATAAGGCAAGTCACCGAAGGGAAAAAGACACAACACATAATACAACACGCATAGCATACGACTATTGTGTTATTTTTCCTATCTTACAAGAAATAGGTTTCGTGTTTTCCATTCATATAACTTTCCCCCTTTTCCCAAAGATTTTGCATGCAACAAAAAGATCTTGTGCATTCCATTCCATAGATACCCAAGAAAAAAAAAACCCACAAAAATTCACAAACCCTTAACCTCAGATATATTCTCAAATTTTTCGAGCAAAAATCATGTTTTTCCCCTACGATATCATGTTCGTTACCCATCGAGTCTTTGCTGCAGTTCAAGTTGGTATGCCGGCTATGGTATGCCATGATATCCGATCCTATATTCATCAAGGCTCACTTAGAGAGAGCCAAAGATTTGAAAGATCTCTCCCTTTGTAGACATCAAGTTATCCATGACTGCGCTAGAGTATCTCTATCGGGTATGAAAATTTCGAATACAAGCAAGAGCATACCATTCAGAACTTCTTGAAAAGGGCCGAAATCTTTGCTTCCCGTAACGATTTGCTCTTAGTGGGTGATGGTAACGAGTCTTACTACTTGTGGAACCCATCGACTCATCTGCATAAAAGGATCAAAGGTCCTTCCTTTTATGATGATCATTGTAAGATTTTCATGCTAGGATATGATCCGGAGAGTAATGCGTATAAGTTCGTGAGGGTTGTGCGTGTAGCTAGTTACACTAACTTTCTAAGGCATCAGAATAGGAATAATCTTAACGAGTATGATGCAACTATTGTTAAAGTATATAATTGTGAGTGCCTAATAGGTACTGAACACAATTGTGCAAGGTTTTAGTGCCACTGGGGGAATAGAGGAGCATGACTCCTTGTGACACTGAAGCCAAGGGGTTCAGAGCGACACATGGTGGGAATCCTCATGTGATGATTTATTGATAAATATTACTTCATACATTTAACAGAGAGTGAGAAAGAGATACTCCATTCTAGTTTTGATGATTATCCACATTTAAACCCTTATGTTATCAGAGTCTTTCCATAGCCAACACTGATCACTAGAATTACCCAACAAAAACAGATGTCATCACTCCTATGCATCTCCGAAGCTTTAATAGCTTCAGTCATTTGAAGTACAAGCATCATCTCCTTTTGATACAGATGTTTCGAGCCCCATTAAAATATGCAGAAGGGAGATTGTAGCTATATTTTGGCATTGTCACCTCTTTGCCCCCTAGAAGTTTAGTTCACCTTAAAGTACTTTTGCCACAACATCCATTCTGGGACCCCCTTCAAAGTCCCTTACCTGAAAACCTAGCCTCTGGGGAAACTTCTTTTTCTTGATGTTGTCATTATGACTCAAATAAAGAATTCAATTGTCAAAAAGGGATTAGAGGTTTATGTGAGAGATCCATGATTCCTCTTTTGAAAAGGAATACGATAAAGGGTGGATATTATCATGGCAGTTCCTACAGTATGCATGGGCGCACTTCTAAGCTTAGTTGGTTTAGGATGCACTATTCTATTTTGATTAGGATTGTAATCCTCTCAAGTGGTGCACTCCTATAAAGGGAAGTCTAGTGTCCTGTGTTCGTCACAAATGTGAGACTTTGAGTGAGACAAAGTAGAGAGAGATTATTGTTATCATTGAGAGAGTATGTGTGTGTGAGGCCTTGCAACTCTTTACCTAGGGATTAGCATGAATGCTTAGAAAAATGGCCTATTGGCCTCTCTTCACCATTTATGTGGATGTGAGTCACTTGCACGTGGATGTTACCCAAGTTATTTGGGTGAACCACATTAAATAGTTTTTTTTTTAAGTTTGGTGTTTTCATTCATTTTACTGCTTTTTCTTGCCATTGTCAAGTAGGTTCGTAGCATAGTGATCTTTTTTCACCACAGTTAGGTTCATAAAGTTACCTATACTTCATTTTCTCCGGCATGTTTCTTCCTGTACCCTGCATATGGAAAATTCTAATAATATTCCCCCTCTATTCAACTTTGGTAGGTTATAAGGTATCATCGTTGTATGAGCCCTATCCAACAAAGAAGAGGGGGGATTGATCGCATTTGAATGAGAACAAGTGTGTATATTACCCAATCATAGCACTAAATAATCTAAAGTGACATAGCTCCCCTGATCAAAGATAGCTCACTAGACTCACACCTCTTTACTAACACTTTTCAGTCAAAATATAGTCTCTTTTACGAAAGCATCTCAATATGTTCGTCATCCAGAAAATTGAACCAAAAAATGATTTAGGATTAAAAGCACAAGCTCCATCTGCAAAATTAGACAATCAATACTATTAGGTCCAGACGGTGCTGAACCAAGGGGGATCATTGGATAAATAAGATTGAGCACGCAAACTTATTATTGGATTTTAGAGACTTTCTCAGATGTCCTAAACTTAAAAGAAGGAACAAAAAGGGATCTTAGACTTTACACTAAAAACTAGTGATCAATGAAACAAAGGATGGCATGTAGAGAGTAGAGAGTGTGTAAATATTATAAAAGGCTTCATGATTGTGGTTGATCGACCAAGTGTGGAGAGGCCAATGCAGTTCTTAAATGCAATTGTGAGAGATGGAGAAGTAATGAGACCAAGGAGATGAAGTAACATGGCACAGGAGAGATCAAACTAACGTGGCAAGCTACCTGTTCTTTATATGCTTATATATTAATGTGAGGTCTGGACAAACACTGTATAGGATGGAAGAGAGACTTCTGAAGAATAGCTATAGTGGACAGCTTCCAACAATGAAAGCCAACAAAACTATGCTGAAATGAACGTCTGGGGCACCAGCAAGCAGACTTAAATCAGAGGCAAAGTAGAGAGAAGGCTGCGTACTTCACAAGATAGAAGAAAATAAAAAACATAACCTCATCTAGGGATCATAAGGTTATCAAACAAGTTGATACTCCATCCATTCCAAAAAAAAGTCTCATTTGAAAAGTCAAAACTTTTAATTTTTGTTCTTCACTTCTATATATTTCCATTATATTGTACTAAAATGGTATCATTTTTTTCCACGACAGGGAAGAGAAATTTCATGTTTCCCAATGGAAAAAAAATATTGGAAATCTATACATGGAAAGTAGGACTCTTTGTGAGCAAGGAAGGGAGTAGTAGTAAGTCTGATGGTGCGTAGAGAGGAGACTGGGTTGAGACCTTGGATTCATAAACAATGACTCCCTCGCACAACCCAAACTCAAAACTAAAGGAACCGAGATGTTAACATTACATCAAACAAAGGCATGAGGTTTCGCTTCTCTTTTTCCCCAAATACTATGACATAAACCATGATTCAGTTAACTCCTATGGAGTATTCCTATTTGGATTCCAATCAACAAGGGATGATTATGATTTACTGTAGCTACAATAAAGAAAACAAACTAAAGAAAAGGAAGGGCATAATATAGTTGCCTAACAATAAATGTTCAACAACATACCTCAAGTTTGGAGCTTCATAACCTGCCAATAAACCAACATATCTCAAGTTTGGCCTAGGCAGAAGGAACACACAAGGGAGTGTTCGGCACAGGTTGGAGGAACCTGGGTGTGTTCTGCCTAGGCTGGAGGAACATGCCTGGGTGTGTTTCGGCTAAGGCTGGAGGAACACACTTGGGTGTGTTCGGCGACCAGGTGTGTTCGGCCTAGGCTGGAGGAATATGTCTGGGTGTGTTCGGCCTAGGCGGGAAGAACACACCCAAGTGTGTTCCTCCAGCCTTAGCTAGACACACACTAATGTGTTCCTACAACCAAAACCAAACACACACCAGTTCCTTCTTCCATGGCTGAATTGAGATGCAGCTATTTAATCCAAGTAAATTACAGAGTTTGAAGACGAATCAGAGTTGGAAAGAAATTTATTTGATTTGGAAAGAATTTCTAATTATGTCAATCACATTGGGGCATTTGATTTGAACATGTGTTTCCTCGATCAAAAGAATAAAAGATTAATCCTACTGGTTGCTATTCAATTAAATGGCGTGATATCCTACTTTTGTTTCTTCTTCTTTGTGTGTAGTTTCGTGTTGGTTCTTCAACTGAGATGGATGTTTTGTGTTTGGTTTTGTGCGTGTTCCTCTGGCTAGGCTGGAAAAAGGGTTGGGAAGGAGGCTGGTAGTAATTAAGTAAGAGAGAAAGGGAATTAATTTGTGGGTGTATGTAAAAGGGTAAAATAGGGATAATGGGGTGTGTATTGAGTAATTGGTAGAAATTGATATATATGTGGTGTGTGTATGAATCAAGTAGGTGTATAGATTAATTGGGTGGGTGTGAATAGCCCCCAACCGCTAAATACACTTGCTGTGAAACATTCGAAGTTCATGTGAATACGGTTAACTTACTTTGAAAAGTCAAAATCGATGCTTGAGGGGAAATATGAACACAATCAGAGACAACTTCAACCAAAGATACAGAGATTGGGTGGAAAAAGAAAATCAATCACAAGTGGGGGAGTAGAGTAGGGTACGCACCAAAGACGTCGGAGACGAGAAGAACAGCGAGTTTGGAATGAGTGGCCCCAGAAAGGTAAGAACTGAGACCTCCTATGACTTCAACGTGACCTTCTCCAGAGCTTAAGGAGAGCGTTGGTGGGTTCTCGCAGCACTGTGGCCCTGACATCGCTTCTCCAATTATCTTTGATGCTGCTTGCAGTAGCAGTCAGAGACCACAGGGTGGGGTTGAGGGAGAAACAGTTGATTTTTTATTTAATTTTTTATAAAATAGATGGAAAATTATACAGGACGAAAAGCACGCCCTAACAAAATAGAGGGACAAAAATTATAATTAAGCTATAGTACAAATACGTTTGCCTTTGGTGCATTTCATCTTCTTGTGTGTGTGTGTGTGTGAAAACGGTTGATCTTCGTTTTCGAGTTAACCCCTACATTAACATAATCAACAGCCTTATTAGACAAATGTATTTTTGCAAACCGGTGAAAATATTTAATGATTTTGAAACATTACGTAACATGTTTCATAATACACCACAATTAATAACAGTACGCATTACTATTCAATTCAATTTGAGTTGTAATGTTTTGTTCATTTGTAATTTTATTATTTGTTATTCATTTTAGAGGCTTTTCATCTAATGTTTCAAATGAAAAGAAATGGGTTTTCTTTTTTTTTTTTTTCTCAAAGAAAATTTCAGGTTAATTAACACCTACAGTAAAAGGGAGTAAAAAGGAGAATGGCAATGGTCAGAAAGGTTGGTGATGGGATCCTCCTAAAAATAAGCCTACGTGTCCTCTACGAAGCACCACGTGGATGTCGGGGCCCACAACGTCGATGTCGACCTAGATGCAAGGTCCAACGAGGAGCACGAATGAGCTCGTACATAGACGAGCTAGCCAATGTTGACCTGACTCCCAAACTCCCAGAACATAGAATCCCATGGGCGGCCCAATCCGTGGACCAAGATCATCCTCGCGGTCGACACGAACCAACTCGACCTCGGGTTGCCACCTCGCAGTCGAGGAACTAACGCCAAACACATTAAATGCTCACTACATGTCGGCGCCAAATCTAGAAAAGACAAGGGACTCTCATTGGACCAATTCGTTTCTTCCCCACAAAATATGGCGGTAGCAATGATTTGTCTCTAGTCCCAGGGAGAATCTTCTACTATTCACTGATCCTTAACAGAAGTCATAACTTCTGTTCCATGGTCTATTCCCAAAAGGCTACATAGGCGATGCCATGTTATCCACACGCTATCTTTAGCTATAAATAGCAAGTACCAACTTCATTTATGGGACTGAACTCTAATTTATTCACAACATCCCCAAGTGATATCCCTTGCATTAAACACTTGCATTCACACTACCGCATTTACTACCTTAAAAGATAATTTGTGCCAAGCCGCAAACCATCTTCCTCTTTTAGCACGGAACTCACTCCCACACCGGAGGGTTATCGTCGGGTCTAACCCCGACGCCCCCTGACGGTGTTTTTCTGTCATTGTTGGTTACAGGACCTTCGTTGGAAATCATCCCAAACATTGACCGATTATCCGAAACTTGACTACACACGTCGAATCCAATGTGGTCACCAGGTACTGTTTGGCGAGATCAGTTGGGTTGTTATAAAGGTGGATTTAGAGAACGCATATGACCGGGTTCAATGGTCTTTCTTGCAAAAGATTGATTGATGTAGCAACTTCTCGAGTCCCGTTGGAGGATCAATCCCATGCTATTGCGAGTTACATTATGGAGAATAATGGGAGGAGAGAGGATGAATTTGCCAATTTAATCCCGGAGGAAGTATATTTGAAAATTATTGCCGTATATGTTGATAAATACTCTGACCAAGACGACACTCACTTGTGGAGAGGTACAGCCTCGGGACAGTTCAGTGTTGGGTCAGCTTACTTAATTGACAATGAAGAGCTTTGGAGGAAAACGGAGGATATGGAAGCTTGGTCCTGAACCATTTGCTTACCAACCAAGAGCGAGTCGATAGGATCACGGGGGAAGCCCATAAAGTGTGAATTAGTGGAGGAGACTTGTTTGCATGCTGTCCGAGATTGGGGTGCTGCTGCCGGGTAAAGCTAAGTAATCTTTAGTCTTGGGCTCAAACAATAGATTGCATGGAAAATTAACCAGGGAGACTTGTTGGGGGCTAATGATTTGAAGTGGAGCTGTTTGGTGTTACTGTATGGCAATGGAGGAATGAAAGATTATGTAATTTTGAGTTCCAAGAGCCTTCTAACCCATGTCTAGTGATTAGGAAGCATGAGGAGAAGCTTAGTGCTGCTCTTGCTCGAGATGTGGTGTGTCAACCAAGGTGAGAGTGTTTGATCAGTTGGCGATGGTCAATGCACCCATGGGTCAAACTCAACACAGATGGTTGCGCAAAAGGAAAACCAGGTCCGGCTGGAGCTGGTGGTTTAGTTCGAGACTGGTGTGGTAGCTGGTGTGAAGGTTTTGTGCGCAATTTGGGCATCTGCAAAGCTATCACGGCTGAGTTTTGGTCAATTTGTTATGGTTTGTGAATGGCTTGGAGTCGAGGTAATTGGCAAGTAGTTGTGGAAACTGATTCGAAGGCGGTGGCCATGACCCTCCGCAATTGTGTTCGAGGTATGGGCCGGCTTCAGAGTCTAATTGCTAAGTGTCTTTATTGGTGCTCAAGAGACTAGGTTGTGGGATTTGACCAACAACAAATTCATGGCCAACCCGAAATCTGTATCTTTGCTACCTTATTAACCGATTAATTGTCGTTGGCAGGGCAACTAGATCTGATTTGGAGGTAAGAATCAAGTTTCGTTATTTTCTTATTCACCAATGACCAATAGATCATCTTTAGCAGGTCACCCGGATCACTTGAAGATGAAAATGAGGGATTTGAACAGATGAAGAGAGGCATTCACCAGCAACTAAGTGGCTAAAAGTCAAAGGCTAGGTGCAACATGTTGCGAGTTTCCATGCATGACTTAAAATGACAGAAAATAAACCCTGAAACTTGGCATACATATGTAAGTTACACAAGTGACCTTCTTGGTCCAAAAACCAATTGATAATAAGAAAAAACCTTTGATTGCTGAAATTTTAAGGTTCACTCTGAAGTAGCAAAATCCTGAACTTCGAAACTCAAATTGTAACTTGATGATGAACTTTGAACCCTAAAATCCAATTAGCCGAATAAAACATGTCGTTTTGTATCTTCGTGGCCATAGCAGCAGCATAACTCAAAAATTTGAGCTCCATGGGAGAAGGATTGGATAGCAAACGGTGTTGATCCACTTGAGTTGCGCCTCACGCATTAAAATTGTTATTGTTTAACAATCTTAAACCCCAAACAAACATAACAAACTAACATAGAACAACATCAACGTAGCAGTTACAGCAAGCTTCTTTCAGATATCTGTAACGTGGAGAAATTACAAGTTTTACATTCAATTTGGTAAACAATGCCGAGGATACATTATTGCTATTTTTAATTCATACAAATAGCACAGTTCCCATCTTTAATTTTAGCATAGAAGAAAGGATATCAGACCTTGATAAACTTGGCGAACCAATTCAGCAGATCCTGATGAGCCTCATTTGCACTTCTAACAATTGCTTCATCATCGTCCTTGTATCTGACGGTCCAACCATGTGCAACACCCGGAAATATCTTCACAAAGTGATCAACCTGAAAAACATTATCATTGATATATGTTTCATTTTCTGGACCAACTTCTTTTCCGCTTTCACTCTACCATAATAAGGGTTACCCTCTCGCCCCAAAAAATGAAAACAAGAATATGGTAATCTGTGTGTAACTATATGCCATTGTTCAGTGCAACTACCAGCAGACATGACTAGGCAGTTGTCAAAAATAATTCCTAGGCTAAAGCCAGAAATCTCCAAATCTGCTCAGGAAAGTGTCTATCATGAGTAATATAGACAGTAGGCATATCTAGCTCTGACACAATTATATCAATTCTTAGATGCACAACTTTTTGCATTCTAATGTGGTAGAGCAAATCAGTATATAAAAAAAAAAACACCCAAGTTTTGTATTTGGCCAAGAATAGGCAATCATAGTTTCTTTAATACCGTCACCGCTACTAGAAGTGGTGCATTAAAGTATATATGCATATGGACTTTTTTTTTTTTTTGCTATGATTATAATCTAATTCAATCTAATACTCCCTCCGTCCCAAAAAAGTAGTCCCACTATAACTTTTTTTTTTTGATCAACTTGATCAAACTTTGACCAAAAACTTATAAAATTTTTGTTATCCTCATGAAATTCTAAAAATTGTTATTGATAGTATCCTTAAAGTTGCATTAGTGTTTGAAATTTCATTACCTAAGACATAATAAATAAATGTTAAATAGTGATTTCATAGTCTTGGGTTGACTTTCCAGAAAGGAAATGCGACTATTCTTTTGGGACAGAGGAAGTAATAAATAAGAATTTTTTTTTGGTAAAGGTATGAACACGGAGCAGGCTGGACATAGGTCAGTATAAGAGGAATATTGATACAACGGATCTGTATTTTACCGATTACTTTTGTCCACACTATAATAGTCCAATAGGAGGATAAGAACACTATTGAAGCAAGTGTACATCATCCGTTTGGGTAACCAATCTCTCAGGTATTTCAATTGACTTGAGACCTTCAAATTTGTCCATGCACCATATGGGCAAAAATTCAAATTAGAAAAGCTTGCTGAACTTAAATCAATATTAAGCACATCATATCTTCAAATCAGCTCACTGAGAGCGCACACTTACCCATGTACATCTGCTTACCTGCAAAACCCAACACCATCTTCTCCTCCCAGTCTGTTAATCACATATCCTACATTGTATCAGCCACAAACCACCCCAATCAATAGTCACTGCCAAATCCAAATTGGTAGCCTCATCACCTCACCCCTGCCCTCAATAAAACCTTTCCTTACTGTCGCTTGGTGAAGTGTTAGGGAACTACAGGGCGCAGAAGCAGAACTTGGGACAACTGTGGTTTAATTTGAAAATGAAATTTAAGCAATAGATTTTCATTGATGAGAGTCATGACGACCAAGTTTTCTGGTCATGTTGCAGGCTCAAGGAAACACATTTAGCATCATTGGCAGAAACTGGGAGTGCAAACGTACATCAAAATAATAATAATACAAAAAAAAAAAAAGTGCCCCGAACTAAAGAGTCATGAACTTGCAGAAAATTAAAAAATAACTCCCACTGATAAGACGATGTGGAAGGAGATGGAGGAGTGTCTAGTGGTGTGTATAAAGCACAAATGTAAAATGTTTTTCTTTCTCTTATTTACTCTTTCTTTTTTGGTATATTTTTCATTAAAGTTTTTTAATGTCATAGTCACATGACCGTTTCTATGTTCAATTTTGGACCTATATTGGAAGGAATGGATGAAGTGTCAAGTTTACATAGTTTAAGATGGTTTACAGTATTTTAATTCTGGGGGGTGAATGGATGACCCAAAAATTTTGGAGGTTTGTGATACATTATACCTTAATAGGAAGAGAAAAGACAAGATGCTATTTGGGTAAAATATGGCATTACACATACAAACTTCATGAGATAACATGTTATTATTGAAGTTCTTGGAATTCCTCACCTCAGGCTTAGCTTCTAAGGCGGCTTCAAACTGTTTCACAACTTCTGGTGGAGATAGCTGGTCAACCTCGGCTCCCAGAACTGCAATTGGGACTTTAACCCCTGAAAATCAGACCAACTACTAAGCTTCAACAAGTAAGCAAATCATCCATGAGCAAAATGCTCCATCACATTGTATAGCACAAAAACAAATCATCTTCCCAATCGTAAGAAAGAATAAACTGTATGGGCCAATTTCATGAAGCTGATGTTTAAAAGCAAAATACTCCCTCCGTCCCGTTTATATTGGCCACCAAACCAAAGCTTGCCATTTTAGAATTCATAATAAATGCCTCACAACCACTGTTTAAGACCGTTTGTGCCCTTAATTAATGTCTTAAAAATAAACATGAAGCAAAGAAACCAGATAAATACTTAATTTGATTAGGGGTAAATTAAGAAACTAGTTAATAAATATAAATTGGCATTTTAAGAGGCCAAAAATTTTGAGACAACTAAAAAAGGAAAGTAGGCCCAAAAAAATGAGATGGAGGAGTAAGACAAATATTTCCTCTCACATCTGAAATAGTTCCTCTGGCCCACATCATTCAATGATTTTCCGCTCTATCCAAACGAAATTAGAAAATAAATTTCTAGTTGATTTGGTAACAAAATATACCCTTGATATCATCTACAGTGACAAAAGAAGGATGTAACAGCACCGCAGCCTCGATATCAGCAGACTTTGCCAGTTCCACAACGACCTTGGCTAACAAGAATTAAACAAGTTTGTTAAGACAACTAAAATTGTAAGGATATGAACCAGAAATTAACTGCAACATGTTGACAACATCAGCTTAAATCACAAAAACGGAAGGAAAGGTGAAACCCTTTAAAGTAACACATTCAGAGAGAAATCTAACCTCCCCAACAGAATCCCGCAGCTCCAACTTTCAATAGACCTTTGCTTTTCAAAGCTTGAATGACTGGTTTTGCGTATTCAACAGCTGGAACCTACAGAAAAAGTAACAATATCTTGATCGTTCAGATTTACGCAGTCTGTTTAATGAAAACCGTAGTGGATTTTGAGAAAATAAATTAGGTCGCTGTAATTTAAGCACTGGAAGGGAGTATGACAAACAGTAAGGTCTCCTCTCATAAGAAGCAGTACGTGAATGTCAAAACAAAGCAAAATCTTGCTTTATGAATTTTGAGTACTAACTAACAGACAGATATTAAGAAGATTACTAACCGGACCATGCTTTTTCAGCCACTCTTGTATAGGACCCCCAGGAATTAAGGGGTCTCCCTGTAAAAAATCGGGGACCACTACGTAGAATCCAGCAGCTGCAACTTTGTCTGCAAGCTTCCTTTACAGTTGAAAGTTGGTGACATTAGTTTCCAAAAGAGCTCATAAATACATGCATAACTGGCTTTCCATAGACTGACTCGGTCTTGATAGCAAAATTATTAACTGGGAGCTCAAAACTTTGTCATACATGTAATGCCCACTAGGTTCTGAAGACAATAGTTCAAGGTTTTAGTTCCACTAGGAGGAGGAGCCTGAGTCTTTTAACTAATGGCCCACCAGGGTTAACGGCTCCGAGCGACTTATGGTGGGAATCCTCATATAATGAATTTTCATGATAATTACTTCATATACATTTAACAAATAATCCCTCCTTCCCAAAGAAAGTCTCATTTGACAAGTCAAACTTTTTAAGCTTGTAGCTTTACTAGTTTATACCTCCTTTAAAGTGCACTAAAATTATATCTTCTTTTAGAAATGGGACTATTTTTGTGGGACAAACCAAAAAGGAAAGTGAGACTATTTCTTCGAGACGGAGGGAGTAGTAAGAAGGAAATGCTACACCCCAGGTATGATGGTTATCCGAGTCAAAACCTCATGCTCACTAAGTCTTACCCAACCCAATCATAGTCACGAAAATTACCCAACAAAAACAGGTCACCCCACTCACATGCAGCCCCTGAGCTTTAACAGCTCAGTCATATGGAGTTCAAGAGCCATTTCCTCATGAGACTGATGTTTCAAGGCCCATTAAAATGTACAAAAGGGAAAATGCAGCTATATTTTGGCACGAGACTGAAGCAATCCCGTAAGTTACTGTAATTTATTGGTTGTAAGGGGTATGATTGTAATTTCAGTCTCAAGCCAAAATATAGCTGCATATTTAATGAAATTACAGTAAATTCTTCAACTGTACTGTCAGCTCGTTGAAGGTTACTTCACATTGAAGCACATTCCACCTTTCATAGTTCCCTGGGTTGGGTCGAAGTACTTAGCCTCTAGGGAACCTCCTTACTGCTAGATTATCTAAAGTACTGTATGCTAATGCAAATACCAGCAAGCGTGCAAACCAACTCATGCATCCACATGGGCAGATGCACACACACACTGATGCAGTTATTTGCTAATGCTTATTACGAGACCAAGTTACTTATATTGCTTCAGGTTGGTTATATTTCATAATTGATGGAAAAAGCCAGGAACAAAACTATTCTACTCTAAAGGTCCACATATGGCTGAGCAGCACAAAAACAGCTCATTTGTACAAAGAGTAGTTTTTTTCTAAATCTCAGTAGAGAACATCTCAACTTTTCACCTCATTAACTTATATTGAAAGATAATAAGAAAGAGTTCCCAATTCTTCATAAAGCAAACACCGTTTACTAGAGGAGAGGAGTAACCAAATCTACTAGCAACCTAACTGTTCATTTGTTCCAAGGTCTCATGCAGTAATATCCTACATTTTTCTACACAAGAAGTGATAGCCACAATACAGAAAACAAACATACAAAAATAAACAGTGTACACATATTGCCTAATCAGAGTTGTTCAACAACATACCTCAACTTTGGAGCTTCGTATCCTGCCGTTAAACACATACACGAAAAATTAGAGGATGATAGTGGTAATATATAGCAAGAAGAAATGCCTCACATAACTACATAGGTATCTGTACAAGCACACATACAAAATCCAAGTCCATCTATAGATTCTCCACTTTGATTTCCAACTACTTTCTGTTTTAGGTCCCCATACTTTTGAACTTTCTGGTATTGGTATTAGTCCTGTACAACGCAACTGCAAGCCAGTGACCAACGTTGGCCGTTTTTGCACACCAATGGTTCCTAAGTTCCTAAGTCACTTGGCCATTTTAGCACACCGATGGTCCTTGAGTCACTTGGCCATTTTAGCACACTGACTGAGCTGAATGTCGTTAGAGGATGTCATAAGTGGATGGCCAGTTAATTGAGATTGAAGGGATCAAGTTGTACAAATTGAAAGTTTAAGGTATTAATTGAATATCTTTTTTCCCTTTAATACTTTTTAATGTAGTTAGTTTAATAAAACAAAATTAAAAGCTCTCGCTGTAAGCAAAACTCTCTCGCATTTTTAATCGACTTCTTTGACTCAATGAGATAGTTATGGAAGAAAGCTTGCCATGAAGCCGATGGGAATTTTTTTGTACGAGGGAGACAAAAAAGATACCACTATTGTAAATGGGTTAGACAATTTGAAGAGGGAATTTTTTATTTTGGGACGAACTTATAGACTATTTCTTTTTGAAATTGTAATTGGTTGATGGTTGTTTGAGATCCGATAAAATATTACGGATCCCGTCGTAGGATTTTCAGAATTTTGTGTGTTTGTGTGTTTTTGTTTTTAAATTTTCTTTCATCATTAAGGTTTGGAGCATAAAAGTAAAAAAAATGTGTTCAATAAGACCCTAGTTTTTTTATTTTGTACAACCCTTTCATATTAATTAATGGATCATTTTTGAACGACATCCATTTCAAGAACCTCTGGAGTGCAAAAATGGCAAACTTTGGTCACTGACATGCATTTGCAATGTACAAAGACTAATACCAAAAAGTTCAAAAGTACAGGGACTAGTGGTGCACTTACCTTTCGTTTTTTTTTTTTTTTTTTCCTTTTTTTTTTTTTGGTTCAATAGAGAGCTAAAGCCCTAAAACAAAGTAACTATAAGTTCTTCTAATCCTACTGTAATCCAACGTGTGCCAATACAGTCATTCCTGTACACATACACACGGCTCATGTTACAGTCTCCAGCATCCCGCTCTCGAAATCGTGTCATTCGCTAAAGCATCGACATAAGAATTTACTTCGCACACAGTTCCAACCATTCTTGAGATGCTCTATGTTGATGCCATTGAAGTCCTGATCAAGCTCATTGCCCTCACTCACAGCCTCAATGGCTTCACCCAAGTCCGACTCAGTAAGGACACTCCTAAACCAATGTTGCCATGCTAAGACTAACCCTCTCCAAACTGCCCAAAACTCAGCCGAATTAACGGTGGTGTGCCCTACTGATCTCTGACTAATTTTATCAACAAAATACTCCCATGAAAATGAGAGAGAGAGAGTTTCAGACGAAAAATAGTTTGTTACTCCCTCCATTCAGCTTAAAGAGTTCATCTTTCCAATTAATGTCCCATTAAAGGTTCCCCATGTGACAAGTAAGTACAGCTCAGGCGGTAAGACGCTTCACCTACAATCGATAGGTCGTGGGTTCGAGTCACCAGGAGGTAAGTAGGAAACCACTATTGATCCCAATTTTAAAAAATAATAATAATAAAATAAAAATTAAATAAAAATGAAAGGTTCCCCATGTATCAAACCTTAACCCTCAAAATCTATTGAAACAACTTGATGCGGTTGGGATTATGCAACTCCCTCCGTCCCCGAAAGAGATTCACATTTGGACTTTTTAAAATTAGTTTAACCATTTTTCAGAATTTCTCATATTTTTACTTAGTTGTAGAGATTAAAACTATAAACTTTGTAAACTACACTAAAAATACTATGAAGCCCGTGTTTATAAATTTTGGAAAAACAGGTAAATTCACATCCGTATTTCATTTTTTTTATTAGTTAAAATGCAAATTTTATTTTTTATTTTGGAATGGAGGGAGTATATGCCTTAGGACTACTCCGAGGGTTACATGCTCCCTCTGTTCCACCCAAAGAGTCAACGTTTAATTTAAGGGCTATATAAGTAGCATTGGAGTTGGTCATAATTACAAAAATGTTTTAGTATAACCAAGATGTTTATAGCATATGTGAAGGGTAAGGTAAAAAGGTTTATGCAGATTGTAAGCATAATTTTTGAAAATAGACTCTTTAAGTTGATCATCCAAAAATAGAATAATGGACTCTTTGCCTAAAACGGAGGGAGTATTTCATAATAAATTTGAATTTCAAACATATTTTATGACACTAAATTTGCAATTTTTGCACGAAAATTTCACAGAAAAGCAGAAAAAAAAAAAAAAAAAAAGCACACATAGTCATAATGTGTGTGCCAAACACCATTATAAACAGGAACATCAAAGATTAATCCAAACCCATTCATTAATAAGCATTGGCCGAGAAAATGCTTACCAGTAGAACCAATTACCCATCAAATAGTATATGCATAGCTAATTACACAACTTTAACCCAATTAAGAAGATACCAAGAACATGGACTGGAAAAATAAAATCAATAGCGAGGAAAATACGCACCATAAACGTCGGATATTAAAAGAACGGCGGACTTGGAATCATGTGAGCCGGAAATGTAAGAACTGAGGCCTCCGATGTCTTCGACATGGCCTGATCCGGAGCTTGACGAGAGCGTTGGTGGGTTCTCGCAGCACTGTGGCCCTGACATCTCTTCGCACTTCGCAGTATATAGAATCTACTAGTTTGAGAGTTGAATTGTGAGGAGCTGTTATTTCAGTGACAGAGAGAATGGCAATCTTGATTAAAAGTCAATCATCGGATAAGATAGATAAGATACGTCTTGACTCTGCAGGTCTTAATATATGATTTGGTTCCTGAAATTTACACTTTTTTCTATAATGGTTCTAAATTTTTACATTTTTACTTCGGTCCTTACAATTGACTTTTGAGCTTACAAATAGATATGCCCATTCGGTTCCAAAAATTGGAACTGAACCGGTTTTGGAACCGCCTAAATCGTGAACTGTCATGAACCGAAACTAGATTATGACGGTTCGATTCCGATTTACATTTCTCAGGAACTGTGAACCGCCAGTTCCAAATCGGTTTCAAACGGTTTGCTCCAAACAGTTATAAAATCGTTCAAAAATTGCCAAATTCAAATTTTAAAGGTTGGAAACTTTAAATTTTGAAATCATCTACTCGTACATGCTTCACGTCTGCACCTACTCTGATCTCCTTAGACATTAGATTTGATGAAAGAATGGAGGCTGCACCTACTCTGATCTCCTTAGACATTAGATTTGATGAAAGAATGGAGAAGACTTGATAAAATGATAGATGAGTCTAGCATAGTAAATTTAATTTGAACGTAAAATAAACCTATATATGATGACTAACACACCAAGCATTTTTTTAATTTTGTATTTTGATAATTAATAACATATTATGACACTTGTGTTTTTACACTTTATAATAGATTTTTTAAAAATAAAAACAAACATTAAAAAAATTCAAAAAAATAAAAACCGGAAAATCGGAACTGGAATTTCACGGTTCGATTTTGGTTTACCTTGTTACAATTTGTAGAACCGTCGGTTCTGAACCAGAACTGATTTGGGTATGTCTACTTACAAATAGTCCCTCGAGACGTTCATTTGATTCGACGTTAAAATTTCCTTTAAATGACTATTGTGTACTAACTAATTGCAATATGTATTACTCATGTCTTCAATTCCTTTTCTTTTATGCTATTACAATAATTTTTTATTTTTTATCGACTCCTTTCTCTCTCTAAATTTGAGCAAAATTATAAAAATAGAGTCTCACCTCTCAAGGTGCACAATGAACCTATAAATTGCTTGAAATCAACAAGAGGCTTCTCTAATCCAAATTGTATTTTGAGTTCAAAGATTCAACAAATGAGGTGGTTTTAGAAATTGGGTCATCTTAATTCTCATGATTTTAGATCAAAATGAGCATTGTCAAATACAGAAAGAAGTAACCTTTATTTCCCCTTCCCATTATAATTAGTGCAATAGACATGGTGCTGCCAATAAGAACAATCAGGCCATCACCAAGCTTGATTCACATTTTTTAAATCCACAATAGAGACAAAATAAATAGAGAGAGAGAGAGAGAGAGAGAGAGAGAGAGAGAGAGAGAGATGTTTATTTTCTCTTGTGATCTAGGTGGAGTGTGTCACGCTTCTAATTCTCAAACATGTCATATTTTGACAAGATCTATTAACTATCAATGAATTATTTGTAATTGAGGGCGGATCAAACGAAGGACTGAAGGTTTGAGTATAAACAAGAACTCAAATATATATATATATATATATATATATATATATATATCAGGACGTGACATGTGCAGTCTTGCATCTTCTCGGTAGAAGTAACAGCTCTGACTCAGAAATTTGAGCAGCAATGAAGAAGAAAGAAACACCGGAAAATCAAAAGGTTTTAACTCTTTAATTATCTTAAACCTGAACAAATCACAACATGGACTTACCAATAGAGCAACACATATATGGCTCTTACAGAAAGCTTTTGGATGTCTGAAAACTGTAGTAACTTACAAGCTTTCATATTCTGCAAGGTAAACATCGCCAGACAAACGCTCACATAGTTCCTGTCTCAAATTTAGGATAGGATATCAGACATTGATAGCACCAAATTTTGATTCTAACTAAGATACTTAATAAACCAATCCAACATATCCTGGATAGCCTCTTCTGCACTTTTGACAACAGCTTCATCGTCATCCTTGTATCTGGTAGTCCAACCATGTGAAACTCCCGGAAATATCTTCACAAAGTGATCAACCTGCAAACAATTATACCATTAATATCTGTTAGCTATTTCTTGACATCAACTATTTTTCCCTCTTTACAGACTCCCAGTTCCCCTCCACGATGAGAGGTACCCCTCCCCACCAAATATAAATGATAACTCATTTTGGGTTGGGGGAGTAATAATTATTATTTGTGTGTAACTCTATGCAGAACTTAAGTAAGATTACCAGCAGACTTTACAAGGCAGCTGTGAAAATTACTTTTTTGGCTGATGCCAGAAATCCCCAAATTTGACCAGAACAATGTCTAAACATTACTATGAATTATCAAGATTGTTCATTTCATAAGCGAGTAATAGTAGATCAAACAGTCATTGATAATTATAACCACCCAACTGTACCATAATCTTGAGTGAAAAATACTTGGCCAAAGAGAGCATAATTAAAAGAGTGCATAAATATGTTCCAGGAATTGACATGCGCATTGGAGAAGAAAAATATGTTGGCTCAGGTTAGTGGTGCATTAAACTCTACCTACACAAACTTTAACAAGTAAAATGAAAATGAGATAAATAAATGAAAAGATAAAATATGGAAATGGTACACAGAGGATGTTGGAAGTCATTGACTAGTCAAAGTGATGCATATTAACGCAAATGGATCTGCTGTAGGACCAGATCGCATCAGTTGATCCTCCTTCAGTCTGACAAGAGAATAAGAACACTATTGAAGCAAGTTCACTTTATATGGTCTGCAAAGCCTCTTTAAAGGGGGAAAAGTCTGCAAAACCATTCAGCAGATATTCCTAAGTGCCAACAATTATTTGGTTGTTTGGATTGACTTAATGTTGTCACTCAGTTCCAGATATTATATGAGCATATGTCAAAGAAGAAAAGCTCATGGAACTAAACCGAAATTATGCACATCACCTTCAAACCAACATACCTCGTGGAACAAAAAACATGAGCTAATTGTCTGGCTTCACTATTTAAATATTCAGTTGAGAAGAAGAGAAAACACGAGATGAGATTCATTCAAAATATGGCCACTACACATATAATATACATGGGAGAATATACTACTATTATATTGGTTGCAGGAGTTCTTGGAATTCCTTACATCAGGCTTAGCTTCTAAGGCCGCCTCATATTGTCTCACAACCTCAGGTGGAGCTCGATGGTCAATCTCAGCTCCCAGAATTGCAATTGGGACCTTAACCCCTGAAAACCAGACCAGCTATTATGCTTCAACAAGTAAACAAGTCACCCATAAGAAAAAATAGTTCCCACGGCCTACATCATTCACTAACTTCCCGATTTATGAAATGAAATTAGTAGGAGTGAATTAATCATAATTGGTTTAGCACCAGAAACATACCCTTGATATCATCAACAGTGACACGTGAAGGATGTAACAGCACTGCAGCCTGAATTTCAGTATACTTTGCCAGTTCAACAACGACCTTGGCTGATAACAATTCCAGAAGTTGGCCCAGTCAACTCAAATTTTAAGACATATGAACAAGAAATTGTCACTGCGACTTGATGACAACCACTTCCAAATCCAAAACTAAAGGAAAGATAAAACTCTCCAAAGCTAAATGTTCAAAGAGAAATCTCACCTCCCCAACAGAAGCCTGCAGCTCCAATTTTACATATACCTTTGCTTTTTAAAGCTTCAATGACTGGTTTTGCATATTCAACTGCTGGATCCTACAGAAGGAATATCTTGACTGTTAAAAATTGGGCAGTCTGTTTGATCAAAATTGCAATGGATTTTGAGAACTATATTCGATCCCTGTAATATAACCATAAGTGAGTAAGGAAAACAGTAACATTTCCTCTCATTAGAAACAAGATGTGGATGTGAAACAGAGTGAAATATTTCTTTTTGACTACTAAATTACAGGCACAGATTAGGATGATAACTAACCGGTCCGTGGTCCTTTAGCCACTCTTGTAAAGGCCTTTCAGGAGTTAAGGGGTCTCCCTGGAAAAAATCGGGGACCACTACATAGAATCCAGTAGCTGCAACCTTGTCTGCGACCTTCCTTTACAAATGAAAGCTGGAGATTATAGTTTCTAAAACAGCATATAATACATGCAAATATCTGTGACCTTCCCTTACAAATGAAAGCTGGAGATTATAGTTTCTAAAACAGCATATAAATATATAATACATGCAAATATGGCTATCTGTGAGGGTGTGACTAACATTCTTGCTAGTTAAATTACTAAGTGGGGGCCTAACACCGTTCCATCCAAGGGGACCCCCAGTAGGTGCTGAACATAATCTTGCAAGGATTTAGTGATACTAGGGGGACAGAGGAGCATCAGCTTGTGACTACTGTGGACAAGGGGTTCTGATCTTGACATGGTGGGAATTCTCATATAGTGAGTCCTTATTTAATATTGCTTCGTATGCAGTTAACAGGTTGATCACCAAAAGTAGACACTGTTATAGTGGAGGAAAGTAGGAATCACTTGTTCTTTCCTTGTCAATTCAGTAAATAAATCTGGAAGTAAATAAAAGGATAGGTATACAGAATACTACAGATGAATGGAACACCATTTTGCTATTAGCCAGTAAGGTATGAAAGGGGGATGGGCTGGTGACAATGGTCAGAAAATTAATTCTTGGTGCAACAGTCTATAATGTATAGAAGGAAAAAAAACACGTATTACATTGATTATTAAGGACATAGAAGAACTGATTAGAACCATCATCTTAGGGGGAAAGAGGTACGGCAGTGCCTAAAATGACCTTTCTCGTGCCTCAGATAGCTTTGAGGATTCTATCCCATCTGGAATGTTACCGCATTGTCGCCAGATGGATTCAGCAACCAGGATATGTGCCATGCGTGCTACAGTTTTACCCTGGGAATTTCAATAAATGGCTGGTGTAAACATTGGGGAAGAAAGAAAAGCCATGAATATTAGAGTTTAGCCATGATGCTATGGTGTTGTTTAGGAGCTGCAAGTGTGTTGTTAGCATCTGGTGGCCCAAAACTCTGTAATCTTTGTACTTTTATAGTGAATGTAATCAACTATTTACTTACCTGAAAACAAGAACAAGACCTTGGTTGTTTCATCCTTTATTCTAAATTATTAGTAGAAAATAAATATTTTCCATGACATTTATTCAAAAGCAATGTATTGCCCATTTTAGTCACTTCGATGAAGCCACAAGTTTGTTGTGCAAAAGGCTTAAAGTCCTCACAATCATACACTTGTATTGGCTGTACCATCATAAATATAACTCACTTCCGAATGTATATGAACGTTAACATTTGTTCTATCTCCTATCTCTTTCTCTGAGAAAACCCTAAAATTCTTCATTATCACTTGTTACCTCTTAAAGTTTATTGCATAAATATTATTTTTGCATCATTCTCTTGGTATCCTCCATTTTCTTCACAAAAACTGATAGCCACAATAAAGAAAACAAACAAAAAGAATGAAAGGGCATACAAATATTACCAAATGGAGTTCAGAACATACCTTAGCTTTGGAGCTTCATATCCTGCATTAAACCCAATGCATGGAAATTAAGGAGGATGATAGTGTGATACTCCATCCATTCCATTCAAAGAATCCTACTTTCTATTTTAGAACATTCCACTCAAAGAGTCATGTTTCAAAAATGGAAAATGAAAGGGATCCAAATTTCTCAACCCAATCTAGGTGGCAAGCTTGTGATGGGTTAGAGGGTGACATCACATGTTAAGTGATGTGATATCTAACCAATCACTTACTTGCCACCTAGATTTGGGATGAAAATTTTGCACAAAATTTGGATTCCTATCATCACTCTTCAAAAATTAAGCTAATAAATTTTATGAGTTTCCAACTTTACACTTATTACCATAAACTTAAAATTAGAAAAGCTAATTTAATCCTTAAATCGAGGGTATGTATGGAAAATACTTTAATCATTAAAAATGTTTTACTTTCAAATGTAGACAACTTGAAAGGAGAGGAGATAGTATATAGCAAGGAGAAATGTATCATAACTAGATGAGTAGGTATCTCTTCATGCAAACATGCGCAGACTCTTAAATACACCAACTTCTAAGCATTCCAAGTCCATTTTCGCTTAGATTTCCTACTTAATCTATCAACAAAGTACTCCAATGAAACTGAGAGAGAGAGAGAGAGAGAGAGAGAGAGAGAGAGAGAGACTTGACATGAAAAATAAATTATACTATAGTACTTATTAAGTGTACTCCCTCCATTCAACTTAAAGAGTCCCTCTTTCCTTTTCTTAATATGTACCACTCAAAAGAATCTCAAAAAACTCTATCCTTAGCCCTTGCATTCTATCGAATCAAATTAATGCAGTTGTGAATTTCGCTATAATGATTACTCCAAGGTTAGTCACCAGTTCCTTCATTACTTTTAACTCTTTCAATGGAAGACAAGGAGCACTTTATAAACAAAATTAAAGTAATTTTTGCAGGAAATGTAAAGGAAAAAAAAAAAACCTTACAAAAACAAACAGAGCTACTATTCTCCAAAACAAAATTGTCAAAAGAACATAAACTCAAGATTAATCCAAAACCATTTCTTATTTGCAAAGTTAATATTCTTTTGCATTAAAATCTGAAATTTAACTAACAAATAAGAATTACCCAATAAAATGCCAATACTAAAGAAAGATTCCATCATAATAGTCATAGTACATAGGTACAAGACCGATTCCAATGAATTAATTTGCCACAATTAAATAGATACCCGGATCGTAAATTGGAAAAACAACAACAAGTACTACCACTACTAGATTACAATTGGGATGATAACGCACCGAAAACGTCAGATACTAGAAGAACAGCAAGCTTGGAATGAGAGGCCCCAGAAAGGTAAGAACTGAGACCTCCGATGACTTCAACATGACCTGCTCCAGAGCTCGATGAGAGCGTTGGTGGGTTCTCGCAGCACTGTGGACCTGACATCACTTCTTGATTACAGTCAAAGAGGGAAAGAGCGTGGGTTGAAGGTTATAGCTGCAAGGGGCGAAATTTATTCGGTGCAACTGTGCAAGTGTGCAACTGTCAGTCGTATTGCCAAAGTATGTATTACTCCCTCCATTTTTATAAGTTAGGTGTTTTACGATTTTATGAAAAATAAAAAATATACGTAAATTTTTATTAAAAAAAATCAATTTGACTAAAAAAATATCAAATTGAACAAAAATTTAGAAACGAAGGGAGTATTTATTTTAGACAATTGAAAATTTTGTTTAATTAAAATAAATAAATAAACACAGTATTTGAAAAATACAATAAGATTTTTTAAAATTATATTCTTACATCACCAACCTCGACATTGCCTCATGGTTCATTAAAAAAAGAATTGAGGTTGTGCAAAAATTCTAGATTTGCTTTGCACTTCAATATTAGAACAAGGCTCTGGATCATGTTCATAAACGGCTCATTTAACTATTTTATTTTTTTGAGATATATCTCGTGAAATATATATTTCACATAATACTTTATTATATTTTTAAAAATATTGTTAAACATGCATTTTAAAAATTCTCTCTCTCTCTCTCTCTCTATATATATATATATATATATATATATAATGGTGGTAGAACTAGTTGTAAACTTAAAAATGAATGTTATAATATATAATGTCAAAATAATACACAAATTTGTTGTCATTTTCATAAACTTGAAATTAATTAGTAGGGATGAATATGAGGATAGATTAAGAAATACAGTATCATTTTAGGTGGTTGATCTTATATAGATAAAATCTCTCTTAATATCGAAGGTACAAATTCTTTTGTACATCCATCCTGAAGTGGTTATAGCTAGCAAGTCATCCACACATTTTATAAGATCACTTTCATTAATTGTGTCTTATGCATTCTTTCATAATCTCATTTCGACGTACTGATACTCTCTTAAAGGCTGCAGTGCCCTTTGCTAATGTAAATTTGAGGACATGTACAGTCCTGGGATGTGTCTTGCCGACTTGGCTCCCAAGCATGCATCTTCAAGATGCTTACTTACATTTTTGTACATTTCAGTACAAGTAAGAGCTAAAGTAAAAAAAAAAAAAGTATTGTAATGTCTAAGTGTGGTTGGTTGTCTTTTCCCATGCATCATATGTAGACTTTCGAGGGTTAAATCCCTTGTTAATAAGTCTGCTTCTTTCTTTCTGTCTTTGCCCGCCCATAAATGTAGCCCTAGCTTGTTCAGTATGTTGTAGCCTCCTGTAGCTGTAGTGTGTGTGTAAACTTGCAGATCGAATACACTTTTCTGTTTGTCTAAGCAAAGCCCACGCTAGATTAGATGCAACCAGCATATTTTTATTTTTATTATTGTATATATACATGCATGCTTCTAGTTTGGAGTACTCCATTTATATATAGGAGCCTGATCAAAACAAGGGTGTCTCTCCTAACCATTAATAATAATGTGTCTTACCTATCACAACATTAATGGAATCTACCTGAGTTTTTTTATAGAAAGAACTGTACCACCATGTATTGTATATATATGATACTAGTATTTAGCATAACAAAACCTGTTACTGGATTAGAAAATTCAATCTAAAATGCTCAATGATGACATGTTGTTATATTCTGTTAGACATTCTTATGAAGGTAATTATACTATATCTAGGGATTAACTTCTTCTAATCATATTTTGGCAGTAAGACTAGCTATTTTAATTCTGTGAGCTAGAAATTTATACTTCAAAGAGTACGTATAGTAGAGCAACTATGTCAAGTGTTAGGTGATGAAAATTGAAATGGATCAAGTAGTCTGGGTGAACTGATGAGCTTCTCTAAAACAGTAACAGATTTTAAGCCTTCAAATATTGCTAGCTCTACTAAGATGACAGCTCAAACCTAGTCGTTATCATAATGTTGACATTTTGGAGGGAACCTTCGCCACCCATTTGAAAGTGGATGAAGGAAAGGGTGTAGAACACGCGAACAAAACAAGAAGGCATACAAAGAACAGCAAGAAGAAATGCCAGACCCATTAAGATTCTCCACGACAGAATATATATCCTTTTTTCTGTTTGGTGCCTATCTCTACCCTCCCCAGAAGGACATGGCCCGAGAGGGGGATGTAGCATTATAAGATTCTCCGCAACAGAATATGCAAGCTAACTTGTAAAACTAATTTACATTCGATCACTCAGAAAACAACACAATAAAAACACAGCAAATTTTACATATCTGCAAATAAACTTTTGTCAGAAGTGGGATTTGAACCCACGCCCTCTTACGAGGACCAGAACTTGAGTCTGGCGCCTTAGACCACTCGGCCATCCTGACTACGTTTCCTAAATTTATTTGAAGTAAAATAGATCCATATAATAATCTGTTTGAAATAAGGAAATCTTTGACATAAAGAGTTGTAAGATACAAAATGCCCCTAGTGAGTGAAAATTCAGCTCGAAAATCTGCATAAAAAGGAAAGTCGGATAAAATAAGAGGTTTTAAGGTTTTCCCTTTGAGTAAGAGGGGGTGAGGGGAGGGGTTTGGAGGTTGGATTTTGACTACTTACGATGTAGTGTTTCATGCAATGCTTTCTTTCCAATAAATGACACTTATCACATCTACTAGACGTCTCCAAATTATTGGACATTTTAGTTATGTTTCAAGTTTTGCAAATGAAGCAAGTTCTACTATTCCTTGTTGCTCCCAAGACTCACTGATATATCCTCATTAACCTTTATGTCACGATCTTTATTCTATCATGCCTTTTCACCAATCTCCCAATCCTCTCATTATGTCTACCTTCCCAATTTATATGTAAACCACACATGTAAAATGAAGTTAATAGCCTAAAATAGTCGTTATACATCTAGATGAAGACTTCAGTTCAGAATACACATCACTACTATAGATGTGCTTCAACACTACCAAATTCATGCATTACAGAAGTAGAGTGATTGATTGGAGAAGATTCAAAAGTCTGTAAGGATGCTCAGATTTAATGGCAATGTGCTATCTTTAGTACCTTGTGGTGCATTTGGAATGAGAGAAATTCTCGTATCTTTCAAGATAAGGACATGTCCTTTTCATTGTTGAAAGATAGAATATCCTTTCATGCGTCTCTTAGGCATTTGGAGCTTTGTGGGAGGGGGGGGGTATCCGTCGCTACTATTGCGAGAGATTGGAGAGCAGTTTTGCACTAGTCTATCTTTCTTTTTTGTATCGGCGGATGGCTCATTCGCTGTCTTTGTACATCCTTTTCTTGTTCTAATATATTCTTCTTTTATCAGAAAGAAAGGGCAGAAAACCAACCGGAAAAAGACAGGAGAAATATATAGAATGGATCATGGCACCACGCTTCTGAACCCAACCTGAATGATGAGAATCCACATGAAACTATCATTGGTTGAAGCACCCTTCATACCTCCAAAGCAATGCCATGCCGATTCCCGGTGCACCTTCTCACAGCAACTCACTGCTCAGTGAGTCAACTGTTTTCCCTGCACAAATGGCCAGTTATTGACAGTAGGGTTCAAAATATTATTCAAATTTCCTTAAACGTAGTATTGTAGCTATATGAATTCAATGCCAAAAGTGCAGAAGACTCCAGCTTTTTTGCCCTGGAAAATGCACTGAAGCATCCCGGTAATATATCCATAAAAGAAACTAGTTGACATATACTGCCAAATGTATGAATATGGAGGATCAAACTGTTTCACAAATGGAAATTGCAAGATAATCTCATGGAAACAAAGGATCTTGTTCCAAACTACAAAAATCGTATATAACATCCATCTCAATGTATACATCAACGACGGAAACATACATCTAGTGCAGCAAGGAGATGTTGCAAACACAATTTCGCCATGTATTTACATCCATAAGGACAGTAACAACGAAAGGTTCCTAATTATCAACAGAGCGAAAGGTTCCTTATCAACAGCAATTTCCTGTGCTGGCTGTATATTTTCTCCTTTTTTTATCAGCAAAAATAAAAAATACATTCATAAGAAAGAATATACAGCCAAGACCTTAAACACCAGAAGATACAACTCAACGCCCTGCCTGAACAACCCCCCTGTGGAAAGCTAACATGACTGGTGCAAAAGCTTTGCATCAAAGGACACATCCTTCATAGTAAAGAAAAACAAAGTAAAATAAATATAGATCAATAAATAACAGATCTAAGCAAGACTTATTTACAGCAAAAAACTTGCATCTCTATCCCATAAACGATAAATTTTGAACCTCGCTTGCTGTTAAGAATTAAGACACTGCAATCCTTGACACTTGAATATTAAGTATTCTTCAAAACTTTGCCACTCGTCTGTGATTGATGCACCAGTAATGATATGATAGACAGATTTTGTGTTTGCAACTCTAACCCATACAAAAAATAAAATATTTATGCTCACCATAATCTGCATGAGATCCTTGCTTTTTCAAAAACCCACTCATTCCTAGCGGTCCAAATTTTCCATGCTGCTGCTGCTGCAGAAACTAGCCACCACACCTTCCTGCACTTATGAATTTCAACTTGGTCTTGCCACATCACTGCAAGCTGTTTCTAAGACTCGAACAATACAGCTTTATAGCTCCACCAATCCATTATATAGCTCCATACTTTCCAAGGCCATTCACAAGTAAGCCAAAGAATCTCACTATCCACCATTATAATATATTTTCTCATCTTTTAGAAATTACAGTATACCACCCACTACTTGAAACTCTTTCCTCAAGAGAAAATTTCAACATCTCAATATCAGAGGAAATCGTGAACAAAATTCTATTTCACTGAAGGACAAGGAAGAAAATGTACTTAGGAGACAGCATTTAGGTGCAAATATAATTCCTAATTCACAGATAGAAGACAAGGTTACATAGTGCAGATCACAAGTACTCTTCTTTTGCTCGATCCCTAAATGGATTGTGAGCAATTTAAGAAAAGATGAAAAGATGTTAAGATTAGGGTCTAAAAGAAGCCTCGCATAATCAATCAACAATTCGATGTTACGAAAGACGACTTCACTCTCAACATAAAATGTTGTTATTGCCTCTATTGCAATATGTAGTCCCATCTTATCACTCAAACTACTTCAACAAATCCTAATGAAACACAGGATCAAAATAACCACCCCCAAGTTCCAAAATTTTAGTAGTCTGATGTTTAGAGATCCTCAACTACCAAATGAAAAATTTAATGTAGTGGGATGAGAAGGCAAATGGATGGGATGGATTCTCTTAATGAAGATAGTACTAGGAGATAGATACCAGGTAATGTTACAGGAACACAATTTTGTATGTAAGATAGAGCCAAATAACAGATGTCAAACAATTTCTTTTATTGAAGTAGCATCCTAACTTCAAATAAACATTCATAGAATTCTCATTTATGCAAGTCCACTTTTTAGCGAGGTAATGGATAAATCCAAGGAGACAGAGCTGTTGATCAAGATCGGGATCTAGCCCTATGATCTAGCCTTACGAATGTTATGATTCCTTTTCTTGTTATGGAAGAATCCGCGAGCAGAAATAACAGAAGTACAGCAAGAACGACAATGAAGAGTATGTTTCTTCTCTCTTCACTGCCATAATCTGCGTTCCAATTTCTGGGTTGTTTTGTTTGCACTTTCTTTTTATATCTTTCTGCAATGGTTCATTTGATTTTCATGTTTTCCAATCACAACTTGCAAAGGCAATATATGAGGGAGGAATTGTCTCGTGTAAAATGTCCACCCTCACTTGGAACTAGGAACTTAACTTTTGCTTTGTGATGACCATATATGTCGCTCATACTTTTAGTATCTCCATCATTAGTTAGCTCATCTTTTGAAGGTGTGTTGATAATTTTTAGAAACTAATCTTTTCATTTTTTCATCATTGGCCCTCTCAAACTAAAGTGAGAATTTTAAGAATTACTAAGTATTTGTTTCATGGCATTATTCCCTTCAGTTGCTTGGCTCCTACATAGAATTGGAAAGTTGAAGTTGAGGCAAAGGTGTGGGTTTGCTTGCCTGAATTTTTCAACCTCTACCATGAAAACTCGTAGCAGACATACGCGAAATGATACTTCTGTAAATTTTCATCATGTCGAATCTTTGTAGTTGATTATCAAACTATCCAAATTTACCATGTACCTCTTACCTCTTCTTTCTGCTTTAGTGCTTGAGGCCAGGCAAGGCGAGAGGCGAAGGGTAGACGCCTCACTGGAGTTCACGCGAGGCGGAGGTGGGCAGGCGGTACGGAGGCGTTCACCTAGGCGATAGGCGAGAGGCGAGAGAAGGCGGTCGCCTCCGTGACAGACAACTAAACGACTTCTCACTCTTGTTTTTTTTTACCAAACGACGTAGTAAAAGAAAGAAAAAGAAACCCTAAGTCGACTCAATCACTCTCTCTCTCACTCTAGATAAACCTGATTGCCATCGAAGCCGAAGGAGAGAAGCTGCGACCTGCGACTAACGACAACAAAGCCCCGACGTGGACTCCACTGCCGGAACAGGTACTCACGCTCGCTCGCGCCTCTCGAGTCTCGACCCGAGCTTTGATCTGCACTGCTTCCTTTTTTCATTTTTTTGGTTTACTTTGTTTCTCAAGTCTCTCGCCTTCTTGTTTATCTTTATCTTTAGCTTCTCTTTTTTTCTTTGGCTGAAAACAAACACAGTATTTATCTTTCTTTTCGACTTTTTTTTGTTTGACATTTCAACTTTTGTTTTTAATTCATGATTTGGAGGTTTTTCTTTATGTTACTTACTCTGGTATTTTCTGTTTACTTTGTTTGTTTTTTTTTTTTTTTTTCTGTCTTTTCTTCCTTTCTATTCACACTGTTCTGTATTATCTATCCATGTTATTTCCTTTTCTTTAGGCTTTAGCATGCTAGAAATGTCAACCTCAACCTCAACCTCAACCTCAACGGGTGAAGGAAGCTCGAATATGAATGATCCAGCATGGAGATATGTCAAATTAGAAAATGAAAAGAACAGTCGGGAGATTCGAAATCATATGGGCTCAAAAAAGAGAGTTAAGGAGCAAATTATTTTAGAAAAACAAGTAAGGCAAGAGAGGGGTTGGGAAGAGAATTTGAGAAGTTATGGTGGTGATGATGATGATGAAATTCCAATCGAAAGTGATGAGATTCAATCCTCAAAGAGGACAAAGCAAAGTGGCGCAAGCAAAGAAGGACCGATGGAATTGTTTGTAAGTCACGGTCAACAACAAACTTCAAAAAATATGAAAAAACAAAAGGATGAAAATGAGGAGGCATTGAAAGTGTTGAGGAATAAGGCATGTTCGGCTATAGCAAGATGGATGTATGATGCCGACATTGCTTTCAATGCCGTGAATTATGACAGTTTTCAAGAGATGGTTAATGCGATTGGAGAATATGGTCCGGTGATGAAAGCTCCAAGTTTCCACGAGGTGAAAGTTCCTTTGCTAAAGAAAGAGGTGGAGGTGGTCAACAAACAGATGAAAGACCACAAAGAGGAGTGGAAGAAACATGGTTGTACCATTATATCCCATGGGTGGAAAGACAAAAAAGAAAGGACATTAGTTAGTTTCCTAGTCAATTGCTCTAAAGGAAGCATGTTTATAGAGTCGGTTGATGCTTCCAAGTATAGCAAGACAGGAGAGAAGATATTTGAATTGCTCATTAGCTTTGTGGAGAGAGTCGGGCCAGAGAATGTGGTTCAAGTTGTTACGGATAATGCTTCAAATATGAAGTTGGCAGGTAAGAAATAGTGAAATACTTGATAACATTATTTACTTTATAATTGATAACGTTATTGTTTTTTTTTTACCTCTTATTTTTTCTCTCCTTTTTCTCTCTAAGTAGGCACGTTGTTGATGGCAAAGTATCCAAATTTATATTGGACACCGTGTGCTGCACATTGCTTGGACTTGATGTTAGAAGATATATTTGAAATACCAAGGTTCAAGTCAGTTTTTGCAAAGGCTATGAAATTAAGTAGCTATATTTATAGTCGCTCTGGTGTAGTGAATTTGATGAGGAAGTTTACTCGATTAGAGTTGGTTAGACCTGCAAAAACTCGTTTTGCCACAGCTTTCCTCACTCTTGGAAGGATCAATTTAGTAAAGAAAGGCTTGAAAGAAATGTTTCAGTCAAATGCATGGAGAAACAGTAAATGGGCAAAAGAAGTGCAAGGTAAACAAGCTTGGAAGACTGTTATGGATGCTAGATTTTGGATGGTAGTAGTCGAAGCCCTTAAGGTTGCGGGTCCTCTTGTTAAGGTGCTTCGAATTGTTGATGGTGAGAGCAAACCTGCCATGGGATATATCTACGAGGCTATGGATAGAGCGAAGGAGGCAGTTGCAAATAGTTTTAGTGATAATGAAGAATACAATGAGTATTTTCGAATCATTGATAAGAGGTGGGAATCTCAGCTTCATCAACCTTTGCATGCAGCAGGCTATTACTTGAACCCTGAATTTTTCAACAAAAATGGGGATAAGAAAGATAAAGAGGTTATTGGAGGGTTTTTCAAATGTCTTGAGACATTGATACCGGACCTAGAAATGCAAGATAAAATAAGTGACGAGATGATTGTTTATAAGAATGCTAGTGGTCTCTTTGGGTTGGAAATAGCTAAAAGGCAAAGAACAAGAGGCTCACCAGGTAGTTTACTAGTTTATGACATATTTTTTGCATATATTTTTAATGTGAATTTACTAATGAGAGTAAATTTTATTTATTAGTTGAGTGGTGGATGAAGTATGGTGGAGAGACTCCAAATTTGCAAGCATTTGCTATCAGAATTCTTAGCCTCACTTGTAGTGCATCCGGGTGTGAGAGAAATCGGAGTTTCTTTGAGCACGTAAGTTGTAGTTCGAACCAAAGTATGTTGATTTTGGGAACTTGAAGTTATTTTGCATATTAATTTTGGGAAGTTGTTTTAACAGGTTCATAGCAAGAAAAGAAATAGGTTGGCTCAAGCCAAATTAAATGATTTGGTGTTTGTGAAATACAATAGAGCATTAAGGCAACGATACATGCATCGAGAGTGTATTGACCCAATTGCCTCGGCGGACATTGATGATTGCAATGAGTGGTTGGCTGCCGAAGATGAGAAAGTGCGTGGAGGTGGTGAAGGAGTGCACGATGACATTCACCTTGTAGATGACGAGGATGAAGAACAGGAGCCTATTACCCCTGACCATGATGTAGCCGAGGATGATGGGTTTAATTTGGGTCCTGAGGATGTTTAGCGTGTTGCTAGTTGGTAGTTGCTACTTGTTTTTCATGACTTTATTTTCATTAGTTGTATGACTATTTATTTTCTTGTTTGAAGTTTTATTATTCTCATTTTTACATGCTTTGGGATTTGTCACATTGCTCGCCTTCGGTTGCCCGCATCTCCCCTCGCCGCTCGCCCTAAAGAGGTAGCTCTCGCCTTTCGCCTTTAATAACTATGTGTGGGATCTTTGCCATGAATAATTCTGGTAAAACAAACATAATTTTGTTTTCACGAGTAACATGGTTGTACAAGTAGGCTGGGGGTGTGATCCATGTTAATTGGAAATATACAAAACCAACAGAAAAAGGTGAATAAACAACAACAGAAATTCCCTGAATGAGAGCAGCATCAGAAAAAAAAATGCAAATTAAGTAAATTGAGTAAGCAGCAGAAATTCAGAGAACACTTCATGACTCCTAAAATGTCACCTGCTTAATAACATAAGTCTCTCAATAATAGCAAATCTTCCCTTTAAAGTGTTTCATGCTTTCTCTCTGTAAGATGCTAAACAGATAGAGGGTATCTACACTCGTGGAATAGCCCACTGAACTCCAAATAATGGAAATAAATTTTTCCATATATCTGGAGCCACATAAAAATGTAGCAGAAGATGATTAACTACTTCCTCTGATGTTATAACAGCCAGGTTGCCGATGTGCATCCTGGTAGCATGTACGCCACCAGGCTGCCGTTTCTGGGTGGCTCTTTTAGGGGACGCCAGGCTGCCGAAATGCCCGGGGGGTTGGGGGATTTAAGGGTGGGTGGGGTGGGGGTTAAGAATTAGGATATTAGGTTTATAGTAATTTGATAATTTAGAGTTATATAAAGAAATTTTAGTTGAATTATGAGTTTGGGATTTAATTTGAAGTTTCAGTCTGAAAGCTGTTGGTAGTGGGTTTCAATTTGAAGGTTACCAGGTAATGGTTTCTTTTCTCTCTTTCTGATTGCTAATGGTTCATTTATGATTTCTTTTTCTTGTTCACATCAACGGATTTGAAATCTGATGTTTTTTCAGTTCTCTGTTTTTTCTAATTGGATTACCTTCAATTATGGTTTCTATTCTCTCTTTTGATTTGATCAATGTAATTTTTAATCGGAGTTGGGGTCCTGGATTCATGATTTTCTTAGTTAAATATGGAGTTTCTAATGGGTTGGAGTTATGGGTTTTGAAGCTAATTAATCCAATTATGAGTTCAAGAGTGGGTTTCTATCTTTTTGATTAATAAGTTTGAATGGCTTAGAGAATTGGAGTTTCAGATACGGGTTTGAATATTTTACGATTTTAATTTGAGGGTTTACCAAAATTATTAGGTCCTCTCAAATGTGGCTTTAGGATTTGAATGTCTATGATTCCTTTTCTCTGTTTGTCAAATAGCTTTGCAAATCTTGTGATACAATGGCATGGTTTTATAGAAAAGCTTAGAAAAGAATGGTGGATGGTATGCTTGGCAGCAGTGGGTTAGACATTGTGGAAGGTGAGAAATGAGGCATTTTTCAACAATAAAACTTGGTCGTTGGAACACTTATTTGATTTAGCAAGGGTTTGATCATTTCATTGGATTAGGGCATGTGACAGATATGCCTTATTCTCGCTTCATGACTGGATGGATAATCCATGGAAGTTAGACTATTCGAAGAGTTCTGATAATCAGTTTTTGATATGTAATTTGTTTGGGGCAAGCTAAGGAATGGCAGGTTCCAAAGGTTGACTGGGTAAGATTTAATGTGGATGGCTCAGTAAAGGGGAAACCAGGCCTAGGAGGTATAGGAGGTGTGCTTAGAGATGAGAATGGAAAAGTTTTAGCAGTTTTCTATGGTGCAGTTGGAATAATTTAACTCTAATGAAGCTGAGGTAATGGCAATAAAAAAGTCTTTAGTAAAGGGGAGACCAGGCCCAGGAGGTATAGGGGTGCCCTTAGAGATAAAAACGGAAAGTTTTAGCAGTTTTCTAAGGTCCAATTGGAATAATTTGACTCGAATGAAACTGAGCTATTGGCAATAAAAATGTCTTTAGAAGTATTTTTTAGGACATGTTTGCAAGGAAAGAAATTTTTGGCGATGGAATCCCATTTTTCTACGGCTTTGACTTGGGTTTTAAAAAAAGAGGAAAGGCCGGGGAAGCTATGGAAATGAGATTGATAATATGATCTTACAAATTGGGATGGTTTCTTTTATCAAAGTGTGTAAGACAGCCAATGGTATAGCAGACAGATTGGCAACGTTAGGGATGGACAGGAGGGATATGTTTAAGACATGGTGGGGACTCATAAAGGACTAAGTAAGGGTGGAAGTGACTGCAACTAGAAGGTTATCTATCTTTATGGAGCAGCTGAAGAAAAGTTCATGCCTTAAATGTTTTATATGTTGTTTGTCTTTTGCTGATTAAAAACAAAAAGAAATAGAAGTTCAGGAAGAATAATAATGAAGAGTATGTTTTCCCTTGACAGCTATAGTTCTCTCTCTCTCTCCACTGCCATAATGTACGTTTCAATTTCTTATATTGTTTTTCTCAATATTACAGCTCATATTGAATTTTGTTTCTAGTTCTTATTGGTCGTTCTGTTTGCACTTGCATTAATATCTTTTAGCGATGGTTCCTTTGATTTTCATGTATATGCTGGCTTGTTTGTGGTGTTAAGGTCAAGGAATCAGTTTCTTGTGTAGAGTAATGTGGTATTCAGAGCTCAATGCAGGGGTGGCAAACAACAGAAGAGCCCATAAAATCTATCCATCCAAATGCACAAGAGATATATAGCATGGCATGAGATCCTTGTTGGCCTATAAGGTTGCAATGTCAGTGAGTTCATAAGCTTTTATTTTTAAATTTTTTTTTAAAAAAAATTCTGAATATAGTGATCTGATCAGTTGATACCGTGAATTCAGCAGGTAACAAAATACTTGTCTTTTGCTTAAACATGTTAGAAATACTTTCAGCTTAATAAGCATGCTTTAGCTTCAAAAATTCTTCCTTTCCTTGTTTCCATATACTCTACTTGCTTTTCACATTAGATGTCTTGGTCATTGCTCTGGGTGTGGGCTAATGAAATGCCAAAAACGTTATGCCTCGTCAGAAACTAATAATTACTAGCTATCATAAATTTGTGTATCATTTATATACCAGAACCCTCATAATTTCTGTTAGTATTGGCCAAGTGAAGGTGAATGCCATAGTGGGATTCCAGTTCCTGTACTCTATCTATTGGGTGTTTCAGTTTGGTAATATAATCAGGCATCAAAAACACTGTTCTTTTTATGTTATGAGGCTGCAGACAATGGAAACACCATTTGATATGCAGCTAGGCCAGTGAATCCTTCGCTCTTGGCCATTGCCCGCCATCTTGCATAACTGCTGCATTCGACTATTTCTTGAATTTAGGTCCTTTTTCTTGTTCTTGCTTTCTATCTTTATTTTGTTGGCTTTATAAACTGAAGTCAGTGGGAGTATCTTCTCATCTCCCTCTAGTCTTCATTGTTACTTGCTCTTATGATTCTACTTTCTGTATAAATTGTTGCTTAATCATGATAACTTTGGAAGCTGGATTTTTAAGTCTTATCTTATACAAAATCTGCCACTAATACCTGCATGACTGCATGAGGAAGATAATAATACACTCTTGAGGAATTCAGTAAGAGATTTGTAGCCCAATCACACCTTGTTGGTGCTAGAAAGTAGAACCAATACAATTCCTTAGGTTTAAAATGAGATACTGTCTCAACTTTGCTTTTCTCTAGTTCCTGCGTTATGAGGATTTGAGCAAATCTTTGATGATTCGTACATTTACAAATAGAAAATATACCAGTCATATCAATATGAAATTTCAGCCTTTGCTCGCATATTCAGTTTCACTATTACACCTTGGTAGGCAGTTAGTTATGACAGAAAATTGGCTCAAGGAAACATGCTATTTGTGCAAGCATTTCCTATTATCTGCGTCTCTCCCATTAACACAAGAAATGGGTTGACGAGTTGTTGGATCAACCAATGAGGCTTTTAGATATGTGTAACTATACAAAGGAGAAAGGGATATTCGAATAGCGCTTCCTTTAAAAGGAAAGCAAAGAAGGATGCCGAAAGATTGATTGAAGCGTTGATACTACTCAGGGAACCAAACATATCAAGGGCTCATTTGCTCTGGGATCTAGAGATGTACATGCTTTCATGGTCTCAATTATGTGACGAGAATACTTCTGAACAAGAAAGCATCAACAGGCGAAATGGGGCAGGTGATGCAGCTTCTTTTTCAATCATAACAAACAGGTATTGATGTGGCATCTCAAAGCTTAATACCGAGTAGCACAAATAGGAATCTACACTATCTTTGCATACTCGTGCACAAACGAGTCAACCCGAGCCCATTTACAAACAATTGCAATATGAGTTTAAGCATCACGTAGAAATCTGAGTTTGTAGAGTTTATCCCTTCGTATTTTAGTCTTCAGTTTTGCAACCATGTATGATAGGCCTTTGTATTCAGTATACGATAATCTCTGAATACCTGAAAGAATATGATACAAATTTTAATCTTTACTCAATGATTTGCCTGTGCACTTTAGAGCTCGTTGGTTCAATCTGCAACCATGTATATGATGTTAACATTATGTCTGAACATTATATCTTCCTAATGTTGATGTTAACACATCTTCTCGACACATAAGAATCTGAGTTTTCAACTTGCTATAAAAATGATGCTAAAATTAAGTTTAATGTTCAGCTCACGTATATATTTGAGCCAATTTTGTTTAACAACACGCGAAAAAGTTGAAAAAACGTGAGATAAACTAGAAGTCAGAATACATCAAATTCAACATTAAAACCACAAACTATAATTGCATATGCGCCAAGTCGAAGGTGTATGTTTCTTCAACACTTAAATTCCAAAGAGAGAACATAAAATTGAAACAGAATACATGAAATTCAACATGAAACTGCAAATTATTACTGCATATACGTCAAGTCCAAGGTTATACTCGGCTTCATTTCATATGTTTGGTAAGCCATTTCAACATCTCAGCATGCGCCTTTAGCGCACTCTTGACAGCAAATGGGTCGCTATCATTGTATCGCAGAGTCCATCCATGAGAAACACCGGGAAATATCTTCAGGAAGTTATCAATCTGCAGTTACGGAATTCGAAATTAAAATAAAATAAGTAAAACTAAATCAATGTTTCCAATCCTCCAAATTATTACCAGTGCCGCCTTTCCCCTCACCTTCCTTCTTAATTTAGTTCATGATCAAAATTTCATTGGACTGATTACTCAGTTGTGAAGTTGAAATAAGATGTGAATAATTTTTATATAAACTTCCTTGAACTTTAACCTATCTATCATAGAGCTGAAATGAGAGTTTCTTACATGTCTTGCATCCAAAATTTCCTTATATTGTTTCATAATATCTGGAGAGGTAGCATGGTCACGCTCAGCACCCAATATCTCTATAGGAGCATTGACCTCTGAAATTCGAGAAATCCAAACATACATATTATAATGTGTGCTTAGCCCTTCAGAAAATATCGTTCTCAACGATCAAAATCAGACACGAAGAAAAAAGTAAGGAGTTGTTGTTACCTTTGATCTCATCAACCTTGAGGTAACTAGGGTGCAATAGGACCACAGCTGGAATTTCATCCAACTTTGCTAGTTTTGAGGCTACGGCGCCTAAAGTAGTTCCCATGCAAAAGTGAGTTATTAGCACCCATGCTTTGAGAATATAAATCAACGGACACAACGGCTATATATTAGTTGATATTTGAAAGAGATGGCAAAATCTTACCTCCCCAGCAAAAACCTGCAAATCCAATCGCAGACATTCCTTTGCTTTTCAAGTCAGCAAGCAGAGTTTTAGCATCAACAAGCCCTTTTTCCTACAAAGAGAACAAATTTCAATTCATGTTGAATTTCAGATGCACATTTGCTTTTATAAATCAAGTTTTGATTAGTAAACATGTAGCTAACCGGAGTATGGTCTTTAAGCCAAACATCTTTAGGCCTCTGTGTATTGTTGGGATCAAATGGCTCTCCATGAAAGAAGTCAGGGGCCAATGCATAGTATCCCGCTGCTGCAACTTTATCTGCAATTTGCCTGCGTAATTGAAATTAAGTCAATGATGTTACAAATTTACTAGCGCTTGGTACCAATGCAGCATCGACCGTAATTTAGTTATTTTAGCAGTAATATTGGCTCAGGCTGTTCACAAACGCTTTTAGCTACTAACTACTCTGCTCTTTCAAAGAGACATCTTCCATTGACAATCTATTGCATCTTGATTATTCTATAAAGCATGCATCAAAATTTTTATTTTTCATTTTTATCTTTTATATCCTTGTCACAAAGTCAAAAGGAAAGAAAAGAAACGTGCTTAATTACGAATGAAGTTGGTTGTTAATTAGTTAGCCGCCTTACCTCAGTTTTGGAACTTCATATCCTGCCAAACAAAAAATAACCTTATAATTAGAACTTGACCTTAAAATCTGCTTGCTTATTAAAATGAAAGATTAAGGTTAAATTGGCAAAAAAATTAACCAAGTTCTGATTGCAGTGTTAATACTATCACTTTCAACCATGGCACTCGTGCCGTGTCTTGTGTGTGGGCGTGGACGGAACCAGATACGACTATATATATATATATATATATATATATATATATATACATCGAAGGTTGCATCCTAAAACTAATTGATGTTTGGCGGAGTAGCTAACACGAGACGAGACTAAACCAACCAACAAACAAAATGATCTGCATAATCCGATTGAGATCGATTGCGATGGGTAATAAAACAAGTGTTGTGGAAGTACCGAAAATGTCGGTGATGAGAACAATAGCAAGCTTGGAGTGGGGGGAGCCGGAAACGTAGGAATTGAGGCCTCCGATGACTTCAACATGGCCATTTCCGCTGTTGGGGTCGCGAGTTGGTGGATGTTCTAAGCACTCAGGGGTTAACTGGGCTAAACTACTCTTGCATGAAATCACCACTACCAATACCATTAAATACGTGACGGAAACTTTCCACGGCCCATACCCACTGTGATGAGCCATTTATATTAATGACTATATGTGTCGGCCTTGGGCGGCGCCGCGAGAAGGGCAAGTAGTACTAGTACCGTGTGGGTGACGGCGGTGCTAGTCTTGGCTTTGCCAGTTTTGGGGTAAAGAAATCAAGACAAGGGAGAATATATATATATGAGTAATGTTATGCTACCTAAAGAGTATCAAATTTTTTTGCAATGTGTCAACTGATTTGGTTGTTAATGTGATGCATTAATTTTAATTTTTAATTTTATTTTTTGTACCACAGCTGTTACATCATGTGACACATTATTTGGTGTAAAAATTTGATACTCTTTAGGTATCCATAGCATTACTCTATATATAATCATCCATTTCAGACAAAGAGTCAATTTTTTAAAATTAAGAGTCAACACGTGATTAAATCAAATTAAAATTTTACATATTTTACTTATGTTTTAAAAACTCATTAATTAAAAATTACATTAATAATGTTATAGATTATAACTTTCATAATTATATATATATATATATATATATATATATTGGTTTGTCTATGGTTTTTATGGTTTAGATATTCCCACGTAGAAAGAAGCGGAAAGCTATTTTTATTCCTTCGATTTCGTTTGAGATCAAAAGGAAATGAAATCAAAAGAAAAAAGAACATGGAAAGTTGTTTACTCTCCCAGAGGCCAGATCCCATTTCGATAAGAGAGTCTGGTTTTTATAGTAACTCAATCAATAAAATTGGAGTATTAAAGACGAGTAATAATATGTGCACCTAAAGTGTGCACTAAATGTATATCAAAATTACTTTTATCATCTTTTAATTGGTTAATAATTTGTGAGTCTTATTACTTAAAAGTATTTGACGAACTAAAAGATGCCAAGTGTAATTTGGTGCACATTTGGTACACACTTTAGGTGCACATAGCATTACTCCTTAAAGAAATACTCCCTTCGATTCTAGACAAAGAGTCCACTATACTATTTTGAGATGTTTCACTCAAATAGTTCCCTTTCTAAAAATTATGCTAATAATTTTCATAATCTTTCATCTTTACCCTCCACTTGTTTTATAATCATTTTGGTTGTGCTTAAGTATTTTTGTAATTATGACTAAAGCGAATGACATTAATATATCACTTAATAATTAGATTTTTCAAACATGAACTCTTTGGTGGAACGGAGGGAGTATAAATCACAATTTTTATAATTTTGCAAAAGTTAAAAAGAAAATAAACGTTAGAGATATTGCAATTGCACCAATGTAGAAGGGAGCAATTAATGTTCATATGAGTCGTTTGATAGTTAGATAAGGATAAGTATTATTATTAATTATACAGAATTAATAATAGTATCCTCTCTTAGTATTAATAGCGAGGGGACTAAGAGCCCGTTTGGTCGAGCGTTTTGGCCAAAACGCAGGGATAAAACGCAGCTTATTTGCAAAAAATGTGTTTCAATACTATAAATAACATAATAGTATTCATGTGGAAAACAGATAATAGTGATGCAATATAAAAGAAAACCGAGATTTGCAAAACTTTCAAATTTTTGTCTTAAACAACAAATTTTTTGAACAACAAATACCCACAATTAATTATAATTAAATGGCAGATCTGAAAAAAATATATATAGATCCATTTTTTTTTTTTGTCCATTTCATCAAATCTGATAGTTATTATAACAAAAGAAACTCAACTAATTGAGATTTGAATTTCTTTTGTCAATTTTACAGGTTAAAAAATCATAAATTTGAGTATAACTTAAACTACAAATTTCAGCCAAAACGTATGTTAATTACATTAAATCACATATACGCACGATTAATTATAACTAAATTACATTATTATAAAACAAAATTTTAAAACTAACTTAAAAACTTATATGCTAAGTAGACAGTATGATATTTTCTATTTATGAAAGTAATTTTCATTTATTTATTTTTTTATATGTATATATTTAATAAAAAACAATATTTTTTAATGGAAACACATCAATATGGATTACATAAAACTATTATTTGCCCCGTATTCATCATTTACAGCCCCAAGTGTCTCAACGATTGTTGATTTATCAAATGTTGCAGATTGTCTTAACCCTTCTATTAAAAAATGCTTAAATATAATTTAATTGAAAAATATTTATGACTGTGCGTTTCACGCACGGGTGTAAACCTTGTTGATTAATAACGTTTGATAGTGCAAGAATTATATTTGGAATAGGAATAGATTACTAAAATCTTGAAATTGATTACTAAAATTTAAAGAATCACAATCCGAGGTGGTATTTTAATTCCTAATAGTTGGAATCTATGTAAAAGGACAATAATATTCTTATATTATGTCAAATATTTGCTTGATATTTATAATTTCATTTGGTTTCAACTTTCAACTACTTTACGTCCGTTCCTTTTTACTCTTCCTCATACTCGATGTTCTTTGGCTCTTTTTATTAGGTCAAGTATTTATTACTTTTGTTTCAAATGTTTAAGTTATTTTTATTTGAACTAGTTTTATTATAATAAATTTTTTATTTTAATTTTATAAAATTTTCTTGCTTTATTGATTTTGGATCATTTAAAATTTTCATCAAAATTGAAAAAGAATGAAAAACTTGTTATTTTGTGGAGTAGAAATAATGTTAATGTCTAATTTTTATCATAGAAGTCATTAACAAACACTTGTCTATATTGGAATAATGCTCTAAATCGTTTTAATTTTATCTGTGTATTTCAAGTTGTTTTGGTTCTTACCAAATAATATATTGTACTACAGCACTCACATTCCTTATGCTACCAAACACTTTTTAGGAATCATCTTTCCATCTATTTCTATAAAATCTCATTACTAATAATCGATTCTGGAAAATTAATTCAATTTCCGTGTACATCAAGGCCTAAAAGTGTTATTAAAATGACTATTATCACATTTGCATTTACCAAACGTTTAAATACTCGATAGAAGCCCATTCAAAGAAGCATATCTTGCACGGTTCATCTTGTGAATGTACTTTTGTAGATGAAAGTTGTGCCAAACGAACCCTTATTATCGTTCCCAAACGTTTCAGCAGCCTTCCTTCCATAACTTGTCAGCCAAACTTCAACTTGCTTACCACTCCTCCTTCCAGTCAGATATGCAAGTATTACGAATTATGTGTTTATAATTTTGCAAAAAGTAAAAAAAAAAAATATACGTTAAATTTACGTTTGAAAATTATCTTCTTTAATAAAATCAAACAAAACAATAATTTAGGAACGGGTGGAGTATTATTTATCCTCCCCATACATCACCAACTGATCTTTTAATGTAAATTGGTAGGGTGTTTGGATTAAAAAGTAAAATGGAAACAATATAAGGTGTTTAATTGAAAAGTAACATGGAAAAAATATTTTCTTTTGCCCAAGCTTGCACCTGCTTTTTTCTTTTTCTCTTTTTTTGTTGTTGTTGTTAATTTAATGTCTCAAATTAATTAATTAATTAGGGAATTTAGTATTGGTTTTGTGTGCTGATTGAGTTGGCATGTTTGAACAATCAAAACATGGCCCCATGTGACTTCAATTCCCATTCCGTAGACTTGGTGTATGTGGCCATGTTAAGCCATTGTTTATTGATAGAAAAGTTCAGTCACTATCCACTATCCATTGCATTAATAATTCTTTTTTTTTCTTTTTTTGTATTTTAAAATTTCTTTTATAATGATTACAAACAAATTACGAGAGATATATAGAGAAAGTTGATATGACTAAATTGGGAGAAAGTTCAGCACCACAATAGCAAGTCACTAAATTGTCGAGGAGAATGGAGCTTAAATATCCTATATAAATCACATGTGTATATGAGACTGATTGTACTAAAAAAATTATAGTTGAAATTTGTTTGGTGCAAAATAAAATAGAGCGTGACTATTTTGAACCGTAGGAGCTATTGTACTCTTAAAATATTTGGTAAATACCATAAAGTTAAATCTAAATGATGTTTGTTCTATTAAAATATTAGGAGTAGGAGCTATTGTACTCTTAAAATGTTCTACACAAAGATGTTTATTCAAAGAAATTGAATGAATTTTGAGTCAACCTAAAAGTTTGTTAAAATATCATTTCATTATGGGCTTTGTGTGTTAGTTAGGTTAACAATGAAAACGTGCCTCATCCTGCATCAATTCATCGGTAGACTTGGTGTGTGCCCCGAAGTCATTATAGACGGCATTATTAATTTTAAACTAATTTTACACATGTGCGTTGACTATACGGACATATATATTTTTTAATTAAATTATACTTAAGCAAATTAAAGAGAAAAAATAAAATAATAAATTAAGAAAAAGTAATGTTAGAGACAACTACTTAAATAGAAATACATCGGTAATATTATAAATTCTAAAAAAATTTCCTTATATACAACATTTATTGTTTTATTCGTTAGATTTTCCTATTCATTGTATATCAATATATTCAGACCATAGCGGTTTGTTACCATAGAAATTACGACATACATTTGTCCATGGCCGAACATTGACCTTGATTTTTGTTAATTGTCATTGCATACGATACTACCAATGAAAATTGTCAAACTTGAAAGACAAACTCACATCTAATAGAGACAATGATATTCTTGGGATAAATAGTTGTCTCCAACATTGCTTCCATTTAAAATTTTAGCTTCTATAACGTGATCATCAAACTTTGTAATGATTAGTTTTGTTCCATTGCACAACCTTGTAACAAGATCAATGTTTCTCAACAGCATCATCGGAACATCAATCTTAATTGTTAGTTCATGGCTAGGCAATCTTAATCACTTTATACGATTCAAAAACTTCGTAGAATGAATGTTTTCAAACAAACTTAATTTATTTTCTGCTCTGCAGATAGAATCTGAACTCAAATAAGTTCTTCCTTCCGAATGATTTTTAGAAACCATGTATTCATTTATGGTGTCCACAACAACAAGCGTCAGGGCAATTATAACTCTTCCTTGCAAACATGACACGTCATCAAAAGACCCTAAAAATGATGCATGTATACTTTTCAACTATTGACTGAACCAATATGTAATGCATTCATCAAAACATCATTTAAAACTTTTATTGTTGTAACACCATTATTTTTACCCCCATAAAGAAGAAGAACAAAGCATGAATAAAAAGTATAGACATTAATAATACAATTTGAAAATATAACAAACAAATAATGAGTACCACTCTTACATTGATATCTTTAGAAAATGTCTACAATCTAATATTTGTGTTCTTAAAATTTTATTTTAACATTTTACCCTGAATTTTAGTCTCACTTTAATTAATGACTCCAACTTTTACACGAGTATCCTTAAAAAATACACATTATACTAATTTTTATAATAGATTCAAGGGATAATGACATTGGAAGTCCCTTGACTATGGCTGATTCCACCATTAGTCCCTTAACAAATTTTTTTCATATTTTTGTCCCTTGACTATGAAAATTAGACACGGTTGGTCCTTTTGGTGGATGCCGTTAGTATTTTCCCGTTAAATCTATCACGTGCCTCTCACATGACTTTGGTTAAGGGCATTGTTGGAATTTCAACTTCATCTTCAACCACACCCACACCCACTCTCTCTCTATCTCTCTCTATCTCTCTCACAGACACACAAACACACAAACCACCAACCACTAACCTACCCGTATCCTCTCTCTCTCTCTCTCTCTCTCTCTCTCTCTCTCTCTCTCTCCCTCCACTAACCTACCACTAACCACCAACCACTAACCTACCCGTATGCACGCCTGCCATTTCCATCATTCCCTCCAACCCGCCATTTCTCTTACTTTCCCTCTTTCTCCTTCTTTCCTTTCTTTCTCTCTCTAGACTAGAATTATTATCTCTTTCTCTCTCATTTGTTTTGTTCTTCTTTGCTATTTTTTTTTTTTTTTTTTTTATGTTAATTTTGCCATTGGATTGGATCTTCTAGATTCATTTCTGGGCTTCGGTTCAATTTGTTCCACGCGAGGTGGGTAATCCTTTTCATAATTCTCCTTTTTGTTACCTGCCCATGTTATCTCAATTAAATTTGAATCTTTTTGGGGCGCCAATTGTTTTTATTGATGAAATTGATCTGGAATGTCTGGGGTACTTTTTGATGTGAAGGTGTTCTTCTATCGATGATTTGTTGCATTTGGAAAATTTCTACGGTTCTGTTTGATTCGAGGATTTACGTGATGCGAGATTGTAATATTACGTGAATTCATAGAATAACAGAGAGTTTATGGGAAGGAGATAAAGGGAGGGGAATGGTATTGAATCTGGACATGGTAGTATGCTGGGGACTGGAGAAAGAAGGAAAAAAGTAGAAAGAGTCAAAGAGGGCATGGAAAAATCAAACCCAATTTGCTTAAACTTAAAATTAAACCCAGCTCTCTCTCTCTAGAAATCATGAGAACCCAAACCTTAAATTTCAAATTAAACCCAGCTCTCTCTCTAGAAATCATAAGAACCCAAAACTTAAATTTCAAATTAAACCCAGCTCTCTCTCTCTCTAGAAATCATGGTGTTTGACCAAAGTAATTACCATGGCTACGAAGAAGGAATGAATTTGTATTTCACTATTAAATTGAAGAGAAGATCATAACTAGGTTTTGATTAGTGAAGAAAGAAGAAGAAAATTGTAAAGAACTTATTGAAATTGGAGCAGCAACGGTTGAGAATTGAAGCTCGAATCGGGTCTTTAAAGTCAAATAAATTCTGTTTTAGCAACTCAATCTTAGGACAGGACCGAATGGTACGGAATTGCCTTCATCTTCAAGTCCAATTTTCTTTTGGAATCATAGATTCGTATTTTAGGGCTTCTTTCTGTGTGTTGGATCATGACTAATATATTGGGTTCTTCAATTATTTGATTGAGGCGTGCATCGGTGCATGATTCCTAGAAGAACATTGGTGTGTGTCTGTGAGAGAGAGAGAGAGAGATAGAGAGAGAATGTGTGTGGGTGTGGGTGTGGTTGAAGATGAAGTTGAAATTCCAACAATGCCCTTAACCAAAGTCATGTGAGAGGCACGTGATAGATTTAACGGGAAAATACTAACGGCATCCACCAAAAGGACCAACCGTGTCTGATTTTCATAGTCAAGGGACAAAAATATGAAAAAAATTTGTTAAGGGACTAATGGTGGAATCAGCCATAGTCAAGGGACTTCCAATGTTATTATCCCTAGATTCAAATATCTTTTTTAATCAGTGTGTTATATAAACATGAAACTTTATTAAGAAAGAAAGGAGTAACAATTTTTGTATAACATATTCTTCATAAGTTGCAATATATTAAAAATATACTTATTTATGGTATTAAATTAATTTTTCAGTTGTTAATAATCACAGCTTAGAGCAAAGTATATGAGGTAAGACTATTTACTAAATAAATAATACCATAAATAAAAAAAGAAGACAAAGCATGAATAACATGTATACAACGTAATAATAAAAATTAAAAAATGTAACAAACAAAACAAAACTTTACATTGAGTAAGATATGAAGATTTATCTAAATGCATTTTCTTATTCAGAATGGCAGTAATAAAAGGATTTGAACAATTTTCATGATTTGTTAAATTAACAATTGGCGAGATACTTAAACTTGTAAATGACAAAAATTGATAGAAATTGTTATTTCCTATATTCCGCACCGGCGAATTAGCTGAAAAAATATTTATTATTGTAAATATATAGAAATAAAAAATTTAATAAAATTTACTTTAAAATAGTATAATAGCATACTTTAAAATGTTTATTAGTGTAACGATTATATTATTGTTTTGTATAACTATGATTTTGTATTTTCGATGACAATATTAAATGTTATAAAGATAACTTTCTATTTTTTGTAAGATATTTTTTGCGAAATTTTACTATTTTTGGACTTAGTAGGCTTTATTTATATATAGATAAGTTCCCAGCACGTTACTTATTTTGCAAGCATCATTCATTTTCCTTATCTTTTTTTACTTTGACCAGTTTTAAATACAGCTACGTCTTCAAGTTTTTCTTTGGCAAAATTTAGAAAAGACTGTTTTACGGTATTTTCTATAAGAGAAATCTTGCTGAACCGACCCACCGTGTATTAATGGGTTGAGCAAATTAGAATTCGCAAAACGGTTTCATTGGAGATTTACTCTTTCGCTTTACCCCAATTCATATTACAATACTACCTCTCCGATCCAAAGCTTATGATGAAACTGAATTTATAAATAAATAGTTTTACGCTAGGACAAGTTTTAAAATAAAATCTCTATAAATATATGGTTTAAACTGGTATAATTTCCTTTACACATATGTTAGCTAAAATATTATTTATTTTGGTTACCAAAATCATACTACAATTTCATAGTTGTAACTTGTATTGCAAATTTAACACTTCCTCCGGTCTGTAAATAAGTATATTCTTTATTAAGATATTCTTATTTATAAAAATATTCTTTAAATTGCACTAAAGTTGTATTTTTTTGGTATTAGACATAGAAAACGTCTCATATTTTTTAAAAGATAGAAAGAAATTAAAAAGTAATAAAAATTTGTAGCTTAAATTTGTAATGTTGACTCTTTTTCAAGACAAACTTAAGAGAAAATAGACTCTCTTTTTTCTTCATATAGTTGAACTTCCAAAAAAGAACTTTAGTTGCAGAGTAAGTATATCATTGTACCTAAAAAATAGGTTTAATATATTATAGTGTATTAATTAAAAATATTAATAGTATGTTATACAATACTCTTTCCCTCTTCAGAAAATAATTACATTTGACAAGTCAAACTTTTAAGATTGTAGTTTTTGTTTGTAACTTGTATCTCCTTTTAATTGAACTATAAATATAATTTTATTGTAGAAATAACTCTATTTTTTGGGACATACCAAGAAAAAAAGATTATTTTTCAAGACGGATGGAGTATTTAAGAGTAATACTTAAATACTCTATTAATATGTCATAGATTTGTACATTCTCTGTCTCAAAGTAATTTTTTTTTATTAAATTTACACGAGTTTTAATAAATATTTTTGACTTATTATGTTTTTTTTTCAATATACTTATTTATGATGTTCCAAAATAGAATAAAAAACACATATTTTAGCAAGAATAAAGTAGTATCACATTTACTGGTGAAAAGAGAGAGAAAAGTGCATGGTGCAATTTCCTAGGAGATTTCACCAAATTGATTTGTCTTTTATTTAAAGATTATATTATTGTTTTGTATAAATACGATTTTGTATTTTCGAGGATACTATTAAATGTTATAAAGATGACTTTCTATTTTTGGCAAGTCATTTTTGGCAAAATTTTACCTTTTTTAGACTTATTAAGCTTTATATATATATATATATATATATATATATATATGTTTGGGTTTTGTCTTTCATATATGCTAAATGTCGCATCCCAAACAACTAAATACTGCACCCCACTTAAAATTGTATGACCTGTGTGCCCCTACTAGCTTAATTATTACTAAATTGCCACTGCTTAATTAATTTATTAATTATTGATAAACAATCACTTTTATTACCTATCTTACTTAATAGTGCACATCACTTTTAAAACTTTCAATCTCTCTCAATACTTTTCAATGGATGCGAACAACGATGATAGTGAAATTCGAGATAACTATTTTACAGTAATAACAATTACTTTAAATATATATTTAATTTTGTTGATTGCATTTATTTTAAATGTATTTAATGTTAATTTTCGTTTTTAAAACCTAGGTCGGCCATACGACACGGCTTAATACAAAAAAGCCATCTAGGGTATGCGGCTTTATGTCTAAGGTTAATACAAAAAAGCCATCTAACGATCAATGGTTAATGTTATATCAATCATTAAATCTCAACCTTTAATTTTTGATCTAATGGTTGATAATGAGAGTAACCATTGATGGTTAAATAAAAAAGTAACCATTAAATACTCCCTCATATGTATATATATATATATATATGTATATATATGGGGAGTATTCAATGATTACTCCATCTCTCTAACGATCAATGGTTAATGTTATATTAACCATTGGATTACATATCAAAGGTTAATGTTAATTGTATTAAATGATAACATACTTGCATTAATTGTATTTTCTAACTAACTATTAAATTTTGATCTAATAGATAATAACAATAGTAACAATTGATGGTTAGTGAGATGTAGTAACTATTAAAAACTCATATATATATATATATATATATATATAAATATAAAATGATTAGCCTATATAAAATTTTATTTGTAATTCTTCATTATTTAACGAATTTGTTGTTTGTCTAAGAGAAATATTCTCTAACACTTGATGATCTTATTGTATTTGACTATTTCTGTTTTTTTTTCTTTTTACCATTATTTCTCCTAATTATTGATACTATTGTTCTCGACTTTTTTTCTCTCGCATGAAAAAATAAAAACTTATTATTCTTAATTCACGAATACATTTATTTTTGTAACAGTTTTTGATATGCAAACTATTTGACTCTCCGGCACTTGATGTGCTTCAGTTCTGGAAGAATTTCTTGATATTATTAATTTTCAAGCATTGCCCAGTAAGTACTTTAGTTTGGCTTAATTAATTCTTGGCTTGTTGGTGCTATTTTACCAACCCTTCTTCTTGTCCCAGTAACCAACCGGCATATGGTCTTTAATCCAAAACGTTTTATAGGCAGGCCTATGTGTATCGTTGGGGTGGGTCAAATGTTGTGTGAAAGTGATTATCGAGACAAAACTCACCAAGTATATATATCAAGGTTATTAAAATGTGTTCTTAGAAGACATATTAACCAAACCCTATGCCAAAATATACTAAGATATACTACTATTTTTCTTCTTTTTTACAGATTATCCTTATCTAACAAATGATTAACAATTTTTTTTTTTTTTGAGAATTGATAAATTATATTAAATAAAACAAATGTTCAATAATAAATACCAAAAAAAATCAATGGTTTGAAAAATAACTCAATTGTACTGATTTTCGTATTTGAGGTCTGAGTTTGAGCTTGCCAAAAGAGAAAAAGTCAATACTGTCTTTGTGATTTAAAAGCTTGATTTTAGATTTTGAGTTTTGTTTTTGTAATAATTGAAGAAAAAAAATAAGAGAGAGAGAGAGTCTAAAATTACTCAAATCACCTGTAGCACTTTGTGTGTGCCACTAGGCTAAACTATTACATAGGCTCAACAAAACCCAAGGCTCATACAATGATTTTAGCCCAATAACACACACAAAGTGGCACAAGTGATCTGAACTCAACAGGGGCAATGTGATTTATTTGGATGGGAAGGGGTTGGGAAAGAGAAAAACTACCGTTATTTAAGCACCTATCATTGGTTCTAGAAAAAAGAAAAAGAAAGCAAAGTTCAATCATAGACGATAATTAGCAGTAGTTTTATAAGCTGGAAACATTGGCCGCTTGGCCCTATTTACTTACTTAGATAGATGATTCGTTTTGTAATTCATAGTTTTTTTTTCTTTGTGGTTTTGTGACGATTAAATGAAGAAGTAAGAGAGAAAATTATTGAAAAAAATGTGAGATGGCTGAAAGAAAAAGTAAAAACCATGAAAAACGCTATGTAAATGACTTGTAGTAAGAGGTTGGGCCATTTAAAACCAAGCATTTGAAGCAACCAGCTTGCTTCATTCTTTACTCAATTTTCTTGGGAAAAAGGATCTTGGGCCACTTACAACCATTTCCATGGACCCTTGGAACTTAAATTTTGTTATCTTGCGACATATTGGTACATTCAAGCGAGCCCACCACAAAACTGAGGAAATTTTTAACAAAGTGGGGCTATTAACACCTTCACTCTCTCTTAATACACCCTATATAAAAATTTCACACTAACCTCATTTCTTAATACAACACCCATATATTTCTTACTTTACCATTTTCTAAATTACTCATCTTTCTTTATTTTTCTTCTAACCTTAACCCCCAAGCATGGGCGCGGAGTCTCTCCCTCACCTCCCCCGCACCCCCCAAAGCATGGCAGCTGAGTCTCTCCCTCACCTCCGGCAATGTAAGTCTTCCCTTTCTCCCGCCTTTCCTTTTTTTTTTTTTTCCTTCTCAAACCTACCCTCCCCCTCTCCATCAATCTATATATGCTCCCCTCCCTCATTTTTTCTTTCTTATTTTTTTTCTTCTACTCCCTCCTCTTTGAAAACATTTTGAAATTTTTGGAAATCTCTCACTCGAACATCACAATGATATTTGGCTAGGCCTAATTTATAGGAATATGGTGGGTTTGGCCGTGAGATCTCGGGGGCAGAAAAAGGAGAGGAGAGGGGAGGGAAAGGAAGAAGGAAAAACAGTGACGAGGAGAGAAGGGAGAGGGTGACGGCCGGAGAGGGAGAGAAAAAAGAAGTGAAAAATTAAGGTTTTGGAAGGAATAGGGATATGATAGTCTTTTTACTGAAAGGCATTTTTGTAAATAAAATTATTAGAGGTGTGTATTTAGAGAGGGTGAGAGTGTTAATAACCCTACTACTATTTCTAAAATTTATGTAACGAAAATGATAGAGTAACCGCCCTCATCCACCGATTACATCAACGCATGCATTGCAGTGTTTTTATGATATATCATTTGATGTAATAAGCAGATAGGAGCGGTAGATGTAGCATAACTCTTTTATCTAATTGTTTGGATGTGATCGATTACATGCACTTTACAAGCGTAAATATTTGCATCCATGTTTTTATAATATTATCTACACTACTATCTATTATCAATCACATACAGCAGTGGCTTAACATCTACAAGTACTCCAAAAATAAGTATGGTTTGCTCAAAGTAGCTTAGAAAATCGTCCACAAAACAGTGGCTGGTCTACCCAAGTTCAAGCCAATTACATTTACTTATCGGGTCGCAGGTTCACTTGACATACTTAGTAAGCCAGTTCAACATTTCTGTATGGGCTGCTTCTGCATTCTTCACAGCCACTTCATCGTTCTCTTTGTATCTTATTGCAAATCCATGACCCACACCAGGGTATACCTTAACAAAGCTCTCAATCTGGCAGATTTTTCAGGTGAAAGCAATGATCAAATATAAACAACTATATCGTATTTATGTTAAAAAAATAGAGCAAGGAAGGAAAAACAAAATTGAGAAACAATGAACTGAGCTTAATGCTTTGATAACTGATATGCTAACTCATAACAAGCTGCTCTATTTATAGAGCAAGAAAACAACGGATAAGACTTGAAAGTTGAATGCTACTACTAACTCCTAACAAAGTGCAACAAACTCCAACAAAAGCTAATTATTCTCCAGTAGACTAGGTAAAATCAAAACAAACTAAACCAGTAAATTAAACTCCTATTGACTTGGTCAATTTATGAAATTGAGCAGAGAATCTCAACAATTTATAGCTTACATTCTGTAAAGCCAATATTAACACACAGATTTCTGCATATGAACAAGGATTAACAAAAGTCGAGGCTACTGAGGCTAAGGATTCAATTACAAACAGTACGAGAACGTTTCATTGGCGAGATGGTGAATTACAAAACTTACACAAGTCAAAGCTTAGAGGATAGTAGAAGGCTAGAAGCCACTTACTTCAGGTTTTGCTGATAATATCTCCCCAAGATGTTTCACCTGTTCTGGTGCACAATATTTGTCAATCTCAGCTCCCAATATAGCAATTGGAGCCTTGACCGCTGAATCAATACGAATGAAATCAGACACAATCATACATATGAGAGGCGCTTTAAAGAAATCGGAGATCACCGTGAATTTCATCATCCGTAATATGACCAGGATGCAACAAGACAGCAGCCTGAATGTCGTTAAACTTTGCTAGTTTCACAACCAGCATTCCTGAGATGGAGGAGGAATCAAATGTTAGTGCACCCAAATTCACAACTCAGGTCCTTGCAGTGGGTTCTCCGATAAGAAAACGAAGTCTTGTCAGTGAGGGTTTCCTACTATTGATGCCAAAAATGATGTAAACTGTTACCTCCCCAGCAAAAACCTGCAGCCCCTATAGAAGAGACTCCTCTGCTTCTTAGTTCAGCAATTATCTTCCTAGCGTTTTCACACCCACTTGCCTAAATGGGGAAAAAGAAAAAACTGAAAATGAGTAAGATTAAGAATGTTCGGCACACAGTTATAGGTAAGATATATCACCCTGCCTGACAATTGCCACCGAAACAGACTGGATTAGGGCAAGTTATTCTATTTGAAATGCTTGCTTTATTGTATTCAATCCATCCCTATATATGCTGTACAGAACAGCCCTTTCATCCAGCTTGCCAAACAAGGGGTAACATGCCAATAACATAAAACTTTTACCCGGTGACTACCCAAAACACTTGCAAAGAAGTCACCTAAAAGGAGCTGGGAACTTTTATTTATTTTTTTTATTTTTTTTTGAGTCCACTAAGCCACCCTTTCTTCATTTCAAATGATATAAAGATGAGGTTGAATTAGGTGTGACAGGAGTACAAAGAAATTTTTAGAAACTTTGAGAAAGTCGACCAGAAAACATATATATTAAAAAAGAGAAGTGTTCACAATCAATTGAAAGTTGTATGCTGATTTTTACAATCATCGATGGAAAACAAACCGGGGAATGCCTCTTTAACCATGCTGCACCAGACTCAGGAGTGTAATTGAGATCAACAGGATCACCAAGGAAGAAATCAGGAACCACAACTAAGAATCCGGTAGCTGCAACTTTGTCTGCTATTTTCCTACATTGTAACGAAATCCAATAAGCCCAAAAAAGAAAAAAGAAAAATAGTAGTAGTATGTTTTTAACTATCAAAAAATACCATGGGAATATGACTTAGGAGTCTGCGATTCTGTTTTATCATCCTTAACCATGGTGTGACTCTTGTCAAATTTTTTCAGTACCCAGCATCAATAGACTTTGCTTCTCAATGTTAAGCTAATACAAGTTCTCCCACCGACCAAATTCACAAAGTGACACTCATTAGAGACGATGGAGTACAAAGGAAAACTTTAACTGGCCATATGCTTTTATTGATGAATAACTTCTGTGTCATATTTGAGGGAATGTAATTCACACCGTAGGGTTGGTATTTAAGCAAATTAATTTTTTTATTTTGAGCTACCAGCTGCAATCCAATTTCCAAGACTCGCATTAGGTGCTCCCAACCCTACTTACTTGACTTAAAAATACATGGTTAAAGTGCTATTTACAGTAATACCTAGATTATAATCAAGTTTACAAAAAAGCCACACAAAAAAATCACCATACCTGAATGTGACACCTTCATACCCTGGAAACATACAAAGAGAAAGATTAAGTTAATTGGAGATAATAATTCTGTATGTGTCGCATATTATTTCATTTTCAATAGAATCCTATGCTATAGTACATAACTTTGTGAAATGCGTATACACTGATCAAATGCTTATTGATATCTAATTAACTTCATATATTGCGTGCGCGACAAACACATTACTAAAATTCAAAATTGGAGAGACTGTTTCCGAAATTCAAAACCGTAACTTTGGGAACTGGTTGATTAACGACCGGCGATAACCTACTCTTCATTCTATGCCAGCAATCAAAGACAAAAACTTAACGAAGTCAACCATAACTTAGGCTGATAAATAAGAATAAATAAAAATCAACCAGAGTTGCAAACCATAAATTCCTAAATTTGGAGCTCAAAATTAAGTGGAGACAAGCATGGTAGAAATGATAGTGTAGAAATTGGAGAATTAATTAATGGGGTTATAAGTAAATACCAAAAGCATCAGAAGCAAGAATGATAGCGAGGTTGGAATGTTGAGGGCCAGTTATATAAGCCTTAAAGCCTGCAATTTCTTGAACACAGCCTTCTCCATAGCTGGGGCTGATTCTTGGTGGATTCTCAAAGCAATGAGGTCCTGACATCTAAAAATCCTTTCTTTTTACAAAGAACGGGGTTGGGGGGTTGTTCCCCGTACTCTGAGTCCACTATCGTCAATAAAGCCATGTAGAGCCAAACTGGCTTAAAAATTGAGGGATACTTTGAGTCTATTTTCTGTCACTATAACTACTCTTTTCCTCCTAAAATAAATGATGTCTTAAGACAAAAAAATTTGTCCCAAAATAAATAATATTATAAGATTTTAAGACAAATTAATTTATATTTTGTCAATATTATCTTTATTAATTACTTTTTAATTAAATGATGTATTAAAATGAAAAGTATTTGTCTTCAATGCATTGAAAATATGATCAATTTTTTAAATAAGTATACATAAGTCTTTTTATAAGTTTGCTTAATCTGTGGGCAAATCTCTAAAACAATATCTTTTTTATGGATTCCTTAGAGTGGTTAATTAGCTTTTAACTTTATATCTCTTTGGTGGACTCTGTTGAGTGACGTGTTTCCTAGTTTTGTATCCTTTGGTGGATTCTATAGGTGGTGGACTATCCTATCAATTTATGCTGTGCCGATTTTTCCAATATCAAGAATATAAGGGATTGATTGATTATTAAGAGCTACAAGATTATTTTTTAAACTTCCTTCGTTCCAAAAAAATAATTTTCTTTTCATATTGAAAAGTCAACCTAGAACAATATCAAATCATTTATTTTGGGACGAATGTAGTATATATCATGTCGTTATTGGTCATGGCGCACCATGTAAGCATGATACGTAGTGTTCCAAAACTATAGAATTTTTTCTTGTGTTTGTTTTGTGTTTTTTTTTTTTTGGACTTTTTCTCTCCAATCCATTATTTTTTTTTTCACTATCTTTTCTACTTTTTGATTCAATTCTTACATAAATTCTTCCTTTAAACTTTGTAAGTGAAAAATTAAGAAGAAACATTCATTTAGGACATAGGTAATAGTATTTTCAAATAAAAATAAAATAAATTATAGGATTGGGCTAAGTGAAGTTATTTCACAATGGGGTTGGCCATGAATGGAAGAAGTTTTAATCGCTTAAACCAATATCTCGATTTTAAACTACAGATCAAGTGTTTACGTCTCTATTCTAAAATAATTGTCGTTTTAACAAAGTTATTTTATTCCAAAATAATTGTTATTATAGGATTTTAAGAAATATTTCCTCATATTCTACCAAAACTGTCTTTATTTATTATCCTCATATTAAAGAGGGTTGTTAAGAGAAAAAAAAATATTTATACAACTTATCTACAATAAATAAACTTAAATAATAATATATTAATTTTTATTTAAGTTTCCTTAATGTATATATAAATTATTAAAATAATAATTATTTTAGAACAAAGGTAATATGTAAAAAAATCTCTAAGAGAAGTCATGTTAGTATTAAAAGGATAACTTCTTAAATAATAAAAAATTACTTTACAAGTCCAAATGATTTTCATTATTGTTAACTTTTTGAAACATAAAGGATGATTTACTTCCTACGAATTAAATGTTAACTTTATTAAAAGTTTTTTTTGTTTCAAAATGAGTGCTTATTTTTTTTAATAAATTTATTATTTCATTTATTTCAAAATAAATGTTATTTTAGAATTGTAAATACATATTAATAAATTTTGTAAAAATAATTATTAAAAAAAATAAAATATTTAATGAAGAGAAGATTAACCATTAGGATTTGAAAGAATAGAAGTGTAAATTAGGCAAACCATGCATTACAAACTTAAACTAACACTTATTTTAAAATAAATTTTTTTAACTAAAACGACACTTATTTTAAATTATGAGAACGGTCACAGGTTTACCTGAAAAATAAATAAATAAATAAATAAATAAAAACTAAAAAAAACAAAAAAAGAATTACCTTTTATTATTTTTTTTTTTTTTGGGGACGGAAGGTAGTACGAGGGGGGGTAAGTTGTAATCAATCTTCCCAAACTGTATTCTGTCGGTTAATTTCGATATCTCTCTGTAGTCTGTAAATTATAAAGTTGAGAGAGTGGGGGGGTTTTTGTAGGGTTTAATTCCCATACTCTCTCAAAACCCTTCAAAGCCCAAAAATATTATCCACAGAGAGAGTGTGAGGGAGAGATGGGTTCATTGAGAAATGGGACTGAGGAAGAAGAAGAGCCAATATTGAAGGAGGAAACTCAAAGGTTTTGTATGTTTCCAGTCAAATACCCTCAAGTTTGGGAGATGTACAAGAAATCCCTCGCCAGTTTCTGGATTGGTAATTTATACTACTACTATAATTTCTTAACGCAATTCATCATCAAATTCGATATTATATATATATATATATGTATATATATATGTATGTGTGTGTGTGTGTGTCAATCCGTGTGTATACTGTAGTGTTGGTTTTAATTCATTGCAAATTTTGTTGGGTTTCTTTGTTTGATTGATAAATCGAATTTATAAAATTAGGTACGCTATAAGTCTCTCTCTCATTTGCTTCTTCCATTGATAATTGTACATGTTCTAATTGATTGCGTAAACGATTTCTTTTTTGATTTGTTCGGTTTTAGTTAATTGTTTTACTTTTAATTATGATATAATAGTATTTGGTTAGTAATGAGAAGGAATCAAATCTATAATTCTGGATAATCTTTTTGTTTTTACGTTTTTTGAATAAAGGAATTGACTGGAAGTTGTTGGCTTGGTTTGGGTATGTTCTGTTTTCTTTTCATTTCTCATATGTTATTCTTGGGGTGGAGAATCCCCTTTTCCCTTCTCACTAGGAGACATCTATTTTTTTTTTCAATGTGCATTGGTTTTAGAGACGTACTACATTCATGTGTAATACGAATTAGATTTGATTTGCTGGGTGGTGTCCTTTGGTTCTTTAAGGATGTTGTCGTAGTTAGAGAGTTTTGGGTTGTGTTATGATGATTAATATTGATTTTTTTCTACTTATCAAAAAAAAAAAATTTAATATTGATTTTATGCTCAATACTCTTTGGGAACCTACAAATGGGGCAGTGGGATTAATTTTTTTATTTATAGTTATTTGAAAATGATTACTTATAAAAATGTTTAAAATGGCTTCTTGTTTTCCCTGCATCTCCCTTTTTTTAAGTGATGGAGGGGTGGACGGTAGAGGCAGTGTTGCATGTGTATGTTCCTCTGTGTCTGCTTGAGGCTTGGAGTATATGGAGGACACACCATTTTGAGTTTTGATTAGAACTGATGAAAATAGTGATACTTCAGTTTTTTAGGTAATGTAGCAGGTCCTATGGATGATGGTGGGAGGCAGGGCCTTCCCTGTAAGGTTTGAGAATCTTCTTTTAGCCCTAGTTGTTATTCCTTTGTGAAAATTTTAAAACAATAATGAGATCCATAAAAGAAGTTGTCTATCGACTTGGTGCTTTTTGTCCTCTTTTGTGTGAACAACTCTTGATTGATAATCTGAAAATGTTACAGAAGTTGGATATGCATATATGTTTTCTCTTTATCAGCCAACACTTTAAACTCTTTGACTTATCAAAAATTGGTGCTCAGAGTGAAAGGGGGAATGAATTTGTAGTTTTGGTGGCATTATTTGAATTATTTTCATAGTACCCATGGTGCATTGCTTTGGTGATAACAGATAGGTAAATAAAATACTCCCTCCGTCCCTAAATTATTGTCTTCCTTTCTTTTTTCGTCCGTCCCAAAATAATTGTCTTGTTTAAAATTTTCCTTTTTAGAACATCACTTTTACTATTTTACCCTTACTTTTTCTTCCTACTTTAATTATGGACCACATACACATAGGCATTAAAGGAAACAACACACTTTTTCAATACTATTCCAATATTAATAATCAAGTCAATTGAGTTTTCTTAATTCGTGTGCCGGGTCAACCCAGACAATAATTTAGGGACGGAGGGAGTATATTGGTTCATTGTGTATGTATGTGTATTACTTTGGTTGAGTAGACAAAGTGTTTGTAAATAATAATTTATTGATTCTCTGAACCTCTTAGCATGGCATCTTTATTAAGTTTGCGTATACTAAGTTTATGTATATGCCTTCATGGTTTGATGTTCTGTCATTATCACCTTTGAGATTCATCGTCTTTGTACATCCATCTTGTTATTATTTCTATTAACCATTCGATAATAATATATTATCCGTTGGGGCTACAGCGGAGGAGGTTGATCTTTCTTTGGACGTGCAACAATGGGGAACTTTGTCTGAATCTGAGAAACACTTCATAAGCCATGTATTGGCTTTTTTCGCTTCATCAGATGGGATTGTTTTGGAAAATTTGGCTGCAAGATTTCTGAATGATATTCAAATACCAGAGGTAAATTAACTAAGTGCCTTGACAATGGTTCATCTTTAAAATGCTGAATTGGCTGAGTTCTGGTTAAATTTTCAGCTCCATAAGAATTACAGTATTTCTGATAATGTTGTCTGTAGCAGATTATAGACAAAAGTGCTATTTAAACATCACATGCAAGTCTAAATGGGATGCATAATTCCTTAATGTCAATGCTCATGAGTCATGACTTTTTCTTTATGTGATTTTATGTGTCCACTTCATAGCTGGAATACTCCTGCCTCTTTAAAGCTGATTAAGGAAAATCCTTGTTATTTTATCTAGGCTCGGGCATTTTATGGATTTCAAATTGCAATGGAGAATATACATTCTGGTAAAGCTCTTTACATGAGGCTTATGGTGGTTAACTTATATGATTTAACTAGCTGACTGTATGTATCTGTTTGTAGAGATGTATAGCTTGCTTTTGGAAACATTCATCAAGGATTCAATAGAAAAACATAGATTGTTTAATGCTGTCGAAAACATTCCTTGTGTGGCACAAAAGGCTAAGTGGGCATTGAACTGGATTAAAAGGTAATATTCTTTTTATGTTCCTTTTTCTCTTTACCTCTGCCTAATAATTAAGAATAGCCACTTTAAGGAGCGTGAGTTATTAATGTACTGGAAATCCTCATTGTTCACCCATTATATGCAGCTCCACCTCATTTGCAGAAAGGCTGGTTGCCTTTGCATGTGTGGAAGGAATTTTTTTCTCAGGAAGGTATGCTTCTGTTAAGTTTGGGATCTCTTGAAAATTCTGCATTATCTCATCATGCAGTTATCTTGTTTGCATATTTGGTGCAAATCACTAAATTTATTTATCTTTGCATTCTCAGCTTTTGTGCAATATTTTGGCTTAAAAAGAGGGGGCTAATGCCAGGCTTGGCATTCTCAAATGAACTTATTTCTAGAGATGAGGGTCTTCACTGTGACTTCGCTTGCCTTTTATACAGGTGGTTTTCCAAAACCTTCATCCTATCATCATCATTATAATTGATATTTGACTTTCTGATTTGTTCATATTTGACCAAACCTGCAATTTCAATTACAAAAGTACTTTGAAGAAAAACCTAAAATTGTCATCTACAGTTTATTGCGGAAGCAACTGTCGTGGCAAAAAGTTCATGACATTGTGCATGAAGCTGTTGAAATAGAGACCGAGTTTGTTTGTGATGCCCTCCCTTGTGCATTGATCGGCATGAATTCAACGCTCATGAGCCGATATATAAAGTTTGTTGCTGATCGTCTGTTGGTATGATTTATTTTTCTGTAGTATATTATTATCTGTTGTGATTCCTTGGGCTGTTTAGGTGCTGCAACTGTTGAATTTTGTGCCCTTTTAGGTTGCCTTGGGCTATCAAAAGAAGTATAATGTAGAAAATCCCTTTGATTGGATGGAGTTCATCTCTTTACAGTAAGTATTGTTGAATGAATTCATTCTATTGTTTTTATATGATGTGTTGCATTACTCTCTCTCTCTCTCTCTCTCTCTCATCGTGAAGATGCGGGGTGTGATGTGTCCTTACGCAATCATTGAGGATAAAATGCGAGCTTGAGGGCATGCTATGTATAAAAATAATGCACAACTGTCAGTGTGTCCGTTGGCTTGTCATGTTTTGACTTTTGATTATCCAGCCAAAGGATGTGTGTCATGTGCTTTGTGCTGTTTAATTTAGTTGGAACAAAATAGTAGGTGGGTTATCACATCGAGTGAAGTTCCCTGACCCCCCACTCCCCCCCCCCTTTTTTTTTTTTGTTTGACATTTCAAACTACTGATTACTCTTTGTTGCTTGATTGAGCAGAGGAAAAACAAACTTTTTCGAGAGAAGGGTGGGTGATTATCAGAAGGCTTCTGTTATGTCAAGCTTACAGGACGGCACCAAAAATTTCGAGTTTAAATTGGACGAGGACTTCTAGCCAACCATAGTTGTTGCTTTCTGCTGAAAAGAATATATCATTATCATGCTGAATCAAGCAGCTCGAGTTTTGATATTACGGCAACATAATTAGTTTATACTAGTAAAGCATCAGACTTAAATATATAAAGGTGGTATCAATTCATTCGAGTATCAGTCCAAGTGAAGAAATACTGTTCGCCGTACATGGTAATTATGAATTTAGTTTAGTATATATGTATTCATTAAGATATGGCCGTCCCAAGATTAGGCGGGGCCTGATATTCTTTTCTTTAAGCGTAAGATTGTCTTTACGACGTCTTTATTAGTTAGTGGTTTTAGTGTATGACTGTATATCAATAAATAAAATACTTATGGCGTTGTTTTCACTTCAAGACTTGCGGGTTGGTTTTTTTTTGTACTCTCCATTCCAATGATGTTATGGTAGAATTGGAATATTATTGGCATGATGATGGACAAAAGGTTTCTCAGATATTCCTCTTTAAAAAAAAAAAAAAAAAAATTTAAGTGCTTTGGTTTGGGTGATAATTAAGATTCTTGTACCTTATGGATATCTTACAAAAATGTTATGTGGGAGGAAGAATAAAACAAAAGAAAAAGAAGATGCTCTCCATCCACTAGCACTGCAGCCTTTTAGTTTCCCAAAGTATCCCCTCTTCCGAGCAAGAAAGATAGGACCCGTTAGTTTGGACGGTAATGTTACCCTTTTTGGGTATTAACAAAGCAAAGCAAAAGGTTATACTGCACAATATATATATATATATATAACAAGCCCAGGAGGGAGGGAGGGAGGGAGGGAGAGATCGAAGATGGTATCACACCGTGGGTTAGAGTGGGCCCTACTGCTTCGCCCCATTGGTGTTCTATGAATAAGATTATAAACACAAAAGGGTTAACGTTAATTTGAGTTAATTGGATGATCGATAACTTGACAAAGATTTGAAGGCCCTTTTTGCTTGGAACTTTTATACTTTGGGATCCTCCTAAAGCTTGTTCTTGTGAGAAATTAAGATTATTTATGAATGAAAACATTTACTACAACCTTTAAATTAAGATTATTTATGAAGTCCCAACTCCCAATAGGGTAGTAGTTACTATTAGTTTAACCTGATAACCAACCCATTTTACCTATTTCTATATTTGTCTATTTTTGCCTTGAAAATGTGGAAAGAGATTAAACTTGAGAGATTCCACGATTAGTGAAGTCTCAACACTATCCCTAGTAAGGCTGTATAATAAACCAAACTATTTGAGTTTAGCTTGTATTTTGTTCGAAAAGATGCTTGTTTGAGAACAACTCACGAGATAATCAAATAAAATCTTGAACAAAGGTTTGACTCTATAAACTCATATCTTTGTCTTGAAAATACCAACTCATCTCAAGTTCAAGTCGATTATTCAAGAACAAATGTACCCAAATTTGGACACTTCTTCTTCAAGTTCGCTAAAATTACCAAATATAAGCTTGAACAATAAATTACTCAAACTCATTTTCACCTTTCATGGCTGGGTCACCTCTCATAACAACCCATTTTACCTAATTCCTCTTTTGTTTTTAATGAAACACATAAACCACAACTATGATTACTTTGATTAGATGTGAAATTGATAATGATTTGACTCTAAATGTCTCTCCATGATGATTAAGATTGTAGGTGGATGCTTAAAGATGCATAATTAGCTTATTTTTCATTTCAAAGAGAAATGCAATATAATCTTGCAATTGCATCTAGTGCAATCTTCAAGTTATGCTCATTTCGTGTAGTCTGTCATTAATAATATTAAAATAATTAAAATAATAATAATATAGATATGTGAAAAGTACTGTGTGTGTTTGGATACTATTTTGCGTCCTATGTTTTTCTTTTTCTCTTTTTCATTTTCATTTTTTACCCGTTGATTTCATCATCTTTTGGTCAGTCTTGAATCTCTATCATAATTTTGCTTTAATTATTACGAGATTGAGAAAAAATGGCATATCGAATGAATAGGGACAATCATCTTTTTTTCTTTTATTTCCTTACCATTTATATGTGCTTGTGAAATGTAAAGCCATGAATGAGCAAAAGCCATCAAAGTGCTTACCCACAAAGATATCATCATATGATTCAGGGGAAGCACAAGCTAAAAGTAGGAACAAAGAAGAGGGAGGGGACTATCACACTTGCCCTAATGGGAAGAAGCTGAAATTAATTAATTTTTTATTTAAAGTGGCCTTTTTCTTTGTTTCTGTAGCTAAAGTAATATGCTGAGGGGACCCAACTCTTGATGGGGAGATATATGGACTCTGTCATCTTCTCTACCTACCACTACCCACTACATTTTTTCTTTTTCTTTTTTTTACTTAGGTTGTGTACTAGTAATAGTATAAATATAATATATAAATGATAAGAGTTGGGTATTGGTTGTGGGCCATAGCCTTTGGTTAGCAACAACTATCATGGAGGTTGCAAGTGTAACCTAACCAACCAATGAAAGGGAATCTTCATTTTTTATTAGACCAAAATACAAAAAAATTTTAAAGTATATATCAAATCCCAAAATCTTTAGTCTAAGGTTTGTCCCATAATCTCATCTGATGTTGCCAATTTTTTTAGTTAGCCCTCTGGACGTGATGATCGTTAGAAAGTTAACGTTTTTCATCATTTGTCTTGCATGTACGAGGCAATTAGGTCATTTTTACTTGATATACAGAAAATTGAGATGAAATTTGATGTTATTATGAAAATTAGGGCAAACCAATGAAATTTAATGAAACTGAGCGTGTAGAGTAAATTGAAACGAAATTCGACGTAATCATGAAAATTAGGGCAAACTAATGAAGATATATGTATATACGTTCATGCATTTGTAGAGAGAGAGAGAGAGTACAGTGAGAACTGTGGAGGTGTTTGAGGCAGAAAGATGGTCTACCAGATTCATTGATTTTGAGCGAAAGAGGCATCGAATTGGAAGTAAGGCAGTACGTGAATGGAAAAAAAAAGATGGAATGCCCAAGAAGAAAGCAAAGAAGCTGCCACCAAGACTCCAAACCCATCAAAATAAATTGAAAGGGTAGTCACGAGCATTTCCATTCCAGAAAGCTCTCTCTCTATCTCTCTCTCTCTCTCTCCCCCCACTCCACGTACATCCTCCAAACCCATCAAAATAACTTGGAGTCACTATAATTAGAAGGGAAAAAAAATTGCAGAAGGGAAAAAGTGAAAGAGCAGTGGTGGAGAGCGGAAAAGCCCCAAGCCGAAAAATTGTAGCCAAACGTCATCTACCATCAGATTAAATCGAAATCATCCCAAGCTAATCATATCAATCAGTGAGCTTGCTTGCACCTTCGCCGCCTAAACACTTGATTTTTTTGTTTTCTCATCGAAAAAAATTAAATAATTAATGGACCATTTTTCCGTTTCTTCAAAAGGGGCTGCCAAGTCATTAATTTGCAACTGCAGCAAGGCCATTAACAACCTTTCTCCCCTGAATCCGCCGCATTGGATGACAATCCACACCGCCTCGCTGCGGAGCATTGCATCCCTCTTTCAATCTCTCTATATTTCTCTCAACAAGTGTGTATAATCGAGAAGAAGAAAAAAAACGTGCCGGTGGTCGGGTCAATGTTGAGAGAGAGAGAGAGTGGAAATGACCTAATTGCTCCCTTACGTGCAAAGCACTTGATGAAAAACGTTAACTTTCTAACGGCCAAGGGGCTAACTGGAAAAATTGACAATATTAGATGGGATTTTGGAGCAAACCTTAGGCTGGGGTGACTTTGGAATTTGGTGTATACTTTGGGTTTTTTTTTTTTTTTTGTATTTTGACCTTTTTTTAAATTTTCTTTTAATCTTTTAAATATTTTGTTGACAATCTTTTACTTGAGTAGTTTTCTCACAAAAAAAGTGAACTTATTTAGGTTAAATAAAAAAGAATAAGATCCAAATATATCCTTTTCTTATTGGTATAAATTAATTGTAAATTTTAAGAGAATTCAAAGGAGCAGATATTAGAAATAAAATTAATTAACAAGTTTGTTGTTGATTATGCAGATGTAGCTGTTTCTAGGACTTAGGTTTTAGCAGCTTCTTTTTTTCTTTTTCTTTTCTTTCTATTTCAATGTATCAAAAATAAAATAAAGAAGGAATTTGCCAGATTTTGTAGCCTAATTACTAAAAATCTTAAATTATTTACATTCTACATGGTTTTACTGCAGAATTGTTTTTCTTATGATATTATTATTTAGATATAATCGTAATGAAGAGTCTATTACCACTACAAATTTTACTAATCTACTACATTTATTAATTGTTAAATGAATAAAATATTGATGTGATACAATTGTCCTTCAAATACTTACCTTGTATGATGATCACTGTATTTGCCTAAAGTCGATTAATTTTTTTTTCTTTATAACTTCAAAATTATTATTTTTTGTTATTCTTATCTTCTCAAATAAATTATGTATGTTCATCAACACTAAAAAAGTAAATCTATCCATTATTTTTCATTTAATTTATTCAAATATTTTTTTAAAGAAAATTGAATTTAATGTTAAAAAAACTAAAAGATGTTATACGATTGCCAACTTATTAGAAAAATCTTTTAAGTAATTGTTAAACATATATTCATTAGTTAATTTTCCATTCAAGTTATTTATTTAATTCATAATTTGTACTCCGTAATTTAATATTATATATCTCATGACACTCATTTGTTTAGTCTATTTTGTCATTCATATATTTTTTTATTTGTAAGTGAAAAAAATTAGACTTATGTATTATTTTCTTTTTAGATGTCTCATTTATTTTTCTAACCTTTAGCATATAAAATTATTAATTTTCTTGTACACGATTGAATATAATATTATTTGTAAAAACAAATAAAGGATAAAAATTAGAAAGGGAAACAATTAATTAAGGTGAGTTTGAAGGGCAATTATGTCAAGACATCGATTAACTTGATTAAATTTTAATGAATATAGTAGATAAGTAAATATTGTAGTGACAATAGACTCTCCCTAATCATAATTCTTTTATTTTACCAACAAAATACACAATTAGAACACATTTCTCAATCTTTTTTAACAATAAATGTCTTTATAACATTATTTTATTTGATTGTCGAACATGATTCTAGTCATATGGATAATTGATTAAACATAATTTTTCAAGAAAAATATAAATAAAAAAATAACTACCTTTGGTTTGATATAATGAGATTTAGCAAATAATGTTGAACGGGTAATTTAAGGAATTAGTTATCTATATTATTACTCCTCCGTTCTAGGCAAAGAGTGCATTATATTATTTTTGGATATTTCAATCAAAGAGTTCACTTTAAAAAATTATGCTTAAAATCTCTATAAAAGTTTTACTTTACCCTCCACTATGCAAAAACACATCTTAACTTTGCTTAAGTATTTTTGTAATTATAATTAATTTTAATGATATTTATATATTTTTTAATTAGTAGATTTTTTAAAAGTGGACTCTTTGGGTGGAAGAAGAGAGTATAAAAAGGCTGAAAATGAATAGTGACATTGAAGTCCTGTCACACTTTTTATATTGCCAAAATTATCCCTTAACTCAATTATCAATTACACTCTAGTAAAATATACAAAATACCCTTTAAGAACTTCTAGATATTAAATAATAATTACAAATAATTCCCTCAACTATCAATTGAAGCAATATACCCCCTCAATTATAGTATTTTCTTTAATCGTAGCTTCTATTTAAAAACTGTCATTTGAGTTAATGTAAAATGCCCACGTAAGACTCATGTGACCATCTTTAGGCATTCTTCTTAACCATAGTGCCATTTTGGTATTTTAATTGACTATATTTATCCTTGTTGTTCTAAGACCCTCTTTGTACATTAAGATGATCATTAAAATAATTTTTTATCTTTATTTTGAATATTATGATAAATATCATACATACAGATAGTAACGCGAGTCTTTGGTGGACAAATTTCGTGAATTCAAACCGTGGAGTCTAAATAAAAGGTGCAATTTAAGAAAATATTATAGTTGAGGAGGGCACACTGCTTTAATTGGTAGTTGAGGGGGACAAATCAAAACCCATAGTTGAGGGGAGTTATGTGTAATTTATCCTAAATAATAACTACCCACAGTAAAAACAATAATCATTCTCAATTTTACTACTCCAATATTAATCATGAATCAATAATTATAAAACTAATATAATATTAAAATATTATAAAATAAAAAATATATGCAGATGCATTTGCCTGTGCGTATGCCACGATTAATAGTAGTATTAATTAAGGGGTAAGTGTTAAAATGCTAATTTAGCCTCAACATATGTTAGTTTACAATAATAATTAATTATTTACCAGTTTTGCTAGGAGTCCCTTTTCAATTTTTAAGAGTAAATTGTGCGTATTATTTTATTTCTTTTGATAGCTAAGGGAGAACTCTTTTCACACAGAGTCACAATGGATCCACCTATAAGAATAAAATCTTTTGGAGTTTAACAAACTATCTCACACTAATGGACCTTGACAAAGGTCAAAAAAATGTAACTTGCTTGAATTGATCCCAATACTTTTGAGTTGTATTTTACTAGAGGCTCGAGTTTCACTACTAGGCTACACGCTTTAGGACAAGTTAACATGTATAACATCAAATATTTATCAAACATTAGATGATAAAATTTTCCATATTATATACTACAATAAAGATGCTACTATTGGCGCAAACAAATTCAATATATCTTTAGTTAAAATTTAATCAAATTAACTAAAAGTAGTCAAAAGAGGACTTTTTGTATAGAACAATGGGAATATTCGTGTACTCCCTGTCTCTGAATTGCAGAGTACATACATTTTTAATTTTGTTCCAGTCAAAGATGTACAATGCCTCTTTTGGGAACTATTTTCTACATAATATCTTTAATAATCTTCAAACTTGTGATTAAGAATAAATTTGTCATATCATCGAAAACAACTTAACGTTATGGCTACATAATGCTAAAATATTGTAGAAAGTTAGTGGTTATTCAATTCTTTTCTTGATTCAATAAAAAATACATCTTTAATTAGAACAGAGGAATAGTAGATAGGTGAAAATTATAGTGGAAGACTCCTCTGAACGAAACAAGTCATTGGCTTTTTAGGTTTTAAGTAAAATACATTCCTGAGGTCTAAGATAATTTAGGGTTTATAAATTTGAAATTTGCACAATCTACATAAAACTAAAAAGAAAATAAAAAAAATGAGCATAACCTTCCTTATATGGATCCGTAGTCCCAGATAGGGGGTGGGGTGCGACTTGGTTCATTGAGTTAACCTTGCGTGGTGATACATCTCGATTATAATAAAAAAGAAGACTTAGTACAAATGCTTGTAAATTTTTTAGATTATTGGTTATACAAATTATTTTTTTTAAAATGTAAAAAATAGAAGAAGAATAATCACCACTTTTTAGGTTATTTGGCAACCAACCAACCAAGGTTCAAATGTTCAATTCGATCCCCAAGAAAGCAAAAAAATAAAAAAATGAATTTTTTAATCCCATGAATGCCCCTTGCCCTCATTTTATATTCATTCAGTCCCAACCCCTCCATAGGTTTGACCTTCACATTTTACACCAATTATATTCCCTCAAAACACACAATTTGCCAAATTACCAACCAACACCCTCCCTTCTCTGTCTCTCTCTCTCTCTCTCTCTGTCTCCATTACGTGTGTGTGTGTGTGTGTTTCTCTTTCAGACACTTATGCGCCAATAATGGAGGTAGCCGTAGGGAGGAGTGTTTGGGACAGTGTATTTGAAATAACTAAGGTCGCCCAAGAAAAGAGTATCGACCCTTTGACGTGGGCAATCCAGCTTTCCTCCAAATTGAATTTGGCAGGGGTGTCTTTGCCGTCGCCGGAGCTTGCACACCTTTTGGTATCTCACATTTGTTGGGAAAATAACGTTCCCATAGCATGGAAGTTCCTTGATAAGGCCTTGTTGTTCAAGATCGTTCCTCCTTTCCTCATTCTTGCTCTTCTCTCTACCAGGTCTCTCTCTCTCTGTGTTTGTATGTGTGTGTCTGTGAAAACTTATCACTTTGACACCCATTGTGTCAAAAATGGGATCTTTTGGTGATTTGGAGCTGGTGTTTTATTGGGTTTGTTCTAACTTTTGAAATTGGTGTCAAAAATTTTTTTGGACGAATTAATCACCGTTGATCTAGTGGGACCCAGTTCGGCTTTTAGTGGGTCCCACATGAAATGAATGGTGGGTGATTCAAATTGAGCATTTTGCTTGTTTCTTATTTATTTTGACTTAAAAATGGGGAATGTATATTTGTACAATGTAACTTGATTAATTGTTGAAAATCCAAATGCTGTTGTTTTCTGAAGAGATGTGTCAATTTGGTCCAGGCTTATTGCTTTAATTTTTATGCATTGGTTATCTTGATATATTCATTAGCGTTTAGTATGAAGGAATTCATTCCCTTTTGAATGCATTACCATCTACTCTTGTATTAGATATTGCAAGCATGTGTTATTGTCTCAAAAGTGCATCGTTTACCTTTTGGCAAAAATTGAATCATGTAGCCGACCCAAGTTCTTGGGACAAAGTTGAGTTGATTGTTTACCTTTATTTTTCTTGAAAATGGGGTTTGTTTGCTAAATTTGTATCTTTGTGAAGATGCTGTAAAGGACTAATGTTATCCCGATAGATAAGTTTGGATTCGTGGACTTTATGCCAAGTAGTTGAGACTATGCTTTCTCTAGTTGAGGTGACAAGCACTTTGCATGCAATTTGACTTCTGTGACATTGGTGACTTGGACAGATTTTGGCTGTGTAATTGTTTCGAGTTTAATGAAATGTGATTAAATCACTGCCACGAGTTCTTCCTAGGGTATACTGGTTTGTAGGCTTATTAAATTTCATATTATGCTGCATGTGTTTAATCAATGGTATACTGGTTCACATTAGTGCCTGAACTATGGAGCTCCTGTGGACCTGTGGTGCTTGTAATGTTCATGTATTTCTCCTAAAAATCATAATTTCATCGATTTTTTGTTTACTTGAATGGCATTCACTTTAGCTGACTTGAGTGATTGGGACTAAGGTTGAGTTGAGTTGAATGACATTGACTTCTAATTTTTTTTTTTACCATGACCTTACTGAGATGTGTAATTTCAAAACTGGTAACTCAATGTTAACTCCTTCTTCTTTTTATGTCACAATACTGAATGATGTTTTTACCATTTCTTTTTGACAGGGTTATTCCAAATCGGCTTTCTAGGCCAGCAGCATTTCGACTTTATATGGAACTCCTCAAGAGACATGCTTTCACACTTAAATCTAGTATAAGTTGTTCAAATTATGAAAAGTAAGTTCTTGATGTTCTTGCTTACGTCACACGCATCTTCTTCTCACACTTTTAGTCCTTTCTTCTTCTTCTTCTTCTTCTTTACAGTTTTACTACAGCACCCTCCGTCCCATTTCAAGAGTCCATTTTAGAGAATCTCTTTTCCCAATTAAAGTTCCGTCATTCGTATTATTCTAACTTTAACCCACATTTATCAAAAAAAAAAGGGTAGAAAATCAGTAGGTTACGTTATAATAACCACTCTCAGGGGCAATAATGCAATGTTAAAGATGTTTGGCTTCTAGAAAATGGACGTCTTCAAATGGGACAACTATTTTAAGATATGTTGTAATTTAAAACTTATCTTTTTCATGCAGGACCATGAATTCGATTGACAATGTTCTACATCTTTCACAAATAGATGGTCTCCAGGATCGTGAGCCTGGCATTGTTTTAGTCGAGTTTATATTTTCAATTGTTTGGCAGTTACTGGATGCATCATTGGAGGATGAAGGTTTGCTGGAACTTACACCAGACAAGAAACCTATATGGGCATCATTACCCCAGGATATGGAAGTAGGTCATCATGATCTTTATGAGGATAAGAGGACTGAACATCAGCAGATGTTGCAAAGGATCAACACTGTGATGGCAATTGAGCTGATTGGGCAATTCCTGCAAAACCAAGTAACTGCCAAGATTCTTTACTTGGCTCGTCGTAACATGTCAGAACTTGATTCCTTTTATTTTACAGTTGTTTTTCAAGCTTCATGCATTCATGAACAATTCATTTTGGGCAACTAGTATTTTACTGACTAATTCCTTGGCTCTTTATTCAGGCCCACCCATTGGAGAAGTTTTGTTCAGCGACTGCAACTTCTTATAGTGAATTCATCGTCATTGAGAAATTCAAAGGTTATGACACCAGAGGTACTTGTTAAGTTGATATCAGAAGATCGCAAAATTTGTTCTCCAGAATGCAAATCAAGTTATCTACAAGACTTGCATGCAGAAATGCCATCTGGGTCTTTGGCTTCTTCTGCTGGTCTTTGTCATGGAGCTAGTCGTTCTGCTCTTTGGCTTCCTCTTGATCTGGTGCTAGAAGATGCAATGGATGGTTCACAAGCTACCACGACAAGTTCCGTTGAAATAATTACTGGTAAAGTTTTTCTTCTTATTTGCCCATCAAGGATTACTTCAAAAGAGGTGGTCATATTCAGCAAGTCCAATAGATTGAAAACTTGGGCTCTTATACAGGTTTGATGAAGGCCCTTCAAGCCTTTAATGGAACTTCTTGGCATCAGAGTTTTCTGGGTCTATGGATGGCTGCACTACGTCTTGTTCAAAGGGTTGGAATTTGTCAATCTTGAATTAATCATTTGTCTTATTCTGCAACTAATGAGCAACTAATGAGTATTTTGTTGTATTATATCCTTCTAACTGCAGAAACATAACAATTTTCTTTTTTGTTGGTCCTTGCATCAAATTTCAGGAAAGAGATCCCATTGAGGGCCCTGTGCCTCGCCTGGATACTCGCATGTGCATGTTATTGTCTATTACAACTCTTGTGGTTTCCGATCTTATTGAGGAAGAGGAAAGCACATCAAATGATGATCAGATACAATGTAGCACCAAAAACCACTGTGTGGAACAGGTTCCTTGGAAGCGTCGCAAAGAGTTGGTCTCTAGCTTACAGAGTTTGGGGGATTACCAGAGTTTGTTAACTCCCCCTCAATCAGTTATTCCTGCTGCTAATCAGGCTGCTGCAAAAGCAATGATGTCAATATCGGGCATCAATGTTGGTACTGCATACTTTGAGTGCATTAGCATGAAAGACATGCCAATCAACTGTTGTAAGTAACGTCTCTTAACTCATGAAGCAGCAAATACTTTTTTATTTATTTATTTATTTTTTGTTCTGTCTTTGCAGTGTGCGAGTGTTAGAGTTGTATCACTTGTGAGTAAATGGAGTTTGTATTTGTGTATTGGAGTTAATCTTATCTCGCTGGAGCTTAAATAACAACGAACATGACTGCGGTTTTATCCATAAGCATGTCCAATCCTAATCTGCTTTTTATCCTATTTTGCAGCTGGGAACCTGCATCATTTGATTGTTGAGGCATGTATTGCCAGAAATCTGTTGGACACGTCAGCATATTTCTGGCCAGGCTATGTGAATGGACGGATGAACCAAATACCTCATGGGGTGCCTCCTCAAATGCCTGGTTGGTCGTCATTCATGAAGGGGACCCCTCTTACGCCAGTAATGATCAATGCTTTAGTTTCAACTCCTGCTGCAAGGTATTAATGCTCTTATCCGTAAAAAAGATTTCTTTACTTGATTGTCCATTTTCATTTGGAGTACTCGTGCTTCTACCTCCACTCAGCGATGCTATCATATGTCATTCTGAAGTTGCACCTTAAGTTTCTACTCAACCATTGACAGGGTCGTTCTGTTTAGCTTTAGTACCCCTCCTATTGAATTTCGGGGATAGGGTAGTTTTTGATATGGTGCCATGTAGGTGTTGACTCCATATATTTAACCTTGTCAATATTTAATAGAATGTTACATTGGCCTCATCCAACATAGTCCAGTTATGGAGATTCGAATTGGTACGATCGTTTATTAAGAACACTTTCAGTAATTTAAAGAACTATTGCATCAGATATTGATGCTATGGGGCTTTTCAATGTATTGGTGATGCCTCTTAATTTACAAAGTACAATGGTGATGCAAAGTAACGATTAGATGTTTATTTGTATTACACGAGTGTGGCCTGGTCTTCAGTTACACCATTTTCTTTCTGAAGCCAGGTATATCAGATGCTCTTTTTTATTGATTTAGCCAAGGATAAAGGAACTGAATTTAAGCTCATGGGTTTGATGGAAGTTTAGCAGAGCTGGAGAGAATATTTGAAATTGCAGTCAAAGGATCAGATGATGAGAAGATAGCTGCTGCTACAATCCTTTGCGGGGCTTCTTTAGTTCGTGGTTGGAATGTACAGGTAACCTGTTAGAATTAGTTACATCTATAGAAATTTTATGAGATCTTTCAAGCCAAGCTACACATAGCATTGGATTGATTGAAGCGAATTCGTCAAGTCATTGTATTGGGAATTGCAGGAACACACTGTTTACTTCATTACCAGATTGTTATCTCCCTCAGTTTCCGCAGACTATTCTGGTAGTGAAAGCCATCTTATATGTTATGCTCCGATGCTGAATGTCCTCCTTGTTGGAATAGCACCTGTTGACTGTGTTCAGATTTTCTCTCTCCACGGCTTGGTATGTTCAGCTAGCATTTTTGACACCTCCCCTTTACAGACGAGGTTTATAGTTTTCTTAGTTAGCCGTACACTGATTTTTCTTGGTTTGATCAGGTCCCACAGCTTGCTTGTTGTTTAATGCCAATATGCGAGGTGTTTGGATCATGTGTACCCAATGTCTCCTGGACCCTCACGACAGGAGAAGAGATCTCTGCCCATGCTGTCTTTTCAAATGCATTTGCACTTCTTCTAAAGCTATGGAGATTTAATCATCCACCTCTCGAACATAAAGTTGGAGATGTGCCCCCTGTAGGATCTCAACTAACCCCAGAATATCTCTTATTAGTGCGAAACTCACTGTTAATGTCGTCTGGAAACATCCACGAGGACCCTAATAGAAGAAGACTTGCAGCCGTTGCAAGTTCATCATCTCCTAATCCCATATTCGTAGATTCTTTCCCGAAACTAAAAGCATGGTATCGTCAGCACCAAGAATGTATAGCCTCAACTCTTTCAGCTCTTGTTCACGGGACTCCTGTTCATCAAATTGTTGATGGCCTTCTTAACATGATGTTTCGAAAGATTTGTAGAGGAAGCCAGTCCCTAACATCTGGAAGCAGTAGTTCATCTGGACCGGGAAATGATGATACTTCTCTTAGACCCAAATTACCTGCTTGGGATATTCTTCAAGCTGTTCCTTTTGTGGTCCATGCTGCTCTAACAGCTTGTGCCCATGGAAGATTATCGCCTCGTGAACTTTGTACAGGTCAGTCTGCTGTGCTTGTTCGAGTTCTTTGTCCTAAACAATGGAGCACAAAGAACTCATATTGGAGGAAGATATGTAAATATAGCACTCAGGTTACTAAATCATAAATTGTTTTGTTTCAGGGCTGAAAGATTTAGCGGATTTCCTTCCTGCATCTTTGGCGACGATAGTGAGTTACTTCTCAGCTGAAGTGACTCGCGGTGTTTGGAAACAAGTTTCTATGAACGGAACCGATTGGCCAAGTCCAGCTGCAAATTTGTCCATGGTTGAAGAGCAGATCAAGAAAATTCTAGCCGACACTGGCGTTGATGTCCCGAGCCTTCTTGCAGGTTTTTCCTTCCTTCCATTCGAAAGTGCTAAACTGTTGTCTGTGAAATGGTCTCTGTTAAGTATTCAAAACCAGTCTGCCAACTAGTTAATGATGGAACTAGTTATCCAATGTAATCATTGAAACTTTTTCTTTTGCAGGGGTGAGCTCTCAAGCTACACTTCCACTGCCCTTGGCTGCCTTTGTCAGCCTCACTATAACCTATAAACTTGATAAGGCCTCACAGCGCTTTCTCAATCTGGCTGGCCCAGCCTTGGAGTCTCTCGCAGCAGGTTGTCCGTGGCCGTGCATGCCGATTGTGGCTTCCTTATGGACCCAAAAGGCGAAACGCTGGACCGATTTCCTTGTCTTTTCTGCTTCACGAACCGTTTTCCTTCATGACAATGCTGCAATTGTTCAGCTTCTCAAAAGTTGCTTCACTGCTACGCTTGGCTTGAACTCCGCGCTCATCCCAAGCAACGGTGGCATTGGACCGCTTCTTGGGCATGGATTTGGATCCAACTTTTATGGGGAGATCTCTCCAGTAGCCCCTGGATTTTTATATTTGCGTGTTTACCGTTCCATCAGAGATATCATGTTCATGAGAGAAGAGATTGTCTCTTTATTGATGCAATCAGTGAGAGATATAGTTCGTAACGGACTTCCTAGAGAGGGCTTCGAAAGGCTGAAGAAAGCCAAACACGGAACGAGATATGGACAAGTTTCACTTGCTACAGCGATGACAAAGGTTAAGCTATCTGCTTCACTTGGGGCTTCTATAGCATGGCTATCTGGGGGCTTAGGCTTAGTTCAGTCATTGATAAAAGAAACTCTGCCTTCATGGTTTATCTCTGCTCACAGGTCTGAGCAGCAAGAAAGCTCAGGAGGAGCCGTTTCAATGCTTAGGGGATATGCACTTGCATATTTTACAGTGCTTTGTGGAGCTTTTGATTGGGGAGTGGACTCTTCCTTGCCAGCATCAAAGTGGCGTCCAAGAATTATCAGTTACCACATGGAATTTCTAGCAAGTGCCCTTAACGGAAAGATTACACTAGGTTGTGATCCTACCACCTGGCGTGCTTATGTCTCGGGATTTGTGAGCCTAATGGTGAATTGCACACCGAGTTGGGTGCTGGAAGTGGACGTCCAGGTTTTGAAGAGGCTGAGTAAAGGATTGAGGCAATGGGACGAGGAGGATCTAGCGCTCGCTTTACTGGAGGCAGGTGGACTTGGTACAATGGGTGCGGCTGCAGAACTCATTGCTGACAGTGAATACTGAATAGCTTTCATTCTCTCTCTCTTTTTTTTTTTTCTTTAAAAATATTCCCGCTTTTAACCCAAAATTTTGTAGAGTGACATGTGTATTGTTTAGCATGTAGCTGTACATGAGCTTTGATATCTAGGACAACATAGAATGAAGTTTCTAATTTCTGGAGTCTATATATTGGAAAGTTCTTCAGTCCTGTACCTAGGCTGCAGTGTTTGGTAATGAAAAACTGAAAATGGAGAAGGTAATTGAAGAACCCAAAAATATACACCCTAAAAGTATACTTCCAAATATCTCGAAAAATGTACGAAATGGATTCACACACGCAATTACGCGAAGTGTGTCCAAGAAGTTTCGCCACCCTATAAATAGGGGGCTCCCCCCTCATATTCAACGACGGCTTCCTGACTAAGTTACAAATTTCATTCTCTCTCCCTTTTTCTCCCTAAAATTATATTATCTCTGTATATCCTAAGACACTGATTATTACACCGGAGAGTTTTGGCGGAAAAATTTCCTGTCTTCTCACGGTTGTTTACTTTTGCAGACATTGACTACGCCAGATATTCGATCACGATGACGATAACTTTTACTGGACAACGACTCTGGATACATACATACGACGACGCTTTCGGCACCCCCGGTATGGTGATTATTTTGGCATCATCAGTTGGTTCCATTGCCGGGAACGACAGCTTCCGTAAGCCACGACGAAGCTCTGTTCGAAGGGTGCCGGAACACCATTAAAAACATCAAAGCCACAGACTGTCCACACAGATTAGACGAAGCAAACGAGACTGGAACAGAAAAGTAAGACCACCATTAACTGCGCATTGGCCGGACGAGCACAACCGCGAAAAAATCATGACCAACGAATCTGCACGCGCCACCAAAGGCCGCTGGAAGCGGTATTATAGAGCAGAACGCCGGCAGAAACTTCGGCCAAGAAGATGCCCACCATGCCGGCCTCCATACAGAATAGAAACGGCACCGTTAGATGCGCCTTGGTCAGACGAGCACAACGGTCCAAAATCTCCGCCAATGGAGCTTGCACGCGCCGCTAGAAGCTGCTGGACACCGACCGCTTCCCCACGCGCTGGCCACGCGCAGGGGAAGTAGATCTGACGCGCCCTTCAAGTCCTGGAAATTGCTGGTAGGCCCTCCAAGTCCTGGAAATTGTTCACAGGCCCCCATCTTCTGGAAATTGCATAAAGGTCCTTTAACTTCTTGAAATTTTAGAAAGACCCCTAATATTCTAGAAGTTGCAGAAAAGTCACTTTAATTCTGGGAAGTTGCAGAAATGCCCTTGTAGTTCTGAAAACTACAGCGTGGCCCCTCTACTTCAGAAAATGTCTATATGACCCCTCTACTTATAGAAAGTTACTAATAGGTCCCCCATAATGTTTTAAGGTGATTTCTTTCCATCTTTGCCCTTAATTTCTGCATATTTTGCTCCTATGTCCATGTTTTTTATATGACCAATATATAAAATGCAAAATGAGCCATCAAATCATAAATTGATGATAAATATACAATTCATAAGCTTATTAAATGTTTATAATTAGTGCAAATCACTAATAGATTAACATGCTACGATAATAAAATGAACAAAAATGCATGATTAATATTAAAAATTCCGAGCTTAAATGATTGTACCTCGTCACTTATATGTGCTCGTTATAAAAATATATTATTTGACGCATTTGATGCCACGTGACACGGGATCACCCGCTTATAAAAATTATGACATGCTAGTCAAATTAAAAATGCTGCAAACCCATTTATTTATTCACTCAAATACACCAAATAGTTGCCATGTTGCACACTTACTTTGCGAATAGAAATGACTCAAAACTCTATTCATACTTTGCTTCAACTGCGAATGAACTCACCATGCAACTCAATTATAATTTTGATCGTATAAAACTCGTAAATGGCTTGTGCTTTGTCATCAACTCGGATTACCATGCTAGTCCCGCGGAAAATACATTAGTATGAAAAGTATGCATTAATTCATGCTTCAATTCAGTCAATTCGACAATTTAAGAGATCCCTAACATGTTGCCGGCACACTTAATCCTAAAAATGCGCGAGATAACGTACTTTTTTCGCTTACGCATCATAACTATTATGTCGCATCATGACTCACTTTACAATACAAAATAAAATAAATTGATGGTTGAAAGCCAGCATCATTTTATATAATTCATTTGTAAATACATATTGTCTGCCCACTTGTGTCAAACACGCAAACTTAAATATACAATTTTTATCTCGACTGCCGAGAGCTCAAGCTCGACATAACATGGCTAGCCTTATAAAATTATATTAGCCTAACGTGCACGCGTTACTGTATGCTTCAATTTCATGAACTTGCACACTTTTATAAGTTTACCATATCTTTTAATAGCACAACATGTCGCCACCATGATTTATCCTCGCACAATGTATACATACATACATGATCTTAACTTATGATAAATAATAAGATCTTTTGCCTATGCAATAGCTACAATTATTCATTGACATTTACATGAACTGCGAGCATGATCACTTTTCTACGCGGTGAAGAGATTAATAATAACTAAAACATATTAATAAAGAAAAATACTTAAAGTCGGTAGCAGGCCACTTAAAGTATAGCACTACTGCTTATGAGTGTCAGCGGGCCACTTCAAGTAGTCTTAAAGCATCACCTCAAGGTCGGCATATGTCACTCGATGATGGTTCTAAATTGTCACTCAAGGTCGACTTTGGCCACTTAGTGATGGTTCTAGTTATCACTCGAGGTCGGCCATGGCCACTCAGTGATGATTCTAATTGTTATTCGAGGTCGGCCATGGCCACTTAGTAATGATTCTATTCAAATTATCACTCGAAGTCGGCAAAAGCTACTCAGTGATGATTCAATTATTACCCAAGGTCGGCTTTGCCCACTTGGTAATAGTTCCAAACAATTATTAAAACTTGAATCCACATCGCAAAGATTAAAATTAGAGATGCTGATAATAGACAAACGAGCTATAACATGTTGTACCACTTAAAGCGAACCTCGCCACATCAAAATCATATTTCAAAATGGTCCAAAAACCTATCGAAGTATTTATTACTCACAGAATTTGAAGTATGTAAGACTAACGAACTTGATAGGGAAACCCGTCACTCGAGGGACTACCGTTGAAGTAAAAGCTATATTTTCTTACTCCTCGACCTCAAAGAATTCTTTCACGCTCAAGAAGTGGGGGGCTACTACCATTACTGCTATAAATAGTGAGATTTTGCAGAAATCTCGCTCAAAGCTTATCCTCGACGCTCGAGTGTTACTCGCGGTGAGTAAATACGGTCCTCACCGCTCGAGTTTACTCGCGGCTAAGTAGTACCCAGCGCCTGCCAACGCTTATCCCCACCGCTCGAGTATTACTCGCGGTGAGTAGATACGGTCCTCACCACTCGAGTTTACTAGCAGCTGAGTAGTACCCAGCGCCTACTAGGGCTTATCCTCGCCGCTCGAGTATTACTCGCGGTGAGTAGATATGGTCCTCACCGCTCGAGTTTACTCGCGGCTGAGTAGTACCCAGCACCTGCCAGCGCTTATCCTTACCGCTCGAGTATTACTCGCGGTGAGTAGATTTGCTCCTCACCGCTGGAGTTTACTCGCGGCTGAGTAGTACCCAGCGCCTGCCAGCGCTTATCCTCGCCGCTCGAGTATTACTCGCGGTGAGTAGATTTGGTCCTCACCACTACTCAGCCGCTAGTAAACTTGAGTGTTACTCGCAGTGAGTAGATTTGGTCCTCACCGCTCGAGTTTACTCGCGGCTGAGTAGTACCCAGCGCCTGCCAGCGCTTATCCTCGCTGCTCGAGTATTACTCGCGGTGAGTAGATTTGGTCCGCACCGCTCGAGTTTACTCGCGACTGAGTAGTACCCAGCGCCTGCCAGCGCTTATCCACGCCGCTCGAGTATTACTCGCGGTGAGTAGATTTGGTCCTCACCGCTTGAGTTTACTCGCGGCTGAGTAGTACCCAGCGCCTGCCAGCACTTATCCTCGCCGCTCGAGTATTACTCGCGGTGAGTAGATTTGGTCCTCACCGCTCGAGTTTACTTGCGGCTGAGTAGTACGCAGCGCTTATCTTCGCCGCTCGAGTATTACTCGCGGTGAGTAGATTTGGACCTCACCGCTCGAATTTACTCGCGGCTGAGTAGTACATAGCGCCTGCCAGCGCGCTTATCCTCGCCGCTCGAGTGTTACTCTCGGTGAGTAGATACGGTCCTCACCGCTCGAGTTTACTCGCGGCTGAGTAGTACCCAGTGCCTGCCAGCACTTATCCTCGCCACTCAAGTATTACTCGCGGTGAGTAGATACGGTCCTCACCGCTCGAGTTCACTTACGGATGAGTAAAACCTCGCGCCTTCCAGCGCTTATTCTTGCCGCTCGAGTATTACTCGCGGTGAGTAGATATGGTCCTCACCACTCGAGTTTACTCGAGGCTGAGTAGTACCCAGCGCCTACCAGCGCTTATCCTCGCCGCTCGAGTGTTACTCGCGGTGAGTAGATACGGTCCTGCTCGAGTATTACTCGCGGTGAGTAGATTTGGTCCTCACCGCTCGAGTTTACTCGCGGCTAAGTAGTACCCAGCGCCTGCCAGTGCTTATCCTCGCCGCTCAAGTATTACTCGTGGTGAGTAAATATGGTCCTCACCGCTCGAGTTTACTCGCGGCTGAGTAGTACGCAGGGCCTGCCAACACTTATCCTTGCCGTTCGAGTGTTGCTCGCGGTGAGTAGATACGGTCCTCACCGCTCGAGTTTACTCGCGGTTGAGTAGTACCTAGCACCTGCCAGCGCTTATTCTCGCCGTTTGAGTATTACTCGCGGTGAGTAGATTTGGTCCTCATCGCTCGAGTTTACTCGCGGCTGAGTAGTACCCAGCGCCTGCCAGCGCTTATCCTCGCCGCTCGAGTGTTACTCACGGTGAATAGATATGGTCTTCACCGCTCGAGTTTACTCGCGGCTGAGTAGTACTCAGCGCCTGCCAGCGCTTATCCTCGCCGCTCGAGTATTACTCGCGGTGAGTAGATATGGTCCTCACCGCTCGAGTTTACTCAGCGCCTGCCAGCGCTTATCCTCGCCGCTTGAGTGTTACTCGCGGTGAGTAGATTTGGTCCACACCGCTCGAGTTTACTCGCGGCTGAGTAGTACCCAGCGCCTGCCAGCGCTTATCCTCGCCGCTCAAGTGTTACTCGCGATGAGTAGATTTGGTCCTCACCGCTCGAGTTTACTCGCGGCTGAGTATTACCCAACGCCTGCCAGCGCTTATCCTCGCCGCTCGAGTGTTTCTCGCGGTGAGTAGATTTGGTCCTCACCGCTCGAGTTTACTTGCTGCTTAGTAGTACTCAGCGCCTGCCAGCGCTTATCCTTGCCGCTCGAGTATTACTCGCGGTAAGTAGATTTGGTCCTCACCGCTCGAGTTTTCTCGCGGCTGAGTAGTACCCAGCGCCTGCAGCGCTTATCCTCGCCGCTCGAGTGTTACTCGCGATGAGTAGCTAAGGTCCTCACCGCTCGAGTTTACTCGCGGCTGAGTAGTACCCAGCACCTGCCAACGCTTATCCTTGCTGCTCGAGTGTTACTCGCGGTGAGTAGATTTGGTCCTCACCGCTCGAGTTTACTCGCGGCTGAGTAGTACTCAGCGCCTGCCAGCGCTTATCCTCGCCGCTCGAGTATTACTTGCGGTGAGTAAATTTGGTCCTCACCGCTCGAGTTTACTAGCGGCTGAGTAGTACCCAGCGCCTGCCAGCGCTTATCTTCGCTGCTCGAGTGTTACTCGCGATGAGTAGATTTGGTCCTCACCGCTCGAGTTTACTCGCGGCTGAGTAGTACCCAGCGCCTGCCAGCGCTTATCCTCGCCGCTCGAGTGTTACTCGCGGTGAGTAGATACGGTCCTCATCGCTCGAGTTTACTCGCGGCTGAGTAGTACCCAGCGCCTGCCAGCACTTATCCTTGCCGCTCGAGTTTACTCGCGGCTGAGGAGTACCCAGCGCCTGCCAGCGCTTATCCTCGCCGCTCGAGTATTACTCGCGGTGAGTAGATATGGTCCTCACCGCTCGAGTTTACTCGCGGCTGAGTAGTACCCAGCACCTGCCAGCGCTTATCCTCGCCGCTCGAGTGTTACTCGCGGTGAGTAGATTTGGTCCTCACCGCTCGAATTTACTCGCGGCTGAGTAGTACCCAGCGCCTGCCAGCTCTTATCCTCGCCGCTCGAGTATTACTCGCGGTGAGTAGATACGATCCTCACCGCTCGAGTTTACTCGCGGCTGAGTCGATATTATCCTCACCGCTTGAGTGTAAACGCGCCTGCGTGCGCTTCATATTGCACTCGGCCTGAGCTTCATATTATTCTCATGCTTGAGCTTCCTATTATTTCGAGCTCGGAAGTCTAATTATAGTAACGCTGGTTAAAGTCGGCAGCAGACCACTTAAAGTAGTCTCAACCGAAATCTCGCCTCGTCGAGCATACAAAAGCCTCGGTCTCTCCGAGCAAAACAAGACTCAATCAATCCCGAGGAAAAAAATCTCGACACGCTCGAGCCAATAAAATCTCGCTGAGCGAGAAATATTAATCCTTGGCGAACTCGAGTAAATCAAATTAGAAATCTCGGTCATGAATCCGAGCCAAATAAGCTAACCTTGCTTTTTAAAAACTAAATACCAAAGACACGTCTTCAAGTTCAAGACGAAAAACGCAAACTTTTGACACAATATAAGAGAATCACAAACAAATACTACTCCTCACCCTCGAGATAAATCTCGAGGAGTAAGGAGTAGAGGGCTACTGAAGGACCCAAAAATATACACTTCAAAAGTATACTCTCAAATATCCCGAAAAATGTACGAAACGGACCCACACACGCGAAGTGTGTCCAAGAAGCTTCGCCACCCTATAAATAGGGGGCTCCCCCCTCATATTCAACGACGGCTTCCTGACTAAGCTACAAGCTTCATTCTCTCTCCCTTTTTCTCCCTAAAATTATATTATCTCTGTATATCCTGAGACACTGATTATTACACTGGAGAGTTTTGGCGGGGAAAATTCTCTGCCTTCTCACAGTTGTTTACTCTGCAGACATCGACTACGCCAGATACCCGACCATGATGACGACAACTTTCACTGGACAACGACTCCGGACACATACATACGACGACGCTTTGGCACCCCCGTATGGTGATTATTTTGGCATCATCAGCAATCAAGTGTGGAGCATTCTTATTTTAGTACATTTTACTTGCTTCCGGCATCACATTATTGATTATAAAGATCATATTTGACTTTGTTAATGATTAATTAGCTATTACGTAAAACTTAAGACAAATTTTATAGATGCAAAAGTAGTTAGATTTTCTCGTGTTTTAAGATATACAAACAGAGTGCTAGGAGAACGCTTCCTATGAAGCTAAAAACTGAATAATTACCCCGTCAGTACCCCAAAACATTAGCCCTTCTGTCAAGAGGATCCATATTAGGGATAGGCTGCAACCTGCATATTCTTGTCAAACCAGTCCAAACAATGAATTTCAATAACGCAGGTTGCTGGTACGTTACAGTGTACAAACCGGGCTTGACTATGCACTGTATAGAGCTTGAACGAGCTCCATGGGTGAGTGAAGCTCTAGAAAATATCTGTGGTACTCACCAGTCCCCTTATTATCCACCTCTAACGGTCTCAAACAGCATTTGGTCGCTCTAACTGCCTAAAAGAGCATGCTACTCCAAGTATCAACCTTAAAACCTTCTGCGGACCCCCGAGGCCTTGCTAGGTCAGTTCTTGTAAAGACAGTAGTCTTCATATATCACACAGACGACTTCATCAATCTTTGGCTTTCCTGGCTTGTTTTACTGAAATTGCACCATCCCCACATTCCTGCATTGGCATAAAGATTGTGTAGAGTAATTCTACTGCGGCCATAAAATGGTTCTGATCTTACCAGACTCTCAGCAGCCCTTTTTCCTACTGCCACATTACCTGTTTTCTGGATGCGGCCAACAGAGAGAGAAGAGCAGAACAGGAGAAGAATAGCCAAGGAAAAGTGGGTTAGGAAAGATAGGGGGAAAGAATCAGTGTTTGAAAGAGGAAGGAAAGAAGGGGAAGAACTTGAGGAGAAGACGGGACGTAGGAAAATTATGGCAGTATATATTGGCAAATCTTCCGGCATACTTGAACAACACTCTTTTGAGTTTTCAGAAACATGGGTAGCAATTTTGGTACGGTAATTGATGACAAATATGGGGGAAGATATGGATTCGGAAGATTTGGAACTTAGAGTGAAGCGGAACAAATGATAAGAATGCTGTATGGAGTATGGTTCCTTGATAAACAGTTATTAGCGTTGCATTTTTAGCGAGATAAACATAGCGAATACAGAAACAGTGAGACTAGTGGAGAATATACAGTTAGGGGTAGGTTTCAGGAAAGAGAGAGGTGTAAAGAATATAGAGGACTCAGTAGGAGGTGAAGCAGGCACGAAGATTGGGGAAGAAAGGAATAAAATCAAGAGCTGTGAAAGGGAGATTAACAAAACACTGATTCGGGGGCTGGGAAGAAGTATTATTGTGGCAGCAAAAAAGATTTTCAGCACAGAGTTCCTCTGAAGGAAACATTTAGGGTGGAAGGGATGCATAATGTTAACATTAGGCGCATGGGTGGTCAGAGATATATGCTTGAATGATAGTTTTGGAGGAGTTAGAACTGAGGATGGCCATGGATGAATCGGTTGTTTGCAGAAATAAAAAGGTGGAGCGTGAACTCCAATAATCAATCGAGATTAGCTTGGCTGGATGTCTATGGAATCCCAGTCCACCTGAAATCACTGGTCAGTACAAACATTCAAGAACATAGTAACTCTTGAGGCAGAGACAATGAAGATGGTGAGTTTTGTGAAAGGGTCAAATAATTGAACTTCAAATGGAGAGTAAATGCTTCAGTGTTGGAGTCGAAGAGGCGAGAAGTGAGCTAGTTAACACTTATGAAGGGATGAAGGAACAGGATGGCCGGAATTCATCAAAGGAAAAGGTAAGTATAGAAAGCAGAAGATTAATGGAAGTACAGATGGAGTTGCAAATGTTATGAGGCAACCTAGGAACAACATTGCAGCCATCCTTTACCCAATCTTCACAATAGATGATGGAGCCAACCTCGTTGATAGTGCTCTTGTTGCATTCACCAGACGCTACGTACCAAGGTTTTTGTTGAATGTTGGTAGCTGTTGCTTTTGTTCTCATCCGTGCAGGTTTGGGGTGGAGAAGGTCAAATTTACAGAGAGCTGGCAAGCTGATCAAAATTAAGAAAGAATAGATGGGTGACTACATCAGGTGTATTGAAATGCTTTGGCATCTTTGACAGATTTGCAACTGCTTTGATAGATCTGCAAATGTTTACAGCTGAAATTCAGTTAAAGTACTGGAGGTGCAGGCGATATCAAGAACTGCCTTTGATTTGACTTCAATAAACTTCGAGATATATGTGCCCTAGAGTCCCTCCACATTCATCCAATTTCACGCGTTAAGACATATTTCCTTCATGTTATGTGACTTCTTTTAAGGGTACAATAGTCGGGGGGAAAAAAAACTCTTCAATACGAAAAAAATGAAAAATCAACTGCACCAAAGATGAGGCAAGCTCTAATGAATATAGAGGTGCTAAGCTTCTTATCCACCTCTAACGGCCTCAAGGAGCATTCTATCCATTTTCCAGCTCTAACTGCCTAATAGTCGAAAAAGAATTACATACACCCCAGGCACCACGTAATTGTAGTCCTCGTGGTATTCCAAAATTTTCTGTTGTAAGGTGCAAATACAAAATGAAAACTGTCAAATGTTGAGAACTGGCAGCTCTGTTGTGGGCCACTAATCAACCCACCGATTTCTTGTCACATAATTGGTTAGCACCACCACAGGCAGTGTGGGCTGAATGCTCCTAAGCTTTTCCCCTAAAAGACCGCGCTACAAGAAGTATCAGCTATAAAACATTTCATGGACCCGGCTACCTTGCTAGGGCATCAACGATTGAGAGTTTTGCAGCATGTTTAACAAAGTTCACTCCATCCACATGAAAAGACAGCATTCAAGATGTGGCACTTAACTCTTTTGATATTCTATGGAATTTACCCTTAGTGGTGCCAAACTTCAAAATGCACGACATCTTAAGTTCGATCGCTTCCCACGCACCCTTGCAGCCAAAAATAAATTAAAAAATAGATGTTCTACAAAACAGTGAAATCGCAAGGGAACCTTTGGGGATATGCATAAAATCAATATCACTTCAATACTTTTAAGGAATAGTGTTTTGAGACCAACTATAAATACTCATTAAGAACAAAAGTTTCCAGAGACATCTGAACCTGTTATGTGAGAATCATCTCTTTCAATAACTACGAGTAGTCATTGTTCCAAGTAAGGGTATAACTATCAGCAACATGTTAAACCCTGTCAGCATACCATACCACTATATGCAGGTGTCCTCGTCAGTCTTTGGCTTTGCATTGCTCGCCTTACTAAAACTGCATCATCCCACTTCCCTGCATCAGCATATATATTGGATAGAAGAATTCTACTAGGACCATGAGATGGTTCTGCTCTTGCCAAACTCTCAGCAGCCCTTTCACCTACTTCCACATTACCATGTGTTCTAGATGCCGCCAACAATGTACCCCATACCACGACATCTGCCTTCATGGGCATGCTCTTTATCAGATCCTCCGCTTCTTCTAATCTCCCGGCTCTACCCAAAAGATCCACCATACAACCATAATGTTTGATGTTTGGATCAACATTGTAAACACTCTTCATACTTTTAAAATGATGCCCTCCCTCGTCCACCAGCCCAGCATGGCAACATGCTGTTAATACTCCAATAAATGTAATTGAATCGAGTTTTATTTTACGCTTCTGCAATTCAGAGAATAGGGTAAGAGACAAATCTGCATGGCCATGCATTGCTGAACCACATATGATGGCATTCCAAGGTGAGACAGTAGAAACCTTGTTTCTGACCTGACTGAAAACTTCTAATGCAGTGCTGATGCTCCCACATTTAGCATACATGTCGACAATAGCGGCACTTAAATTGTCATTCAGAGAAATTGAGTTCTTGCATATATATTCATAAGCCGCTCTTCCTTCTTCCAATATGCCCAAAGAAGCAATTGCAGAGAGGACGCTTACCATCGTAATTTCATTCGGTTTTATATTACAAGCTATCATTTCGTGGTAAAGTTCCAATGCCATTTGAGGCTGCTCCATTTGCGAATAACCAGAAATCATTGAACTCCATGAGAAAACATCTCTCTCAGGCATCTCGTTAAATACTTCTCTTGCATGATCAACCATTCCATTTCTTATAAGTCCTGAAATAAGCGCATTCCATGATGGCAGATGGTCCTTGCTTCCCAGCTCAAATTGCAAACAAGCAAGATTTATTTTACGACAAGCAGCATAAAAATGGATTATTGTTGACTGCAAAAAATCATAACAGTCGAAACCTATCTTTACACTCACACCATGAAACTGCTGACCCTCATGAAGCGCCATCACTTGCCCACATGCAGAAATAATATCAACAATCATAACATCATTAGGACCCACCCCGCTACGTAGCATTGCACGATACAATGGCAAAGCTTTACCCAACTCCCCTACTTGCACATAGCAATCAATAATCGTACCCCAAGAAACCACATCTCTTTCGGGCATTTTCTCAAACAAATCCATAGCCAAGTCAACAAATCCACCTTTCGAATACCCATTCAACATTATATTCCACGCAACAATATTCCGATCAGGCATCTCATCAAACAAAGCCCTCGCATCCTTCAAACACGAACAAGCACAGTAAACGTTAACCAAGTTAGTCAAAACAACATTAAACCCCTCGGTCCCAATCTTAACAACAAAAGCATGGAGCATATGACCATTCCTCAACCCAACACAATGTGAATAAGCTGATATCACACTCGACATTGTCACTTCATTCTGAACGAAGCCCAAAACCCTCATACCCTTGAAAAGCTTGATCGCATCAAACCAACAACCTCCTTTCGCCAAACCCATAATCATAGTTGTAAACGAACCATGAGTTTTGTTCGGAATTCTATCAAACAGTTGGCGTGCATAACTTAGATAACCATATTTAACATAGCCTGCCAGCAAAATGTTGCAAGATATAGAATCAAGTACAGAACAAGAATCAAGGATCGATTTCGCATCGAGTATTGCCCCAGACTTTGTGTAGAAACTGATTAAACTGTTAAGGATGAAAATGTTGGAGAGGAATCCAGATTTGAAGAGGAGGGAGTGGAGTTGTTGACCTTGAGAGATGGCTGAATTAGAGGAACATGATTTTAAGGCGGAAACAAGAGCGCGTTCGTAATCGGGTTGGTGGGTGGTGTGGTTGTTGCCATAGAAGAAGGCCATTAAAGCACGGAAGTGGTCTTCCGGGTGAATCGGAGCTTTGCTGGTGGTTGTGAGGGAATGGCATTTTCGAATTTGCGGCGAAGACAGAGTGGAGAGGATGAGAGAAAGACGGCGCAATTTGGCTTTGATGGCAATGTTCATTAGCCCCGAACCTACTCCCGTCTTGAAAGACTTGCCCGCATTTCATCGACTTAACGTTGTTAAAAGAAGTTTCAGTATTGTGATGTATAAATGATACTTGCTACTAATTATTTTAGTTTAAAGTTTAGACTCTAAACTTTTTTTTTTTTTTTTTATATCCTAAATCTACCCAAAATTTTTCAAAGACCCCAATGGGATTTAACCTTAGGACCAATAGCAAAGAGGGCGAGGCTCTAACCAGTAGAGCAATCACTGAATCTCAGTTTAGACTCTAAACTAATGAGCTCTAATCATAGGATTTGATTAACACGTGCTCTAATAAACATAATTTATTTATAATAAGTTCAATTTTAATAGTCATCAATTCCCAAGTTTCAGTGTCACTACTACGACATTTATTAAAACAAAGACTTTTTATAAATGGATACTTGAGCGCAAACGAATATGTTAGCTTTTGCTTGCCTATTTCATACTTAATAACTAATTAGTATTATAAACCAAACCAAGTTAGCAATTGAGAAAAATAACACGTTATTGTTTTAGTTTTTTTTTTAAAATAAATTAATTTTAAGGTGATTTTAATAGCACATTTAGATTTTATTGTCAATCTTATAGTACTGCAAGTCCAATTAGAACATGATCCACACTCATTTTAAGACAAGAGCATTCCAAAGAGGAACATTCGTTTTAGGAAGAATGGAGTATAACAACAACTAAACAAATGCTAAGACTAGATAAGTATATTACAAATTCACCATGTTAAATGACGGCTATATAAATATTTATGTATTATTTTTGAAAGGTGCAATTCATAATTTTAAAAATAAAGAGTATAAAAAATATTACTCCCTGATTAATAGTATCATAATCTAAAAACACAAATGGGATTGGGGTAGGATTCCCATTTTTTTATTCCCTTTTTATTAGAGCATCCCCACTGCTCAAGCAAGGAGGTGAGCAGCACGTCACCTTCTCCATTGCGCGCGCAGTCCACCCGCTACAATAGGCACCTCGCTCTATGCCCTCGTCTGGCACTACACCTTTTTCTTTTATTTTATTTTTTTGTTTTTTGATTCTCTTCATTTCCGTTTGCAATCAATCCTAATTTCTCTCTTGTTTTTTAGTAAAATTTATCAAAACTATTCCTATGAAATATTTGTGTAATATGTAATATTTTAACAAATTAATTTCTTTGTTTAAAAAATATTTGTAATATGTAATATATTAATTAAAATTATAAACAAATTAATGGAAAAATAAAAAAATATTTTAATATGCAACAATTTAATTAAATTATAAACGGATTAATTTATTTATAAAAAATATTAATATGCAACATATTAATTAAAATTATAAATGAATTAATTTATTTATACGAAACATTTGAATATGCAATATATTAATTAAAACAAAATAAATTAATTTGTGTGAAAAAGTATAAAATAAAAAATAGTATAAATAAAGTGGATGATTTGGTAGTGAGACCCATGAAAGAATGGAAACCATTGGAAAGATAAATTCTTAAAGAGAAAAATTCTTAAAATGTGGTTGTGACAGTTGGACCCAGCTAAAAATTGGGTAAGAATTACAAACCATTGGAGATGCTCTTAAGGTTGGGATGAAATGAGTTTCCCATTTATGTAGTCATGTTGCCAACCCTAGATGAAAGGATATTACTTTGTCTTATCGAAATACATTTACACTTTTCTAGATGTAAATGGATCGTCACATGAATTTAGCAAAATAATGTGATTTTTACATCGCCGAATAATTTCTCCATTTCAACTAAAACAAACTAATGAATTAAATATAGGTCTTTAAGGGGTTATCAGTGATAGAGTTGGGGTTTCACAAAATGAGGTCTCAGGTTTGATCACTTGCCACACGCCCCCTTGTGACATCAAAAAGAGTAAAAAAAAAAAGGAAGTTATGAAATCTTTACAACTACACATCTCAAGTGTTGGTATTGCTTTAGTATATTACACGGCATCACTTTCGAGAGATGATGTGATAATTTCATGGAATAACTTCTCTAGAGACTAGAAAATTCACTCAAATGTACTCTTTCTATTGGTCCAAATAATCGACTTGATATTAGTTGATAATGAGAGATATATTTTGTTTTAATAGCGTGCAAGAAAGAATTCAGAACCTCTATAGTTGAGGTTTAGGTACAATGTAATTGGTGTAATTTGTAATCGAGATTACATCACGTTTAATTGTGTTGACGTCCAAGTCATCTTTTTACTTCAAATGATATCGCGTAGACAAGTTTTCATCTTGAATGTTTAATTAACTCATTAAATGACATAGTCATTAAGTAAAAGGACTTGAATTATGACAGTTGTTCAGCATTTCATTGCACTATTTCATACTCAATTCATGCCTATTGTGGCCATTCAATTTAATTGTTGGCAAGTTGTAACTTTGCCGCCTTAGCTTTCTTTCTTTTCCCTCTCGTGCGTGTGTGCTGGGTTTCGGCCTTCTATGTGGTGGGAAGATGGGAGGCCCCTCAAGGCTTAAAACCTCTACACCATCTAGGCCAGGTAATCCCGGCGCTATCCCTTCTCAACTTAGCCACTACATCGTTCCTGCAAGTATGTGAACTAAGCTAATTAAGTCTCTCCACAGTAACATTTGAGGCCTCGCAAAGCACGCTTTTGAATCCGTCTCCACAAATACAATACAATATTAAAACCTCTGATCCAACCATTATCCATAACCAACCGTCCATAGCTCCACACAATTGAGTCTCACCCTCCAAGGTTGCTCGAGAAACCACCGGCCCAACACACCACGCCACTCATTAATACGACCTCCAGCTCCTCCTGAAGGCCCATGATAACCCTTTCCGAATCCATCTATGTTTGACTTTACACATAGGTAGACAACAATTTCCATTGTACTAGAACCTCCCCCTTCAAAGCTCCATGTTTGTTCCTCTTAAGCAATATCTGCTGTCTCATTCCTAATGAGCAATACAGGATAAGCATGCTCCTTGAAATCTACATCAAACTCCATCACTGCCATCAAAACCAAAAGTTCCATTCCAACTCACCCAGCTCTTCATGTCCAACAAGAGAAGTGCCTCTTCCAGCCACTATCGTAGTAGTCTTGTTCACTTGCCCACAATTTTATGTCCTTGCCAAGCACCAAGACTGAAGTCATGCTATGCTCACTAGCAAAATTTTTCTTTGCCAAGCACCAAGATAGAACACAATTTTCGTCAACCAAATGGCTGAAAAGCCATGCACTAATCAAAAGTATGTGTGCATTTGTGCTTTGACAATGACTTTAATTAATCAAAATCCTCATTGAAGTACAATATTGACTGTCTGGGAAGGAAAACTTCTTCGTGCACTAGACAAAAAAAAAAAATTGGTTTGGAATTTCAAGTAAAAATCCTATACAACCGCATGTAAATACAAGTTCAATCCTCAGCTCTGAGGAGTTTGAAAAGAAATATAAATTTTCCCTCCTACAAGGACCTTACGGAAAGAAACATCATAGTTCATTTTTTGTGAAAACGAAAACTAGAGCCTACCATGAGAACAAACAGTCAACAAAGAGGTGGCACTGCCACTAACAGATGCATATTTTGGTTGCAAATGCAGAAGGGCCAGCCAAGGAACACAACCTGTATACGAGCAGAATGTGCACATTCTTTTAATTTTATTTTTATTTTTTTTGGGATCTATAACAGAATGTGCATATTCTTCAAGTTAAGATTTACCACTATTTGATGCTCAGCTTAATTCATAGAAGTGAAAATGTCATGTCTATAGCAAACATGAATGCCAATATCTACTTTTATAATTCATATATTTATTCAGGTTTAATTTAGTATTGTCCTCCAGATGAGTTCATTAACCACAAAAATGTAGTTACACTGAAGAATGTTCTAGACAAGTTTGATCAGAGATTTGCCATCAGAGTATTTAAAAGAATTGTTCTAACCAACAGTTCCAAGTCCTCCAGAAAGAAGAATGCTATCCAAATTCTGAAATAACGAAAGAAAAAAGAGAAACATATAGACGAAGCCCGATGGCAAATCTGGTACAGACAATCAGCGATGGTCTCCTCCTCCATTCAGAGCCAGACTCCTGTCAGAACCAACATATATGAATGTCAAAATTGTCCTAATTTGATCCAAAAGGAAAGAAGAAAAAAGTCACCAACTAATAAACAAAGCAAAATGATAGGGATCCAAACTTTTGATTTCAAATTTCTCAACCCAATCCAGGTGGCAAGCATGTGAGTTAAGTAATGTCATCTCTAACCAATCACATGCTTGCCACCTAGATTGGGATGAAAATTTTGGACAAACTATTTGCATCCCTATTACCACTCATACAAAACGTGCCAAGTAAAACAGCATTTGATATTACTATACAATATATGCTAAAAGACACACCATTAGTTTAAACAAATAGAAGGTGAAAGAGAAAATTAACTATTGAAATTAGAAATAAAAGAATTCAACAAATGACCATATGGATTGTCAAAAAAAAGAAAGTAAAATAAAATAACAGAATTGGATGGACGAACAGTTCTGTGAATGATTTCTGAGTTCTCTGAAGGAGTTTGCCAAAAAATACAAAGAAGTTTTTGTTGACAATTTCCGTGTTGAAGAAGAACCTAATTTGTAAAGGATGATCAAATAGCAATGCAAATAATCCTACTCTCTTGAAGACTTCCCCAAAACATGAAGGTCTTTCAGCTGCTCTCTACCTTGCACATTAGCGTACATATTTTCAAACGTTGTTGGTCACTTACAAACAGGAGGCCTTACATCAGCTCTGACAGTATTAAAGGCAGACACCACTTCATTTTCTAATGCAGCAGCACATTCAACCTAAATACACGTCTACACAACATCATCACAGCATGCAGAAGTTAGTTGCTGGCTAGGTGCTAAAACTTTACCATATCAACAGACTTGCAAAGCAGAAATGCTGGATGGCTGCATTAACTGAGACTACTTTTTTTTCTCCTTGTAAAGCTCATTAGTCGAATTTAGTTCAGTCTCTGTCAAAAGCTAATCCCATATGTTGGGTAACCTTATCAGAGGTAACCAACTGCAGTCAATAGGTCAATAAACTGCCTTAAAAAAATGTCACTAGCATGTAAAAAAGGATTCCGCAGACTTTAAAAATGTCACACAGAGAGAGGGAGATTGGGAAAACAAAACAAAACAAAAAAAAAAAAAAAAGGAAAAAGAAAAGGAAAAGAACCCCCCATCCAAACTAACAAGTCTAAAGTAGGCACTAGATCACCCTTGATAACCAACATGACACGATACATAAAGCTTGAATCTCTTATCACTTAAACGTTCTCATGTTTTATTCTGCAACTGAGATAAAACTTCTTCTCTTCTTTATTATTATTAGTCGACGGAGGTAAAACATTCGAAAATCGTTTTCTGTGCTTGGTCACGACTTTTGAATGAGTAATGATTGAAAACAGTAAGCACACAAGGATTAAAACGTTCTGCTGGTGAAGAAGTCTAGTTTGGTAGTTCAAGACAGAAGTGCCTCTAAAAGAATTGGAAGCACCCCTACAAGTAAATTTAAAAGACATCTGTAATGGCATAATTTCCAGAAGGAATTTGATGATATTAAGAATAATGGAAATCAAGCATGTTGCAACGCCAAGAGTATAAGTTAAGGTTCTCCTAAATAAATGTCTAAATCAAAGCGTAAATCTCTATGACTTGAAACTGCTATGTATATAGACAGTTTTATTTTCTTTTAATCTAGCAATTAAATTTCTTACATTAGGACCATTTTAAATTTCTTGCATGAGGACCATTCTCCAACCTTCCAATCAATTAACCTCAAACTTCAAACACCAAGATGGAAAACCAAATAATGACCCAAAACATTAATGGAAAACCAATGCTGTGTTCAACAAGGAGGTCTAAGGGCGTTTTTTGTTTTTCTTTTGGACCAAAATGGTGGTCATGTTCGGCTTGACAATTTTTATTTACTTTTTCATTCCAGTCAACAAATGAGGCTACCCACGTGATTATTATTATTATTATTGGGGGGTGTATTCGTGAATAAAGAATAACATTAAAACACAAAAATAAAAAGCTTAAGCACCTCAGTGATACAATAAATTTTATTAAAGCATAGACTTATTAAACAGTTGAAAGCAAATTACGACAATGATCTTCGAAACTTACACACAAATTTCATGCAAGCCCCTTGATTGTATAGTAACCTTTTCAAAATAGACTCTAAATAATGATTTTTCTTAATCTGTGTAAAAAGTCAAACAAGACTGTCTTTTTGGGATGGAGTATATAAAACACCAGAGTTGATGATTAGAATAACACTTCCAAGGATTCTTGACTCAGCAGCCAGATCCTTGTTATCCTTGTATTACTTTAAGTTTTACATTTGATTGTAGATGGATGCTCTATGTTCAGCAATCAGATAACCAATAGCTAACAAAGACTCTTCATGTAAGAGAAGATTTATAATTATTATTATTATTGTTGTGCACAGCGGAAGACTAACAAACAAATTAACAGAGTATAATAGGATCAATCACGAAGAAGAGAGAGAGATTGGGGCCAACGGACTGTCGAAATTTTATTAGAGACTCACACCATCAAACGTTCTACGTATACAACTATTTATATGAATACAATAGAAACCCTAAAACCCGTCGCTATGCGGTCGCACTATGCGACCGCATACGATTTGTAAAGCTTCCATGCGGACGCACTATGCGGCCGCATGGTTTCCAGAACCTTACGCGGACGCTTTATGCGGCCGCATGGTTTCCAGTGTTCCATGCGGACGCACTATGCAGCCGCATGCTTTCCAAAATTCCGAATAGTCCGTACCGCGGGGGGCGGAGCCCCCTGCACCCCCCTTTGAGGTCCAATCAAGTCCTACTTCTTGCCCTGGCCGGTTCTCTTAGAGGGAACTGGCCTCTTGCCTGGGTAATCGAGTCATCCCATTCTTAACAATTATTATTATTATTATTATTATTATTATTATTATTATTATTATTATTATTATTATTATTATTTATTTTTTGAGAAATGCGGGGGTGTACTCCCCCCATCCATGGTGGCACCTTTGCTATTTACATACGAATTCATCCTGACAATTCAAACTTTAGGCATCAATTCCCAAGATGCTTGATATTCACAACCTTTTGTCTTTTATGGTTTGGTTTCACAACCTTTTGTCTTTTATGGTTTGGTTTGAACTATTCCATAAACTAGAGACAGATGACTAATTCTGGCTATTGAATCAGTTGAATATTAAAAGCATGTGACATTCATTGTGGAGTAGAGTAAAAGGGGAAAAGGAGGACCATCAAGGGAAAGGGGGAGTAAATATTGCAGTGTATCCAGTGAACTTCAAGTAAACGAGACCCCCAATGTACGGGTTTTAGTTCAGTAGGCAAGAACAAAATGGGATGCTTCAAAAGAAAAGAAACCTATGAATAGGCACATAGCCAGTTGCCTTGTCATTTTATTCACACAGCCATATGATGCTTTATATATTACTTGTAGAATAGCAAGGAAGCTACAAATTCAGCAAAACTCATGCTTCTTCCATTGCAAAATGAATGTCACTGTTGCCTCTTTTTTCACCCTGAATAGAACGTATTATCTTTAAAAGTCAACGATTCCAGTAGCATGATTCCCTAAAAAATCCTACTTCAACAGAGTACCAAGAAGCAAACCACAAAATGTCAAAAAGTTGTCCACACCAAGAGAAGCAGTACTGAAGGCTGCTTTGTAAAGTTTGAATGCTAAGAGCAAACTTGGCACAATTGGCAAGGATGACTTTTACTTGAGGGCCGATAGTACCACTCTAATAGCAATTTTAAACTCAATAATCTCTGAATTAATGTTTTTAGTTCATATGTTACCAGCCATAAGTAGATAATAGTCTTGACATCTGAGCAAAGACAGTTGAATAATTTGCAAGTGTGACTTTTACTTGATGCCATTTTTTGTAATTCCTTTGCTTCCCACTTTTCTATCTCCCAGGTGTACTCCTTGTCCACAGACTGGTAATTTTTCATATCATCCAGTAAACTCATTCTCCTTTAAAAATTAATTGAGATCGGAATTGGATCCCATGCACCTGCCTTATTCGACAAGATAAATTGTAAAATTCCATTTTGCCCTTCTCAAATTTCTTTTTACAACACCTAATCATCCGTTATTCGAATGACAGCTCCAATTGCCAAAGGACAAATAGTTGCTTACACCAAAGCAGTTCACGTTTTGGATTGTTGTAACACAAGCAACGCCATCTACACCAACTACTCGATTTTGCAGGTTGTCTGGGGAATAGTGCCAACCTTGCCAGATCAAATTTATATCCTGAACTCATAAGAGCAACTCTACTACCCACATTTGATCCTTCAAGGTCAATAAAATACTTGCTAACCAGAGCTTCCAACATAATAGTTTCCCGCATCTGTCAATATACAAATTTCAAAATCAAGCAGAAACCTAATGAGCATCCTCCTTTTTCCTAAAACTGATATACGAAAACGAATCAATTACCAAAATCAACAAAAGGGTAGCTGCAGCATCCAAAATTCCCTAAATTTCATAGTACAACTAACATGCCATGAGAAATGATAACTCTGTCAATTAAATACAAGAAAGAAAGTTCAAGAAGACTCTAAGATCTCCAGTTTCTTCATTTTCCTCCTTGATTCTGCAGAAATCACAAAGGGATTCCCATAAAAGATACCTCATTCTACACACAAGGAACTTTGGCTTGCCAAGTCAATTACATGGAAAATAAATTGAAACTTTGGCCAGGATGTGGAATTCAACTCATCTAATGATTTAATAGATTAGTAACCATAAGGCCCTTCGGAACAAACTCATCATTCATGCCCATAAACATGTAGATCCAGTTAAATTCTTCCAACAATCTGTACTTTTCTAGGATTAGCAAGTCTTTCCCGGAGAACTCTAGCATATTGTAGATGATTTTTGGTTGGGAGTGCGATATACGTACTTTTGCGAAAGCTTCTATTGCACTGGAGCCAGATTCTTGTTCTTCTGTATACCCTATACTAGGCGTCATTTTGGTGTATATATTTTACTTATACCTATCCAAAAAAATTCTGCGAACATGCTTACTAACAAGTACCTCTTTCTCTTTTAGGAAACCTCTATTATCCACACTGATATTATGCTAGAACAAACATAATCGAAAAACTGCTGCTGTAAATTTGGTGACTGGAAATCAAAAGCCTATTGATCACAGAACCTCGTCTCATTTTCCCAAAGGGACTAACTCAAAACTTCAACCTGATTAGACAGACAAAAGATAGCTCAGCCCCCAATTAGCCAAAATTAAGGGGCTTCCTCTTGACAGGCTCTCAAGATTGATTCTTTACTGACTCCATATTTCGGAACAACTTTGAGAAATTAAACACTGAATAGAACAGCTTGGAGGCCAAAATAAAAACAAACAACAATAGATCCTAGATTATTGAAGAGGGGATCGCATTGAGCCAAATTACTTTCATTAGCAACTTCACATTCAATCATTCAAAATGAAATTTAATTCTAAACTAGCTATAAAAACAATAGTCTTGATCAAATCCATCCTCGTTCACATTTCATAAAGCACTCAAACAACATAATTATAGTGCAACTAGGATTGAATAAGCGCTTAATCCAAACAAAAAACAATTCAAACTCACTTCTTGTTCCGACGGCCGCGTTTTGGGCCCCAGCCCTCGAGCTTAGCCACGGGGCACCCACACTTGGACCGAAACAGCAAAACCGCCCGTCCATTGGGCGGAGCCATCTTCCTCAACTCGGACCTCAAACACTCATAATCCGGGTTCGTCTCACTCCCACCTTTCCAAGGCAACTCCTCCATTTCCTTGACACCTTTCCCACCCGATCTCAAAATCTCCTCTGTCTGCAGCTGCAAATCAAACTCCATCGCCTTCTTCAACCCCTTACACCCCTTCTTCCCGCACTTTCTCGACCTGTTGCCGCAACAGATCTCGAATCCGATTATCGAGACAATAAAGAAGATTAAGAATCCGATGACGTAGATGGCGGCGGAGGATTCGACGATTAGGGAGGTGAAGGTGGAGGTGGAGAGGGAGAGCGGAGGGAGAATTAGGGTTAGTGAGTGGAAGATGTAGGAGAAGTAGGAGGAGATGAGGAAGGCTCCGGAGAAGAGGACTAGGATTAGGATGAGGATATCGAAGGTGGCGGAGGGGGAGTGGCTACAATTTGTGCAGTTTTGGAATGAATTGGAATTAGGGTTAGGGCTCAAATTAGGGTTTGAAGAGGGCTTTCTGTTGGTGGTGGGTTTGGAGAGGGAAGAAGGTGAGGAGGAGGAGGAAGATGGTGCCATTACGGTGAAAGGAAGGAGGTGATGGCGCATGTTAGTGAGCTATGGCGGATTTGATTGGAGCGGGAAGAGACAATGGGGGGTTATGGAGGGGAGGGGTTTTCAGGTGGTGTCATATGTGGCATTTTGAGGCTGGAAGGAGGCCGTGCGCATGTTAGCTGACTGTTTTGGGTCATGGAGTGCGCAAGTTAGCATCCATAAGCATTTCTTGTTTGGACGAAGGAGGATGAGAAGTAAAATTAATATTAATAAAAATTATTCGGGGGTTAGGACTCTTATATTGTTGTAAAATATATAAAGAGAAAAGAAATACTTATTTTCGAACTGAAAAATTTATCCAATAATTCATGTGATCGTTGATTATTCTCGATATCACAACAAACTTGCTCCATGCAAATTTTCTCATTATTGATTTCTTAATAAGCGCCATGTTGTATTTTTATTTTAATTATAATTGCGAATGACTAATTGATGACGACTTTATTTTAATTATTAGTAACTATTCAAGTCATATTCTCAACAAACAAAATAAAACATTTTGGTACCTCCACACCCAAGTTTTATTGATTTATTTATATAATAGGCCATTTTAAGACAAATTTGTTTTACTATATCCAATCAATTTTTAAGCATCCACCACTTAATTAAATAAATTCAAAATAATACTTCCTTCGTTCTAGGCAAAGAGTCAACTTTTGACTCTTTTTGGTCAACTTAGTTAAAGTTTGACGGATAATTTACATAAATTTATTTATTTTACAAAGTTGTAATTCATAGTATTCTTAATATGATTTTTAATTTATAAAATTTTATTTCCTAAAACCTAAGCAAAGTATGTAAAATTTTGATATAATTTTATCATATGTTGACTTTTAAAAATAAACTCTTTATTTGGGACAGAAAAATTTTATTTGAGCTTTACGTTAAATAGAAACAAGTATCGATATAAATCACATCGTCATTGTACCTACCATAGCTTGGCTAAATGGTCACCCTACCACAAAGGCATGTAACATCTCTAATAAATAAGTAAGACGTGTCAAATTCTTTTGTAATGTTATTAAGTTTGAGCAGCTTAAACTTGACTTTGAACAGCAGCCATTGAAAATGATCCTTAACAAGTAGCATACCACTCATACATGATTGACATTTGTATTGTATTATTATTATGCATTTGTTTCAACCATTGAATGAGAACAAGTTATGTATGGTTGCCTTTGAGGACTTTCCCATATACAAAGTCCTCCCAAGTGTAGAAATAAGTTACTACCCCCGGGTGCCAAAAAAGCTGTGAATATGATAATAGTAACGTAATTGTACAAATAGTGTAGAGGTCTACCATTCAAATTCAATTCAAATGCAGCAATAATTGGAGTTTACTTCATCATTATATGTGAGGCAGTTGAGAAGGCTTTTCAAGTCTGTGTGAAAAATACACGGAAAAATAAAGTTACGTGGATAAAAAAAAAGTGATGTAGAACAAATGTAATAGTATTCTAAGTTCTTCTTTTTAACGTATGAACGGACATGTATTCGATAATGTTCGAATATACGAAACGAATAAGAAAACTATTGAACACGTCAAATTGGTTTCAACTAGAAAATTTTATCGATTATAAAATAAAAACGATTAAATATAGACATGACCCCTTTATTTATATACATAGAGTGAAAGACTAATGACTTTAGGAAAAAGGATACTTAGGTCGTAAGGAAAATTCTAATCCTAATTAAAACAGAAATCCTAATCAAAATAGGAATTAAAATCTAGAATGCAAGATGTATTTGCTCAAAAGTTGGGAAAACCAAAAGACCGCCTAGGCACAGCTTATCAGCTAGAGTTTTGTTGAAGTTGAGAGAACCAAAGATCTTTCAACATAAGAAGTGGGCACGCTTGAGTCAGTTGCATGAATTAAAAACCAAAATTCTGTCATTGATCTGCATCAAAAAGTGTGCACAAAAGTCTTTATTGACATGTTTTGATTGGTCAAAACATTGTCTAGTAGTAAGATTCACAAATTGTTTGGCCAATCAAAATATGTCAATAACAATTTTTTTTGCATATGTGCCAATAGTATTTCTCTTTCAGAAAATTAAATTTACTTGCAAAATGGAAAATCGTATACCTTTAAAAAAGAAGTTACGATTCAAAAAAAGTTACAAATACGTGTGTTTAGAAAGAGATTTGTTCCATATTCCACTAAAGAGATGAGGGTCAAACTCGAATAACTTGACAATGAATGAATTACATTCGTTATATGAAGAAAATCATATCTTATTTTATGAAAAAGGTTAACTTTCTAGATATTCAAACGGAGTCGACAATAATCAAGGAATCATAGTGATTAGTTGTGGAGAAAGCACATAAAGAAAAAGAAGTAAAGAATCCTTAAATTGAACCACAAGTTATCTGCAGGCCACTGCTCTGCTCTGCAACTACTAACAGATCACAGGAGGAGAAGGAGCTTCAAGTTCACGAGATTTTTCAGTCCCTTTAGTTTTTCAAAGTTACACCCTACATTAATTAATTACTATTCCTGCATGCCTGTAACTACTTAATGGACAACTTTTCTTCAAACTCTACTCATTTTGATTAAAAAGTTATCCCCCCATAGTGCTTTCTATTTGTACTTTGACCACCGGGTTGGTTAACTGCTGATGTAATGCTGATCTAGAACCACTAAATATTTTCTCCCAACCATTCACACCGTCAATTCAATAGTGTTATCATTTTATCTCTTTAATTTCTTTGTAACGGTTGAAAGGTTCACCAAAATCACATAAATGGCTTAAATTTCCAACACATTTACCGGAGTTATGAACGACTCAATTTATTTGCAACCATATTTTACTAACAACAACATACAATGATATAGTCACGAGCAGGTTTTTACATACTTAAGTTTTAATATACATGCAGATTACACTATGGCATACAGGACGTAATTACATATACTGCTTGTTACTTGGGCCTTTGGAAATCTTGTATCAACTCTAATACAAATATTTAATAGAACTCGCGATCGGGCAAGAGCAGAGGAGCAACGAGAGACCAGATATAGAGACCAGCAGTGACCCATTCAGAGCAGATACGAACCCAAACTGAGGTCCAGCCTACGTCTATCAGCTCTGAGCTTTCAGAACTGCTGGTCCATCCAGATAAAAGCATGGCCGCGTACATGCTGGCTAGAGCAAATATGAGGTGGAAGAACGTATAGGAGTAACTAACTGGCTTTGCTCCTGCTTCATTCTTTCCTTTCCCTGCTTCCAGTTCTTCTGATTCTAGAAGAGGTTTCTTATCACCTGTGATGGGTAACACAAAATACTTCAAGAGATCCTGTTGAAATAAAAGATTTTTCTTTCTCTTTTACTATCTTTCTTTTAATTAATGGGATTAGATAAATGACGAATATTATAGAAGATAGGAAGGGTAGGAAGTTTTCACACCTGCCCTGGGAGAAGATGGAGGTGATAAGAAAGTGGTCGAAGATCCAGCACGAAGGGCAGAATATAGAACAGAGAGAACGGTCGTAAGCATGCCAAGTACAAGGGTACCTGTGGAGACTGCTTTTGATTTGTTGTGAAGACCATTGCAGACATAATCTCGAGGTTCAGAAGAGAGACCGGTATAACACACATAGGCACAATAAACAGCTATCACTGAAGCAGGCAAGAGACTGCCATTCACCTGTTGTCAATCACATCACATCACATCAGAATCCTCTTGGACAAAGTTTCTATTTTGACTTCTCAACAAAAAACAAGACAGAGACTACAAATGGTAAACTTTTCTGTTTTGTTTTGTTTTGCAACAAAGAGTTTAAATTAAAGAAACAGTGAAAAGGATATGTTCCTTACCTGTGGATGCAACGCGATAACGCCGAAAGAAAATGCAAGAATCATGGTCATGACAAGGAAGAAGACATTTAAGCCACAGTCATGGCCGGAAGGATTGAACCAAATAAACAACAATCCCGAAATCACAAATGCAGCAATATAGCACGTCACTGATACAACAAGTAAAGCTATATACCTAAAAATTCCCATTAAAAATAATTAGAAACGGAAGCAATTCTATGCCTGGAAAATTATAAGAGACAACAATCTGAACTAACCACTTTCGTTCATCTTTGGCAACCCATGCATCATTCCATGAGTGAGTGGCGTCTAATAACATAATCACCTGAACCAATAAAAAGAACCCAGCTCCAAATTTTGATGTAGTTCCTACAAATTGCACAAATTTTAATTTAATCATTATATAAAAAGAATAGATGAGGGAAACTATTAAGTTACCAACTCATCTAAAAGCTTAATTAAGTAGGGGCCCAACAATGTATATCAATCTCAACACCCCCCACGTGGAGAGACGAACAAATATGCCTCACCAGGGCAACACAAACCAAACAGAGTGACAAATGCACTCACAAAAGTACAGGTAACAAATGCAAGCGGGATGACTCGAACCTACGACCTTGCCAAACCAGAGCTCTATACCACGTTAAGTTACCAACTTATCATTTAGATAGGGCTCAACAATGTATATCAATCTTAACAGAAACATATGAAGTTCATTTATTAGTTATTAGAAATTTTTTGGTTTGTGGGGGGTTGGCGCTGACCATAAATTGTTATGATGACATTTGGAACGAAAAACATGAGGATGATTAGCAAAGCCCAAATCACAATCTTCAGAATCCATCCACCATGCTGCCAGGAATCACGTTGGTCATTTTGATCCTTTATACCAATCATTATAAGGGCAAGTATTGCAAAAAACAAGCAATTTCCCAGACTGACACGAAGAACAGCTTCCATTTGAAACCATTCCTTTGTAAGAGTGTCAGAAGTGTTTATCCCTGCAAATCAAAGTGAGCAGACAAGATTTTGTAAGTACATTAATGAGTTGTATTTTGATAAATCTGGAAGATTCAACTGGATTGAACTATCAAATAATTAAGCCCTTGGCAAGATTCCTTTGAGTTAAGTGGTTCAGTGAGTGATCATAATTTGAACAACACAGATACTTTTAAGAGGAAGAACAGGAGTTTTATATTAGTAAAAGTTGTTAAAGTATAAAATATGATATACATTGTGGTGCCTCTCTCTAACAGTTTAAGCTTTTAGAGTAGTTGGTTACTTAACATGGTATGAGAGCTCCAGGTTTGGCAAAGACAAGGGTTCAAATCATCTCACTTGCATTTATCCTAAAAAAACATACAAAAGGTACATATTGGCCCTATATAAAGTGCATCTCTCCACGTATGCACGTGAGGGGGAGTGTTAAAGTATAAAACATAATATACATTGTTGTTACAAAGGTACGTATTGGCCCTATATAAAGTGCATCTCTCCATGTATGCACGTGAGGGGAGTGTTAAAGTATAAAACATGATATATATTGTGGTGCCTCTCTAACAGCTTAAGCTTTCAGAGTAGTTGGTTACTTAACAAAAGCTTGGTTAATTCTATTAAAAAGCAAATTCTACTTTGGTCAGTAGCTTCTTTCTATAGGATAAAATTGTTTGTGGGTTGATAAATTAACAACCCCACCCCCACCCCGGCAAGCACTAGAGATGAATCTATTAAAAATAGAAAACTTTCTCCCTCTAGGCCATTTTTCCTTTGAGGTCAATCCAACATTAGTTTCCTTCATTTAAGGTTTCACCTATGAAGCATGGATGATAGGGGATACTGGTGTGATAGAGTGTGTACCTGTGTGTGTATATATTTATATATATACAATTATACACGCCAATGTTTACATGATTCCCTTAATCAACTTGTAGGATAAATACATAGAAGAAGAGCACTCTCACAAGAAAAAACAGAAGTAGAAGAACCCTTTTATTGATCGATGACAGTTTCCCTAAACTCATTCAACAAAGTCATCCTATGCCTTACTATGGGCAGAACAAACTCCAAAAACTAAAACATAACATTAATATTTCGAGGGCACAACCTTCATATTTACTCCCACTCCTAGAACTTTTTCATTACTTCCATTGTGGGGCTTTTATCTATTGCAACTCATCAAACAAACAATTATGGGCTAGTGGCAAACCCAACCAACATACTTTGGTAGTTTGTTTAAAACGCCAACAGTATGTAATATTCAGTTAACAATTAACGTACTTTCATCAATGTTTTGTTTTTACCATTGCCATCTATTTTTCATGCAAATCCTTAACGGAGAGTTGAGGTTTCATTTGTTCTAGCCACACCAAAGACACCATATAGTATTAATTGTAGTCATTCAAGGCATTAAATAACATTAATAAGGGTTGGGGTAACATCTATGTCCCCTCCAACCTTTAAAAAAAATAGAGCTAAGGTGACATTTTCAATTAACAAAATGATTCTCATGTGGCTAATAAGTAAGATGACATGTCCGCTCTCCGCTAAGGGTTGGATGGAAAATAGAAGGTGATGGTAGAAATAGAAAGATTCTGGAAGTACATGGATTAAATGATGGATACGTGAAGTGCATTAGTTTGGTTGTCATCAGCCCAACACTTATTATTGTATTTTCTATGAAGCTCTTGCAGTTAAGAAAGAAATATTATAATTTTGACCACTACGTATCTGCCATGTATCCATCACACATCCGGCACGTATCTATCGACATGTATCGAAACAAAACTATTAAATCCAGCCGTATCCAACATGCACCCACATCCGATATGCATCTGATACCACCATCGGATTCCATTTTGGAGTATCCAGCTTCATTGGGTTTCACTAATCTAATGGTAACCTAATGATATTGCTTGACATTCCGCAAAGCTGTTCAAATAAGTTAGGAGCTTATGGCATACAGAGACGTGACGACCGCATATTTTCTGGCGTCCCAAATCGAGTGCCCCTCTTTTGGAAAAAAAGTTGTCCCAAAATGAGTGTCCCTTTTTTTCGTGAAGTTACTAATTTTAAGCTTTGCTATCTATCACGTCCTAACTTGCAGTTGCAATACTACAGTGTGATTACTAAGGGCGTTCATGTATATGTATGGCCTAAGAGTCAACTTTCTTAATTTTTGGAAAAAACTACTCCCTCTGTTATAGGCAAAGAGTACATTATACTATTTTGGGATGTTTCATTTAAAGAATCCACTTTCAAAAAATTATGCTTACAATTTTCATAATCTTTCACCTTTACTCCCCACTTGTGTTGTAATTATTTTGGTTGTGTTTAAGTATTTTTGTAATTGTTACCAAATCCAATGACATTAATATAATTCTTAATAAGTAGACTTTGCAAACGTGAACTCTTTAGGGGGAACGGAGGGAGTAAAAAGGGAAACTCAATTTGTGATGAGGGAGTAATGCTTAAGGCGAAAGAGGGACCTCGACAAGCACAGCATTTCGCCGTTGTCCTCTAAAATTCCCAGTGGATTGATTAGGCCAATCCAACTTAATCCTTTAATGATGACACTGACTTTTTTTTATTTTTTTTTTTAGATTACAATCATCTAAAGCCAACATAATATATAGTTTACATCGAAATCAGCTCAAAGCATAAGTAATGACGTTCAACGCCAAAAACAATCAAAAGAATGAAGCTCAAAAATCCGTAATTCCAATCCCAATTCCGAACAAAGAGAAGAGAAGCAGAAATTCCACAAGTTTAAAGCCAAAGACAAAAGGGGGAAAACCCAGTTGAAGAAAGAAAGTGTAAATTAATGAATAAATAGAAGCATAGAGAGAGAAAGGAAAAGGATGACAATAGGGAAGAATTACTAACAAGGGATGGTTTTGAGGAGAGGAGTTCCGACTTCGCGAAGGATCCATGAGACGATCAAGGAAGCGCCGAATAAGCCGCAGTAACCCAGCCTTGCTGACCGCTTTGTGATTCCCGATGCTACCGACGTGCACAGCCCGCACGTCAATGACGCACAGCATGTCGCCAAACACGACATCTCTCTCTCTCTCTCTCTCTCTCTCTCTCTCTCTCTCTCTCTCTCTCTTCTCTTCTCTTCTCTATTTGGACTCGGGGGAAAAATCACACTCCCGGCATGGGGGGATATTCTATTACGGGAGTAGCATAAAAATGGAGTTTTGAAAATGCTGTTACGACACCGTTATGGGACGGAGCATAAGATGTACGGCTCAAAAAGAAGTGTGGTTTCAGGATAGTGTAATAAGCTAACACGTGGTAGCTATAGCTTCTTTCAATGATTGGGATTGGTCAATGCTCAATACAGCGGCGGAGAGTCGGACTTCATTCGTACCTACTTTCTGTAGAGGTAACTGGGCAAGTAACTCAACTTCTATTTATGACTAGAGCCCAAATAGGCTTCAAAAACAAAAATGGGCCTATTGGGCCAAACTATAACAAACAAAGACAAAATTCAGGACGATTCTTTTTAGACAATTTTTAATCGCTAAAGTTCATTATAATTGTTTTCAATCGAAAAAAGACTTTTTTTTTTAGAAATGTCATCTATGCTCTTTAAAAATGCAGAACAGTACATGCTATGCATCGCAAAAACAAAAAACGATGCATCGCAACACAACACGATGCACATAAATACGAAACGACAAACTGTGCATTGCAAAACAAAAAAATGAGGCATCGTAACACAGGACGATGCACAAATTACATTTTTCCACTTGCGATGCATAACTTTCTAACACGTACGATGCGATACACGTACGCATTACATCGGCTGTCAAACCACAACTAACCCTCTTCACTTTAAAAAACACAACAATCTTCACTCCAAACAGAACAAAAAATCTTCAAACCCTTCGGAATTTTTGCAAAAACTTTTGAAAATATTATGATATTCTATTAGTTATATTCCAAATGGTTGCTGCATCGTCCTCAAACCTCCAACAAGTTTGTAGGATGTTTTACGATGCCTGAATATCAGGTTAGTATTGTTGAATACATTTTAGCAAATATTAACTAACCCACGGCTTTCAGACCACAAAAACAAACTAACCCTATTCACTTTAAAAACACAACAATCTTCACTTCAAACGGAGCAAAAAAAACTTAATACCCTCCACCTCCAACAAGTTTGTTGGATGTTTTATGATGCCTAAATATCATATTAGTATTACTGAATACATTTTAGGGTTTCAACGCGCTGTTACCACCATGCGACCGCGCCCGACACTATTTTCTGTTTTGTCGTTTTTTCGCGTTTTTAAGTGTTTTTAAGTAAGTTCTCTTCCTATTTCTTAAAGGATTCGGTTCTGAAACGTTTCCTAGGGTTAGTGTGTTTGTTTTCAGCCTATATTGATGCGTATGTGTTGCTGTTGTGGAATTGTGTATGAAGTGTATATGGAACTTAATGAAATTAATTGCAGCGAATAAATAGGATAGATGGCGGGTTCACCGATTAGGCTTCACTCACCTAACGTAAAGATCCCATTTGATATTACCTTCCTAAACCTAAGGAATGCAATAATCAGGTTTTAAACAAAACTTTGTTCGTTTTCTATTACTTTTCTCCAGCCAAAAAAACTGTTTACAAAATCTAATCTAAAACCCTTATATAGGCAATACAAAATAATTCCTAATCTTTAAAGGAAAATAAAACACTAACAAGTCCTAATCTTCAAAGGAAACTAACTACTTACCTAACTAGAATTAGGAAAAACAATCCTACCTAAACTAGGACACTATTACAAGCTAGCTTTAGGAAACCAAAAACAAAACCAAAACTCGGCTGGCTGATGACAGGGCGATCGCCCTAGCCCGCTGCAAAGTGATCGCTTTCTCTCTCCAGAACCCAAGGTGATCGCTTTCCCCTTTTTAACAAGGCGAACGCTTTGCAACCAGGAAGTAAGGCGATCGCTCTTACCTTGTTCAAGGCGAACGCCTTCTAACCAGAATGTCTTCTTCCTTCTTTGCAATGCACGTGACATCCATAAGCCTACCAAACTCATGCATTTTCCAAATTCGCATTAGCTTCAAGTGATAATGCTAACCCATCTTTATCCACATGCATGGTATCCACGGCTTTGTCTATAGCATCTCCCAACGCACCTGCATCATATATAAAGGTCATCTTATGTATTGGATTACAACCTTTGGTATATTATTAGATTGATTTGAGTTTTCACTATATTATGAGCTTTTGAGAGATTTCTTGGATTAGAATTCTCAAATTAACCCTTGAACTTATCAAGTTTGTTGAGTTGCAGGCTTGTGCCGTTCTGTAGTCTTGGTTCCTAATCAATAGCGATTAGTAGGTCAAGGTTCACCCCAAGGTTCAAGGGATTAAATTCGCCCTATGGTTGAGGAAAACTTCCTATCTCCGTTTCAATTCGTTGTTTTCTGTTTCAATACATGTTCGTAGTTGGTTTCCCTTTGTCAACGATCTTGGAATCACATCACACGTGCTCACCCAAACCGCCACAATTAAGTTGTACAAAGGATGCCTGCCGCGTGGAAGCCATCTCAATTTAGAGGCCATGTGCCCTCTAGAAGGATTTGTGGGCACGTTTCCCAACACCTAACTAATTAACTCTCAACTGAGCTCACTATAAAAAGGGAGGTCCAGCCCCAAACACAAGGAACGTTCTATTACGCACTCACATACACACACACCTACCTTCAAACGCAAGCTATCTCACTCTCACACAGGAGAAGCTTCGCCGGGTACACCCCTGGCCTAGTTCACGGTTGTTATTGTTTTCAGGCGATTCCTGCAGCAGCATTCCGGCACATCTCACCAGCATTACAGATCATTCCCAAATCAATCATCGGTATTAAATCCAGTAACATCATATATATATATATATATATATATATATATATATCAACTGGCATGTGTAAATTGAGTGCAGAAGAGTTAGGGTGGAGAGGGGGGTGGCGCTACTGATTTCTATGTGACTCTGCACATATAATATATGTGTGTGGTGCTTTTCTGATGAAGGGAATGTTTTTGTGAAGGTGGTGAGTAAGTTAGTCACATCCTCCATGCCCTACCCCCACCCTCCCCTCCATTATTATACTACATTACTTTCTTTTCTTCCATCTTTCCAGAAATATCGAAGGAAAAAAAAAAAATCGAAACACAAAGGCAACATGCAGTTCCCACCACACCAGCGTGGATGTTTCTAGGAGTATATACTTGCAATCAATACTACTGAACATAACTCTTTTAATTGATCAAATAAGTAGAATTGCCCATCTACATGTTACTTTTAAAGCTCCCCCTAATATCCTATATCCACCCCTAATAATGATTCTTGGCTTCATAATTCTGTGGATGAAAGAAAGACAACTCTCCCACACACACACACCCCGAAGGACATTATATATGGTTCGCTCACCACACACACACATATACACGTACCGAAGGACATTATATATATATAATTATATATATATATATATGTTAGAATGGATGACTCGATTCCAGAAAAAGGGTCGAATCTCTTGAGCTTGCGGAATGCGGCAAAAGCCTTAGAAGTTGGTGCGGTTACTGCACACGCGAGACACTTCGGGCAGGGCTTACAGTACTTTTCGCGTCACTTAGGCGCGAGCCCGCTGCGGTTTTCTAGTTTCCTTGTTTATGTGTATTTATTGTAATATATATATATATATATATATATAAATATAAGTTGTAATCTTAAAACGTGATTAAGGTTGGAATAAAAATATACAACAGCCTTTAACCCCAAACTCTCTCTCTTCTCTTCTCTTCCAATTTTCTTTGTTTGATAATTGTTATTTGCTTAATTGATTGTTTGTTTGCTTCCGCTGACATACAAGGTCATGCATGATCGGGTCAAATCCAAAAACAAGTAGCTAGGAGGACTATAAGGCAAGATGTTAATTGTACTCAATTCTTTGCAAAATTGCATAAAATTGATTGGATATCTATTCTGGACTTTGACCTAATATATAATTATCCCACCCCGGCATAAAGTCTTGAGCTATCGCATTCACAGTGTGTATAGAGAGAAAAACAAACAAATGTACACACACACAGAAAGGTATTGACTTAGGGCAGGCTGCAAAATATGTGCACGTATTTGAGCATAATAACATTAATTGGTATATAATGTTACTAAATGATTGTCTGCGCGCAGTTTCTAACCAATTAACAGCTCCCATTACTATAAGTACATAATAATCTGCGCGCCATTGTTAACCAAGCTGTCAACTATTTTCATGTCCAAAATTTTCAACCTAATTTTTGTAGAGAAGAAAGAATATAAGTATATGTTTTTCCAATCCCAAACGCATCTGACATATTTTGGTGGCATTGGTCTCTTGATAATTGATATTCAATCCAAATAGAATTAAAGAAAATAGCAGCGCAACCTGCACAACTTTACGTACGTACGACGTACGTTAGATGACTATCCAAATTAATCTACTTAAACATTTATATGCCAATTTTTCTACAGGTTTGATAAGACAAGAAGCTTATCTTTACACTAGTTAATAGTGGGGCCCTACCAAAAATGATCCTAAACTACCCAATTAGCATTTAGCATCCAGCTTCTTCACCCTCTATAAATTAGTCATCTATGATTACTAATTAGTCACTACCATGCACCTTCACAATATATATTATGATCCTCCATCTATATATATAGCTCCCAACATTCCTACACTTACGTACGTACGAAAGAAGCTTTCTTGTTTTCTTTTTTCCTATTCTTGTGACCATATTAATTATTGAATCATATATAGAGATGTTTGGTGAATATTCTTTTTTGGCCGGATGGCTAACTTCTGGATCGAGTGTTTTCATACGGTCGACGGGGATGAAAAGTTAGGGTTAGGGTAAGAAAATGCGATATTGGGATTGATGGCTCAAATTGAAGGCCAGTGAGGCTAAGCATACAAGAAGTATTTAATTAGTACTAGTATTTTTAGGTCACTTGAATAAGAAGTAGACGTGTAACATATATAGTTGATATATAATACAAAGTGTATGTTTTATAGTTCATGATATTTCTTTTCTCGATCCATTGAACAAAGGTGAAATATTCCATGTTTGTTAGACTAGTATCTTCCCAGGCCATGATCAAGTAATTAAGTCGTTCACGCTAGTCTTAATTATAACATTATCTAATATTTGTCAAACTGCTTGAGACTCCGAACTAACTACTAAGTTAAAATGAGTATCTATTCAATATGTATACGATCGATTTTCCTACGTGATTTAATTTGCAATTTTTAACTTTTTCTCTTTTTGAATCCATCAATGTTTTCTCTATTTCTCTTACCTTTTTTTTTTCAATCGGACCAAAAGTAAATCGATAAATAAAATCTTCAAGCCTCACAAAGAGTTTCTAACTTATGGATCAATTGGAGTAGCTAGTAGTGTCTCATTATTGAAATGTTGAAAAGATGGCCTCTTTATTATCAAGATATATGGCTTAGTTAAGTTGGGGCCTGGGCCGGGGCCGGGGCCGGTGTTGTGGAGTACAGTGCCAATGACATATACTACTCCATCCCTTACTTGGGAGATATATTGTCTTGTTTAACTTGATAAATAGATTTTTAAAAATATTATTTTATTATAAATATTTGTATGTTTTATATTCTTTAATTATGTATATGTGGATGTGGGAGTGGTATTTATTAATTAAAGTAACAGTCAAAGTGATGATAAATTGATAAATAAAATAAATTCGTTTGAATGATCTAATTAAAAAGAAAGCGTTAATTGCACTTTACTATCACTATGTCTACTCATTTTTGTACTTAGGGGTCTATGGTCTTAATCTTTACACATTAAGGTCCAAGGTTACATTTTTGGTGCAATTTGGGGGGTGTGAAAAGAGGTTTTTGTTATTTTTTAACAGAAATGGTCATCCATGCGCACATTTTATGGTTTTTAACATCTATACATGGGAAAGTATAAAGTTATTTAATGTTATATTTGACATGGTATAAAAAAAAATTCTGAAAAAATATCGTTTAATAAAAATATTAATAATTATTATTTCAACTTTTTATTTTCGTTTTCAATTTCTGTTTCAAATAAAGTAGAGAGTACATTTTTAAAAAATTGCAAATCAATAAATAAAAAATGGACGAAATTCAAAGTATCATAGTTTTTTTTGGACAACATTGGAATTGAAGTCTAATGATACTTGATGCTACATAGAATTGTTGTGGGTTGCTCCGCCGGGACTCGAAAATGGATATCTCGGCTTTTATGACCTGCCAAATCAAAAGAGAAACACTAGGGTGAATGCAGGGGCCTGCCTTGCAAAGACATTCCGGTGTGAGAGTCAGTGTTTGATCTCAAGTTAATCCGGCAAAGTGTATTTGTAATATAGATTGTGCGTACCTTGGCTTGGAATTGGTCTAAGGCTTATATATGGAGGAAGACCCACTCGGGGTGGCGGTCCTATGGAGGTTCCGTTAAAAAGTTAACAATTTTGTTAACTTTTTAACGGAAATGTAACTTTAGGGTATTAAAGTTAACATTTTTGTTAAAAAGTTAATGGAATCGTTAACTTTTTAATGGAACCTCCATAGGACTGCCACCCCGAGGGGGTCTTCCTCCATTAGGACCGCCACCCCTTGGGAGTCTTCCTCCATTAGGACCGCCACCTCTTGGGGGTCTTTTTTTTTTTTTAGTAATTGTATTAGGGGTAAAATAGTATTTTCCCAAGGGGCTGTGGAATTTAGCATTTTTGGTTTTTTTTAATTGAATTAGGGGCAAAATAGTATTTTTCCAAGGGGTGTGGTATTTTGTATTTTTGGGGGGTGTCATTTAGCACCTATGAAACTTTTATCAACACACACACACAAGATTTTCTTGCCAACCTTTATGAAGGAAAATTATTTGGCTTTTTGGAACAAGGGACAGAGTTGTTGAAAGTCCTAAGTTAGGGCTACATAAATTAATTAAAAATTTAAAAAAATATATATATATATATATATATAAAATATAATTGAACATCCATATGAATTAATGTTTTCCTGTCTAATTATAATTATAATCCATCATTTTTTATTCAAAAAGTAAAATTCTTTGCCACACCTTTAGAAAGAAAAAAAACAAGAAATTTTTTTTAGTGTTTCCTCCTAAGTTCACTGTAATTGGTGATTTTTCAGTTTCGTTTTCAACTCTCAAAACTAATTCCTTTCTTCTGAAAAGCAAATAGAACATCCACGTAATGCTGAGTGTGTTTGGTTTTACACCTTTTTTTTTTTCCGTAAATTATGAACCATAAAACCAATAAACTGTATATACGAACACGACCAAAAACAAGAATAGAAAATTAGTATATTACCCACAGAGACAAACACTGTCTCTATGGATTCAGAGTGTGTTTGACTTCGTAATTTAGTGACTTAGTTTCGGAATTTCAATCTTTTTTATATTTTCTTGTATTGAGTGAAGAAAAAGTTAAAAGAAAAAAAAATCGAAAACTGATGGAACTGAAGAGAGAGAAATTCTAAAACCATGTAACGGACCCATAATCTCAACCTCTTTGTGTTTGTTTTGAATGCATACATTATTGGTGGTGTCTGTCTCAGTCAATCACATCTTGAACTGCACATAGATTCATCATCTTCTCTAGCTTTGTACTTGTAAAGAACTTTCCACATATATAAGCAACAAAGAAGAGACTTCCCCACCATCTTCACTTCAAAATTCAAATAGAAACACACAACATCCCAGTTTCAATCATATATAATACCTATGACCCTAGTTGTTCCTTGACTGTACACTTTGATGCAGGCCCAAAATCACTCTCTTCCACCAAACTCCTCCATTTTTAAAGAGGATATTAAGATCTGGGTAACCTACATATCTTATCCTTGATTCCTTATCAACTTTTAGGATAAGGTATGCCCCGGCCCCCCTTCCCTTGTCATTCTAGCTTTCAAGCTTTGACATACCAATATGATATGAAATTTCCTACACAATTTGGGAGAAGCCGGTGGGTGGCCGGGAGGGAGAGCTAAAACGTACTGCTACCTCCATGCATGCCTAATTTTATTTTATTCTTAAAGATGTCATCAATAAAATATCACTCCCTCCATTTCAAAATAAATATTTTTTATTGACTTTATACCGATTATGTATAGGAAGTAAGTTGACACTATATAATTTTACTTTAATGCACTTAAAAGCTTTTTTTAGTGGTGTCAAATTAATGGGGGCCCCTTCTTTTTTCATCTCTGTTGAGTGTGGTGGTGCAGGTGCATGCACGTAGGTAATTATAGCAAGCCCGTACGTAATTATAGCAAGTCGCATCTCTGTTGGGGATGTGGTGGTGCAAGTTCACACACACATGTAATTCCGGCAAGTTCGAGGTGCTACTTGAATGATAGTGTTGATGGTCCTAACAATTGGTATTAGAGCAGGTCCCGAGTTCGATCCGTGCGCCCAGTACTTGCCGGGGGAGATTGTTGGGTGTAGTGTCAATTAAAGTGGTTTAATAAACTTGTCCAATTTCCAAGTCTTGTCTAGGTAGCTCTTTCTTTGCAAATTGACTCAAATTGAACTTTGAACTGTGTACAAAATGCTATATTTAGATTGTAAAAATAAACGCATGTTTCATGATTCAGGCGGGCAAAATCCCGTTTTAGAATCAATTGAGGACAGAGGAGTATCGATCAATTTATACGCTCTCCAGCTGTTGTCTAATTTAGTAACCTTTTTCAGACAACCTCAAACTGCTTGTGAACTGTGTCAGAAAGGTTAGGTTTGCTCAATATTTTGCTCCAAATTGAAGAGCATACCATGTGGTCATTCCCTATGGCCTCTTAAAAGTTTAAGGCATCACACACACACACACACACACACAAAGAGATGGACAGATTTGTCCAAGAAAATATGAAGAAGTGGGGTTGGGAGGGATGGAAGATATGGTACAAGTTTTGAACTCAATTTTTTCTTTAACACGGATGGCAATGATAAGTGGCTGGCATGCTTAACGCCTTAACTTAATGAAAAGATTTTCAACATGAAATAAGATAAGGAGGGGCACGTGAGTTCGATCTGTTATGAGGGTACAACCCAACCCTACTTGTGGAACCCAAACATGAGCTTTCAAGATTGTAAACTCTATCCATGTCAATAAATTAGGCCATTACCGGTGATCTCAGAAGCAAGTAGCTAGCCAAGAGCAGTCCTGATCAGCAATCTAGAGAGAATTATCGTAATGGGAAGGATGAGAGAGAGGATGAGAAAGTTGAAGAGAATGGTGAAACAACTGAGGGGGAAGCTCTATATTATGAGGGTTTGCATCACTTTGCTTCTATGTTCTGACGATTACCCGTAGTTAGCCCAGAAGCTGTATAATATAGTAGTTCTTTTTGGTCCTTGAGATTTCCTTTTCTTTTTTTAACCCTGTGTGTATAATTTTTTTTTTGTGTCTGGTTAGTTTTGTTGGGTTTTGTTAGTCCTTTTTAGTAAATGTAAATACTGAGCATCTAAACCTATAATATATTTAGTCTATAACCAAAGAATAGCAAATCTCTCTCTCTCTCTCTCTCTCTCTCTCTCTCTCTCTCTCACACACACACACACACACACACTGTCTATCTGCGAGTATCATCAGATGATAAAGTTAAAATGTACATGTCTGCATGCATCATGCATGCAAATGCATAAATCTAGGAGATCATGCATAGTAGCTAAACCATATGCATGTTGCTGCAAGGTATAAAGAGCCTTCATTCACCTCAATAAAATTTGAAACTTAGATCAGAGGCAAGTCTAAAATGAAGGCAATGTCTCAATCAGCTACGAAAAAAGTATCGTACATAGTTTTATCATTTTCTTTAAACTTTAATTGGTAAAATGCAAGCAATATCTCAATCTGCGTAGTTTATTTGAAAGATTTGAAGACGATGGTTTAATTTTCTTGCTGCTTAGTCTTTGAGAAAAATTATCTTACAGAGTGTCGTACTTTGATTTTATGTCCTCTCTTGTTCTGCTGTTCAATGATTTCTATTGAAATGATTTGAAAACTGTACGTAATTTTGATGCAGTTAGTCTTTTGGGTCAATTATTTTAGATAAATTGGTTTGCGATGTCTTTTATCTTATGGTATTTCTTTAATTTAGTCTCTTCAGAATCAATTTTGGTTGTATTTTCTTTCCTAAAAATTTTCTTTATCTAAAAAATGTATTATTTAGACCTAAATTATGAATTTGCATCTTCAAACACAACTCATAGGAGGAAGCCAAGTCCAACAGCTGCTTAAATAAAATAATAATGCAATATATTCATAATACAATAAACGTGTAATATCGTGTTTGGCCAGGAAAATCAATTACAAAAATAAAGATTACCCCAAGTAAACTTTACTTCAAATATTTTGTTGCTCAAATTAGTGGTTGTCTTGTTCTATTATAAATAGGGTAAACATGCAGCCTAAACTTCAGGGGACTGTACTGCTATCTTCCACACAGTGGGACAAAGACAGTTCAATAAAATGGTTTGAGACAGAAATAGACTTCTATTTGGAAGGATAAAATAATTAAAATAGTTAACAACAATATTGGGGTCTCTTTCAATTCAACTGGGTCTTCAGTTTGGTTGAGAGACAAGCTAATGACTCTGCAAACTCATCTTTTATAAACAGTGGGGCCCTTCTAATACAGACCCAAAATGCCCAATCAGTGGCCAACATTTGTCAGTCACCACATATTATCTCAATTATTATAGTTATCTTAAAACCGATATTTTATCTCTATAAATAAGACCACCTTTCTATGTTCCTAGACCACAACCAGTTTGGCTATCATTTTGTATCAAAATTGTGTGCAACTACTTCTACCTATATCACAGAAAAAAGAATGGCCAAATACGCGTTCTCGACACGAATGCTAAAGTTTGGATCATGGAGAAAGTGTTCAAGGTTCATTCAGGAGCAGAGAACGCGTATTTACATAATATGGAGGTGTTCGGTGATCCTGTTGCGTTGGAACGAGTAAAGTTTAACGAGTGATGCCAAAGGGTAAATTTTTGAAATCTAGCATATATGTAAATGTAGTACCTTAGAATAGGTTTTTCTCCTCACCCTCCTCTTACATGAATGTGCCTCGACTCATTGGAAGAAGCTGCTGTGAGAGAAGATGGTCACTGCTCTTGCAAGGTGGCTGCTAAAGATCAACATCCGGAGTGCTTCAGCCTTCAAGGCCAACAACTGCACTATATTATGCTAAAGAATGAGCTCTCCAACCTGTAAATCACTCGAAGACTCAACCTGTCAGGTGCTTAATGGAACTGCTGCATGTTAAAGCGATGCTCCTATAGAATTGTAGGCTATGGAGTTTTGAGCACAGGCTGCTCATTTGATGAAAATCGCTTCATGGTTTCTGTTTTCATTCGTACCCTATACTTTGAAATTATAGGTATTTTTCAACTGATCTCACCAGCTTCTATTTTGTTAGTCAGCCACACTGCAACAACCTTTAAAGACATCAACAAAGATATTAAATCAAGAATGACAAAGTTGCATGAGATTAATACTTTTTACAAACAAAAATGTGACAGTAGCACTCTCATTTTTCTTAAGAGTTCAACAACATGATTTTTGAGAATATCGTTCTTTTTTCTACCACAATTGATAAGTAGGAGACAACAATCGGAAATAGGATATACAACAAAACTGAAAATCATTTTCCGGGAGGATCAACAAGCTCAGAAGAAACAAGAATCTCTCATCCCAGGAGCTGCAAGAATATGCTCCGACAACCCGAGAATATGGAGTGGCCTTCGTAGTTATTCATTGCCTGCTAGTACTAATGCCACTTATACGAGGCCAACATCATAATAAGCAAGTGCAATGCCTTCACAACCTGTGGCCATAAGTTCAAACGAAGAAGATATTTATGGGACAGAACTACCTAATACCGATGATCCGAGAGTTCCAAATATACCAGATGCCGTACAAGCTTTCCTTCTTATTTTCTTTGTGTGAGCTTTGACAATTTACAAAATCGAGTTGTTGACACATTTTCATTTCTTGTTCCCCAGTAAAGGCTCACCAAGAGTGCCCAATAACCTTGATGGATTAGAATCACCATCACCAGACTTCTTCGGGGTTGACCCTTGCTTGTTTTGGCCTCCCTGGAATTTAACACAAAGATATATCAGGAATTTCAGCATTTAATAGAACAGTTTAACCCTCAAACTGAATACCCAAACATAAAACTTATCCAAAACAAGGATACTTTTGATCAGAAATTTATCTCACTGCATTTTTATCGTGAAGGATCTGAAATCTCAAATAAGTTTAAACACTAAACCAGAAAAGAATGAGATTATCATTCCATGAGTTTAATAATATGTTTTAAAGATGTTGATGCAAGACCTCGTCAAATGGAGAATAAACCATGCAGAACCTTATGAAGTGTTTTTCCATTTGAAGGAAGATTATAACAGAAGATGGCCAATCGGCAAGCATAATGTTCTCGATATGGCAATGCATAAACTTACAGCTCCTTTCTGAGCAGTTAACCTCCGCATAGATGGCGCACGTGCAACCGATGAAGCAGCTGCAGCTGCAGCCACACGTATCCTACAGAAGGCAAATAATGCTCATTACTCCTTTACTTTTGACTAGGTAATATGCAACTAAATTTCAGACTTTTCAGGTACCTTTTATGGACATCAACAAATTCATCCGTCTCATCAACAATCTCCTCCTGCAATATATAAAATCATCATCATATAGTTCGCTGTCAAAATAAACATGCCATAGATTGGACAAAATTATAGCCAACGGGAAAGAAATTTACCTGTAGAAGTTCTTCAAATACATCTTCCAAGGTGATGATACCAATTACCTCACCTTCTTCAATGTCCTCGGATGAATGAGGCAGTCCATTTATCATTGTATCACCATGTTTACCAGAGGATTGCTTAACCGACCATGAAGCCTTATCAATATCAACGACAACGCTTTCAGACTTCTCAGCATGCTTGAATATCAGCGAAACAGTTCCATCTTCTGGTTTTTCCTCATCAACAACTGATGGAGGTTTCTTGCTTTTTCCTTTAGCCTTTACCACAGCTGCCATATGACTGCTCCCCTTTTGGAACTCATTCAGTATGTCATATAAAGGCATATCAGCTGGAACCCTGCCATAACATTCAACCTATGAAGCCTTTTAATAATGCTTAAATTCTGGAAAGCAAACGTGATTAATGTAGGTTATGTAGTAATACCTTGGAATTCTCCGGATGGAAACAGCACTTACTGGGGTCTCTGTTTCTGCTCGTACTGTAAGAAGACTTTTCACCTAAAATCAAGCAGGGTTGAAAAGAAAAAGAATTAGATTAACATAATATACTCGCTCCATCACAAAAAACTAATCTACTTAGACTTTTCTTGATCAACTTGATAAAACTTCAACCAAAGATTTATAGGGTATGTTCTCCTTGAAAGGTTTAGGGACTTCCGTTTTTAGTTTTGGACTTTCTCTCTCTTTGGTCCCATCAGCTTCTCTCTATCTCCCTCTTTTTCTTCAATCATTACAAAACAAAAATCCAAAACCCAAAAACCATTCTATATGATCCACCAAAATAAATGATAGTCAAAATGGGATCTCCTTCGCCCTCCTCACCTCAGAAATCTATCTATCTCCATCCTATTTTATAGGATTGGCACTTCCCCTTGGCTTACCTTGAAGGCCGAAGTTACCTGGCCAAGTTCGTGCTTGAGCAGTTTCCACTCTGCTCGTACTGAATACGGTCCTCGCCACTGATGGGTTAGCCGATACAATCCTTTAGGTAAAGAAAAGGGTAGTTCCGTACTTATGAGGGGGAGGGTAATAGTCCTTGCCTAAGGCGGAGGGAAGTCTACACACCCATAAACAATTTGCTAATCATTATGAAATTTTAAAAACTGTTATTAATAGTATTTTTAACATTGTATTAATGATTGAAATTTCAGCATCTAAGACATAATGGATGTATGCTAAATAGTGATTTGATATTGTCCTAGGTTGACTTTCCAATAAGGAAATGAGACTATTTTTTCGGGACAGAGGGAGTATGCATTAAAAGTAACTGAATATTTAGAACCAACCTACCAGTAAGAGTCCAATAACGTTTCTTGGGCTCCCAGAATATACAGGAACACGGCTATGACCCCGAGCTAGAATTTTCCCCATCGCCTCCCTAAGATATTGAATTGATAAGACAAAACATGGAATTCATATCATATCATTTTTCTTTTTCAGTGCTAAGAAATACATAATATATCAATGTGGTGAATTTATTCATCCTAAGAAATCAGAAGTCTTTTAGAAAAATATGCATATGTTGATGCTAAGCCTGCATGTACCAGACCTTCCGAAACGCAGCAATGGTGGGAGTATAGTGTAATGTCCATCCTTTTTCTTAAGCATATGTTTAAATGATTGGAGAAAAAAACTCATGTCGAAATCAACAAGGTTATAAGCAATAGTGAAGACAGTTATTGTCCCATTATACCGCACAGATGCTTCATAGGGGAAAAATATCGTGCTAAGCTGAAATATGGATGAAATTAAGTGCTTTAGGGTTTCCTATGCCCATGGTTAACTCCGACACGTGATGCCCTAGATAGTTGTACATTTGTGTAATATGATGTACCTCTGCGTAGATCCTGTTTCAAAAGTATGGTCAATTAGACACTCAAGTATGCAAGTGGCTAAGAGAAGAAACTCTCCTTGCGTAGATTCTGAGACCCGCCAATGTGGGAGCCTTGTGCACTCTGATTGTCCTTTCTATGTTTTGTTTTTTTTTTTCAATGAACTGCATAACTGAAGTAGCATTTCACATTGTTGTTAATGCTCTGAAATTCAAAATCAAAGCCTCTGTCACATAAATATACACCACTCCATGAATGTTATATACTCCCTCCGTTTCAGGCAAAGAGTCCACTATACTATTTTAGGATGTTTCACTTAAAGAGTCCACTTTCAAAAAATTATGCAAACAATTTTTGTAATCTTTCATATTTACCCTCCACTTGTGTTGTAATCATCTTGGTTGTGCTTAAGTATTTTTTTAATTATGATCAACTCCAATGACACTAATACATCTCTTAATAATTAGACTTTTCACACGTGGACTCTTTGGGTGGAACGGAGGGAGTAATAACTAGCCCCAATTGTAAGAGTCAGGTGTCATATGTAGGCAGCCTTACTTTTCCTAGTAACACCGTATCCCTATCGGTTCTGATTGTCACTCCTTTTCACTCCGAGATTATTTTTATGCAACTCCAATATTCTGAGTAAGAAGGAACCACAACTGTAATGCATGGAAAGTAAAAGATTTTGGTGATAACAGAAACTCGTAAACATGTGAAATCCAGCAATTCCTAAGGAATTTACTGGCCGATTTGAGGTCTTACTAGAGCTCAGGTTGAACTGACAATACATATGCCTGCCAAACAAACATAAATTTTAAAATAAAATTCAACTAGAATCATACAATAGCTTAAAACCATGAGCTAATAGGTAATGAATTTTTTAAGTGTTAACTTAAGCCTGCTAAACACCAGCAAAGACCAGAAGAAAAGAAGGCATCATTCTGTCCATAGAATACTGAAAACCAAATTATGTTCAGGAGCAAAACCTACCAGTCCAACTTCGAATTGACGTCCAAGGAAAAGGTTGACTCAATTGGTGTCATAGCCTCCTCAGCAGTCTGATCACAGGAAAAAAGAAGATATAGACTTAGTGAGGCTGATTGAATGTGCATCACTAGTCTCAAAATCTTTGTTGTTTCACTTTTTAATACAATTTTTTTTTTATCAAGAGCAATACAAAGTAAAAGGGAGCTCAGAGAGTCCTGCTAATAAAAGCAAAAAGACTTGATTTACGAACGCCAACGACAGGACACCAAAGACCCTAGCTGCTATAACCCACAGCAACACCTAAAAAAAACACTATCTAAGATAACAGAAGCCCAAGGCACTTTTGATGTTTTACGAAAGCAAGGAACTACCAAAAACAGAAAGAGTGGTATCCAAAGAACAAAAGCAGCTCTTAAGGGAATTAGAGAATGGGGTTAAGGAGATCAATTAACAAAATCAGCTCTATAATGTCTTATCGTCAAGGTGACGAAGAAATGCAATTCCAGTCTTCACACGAGCATTAGGAAAAGAGCTCCATGGAGTAAAAACAAAGGAAGAGGAATGGAATAGTGTAGGAAAGTGGAGCATCTCAAACCAAACATCTTCCCCTAACCAAATCCGAGCCCACACATAATCTTATAACGCACAAGGGAAAAAATAAAAATGTTAGACATGTGAGATGAACTTCCATGGGCTAGCAATCTTCTCGGACTATCCAGGACCCATCCAATCACATAATTCTATCAATTCATCATGATTTTTTTAACCCACAAAGTGGCCTGTTATTCAACACCTAATCTCCAAATTTATAACTCCCCCTTTCTGATGTAGAGCAACATAATCACCCTAAGCCAAAGAAAGAGAGATCCCAACGTAAATTTCCAGATGCATCCATTCCCATACCAGGAAGATTACCTTCAAGACTAGGTTTCCAAGGCCCAAAAATTTGTCAGTTTGGTTCTACAAACCACATGGCTACTCAAAATAATACTGATCTACAAGCAGTCATGGTGGCGGAAAAGCTCAAATACGTCCAACTCAGAGAATGATGCTTGAGAACTAATTTCCACATCAGCAGTCCTCTCCCCCAAATTCCAATTGGGTGAGTTTGGATAGTGTCTATAATGTACTAGCATTTAGCAGAGTATAATCATGCTTGGAATTACATTTGCAATTTGCAACCCAAATTCATGGTTTTGCATTAAGTTGTGTAAGTATACAAAATTTGGGAAAGACCAGTGCCTCTAGACGGCACTAGACGACAACTCAAAGTCGCGGCTTCAATTGTTATTCATATATTTAGCTTACGGAAATTGATGACACAACCGCCAAAAAAGTAAGAGAACAAGGTGAAATAACAGAAACTAGGACTGACATACACTTGCTTAAGCAATAGTTGGTTATATGGTAAGTTTCCAATTTTTTGAACTGTAACGTACAGCAAAGTCTGCAAGACAAGAATGAAGGGCCAAGAAAATATGAAATACTTGTCTTCCACAAAATGAATAGATGTAAAGGTAAAATTTTACAGTGTGATAAAACATACACAAAACACGAAAGATAATTACTATCATAGTGCTAAAGCAAGTGTCATTGTTTTATTGAAAGTAATCTATAAAAGCTACCAATAAGATCTAGCTCAACTCGTACCACTCAATTCTCATAACGGAGAGATCGGGTGTTTAAGTTTCACCAGAGACACACCTTGGTACGTAACTATTCTCAACGGAGAGGTAGGGTATTCAAGCCTCACCAGAGACATCGTTGTTGTTCAAGCCTCACCAGAGGCATCATTGTTGTTCAAGCCTCACCAAAGGCACAATTTAGTACTCCTCACTTTTCTTAACGGAAAGGTCATGTGCTTAAATCCCACCAGAGGGAGAGGCACCCTGGTACTACTTGTCGGGTGTTTCAAACCTCACTAGAGGAATCATTCGTTCTAGCCACACTAAAGGCACCACATAGTGTTAATTGTAGCAATTTAAAGGCATTAAATAATAATAATAAGAGTTGGGGTAAGGTCAATATAAAAAATTAAAAATAATCTATAAAAGCTCAATCATGAAGGAAAAAAGGTCACTTTTCGTAATTTCTGTGTTTTTGCCAAAGGTGAGATACAATGGCATTCACGAGTTATATTGCCATAAGTACCTTCTCAGTCAAATCCAGTGCCCCACTAATAATTGTCGTCTCATCATGTGTGAGTTCACCTCCCTTACCAGCCTGGAAATGAAAACAACAGTAATGCCACAAAATGGACAAAACAATTAATATTAATAAACATATGTAAATATCATTTTGGTCATAGAACTGCACACTAGAATAGCATCACCACCTAACAGTTCCGGCAGGTAACCTATGAAAACTCCAACGGAACTTTACCTCCTGGCTGTGGATGGAAACAAGCGCTTTCAACTGAGCTCGTCTAAATAACGCATCATTATGTCCCAGAACCCAGTCCAGCATCTGTAATCAGAAAACATTTTAGCCAAACTCCATAAACTTCGTACATTTCTAAGATTCAAAAAGTAAAATATCATTCTACCAGTCTATTGTGATAAGAGAAACTGAAAAAGATGAACTTTTCATTTTAGCATTCAGGGTCAGATGACTAGATGAGACAAGCTCCTTTTTCTTCTTTCTTATATGCACATAAAGAATGTGATAGTAGACAATGAAAGCACGGCTAAACAAACAAGGTCAAAAATAGGCAATTAAACATTATTTCCTGCAATGGCACTCCCTTTATTTCAAATTACAGATGGGATCCCAATCACCTCTTCTATAAGAAAAAAAAAAAAGAAGAACAGAGACTAAGCTAAAGTACTCGTCTTGAAGACTGGAATAATTATATTACGATAAATAATGGATAAAAACAAGAAGGACCTCATATGCAGCAAATATGGCGTGCCTAAACATGATGATGAGAATCCAAAACTACTCAACCCAGTCAATCTGGCCTTACCCTAACTACTGCATTGTATAACAAATGCATATCTTGAACTCCTGTGCCTCTATATAGACCATTACAAAAAGACTACTAACTTGTAACTCTTTGCAAAGTGAAGCATGCCCCAAGAAAAAATTGATCCAATGTAAACAACTCTTGATTTGAAGGGTTTCCATTTGGTATTCATTTCCTCTAGCAAGGTCTCTAGAAGCCATCAGATAAGTCAGGTAAGACCATGTTAAATGTTTCGTCACAGTTTAAATAGAAATTACATAACATTTCATTTTATTTCGAGAAAACCACTGAAAACATCTTGATCCTGGTTTTAAGCTATTGCAGATAAGCAACAAGTTTCTTCTTTCCTTTTCCTTATTCTGAAACATCCTTTAACATGAATCAGAAACCACATATTCTACGTGTTTGAAGTAAACGATTCCCCGAGAATAACTCAAGAGGAAGAAGAGAATGGTACAAATTATATAAATTAAACGAGGGGAAGAACATTCACTATTCCACCATGTGTAGAAATTACCTTCCCTATAGGATAAGCAATTGGGTAGCAAACTATCATCAAAATGCGCACGAGCCAAACAAAATTTGCACCAACAGCGAGCCCATATCTGGTACATATGGCTTGTGGAATAACCTTCACAGCAGAGTAATTAAATCAAGTTCCAACAAATCAAACATCATATGAGGTAGAGAAGGAACTCTGAGAACCGTAATTTTGTGATGAAAGGTACCTCTCCGAAAAATAGAACAAAAGTTACAGAGAGCACAATTGCCACAATTTGGTTGAAAATCTTATCCAAGTATATAGGCAGGGCCTGCAGTTTGCAAGTATCAAGCATATGTTGTCAGTAGACTTGAGGACTGATGATAATTTACAGAGAAATACTAAATGTTATTACCAAAGCAAAAAATTGGAAAACTGTTTCAAGGGATTTTCTACCCAACTTAAAGAGGAGACCATAAGTATAGTTGCAATTAATATTGTTTTTCTGTAGTTCTCTTCCCTTTTTCGATGATTCCGACTACGACATTAGCCACGCATGGTACAGTCACTTCCTATTCAAAACAAATAAAATTTAAATGATGTTTAAAACTTTTCCAAAATTTGCAGATATACGTAATTATGTCAACGCTCATTAATACACAACCCCCCCACACACACACATATACATATATATATATACATATATACCTATGTACTTTTTTTTTATGAAAGAAAATAATTATTATTATATTCCATCCTTTGATAACTAAAACAACTTCAAATTAAGCTCTACCTCCGCCCATAAAAAGAGCTCTACTTTCCATATAAGGTTGTCCCAGAAATAGTGTCTTATAGAATCGAAGCTATAAATTTTCATTGTTCTTCCAAATTTACTCTTACTTTCCAGAAACATGGTGTTGCTCTTGTGTATCTTATAAAAATATATTCCATTTTTAGTACAATTTAAAAGGTGTTTATGGAAGTGCCATCATATTTGATATTAATGAAAAGTTGACCTTCAGATTGGGACTCTTGTATTGGGACAAACAGAGTAAATAATTAAAGTTTTGCAGCAATTGTGACCACTTATATCTATGTCATAGAAATTTCCTATCCTTTTAGTTTTATCTTAGTTTGGGATAGCAATGACTTCTACAGAGACAAAGGAACAGGTACAAATTTCTCTTAAATTTTCATCTTTCTCTTTTTCGAGGATTGCTAATTTTCTTTGATATTCAGGTCTTTTAAGAAAAAGAAGAGGCAGGCTATAAACACAAATTAAACTTCACTAAAGGTCAAGTAGAACTTCACTCAATTACCTCCATGGCAGCTGCATTACATAGAAGCAGAGTCACAAGAAGCTGGTGTTGCTTTTGAACCACAGGAAAGATGGCAGCTGAAAATAAAAGTATTTCATCAACATCAAATGTAAATAAATAAATTAGAGAAAAATAGGATGAGACTAAGTCAGAGTAGCATGTAGGACGAAGGAACAAAATGTCATGTTATGCTCTTTTCAACCTTCAGCTTGGAATAATTATCAACAAACTCCACTTATCTTTCGTTCTCAATATTCAGGGTATAGGGAGGGTCCAAGTATGTAATTTTGCCCCTACAGGCAAATAAACCTTTTTTGTAGTTTGAGGGTAGTATGCGGACCTCTTAAAGCATCCAACCAGTCCCCAGGAACATGATCCACCCTATTAGAGCTATGGTTAGTGGTAGAGCCCCTCATAGACCAGTTGGTGTCATGGCACCGCTGAGCCAGAATATGCCTTTAACCCCACTAAGATACCATTTCATCGGAAAAAAGAACCCTGAAGATGCCCCCTTGGAAAGATGAAAAACTTTAGCATTTCAGAATTTTTACATATTTCCATTATATGTAATTGAAATTGTTAGGGACCCCAAAAAGGTTTGAACTTAGATTCAATTGATTTGCAAGAACTGTGATTGATTAGTCACTAGCCTCGCAAGGGATTGTTTAAAGTTGGGGAAAAGTAATTTAGGTTCCCTTGCATTACTCTTATACTTGGCCTATGGACCAAACCTGGCTCCACCAGTTACAATTGGGTTAGAAGGATGCAATCATGTGACCTCTTGATTAATAGTTCCTAACAAGAACATTACTGGAGAAAGCAGCAGTTGGTAGCCACTAGCCAGGTATGGGAACCGAAAACTACTGCCACAAGCTATTTAGTACGATAAGCCTTCTTTAGTCAAATTCAATTCACTCAAGTTCTACTACTTACGATAAACACCGTTACCATGACTAAATAAAATGCATCTGGCTAACCTTCTATATAGACCAATCCTTTTTAAAAGAGTACTGCTACATTTATATCAATCGTCCAAAGAACTGTCAACATAATCGATGTGGTATGGAACATATACAGCCACATCATCTTTCATTAAATACATCAAATGGTCTCGATTTTTCCAAGTCTGATTATGTACCCTGATGTAAATATTTAAAGTAAATCTAGCATTTTCCTTTCTAAAACTAGTCCCAACAAGCCCCAAAATAAAAAAAAAATCCCTAATAAATGCCATTTTGAGATAATTACTTGTCCCTAAATAAATTTCAATTTAGTTCAATCCGACCAATAAAAGTTCGGAAACACAACTCGGCAAGTAGTAGAATAGTAAACCTTCAGTGATGATCCAGTCTAAGAGCATTTTAGTTCAAAACCTTAACCTCTTAGAAGATGACTACCGACACTTAACTGCATATAAAGCACAGTATCAAATCAAGCACTAAATGTTGCTAAACGTGAACACGTCATCTGCAGATCACTAACATTTCTGCTCATAAATTTCAACAACCGGACCACAGTCAACGAATTTTACAGATGCATTTCCAAATCATTTTTGATAATCAGTCAAAATCAATTTGTAACAGCCAATTGAAATTCCGATCGTGCATTCCGTTATTCAATTCAAACAGGATGAATAAGCTTCGAATTCGTGATAAAATCCTCTGAATTGAAAACTCCATGATAATTATACAAATACAGATAGTTGATGTGACTGGATAGTAGATTTAGATGGAGAGAGAGAGAGAGAGAGAGGGACCTGCTTGTTTTTTCTCGGTGGAGGTGCCACTACGCTGAAGAATCTCGAGCTCGACGAGGCCGAGAGACATTAAGCCCAAGGTGAGGCCAGACATGATGCCGGCGAATATTACCAGAAAGCATGAGATCCCTATGTATATGAAGAACCACGGCGTACCAAATTCTATCTCCGCTCCCACCATATTCGTACTCAGATTCCTCGTCGCCATTCGAACCACCGCCGCCGCATTTACCAGGTGCATCTCTCTCTCAACTCCAATCAACAAATCACTCTCTGATTGAGTTCAGAATCTCTATTTCTCTCTCTAGAACAAACTCAGTCTCTGTTTCTCTCTCTAGAACAAACTCAGTCTCTGTTCCTAACGTGATCGTACAAGAAAATTGAAATGGAAACTGAAATTGGCTTATTCAATTTTCTTTTTCTTTAGTTTGGAACTGTTTTTTATTTATTTAATCCACGTGTAGGGATCTGGGGCGTCCTTGTGGGATAGGGAGAGTAACGCGGACGCCCGCCTTGATAATCAACGACTTTGTCCTGTGTAAAATAAGTACTTTTTTTCTTTTCTTTTTGAAGACATCTTTCTTCGAATTATTATCCAGGGAAGCGGAACTCCCTCAAAGCATTTTCTGTACAGTAACATGATAAAGCTGTGCCAGGTGTGAAAAGCTTTGGCAGAGGATATTATCTTCAGAGCGCCTCCAATGCAATATTTTAATTTTTTTTTTATATGTTTTATTTAAATTAAAAGATTTATTTTATATATAGCAAACATTATAAAATTTAGAGAGATCTCTTTCGAAAGCGTACACTAATACAAACAAAAATTTAAGATATTCTTTCAGACGTTACAGGTTTTTTAAATTACAAAACATAAAAATAAAAATTATTTACTTCATTTTATAAATGTTAGTCAACTATAGGATGATTAAAAATAGGGTGAATTACAAGTCGGTCTCTTTTTAAACATTTTTAATCGCTTCAGTCCACTCATTTTTTTAAAAAATCGAAAAAAAGCATTTTAGGGGCGAAAAGACGATTATGCCATTAATGAAAGAAAAACACGCGCGCTTCAGTAACCCAAGGCATCGTGATGAGTAACCAAGGCATCGCGATGAGAAATCAAGGCATCGCGATGAGCAACCAAGACATCGCGATGCACCACTTTTGCAAATTGGGGCATCGCGATGCAACAATTGGTGCATCGCGATCATCGCAGCGCGCTTTAGGAAACCAAAGCATCGTGATGAGCAACCAAGGCATCGCGATACACTACTTTGGCATCACGATGCATTACTTTGGCATCGCGATGCACCACTTTGGCATCGCGATGCACCACTTTTGCATCGCGATGCACCACTTTTGCAAATTGGGGCATCGCGATGCAACAATTGGTGCATCGCAATCATCACAGCGCGCTTTAGGGAACTTGATTTTCGTTTACCTTTCGGGGGCGTTGACCCCGAACCCCCACGAGGGACGCTGTCCCCTAGACCCCTGCGACCTGACCGGGCAGGTCGATCCCCGTTGCGTAGCCCAGCATACTGCGATTGGCGAATTAAAGGCATCGCGATGCCCAATTTAATATAATATCAAAATCAATCAAAATGGTTGTTTTTGGTTGGGAAATTTACATACAAACATGGTATTGACTTCCTATAACAGTATGGTATTGATATTATACAAAATTCAAACTCAAATCATTGATTAAAGTCTCAAAATCAGTCCAATAACATCTCCCTCTGTTTTCGGACAGCACACTGTCAAGCTCGATTTTGACCTCAAAAATAGTATTTTTTGGTAGAAAAATTGTTTACAAATGTAGTACTAAGTTAGGATAACAATATGAGATTGATTTTAAACAAATTCGAAGCTTAAAACATAGATTAAAGTGGCCAAAACAGCCCAAGAACAAAGAAAAACGGGATGAACTCAAAAAAATCGAATTTGATCAAATTCGTGTTCTATGCATGGAAATTGATACTTAAACATGAGGGAAGACTATATTAACAACATGAAATCATTTATACAACAATTCGAACCTCAAATCTGAAGCAACGATGTTGTTGAGGGCATTTTAGGAAGAAAATTCTCAAAGTGCTTTTTAGCGGTTTAAACAAAAAGGTGGACTAGAGAGAAAAAAAGTTTGAAAATGTGGACCGGCCAGCAATTTCTCCTTAAAAATATGAGTTTTTTTTCCTAAGCATTGAATGAAATCTCAATAGTTTTAGAAAAAATAAGTCCAACAAAAATCTGGGTTTTTTTACTAAGCAAAACAAAAGATCAAAGAGGAGAAGTCCAATGAAATATAGTACGATTCCACTTGCCTGCTATAATTAAGAAAAAAGACAAGGAAATTGACCTAAAATTGTGGCCAAATGAATTGGAATGGAGACCGGAAATCCACCATCTAACACCGATTCCTTTTTCTTGTCCAGAATCTTCTTTTCCTCCACTTCAATTACTGTTTTAGTTGATTAGCGAAGAATCCTTTCTCCGTTATAAAGGTGAATTCCAGGGAGTGGGATAGCAAGGCCTTTGAAGTCAGTCGCAGACGACAAAGACAATCTTTTTGTTTTTATTTAATTTTGATAATAAGGTAATTGCAAATTTTATAAGAAAAATTATAATTTTTAATTATTTTTTAATGATGTAGAGGGAAAGACATCCTCTAGGTAACACTTTAGAAGTAAAGAATCACGTAGATGATGTCTTCCCAACAAAATGTCACATCATCTTCACCTCAGCATTAGAGGTTTGCATTGGAGAAGTTTTTTTTTCCTACGTGTCTATCATTTTTTACTAGATAAATAATTGCATTGGAGAAGCTCTAACTTCCATAACTTCGTAGGTGCTAAATACAACACACCAAAAGTGTTAAATGCAACACATCACAAGTGTTAAATACAACACCCCTTGGGTAGAAATACCGTTTTGCCCCTCATTTGATATAAATGAGTATTTACACCAAAAATTCCTCAAGTTTGTATTTAGCACAAATGGACCCCTTAGGGGTGGAATTTGGGATGGCCGCCTAGAGGTGGTGGCTCTTCCAATGATGGCCGCCTAGGGGTGGTGGTTTTACTAACTTTCGTTAAAATTTTAACAATTCTGTTAATTTTTTAATGAAAATGTTAACTTTAGGGGTTGAAAGTGTAAAAAAAATTGACGGAACAAACTGATGGAAATGTTAACTTTCCTAGATTTATAATTCTTTCTACAACTATTGTTACAACTAAACTTTAATGAGGGGCTAAGTTATCTTTCTCGAAAACAAATTAGCCTTTCATCAAGGCTAAAAGGTTTGTTTGTTATAACCTAATTAAGAGCTTAATTAAGAAAGTTTTAAGTGAGATTAAAAATAAGATTGTTCGATAATACAATATAATATTACTTAATAAATTAAACATCCCTTAAAAATAGCCAAAATTTTAAGACAAAAGAAGATGTTTTAATATTTTCAGCTATATTTTTTCAGACATCAGTTTTCAGAATTTAATTTTCAGTTTTAACAAACAGACCCTAGTTATAGAAAGAGTTGTAAACGTAGCATTTTTCTTATGCTTATGTTAAAGAAATTAATAACCATAAAGGAGTTATTATGCTTTATGTTAAAGAAATTAATTCCCATTTTTGTACAGTAATTAAGATATTCGGGTGAACCAATTTATGCTAGGACAATTTGTATAGCGTCCCAACCGATTGCAAGTATTAATGGCAATGCTATAGGAATTACTTTCTCATTGTATTTTTTTTTTTAGCAATGTCCAAATACCGTAAATCTTTTTTTCCATGTTCGTAGAAACATCTAACCAAACTAACTTTCTTATCAATTACACCAAAATTATATGTAAAATTATTCTTCTATATTTGCAGTTGAAGAGCCCTTTTGTGTGGGTAAATTACTAGTTGTTGTGAAATTGTTTTTCAAGAATCTAAAAGTGTAATGTTATGAGTGAGTAGTGTTTTGTGCTAAATACAAACTTAGCAACCGCATTGTGGGAGCTAGTAGATTTGGAACAGGACCAAGGATCGAGTCTTAGCAACCGCAGTGTGGGAGTTTCATCCTCTTGTGGGGGTGGCTCCTTGTAGGTACTAGGCACGGGTCCTCCTAGCTACTTAATCGCTGAGTCACCGTAATTTTCCCTCTCACATATTCATGGGGCTGGGGTGTGTGGGCTCTCGGGGGGAGAGTTTCCCCTTTTGAAACAGTGAGTAGTGTTTTGGATGGTAAAGGGGTAAAATTTATCAAAGTGACTCTTCATTTCTCAAGGTTATAATTTTACTATTATTTTTCGAAATTCTTGTCAACCTAATAATAAATGCCATGTCAACAACTTAAAAGTTTTTTAAAATAAAAAATATATAAAAAATAAATAATGGCATATTGAGGTCTTCCATAAAAACCTACATTCTCTTACATCCTACTTCCGTCCCGAAAATAATTGTCTATTTAGCAATTTAATCTTATAAAGACATTTTGGGACAAAAAAACTTTAATAAAACGACAATTATTTTGGAACGGATGTAGTAATATATAATTTTTTTTTTTTGGTCTCATTAGCATTCCTGTTCTATTTGCCCTGGGTTTGGGGAGCATTACTGAATCTCTCCAAACAAGGCGGAGATGGTATAATCTTGGGTTTGATACTAGTTTTGGGTGCTACTTAATCTTCTCACCCCAAAACTTTTGAGGATTTCTCTCACACTGGTTAACCAAGCACTCAATCCCTTCCACAACCAAACGTGAGAAGCCTCGGCACATTCCTGCGATGAGAAATTAAAAGCAATCTCATTCTCACTCCGTTACAGTTTTTTCCATTCTCATTCTCGCTCAAAAGGTCAGGACTGGTGCATGCATTATTGCAGGTGCTTCCCTGCTAGTAGTGATAAAAGTTTGGAGATGAGAAGAAACAAAAAAGATTCTACAATACTTCATCAAAATAGAAAATACAATCATAATTCAGGTTTAAAAATCCAGAAAAAGAAAATTTGACTATACATATTCTATTATACACAACTATTGAATCTCTTAACTTGAAAATATTGAAACTTCTTCCTCTTCCTCCTCTTCTTCATCTTCTTCTTCTTTATGTTTTTCTATTATTTTATTTTTTTTCTTCCTGCACAGGCTCCACTAAAGGTAGGAACTCAAGAATGAGCTGAGCTAGTTTATATTAGAACTTGAGAAGTGTTGTAGTCTTCACTTGAGGTTTACAAGATCCGGGCTTTGCAATTGTAACAAGAATGAATTTGCCTTCGAAAAACTGGAATTTTGACCAAATCAAATGTCATAAAGACTTTTACTAGGCAACTAAAATACTTTGAAATATGAAAGTATGCAGCCAGTCTTAGATAGCATACCTTTCCATTCATCTCATCCACAGCCATCTGGGCACACTCTTCGCTGGTGAACCAAACATAAGCAAATCCCAAAGATTGCCCTGTCTTTTTGTCAGTTACTATTTTAACTGCAAGAATCACAATGAAACAAGCGAAAGCTATTAAATTAACGAACCACATATCTACACAAATTGGGACAATACAGATCTACTACTCCCTCCATGCCAAAAAAGAGTCATTGAGACAGAGAATGCTGCTGTTTTTTTTTTTTTTGGGAGACAAACTCATAAAGAAAATATAATTATTTTTTTTATTTGGGACGGATAGAGTATAGGAGGCGTGAACACCCTCCCCCATGATCAGAATTAGGGCAATGAGAGTAACCTCGACTAACTTCACCAAATTCTGAAAATGTTTTCTTCAAGTTTCTTTGAGTCGTGGACTTTGGCAGTCCTGCATCAATCAAGTCATTAGGCTCAAACATTAGCTCCCTGTACCACTCAAATGGTCCCTGTTTCTTTTATAAAAAATGCTCGAATTGGAGTGGTCAATTATGAAATGGAAGTTATTGCAACTTTACCCCTCAAAAGTAGCCTGCTAACATCTGCCCCTTAGCACTTTTATAGAACCTCTCTCTGTGAATGTTAGGTGATGGAATTCAAATAATGTCCCCAAAATTGTGAAAGAAAGTAACACTCTCTAGAAAAGGAACATTAATTTGTAATATCGAACCGTGTGCTCTGCTCAAAAGTCCTATTTTCTTTTGGCGTACATTTAAAGAGTCTTGTTTCAAAAACTAGCCTTATTAATGTTCTGAGTTTCCAAATTGACCCATATTACAATACACTTGAAAATAGCAAAACTATTTCATTTCTTGAACACTAAGGTATTTAAGAGAATTCATTTTAATCCAAATGTTTGACTTTAAAACGAGGATGCTCAAATTGAGCAGAACAGACGGAGTAAACATATTGAATAGTCTTGGAATATGTCATATAATATTCCTTAAATATTTTAGTTTCAATTTTCAAACACAAACTCTTTAAGTGGAAAAAGGAGCAGATACTTAAGAATACACGGAAGTTGGCTTCGATATCCTTGGTTAGCAAGCTAGGTAATTGATAAGAGCATCATATCTACCATAACCCGGCACTCATTCAGCATACATACTTTCTTCCCACCCAAAAATGATCTACCATAGCCATCCAACTGTGGGATGAGCACGCCTTCCTGACCGTTAACATTTAGTAAATATTTGATATCAAAACGATACATAACCTAAAATTTCAACCCAAACTTCTGACTCAAGGCACTCATCAACCCCTCACAACAACGATAAAACATCATGGTCATCGCAATCTAGAAAATATAATTTCCACGATCAAAAAGTCTAATTAGCTCACCGGGTATACAAACATAAAAACATTACTACAGCAGTATTTTGTATAGTCAAACAACAAATTCTCCGGCAATGCAATGGTGGTTACCAAATGTTTCCTAAAATGCACGAGAAGGGCCCGACATTATAAGTCCTATCATGTAATCGTGAGACCATGGAATCGTGAATCCAAGCAATCACATTATACGAAACTACGAATTATTATAATGAGAAGAAACCAAGTTAACAATATAGCTTGATAGGCATTAAACATTAGTACATCATTTGCCACCAAGCATTATCCAATACTAATATCAAGAACTGACAAAAAGAAACATAGATAAGACTAATTCACCTTTGACAAAGATTATTTTGGAAGGAGATTCATCTGCTTCGATTGAAGAACCAGCGCTCGAGCTAATGCAGCACTTAGGTCTCACAAGAAATGGGATTATGAAATTCGAATCTGCAGGAATTGAATTTTGCGACTTTGTGGAGATGGGAATTGTTGAAATTAAGGTTCCTGACTTTAGGAAACCGAAATTTCGGGGAGATTGAACAGTCAAAATTGGTGACCCAAATAGAGCCATCCTATATCCAATTTCGAAGCCCTAAATATACAACGGTCTGCAGTTTTAGCCAGCATCAATGGAAAAATGGTCCCTTCAATCCTTAGAATATTGGGCCAGCTATGGACATTTAGAATGTTATAGTCCACTGATAGAATTAGGGGTGTAAGCCTGAACCGTCGAATCGAATCCTCTGAATTGGTCAGTTCGATTCAATTTGCGGGTTTTGGTGTCAAACCGAACTGAACTACCACCATTTAATTTATTATATATATATATATATAAATATATATTTATATATATATAAATATATCTATATATGATTTATATATATATTATTTATATATATAAATACATATTTTATATATATATTTTTTATATATTTGAAAGGTAAAAAAAAATTAAAAAATTATTTTTTAAAATATTTAAATAATTAAACCGCGGAACCGAACCAAACCGAATCGATCGGTTCGGTTTGAAAATTTTGGAACCGTTAGGGGGTGGTTTGGTTTGCGATTTTGGCTCAAACCAAACCACATACACCCCTAGATATAATGATAAAATCTTCGAAAAATTGCTGGTCATTCCACTTTCAAAACTTTTTAACCCCTCCGGTCCACCCTTATTTTTTGTAATCGGAAAAAAGGCACTTTGATAATTTTCTTCCTAAAATGCTTTCAACAACATCGTTACTTCAGATTTGAGGTTCAAATTGATGTATAAATGATTTCATGTTGTTAATATAGTCTTCCCTTATGTTTATGGATCAATTTTCATGCATAGAACACGAATTTGATCACATTCAAATTTTTTGAGTTCATCCCGTTTTTCTTTGTTCTTAGTTGTTTTGGCCAATTTAATCTATGTTTTAAGCTTCGAATTTGTTTAAAATCAATCTCATATTGTTATCCTCACTTAGTACTACATTTGTGCACAATTTTTCTACAAAAAAAATATACTATTTTTGAGTTTCAAATCGAGCTTGGCAGTGTGCTGTCCGAAAACAGAGGGAGATGTTCTTAGACTGATTTTGGGACTTTAATCAATAATTTGAGTTTAAATTTTGTATAATATCAATATCATACTGTTATAGGAAGTCAATACCATGTTTGTATGTAAAATTTTCAACTAAAAACAACTATTTTGATCGATTTTGATATTATATTAAATTGGGCATCGAGATGTCTTAAATTCGCCAATAGCAGTATGCTGGGCAACGCAACGAAAATCAAGTCCCCTCCAGCAGTTGAAATTCAAACGGAGCATCGTGATGCATAAAGTGGAGCATCGCAGTGCACAAAGTGGAGCATCGCGATGCAAAAGCGGTGCATCGCGATGCCTTGGTTACTGATGGGCGCTTGTTTTTCTTTCATTAATGACATAATCGTCTTTTTAGCCCAAAAATACCCTTTTTAGTTTTAAAAAAATATGAGTGGACTGGAGCGATTACAAATGTTGAAAAAATGACCGGCATGTAATTCACCAAAAAAAATCTTTTAGGCCTTTGTGCCCATCAAATAATAGTTTAGCTAAGGCCCAATACCTCTAGTCCTAGGCGATAGCAAATGGGCTCAACTAATTTTTTCCAAAGAATTCCCAGCCAAAATTGATGCAAAGAGGTTAAATACAAACCGAATAATGTCGAAGTGACAAAATAAGTAATAACACCTTTGTTACGATGTGTTTAGGCAGTTGAGTGGTTCAACAACAGTGATTAAATAGGTTAGAATTAATCCTAAAAAAATATAGGTTAGAATAAAAAATGATGGTTGTTTGTAAGGTTAAAACGGGCAGGGCGTAGCCGCGTAGGAGCATAACACTTAAATGTTCATACTTTTTTCAACATTCTTAATGAACTTGAAAATAGGTCCGGCAATGGGTTGGATCACAATTCATTCGATCTTTAATTCAACCCATTCGAACATGACTATGAGCCAAATCATCAAAATTGTGATCCATTAATCAATGGGTTAATGATCTACTCAAATTTTTAGGAATGTATCTGTGATTTAGATCGAGGTATGAAGTTGGAGAGAGAATGTTATAATTGAGGTTTTGAGTGGATCTAAATCATTTATGACACATTTAATATAAACATTTAGAATAAAGTAAAGATCGTCGATATATATATATATATATATATATATATTTTTAAACATTTAAAATAAAGTAACGATTTTGTAATCACTCCAAAAACATTCCTTAGGAATGTATTTTATTTTTAATTAAAATACCCTCTTTTATTTGATGTTAATCCAAACATACCATTCCCATTCTTAAAACAAAACCCTCGCCCTCTCTCATTCACCTCTAATGGTTGTCCACTCCCTGACATCTTCCATTAATGGCGCTGCTCTGTTCATCTATGGTTGCCACTGATGATGTTAATCCGCCGTCAAACCAAACGCCACCAAAGTGCAAGGATAATATTTAGAGTTTACTCGTGAAATAAGTAAGATATAGTTCTACCCGACTTAGGAATTGGTTTTGGGCCATCGGCCTGAAAATTCCTTTGACTAAAGACCAAGTTACGAAAAAATCACAGTACACTAGAACAAAAAGTTCAAAGCTGTACACACACATTGGAAAATGAAATGGCCAAATAAGTACAAAGGGGAAGGAATTTATCAAAAAACAATACATCCGTGGATTTAACTATCACCTTTTATGCTAGAGACAAATATTATGCCAAAACCATCTCTCTCCTTGAACTGATTGCTCAATTTTATGGTCATAATTGAGGATGTAAATATGCAGATCCTCATTTTTAAAATAAGTTTTGTTTTAGTTTTAGTTTTTATTATTTGTTTCAAAATAAGTGTGGTTTTAAGTTCTTAATGCATGTTTTGACTAATTTAACATTCTCTTTTTACAAGTTTGAACAATTAATTATTTTTTGATTAAATACTTTATTTTTTCCAATGGCATCTCCTCTTAATTTATCTTTTCATCTACTTCTAATGCAAAAAATAAGAATATTTATTAAGGATATATTTGTTAACCTACAAGATTTTTAATGTATATATATGTATTACTGTAAAACGATACTTATTCTGAAACAGGAAAAGTACAAATTAAAAGTACCCATGAAATCGAATATATGTGGCGTATTAATTATTCCCGTGAAATTTCGAACCAAAAAGTGTAGAAATTAGCCAAAAATGGCTGTAGTTTTTGGGAATAAAGTTGAAAGTATGTTTTTTTCAGCTTGATCAGGACTTCTTGGCCATTTCTCCACATCATTGGTGATGTTCTCCATCAGTGTCACTAATAATAAACCATTTAACCATTTCTTTTTTCTTTTTTGATTTATCATCTATTCATGTCCTTAAAAATAAAAAAGAAAAGAAACTAATGGGTTGGCTCAATGCTTGACCACTACTCAGTTCCTGTGTGGAGGGACTCACTTAACGGGATGTCTCGTATTTAACTCTTACAAAGTACTAATTTCGTTGGCCAACGGCAAGCTCAATCCGCAAGTGTCAGATACAATGTAATTTGGAAACAGCTCGATCATAAAAACGTAACGAGAAAATTAAGTATAACTATCTCGATGTGAACGGTCCCATTGGATTTCCAAGGGCTCAATAATATTTTGGAGAGTTCTATCCAACGAATCTCACATAGTAACAAGTTGAATGTAATTTAAGCAACACAAAATTAATAAATACTATAAAATGGGAAGATTCATAAGGATCTCAAATTGCAAAATAGCGACAAGTTGGAGAGAATTCATCAAAATCAAAATATAAATTCTCATTGATTATAAATTATAAATTTCCAATGCTTGAGACAAATATTATGCCAAAACCATCCTTCTCTTTGAAGTGATTGCTCACATTCAGTTTGTAGCTAACTAAATATGTACAAATTAATGCTATAGACAATTCATGAAAGGTAGAGGCTATTTCCACTACAAATTTTGCTTATGCACTACATTATTAATTGTAACTTTAAATTAATGTATGTTTGGACAAAACTACCCCCTAATTAATTACTTGTCATTTGAAGTTGAGTAATATATTTCTTCTTTTTAAATTACCTTTTAATTCTTAACGTATCAACAAACAAGGTAGTTTAGCTTTTTTTTCTATTTATACTTATTTTTAATAAATATGTTTTCTCAATTATGCTTATGACTCATTTCATGTTTCTTTATAAAAAAAAATCATAAAATCATTAATTGATCAAAATTTTAGAAAATATATGATATTTTATTATTAAAATAACAAATTTTAATTTTAAGAATATTATTTTTTAAAAATCAACTCAATAATACCAATATGATAGATATTGAATTCATTATCGGTTTCAATCAATTCAAAATTTAAAATTAATTGCTATAGATGATTTTACTATCGAAATAATTTTTCACAATTATATCCTTTAAATCTAACTGTGAATTTTTTATTTCAATAAGCAAAGGTCACATATTATTTCAAAGTTCGGTTGGCAAAAAATGTCCTTATAATATTAGATTTTTTGTTATGCGACATGACTCCAGCCAAGCTTAATTAATTAAATATTTAAAATAAATAAAATAAAAAGATAATATTACTCTAACATTATTAAAGAGTGATTAGAGAAGTAATTTTGAATTTGAAAATAATATTAAAAAGTAATTTTGCTAGTAAAATTAATATGGGCAAGTGATTGAGGGTAGTATTGTCCAAACAAGTATTTGTTTAGAGTAAAAATTAAAATAATGTAATGGATTAACAAATATTGTAGTGGAAATGATCTCTCCCTACATGAAATGATTGATATTCTTTATTTGGATTATTCCGGCGAAACTTGGCACCCAAAAGTGTACAAATTTAACCCCGGCCGGGGGTGGGCCAAAAGTATAATTAAAGAGGTTAGATTTTTGGGGAAAGAAGTTGAAAGCATATGTTTTTTGGCTTTGATCAAGAAGACTTCTTGGCCATTGATTGATTCCCATGCTTTGTGATGTTCTCTAAGTGCCATTAGGAATCAGCCATTTTTATGGCTACCTTTTTTCGCCAAAGCATTTAGGTTGTACGGCCTATACATTCCAAACACGGAAGTCCGGACTCGACTCTTCCTCCGATCCCTCACATGGACAACCGTGTGCACGATGATACTGAGTATCGATCAATTAGGAAAGAAAAAAAAAAAAAAGTAAAGAACTATCCCTAGCTAGCTAGCTACATGTCGCATATGATTCCATCATTTAATTAAAATGATGGAAAGCTAGGCGTAGGAATTAGGGAATGGATGTGGTATCTTTGCTACAACTATAGGGAGGATTTATGTGGTTCTCTCTAGTTATAAACTTGCAAGATTCTTTATAGTACTGTTGCCATCTTGTGGGCTAATAATTAGCAAAGGTTTATGCATATTAGTTATAGAATTCGTGGTTTGTACGGGTGTAATTTAATTTTTGTGTTTAATTGATACATTTCATAAATAATTTTATATAAAATTATTATTATTAGATATAGAAGTGATCGTTTAGTATAGTATTTTCGTTTCAAAATAAGTATTTTTTATTGGTGGTTAATATATATATTTTCATTTTTATTTATTTTTGTTGGGCTGCTTTTCCTTTGCTTTGTCTTTTTCTTTGTGTTTTCATCTTGCACTTAATAAAGATATTTTAGACAAATATTTGAAGAATTTTTTAAAAAGTAAAAATAAAATATTTATTTTGGGATTTATTAAAGAAATATAATTTTTTTCTGAACAAAGGAGCATTGTTTAAAGATTGAATATAATTATATTTTATAAATAACTTTTTAAAATCATTCAATAATTAGAGAAGGTTTAGTTGGATACTATTTTTACAAAATAGTTTATTTTTCATACACTGAAATAATAATCAAAATAAGTGGATATTATAGTACGTGGGTCTCGTGACCCTTACTTAACTATAATATATGTTGTATTCTAAAAACATACATATAATATAATTAGTTGAGTTGGTCTAAGGTAAGTATACATATATAAAAGTGTACATGTGAGTTCAAATTTCATTACAAACATTATTTTGCTTTTCATTTGTGAACGACCTCAGCCTTCAGCTGGACATGTGGCAGACATCACGACTTCATAGGCTCCAGCTGGGCAAGCGCCGAGGTGACATACGCCCACCTCGAACATGACGACCTGGAAATCACATTACGACAGGTCGCCCACCTCACCAGTATACTCTCCCAGCGCGCTGACACAGGGATCTGTGGTGCGACCTGGGAACATCTTAGGTCGACCTCATCAACATCAAGCGACCTGGACACAAGTCAGGTCGACCTTGACTACATCGAGCGACTTGGGAGCATACCAGGCCGACCTTGACATAACTCCCCTCAGCTCGGCAAAACAGAGTCCTTTACGGAATCACCTCTCGCCTGGGAAGAGTCCTGCTAAAACTCTATATACATCAATCCTAGGCATACAAGGAAACGTAGTCCGAGAGACATAGGAATCACCCCTATTCCGAGTCCAACTGAGATTATGACTTATCTCCTTATAAATAAGCACCCTCACAGGCCTCATAAGGTACATGCAAATTACTTGCTTACATAATCTCTTAGCTTTACCTCTCATACGAAGTATTGCTAATTTTCACGCCTGAGGGTTATCGCTGGGACAACCCAGCACCCCTTACGGTGTTCTTTGTTGATCACAGGTTCAAAGTTATTCACACTTCAAGGGCAATCCCTGCAACACAAGCCGAAATCCTGCTAGACTATACACGTGGACCAGACGAGATCATATACAATCTTTTTGGCGTGATCAGTTTGCTTTTCATTTCCTTATTAATATCTAAAGTTCTTCACCTATTACTATTTACTATTATATATACTCTTTATAATAGTTATTGTTATTAGGTAATATTATTACCTAATGATATCCTCTCCTAATAAATAAGAATTTGAATACTCAAATTCACCAAAATGAAGATTTAACAAAAATAGTGTAGGTGTCAAACTCATAGGTTTTCTCACCAACTTTAATATATATATATATATATATATATATATATATATATGGATTTCTTGCCTTGACGGATTGCGTCTCACTTCTTAATCAAAGTACTCTCATGACCTAATTAATGCGACGATGAAATTTTTAATGTGCTCTTGGATATTAGAGATTGGGCTTCTTAGAATTTGATAATTTTTTTTTTAAAAAAGTAGATAGATCTCTAATCAAACTAGCTAGCTTATCAATTTATATTAATGTTGTTGAAGAGAGAATTGGACAAACGTTAATTAAAAAATTATAACAACTATTATGTTTCACAAATAAGTTCAAATTGATACTCGATAAAAGACATTTGAATGTTAACTACATCTCTCACAGTCTAAACGGAATATCTTCACGTTTTGACTATTAAAAGTTACACTCGGGGGAAGAAAATGAAATCTTTGTTTGTTAGTTTCGCAGCACATGCGTGGACATGAACATGGCACGGACATGGTCACTACCACGGCCCCGCGCGTTGTCTTACAATAGGGTGTCCTTATATATATGTGGGGAATCAACAAGGCCAAGACACTATTTATTTATAGAAATTTACAAGACTTAGGTCTTTGGGAAAGATATAATGTTTTGGCTAACGACAAATTAAGGTCGGTTATAAATAAGAGAGCAATTGAAAATGAAGGGTTTGATCAATATTTTGTCTTCAAATTGAAGCAAATTGCATGACTTTCATAGATTGCTTTCTTTGGCAATATTGAAGAACAAGAAAAACAAATTAGACAAATGTTGGTATGTTATATGTTTCTTTCATAATCACAACTACGAATAAGGAAACATCCCAAAATAAAAAATGAACTCTTTACCTGGAACAGAGGGAGTGAAATTTAAGAACAATTACCCACCTTCTATATTATCCAAAAACAATCAAAATTAATTATTCTTAAAAATACAAAAATATATTTGAAAATCACGAATAATAAACTTCTTGTTAGATTTGAAGACTTTGGCTTTTGATTTTTAACTTTCTCTCATTCGATCTCTTTTTTTTTTTCTTAATCATTACGAAATAAAACTTCAAGACTATCCTTACCAAACACACCCTATAAAAACATACTCCGTCAAAGAAAAATACACGTATGCACTTGTATATACAATCTCAGCTAATGGACATGAATATGCATGATGTCTTAAAGAAGTGTTACATCCTTAGTTGTAATGGAACAATATGATTCACCATGAAAACAAATTTTAAAAAATTGACAAGACATTTCATGAAAGGTTAGTAATCATGTCTTCTTTTTCTATTTGGGATGCAAAGCCAAGATTAAGCTACTTTAGCTAAAGTTTGATTTGACCACTATATATTTGTGAACTTCTTCTTTTACATTAGAAACAAAAGATATCTTTTACTACATATCTTTCAATTAAATTTATACATCTATTACATGAATTAGGAGCAATGTTATAATATTTTTTAAATTAATTTAATTGATATGAGTTATTTTTAATCACAAATTTTTAAAAATATTAAAAATATTGTGTAAAAGAATAATCTCAATTGGGGCATATTGATACTCCTTCCGTTCCAAAATTATTATTCTATTTGAGTTTTTTTTTATCAAACATGATATTTTTTAAATGCAAATTTAATGTATATTTTTTAATTCACAAAACACGTAGTTCGTAGTACTTTTAAAAGATTATGAATTACATGTTTTATGATTTTGAAAAAAATATATACATCAAATTTATATTTGAACAAAAAAAACTTAAACAGGACAATAGTTTAAGAACGGAGGGAGTATGTATTATCGCGAAGGAAAATAGTGTCATTGTCATCTCATATTGTTAGAACATCTCCAATAGAACACTCCATTAAACACTCAAAAATCGAGGTTTATTAGTTGATATAATATAGATTTAATTGGACTATATACAAAAATCGAGATTTATATATAGAAGATTGTAAGGAGGATGGTTATTGGAATAAACTCTTTTTTAAAGTATTAAAAAAATATAATTGAAACAGAAAACGAGGTATTTAGAAGGTATTATTGAGTTCTACATTGTGGTTTCATAGAGGTCTTGGCTTTACTAAACCTTCAGGTTGGGTCAAAAATGCAGACTGTCCATTGTTTACTGTTTTGTAAACTTAATAATTATTATGGGTAAATTACGGCAAACCCCCTTAAATTATGTCTGGTTATTAGGTTCTTAAACTCTTTTGCCTAAAGATAACCAACGTGCTATCTGACTCGGAAACTTACTAAAAGAACGTGAAGTATAAATGAAAAATATGAGATGCAGAACTTTAGGTATAAAATGAACTCCTAACGATGATTTTACAAATGCTTACTTTCATCAATTAGGTATTTAATCGCTGAGATAGCCAGCTTGTTAATTTTGTACAAAGTTAGTTGTGGTCTATTAAGAGATTTGGAAAAAGAGAGAAAATCTATAACCCATATTTTGTTAGCTCATCATTACCTTTTATTGGAAAAGGTTAAAACAATTCAATCTTGTGTTGGTCTCATGCACTAGTTAGGACCCAGGGCGCTCAAACCATATTGATGAGCAACGTTGTTCCTATTCTACTGTTCAACTCAAACATTTCGTGTGATGTTCTTATTCATTTTTACATGGTGCTTTATGTACTAATATTAGAGCATTTTCTTAGTTGAAAAGTAAAGTAAAAATGGTATGTATCGTTATGTATTGATAACCTTGTTATGAATATATTGTCAATGGTAAATCATTTCATAATCAACCACAAACAGTGTAAAAGTACAAACCGTAAGGTATCTATTGAAAATATTTTTGATGTAAATTTATACGGTAGAGCTCACATTATTCCTTTTTCAGAAAATACAGCTATCCTCCAAAATACAGAGCAAAAGAACACCAATCGCCTCTTTCTCGCGCCCTTTTCCCCCATGTGGGACCAAGAGGTGGGGTCTCCACGTTTGGTGGACCCAATTCATTGTTTGCCACGTTAGGAGTTCTGATTGACCCTACAGAGCATTTTAGAGTGTAGCGCACCACAGAATATCAAATTTAGGCGCGTGCGTACATGTACCTAACAGCAACATCCCTGACCCGCATTTCTAAAACGCTTCCAACTGTACGGCCGCCAAAATGTAAGTATTTAACTAACTGATTACAACCGCCAGCCCTCCATGTAAAAATAAAATACACTCTAAAGAAAAAAAAAAAAAAAGGGCAAATGAGATATCAACCCTTGCCACGGGCATATAATGCAGTGTTATTGTAGAAAATTGGTGGGCACACCTTTCTTAGCGAATGACTGCGGCCATGGCTGGGGAGGTCACGGACGGCCCCAGGACTGAGGCCGTCACCTTCATGACTGACGGAGTTGGCTTAGCAACTTTTGACACAAAATCTTGTTCGTAAAGGAATTGATCAACGATCGAGGTGCTAGGCCTTGCCACAAGCCTTTCCCAAGCTTCATCAGCTTCGTACCCACGCTTTAGAAATGCTTCAGTGGCATCGAGTCTATACATGTCCCACTCCAATTGATTTTGAAGTCTCAGAATGTTTTGCAGTTGAGCACAAGCTAGTTTGCGAGTGTTGGATTTAATATTATCAATGGCTTCGTCAAGAAGCCTAGCTCGAGTCTCATAGTTTACAATGTGTTCATATCGGAGAAACTGATCCATCTCGGGGACTCCAATTGCTCGCCTGAGTCCATGCGCATAATTTGCGTTGTTTGGGTCGAAAAATTGTCTCACTTCATCCACCAATCCTGCTTGTATCATTTGATTGACTCGCTTTGATACATATGAGTGCAAGACAGGCAGTGCCACATCAACCCACAAAAAGCAACATTCGTACCTTGATTGAAATTCAATGTTGCCATGTACTAGAGCCCTAATGAACGAATTGGACCCACCGGCTATGATGGGAAGTCGATCACGCATTACAATGGATTCAACAGCCAATGATGCGTGATGCTGAAAGTCCGTAGTGGTGAAATCCACGTTAGGATCAATAAACCCTAGTAAATGGTGGGGAACCCTGCTACACTCCTCTTCGGTTATCTTGTTAGTCACGATATCAAGCCCTTTATAAACTTGCATTTTATCGCAATTCACAATCTCTGCTGGAAATCGGGTAGCCAGTTCTATGGAAAGTCTTGATTTTCCAGTCCCCGTTGCTCCCATCACAATGACCACCTTGTCCTTTCGACTACGAGGAATGAAAGGATCCATGTTGATTCCCCCCGGAAAATTCTTTAGGGGTTGAACTTGTTTGCAAGTAGCAGAAAATGATATCCTCATATTATTGTACCTATATATAGGAAGGAAAAGTAACAAGCATTAGGGACAACCAAGAAACTATAGATGCCTAACAAATATAATTCATGCTAGCTATATATATGCCAACAATTCTCTAGAATACACACATATGTAATCTCTGAGAGAGAGAGAGAGAGAGAGAGAGAGAGAGAGAGAGAGAGAGAGAGAGAGAGAGAGAGAGAGAGAGAGAGAGAGAGAGAGATGTTATATTATGTTATGTTAGTATATGTATAAGCCATGCATGAGAAATTTGTAAAAAGCTACTATACTATCTTGCACCTGTACCATACCTTTATATCAAAGATGTGGCGAAAAATGAAGAAGCTACTGATCAGAAACACTGCACAAAGCTCTCTTTCTCTCTCCCTCCCTGATCTCCTTTTCTCTTTCTTTCTTGTTTGTGCAGAGGTGGGGAAAGAGAAGGAAAGTGTTGAAAAGCAAACTGGCTGGCTCTAAGGATTTATCAAAGTAACTAAAAGTAGGGGAAGATGGGATTTTTGTATCTATATGTTGAGCTATATGTTATGAGCACCACATGTAATAAGTTGATATATATATATATATATATTTATATATATATATATTTATATATGCATGTTATCTTATGTTTGTGCAGTTGGAGAAAAAAGTTAAAATAATGATGAAAATGAAGCCTTTGTGGGTTTTTGAAAGTATGACTGTGACTGACTACAGATAGAAAGATATAATTCTTGTTTGAATTAAGCTTAATCACCTCTTTATAATGCTACTATTAGTGTAAGCTTGGTATTTATGGAGGTTGGGAAAGACTAGCATGACAATAGGTTTTATACATCTTCCATGAAACCTGAGTCCAAAGCATGACACATGTAAAAAGCTCAATTTCAAGTTGACTACCTCTTTCCCAAATCTCGTACATAAATGACAACAACTGTATCACTTCTGGCTAGACTTCATCATTCAATTTTTAATTACTTATAAAATTAGAGTTGGTTCGGAAAGAATTCCATGACACAGGTTTTTTAAAATGTAGATTATTTAAAATATTAATTTTTTAAAATGTAATTTTTTTTTTAATAAACATATTTAAGATACTATTTCAAAATGGAGTTTTTTTTTTTTTTCATTGGCATCGTTTTAAAATCTACGTTTTGAAAAAGAAAAAAAAAAACTAAAAATTTTAGGGTTTTAAAACGCAGCTGCGTTTAGAAAATGTAATTTTTTCTATCGCAGCATTAAAACGCTAAGCTGCGTTTTGGCCAAAACGCAAGACCAAATAAACTCTTAACAGTCCTTAAGGGGTGGCCCAGTGGTAGAGTTGGAACTTCACAAAGTGTGAGGTATCCGGTTCAATCCCTTCCCACGCCCCCTTAGGACACCACAAAAAAAAAAAAAAAAAAAACTCTTAACATACACCTGATGGAGCTAGCTAGGCCTCATGGTCCATGTTTTACTTATTTATATAATTTCATTGGGAACTTTTAATCTTCATTTTCTTTGGCCAATGTTCTATGTATGGGACTAACTAGAGTAGAAATTGTCTTTGTGGTTTGAATTTCTTATATTTAGGTATGGCATCCATTATATTGAATCAAAATTTCAGCAATTTTCATTTAGAGCATCAATTGGTTACAATATTAATGATTTCTAATTAAGGAAAGACATACATATGTTAAGGAATTAGTACGATTAGTCAACTAAAAGGAAAGGTTGAGGTTGTTAAGCTTAAGCTTGTCATTATCCCACTATTAATTATACTAATATAGAAATGACATTATCTCTCAACTTGTGGGCTACTCGTTTTCAGAAAAGCAGCGGCGTGAGAATTTCGTCTATCTACAGTGGTTTAAAACATTTTAAAAATTGGAGTATATATTTGTGGTTAAAGACTTGCTAATTAGCATTCTCTCATATTTAACTTCAAGACAATTTATCATGATTATTTCTTTATAATATTAATAGTATCATTTTTTATTTGTAATCTTTTTATTATTTAATTAATGACAAGGTAGAGCCAGCATAGAACATTATTTGAATTGTCATGTCAATGACTTATTAATTAGCATCAAAGAATTTTTTTTTAATAAGCATTTTAGTTTTTATGTGAACACCTAAGCAATTAAGTGAGAAAACTACTAAGTCGAATGTACACATATACAAATGGCCATTTTTCGAATTTAAAAGAGCTAAATAACTCTATTCTCCCACTCAAAAGAGTTTTTATTTATTTATTTTTCTTTTTTGTCTAAATAACTGTTGTGCACAATGGAAGACTAGCAAACAAATTAACAGAGTATAATAGGATCAATCACAAAGAAGAGAGAGAGATTGGGGCCAACGGACTGCCGAAATTTTATTAGAGGCTCACTCCTTCAAACGTTCTAGATATACAACTATTTTTATGGATTCAATAAAAAAAACCTAAAACCCGCCGCTATGCGGTCGCACTATGCGGCCGCATACGATTTGCAAAGCTTCCATGCGGACACACTATGCGGTAGTGTGTCCGCATGGTTTCCAGAACCTTACGCGGACGCCTTATGCGGCCGCATAAATTCCAGTGTTCCATGCGGACGCCCTATGCGGCCGCATGCTATCCAAAATCCCAAATAGTCCCTCGGAGGGAACTGGCCCCTTGCCTGGGTAATCGAGTCATCTCATTCTCAACAATAACAATTTTTGATAGGATATGATAGAATGGATTTCTTTAATTTATAAATGTGTGGCCACTAGCATTTTTTAGTAAATACGGATACGACCAAGACCAAAGAAGTCTGATTCAACCGGTTCTGCTCACTACTTTTAATGGAGAGGTCAGGTGTTCAAACTTCATTAGAGGCGATGTTATTGTTCAAGCCGCACCAAAGGTATCATTATGTCTACCAACAAGCTCTATTAGCTAGCGTTGTTCATTTCTTTTAACTGATATGTCGGGTGTTCAAGCCTCTGAAAGACCATTTGTTCTAGCTTAACCTGAAACACTTTGAAAAAAGATGGATCATCCAAAAAAGACTTGGACCTTCGACCTCATGGACAATCGATGGGGTAATATTAAGGTAGATAAAATGCTTAATGCTTCTTATCTCTTTCAATATTTTTAAAGTTTAATTTAATAATAATTAACATGGTGTCTGACAATACAAAACCCAGAGAGAGAGAGAGAGATGGTATGGTTATATTTCATTTGCCAAGAGGGGCATCGTCTAGGAGTTAAAGGTAAGGGGAGTATAAATGCAATTTAATTTTAACTAAAATGGGGAACAATATGGAACTTGGTATCTAAAGACGGCTCAAGAACTAATAATTCATACTCCCTCCGTCTCAAAATTATTGTCTTGTTTGACTCGGCACACAAATTAATAAAAAATAATTGAATTGATTATTATTAGTAGTAGTGTATAGTTTCTTTTATGCCTATATACATGTGACTCATAATTAAAGTATGAAGGAAAAGTAAAGGTAAAATGGTAAAAAAATATTGTCATAAATGAAACTTTCAAACAAGACAATTATTTTTGGACAGACGAAAAAAAAAATCAAGACAATAATTTTGGGACGGAGGGAGTAATAAAAACAAGATTGATGTTAAATGTTACCGGGAATAAATTCAAGAATTCTACTAGCTAGTTTCCTTTTCTTTCCCCTTCTCCTTCCTTAGCTTTTGCTAATTAATAAGTTTTACATGATCTTAGGCATGCGAGAAAGGCTGAAATTTGTGGGAATCTAGTCTTACGCGTGATCTTATTATCGTTATTTTTTAATGAAAAATGCTACTGTATCAGTAGAACTTTTTATGAATCCGTTTTTCTTTGATCAGAGAAAAATGTGGGAAGAACACTAGAGTAATCTTTTCAATTGAGAATATATATATATATATATATATATATATATATATACTAGTGATTTAGACCCGTACCTATGGCATGGTTTTAGCATGGAATCATATCAAAAATAATTTTTAATGTTGTTGTTGAGACTTCAAGAATTAAAAAGACAATTGTGTAAAATAGAGGTAATTTAGGTTGAACTGAAAGACTTAAGGGGGTCATTGTACAATAGTACAACTACCTTCACACACATAAACTTTTGCATTAAATGTAAGATTTTAGTAGATGAGAAAATCTTGACATGTAATTAATTTGAGTCAATTGCACACGTGAAACTCCACCTCTATTAATTGTAATATAGATATATGTAAAGGGAAAAGTATTGGTTAATTCGTAGACCCTAGAAAGAAAATAAAGAATAGCCTTAGCTTCTTCTTTCGTTTTTTCCTTTCCTAGCTAGAATATAAAGGGAGCATAAGTTCTTCTAGCATCAAAAGTCATTCTTTCTCCATTTTGCTTCTAACTAATTGGAAGACTCAAGTCAAAAGTTGGCAAAATGACCAAGTTTTGTATTACATGCATGTAGAAACAAGCATTTTCCTTGAGAATGACATATATACCAATAGGTACTAGAAAGTTTAAGAATCTCGGAATTTCATTTTGCAAGTGTGCTCAACGTTAGAGAAAGTACGGACATGAGTGTCACAGGAAAAAGTTCATAAAAAAAAAATTAAAAATTAAAAATTATGTCCAACGATACTATTATTTCATTGCGCTATATTTTGCTTAATTTGGCAGCCCTTTCACAAGCTTTCGTATATCGATGTCCTAATTTCTTGGGCTACTTTTTCATGTCTAAGAAGTTGTTATTTTTACGACAGCGTATGTCAAAGCTGCAGCTGCTATTATGTGATCGCCCATACTAAAAGGACTCCTTTGGTTGTGGCTCCTCATAAGCAAGCTATATTTCGCTAAAACAGAAGTAGTTGGCCATAGCTAACGGGGAATAGGGTTCTTTTTTTCTTTTTTTTTTCTATTTTTTTGTCATACAGCAGAAATTATTAACTTCATGGGAAATCATTATATATATATATATATATATATGCCTCAGTGTTTCTTTTCCTTGTAAAAAAACTTACTATATAAACAACCCCTTTTAGGCCTTTGGGGAGAAGGAATTTTTAGAGAGTTTTGGAGATTAGAAAGAATTGATTGTAATCGTTCATTCCATCGAACAATTGAAAGCATGTTTTCATCATTGAATTGTGTTGTTTTGCAATCAGTGATGAGCTAAACTCATCTTTCTAGGGATTGGAGATAGATTGTATCAAATTATTATTCTCTAATTAATTTATTAATCATTCAACATCTTCTGTTTCAATGGAGTGTTAAAATAGAATCTCTTCTGGTGTTTATGCGATGCCGTATATTCTACCGTTTTGATTATTTGGATATAGTGAATTGTACGACCAGAATACATAAGCTATATGTGTGCCGTCTCCATTGCTACTTAAGTTCTATTGATTCAAGATCATGCTAAGATAGGATTTAGGTGTCATAATCTTTGTGTGCTTAAAGGATTCTCGAATTGTTATATGGACGGACCAAAAAAATATAACAATTTGAGGATACTAAGATTGCAAACCGTGACTCAAGCGTCCCAATCTTTATTTATGTGATTACCCTTCATGTTGTTTAATATTTTATTTGCATGAGCATAAAAAGGCGATACAATTGAAACCCAATTTCTAGATTTTTTTTCCACACTTGGTAAACTCTCTATTTAATTGTTTTCGATAATTTAGGTGATTAATTAGTTGCTAAATTAGTTTAATTATTGTAAGTAGTTTAAAGAAACAAAACCCCTTTGTCATTTATTTTTGCTGTTTAAATTGCTAGTTAACGAAATCAATCATTCTCTTGTCTTTGTGATTCGATCCTTGTCTCTGCACACCTATACTCTGGTGTACTCGTGAACTTGCAAAGTAAAATTTAGTTGATATATATATATATATATATATATATATATATATATATCAAGTTAATTAGGTTGTGACATCTCAACCTCTTTGGTTAAAGTTACATTCTCAAGGCTTGACTTTTAAAATTGTACGAAGGGGTGTCATTAGCTAATAGTCTTAGCTAAGCACTATATATATGATATATGATATATGGTATATAACCTTCCTCAAATATATTAGTAGAAGATCTTTAGTTATTGGCAAAGAAATGAAAATCTAGGAAAACAAAACAAAAAACAAAGTGATGTTGTCAATCAGATTTAAACTTACACCCTTTTTAAATATAAACAACCACCTTAGACCAACTCACGCATATATTATATTTATTTATTTACAATACTACATAGATTATAGCTAAGTGGGGTTGCGTTACATGCATTCACAAAAAAGTACTACTAGTAGAACAGAGCTCATATTTATTGTATCAAGCATTATACTTCAAAACTTTTTTGTGTATTATGCTTGGCAGTAACTCAAGAGATACAATCTTATAACAGTTCTTTGTTCGAAAGAAGTTCGTTATGTTTATACTTTTCATTTTGTTCTATGATTTTATTTTTATTTCTACTAATAATCCTGGTTTGGTTCTAATTTTTGAGAAAATTAGCTTAGATTTGCTTAAAAATAATAACCACTATTAAAACAATAATTACTTAAATATACTTAAAATTTTAAAAAAATATAAAATTAATTTATGATATAAACCAACTAATTTATATTTCTATAATGTTAATTAAAATCCAAATTCTTCAAAAATTATCAAAAAAAAAAAGTAATTATATTCAATTCTTAACCTATTCTCCTTTGTTCAGAAAGAGATGGCTCTTATCTTCCATCAATGTCCTTAAGGGGTGGCTCAGTGGTAGAGCTAGGGCTTTACAGAGTGTGAAGTCTCAGGTTCGATCCCTTCCCACGCCCCCTTAGGACATCAAAACAAAAAAAAAAACAAAAAAAAACAAAAAAAATATTTAAAAAAAAAATCTTCCATCAATATATTCCAAAGTAAATATTTTATTTTATATTTTGTAAAAATTCTTCAAGTAAATGTCAAAAATATCTTTATTAACTGCGAGATGGAAAAAAAATCCAACTATATGATATCATTAAAAGATACTTTAAAAATAAAAAATAACTATTTACTAATACCTATATAAAAATGAATAAAAAATAATTATTCTAAAATGAAAGTACTTTACGAAGCGATCACGAATTTATATATGGTGGCAACACCTAACTTTTATTAGTATTAAATTAACAAACATCTATATTTAATAATGATAATTTTATATAAAAATATTCTTGAAATGCATCGATTAACCTCAAAGTTCAATTGCACTCGTGCAAAACACGGGTTCTATAACTAGTTAATAGTTATGTAGTAATCTATAAGCTTCTGCTTCAATCCTAATTTATAAGCTTCTGCTTGAATCCAGATTTAAAAATATATATATATTTAATTAGTCTTAAAGTATAAAAAAGGGAGAATCTAGTGGCCACGTGTGTGCAAGATAACTCAGAATAAAAGCCATAAACATATACTACTAAAGTGAGTAGTTAACTTGTCCATTAACGTTATTAATAAAAATTAGTTGATACTTGCAGCCATGTTTTTCTTGTATAAAATAGGAAGTAAATAATTTTTTTTTTCTCAGTTCACTGCGCACAGGTCAATATCAGTAGACTTTATTGAAAAAAGTTTTGCGCGGGCATATAAATTATACCTTTAGCCCAATGTTACAATCATTAGAAATTTTTGTTAACATTATCTTTGAGTGCCAACTTGATAATTAATTGCTTTAATCATCATAATCAAACAGTCTAAATGTGGTCAAACCAAGTTGAGTAATTAATACTAATATTGTAAGCGAGAAGCTAATAGCTTTTATCACGAAAGTGAGCGTGCTAAAAAGCAGCAGACGCGCACGCACGTACAAACTAACCAAAAAAAAAAAATTTTAATTATCGCCGTTAAAAATCAAATTTAATGGAGCAGCCACTAAATCCCGCCTAGCTAATGATTTAATTAAGAGTATCCTGCAGGTACAAATTGTTAGGCTTGCCAAATCCCTTAATTATATATCTTTCATTTTATTAGATATTCAAGTCGTTAAGCGACAAACTAATCATTCCACTTATTATTTTTAGTTAGGATAGACATTCAAGAATATATTTTCCACTAGCATTTTAGGCTTAGTGCCTTCCTTCGTTAGATCGATGAAAATTATTCATCATATCATGGGCATCCATGGGCGCCACCATGTACATGAAATACTTTGAAAAATCCATAAAATCAACGAAATAAGAACGGTAGTTTTATATATATATATATATATATTGATATCATACTTCATTTATAAATCATCTAAATATTAATTTACAGCACTTTAAATTATTTCGATCGGGTGAACGAGCGAAAAAATTATGTCCAAAATATCATTAGAGTAGCGAGTAAAATGACACATGCCGACGGTTATGCATATTTTACACGCTACCCTGACGGTTTTTCTGACATAATTTCTCCCTCGTTCACTCAATCAATGTGATTCAAAGTGTTACAAATTTATTTTTAGATAATTTACGTATAAAGCATGATTTCAGAAACATATAATTGTAGTTAGAATAATTTTATGTAATGCTTGTTTATATTTGATTACTCCCTCTGTTCCGGATAAATGTTCCTAGTTGATAAAACACAGGAATTAAGAAACATAATTAATGATGTGCCGTAAAATGTATTTTGACGATAATACCCTTGAACATTAATTGAGTTCAACTATTTTAAATAATTGTGTTTCTTTGGGATGTGTTATATTAAATGAAGCTTTAAGGGTATATTAGGAAGAATGGTAGAGAATAGGTAGATCAAAAGTGTTTAGGAACATTAGTTAGGACATAGCAAAATAGAAAATAGGAAAATTTATCCGGAACTGCGGGAGAATATTATATTAATAGGTAAATGGGTACCCATGGGTGCCCAGACCCATTTATAACCCCTTCATATATGTCCATGTCATTAATTGAACACTCACTTGTTCGCCCATTTGAGCCCAATCTCCACATGGGCACTACCCATATCAGCTCAGTCCGCCTCTTCGCCACCTCTAATTTATATATATATATATATATATATATATATATATTTCATTTCGATTAGGCTTTCGGCTATAAATGATATTTATATTTTAGGAATATTCCTAAATTAAAGAAGAAAAAACGTTGGAATGTAATCCTAAGCAAGTCAATGGTGTCTTTACTACATATGATTCTTACATACAATTGATTAAACGTAAAGAACCCCGTGGAAACCCTAAGATAATATACATAATATACTAGTTGGTAAAATAGACAAAAATAAAAACATAAATTACAAAATAGATATATACTTTTAGGGGTCACAATTGAATTTATCTTTCTTATTTATTGAAGGGTGGTTTGTTACTTTATGTCCACCATCTTTTGATTCCCATTTGGGCCCACTTACATTCTACGTATTCATTGAAAATTCCAAAGTATTCCCTATTTATTTTATTTTTATTAAATATACAATTGATTTTTTTTCAAAAATTTAGAGTTAAATAGTCATTTAAAAATTAAGTAAGAATTAATTACGAGTTGAGCAATTATCACCAACTCGGCAACTCCTTTAAGAGCATCTCCGATGCTAATGTGAATATGAAAAATTTTTGGTGTCACTTAGGATTGACATCGTCTTTGGAAAAAAACATTTTCAATACAGCTGTGAAGGAGACTTGTGAATATGACATGGAGTCTAATTTTTTTCACATTGTAGATCAGAATATGAATTTTTTACATTCTAGTTAAGGGTGTGGAGGCATCCTAATCAGCATTTTTTAAATTAAAAAATAATTAAATCTCATCTCTCTCTTCACTTTAGTTGTGGGACTCATGCAACATGGGATCAAATTCACAATTGCATTGGAGAGGTCTCTTCTAATTAAATGTAAAAAAAGAGATAAAAACTGTCACATCTGATTAAGGGTGTTAATTACCGAAAATCATGTAAGATTAAATCCACTGTTGCATTGGTGATGCTCTTACTTCTTAAAGCATCTTTACCTTCTTCCCTCCTATTCCTTTGCTCAATTTTGTACGAGTATAGTAAACTAGGATTAAATAAATTATATACGTGTTTCTATTTTTTCAAATATTACATCGTTTTGAATCTTACAAATTACGAATCAAAGAACACATTGCGACGATGACGTGATTTTCCAAAAGAGTTGTTAGCAATTTTTGTAAGTAAACTTGAATTGTTGTTGTAATATTAGTGTAATATTAGTGTTGTTAAATTGACATGTTGATACAGCGTCATGCTACCATGAAGTCAAAATCATGAGACACGGGTCAATTACGGGAGACAGTGATCAATCCCAAAAAGTGTCCTTAGATGGTGGTTCAGTGTTAAAGTTGAGGCTTCACAAAGTGTGAGATTTCAGATTCAATCCCATATCCCCTTATGCCACACAGAAGGAAAAAAAAAACTAACAAAAAATCAAAAACAATCCCATAAGGTGCTAAAAGTACAAGGATCAATTATGTAGTTTCTCCAAAAAGAAACGCAATTTCTCGTTCTTAATAAGAGCAGTTACAGCAGTTAGCACCCTTAGAGCTTCATGTTGTTGAATAAAAATCTTACAGTTAACACCCAAAAGTCTAATAAATGTTGGCCTAGACCCTGTTTTGGAACAAAAATGGCATGGTGAACCCTGTTTAAATGTTACAGTAAACGTTGGTCTCTCTCTTGCAGTCCTCATCCACGTCTCTCCTTTTCTTTTCTTTTTTTCTCTCTGCTTTTTAAACTACCTCCAAGAGTAATCACAAAAACAATTTTCTTTGAAAAAAAATGAAATTCTTCACATACAAAAATTTGAATAAATTTAAAAGAAAATTTCAACAATCAACAAAAAGATTTATAGACAATAAAACATTCAACAACTAAATTCGTCCTACTTTTTCAATTCTTCTTAGAAACTACCTCCAAAAATAGTATCCATAACAATCTATCTTTCTTTCTTCAATTCTTCATTACCATCACTTTCGAGATTTTGAATAAGATAATTTTAAGAACCAATAAAACAAATAAGAGACAGTAGAGAACATGCAAAATTGCAAACTACTGTTTACTGTTCAAGTTGTAGCCCTTTTGTTTAGTTTGGCTTCACGTAGTCGTCTGATTAGTTTGGGCTGGGCTTTTAATAGCACAGATGTCATCGGGCCTGAGTATAATTCTGGGTTCGTTTGTTGAGTTGGGGTTTATTGGTACGTACCATTAATATTTTGATCCACTTCCATTTGTCAACTTAAATGCCTATTTCACTAGTTGAATAGATTTGTAATGGAAAAATTGCGGCCGGTCGTTTTATACAATTTACAATCGCTTAAATTCATTATAATTGTTTTAAATCGTTTCAGTTCATTTTAAGTGATAAATTAATTATTTGTTCTAAAATTGTTCCCGTAAAAACAAATGATATTTTTTAAGAGTAAATTATGCATCGTCATGTGTGCATTTTTGTGCATCGTTAATATATTTTGTGATTTTTGTATTAAAAAATGTGCATCGTCAATATAATTTTGTGAATTTGTATTAATAAATGTACATCATCAAGTATAATTTTATACATCGTCAATTATAACAATACTATTATACATCGTCAGGTATAATTTTATACATCGTCAATTATAACAATACTATTTTAGTATAATTTGTGTTAAGAAATGTTCATCGTCAATGTAATTTTATGCATCGTCAATTATAATAATGCTATTTCCGTATAGTTTTGCGTTACGAAATGTGCATCATCAAGTATAGTTTTGTGCATCGTCAATTATAAGAGTATTATTTCAGTATAATATGTGCATACTAAAGTTTTTTTTTTTTTTTAAGTGTAAATTGTGCATCGTCAATTATAACAGTACATTTTTAGTATATTTTGGTTAAGAAATGTGTATCATCAAGCATAATTTTATAGATCGTCAATTATAACAGTATTATTTTTAGTATAATATGTGCATCGTGAAGTGTTGTTTTATGCATCGTCAAATTTAATAATTGTTATTTTTATTAATTTCTATTGTTATTACAAAAATTATCAAGAATACAATCCATCTCTAATATTACTCAAAGGAATGCATTCCCTCAACATGCATGGCCATGGAAAAAGATTTAACATTACTCCCACGAGCCACAAAGCTAACAATTAGTTTTGGAAAACTATCTCAATATAACCAACACCAAAGTGGCAAAGTCAGATCAAGCTTTCTACTTACCAATAGAACATGACATCCTTCACATTATCCCTGATCCTTAAATGCAGCTAAATGCGTGTAGTAAGCAGGCGGAACTGCAAAAGCCATCAACAGAAATGTGAAATTAAAGTTGACGTAAACAAGGTCTACAAAACAAGCAGAATGAAAAGTAATTTGTTTACAAACCTATTGAAACAGATCAAGTGCACCTCGCGTAGCTGAAAAAATATTATTGAGATTAAAACAGAGGATTTGACTTCACGATGCACATATTATACAGAGGTTGTGCATCGTGATGCACAAAAATAGTACTATTATTGTACAACTTTGTGCATCGTGATGCACAAAACGTGTGCATCGCAAACGTAATTTCAAATCAGATAGAAATTAGACAATGTTTATCAGCACAGATTCACAAAAAGTAATTTGTTTACAAACCTATTGAAACAGATCGAGCGCACCTCGTGTAGCTGAAAAAATATTATTGAGATTATAACAGAGGATTTGACTTCACAATGCACATATTATACAGAGGTTGTACATCATAATGCACAAAAAAAGTACTTTTATTGTACAACTTTATGCATAAAACGTTGCATCGCAAACGTAATTTAAAAAAAAATAGAAATTACACAATGTTTATCAGAACAGTTTCATAAAAAAAAGAGGAATAACACGAAAAATGTAATGTTTGTGTATATATTTCACTCGATTCAAAAAGTGCTAAATAAAAAGTACATTTATAAAATGTATTACGTACCTGAGATCATATAAAATACTTGATCCAAACTTTTCCGTTAAGATTTTGCTAAAAGATATGTGAGTACTTCTTGGAACTCAGATCCGACTTTACTGACCAACCGTAAGTAGCAGTAAATGTTACACAATCTATTGATTTATTAAAAAAAATGTTTGTGCAGTAAATGAATCCTGTTGGTACTAACGCTATTTATGATATTTTTGCTTTATTTTTGAATCACTAAAATGTATTCAACAATACTAACCTGATATTCAGGCATCGTAAAACATCTTACAAACTTGTTGGAGGTTGAGGACATCTCTGAATGACGATGCAACAACCATTTGGAATATAACCAATAGAATATCATAATGTTTTCAAAAGTGTTTGCAAAATTTTCGAAGGGTTTTAAGATTTTTTGCTCCGTTTGAAGTGAAGATTGTTGTGTTTTTAAAGTGAAGAGTGTTAGTTTATTTTTGTAGTCTGACAGCGGACGTAATGCGTACATGTTATAAAATTGTGCATCGCAAGTGGAATAATGTAATTTGTGCATCGTCTTGTGTTGCGATGTAGAGTTTGTCATTCCGTATTTTAGGGGTGTAAATTTAAACCGCCGAACCGCGAAACCGAACCAAACCAAACCAAACCGAGCAGTTTGGTTTGGTTTTAGACTAGGGTGGTTTGGTCACGGTTTGGAAATTTTATAAACCGATCGGTTCGGTTCGGTTCGGTTTATGGTTTTAGGGGTCAAACCGAACCAAACCAAACCGTTATATATATATATATATAATATTCTTGTTATTAATATTCATTGATTTGTCTTAAAAATTTTATACCGAGATCTAGAAAAATCTAAGAGTAAAGATAGTAATTGCACGCCTTAGTCTCTCAACTCTATCACTTTTTCTCTCACCTCAACATAATGTCGTGTTTCACCATTAATCCGCTATTGTCCCTCTCACCTCGCCGGCACTCTCTGTGTCACCTCTCTAACATTCTTTCTCACACCTCATACAACCAAAATTTTCTCTCAACCATCGTAAGATCTCTCTCGACCTTACAAAATTAATCTCAACTTTCTTTTTCTTTTTCAATATTTGAAAATTTACCTTGTCTTCTTCTTTTCCAATATTTGAAAAATAAATTACTTTGAACCATAAAACCGAACCAAATCAAACCAAACCGAATGGTTCGGTTCGGTTTGGTTTCAAGCCTCATGCGGTTCGGTTCGGTTTAAAAAAAATGGAACCGTTAGGAGGCGGTTCGGTTCATGGTTTTGTCATAAACCGAACTAAACCGAACCATTTACACCCCTACCGTATTTTATGTGCATCTTGTTGTGTTGCAATGCATTATTTTTTGTTTTTGTAATGCATAGCGTGCAATGTTCTTTATTTTTAAAGAGTATAGATGACATTTCGCAAAAAAATTATCCTTTTTTAGTTAAAACTAATTATGGTGGACTTTAGCAATTACAAATTATTTAAAGGAGACTAGCCGGAATTTGCCTTATTTGTAATCCAATTTTAGCCCAATCTTATGGTGGAATCCAGATTAATGGGATTAAGCCATATCCTAATCTTAACCCACCCCCCACCCCCGGGGGGGCTAAGATCCGACTTATGCCACACCAATAGGATTGAGCCTTTACCCGATCTAGGTACACCATCTACACTAAGATCGAGTACTAACCTGATCTCAAGTCTCAACCAGGGTTGGTCCTAGCCTCCTAGAACAAGTGAGGTTCATCACCTAAGATGGAACGAGTCGGGCACTGAGCCACTTTTGTCTCACCAGCTCAAGGTTTAGTTCAATGTAGCCCTAATAATACTAATAAAAAGGCATACGACCAAAACCAAGAGATACTCAGAAGAGATATTGGGGGGAGGAAAATTTATAATAAATTCAAATAATAAAGAATTGGTACATTATATTCAACTAGCCCACACTAAGAACAATATAGTTTAAACTCTCTCTCTCTATATATATATATGTCTAAATCGTGGCCAACCAAAAAACACAAATACAAAGGAAAATAAAAATCTACAACCAGAATGAATAATAAATGGGTATATGTAACATGTATGACCTGACCCCACCAGCAATAATTCTCTCTCCAAGCACACCACGGGGGTGGTTTTTTTCTTGTCAAAATCTTATCATCATCCCAACAGCTTTGCTTTCCCACCACATCCACCAAAAACTAGCTTTGAATTCTTCTCTCATCTCCCCAAACAAACTCTGTTTTGATGGAGGATTTTCACCAGCAAATCTACTCCATTCCCATTACAAGATTTTCAACACCCTATCCACCCTGCTATCTTGTGCATATGGCGTTGAGCAGGACGTGACCGAGCATTAGGTCTACAAAGTACTGGTGGCCAATCTCACCGTCCCTCCACTTCATCTTAGCCGGAGCGCGACCATAGTGTACCCCATCGTTGCACCGGTTGTCATAGTGCCACGGATAGGTCATGTCGAAGTGATCGATAACTAGGTTGACCACCTTGAATTGTTTCAACTTGTCCAAAAACACCCCGTTAAAGGCCTCCATTTTGTGGGGATTAAACACCAATCTCCTAGCGTAACCACCCGTTGCAACTGTGGACCTGTATATTACCTCCGGCACGACCACTCCCCTCTGCCTTACCCCGTCCATCACCTCCACCCAAAAAGCCGCGGCATCCTCTGCCCCCTTTGTAAATTTCCTCAAATTCGTCCAAAACACCCCATCGTGTAAACCCGAATTCATTATCACAGTATCTGGAACAATTTCTCCAGAAAAATGTAGCTTCAATTTTTCTCTATATGCTTCGTTTTTGAGTGAATTCAAGCCCTGATAATTCCCTGTATCATTGTAATGACCATTGAAAATGCTCGTGATCCGAACTGATTGAGCCGGGTTGTTGGGGTTAGTGATATTCATATCAAACAATCTCGGAACAGCCTTCATATCCACATTCAAGATAAAATTGAGGATGTTTCTAATTGTATCACAATGATTAGAATCGCCCCAAAAGAAAATCCATCGATTATTCAAGCACTCCCAAGCTGCTTCAGCAGAGAATACTTTAAACGAACAATGTGTGGAATAGACCCACCCATTACTCTCGATTACACCCAAAGATCCATCACACCACGGATGCACACACGGAAAATTTGGTTCTAAGCATCTGTATCTACCATCGTTGCTAATCAGACAGCTATCGTTCTTCCCATGTCGAGTCCACCTTCCCGACCAAACATCTCTAGTGAAATCTGACTTCTTGCATTGTGGTATCTCAGGCAACTGAGCAACTGATTTCTTGAATTTGATCGGAATCGTACGAAGTAATTTATCGAATGCAAATCTCTCTGGAGAAAACTTCAATCCCTGGTAGTGTCTAAACAGTAGAGTTACATTCAAATTGTAGTTCCCAGGAAAATCAGGGTGAACTTGGACCGAAAATATGTAGGTACCATTGCCCAAGTCACGAATAGGCGGCCTTGACTTCCAGGAATCACCAGAGAGATCAATTTCAAAGTAATCACCCCCCCAAACAATGCGGATTCCCTGAATCATCCAAAGCTTGGATAACAAATTCATGAATGTCCCCAGTCGATAACTCAATGCCCGCATGACTATCCAAACCAGGGATAGAGATATCCACTGTTTGTGAATCCTTACATGGCTCTCCACCAGGACTCAACCACCCAGCAAGAAGATTTGAAGAGTAATTCTCCTGTAATTCAGCAGACACCCATTCCAAAGCACCTCGATTTTGAGGTTTTTCGGTAACATTGAGCTCATTCAATGTCACATTGATGGGTTTAAGGGATAAACTTTCAAGGGCTTGTGTGAAATTCTGATGGGTATGAGTCAGATTTTCCTGGAAAACTTTTCCCGGAAAAGTTGAGTTAGACTGAAGAGAAACCTCATAAGAGCTTAAATCTTGATGGTTTTCAGTCAAATTGTCAACACTACTAGTATTAAACTTGACGACAAGAAAATCTTTGTGAAAATTACTAACACTCCAACCATCAATGCCCCAAATAATCACTATCCCAAGAAAAACTGCAAACATTAACACCTTAAACGACCAATGTATCACCGGACTAGGCCGGAAAATCCAAGAATGTGAATTAAAAGATTTTTCCGGCATCCCAAACATATGAGCAAACAAATACACACCCACAAACAAATTCAAGAAAGAATTTAACAAATTGGGTTTTCCAAGAAAGTTTCTGACAAAAACATTCAAAGAAAAAAATTTCTATTGCAACATGACTTCCTCTACTACTACAAATTCTCTCGGAAAGAGTAAAATAAAAAGATAAAGGGTGTGTGGACTTACTGTCTTTGTGGCCCAAGAAAGAAACTTTAAAGAACAAATCTTGAAAGTTGCCAAGACAAGAAATTTTCTCTCTCTAGAAAAATTGTTTTCTCACTCTAGAAGTGTAGGGTGTTTGCAGGAGAGAGAACGGGAGGAAGGAGATTTTTATGTTATTGTAGTGATGACAGACAGAGTCCTAGTTCAAGAATGAAGAGGAAAGTAACAAAAAGAACTGCTGGGAAGAGGGAGTAATATATATGTCGTTGCCTATAATGCCCTTGGTTTTGGGGTTGAAATTACCAGGAGAGTTTTACTAATAGGACAACACCGACAGACACGCGGATTAAAATTTTAAAATATTGGTTGGAGCAGCGCATTGATGGATGGGGCACGTATGTCTTTTCAGTGTTGAATAAATCCTTGGTGTTCTTGGAGAAGGTGCCACGTGCGTTCTTTCACATGCAATTCTTCCTCCTCCCAATCGTATTTCTCTACGAAAATTATTGTTTTCAAATTCTTGTTTGATAATAATTTTTAAATATTTATATTAGTTTCAAGTTTATTGTTACACGCATGTGACGCACGATTTTAATAATAAAAAATTATAAAATGTATTTATAAATTAGTGATGTAATATTATAGATTGGAAGCGAAAAGTTAAAATATTAAAAAATAAAAATTAATAGCTGTGAAAGAAAATAACGAAACTAATGGAGAAAGAGGGTAAGAATAATGTAATATATGAATGTTGTTTGTTTTAGGCAGAAAAAAAAATTAAAATATTATTATTTTAGTAATAGATAATAGATACATAATTACATACTTTGAGCCTGTGCTCCATACGAATTTATTTTGATTTTGAGATTAATTGATATATTTTAAAAATATTTTAAAAAAATTTATCGCTATTCAATATCTGCGTTTGTTGATTTAATGTCTGACAAAAGTTAAGTATTGTCGATATATGCGAATGGTCGTTTATTATAATATTTTTATTTCAGAATAAATATTTTTATTGGTGGTCAATTTATGTATTTTCGTTTCTAATTATTTTTTATATTTTTAAGTATCCTTTAATAATATCAATTTGTTTGGTTTCTTTTTTTTTTTTTTTTTTTGGGTTCCATCTTGCACTTAATAAAAAAAATTTAGACATATATTTGAAGATTTTTAATAAAATTAAAAATAAAATAATTACTTTGGGACATATTGAAGAGAGATAATTTTTTTCTGAGGAAAGGAGAATTGTTTAAGGATTGAATATAATTATATTTTTAAAATAATTTTTGGATCATTCAATGATTAGAAAATGTTTAGTTGGATACTATATTTACATATTTTTGATACAATGTCAGTGTAAAAAAAGAAACTCACACAAATATATAAAAAAAAACATCAATTTTGAATGAAATGATTAAATTTTTTTTTATGTATCACATATTATAGACATTATTTTAGAACGTCTTAAATAAGAATATGAGAGCCATAATTTGACATAGAAAGAGTTACATTTATAAAAATAAAAATTAGTTGGTTGAAATTATAAAATGACTTATATAATAATGTAATATTTTCTTAAAATCATTACATATAGTATAATTGGTTGAGTAATTGGTTTAAGATGTATATTTATAATTAAAAGAGTGCAGGTTCAAATCACATTGATAACATTATTTTGTTTTACAAAAGTAAAGTTTCAAATTAGTAAGTTAACATAGGCTGCAATGCAAGACATAGGCATGTATATTTGTAAGTGAGTAAGAAATTGATCTCATTGACTATAAATGTCAAGTGTAGGAGGGGAGACGAAATTATAGAGAATTATATTGGAGAAGGACGTTGACGATGCAAACTATGTAGTTGTAACATCATAACAACTAAACTTGGTGTCCCGTTTTTAGTCATTCTCTAATGCTAATTGGCTGATGGTGATGACTAGATAGATCTCTCTTGGATTTTTCATTTCTTCCTCCCTCAAGTTTGGGTTTGATTTATTTTGTTCTTTTCTGGAACAAAGTTTGGGTTTCAATTGTTTCCAACAAAAAAATTAGGAGAAAGTTCGGGCTGTATCCGTTAGAGAATTTTCAATTGCTGAAGGAAACGATAATTGTTTTCAACTGAAAAAAGACACCTTTATTGTGAAATATCATCTATGTCCTTTAAAAATACGGAACAGTGCACGCTGTGCATCGAAAAAGCAAAAAACAATGCATCGCAATATAAAACGATGCACATAAAACACACAACGGGTCAACGGCACACTGTGCATCGCAAAAATAAAAAACGATGCATCAGCCAACCCCATCAGTCACCCCCCAATTTCCCCCCATTTCCAAACTCATTTCAAAAGAAAATCATTTTCAAACTCATTTCTCCCATAATAGGTTACTTTCTTTTTCTGCTCTTAATTATCACAATGCATAAAATTATTCTTTTGTGTATCGCGATGCAAAACTTTTATTTCGATGTACAACTTTTATTCCCGATGCACAACTTTTAAAACTTAATAAAAATTATTAACTTTTGTGATAACAAAAAAAATTAATTACAGTTTCAAAGTGTTCAAAAATTATTAGAATTTATACATCGCGATACACAAACTTGTACTGAAATAATATTATTTTTATGCATTGCGATGCACATATTTTTTATTCGATGCACAATTTTCTACTGAATCAACAATATAACATTTACAATGCACAACTGTGTGCATCGCAATGCACAAAAGTGTACTACTCATGCATGGTCAAATTTTTCAGCATTGAAGAGCTACTATGCATAGGAGGAGAAAAAGAGAGACTAATGTACAGTAAAAGCCTTTCACTAGTCAGCAAAAGACAGCTCTTTTTTTTTAAATAATTTGAGTTGATGCACATGAGTAAAAGTTCTTCACTAGTCAACAAAAGAGAGCTCTTTTTTTTCAAATAGCTTGTACTGAAATAGCTCTTATTTTATGCATCGCGATGCATACCTTTTTAACTCGATGCACAATTTTCTACTGAACCAACAATATAACATTTGTGATGCATAAATCTTCGCAAAGGCAAAGGAGGGTGATATACAGAGAATTGCATTCCTTAAAAGATGGAGGTGACTGATGCACTGAAAAATTGACTATTTTTTCTCTCTAAACCAACTTTTTTTTTCTTAATGTTTCCATGTGCTTCTTTATTCTTACTGGCAAATGTATCTCCTTATGCTAGTGTTTCAGAAACAGCTTCGGGAGAGCCTATATTTTTAATTTGATTTGATGCATCGCGATGCATTATAAATTGATGCATTGCGATGCACAAATTGATGAGCAAGCTACTGATGCTTAGGAAGAGAGAAGAACTACTGATGCACAGGAAGAGAGAAGGAGAGATTGCTTCACAAAATACACTTGCGATGCACAAAAAACACTTGCGATGCACATTGTGTAATAGAGGAGAAAGACGCAACTAAAATATCATATGTTATTACGAGGGTAGTTTTGGAACAAATAGTCAATTCATCACTTAAAATTAATTTAAGCAGTTGAAAAAAATTACAATGAATTTAAACGGTTGAAAATCTATAAAAGGGGACCGGCCCGTAATTTGCGGTTTATTTTTCCATGATTTTTGCTTTCTTTTTCTTCAATCTCATACGGAGTATATTTCTTTCTTATCATTCATTTTACTTTTTATTTGATTATTAAAAAATTAAAAAAGAAACACAAACTAAAAAACAAATCATATATCCAAACACGACTTTGATGTTGATTAAAGATCGATTAATGATTAAATAAAGAGAATCGTTATTCACACCTCCTAAATTACTAAGTACACCCTCTTCGATTATTATAAAAATACCATTATAAAACTTGACATATTTGCCCTTTATTCGATTATTACAAAAATATCATTAAAATGCTCAGTCAGTACCAACCGAACAACTCTAAAGTTGTTCGGTCAGTACCAACCGAATAATCTAAAATTGTTCGGTTGGTACCGAACAACTCTAAAGTTGTTCGGTTGATACAGGTGTTCGGTGAATGATTGTCAAACACCCCTAAAGTGTTTAAAGGACTGAAACGGGGTAAATTAAAAAGAATGAATGTATTTTTTTAATGAAGGGGGGTAAATTAAAAGGAATGAAGGTGCTTTTAATGGAGAGAGTTGTGGGATTGCAGGAGAGGGGGAGAAGAGGATGAAATGGATAAATTAAAAAGAATGAATGTGTTTTCTAATGGAGGGGGGTAAATTAAAAAGAATGAAGGTGCTTTTAATGGAGGGGGTTGCGGGGTTGCAGGAGAGGGGGAGAAGAGGTGTGTGTGTGTGTGTGTGTGTGTGTGTGTGTGTGTGTGTGTGTGCATGTGAAATTGTAGGAGAAGGGAAGGAGAAAGGAGTTGATTTTCATGGTTGGGTAAAATTAGAAATTGAGGGGGGTGTATTTAGTATTTAGTGGAGTTTAAAATTTAGAGTGGGGGTGTACTTAGTAATTTTGAGGGGGTGTGAATAGCGATTATCTTAAATAAATTATTAGGAATTGTCAAATTAAATAGGGTTTTAATAGTTGATTAAATAATTTAGTTCATAACTTAATTTGCTCTCTAAGTTATTCTTAATTTGGATTCTAATACTAACAAGAGGTTATTCTTAAATACATAATGGAAAGTGCAGACGTGCAGGCGCCTTTGGACCAAAATTGGTCAGACCGTACCAAATCACAATTCACAAGTGAAATTTTTGGTTTAAATTTCCATGTTTCCTTTTTTAATAAAGCCATAAATTAAGCCCAAAATAGGAAAACCAGAACAAAGTCAAACCATAAGTTATGATTCCCAAAATCACACCGGATTAACTTGTTTATTATTCATTTTCTTACTCCCTATATTTCGAGATAAGTGTCCCCTATTAATTATATATGTATTTTAATTTTTTCTTTAATATCCTCAAAAACTTTTTAGTGGTGTCAGAATCAATGGGTTTAACTTCTGTTACGTCTCAAAATCAATAAGGACATTGTAAATAATTTTTTTCTAAAAATAGAAAGGGGAGACTTTTTGTGGTATGACCCAAATAAAATAAGTGACACTTATTTTGAAAGGGAAAAAAATATTTATTATCAATCTTGCATGGTTAGTGACCCACCTACTATCTGTCCAACAAATATATATATATATATATATATGTATATATATATATATGTATATATATATATATATGTATGTATATATATGTATAAATGTATGTATATATATATATATATGTATGTATGTATGTATATATGTATATATATATATATGTATATATATATTTTGGTTTCTTAAATGTGTTCTCATATCTGAAAGCATAAGAGTAATTTCCTGAGCCGGGTAGGACCACAAATGGAGGTAGAAGCTCTCCCAACAAGTATTTAACACAGTTACGTTTCCATAAACTCGAACTTCAAACCTATAGTTAAGTTAGAACAACCTCATTATCGGCTGATCTACGTGTTTGATGGTATGTCCAACAATTATATGTTGCTACAAATTGCAGCTAAAAATTTGTAAAGAAGAATTTATTATTGGCAAACATAATTTGTATCTTCAGGACACATGTTAAACATTTTTAAAAAATCAATTATTCATGACTTTCACAATTTCTAAAGCTAGTAATGTGAATATCAATGCTAAAAGTAAATATTTATGATATGCCTTTAGGATACATATTAGCCAAATCTATTGTTCATATTTAGCATGTGTTGATAATAAAATCCCCCTATTCTATACAAAGAGTTCATTATTCTATTTTAAAATATTCACTTTTAAAGAGTAAGACTATTAACACTCTCTTTTCTTCTAAATACGCCCCTTTTCTTTATTACAAAAATATCCTTATTTAAAAAGACGTTTTTGTCCTAATTAAGGTTGAGATATAGAAATTTTTAGGTTGTTATTGTTCGGGTATGGTTGGCCGAACATCACTGGTATGTCTGGTTAGGGCTAGTTGAACATTCTTGTGATGTTCGGTCAACCAATGTCAAACAATATCTCTTTTACTTTGTTGCCAAATACAATGGGTTGAGAGCTGATTGTGGGTTCAAGATTGATTGTTCTTGTTGATTGAGCTTGCGATTGAGGTTTTTGGAAGGATCGGAAAGAGTCTTTTGTGTGGGTGGACGTAGAAGGGAGATTATTGATGACGAAAGATTTGGAGTTCTCTCTAACCTTCATCCTCATAACCTTGCTGCAAAAATAGATCTTGAAGTTTTTGAAGAAGTAATCAACGGTGAGATCTCGTCTTTCGTGTTTCAGATGTTGTAGGTAAAGGAAGCTATTACATCTCCTCGTGCATGTGTTGATACAAAGAATCGTACGCAGGACCATAATACTGGATGTTGCACTCATCATGCATTTGATCACTCTCTAGAGAAACAAATACCTAGGGCAAACGAAGATGAAGATTAGAGAGAGAGTTTTGGGGTAAAATAGGAGATTGAGGGGGTGTATTTAATGTTTAGAGTGATTAAAAATGAAGAGGGAGGGTGTATTTAAAAAGTGTGTATTTAGATGAAATGGGGGTATTGTTAGCCCCACTACTTTTAAAAATTATGTCTACATACTTCTTAACCTTTCAACTTTACCTTTTATGTGTTATTATGAGCATATAGGCTATATACTAGCATTTTTGTAATTATAACATACTTCAGTACTAGTAATGTATCCCTTAATTGAACTATTTGAGTGGAACAAAAGGAATATTTCATTAACATTGGTTCTGGATAACACATAACAAATTAATATATACTTTAAACAAGCAATTAACTAATAAAGTTTATTGTGTATATTAGGCCGATGGTAGTTTTTGTACAAATTAAAAAGAAAAAAAAAAGGTAGTGTATTTGGATATGTGATTTTTTTTTTTTCTGTTTGCATTTTATTAGTTTTTTTTTTTTACTTTGTAATGATTAAATTAATAGGAGTAGATGAGAGAGAGGGAGGAAGTATCAACGAGCGAGAAAGTAAAAAAATATATATATATATATGTTGAAACACGCTCAATATGGTCATTAGTACTCCGTTATTTCAAGATAAATATCTTCTTTTAGTTTTCTATAAATAGAAATACTCTGTAATTTTTAAGCCAATTTACTAACACATAGAATAAAAAATAAAATATTTTGCATAATCGCATTACAAATACGTAGTAGCACAATAGTTGTTAAAATCTAGTAAATTTATAGAAGATGAAGAATTATTTTGGAGAAGAAGGTGTCATGTGCTTTCACATGGGAATGCTCCTCTCCTCGTCCGAATTATATTTCTCCACAAAAAATATTCTTCCCAGTTCTTATTTGAAAATGGATTATTGAAACGTTTAAATTATTTATTTTTATTGACACTGTATTAATTCAATTTAAATGTAGCTTGAGTTGACCTGGCAATTTAATAAACGTTAGTGCTAAACGCAGCCCCCAAAAAAATGACTATTTTGCCCCTTCCTCCCTCACTTCCATTTTCAAACTTTTTTTACTAAAATTATTATTATTATTTGCTGTTATTATTTTGTTATAATGTACATTGTTACAAAAAAATTGGGAAAATTGGATGACATGCCGCCTAAGGTAGGTGCATGTCCCTTGTTCTTTATAATATTTTGAAATTTTGCACTTTACCCCTTGAGTTTGTTAATTTCGTTAAATTATTTAACTAAATAATTTCATTCAATTAAATAATTTAACAAAACTAACAAACTTAGGGGATAAAGTGTAAATTTTCAAAATATTACTAATTCAGGGGATAAAAATGCAACAATTGAAAAATGAAGAACAAGGGCCATGCACGTAGGGGTGGTGCATGTCTTCTTGGACATGCTCCTACGGTAGGCGCATGTTCAAGAGGACATGCGTTATAACCCTAAGCGCATGTCTTCTTGGATAGGCACCTACCGTAGGCGCATGTCATCCGATTGTTCCATTTTTTTTTAACAATGTACATTATAACATAATAACAACAGCGAAAAATCATATTCAACACAAAATATATCGAAAACATACACATTCGATATATTTAACATTTATGCCTACTAAGTAAACATCAGGGGCATAATAGTTATTTCATCGTGGGGCTGCACTTAGCGCCTATGTTAATAAAATAGTAGTAGGTGTTTAAAACCTTTCTAGTTGTAAAACCGTGTAAATCCTATTGTTAGTCGCTTGAATAAAGTCATCGTATTAATGAAGGTGCATCAAATAAGCTAACTAATGTAAATCCATTTAATAAATACTCTCTCTGGTCTAGGCAAAAAGTCCAATATTCTATTTGTGATGTTTTTACATAAAGAATCTATTTTTAAAAATTATACTAACAATCTTCATAATTTTACACATTTACCTTTCACATGTGGTGTAAATATATTAACTATGCTTAAGTATTTTTGTAATTATGACAAATTTTAATGATACTTATATATCTCTTTGTTATTAGACTTTCAAACGTGAACTATTTGGGTGGAATAAAGGGAGTATGTTCCACGGAGTGATATTAACTTAAAGGAATAACATAGTCATTAAAAAAAATACATGAAACCCTAAAATATCAAATCTGTACAACATAATATAACAATTCCTCGATTTGTTTTTCCATAGTATCTAATGGTTTTTAGTAGGCTATTTATTTAATTGACTTTTGATTTTTGATTTTATTGTATAACAAGTATAAGTGGCAACAAGTTATTGATTGCTTTATTTAAATTTTAAATATAGTATAGAGAGTATTTACTAAAAGTGTCACATCTGTTTTATCAAAATATCATTCAAATCAAATTTCTAATTTAGGAATTAGGATGCTGGAAGTGCAAAAATGTGTAAATTTAAATTGACTTTTTATTTGCATAGTATCACCTAAAAATAAAAACACATTTCAAATCATTTCGTAATAAAAAATGTTTTAAAACTTATCGAGCTCACAGGTTTCCGATCAAATTTGCAACCTTAAATTAAGTAAAATCATAGGTAATGATTTGTTCAAAAATCACGATTTCCAAAACTAAATATAATAAGAAAAGTTACCTAGAAATTTTTAGTCACCACAAATTTTATTTGGAGTTAGTTGAGTGAAACTTCTTTTTTAATTATTATTAATTGATTTAAGTTACTACTATTAATATTTTGTTAACTGGGCTTGTTTGTTAACCATTTCTATTTCACATTTTTTGTTTCTGTTTCTAATTTTTTGTGAAAAATAGAAATAGAAATGCGTTTGACAACCATTTCTATTTCTGAAAAACTAAAAATGTTTCTTATTTTCCCCCAAATTCTAGAAATAAATTTTTTTTGTTTCTCGTAGAAGAGAAACATTTCTCACCCCAAATACAGAAGGGCCAAGATCAATTAGGTTGGGTCTTTGAACTTTGACACGAGAAATTTTCAACCCTAACTTTTTTCCTCCATGTGTATACATATACATATATATATATATATATATATATATACATACATACATATATGTATATATATAGAATTGGGTTTTCAAAAGAAAAATAAATAAAAAGTTTATTACTGAAATCAAATAATCAAAAACTAGAAACAGTAATTGAAAGATGATGGGTACTTGAACAATAATAAAATAGAGTTGGACAAATGAAAAATATAGACCCGAAGTAGTGAGGGATATCATGGCAAAAAGGGTCTCGAACAGTGGTGTCCATGACATCAAACAGTAGCACCGGCAGTCGCCTACGGTGGTTGTTTTTGTTGGTGGTGGGTGCTGCGCATGATAAAAATATTACACTCACAGTAATAAGAGATGATTTTGAAGAGGATGATGATGATGAATTTATGATAGAAAAGTAGCTAATAGTTGTGGGTCTCCATTTCAAAGTTAATACAAGAATCATGGAATCAATTAACGGTTAACCTATAATTCCTCCTTTAAATATTGTTTCTATGAATTAATTAATTTACTTTTTGAAAATCAAATCAATTCCTGAGTCTATGTATGTATGTATGTATCTATGAATATTAATTTTTAATTTTTATTTTTTATTCACAATTTTTTTAATAATAGATGAAATGTGAATTATTATTCTACACCTTTTAAGTTGAATATAATATATGATGAAGTTGTAATGTATTAATAGTTTTGGGAAAAAAGTTTAATGAAAGAAAATAGAAATGTTTGTCCAACACGACATGTTTTAAGAAATAGAAACAAAGTGAAACAAAAACAAAGTGAAATAGAAACATGTGAAATAGAATAAAGAAATAGAAATGTTACCAAACACTACCTATATTTTTCAACTTATTTTCCTACGGAGCCGTTTGGTAGTCAGGATTAAGACCGGATAGGATTAATAAGCCAAATTGTCGAATGTTTCAGTCGGGACTATTAGCACAAGTTATCTGGATAAAGTCCTTATCAGTGGCGGATGCACAGCCAAGGATGGGGGGGCAAGTGACCCCACTCAAAAAAAATTTAGCTTACAAAACTGTGATTTTTTGGATAGTGACCCCACTCAAAATATTTTTTTTCTTCACGCATAATAGCAATAATGAGGTAAAGACTAGTGATAAATTGTGATTTCTAAGCTTTTTATGTGATAGTTAAATTTTGTGACCCCACTAAAATATTTTTCTGGATCCGCCACTGGTCCTTATCCCCTCATTAATAATACCAAGGGAGAGAGTGGTATTATTAGCGCCCTCAAAAAAAAAAAATACGTGATTAATATTTTTAATTATAAAATTACCCCCTATATATATAAGTAGAGATTAATAGCAAAAGGTGCTAATAACAACAGAATTAATAATATTCCCTCTGTCCCGGATAAATGTTTCTAGTAGATAAAACACAAAAATTAAGAAATATAATTAATGATGTGCTGTAAAATGTGTTCTGACCATAATACCCATGAATATTAATTGAGTTCAACTATTTTAAATAATTAAGTTTTTTTGGGATGTGTTATATTAAATAAAGCTTTAAGGTATATTAAAAAAATAGTAAAAAATAGGTAAATCAAAAAATTTTAGAAACATTAGTTGGAACATTTTAAAATAAAAAATAAAAACATTTATTCAGGACGAAGGAAGTAATACTTATCCATATCTAATTACCAAATAAACAAGGGATTAACTTTCAACATATTCTCTTGGTTGTATATCCATACAAGATTGATTCTACATATCTATTCATAAGAATAATTTGGTGAAAGAAGAAACTAGATGGGACATCTTTGACCTTTTCGGGGGCTGTACATTGTTGATTTCAATGTGCAACATTGGTTTACTCGGCTAGACAAAATTGTTGAAAATTATGTGAACAAGACTATATAACCTTAGTTTTTTTTTTAGTAAGATATTGTGTGGTCATATAAGAAGTTCTCGGATAATGTGCACGGCTGATGGCGATGGGCCTAGATCTTTTACGTAAATATTATTTTCTCTGTTCCTAAATTATTATTAATTTTTTTTTATTTTTAAATAATTGTCTTTTTTTTAAATTTTACATTTTAATATATCATTTTTATAATTTTATCTTTACTTTAATTGTGGGTTACAAATAAATAAATATTAAAAAAACTAAACATTATACTTAAATTAATAATAAAATTAATTATTTTTTCTTAATTCATATACCGGAGTATTGTTTCAACCACCACGCAACTCAAACAAAAATTTGGATACAAATTAGACTTTATATAATTCCTAAATTTTATCACAAAATATTAGAGTCGAGCACATATCTTTTTAGTAATTTGCTATAATAAGCTAGAATTGTGGATAAAAATGGGCCTACATAGGCGACCACCGTAATGTCCAAACTCAAATACTCTCCGCAATTACATAAGACCCTTAGTCCCGTCCTTCGACAAATAATCGCGGCTCATCAAACAAATGTTTACTTTTATTTAATAATTTTATGTCAATGAATAAATAGTTAATTAAGCTTATTTATAACCCGCTCATTTCATAACCACCGCTCGTAACAATCATGCCCGTCGATTTGCCACCTCAACAAAACATTTATAATAGAGTATTTGCTCTCTCTCTCTCTCTCTCTCTCTCTCTCTCTCTCTCTCTCTCTCTCTCATGTATTGACTAGACAACCTACACCACTGGAGCAATACCCCCATTTATGTTCCTCCAAACAAAGTACCCCACATGATCAATCCCATTTGTTTTATTTTTTATTTTTAATGTATTTAGTTTGATCATGGCCACCCGCTCTACTATTTGTTCAACAACTGTACGTTACTATATGTATCTGAAACTATATGACAAAGTGCAAATTGCAGTATAACTAAAAAACAAATGCCATTAGAAATTGGAGGTCTTTTTTGCCTTTAAAAAAAGTAATAACCAAATGATTGGATGGCCACTTTGGGTCTATTAACAATGTCACGCACCTCATTTACCAATCAATTACAAATTCATTATCGGATTACACCTTACGCGCATATAGTTGTACCTTGATTATGTTGTGTTCACACGTTTAATTTCAAACAATAATTATCTGACTTTTTGCTTTAATTTTTCCTTTTACGCATAAAAGTCATTGGCAAATTTTTCCTTTTAGCTATTGAATTTATTTTTTAAGATTTTTTTAAAAAAAAATCAAATTAAAGTTTTTTATTTTTAGTAATAAAATATCCCATATTTTCTAAAATTTTGATCGATAATTTTTTTTATAATGAGAAACATGAAATAAGCCATAAGCATACATACTATTTATTAAAAATAAATAGAAATAGAAAAAAGGAAAACTACCTCGTTTGTTGATATGTTGGGAATTAAAAGGTAATTTAAAAATAAGAAATATATTAATCTACTTCAAATGACAAATAATTAATAAGGGGTAATTTTGTACAAATATATATGTATTTAATGTAATAATTAATAATATAGTGAATTACCAAAAGTTATTATTCCTTATTGATATTTTGAGTTTGTTCAGCCGGCTTGTAATTTTGGCCATTTTTGGGCTTGTTTTTACACTTTTGAAAACGTGTAAAAACAAATGGTGATAAGACGATACTTCAACACCATTTCTTCTAATTTTTCACTTTAGATTATTTTTTTCTCTAGCTCTAATCCTACAAGTATCAAATGTAACTAACTGTAGAATCATTTCTCGGCCTTATCCTAAACATGCTTATAAGGAGGCGGTCTTCCTCTAATCATTACAAAATTAAAAAACAAACCACCCCCCACCCCCCAGACGTACATCTTTATTTTTTGAAAGTAGAAAATAACACCCGGTATCAAACAAGTGTTATATATCAAATACAGCCTTTTAATCCGATAAAATAATTTATATAGCCTTTGACTAAAAATTAACACAAATTTTCTATAATACCCCAAAGCCCTTAAAACCTAATTCAGTTTTACTCCCTCTTAAATCTCGGCTTCCTCTCTCAAACCACAGCCGTCTTCCTCCTATCGTCGTCGTCTCCCCCTTCCATCTCCAACCACATTGTCGTCGTCTTCCTTCGTCTCCGACCACATCGTCTCCCTTTACCGCTATGAATCTTGTAAGTATTCCTCCGTCTTCCTCCCATCTACTACCATGAGCCCTATCTTTGTCTTCCTCCGTCTTCCTCTCATCGTCTTCCTTTGAATCGGTTAAACGATCCGTAAATCGTTTAAACGAATCCGTTAATCGTTTAAACGAATCCGTGAATCGTTTAAACAAATCCATAAACGAATCCGTTAATCGTTTAAACGACTCCGTGAATCGTTTAAACGAATCCGTGAATCATTTAAACAACTCCGTGAATCGTTTAAACTATATTTGAGTGATTAAAAAAAAGGGTATTTTAAAATTTTCAAATAAAAAGAGGTCATATAAATTGTTTTGAAATAAGTTAGGCCAAATAAAATATTGGAATGTTTGACTAAGAGCCCGTTTGGTGCAGCATTTACAAAACGCAGTGTTTTAAAAACGCAGCGTTTTAAAAAACGCAGCGTTTTAAAAAACGCAGCGTTTTAAAAACGGAGGTCTTTCCTTATAAATACGTTTGGGATATCACTTCAATACGCAGCTTTTTTTTCCTAGTAGCGTTTTAAAACCTGCGTTTTGGAAAAAAGCTGGGAATTCCAGTGTTTTAAAACGCAGCTGCGTTTTGAAAACGCTGCGTTTTCTGCCGCAGTATTGAAACACATTTTTTGCAAATAAGCAGCGTTTTGACCAAAACGCTCGACCAAACGGGCTCTGAACCATTTGTGATGAAACCATCAAACAAAGTGAAAGCATCTCATCTAAACATAACCTTTGGCCCAATTTGTAAAGGCATTTCATTTTGTGGTTTGTAATTTTTTCAGAATTTTATAATGATTGGATAAATAAATTAAAGAGGGATGGAGAGAAAAAAAAAAAACCATGAAAGACAAAGTAAAAATTACAAACCCCAAAAAAAAAAATTTTTATTTACTTGTACCTCATAATTCTAGATTATACTTTAAAGTGCCTTTGTTGAATAATACTACATTGCTAATAATATATATGTCCAATCATATACTCCCTCCGTCCGTTAATTATTATCTTGTTTGACCTAACACACGGATTAAAAAAAAATAATTGACTTGATTATTAATATTAGTATAATGTGTAATTTTCTACTGCCATACATCACAGTTCAGAAAACATCAAGTAAAATAAAATAAGAATCGAGTTGCCCTTTAATGGTCATTATTTAATGTTTTTAAAGATAATAAACCCTCCAATCCCATGGACGTGAATGAGCATGAACCTTTTAATATATTTGTCGGACAAACATGGTGGGTGGTACACAGGAACCGCAGAAAGATGATACTATTCATTCAAGAAATATATAAATGCTTTAAATGCTACTTATGATGGATGGGCGTTGGGATAAATTCAATGTGAACACATACTATCATGTCGTCTCCAACAGAAAAAGAAATGCCATTCAATGAGTCTGTACTGACGCTAGAAAGAACAATGGCAGCCATGAAGAAGACGATTACTCATGGGTCAATATTCAGTATCACGTAAGCCAAACTACATCTCGAGAAAATAAAAGAACAAACTACTAAACTTATATATTTTACAACTTGATAGTAACGACAGACAATTCATGATCCAATTAATTGAATAAATACCACTGCCAAAATATGTTGAGACATTAAATGGACAAAAAATCAATACTAACTTCATCAAACGAAAAGAATGCTGAAAAAAATAATGTTTTAATGGATGTATTTTTTAACACAACCAACTTGTAATGTACATACATATGAAACAACAGAAAATCTAAATGATGGAGAGCAACCAGCTTGGAGACATGGAAATAAATAAAAATATACCAAGGAAATGTAAAAGAAAATGAAAGGTACAGGAGGCACCGTATTAGCTCCACGGGTCATCCCACCCACTGGGTCCCTCTCTCTTCACGAAGCTCATTATTGCCTGGACGGCTTCATCAACTCTGTTAGACAGAGAATGGTTTCCCCATTCAACTTCAACTTTCTCTGCACCCCCCAACGCTCTCGACAATCTATCATAATTCAAGATAGAAATAGAGGTATGATCATTTGATCAAATCACTAGCTTATACAGACATCTAGATTGATAGGGGCAAGCAGTAGTGTTGTGTTTGCAGAAGTTTTAAAATTAATCATCAACAGTTTAATAACAATAAGTAACTTGAAAATATATAGTTCTTGAACTAGCCTGTCAACTAATGCTTTCTTGTCGACGTAATCTGGTACATATTCATCCGCCATAGAAAATATAACCTGCAGAAAACAAATGGGGTATTGTCATCACTAACCAATTGTGACTAGGCTCAATTTTTGTTTCACGAAAATCATTTCCGGATAGTTTTTCGAATTTTCCTGTGTATGGTAGTTTCAGGAAAATGAGTCAGCGAAAGTCACCAGAAAATCACCCACTTTTTAAGGAAAATGATTAATGGATTTAAACTCTTTGTCATTTTCCGAATAATGAAGCTTCTCTGTCTCCCACTTTGTCTCTCTACTTGCATCTAATCATTCTCCACTATTTGTTCCAACAAAAATGACTTACATAAGGTACTTTTGGGCTAATTTTCATGCATTTACCAATCATAAGCTGTGCTTTTACTTGAAAATGATTCCGCAAATTATTTTGGTGGGAAACTGCACTCATGCTGTCAACTCGCAGGTCTGGTCATCCACGTCTCCCGAGTACGTGGCATGTATCAAAAATGCTTCTTGGGGAACGAGCATACGAGCTAAACCGGTACTTAATGTTCTGTTATTTTATATTTAAAAGTAACAACTTCACAAACGATTGAGAAGAGGGCATGAATATACAGATTTTGGCTCTCATAATTTCGAGTTTCACCTGAAGGACTATACTGACGGTGTGCTAGGCATGTGTCCCAGGCTTAGTTCAAATACATTGGTTCTACACTGATAACTGTTTGCATAACTCGTACCTGACAAGGTGTGCTAGACATGTGTCCCAGTCTCTGTTTCAGCTGGTCGTCACTAAGGTCAGAACTGAACAAGTCATCATCGCCCATGTATGCACAAAGGGAGTGGAATCTGCACAGCATTGGTTTATAAGCTACACAAATGAGGCATGAATATGACCTTCAAAACATGAAAGAAATAAATGAAAATAAATGATAGACGAAAAATGAAAGATGGCAAAGTACATCTTTTAGTACAGAAAGCATTTCCAGAATGAAAAGATTATATCAACAAGAGACTTCTTATGGATACATCTGCACTCAGTGTAACTGACTCAGCCAGCGATATTTGGATCTTGGGGAACAGTATAACATTCTAAATGAGCCATCCTATATTTTTATTTTTATTTTTTTCATTTTGATAAAAACATGGAAACAAAATTACTAGATGTCTGGAACATTGACGTTACTTCCACTATTTAATTTCTCATTGTCATATATCACTAGATGCATTTGGCATCTGTGAGAAAGTCGTCACTGTGTAAACCACTTATTTTGGCCAAACTACAATATTTTTTCCAAAAATGCCAAGGAAAACAGTTTTGTTTTTGCTTCAATAAGCTTTGCTGTTAGTTAAGTTTGTTTGAAAGCTAGGACTCCAAATAAAATCAAATATATGCTTGGTCTACCCTTAACACTACATTCGGCACACTGGCCATAATAGTTTGAAACTCGAGACAGCAATAATAATTCCCATCTCTTTTTTACCTTATGCTACAGAATACATGGGACCACTGTTCGTGCTATTTGATGTTGGGGTGTGCCAAATTAAAGTAAAGGTAGTCAAAATTTTAGGGGAATGTCAGATGGTATTTAGTTGATGAGGAACATGTGTATTATCAAAGGACATGGTCATTTTTTAATCGTAAAGGGATAAGGAAGTATTTTTAGCTTCCATATGGTGCTCGTTTGCGAAGCTTGTAGGGGAATTCCATATTGTACAGCCAAAGGCTTACTTTAAGTTTCTTTCTATATCTTTTTTCCTCTTCTTCTCGTTCCTTTTTGTTTCTTTTGAATCAGGTGAATTAAGAGCCCAACCTTTTGTCATTATCTCTCTATCAAGAGAATCTTCTCTCTCCATGAAGATGGAGGAAAATATGAAGATCCTGTATGCAATTCAGCTTCATTCCTGCTTAGTTTGACTTTCCAACATATTGGAGAGAAGCAGCATAGGCATAATAAGTTTAAAAAACACTATCATACATCAATAAGTTAAGTAATGCTAAGCCAAAAAGAGGGTTTTTGAGCACCGACCTATAAGCACTTATTGGAGCATCTGCATTTGCTTCCCTGGGCATTAATTCTGACCCTCGACCTTCACTTATCAATTTTGAGGCCAAATCAATCATTCCAGCAGTTTCTGGAAGAGTTGCTCTATATTCACGGTCACTGACTGGAGCCTAAACAATCCAATCAGCATTATGATCAAAGCCGCAAATACTGCATAACATCCATTTATTATAAAAGCATAAGTTGTTCCATGACCAATTAAATAAAAATTTGCATATTCATTTCCAGAAAGCAAAAGTAGCCTACTCTCATCATATCTTAAAAGTAGATTGTCTTCTGATTGTCATTTAAAAACCATTTGCTGCTGGAACAAACTGCATTTTTACTTCTGTGTTTAATTTTCTTGAAATATATATCATCCCAGTATAATTACCATTTCACATCTTGAAATTTCAACATACCTTATTAACCACACACATCAGATGTCCCAAACAAAAGTTCTAATAATGAAATTTGGCGACAGCTTGTAGATAGAACTCACCAATGGTAAAAAGACCCTACACAGAAAGTAGCCAAAAGATACTACACCTAAACAACTCAGCCTTAGTCCCAATCACTTGGGGTCAGCTACAAGAATCCTTTTCCGCCATGAATTCGGAAAAGCAAGGTCATCACGCACCACACTCGTTCAAAAGTAGCCAAAAGATAAATAACAAAATTCTGTTTTTTGCATTCATTCTGAGGGTGAGCTCTGCCCTGTTAGAGCATATACTTGTAATCAAGCAATTGAAATCCCAGGACATAATATCCTCTGCTATAAAACATTTTTTCACCACAAAGCAAAAAATCTGTTAGGAGTATAAGTAGAGAACCACCAAAAACTATGGAGTGGATGGGTATTGTCTAGTGTGTGGCACTGAGATTGAGACAACCTTGCATGCCCTTAGGAACTGCCAGTCAGTGTACCCAATTTGGAAGAGTTTGGTGAAGCCAGAACACTGGACTCAGTTTTCGAGTTTATGTGTGAAGGAATGGGTGGATGAACCTCAAGAAGATTCGGGTTTCCAACATCACTTGGGAGCCATGGTCTACTACCTTTGCCAAAGCACGATGTATTTGGTTTTGATGGAATAGGCTGGTGCATCAGAATGACTTCTCTTAAAAGGGGGAGATTTCGGATAGCTTGGTTCATGGAGGCCGTTTGCAAGGCCAGAGATGGGCCTCGATTCGGTGGTGCCCCCTAATGTGGACTGGGTCAAAGTCAATATAAATAGAGCTCGGCGAACCTCAGACGGAACGTCAGATTGAGCTGGTTTAATCAGGGACCATCTTGGCCATTGGGTTTCAGGTTTTCAGCTGTTCTTGGGCAGTGCCTCAGTCCGAAAAGCAGAGCTTTCGGCTATTTGAAGAGGCTTATTGTGTATGTGGCTGGGTGGGTGCCGGCAGGGCCTCCTGGATTCAGACTCCAGTGATGCTGTTAACGCTTTTACTGATGGCAATGAGCAGGACGTAGAAGTGGCTATAATAGAAAAAATTCGAGAACTCCTCAATAGAAGTTGGCAATGCAGAATCATTTTGGTACTCCGCGAAGCCAATTGTTGCCCGGACATGATGGCGAAGGATTGCCTGGGTGGAGTGGGCTGTTCATCAACGCTCGATCTTCCCCCGAGCTATTTATCAGCTTGTTTGAAAGATGACTCGCTAGGAGTCGTTAGACATCGTCTTGTTAATTTTTAGTTTGTTTTGTTTTTGGGCTTCGGCCCTCCATTGAACCCGAATATGACTCGCTGTAATAGAAAAAATTCGAGAACTTCTCAATAGAAGTTGGCGATGCAGAATCATTTTGGTACTCTGCGAAGCCAATTGTTGCCCGGACATGATGGCGAAGAATTGCCTGGGTAGAGTGGGCTCTTCGTCAACGCTCGATCTTCCCCCGAGCTATTTATCAGCTTGTTTGGAAGATGACTCGCTAGGAGTCGTTAGACATCGTCTTGTTAATTTTTAGTTAGTTTTGTTTTTGGGCTTCGGCCCTCCATTGAACCCGAATACACACACACACACACACACACACACACACATATATATATATATATAATAAAAGAGAGAGAGAGAGTTATGGAGCGCAAAACAAAACTCTTACCATGATCAACAAAATAGGTAAAGTATACATAGGATAGGAGCTAGAAGAGGTTCATAAAAGAAAAGCTTTAAATATTCACATTGACAGAAGATACAATGGGAAGAGAAAGAAAAAAAAGGCTGGATGACGAAGTTGATACCTGCAAAATAGCTGCACGAACAGCTCTTGAGCATGCGGCATTGGTACGCATGTAATAGACAATATCCTAATAGAAAACAAAATGAATTACTAATTTATTTCTTTATTAAATATGGTTGGTTAAGTAAATAATTCAAGCATTCACCTGAACATACTTCAAGTGTGTAATTTGAAAATAGAAAAACAATACCTACCTGGCAGCCAGTACTATGACCAAGTAGTACCACTCCCTCGGAATCCTCCTTGTTTATTAAGTAATTGATCAACTGATCAAGTTCAGCAGCATCCTTAAGTACGCGCAAAACAAAGGCAGAGTTCAGCAAACCCCACATCACAAAGTTCGGACATCCAATATAAGATTGTTTAACAAAAACATCATACAAACAAGCAACCTGAAAACATAAGAAAGGTCGGCCCATAGTTTTACTATACATATTCCTAGAACAGTGGCAGACCTAATTCAGGCTCTAAAGGTTTAGGTAGGTACCAAGATCATACAGCGGTTAATCCTGTAGTGTTGCTAAAGGAAGATCTACAAGTTTTTAACCACAGAAAGTTTATTGTGTGGATTTCCATTTTTAGCCAGAAGAAATTAGAATCAGAAGAGTTTCTTAGACAGAAGGTGATGAATCACTTGTTGATCCTATAATCCTTTCAATAACTCTCCATCAGAGAAAAGGCAAAATTCAATCTTTGATACTCCCTACTTTAACAAAAATAGAAGAGGACGAATGAGAAAAAAAAAATAAGCAAAAACAATGAAAAAACATTTCAAGTCCCTAGATTAACAAACTTTGAATACATCACAAGCAATGCATGGATTTTCAAACTCTTAACAGATTGAGTATTAGGCCTCCCTGGTTGCAAGATTATGGGGTGTCATACTTTTACATGGATTAACTATATCTATGAAGGGTATTTGGTATGTACAGGCGAATGACTTATAGTCATATGCTAACCTCTTTTCTCCTTTTCAACTTAATTGATAGGAAAAAAACAAAAGAAAACAATTATATGCAAGGATAATGGTTATCTCTGATGTCTTTTGGTCCAACAGAAGTCCTGTCCAATTTCTTAACCAGACAAATGGGGTTGGAATTAGGCCAAAACTCAGGAGGGGTAAATGAAATATACTGATTTATTTTGGATGAATGAACTTTTTGCAGGAATTACTGGAAAAACTCAACACCATAACATATGATGTCTTACGATGGTGAACCAAACCATGCACAAGAATCAAATCACAACACTCTTTTTAAAGAAAGAAGCAGTGAGGACACTAAAATTGGAACAACAAAAAGATGACTTACTTCTTTCAAGCTTGATGTGCCATATCCACTATAAGAAGATGAAAGCAGAAACTGAACTAAAGACCATTTCTCTTTCTCCAACGCAATTGCCAGAGGCTCCAAATACCTGCAGAAAGCAAGATTGTCCAACTTACAAATAACAAAATTCATCAAATTTTAATTTCTCTCAAATTATCAACAATTTGTAAGCTAAGTAGTGAAAGGGCTACCGTAAATATGAATGGTTGCATGCAAAAGTTTTATTGCCCTGATAATTTTATATATTTTTCTTCTTTACTTTAACTATTTCTTCATGTCGGTTTATTTCTTAGACAAGAATACCCACCTACCCAGACTATTAGAATTGTCTACTAGGGCAAGTAGGAAGGTAACATTTTTGTTATTCTTTCCTTCAAAAGCCAAAAAGTGACAGGATAGTCTGGTGGTTCAGAAAGAAAGCTTCACACCTTTATCCTTTTCATATCTCATTTCAATCCAAAAGGACCATTCGAATCTAATCCTTTTCATCTCTCCTATTTTCGACCAATCCACTCGTCCTCATAGTCTGAAAAGCATCAACCCTTTCTTCTCTACAAATGTATAGGCTTAGTTTAAAGTTTAAACTACAATGTCCATGTATTGAGTGATACAAAGGCCAATAGATCTTCGTAATGACAAAATCTCAGGCTAAGAAAGAGTATATAGCTGCTATCCTCAGGCAGCCAATTAGAGAGATAACTCTAGGAAAGCTATGTCCCAAGTCTACCTCTTTTTTTACTTTTCCTTCCTTTATTAATATCATAATTTATTTTTGGAAAATGAGTTTTTTTTTTATAAGTTAGTTTTTGGAAAATGAGTACTTTATAAAAGAGAGAAATACTACAAAGAGCATATACAGAAAAGAGTAGAAACATGGAAAAAAAATCTCCAAACCAAGCTCAACAGTGTTAAGAATTCTAAATAACGAAAACAGCCTCAGTACAGCTATACAAGTGAAGCTCAGTTGGCTAGACTCCAAAAATATACGAAATGTAATTTGAATTTCATGCAAATGTTTTTCTTTCTAAATAAATATATGTCCAAGCTTTTAAAATATGATACAGAGATGATCACCAAAAACTTGTTACCACAGGGGGGGGGGGTCGTCATTTTTCCCCTTAATTTAATATACATGCTGCAAGGGAACAATGATAATACTTCTAAGTAAGCTAAGATCTGCAAAGAATTTAGAGCAAATTAGGGGTCTCTAGTTGATAATGAAGCAGTACAACAGTGTCGATAAACTAGACTACCATATTGTGGATGAAAGCAGCGAAGAGAGTTCAACTGTTCCACTCCTACCCACATCAACTCACTAAGATTTTTTTTATGATGGTTTAGGGGAGAAATATAAATACATACTTTTCCAACAGGAAAAGGAAATTTGTTACCGAAAAAATGAAACCAGTATATATTTTACGTACTCTGTAGCCAAGAAACCATCTGTCAATCCGCCAATAAAAATGACTTGTTGTCTATAATCCCCAGTTTTAAATGCAACCTACATCAAGAGTTAAGAGTTAATGGCCCTACATCAGATAAAGAAAAGACAAAATAGAAAACTTATACATCAAAACTTACAGTAACACAAATGAAGAAAGTAACAGATTTCTACGAAAATGTCTTTGCATATAGTATAAAAGAAATTGAAATGAAGGTGATGATATCACCAAACACTTATAGGCATTCCATCTCTCTGATTCACCCCATTATCTTTTTTCCTAAGTTCTGGCCAACGATTGCAAAACCAGTGCCCCCCCCCCCGGCATATAGCATAACTGAAGAAAGTAACAGATTTCTACGAAAATGTCTTTGCATATAGCATAAAATAAATTGAAATGAAGGTGATGATATCACCAAACACTTATAGGCATTCCATCTCTCTGATTCACCTCATTATCTTTTTTCCTAAGTTCTCGCCAACGATTGCAAAACCAGCCCCCCCCCCGGCCAACCCAAAACACCCGGTGCAGGACACATGTATGCATTATGAAAATTGTAGAACTGTTGACAGACTTTAGTTATTACACCCCTGGAGTTTAGAAACTAATCCTTCTGTCCCAAACGAATAGTTGTACTTTGACTTTATTTGGTCAACTTGATTAAACTTTGACCAAAACTTTTTACTATTAATAGTATTCTTAATATTGTTTCAATGATCAAATTTTATTACCTAAAACATAACACATGTATGCTAAATAATGATTTCGATATTGTCCTAGGTTGACTTCCCAATGTAGAAAGTGGACTATTTTTTTGGACGGAGAGAGTACAAAATAAGATATTAACCACTCACCCATTAGTTGAACTACCACAAAGTTTGGTATTAAAACGACAAAATGAGATATTAAACACCCAAAATAATTAGAAGGGCACTTATTTCAAGTCTTTTTACTCCGTATTTAATCGAAACTTATAGAAACACAAAACATTCAGTGGAAAACAATAAAATTCCAAGAACCAGCTAAGTACTTCCAATCCCGACGGAGGATGAATCAGTAACTTTTTAATATCACATTTTCTACCCAGTTTAGTTCTTTGTCCTATTAATCTTTATATTTTTTGCTTTTGCAGATTTGATCACAAATCAAATCAAATCAAATAAAAGCTTGAACTTTAAATAGAATTCTACATAAGGAATCACGTAGACCACGGTAAAACTTGTTATGCTCATATTGGTTACTTAATTTCTTAACGATCTTTTTCATTCTTTCTTTTCAGAAGATAATTATGGTTCCAGACTGATGTTTGCAAATATCAAATGACTATTTAAGCTATCAAGACCATTAAGAGACTACAACTTAAAGGATTGTTTTGAAGTGGAAAACTGAAGGCCTTCCTGCAACTAGAAAAAGTTCAATCATTTGGGCAGTAACAATCTAAAAATTCAACCACTGAAAGCTCAGATTTCAAAATAATTAACACTTTCGGAGGAATGTACAATCAGACTTTAACAATAAGCAACACATGAAGAGCCAGAATAATCAAAACCAGCTTTCTGCTTCAGGAAAAGAAAGCTTAAATAAAATTTCAACGAATCTGCATCATTGGCGTCAACATGGAAGGAAATTATTACTCCCTCCGTTCCTAAAAAAGAGTCCTTTCTGACGCAGCAAACAAATTAAGAAAAGTTAATTGACTCTATGATGTATATATTTCAATGATGCCCATCACTTAAAATAGCAATCAAATTAAGAGTAAATTGTAAAAGTGACATCCCAAAAAAGGAAATATTACAAAGTGGACAACTTTTTTGGAACGGCAGTATTTGTTTTTATAATAGACAACTCAGGAGAAATAAAATATCACACGCGAGAAGACAGAAAATGGCAAATGGACATTATGGGGGAAAGATATTTCTAGCGACTCTGTTGAAGTAGGCAAAGTAGCTTAGACCATCACCAGTAGAAACACCCACAAATGTGGCCAAAAACACATCACCAAAAGGGACAAAAATCAAAATCAATATCCTGATGCTGCGAGTATGAATTAAATGGGACTTCCAAGTTGTATCATATGATTCATATCTTCTTACAAAGTTTGAGCACTACAGCAAATGAACTTTTCAGTAGCCTCAATTTTAGGTGGTCTTTTCCAATTTTATATCTACCACAGAATGACTAATCCTTAATTATACTCCCCTTTGTCATTACAAAACTTAAAAAAGGTCTTCTTTGGGGTTCACCACAGAAAATGGGCTCAAATGGCAACTTTACACAAAAATTCTAAAATTATGCACCCAATGTACATATATTGCAAGGACCTCCAGACCAAACGGATCCTAAGAACAAAACAATATAAATTTGCACTTACATTTTCCAAAATGAAAAACAAAATGAAAAGGGGAATCAAAATGGAACAAGTTCTAGATAATAAAACTGGTGGCAACAATTTTGCAACAGGAGCACAAAACATTGCAATGTTTCCAATGCCAGTTCAACAATATATTTCCTAAATCATCATGAAAGACCCTAAATTACACAACTCAATCAAACAATAAACCACATTTATAAATGTAGTTAAAGTTCAGGGAACTAGGTTTTTAATTTATTTTTATAACCAACTGACAAATGCGCTTAGAGAGATACTTGAACATGGCACCACAGAAATGATTCTTCCAAATTAGTTGACCCGAAGATATCGCCAGTAGTGGTGCCCTATTCTAAACTACTATTCCAAAAAATTTGCACCAAAATGCACCTAAATTTTATTACCAACTCAAAATCTCCTACACAATTTCAAGAACCTAACTTTCTCAAACACCAAACTGAGCCTAAAAGCATACAAGAGAAATTAAAGGATACCCACATTTTCCAGGTAGAATGTATTAGAATGCTGATTCAAGAATCTATTTTCTGAATCACCAAAAAAAGTTCACAACTTTACACAATTCAAATCAAGCACAAAACCACATTTCCAAAATTTAATCAAAGTCAAAAGGAGCTATATAAAAAAATGAGCCCGTACCTGAATTGGCTTAGAACCATACTTAAACATGACACCACGGAATTGATTCTTCCGATTAATCGGGCCGGCGCCATCTCCACCAGCAACAGCCATATTACTGGTGATTTTAGCGCTACTGGACCTATCGAACCGACCGCGAACAATGCCGGAAAACCAAGAAGTGGATGAAGAGGAAGTAGATGAAAGAGAAGAAGGTGAGGCTGGGAGACTCATATCGAACGGAATCGTTTCAAAACACCATCCATGAACACAGTGGATTTGGGGTGGCGTAGGGCTTGAAATTTGGAGATCGAATCGAGGTTTGGGAGGAATGAGATGGAAGGGATTGTGAAGAGATTTGCCCCCAGGATTACAAAAACTAGGTCCCTCACTTGGTCACTGTTCAAAGTTCTTAGTTCAAACAAGAAGATTTGTGTCAAGGCAAAAATTACAGAATAGTCTATATAATTGAATTATTTCCATATATAGTCCTTTGACCCATTAAATTCATAAAGTTGGTCCTTTGACTTGTAACTGACTTGGTCTTTAGTTCCTTAGCTCCATCTTCCATGGTTAAGGTTGCGTTTGGTTGCACACCAAATCTTCGATACTCAGTGCTGCACCCTTAAGTTTTTTAGCCTTATAACACTGGCATTTTTTTTATTAAATCATTACAATAAGATAATAAAATTTAATATTTAATACAAAGATTAAAAAGCATTCAATATTATTAAAGCATTGAGAATACGAAGTTACAAAATAGATCACAAAAGAAAAAAAATGAAGATTTTACATTCAACAATTAAGCATTCTATTGTATTTGACTGTTTGTTGTTGAACTTAAGTATTTATACTTAGGTTTAGGGTTAGAATTTTTTTTTCAATATTAATTCATATATATATATAAATATATATATATATAATATATCTATTGGTTGGGTCCGGTTTTAAAATGTTTTATAAGTTTTAAAACGGTGACCGAACCAAATGGTCGTATCTACTAATATACAGGATCGAAACCAAACTTAAGTGTTGGTTCGGTCGAATTTTATTAGTTCGATTCAGTTCTATTGGTCTGGTCTGATTTTAAAAAAAAAATCTGGTCACCCCTACGAGTAATTTTTGTTTGTTTGGTGAAGCAATCTAATGAACTTTTTAGAGATGTGGCATCTTGTGCAAGTGCATCCAGGAAAGTGGTGTTTATCTAAATTTTCTCAAATTCTCAAAAAAAAATAAAATAAATAAATAAACTTTAAGATCATAGACAACCGTCGCCAAGCATCTTACGCTTCTTGAAAATCCACCCAGAAAGTCCATTATAAAAAGTCTCATCTTTGGATGGACTTGTGTATATGGAAGTTGTGCCAAACAAAGCTAAGAAGCTCTGAAATGAACATCAATGAGAAATGTTTAATAAACTCTGTGAGTAATAAACCATATGTAGATACTAAAGTTAAAAAGTTATAGAGACTGATGGCATAATTTTAAAATAATTTTTTAAGTAAAACATCTCAAAATAAAATAGTTGATTATTTATGTGGGTGGAGGAAGTGTTTTTAGAATTAAAATTTTTTTTTACCTATACTAATTTAAAAGCACTCATTTTCTATTTTTTATTTCTGTTTTTTCTTTCCTTTTTTAATTTTTTATTCAAACACAAAAAATCAAATCTTCAATCTCCCCCTCTCACCTGCTTATGTTCAACAAAAAACCAACATATTAGGTAAACAAAAAAAAAATCTATTTTCTATTATTAGGTAACATAATTTATTATTAGGTAAACTTTATAAAAATGTTTATCAAGTATGCTCGGAATTTTTTTGGGGTCAGATTCAATTAATATTCTGAGTAGTCATCTCCTACAAAACCTCGATTATTGATCTAGTTTCATACTAACATTGTGTCATAGACACGTGCCTAAATTGCTAGTTTAAAACGAATTTTATTTTTAGTAATAATCTTAAAAGAAATTGTACTTTAGACGATGAAACTTAATTTTCAACAATGAGGTCCATTTACACAATGTATTAAGCCTCTTTTTCAGAATATGAAAATAATAGAAGACGTGTGAAACGGGGTTTAAAGTCCAACATGCAACCCTGTGTTTCTTTGCTTTTCGATCAAAAGGGAAGATTATATTAAAAAATAAATAAATAATTCGCCACCAAGAAAAAAAAAAGGAAATACAATATACGAAAAAGAAAGGCAAACTAATAAAACTCTCAAATCCTGTTGCATCTTTAAAATGGGGAACATCTCTAAAGGCACCCTTAGTGGAGTCCCATAACCAATTAAGCCATAAACACTGCTCTACCCCAAAGCAAGTGTCCAAGCGTGAACAAGAATCATCATCCCTACGCTCCCATTGTTGGAATATTGGGGTCAATATATATGGGTGAATGGTTAAGTCACCACAAGAGTCTAAACCCACATTGAATATATACTAGAAAGTATCCTAGTTTATATAGTGGGATATTATGGAGAGTAACATTTAAGTTACAAGCCATGTAGCCATGTCTCGCGCACTAGCTAGCTTTGCTAGCCGTTGGTTGGACAAAACGCTCACACTCATGCTCACGCTCACGCACTCGCACTCGCTCGAGCCCGTGCACGTCGCAAAGTTCGCATTGGGCGCTTTCGAGGCGCACTTTGCACTTCGCACGTACGCATCGTCGCGATTGGAGCCTTTCTATTTTATAGAAACTGGAAGGGCTGTCACGGACCAACACACCCGTTGGAATGGTGGGCTTGGGCTCGGCACCTTGTCCGATTCGTAGTATACGGCTTGGGTTCGAACAGACACACCGCTTCGATGCCAGCGCACAAGGCGCCGTCACTCGAATAGACACGTCCGTGTTCACCGAACATGCCACGGATGCATCTTCGCGAAACTCGACCAAGGCTATATAAAGACCCTCTTCCAATTCCGGTCATCGAAAATACACCCAATCTCTCTCTAAACAATCCGAAAATCATAAGTGTTGTTCGCTATTCCTTCTCCCGTTTTAAGAAAGTTTGAAGAGCAAGTCAGATTATTTGGTTCATCCGTCAAAGGTTAGTAAAGTGCAAGTCTAACTTTTGGAAGAAACGTTGTATCTTGGGAGACAATTGCCAATCATCCGTTTGCACCGTTACGGAGGCAATATTTGTCTTAAGGAGATTTGCTTCGGCATACCTCGTTTCAATCATCCGTTTGAAGACATTTAAAGAAAACAAATTATTTACCAACACCCATAACATACTAGCATCATCATCCCTTTTGAAGTCTCTAAGCTGGAGCTCAGAAAATTAAAAAAAATAAAATAAAATAGACTTCAGACACACCCAAGATTCATTTCAAAAATACTTATCTTTGTTAGAGTGAATAAGAAGGTGATCATGAGACTCTGGGACCTACTTACACATAACTCATCAACCCATCAAAATCATCTTATAATTAGGTCTCCAAACTTGTCCGACGTCATTATTGTTAAGCTTATTAAGAACTATGGACCAAATAAAAGCCAAAACTTCAAACGGAACCGAGTGACGGGATCCTCTCAAATATTCACAACACGTGTCCTCCACGTCAGGCTCATCACAACACGTGTCTTCCACGACAGCCTCAGGTGGACCCTAAGATCCCCGTTGACAGTAGAGGCCTGGGTCCCAAGCCGAGGTCGTCATTTAAGCCAGACTTTGGCATGATCCAACAATGACCCCATGAATTGTGTGAGAATCTCTCATTCATTACGAGGTAGGAAGGATTGATAGAGTTGTGTAAACGGCTAAGCTCATGCTCAGCTCATACATGCCAGCCATCCTTAATGATTACAGAATACTAACCTAAAACCCTCCTCGGCACAAACCATTATCGACCTCGCCACTTACGAGGTCAATTCTGGGGTGAGCAGCGCGCGACCTCGGCACAGGTCGGCTTCAGAAAACATTAAATGCTTACTGTCTGTCTGTCACTACCTAACCTAGCAGAATTAAGACATTCTCACTGGAAGAAGACATTCTTTTGGCGTGAAGCTTTGTCGGTATTTATTAGCTTCCCATTTTCCGAAGAAGGAAGCCTCTATTTGTCAACTTAATCCTGACAACAGCATGGTCCCCCTTAATGTGCATTCATCTCTCAATAAGCAGGTGGCTCAACTCATATCACTACGCGCGCCACCTCTGGCTATAAATACCAGGTACTACTTTCATTTATGACTAAGGTAACATTTACTCTAAAGAAGACAAGTTCAGTAAAGCTTACATTTACTTATTTGTTTACAACCTACATTCACTGCTCTTAGTGAGAGTTAGAAACGACAATTTGCCAACCACATTCCATACATTCAATACACTTGAACTGACTCTCACACCGGAGGGTAATAGTCGGGTCAAACCCCCGACATCCCTAACGGTTCTTTTCTTTGTCAAAATGTTGTAGGCCCCATCATTTCGTGACAACATAGTCCTAACAAGAAGAGCCTTTAAAAAGCCAAGGCATCCTGATCGTGAGTTAGCTGCATACGTGGATTCGACGTGATCACCAAATTCATTTTGGCGTGATCATCGAGCTTTCCGGGTGAAAGAGAAAATGGGAAAATGCGTAGGTTGGTGAATGAGTCAAATGGAAGGAAAAAGATTAGCAAGAATATAAACCTGAGCCCGCCAAGATCCAAGGACAAGGATCGGGGTTACTAGACAATAGTACTTGAGAAAGAATACCAAGGAGAATAGAGGTTTCTCCAATCATATAAATAACAAAAGAGATGGAAGTCTCAACCACTAGAATCATCTTCCCCAACTAAAAAAGACTAGATGGGGGCCCAGTGAATCAAAGAGAGGCACAGTACGTAACTGATGAGAAACTTAATTTATGAAATGATATCCCGCCCTTCCATTCCATACATCTTTCTAAAAATGAATGGGATTATCATTCCCACCCTGAATCGAGTTAATGGAAGATACAAGGAGTAGAACTCATGGATGAATATTTAAAGGAACTTATATGAGTGTTGAGTTGCCAATACGTGTATCCCATCATTCTGATACAAACCAAATTTCCTATATTGACCACCTTATGCATGCCATGTCAACTAAGTCTCGCAAGGAAATCGCCAAAGCCACACACTCATCGGAGATATAATCATACCACGCCACCCTCCTCAATAGGCTTGCACACTTCCTTCCAAGCTACAAGATGATCTCCCCCCGTCCCTTCATCTGCCACTTCCCACAAAAAAACTCCTCAATAGTTTTAAACGAGAGACTATTTTTACTACAATTTTTGCTAATCAATTGCATTATTAATGATTACATTAAATAAATACATATTTAGACAAAATTACCCTTAATTACTTGTACATATTAAGTTGACTAACAAAGTTACTTTTCTAATTGGCTTTTAATATTATTTTCTAATTCAAAACATATTAATGATCTTTGATTAGAGTTCACATGAACGATATTATTTTTTTTATTTTAAATGTTTAATTAATTAAGCTATAAAAAAATTGATATTTTAAAGATATTTTTTGTCAACCGAACTTTGAGAAAACATGTGATCTTTGTTTATTGAAATAAAAATTTACAGTGAGATTTAAAGATTTAATTGTAAAAAATTAATCTAATAGTAAAAAATCATATTGTGGTATAGTATGGTAAAGTTTTAATACCTTTTGTCTACCAATAACAACTGATTCTAAATTTTAAATATTGAATTTATTGAAACCGTCAATCAATTCAATGCCTAACATATTGCTATTATTGAATTTATTTTAAAAAAATAATTTTTAAATTAAATTAAAGTTTTTTATTTTACTAATAAAATATCACATATTTTCTAAAATTTTGATCGATAAATGTTTTTAAATTTTCTTATAATAAAACATGAAATAAGTTATAAGCATAATTGAGAAAACATATTTATTAAAAATAAATAGAAAATAGAAAAAGCAAAACTACGTTAGTTGATATGTTGGGAATTAAAAGGTAATTTGAAAATAAAAAGTATATTAATTCACTTCAAATGACAAGTAATTAATTATTAAGGGATAGTTTTGTCCTAATATGTATTTATTTAATGTAATAATTAATAATGTAGTGAATTAGCAAAAATTGTTGTGAAAATAGCCTCTCCCTAGTTTTAATCCTCTCAGCCAAGCTAACATCTTAAAGAGAGATACAAAATAAAGGGAGGAAAATTCAACCCTATATATTTTGCAATAAGGGTCAAATATTTCAAATGTAGATATTATGTGTTTATTTTACGAGGAGTGTTGGAGTGACAAAATGTGTTATAAAAGATTTGGACACGAAATTAACCGACAACTTTTAATTAGTTATGTACATTATAGGTATATAACACTTAAAGTAATAGAAATGAAACCCACAACTTTAATCAATAAACATTTGTTGACAACTCGTCTTGCATCACAAATTGTCGCGTTAGCATTGTTCATATTTTATGGATTACATTTTCATCTCATCAATGCCCAATTGCTAATCTCACCACTGGCTTTCACCTCTCCAAGATTTGAATTTTCGTCGTTGAATTACTCGATCGCAGTTTTTGGACTCGAGGCCAAAAGCAGCTTATCAGCTGAGGTGAAGATGGAAGATAGTGTTTGGTTACGAGTTCAGAAGAGTCTTGCAACATTTTTTCGATTGATCAAGGCCCGACTCTTTGTTGGTACTTTCCTGTTCAAACTGTTCAAAGAAATTAGTGATCCATCTCATTTGGATTTGGACTAATAAGTAAGAAATTAAAAAAATTTTGTATACTTTTTGGTGCTACTTTACATATTTAAATAGACCATACGGTATTGATAGAAGATGTTTATAGGTTGGGTTGTTCGTCAATGCTAATGGATCAATATTGGGATTTGGATTAATGTTCTTTGAGATGAAATTGGCGGGAAACTTGTCTTCTAATTTGGATACACACCTATTCTCATGTGACATTAAGAAGGTCATCTGGGTCAATTTTAGTTCTTGATTTGAATTGAGAGTAAACATCCATCCACCCATCTCTCTCTCTCTCTCTCTAGAATTTAAGGAATTCAATAAATTATGGTTTGCAGCAGGAGCCCAGTGGGAAAAAGGCAGGCCGCCATGAACGATGTCACCCACCCACCCATCTCTCTCTCTTTAAAATCTACTACTCCCGTACATGTATGTTCCTTCTCGTTGATGTAATTAATCACTCATTCGCTCACTTTCAGCTGGAAATCTATTTCATGTAATGGAGCTGTAATGGAGTCAAGCTCGGGACAGGGGATAAGGATGAAGAGGAGAGAGAGAATATTATATATATATATTGTAAATTTTGTTTTTAATTTTTTTATTCAAACAAGTTTTAAAATAAAATTTTAGTCTAACCCAAAAAAACGGAAATGACAAAAATAACCTTGTTAAAAAGTCACATAATTACACGCGAAGATAATAGTCAATGGTAGTTTTGCCAATTTTTATGCCCTTAGACATTCGCTATTACAATAAAGGTATTTTTGTTATTTTCAGAAAAATTTACAGAAATTCTAACAATAATAATGAGAGGGAAAATCTAACAAAAAAAAAAAGTCAAGATGTAGGTGTAGCACTCAAAATTCGTACCCCACATTATGCGAATTGTCCTATAAATAATTGTTTATTTATAAATGAACTAACACCTGTTTCTATGATTACTAGTTATTTTACCCGTGCTCCGCACGGGTTTTTTTTAGAATATTCATAGTAAATTATAGATTCAATAAACTTATTTTTTTTTATGTTAATATTTTATATAAAACACATATCTTATGTAGTAATGCTGGGAAGCAATAGTATTTAAGCAAATATAGAGAGATTTTGATATATTAAAAGTATTTTAATGGTTAATACACCATCTTTATCGTTGATCAATGAAGTTGCAGGCCTTAGTGTTCTTCTATTAAAGTAGTCAAATTGAGTGAACCAAGCCATTTCTTACCAAGACAAAGGGGACTTCCCCGAAAGCCAATATCAAGTTCAATTTCATTGCATTTCAGAACTCACTTTATCTGAAAGGCTGATTATTATAATATAGTCCACTTTGAAACTCTTTTTCAAAACCGAATGTCAAATCTCCTTCAAAGGGCAGTTCACTCCTCCATCAGAGGCACCTTGGGCCTGATGGCCTCCTTTAGCTTTTACCAGAAATTTTAGGACACTCTTCGGCCAAGTCTTCGACAGTTTATAAAGGATGCATTTAGCACGCCTTCTTTTGATACCTTTATCTACCGGTCCTACATCTCTCTACTTCCTAAGAGATATCCTACTGAAATTTTCCATCAAGCGAGAGTTGCTCAACTACGGACCTTTAGCTCTTATGATTGGATCTAACTTCAAGCCTGCTTGATTTGGAATTGAAAGAAGGAAGATCGGCCTTTTGTGTAGATTGGCCTAAGCCCTTGCCTGAAAAAAAGTAGGATCCATTGAAGTATCAAAGAAAGTAGGCTGCAAGGGATTAAACCGTAATTACATGGAGAACATAAGTCTAAATAAGAATGAATAAAGCTTTTACTGATGAAGAAATTGATTTCCACGTGTTACCCTACCAATTTTTTTTTTTTTTTTTCCACTCATGTCATGTTGATCTGTTGCTTGCTTCGCTATAATAGGAAATGGAAGAGGAAGTAAAGCATCATCAAAATTTTCATATGTGCTCCTCTCTACCCTTAGCCCTAGCTAGCCTTTTTTTCAGCATTAGCTTTACTCTTGAAAAAAGAAAACCTAAAACAATCAAATCTCAAAATCAAGAGCAAAATAAAAACCAATTTATATCGAGTAGCAAATCTCAAATTTAAAATCAATATGAAATTGAAAAAAGAAAAAAGAACAAATAAAATCATAACTAAAAAAAAATAAAGTAGAAATAAAAACTAAAATAACCTAAACAAAAACCAAATTAAAGCAACAATCAAGATCTTAACCAACATAAAAACTTAAACAGAAATCAAAATTAAAACTAAAAACAGTACCAAAACCAAAAATCACAATCAGTCAAAATCAATTATTTTCATCTAAATAGAAACAAAATACAAAAATCAAAACCAAAACAAAAAAAACAAAACCAAAATCAAAAGCACAATTATAACAAAATTGTAATCAAGAACCATAAGTCAAAAATGAAAACTAAAACAAATCTAGGAATCAATAACCAAAAGTTGAAACAAAAATCATATTTAAAATCCAAAATGAAATAAAAAATAATACCAAAATCATTAGATGAACAAAAATTAAATATTAAAAAGCAAAACAAATCATGAGGACCAATACGAATAGAGAAATCAAAACCTTGGTACTATCCAAAAAATGAAAACGAAACCAAAATTAAAGTAATTAATTAATTAACTATACATCAAAACCAAAACCAAAAATCAAGCATCGAAATTGCCTAATACGGGTCTTACCGTAGCACCTTTGCGTGCCATTATAACAACTTAATGAACTTTTGAGAAGGCCACCACCTTGGAGCTGAACGGAAGGGAAGCCGGCCGTTCGGGGAGGTTTAAATGTTCGGGTCAGGGAGGTTGGAAGGGAGATGGCGGAGGCAGTTATTGGTGGCGTTAATTGCGCTGAACATGTTGGGGAGGGCGGTGATTTCGTTACATGAGGCGGTGGTTTCGTTGAAGTGACGGTTGTCGACAGGGATCTTGATTAATTTGGGGTAAAGTTTGGTAGCAAGTAGGCGGGTGAACAGGTTAGTAATTTTGGAGACCAAATAGGGCTGGAGGCTAGGGTTTGGGAGAGAGGCCGAGGTTATGCATTTTATCATTAAAGGCCAACATTAAACATTCTTTTTTGACTCCTAGGAGCACTGCATCCGTTTCCATCTTATTTATTCACAATTAACTCAAAGCCTTTTGCTATTATCAAACGGATTTTTTCTTGGGTAATGTATTTCAACAAAAGTAAAACGACTTAACTATATCAACTTAACAAAAGTAAAACCACTTAATTATAGTAGGGATTAATACATAATATCATAGCTATTCAAATTAGATATAATTATTAGATAATGTCACAACAATCATCTAAGTTGGAAGTTGAAATGACACTCTTGCTAGGAGACTTGAGAATGCATCTTTTACAAAAGGATGTGAAGTATATTCATAAAATATAAATGGTTAAGTTGGTTTAAAGTGATTTTACATATTCCAATGGAGTAGGTTCAAATCTCATTGATAACATAACTTTTTTTCCTAGCTTTTCATTTTCTAGCCAATAGCTAAAGTTCTTCTACTAATGTATTTGAAGAATATTATATATCACAATATTATACCTATAGTCCTATAGCTAAAACTATTAGCTAATGACATCTTTCCTAGAATTTCAAGAGTCAAGCCATGAGAATGAAGCTTTATCAAAATGGTATGAAGTGGCAAACTCACATGCCTCCTCACCAACTTTAAATATATATATATATATATATATATATATAGATTTCAGGAAACAAAATATTCAACAGGATTAACGACGTCCAACAAACACAACAACTTCAGTTAGATCAACATCAATGGTCAAATCTGAAGATACAAAGCTTACAAGGTGCAAAACATAATAGAAGATGATTCCAAAGTTGAAAAGCAAAAGGAACAACTTCAAGGCACAAAGATTAAATAAAATTGACAGGGGACTTGAAGTATAAAAAATGAAAGATGAAGATTCCAAGTGTAAATTCAAGCTTTTGGTGCGCTGAAACCATTTCTGGTGCGCTGTTACACCGAAACACGGTTGGTGCGCGGATGCCCATCCTGGTGCGCCGAGCACCAAACCAGGACTACTTCACAAGTCAAGCCGGCTGGCTGCTAAAAACTTTGGTGCACAAACGAAGCTTCGTCAAAACTTGTCCCCGAGAGTAACATCAAAATATCTCTTTCTCATCCTCCTATAAATAGAGACTCTCAACTCTCTCAGTTAACACACCAACACACTCAACAGATTAGAAAACAACACACACACACACACACACAACTCTCTGCTCTCTCTTGCTCTCCCTTAGCCTGAGAAAACAAACCGTTCACTCCCTGGGCAAATTTCACACACACACATGAGAAAACAAACCGTTCTCTCCCTGGGCAAATTTCACACACACACATACACAGCAAACACACACACACAAACACACCCAATATCAAAACGTAAGTCTTCATTTTCTTGTATCGGTAGTAGTGGAAGCACAACGATCAGGCTACGAGCTAGCTTGATCCAATATAACACAACGACCTAGAACTTTACCCAAAACCTGTAAAACAACAAAAGGTAACCCCCCTTCTGTTCGTTATTTTATTTATCAGCATATGTAAATAAATACATTTGAATTATAAATGTGTGTATATATTTATTTCAATACATTTGATATGTAAATACGTGTACCATATTAAGTTTAAATTCAAGTACATATATTTTACTTATAGTCATTTTATTTATTTTATAGTAAATAAAGCATGTATATATTTTATAATGTAAATGGAGATATAAATCTCTGTGACCCGTTTTCCTCCGTCACATAGTATAATAAATTCGTAAAATATAAATTCGAGCATGTAAACATAAGAGATCGAAATGGCGAGTTGGGTGCGTAAAACCTTCCTAACTTGTAACTTAGCATCCGAACCCATAATCTCAGTTTTTCTCTCATTTTCTATATAAACGAGGATGGTGACTCTGTATTTTAATATAAATGTGTCATTCACATTTATTACATTCTTTTTCGGGAGTCCAAAGCAAAAGGCCCAGTAACGATCTGCGAATTAGGTTGCTCACAGTAGGCCAAATGAATATATTTTAAAGCGGCAAGATGAAATAAAAAATTTGGTCTGATTTGAGGGACCAAAAAATCATTTAAATATAAATTTTAATTACAAATTTGGTTTACATCAAGAATAATGTATTGTATGTTACAACTCGCCAATGCATGAGTGGTACAAGTACAAAAATAAATGTAAGTAAGAAAGTTGAGAATAAAATAGGAAGCCGTAGTAGTAAAACCAAAGAGACCTAATTATATTGCTGGGATTGAAAGACACGCAAAAAAACAGGGGATTATACGCGCGTGTGCAGAGTGTATGTTTCTGTGCGTGTCTGCGTGTGTATCAGTATCACCTTGATTCCGTAGCTTCAGTCCAGCTAATATTCTGTTCCCGGCCAGAGGAATTGACCGGAACCCTATCTTGTAATCGAAGCAAAGGCCACATCAATCAAATCAAACAATCAAAGCGAAGCGACGAGGGGAGGATTGTATAAGCAGACCCCTTAATTGGCCACATCAATGGCGTGCAATTGGGTTTCTGTGCTCAGAATTAGCCTTCTCCTCCTCCTCATCGCCGTCATTACCACCGCTTGCCTCACTCTCCCCATCGAAAAGGTCCAATCTCTTACACCTTTGTCCCTCCCCTCCTCCTTCTTTGCGTTTTAATTATCATATTTGCAGAGTTTATAACTTTGATTCTGGAACCTGGTTAATTGTCATTAGGATTGCTAGTAGTTTCTGAGTTTGTTTTTTAAATTATTAATTTTTTTTTGAATTTACACAGATATTAAAGAACTTCTTGATATGGGTAGAGCAAGATCTTGGGCCCTGGGGTCCTCTGGTTCTGTATGTACACATGATACTCTATCTTTACACCTTTTGTTACTAGTATTTGATTACTTAGTAAGTTTCAGTTGTGTAATTTTCTTATTAGTTTTTATGTACTCCCTGACCAGTATGAAGAGGCAGAAGAGCCACATTTTGACATTTCGAATCCAGTTTGATGTTTTTTCAAGAATGATATTTGACATATATTTGTTTAGATAATAAAATTATAACCTTTATAAACCACATCAAAAGTATTAGTTTTATGGTTCTGAAATCATAAGTAAATCCATCTCAAATCTTCATGTGAAAAATGGTCCAAAAGGGACTGCTTTTATGGGACTGAGGGGGTAATTTGCTTTTGTTTTGTTTTTTTGGTGTATTTTTTGCCAGGATTATTCTGTCATTGTGGTGGTAGTTGTAGATGTAGCTTCTTGTCACATGTTGGTGGCTTTCTCATGATTAAAAAATTAGCGTAAATTCTTTGTTTAAACGTGTATTGGGGTTAATTTTCCTGAGTGTTGGCTGTCATTGAGGAAAAAAAAGGGAAAGGTAAAGAGATAAACTGAGAGTTTTCCACTTCTGGACTTGTTTCATAGCAAAAGATTGTACGATCCATCAATTAAAAGATTATAATAGTAAATTTATTCAAAACATAATACTCCTCCATCCCAAATTGAGTGTCTTTTTTAGTTCTTGCAAAAATTAAGGAAGTTGACTTTTCGGTATTTTAGTAGTACATCTACATGAATGCCCTTAGTGTCCACGCTAGGGTATTGCAAGTGCGCACCCGGACTTCATAAATAGAAAAGGTGAATTTAGGGTTCTTTCTCCTTTGCAATTTAGTGACTTGGTTTTGTAGTTTTGAACGTCCTCTTTCTTTGGTCCCACCAGCTCTATCTCCCTCTTACTTTTTCTTTAATCATTACAAAAGAAAAAACTCGAAACCTCAAAACCAAGTTACTAAATCTCGAAGCCAAACACACCCTTAGTAACTTCATAGGAAACTGACACTCATTCTGGGACAAATTTTTTTCAAAAAAGGGACACTCAATTGGGATGGAGGAAAAAATTTATCCAGAAAAAAATAAAACAAGATAACCCTACTAAATTTGTTAATCCTAAAAGCTCATGTGATGATCACTCTGTCTTGCTCCTGCTGGGCAATTTTTGCCTTTCTTTGTCCATAAGACTTAACTATAATTTTCTCCTTTTATTTTCAAAATGGGCTATGATACTGATCCAGCTAGACTCCATTCCTGTTTATAAATAGATTCTTGGTTCCATAAGCCTGAGGTATCATATTAGTTCTATCCACAAGACTGTATTTAGTTGGAGTTATGCTATTGGTTCAAATTTCTGTCTCATTAATGGATTTATATCTGGAAAACCTGCAGGGCCATAGCATACATTCCTCTCACTGTTTTGGCAGTTCCAGCATCTGTACTTACTGTAAGTAATAACAGATTTAGCCAATCTCCAGATACCATGAATGCTACTTTTCCTTGAATATTATTACCATTTGAATGGTGTTTTTGTTTATTTACTTTTATGACGTGTTAGTATGTTACAGTGCTCACTGCTTCTAAACTTACTATGTCCCTGTTATTCTAGATTTATAAAACTATGCATACCTGAAATATTATTGCTCCCTCCTTCCACCTTTCTCTATATCTCTTCCTCTATCAGCTTCTTTCTCTTAAGCAGTAAATCCTCTGTTAGACATAGCCTAAATTCCTTAAACTGTTACTCCATCCGTCCTAAAATGAGTGTCCCCATTTTGAATTTTTTTTGTCCCAAAAAGAGTGTCCCCTTTAATTAATTTAGTAATTCAAGCTGCTTAGGGTCTAAAAATTAACATTCACAAAAGTGAGATGTTTGCAGTTGGAAACGTGGACAACATTGATTTTTTGGCTTCTTTTTTGGTTGTAAGGTTGGTTCTTTGCCCACCTTCTATCTTGGTCTCCCTCTTGGGGCGGCTTCAAATGCTAGTGTTATTTGGGCCCCGGTAATTGAGAAATTTGAACGGAGACTAGCAGGGTGGAAGAGGCAATATTTATTGAAGGCGGGAAGGTTCACTCTGATTAAGAGTACTCTCTCTAGTTTACCCACTTATTTCATGTCAGTTTTTACTCTTCCTTCCTCCGTGGCTAAAAGGCTAGAGAAGTTAGAAGGGGATTTTGTTAGTCGGAAGAACGGAAATTTCATCTTATGAAATGGGAAACTGTTTGCACCAACATGAGAGGAGGGGGACTCGGGGTTAAAAACCTTAGATTGTTCAATTCTGCTTTAATGGGGAAATGATTGAAAATTTTTGGTTGAGAGGAAAGCTTTTTGGAGAAAGGTGATACTAGAGAAGTATGGAGAGAATGATCATGAGTGAGTTCCGAGCGAAGTCCATGCGACTTATGGGGTGGGTGTGTGGAAAGGGATTCGGAAGTGTGGGATAGTTTCAAGAGATTTATTTATTATGACATTGGTAGATGAGACTCGGTTAGGTTTTGGACAGATAAGTGGTGTGGACAGATGGAGCTTCGGAGAGCTTTTCCTGCTTTGTATGTTATTGTAGCAGACAAGGATGCTTTGGTTAACTCTGTTCTACAGTTTTCAGGTGATGTTGTTTTTTGGAATCCTACTTTTCGAAGGAATCTACATGACTGGGAGCTCGAACCTCTAGGTCGTTTTCTTGAGTTGTCGTACGGGCAAAAGGTTGAGGGCAACAGAGAGGATGAGTTCGGTGGGACGGAAAGAAAAGCAAGTCTTTTTCAGTTAAATCTTATTATCACAAGTTGAGGCCCAATAACAATTATTTTCCTAGGAAATCTGTGTGGAAATCTAAGGCCCCTACGAGAGCGGCATTCTTTGCTTGGGAAGCGGCAAATGGTGCTATTTTGACAAGGGATAATTTGCGGACAAGGAGGAGAATTTATGTAAATTAGTGTTATATGTGCAAGGGACATGGGGAAAGCATCAATCATCGTTTGCTACATTGTTTAGTTGCAAAGGAGGTTTGAGATTTCATTTTTCGCTTGTTCCATCTTTCTTGGGTGATGCCTAGATACGTCAAGGAACTCTTTATTAGCTGGTCTTTGTATAAAAGAAGAAGGAGAAGCAGTTTTTGGGATGCTGCTCCTTTAGTGGTGATATGGACCAGCTGGAAGGAAAGAAATAGAAGAGCTTCCGAGAATGTTGAGATGAATGTAAATGGGCTCAAGGATTTAATTCTTCGGACTTTGTTCTTTTGGTGCAACGAGACAATATCACTGGGTATGAACCCTTTTGTAGAGTTTATAGACAACATTTCTTTTGGTTAGTGATGGTGTTTGTATTATACTCCCTGTGTACATGGACACGTCACCTGTTTTGACGCTCGTCTTTTTTATATATATTTACTTATCAAAAAAAATTAATTTATTAAACTCACCTTGGACATCTGTCATGTCCCAATGGGCTGGCCTAGCCTACCCGTTATTTGGGTGGGCTTGGGTTCTAGTTTTGGATGCCCGAAAAAATTCGGGCCTTTTTGGCTCGACTGAGTAGGCGATCGGGCTCGGGTCAAAAGGCCGAAATTTTTGGGATGACCCTGCCCGACACTATATTATTATTATTATTATTATTATTATTATTTTTGACATATATCTGGATAGGTCAAAGTCTCAATCAAAGACACAAGTCAGTAAAAGTAAGCATATATAAAACATGTAATTAAATAGTGTTATATGCCCAAAAAATTAAAGATGAGGATAAGAAATCCAATCACTAAGATCACGAGAAATGGGAACTTACCCCATCTCCTCTCCTTTAATCGGACCATAGCAATACTCCAGATCTTCTCCTCCATAGGATCATAGGAGAGCCCCAAAATTTGTCATATTTTCCAATCAATAAAAAAATTGGATGCCCAATACAACAGCAGAAGTGCCACCAGAGAAAGGGATTTCCTATGGCATTTTCAAGGCCTGCTAATGCTGCAGGGTGCATTCTTCCCATGGCGGAATTGAAGGTCTCCCCATGAAGAGCAGCACATGTTTGAAGATTGTCCCTCACTGAATTCTCCAGTGACATCTGGTTAATAGGGTCCGAGTTTTTGATCTGTCAAGAGGTAAACAAGCTAGAAGTAAGTTTCTTGGAACATCAATTCTCGGCTAAGGAAATTCAAGCAAATTTACATGTCTCCTCCTGAATTCTCTACTTGGAAAATGAGGCCTGCTCGAGCTCATATTATCGCTGCTGTTTGTTTCAATGGCATAAATGGAACATATTGTGAAATGAGAAGAGAGTGCTACTGGGCTGGGCTTATTTGGCCCGATGGCTCGTGACCGGGCTGGGCTGGACCAGAGTTTTCTGATTCCCGATGCAAACTCGGGCTGGTCCAATTTTAAAAGTTGGCTTGATGGACTCGGCTGGCCCGGCCAATTGCCAACTCTACTAAAAAGGAACACTCATGTTGGGACTGAGGGAGTAGAAGGGATGACGACAATGGAAAAAATTATATGACAATTACTAGGCGCTAAAAACCTGCAAATCTAGAAGTATTAATAATGAGAACTACGAATATCCTCTTATAGTTATCCATAAATATTTCTTATAGTTATTAATCGTTACTAATTCATCCTTAAGTACGAATACAGCATAAACCAATAATATTCTGTGTGCTAGTTGAGCATTCTGCACCATTCAGAAAACTTTGGATACGGAGGTTTGTACAATGGATAATGGAAAGCGATGGCATTATAGTCCCCTGAAACCTGTAAGTTCCTTCTTGTCTTGCTTGACCACTGTAACAAGAATATTGATACTTATTATAAAAAAAGCAAAAAATTAAAAAAGAAAAAGAAAAAAGAGAAGAAATAAAAACCAAAGAAAAGAAAAGAGATATTGATACAGGCTGCTTGTAAAATGATAAATCTAGGAACTTGTTGCTAGGATAGGTTGCTTGGCAAGTCAGGCTTAGAAACTTGAAGTAGGACCTCATCTTTTCTTATTGTTTCCTCACTCTTGAGTCTTGACCTCATTTTTGACCTCATGGCTGTTGGCTAAGAGAGGAAGAAATGCCTCCAATATTTCTATGGAATACATGATATCTGAAGCCCCTAATGCTATTATAACTACAGTATATATCTAAAATCACAGACACCTTCATAACATAAACCTTACTTTATATCCCCTGACGTATTATTTCGCCATTGATTTCCAGATCACTGATAATGACCAAGACTGGAATACATATAATTCAATAACTACCTATTGCAAGTTTAACTTCACCATTGGTGCGTCTCACATTAGGCAATAGAGGTGCATCCAGTACTTCTTTAAAAAGGTTCAAACTTGTTAGTGATGAAGAATTCCTGCAATGAAGGTGATCTTTCAGTTTTCTGCTGTTAGTATTCCCTTGTAACGCTTGAAGAATCCTATTTACTATTTTGACATGTTCCACATAAAGAGTCTTGTTTCAAAAACTAAACTTATAAATTTTTTGAGTTTCCAAATTTATCCTTATTGTGTTATACTTGAAATAAGAGTGAGGGAATAAATAGGAATTCATTTTAATACTTCAAATCTTTCTTTCAAACGTGGATTCTTTGAGCGGAATTGAAAGAATACTACTTACTAGCCCGAGCTACATTGATTGAGCATAGATCTCTCATTATTATTGTTGTCATTTGATTCTATGCTGCTGTTATTTATATCCATAATTTGCAAGTTCTTATGAGGGCTGCGCAGAAACGTGCATTGGATGACATTTTCTTTTTCACACTTGTCCTACTAACTTAACTGAAACTTATGTGGTACCTGCCAGCTGGGAGGGGGCTACCTCTTTGGCTTGCCCGTGGGTTTTGTTGCTGATTCTATTGGGTCTACTGTTGGTGCAACTGCTGCATTCCTTCTTGGTAGAACAGTAAGTTAAATAAATTACCAAATTCTACTTTGTCCATTTCTGGATATAGACTCCTTATTTTTATTAAGTAAATATGAGCATTGATAAAGAAAAGAATGCTAAGAAAGTGCTTTGCCCGGACACGCGACATCTTTTAAACTGAGAGCAACCATTTATCCCAGCCATCATATTTATGTAACTCTTCCCTTACCCTGCCAAGCATCTCAAAGACATTAGCTCCCCAAATTTACTAGGTGCAAATTTGACATTAGCTTCCCAATTTTTCCTGTTAACTATTCCTTTCGCCTTTTCTGGAATTATTTTCTCCTTTGTGCCCCCAAATTTCTCGTAGAGTTGGATTGTTTTGTCTTCTGTTCAATGATGCTAGTCTTTTTTTAATTTCTCCAGATTGGGAGGTCATTTGTAACTTCCAAATTAAAGGATTATCCGCAGTTTCGAGCAGTTGCAATTGCTATCGAGAGATCTGGATTTAAGGTTTGTATCTGTCTCATTTTGATGTTCAGAATACGGTCTTTTTCATGTGCTCACTCCGTTACCTTTTAAATTAAAGAAGGTGCATGGACGATCTGGATACGTGCATCCTTGCTTTACAAAACAAAAGAACAACTCAAACCAGAATGGCAAAATTTGTGCTCATAATATGAAGGAAAATCAACAATTTCGAATGACGATTGCCAAAAACTTTCTAATGCCAAAGGGAAAAGATAAAAATGCTGCTCAATATCGAGTAGCAATTATATGCACATGAAAATTTTCCTATATTTAGTTAAGACTGGTTCCAAGTCTCAGATTGATCTGAAGTTATCATGAATCACAGTCCTTAAGAATCTGTATCTCTTAAGAATCCTCCGAGGCTGGTTTGGTGTACATGCCTATATGTTATATTTAAACAATCTGCTCTTGAGAGAGTAAAAGAATAGGAGAAATTTCTTGAAAAGCATTGAGCCATTGCCTAACCGGAAGGTGCAATAGCCACAATAATATATTCTGCATGAGCCTTTTAGAAGATCAGGTTTTGTGAATTTAACTACTGTTATTGTGAGAACCATGTATGACACTGATGTCGTTCCAAAAAAATTGTTGAGTCTTATACGTGACTACATCAATTGTATTTGATTGCCAAAGCGGACTAAGAAAAGCAATAAAGAGTCAGCCACCCATTTGTTGGAGAATATGGATAAAAACTGCGATTCTAGGTTGAGTGGTTAAATTACAAATTGGGAAGGTGTTAGGCAATGAGTTCATCCCAATTGGCCTCTAGGCTGCTTTCTATCAATGATTTAGTGGTTGCTCTCAGTTATGTGGTTGTTATTGGTCAAACTTAGTGGGCAAAAATCTTTCATGTCAAGAATTCGTGTAAGTTCAAATAGAAGTCAAATATGACACCTAGCATACTCGAGGAGACAAAATGAGGGATGGTCAAGCTAGGGTATCCTAGGCCAAGGTAGGTCAAGGAAAGTCAAAAGTCAATCAAAGTTAACAACAAGAGAGCATGTCAAATACATTAAACACCTATTCTAAGCATGCTCAAGTGAGGGAGTGTGTCCTTACATGGCATCGAAGTATGTGAGCTCATCAATTGAAGCTAAATCACACCAAACATCCAGAGAAAGAGAGTAGGATTTCTTGTTAGAGCCTTTGTTTGGTATTCGGTGCTTTATAAACTCAAATCCGGACAATATAGGCCAAAAGACATCAAATTCAGAGAAAAAGTCCCGAATGCTGAATATGTGGCCCATGCGACAAAAGTGGAGCTGGTTTGCTGTATTTTGAGACATGAACCTCTCTTTGCAGTTTGGTCCTTTTTCATCACGCAACCTTTTGCGCTTGGATTCCGAGTGTATGAATAGAGAATGTAAGTGCTCCTTAGCTTCCTAAATGAGTCTAATGAAGTATGGAACTATCCCAGAAGATCTCATTCACACAAACATTAGGCGAATACCTATTTACCCTTCCAAACTTCTAACCTTTAGTTTTGGTCTTCCGGCGAGGTTTTGAGTATCCAAGTGTTCTAAACGATACCAAATGAGTTTCAACATGCCCTATAAGCTTATCTTGGAATTGTTTGTTTGGCATGGGTGGAGAGTGGGTGGAGAGGCCTGGGTGAGCCCCGAGTCTGTAGCCTCTTTTCTCTCGGAAAAGATGGGGGTGCGGCCTTCTTGTGGCAATGTGGAGTGTTTTCTGTTCTCGGTGTATTTGGACGGAGCGTACTTCCAGGATCTTCAGGGATCTTTCTTTGTCGTTGTTGCTCTTGTGGGATAGCGTGGTTTCCATGGCTTCTCTTTGGGCGTAGGCAAGGGGTGCTTTCCCTGGGTCCCTCGTTCAATGATTTAGCACGATTGGACTGCACTTCTTTTCTATTTTAACTTTTTCCTTGTATTTTCCTCTTTTGTTTTGATGGACATCTCGTCCATCCTATTGTATTTCCCCTCCTTTTAATATAATATAGTTCATTTTTGATTAAAAAAACATTATATTATTCATGCTCATGCATTGCGAAGTAAAGAAATCTGCCTTTATGCCTTAACTTTCCATTTGGTCCTCTGGTGAAGTTTTGTGAGTATTCAAGTGATCTGACTTCTAAATCTGCCTATATACGTCTACTAAAAATGCCACATGCCTGATGCTATATCATTCATTCATGCGAGAGCAAGTGACAAGTAAAGAAACCCAAGTTTATCATGCGAATGCGAAAAGAGGGTCTGAGAATGGGGTACCTATAGTTATATAGGTTGCTTGAGATGTTATACTTTGGATGTTTGAATGTACCAAGGCAGAGAATAGTACTTTTGGCCTTTTTTTTCATGATAACATCAATTCCTATCACGTGTTCAGTTTTCTGCTGAAGTTAATATTTTTTTTTGATAATATTTCCTCTATTTCATTATTATTTACTAAATTTCATAATGTTTTGGATTTCTTAAAAGTCGTTAGTTTTGAAAAGTTAATTTTTAGAGTATTTTGGAGTCTCATAAAATGTATTCGTTGATGGGCAATCACTAAAAAGATTTAAGGGCAGTTTTGACTAGTTAAAGAAAGCATCACTGGGCTTCAAAGCAACTGTCCCCTTTTATACTAGTTGTAGGTTTTATTAATGGAGATAGAAGGCTAACTTCAATTGGTCTTATTTTGACAGATTGTCTTGCTGCTTCGGCTCGTTCCTTTACTTCCGTTTAACATGTTGAATTACCTCTTGTCTGTGACTCCGGTTCCAGTTGGGCACTACATGCTGTCTTCATGGTTAGGAATGATGGTAATCCTCCCATCACCCTTATGGGCCTTTTTCCTCAATCGTTTATGTCAATAGTTGCTTGGAGGCACTTAGTCGACATGAGTGCTTCACAGATAATTATTATACGTTGTTTATATAGGTCAGCTTTTGATATATTTTGCTTGATTGACCTTGTTTATATGTCGGTACATATTTATTTTTATGTACGGATGTGTATATACACAGAGATAATGTATGTATGCGAGTGTTTTTCCCGTTGGAGCTCTATGTATTCAAATGGTCTGATGATTTTTACTATTATGTTGTGATCATCGCATTTAACTTATTATTGTTCCTGGTACAGCCAATGACACTTGCACTGGTATATGTGGGGACAACTCTGAAAGATTTGTCTGATGTAACTCACGGATGGAGCGAGTTTTCGAAAACCCGTTGGGTAAGAGCCATGCGGTCTAATTTTCTTCTTTGATCTCACCTTAGCAAAGCACATGCTTTCCTTTCCTTGTTGCTTCTGATTAACTTAGATAATCGTGTAGACTTCATTTGTGCAAAATGTAAAATACCTATGATTATTACCATTTTCCTTGTCTCTCATTTTTGGTTATATAGTAGCAGCTAATTAATTTATACATGTAAGATTATAGTTAACCGTATAGAAGGATTACTTTTTCAGTTATACTTCAGTTATTAGTTCACTGCTTAACCTTGTGAAGTTATGATCAGAGTTTTTAATTCGTTATATTTGTAGCAGTGCAATTTTAATCCTATCATTTGTTGTGTGACTGGATTTTGTGTGAGCTGTGTTGGGTACTTTTAGTATCCTTAAGTTGTGCAATTTTAGACAAAGAAGTTCAACCTACTTGGCTTGGTTAGCTTGTTTGTGCTTTTATTTTGGAGCGACAATGATGATAGCTATCACGTGTAAGATTTGAAGTCTATATCTTTTGTTTATTGGCAATCTGCAATCTGTTTGGTACTCCATTTAGTTGTGATGAGTAGGCATTGCTGTTGGTAATCTGAAGTTAGTGTAAGGTTTTGTATATAATATAATTGGTTGAGTTGGTTTAAGGGGTTTGGAGATCAGAATAACAAACCATTTGTGAAAGATCCTCACCCATATAAACAATTGCCCTGCAAAAGATTGAGGACCATATTAAATTAGTCCTTAGGGGTGGCCCAGTGGTAGAGCTGGGGCTTCACAGAGTGTGAGGTCTCAGGTTCGATCCCTTCCCACGCCCCCTCAGGACATCAAAAAAAAAAAAAGTTAAAAAAAAAAAAAATAGTGTAAGGTTTTACATATTTTCATATTCGAAGTAGACGGTAGGTACTGAGCGCGTGGTTCGTATGTTATTAGTTACTTGGATGGTTGAGGCTAATAACTATCCCTTCTTCCCAAAAAGAGAATCTCTATTAGTTTTTAGAAAATATTCGACTCTATGTGAACTTCCTTTAATACCCTCAAGTTATCCTCTAGTTGTGTCAAATCAATGGGACCCATTTCATTTTCTATGTCACAAATAAAAAGGGTACTATAGTAAATTGGCTAAAAGAAACTTTCTGAAAAAGGAAATGGAACTCCGCTTTTGGGATTGAGGGAGTATATGTTTTAATGTGGAACTAGGTGTGGTGCTGTGCAAAATTCCTTTGCAACGGGAGCCACGGATAACATAGAAGTTATATTTCTTGAGCGGCTTAATCTGACATTTGTTTCTTTGTTGTGGATTCAGGCACTTATCATATTGGGCCTTGCAGTATCTGGTGAGTTTCACCTCTTACATATCCTCAGTTTGTATCAGCATATCTATATTCTTTGATTTGCTGGGTGACAAACTGTAAACTTACTGTTTGTGAACAATACCAATTACATCAAACACCCTGGTGCTGTCTGCTTTGCGGCTCCATTTTGAGTAGTTGATAAAATGATGATGGGATCAAAACTTCTTATTAAGAAACCGCATAAAATTATTCCAACAGAGCGCAAGTATATAGCAGGAAATGTGTTGGAGTACTTCCATTTGGATGAACTACCAGTGTTTGTTTCACATCCGTCCATTTAGAGAGTGCCTCGTTTCTTTATATGATGTCCCATTTATGGAGTACCTTTCTCCAAAAAGCTTAGAAATGCTGGGGTTTTAACTATAACCCTTCTTATATTAAAGGATCCTGTAAAAGTGCCCCCCTCCGTCCCAACAAAAAAAGATAAATAAAAAAATAAAAAAATATCCCGCATATTAAAGTATCCTGTAACACACTTGTTATGAATCTAACTTTTTGGACATGATTTGCATAGTGATCATGCACAATATTTCTATACATAGACACTTAACAAGTGTCCCGTGGTGGTGGTTAGCATTCTTCATATAAAACAAACAAGTTGGAGACTGTTGGATCTTATTATAGCGACTACTCTTTAGAGTAATGAGGCATTCCTTATAAATGTTCGACTATCCAACTTGGACTCTTTTAAGTCGGATGTAGGAGATAGCACCTTAGTTTTTCTCAAAAATTGGGAGGGACGTAGTTGATTATCCCTTGGCTGATGTGCGTTCTATTTTATTTTTTCCAATAAAAAGTATTAAGTCAATGCCTGAAAATTATGTTAATATACTTTTTAAATTCACATAGATGATAGAATTACTCTTTCTGAAGTGAGGAGAAATTTGGTTTGTAATTTTCTTTATCAGTTGTCTTATTTTCATTGAAAACCAACAAATATGCACTTTAGAAGTTTCCTCCTGAATTCTCACAAGTCAACTACTTGAAACAAAAATAATTTCATACATGTTTGTAGGCTGGCAGACTTAACTAGGATCAATACTTGTACACTAGTAGCAGGGAAACTTGGATTATTGTACAAATCTCATAGAAATGACTGCATGAAATGACCCTCTCGGCTTGATCCATGACAGGACTCATGTACCATGACTCAGGTTTACAAAAGTTAATCAATTCGAATGAACCTAGATATTTTCACTAAACATGCCTTACGAATATCAGTTTCATGTTAAAACATTCTATCCCAGTATGTTTGGTTATCATACTGAACATGTGCCAGAAAGTATTTCACGGTCTCCTTCGGTGTAAGAAACAGAGGAGAATAGTCATAAAAGAGGAAACGAAAGAGGTTTCACTTTCTGGAAAGAAACGGAGGATAGTCCTTTTCAGTTGCTTCTAGAAGAGTTTGCTTTGGCCTCATTTTCCAAGAACTATCAAGCACTGGAGAAAGTGGAAGCATTTTGCAAGAAAAGATTTGGAGTTTATTAGATGTGGTTGCTAAACTTTCCTAGACATGTCCTGAATGCTAAACTTTCCTAGACATGTCCTGAACTTTTTAAACATAGTCATAGTAGACCATATCAGTAGAGTTGATTTAGACCTTTATACTTCAATGCTGTGTTTATTTGCATGTATGCAGTTTCAACTTTCGATTTTCTTTTCATATTCTCGTTTGCTTACTACTTGAAGCTCACTGTACTTTTTCTCAACGGAACTGTTTGCAGTGGCTCTAATGGTTTGTGTTACCAAAGTTGCGAAGTCTGCTCTGGAAAATGCCCTGGCTGAAAACGAGGATATATATGACATTGGTGCCTCACCAGAATCACCTACCACGGTTAATTCTCCTGAGGATCTCCATCGGCCATTATTAATAAAGATAGATCCCTCTGAAGACAATCATGAAAATTGAAAGAAGTTCCTTGTAAATTCCTGATCTACCCTTCTTAGAAAGATATGTTACCCCCCTATACCAGGAATCTGTCTAGTGTATACTGATTCCAACAATTCAATAGCTGTGCAGTCACATCATTAATCACTTTAGTAAGTGAGAGGGGACTTGTATTTTACAGTTGACACTATTCCATGTGTATATTTTTCCACCGTGTTTCTCACGGTCATTAGTTGCTATAAAACTAATGAGGTTCTTTTGACTTGGGATGTTCTATGAAATGCACATCTTTCTCTGGTAAAATTAGTCTCTTACATAACGTATTATTCATGTGAAGGGGGTATTTGCTGGGTTATGCACAGAACCACCGTCCACCACCCAGCATCACTGCCAGTATTATTTATGTTAAGGGGTATTTGCTGGGTTATGCACAGAACCACCGTCCACCACCCAGCATCACTGCCAGCAGCCATCTCTGCTTTCTGCTCACCCGCACGTTCGAAAGGTCCAATGAGCTTCCTATTTATTATTGATCAACTAACTGTACTAGCTATTCTCTCATGTCCCAAATGATGGTGGGTAATTATTTCAGGCACTTGAAAAGTACTCCTGTTGGTATGCATCAGAAGGGGTTGAAGTTTGTTTGAGACTTGAAAGAAAAGTATACTGGAAAAAAGAAAAGCATGGATCCCAATGATGAAAGTTGAAGCAACATCATATGAGACCTCATCATGAAGCTTTGAATATGCTTTTGTGCTAGTGCTTTTGGTTAATTCTGGTTATGTGCCATCTTTTAGCTTTCCCACTGTCTCCCTTTATGGAATTTAGTGGTGTTTGGGACCCTACCAATTTCCTTGCCCAAAGGGCTAAGCATTGATGCCTAGAAATCTCTTCTGGTGCAACAACCAGAGACATTTAGAGTCTCTGGGAGAAGAAATGCGTGGGTTTAGCCTTATATCACTTGTGAGATGCTTTAATGGATGTCGAGATCATACTCAAGTGTCGGGGCTTGGCACAAGGATTTGGAACCTTAGTGACAAGCCGGTGGAGCTTCAGATTAGAGTGGGATCGATCTTAAAGAAAGCTCACACCCTCAAGCCAGGTTCATCAAAGAGACTGAAATGTAAGAGCATTTACAAGTCTTATATGCCCGGGGGGAGAGGCGGTAGTGGTGGTGCTAGCGGGATGAGGAATTTCTTGTATTACTATGATGAAACATGCCACCCTTATATTTGGATTCATGATACAGTGGGTGATTTTTCTAGGATGGTGAGGCAACAATATATTAGTCTCGAGGATTTGAGGGATTGTTCTGAGATCAGAATCTTTAGAGATCATCAGAAAGGTTGTATAACGATTCGAAAGAAGCCAAGGCAGGATTTTTGTTGAACTTCCTTTCCTCTTTCATCGTAGTTGAAGTCGTGGAGGCCTGCCGAGAAGAATGTTCACGGGTAGGAGAGTCTTGTGGTTATCTTTGTTCTAGTCGATTTGTGACAATTCTATGTTCTTAATACCGTTTCTTGTTGTCTTATACTTTTGAACCTGCTGTGTATTTGAAGATTTGAGTGTTCGAGTGTACAATACTGTATCGAGTTTATCCCAAATATATTATACGCAACATTTTTCTTTTCTCTCTTTTCTTGTTCTATTTATCTCATAAATGCATTGCAACATTTTGATATAAATTCATTTCTGCTTAGCATTGTACCTCATCTGAAAGCTGAGTTGAGATAAGTTGTTGTTCTCGTCGACTTGAGACTCCGGTAGCTTTGAGAGAGTCTCCGGTAGCTTGACTCATAGACTTCATAATCTTGGAGGCCACTTGACTGTCAATATTGAGCTTGCATCAGATATTGAATACCATGGAGTTAGAACCCAATGCTTTGCAAATAAATAATCTATTTTAGTTGAATGAGATCCCGTTTTGATCTACGCATCTAAATTTTTTTTTGGGTATAGAAGCGATGATAGACTACATAATAGGTGGTAGTTTTCTCCTCCGTACCTTAATAATCCATGCTCAACTTCCGATACAATTACTAATCTAACTTGTGGTCTAAGTGGAAAGTTCCTAAACCATTGAGGGTCTGTTCTCTGTGCAATATTTTAGAATTTTGATTTTGATTTTAATTTTTTATTTTCTCTCTTTGGTCTCACCAACTTCTCTCTATCTCTTTATTACATCATTACAAAACGAAAATCTAAAACTCAAAAACTGACCTAAAAGCCCTCATGCCAAACACACCTTAAGAATTATAACTAGAATCATTACTCTATAGGAAGGTGATTATGGCAAAAGAACTCCCAAAAACCAAAGCCAAGACCATTTTTCCAAGTTCTAAGTTCAGACTAGGGAATGGGAGAAATAAGAAAAAAATGAAAATAACCAACACCATCAATGCATTATACAAAAATAAGCATGTCGGTGATATCATTTTAGGTTTATTTTAACAATGTTGACTTTCTGGAGATATAATACTATCATTTTCAGCTCATTTATGTCCAAATCATTACCGCGTCAACTCATTCGCCGGATAAATTTATTTATAGGTGCTAAATGCAACACTCCTTTTATACTAAATACAACACTTCCTAAAAATTACCCTTTGCCCTCAATTTTCAGGTTTAAAACCTAACTTCAAAAGTTAATACTCCTACTCTCATCTTCCTAAAGAAAAAAAAGTGTTATTTTCATTTTGGCTTATCTAAAAAAAAAACCCACATTTCTAAAATTTAAGAAATAAATCTCCATAAATTTATTAATTTTTTTCTTTCTTTTCGAAAATATGATCCTCCTTTCGTTTCAGACAAAGAGTCCATTATTCTATTTTGGAATGAGTTCACTTTAAAAAATTATGCCTACAATTTTCATAAACCTTTCATTTTTACCCTTCATATATGATATAAACATCTTGACGATGCTCAAACATTTTTGTAATTATGACTAACTCTATTACTACTTATATATCACTTATTTATTAAACTTTTCAAACGTGGACTCGTTTGGTGGAACGGAAGAAGTATTTATTAACCTTGCTATACAAAAGAAAAAAGAAAATTATATACTTTTATTGGAACTTAACGAAAATATAGAAAATAAAAGTAAAATATCAAAAATTTTGACTTGTCAAATATAATTTTAATATTACAATTGTGTTAAAAGTATCTTATCTCACATGGATACATTACCATCAGATTCTCCTTCTTCATATATATATATATATACTTTTTTTTTAATAATTGTTAACAAGAAGAAAGAGCCCATCCTTTTTCTCCTGCTAGGGTTATAACTTAGTCACATTGCTTTTAGGTTGTTAATTCTTGTGCGAGGAGAGGATGCTGTTATATTCTATTTAAACAAACAATTAAAAAGAATAAAACAGTATCATCCTTCTGTCATGCTTCCTCCTATCCCTTATTTTCTTTTTTTACTATTTTCTTCGTTCTAAAATAAGTGTCACTTATTAAATATATACGAGTTTTATTATTATTATTATTTTTGCTTTTATATAATTTTTCTTAATATTCACAATTTTCTTTAGTGGGTGGCAAATCAATAGGGCACTAATTTTTAATCTCACAAATAAGAAGGGTATAAAACAAATAGCTTAGAAAAAATTTCCAAAAAAGAAAAAAAAATATACTTATTTTAAGACGGTCCAAAATAAAATAAATGTTACTCCCTCCATTTCTAAATTATTGTCTTGCTTTCCTTTTTTGTTACGTCCCTAAATAATTGTTTTATTTAAACTCTCCTTTTTAGGACATCAGTTTTACCATTTTAACCATACTTTTTCTCCCTACTTTAATTATGGGCCGGGCCACATACACATATATTAAAGAAAATTACACACTATACAAATATTAATAATCAAGTCAATTGTGTTTTCTTAATCTGTGAGCCAGATCAAATAAGACAATAATTTAGGGATGGAGGGAATATTTGTTTTCCTTTACCTTTTTTTTTTTTTTTTAAAGATCGGAGAGGACATAAACCTTACCCCCACTTTAAACACCTGATCTCAATTAGTATCAGAGTGCCTCTGGTGAGACTTGAACACTCGACCTCGATTATCACAAAACACTTGACCTCAACAAATGGTGTTTGTGACGCCCCGACCCGGATTCTAATACGGAATCCCAAGATCGACGCGCCAAACAACAAATACAAATAGCAACATTAAACAGTAAAAGCACGTAGCGCAACAACCCGTGCTTACAACAAACCATAGTAATAAATTTTTTGGATAAATTAAAACCAATCATCGTCGACGTTACAGCCGGAACCCAACTAATAAAACACAAGTATAAGTTTTGTAGAAAATCATTAATAACATCAACTGCCTCGGCCACAACATGCCGGAACAACTGTACATAAACCACAAGCTACAACATGCTTGGGAAGATAACTGAAATAAGAATATAACAGAGTATGCGAGCTCGACATACACGTGCCGGCTACCAAAAGAATAGTAAGTAACGACAATGTATCAACACTACCCAAAGTAAAGTCTACATGACTTTACATAACCAATCGTCCTCACCAAAAGAATTGCTAACACTAATAACAAAAGAGCTCCAGGGTTTACGAAGCAAAAGACCACCTGTGAGCTAAACGAAATACCATCCGGCCTCACCGCGAACTCCCTGCCTGGCTCGGATCTAAGGAAAACAAATAAATAACAAACGGGGTGAGTCGAAACTCAATAAGTTACTAAATGCAACTATATCTCATGGCATAATGCTCAACTGGTAATTCATAACATGATAATATATTTGTATATATCACAACTAAACATGTAACATCATCATTGATATACAAATTATTCAACTTACGTAGCACCTTGACTAACACATAAGTGCTTATAAATAAATCACGTTACAAAGGATATTATTTTTCTTCCTGCTTCAACGTTTACTCCTGCAATACGTGAAAACAACAAAACGTGGACCGATACTCTTGTGGGATGTTTAGTATTCCATCGACTACACCAGTCGGAAACTAGCAAGCCAAAGTCGGGCGTATTGCTGCAACAATGGGGCTACATCTTAACTGTGGCCAACAGAAAAGGGTATGTGATAACCGGTACGGCGACATAGAGCGATTACAAACATTGATTTGTAAAGATTATAGGTCGTCCCACCATAACGTTGGTACGACGACGCCAGCTGGACTTACACAATGCACAAATAGATGTTCTTACTCATCTAATGCAAATAACCATCAAGTTCAAAAGTAGTGAACTTAACAATGACAAGTAAATTATTCTATTCTACTACCGATTATCATTCAACACATATTTGCAAGAATTCTAATCAACACATTAGAGCCATTCACAAGTCTCTACTTTAATAGTACCAAAAGACGGAGGACTAGAATCTCGATCAATCGAACTCTAAACCTCGTAGTAATTTAACATATTGCTCGGGGGATCATAATCTTCCCTAAAATCAACTTCTCGGAGTCATTGCTAAAGTCAACAAAATTAGGGTTTCAATGCTAAATGCAAGATTACCAAATTTCAAATCTCAAGTTCTTTATTTGTTTAAATCCTAAGGTTAATGTTCAAAACCTAGCTCATCAAACATCATTCAACCCATAAACATATCACAAGTATAATGTACTCATCTCAACCTAGAGATTTGAACATGAAAACAACATCCAAAGCAAGTCATACATGATCAATGATGAACTAGCATACATTAAAGCTTAAAGCATACAAAAGGGGGTTTAGTAATTTACCTAGAACCGATTATCAAGACAACGAAAATGAAATCAAAGCCACCCAAGTTGCTCCCTTACTCAACACCAACACAATGACGGTCTCGGATCGTCAATCGGATGGTTGGATCTTCGGCAACCCAAACACACACACTAATTTCACCAAAACTCTCACACACACTCAAGAACTAACAATGGAGGAAATGGGGGGAAAGATGGAGAGAATGAAGTTTCTCCACTTGTTTTAAGTGGCTAATAATTAGACTTTTGGGGTGGTGATGATGTGGCTCAATGAGAGCCACACAAATGGTTAAGTTTTAAGTGAAATGAAATTTTTCGGAAAAACAGAGTACCAATCTGCCCGACCTCGCACGGCCGTGCTAAAAATATACGCACGGTCATGCCAATCTCGCACGGCCGTGCCAAAAATACACGCATGGTCGTGCCAACCTCTCAGCTCCAATTCTGGACTTTCTGTTCACTCTCGCACGGCCGTGCCAAGAAAGGGTGCACGGTCGTGCCAAGTTCAAAAGTCCAGTCCAAGTCTATTTTACTCTATTTCCTAGGTTCGATCACTTGGCCACTCCTAGGTTTGATTATACAACACTTATAACACATCTCAACTATATCATAGATCACATATTAAGACATAATTAATCTAACAATTCTTATAAGTATGAAATGAAAATATGAAATAAAGCATAATTCAACTATCATGCTACTAAAACAAGTTTAACATATAAATCATACATAAAATAAGTAAATCACACGTAAGTGGAACCAGGGTAGCGCCTTTTTTGTAGCGACCCGAGTTCACCGGCTCTGAGCCCTGTGGGTCCCATTCGATCCTTCCTCCGGCGTCACTAGTCACAGGCCTTCTCACTCCTAGTAGTGGGTTTCATGCCTTCCCTCACATTCGAACCCCTGACCTCTAGGTAAGGACAAAGGTCTTTAAATATGAATGTGAGTACCAATTGAGCATTCATATTTAAAGACCTTTGTCCTTACCTAGAAGTCAGGGGTTTGAATGTGAGGGAAGGCATGAAACCCACTACTAGGAGTGGGAAGGCCTGTGACTAGTGACGCCGGAGGAAGGACCAAATGGGACCCACAGGGCTCAGAGCCGGTGAACTCGGGTCGCTACAGTGTTTCTAGTGAGGCTTTTAAATGCTCGACCTCGATTAGTATTAGGGTGCCTTTGGTTAGGAGAAGTGAGTGATACTAGTTGAGCTAGAGCTCGATGGTTGTTTTCCTTTGCCTTACCTTAATAATTTGCTTTGAAACATTAGTGTTATTAAACTCTGATTTATGTGCAAACTCTAATTTATGTGCAAACAAAATACAAGTCAACTGTATTTGGACCATCTATCAAAGGATAGAGAAAATTATAAACATAGGTGCTAAATGTAGCCTTTCCCATATACGCTAAACGCAGCTTTTTGCGAAATTATTAACTTGTCCTCGTCTTTTTATATGTAAAAAATATTCAAATTAAAACTCTTACTTTTATTTACTTCGAATGTGTATGTTTTTGACATATTACATGTTAAATTTCTTAGTGGTTCGTTTGTCGAATGACAAAGATAATTGTGAAAATCTGCTCTATTCCGTGGGAACATTGAAATTGTATATTTATTTGTCCAAAATGATGTTTGTATGATGGAGATATTAATGTCTAAAGTAGGGGGTTGAAATTTGATAAATGAGTTTGTCCCACATTGAAAAGAAAGCAAATGTAAGACTAGTTTATATATAAGGTCCTTTCTTGTAAGGAGTAATATTGTATAGATAGAGGCTCTTTCTCATGTACGCGCCCGCAGGGGGGAGTGCAAATCCTAGTTCAATTCAAGGTTCGGACCAGTGGACTCGTGTGTAAGCGCGACTTGTGGACACGAATGTTGGACCAAAATCAAGCCCTTTAGACTAACCCACATTTGCTATTTATTTTTGTTTTTTCTAACAATTTTTTTGCTTCAAAAAAAAAAGGGACATGCACACTATTATTTCTTTTTGTTTTTTCAAACAATTTTCTTGAAAAAAAAGAGAGAAGGGACATGTGTGCGCATGTCAAAGAGGATATGCGCCTGGTCCTAGCGCATGTACCTTTTTTTTTTTTAAAAATGTACATTATAACTCAATAATAACAGTAAAAAAATTAAATTTAACACAAAATATGTCAAAAATATACATATTCAAAACATACACATTTGAGGATAAATTAGTAATTTTGCCGGTGACTGCATTTAGCGTATAGAAAGGGGGAGTTGCGTTTAGCGCCTCTCAATTATAAATGAGTTGAGGTGCATCGTAAGTTGAATCAAACAAATTATTTTATCGGTCAAATTCAAAAAAAAAAATTGGTTCAAGCCCATAAAAAGAACCTATTTGAAGGCTAGTCAAATTCAAATTAAAAAAAAAAAATATTGGTTCGAGTTCGTTAACATTATCTATGTGATGACTAGTCGTAGAAATTGAGTCGGCTTAAACAAACCCGATTATTAACAATAGCATATTGAGTTCAAATCCTCTCACTCGTTAAGAATTTGCCACCTTCTACATTTTCCAAGAAATTAGCCAAAGCAAAACACAGTCAACAAGGACGCGTTTAGATGTAATAACCAAAAAAGTAGTCAATCCCAACTTTCTTCTTCTTTACTCATCATCAATTCCCACTTTTCTTTGATCCGATCAACAATAGTAGGCAGTTACATTCTCTTTTTAAATGTTCAATCGACTTCTAAGATGTTCAAGTCAGTTTACACCCACTATAAGTTAAATGAATTATATACTCTCTCTCTCTCTCTTTCTTTTCCAATTTCTGAAATATACATTTCCATTAGGCTGTTAATAGATTGAATATACATTAGAATAAGTATATTGTTTGAAATCTTACATTGTCAATCTCTGATCTAAAATCTGACATTGTTAATCTCACTAATCAAATGCATATCAATCCATATTCGAATCCATTACTAGTTGATATATCTGACAAACTATCCGAAATTCTCATTAATAAAAATAAAAATTATACCATTACTAACTTATATTCATGATTGTGTATATATTATATATGTGTATAATAATAAATAAGCTATTTTCGAATTGGACTAAGTTCTTAATGGATCAGATATAGGTAAATTTATATCCAATCTACTAAGAAAATAGATTATCAAATTTAGATCGAATTCGGGTTATTTGATTATTAGAAATGTTATGGGTACCTAAAAAGTACCAAATTTTTTTCACTAAATGATGTGGTAGCTGATGTGGTAAAAAAAATAAAATTAAAAATCATACTTAATACATCAGATCAGCTGCCCAAATTAACTGACACATTATTTAGTATAAAAAATTTAATATTTTTTAGGTATCTATAGCATTACTTTTCAACCATTATTCGAATTCATATCCAAATATTTTGCATCAAATTCGGAACGGATTCCGGCAAAAAATCTAATTCATAGAGAGGCCTAATTTCCGTGCATCTCAATTTATTTCACTTTTGAACACATCCCCATTTACCTAATTTTTTGAAATAGAACTGATCAATAATACACAGTTACAAATTACGATACTCTCTCTCTCTCTCTCTCTAAATTTCTCAAAATCTCCAATTTTCTTTGTTTCCCGGACAACCCAAATGGGTGCATCATTGAGCTCCAACAGAAGAAGACACAGCAATCACTACCACCAAAATCCCCACCCTCCTTCCCAATTAATCTCCTCTTCCTCAGCTCCCTACCCTTACGACGTCTATCCCGCCGGCGCTGCACCGCCACCACCACCGCCGCCGCCGCCACATGGGTACTCCTCCTACTACTATACCGGTGGTGGCTATGGTTACGCTAACCCTTTAATGGGTCGGCCCAATTATGGTCCTTACTACGATTACCATAACAACAATGGGTGGATCCCAATTCGCCCGATGCCGGTGGCGATTCCCCCATCCCCGCCGCCAATGTATGTGGAGCATCAGCAGGCCAAGAAGGTCAGAAATGATGTCAATGTTCATAAAGATACACTGAAGCTTGAGCTTGATGAGGACAATCCTGATCATCATTTGGTTTCTTTTGTCTTTGATGCCTTATTCGATGGGAGGTCAGCAGTTTCTATACTCCTTTTCTTAATTCAGTCAATTTTTATGTTTTCATGTCAAGTTGTGTGTGTGTGTGTGTGTTGGTTTGTTCTTCGTCAATTTTTTTGTTCTGTATGGAACTGAGGAATGGGTATGGGTTATTTTTATTTGAATGCTTTGCTGAATCTTGATTAAGTGATTTGATTAACATAATAACTATATCTGCATGCTCCTGTTGAAATTTCCGAGCCATTGGGTCTGAAAAATACCAATTAACGAAGTACTAAAAACAAATTCTTTACATTAAGGTTGATGACGGTACGATGCTGCAAACTGGTTATTATCTTTATGTGGCTTGATTGTAGAATTTTCCTGTTACGGTTTTACATTAGAGGAACAGGACTTGATAGTTTTATATGTAGCCTCTTCTCAGTTATGCATGTAAAAGGTGTTACAAACCAATGAGTAATCACCCAAGAAAGACCGAGAGGATTTCTTAGGAACAGATTATCTATTCAGTGATAAGGCAATATATAGATAATCAAATGGGCAAATAGCATGGCAGTACTAAGAACAACACACGTAGCAGCAGACAAGAACACGCAGGGCAGTAGAGAAATTAACAATGACGTTTTGATGGCAAAAGTCAGATTGGTAAAGACCAATTACAAAGATTTACCCAAGGCAGATCAAAACGTTGACAGAATTATAGTAACACAGCAGCACAGAAAATAACAGATTAATATACTAATGCTGGAAAATAACAGATTGAGTATGGAGCGGAGCAGTGAGGGGAATGCCTATTCTGGAAATCAGTTTTCTCTGTGTACTGTGGCCCGAGGGAGTGATTTCGTATGCCACTTATAACTTCCGTAATCAAGCCAGGTAGATTATTAGGGATTGTTAAAAGAAACGTTCCCCTGTAAACTGCCCATTAAGCACGCTTGATTATCTAGTCGTAACTGAGTACGACTAGGTCAAACTCGCAGTTAAAGTTGAACGGAAACATTTAAGTGTATTTTGTCCAAAAAGCCCCCTCGACCCGAGACATTCCGGGCCAGGCCACGACATGCCCCGCCCCGCCCGGAGCCGGGCCAGCGCATGTGCGGTGTTTGGTTCAAGCCACCTAACATGTCTCTTGAACAATGGTTCCTTAAACATGTGGTATTATAAGCCTCATAAGGTTACTCTTTCTTTCTTACGTGGGAAGACGACAAAACCCTTTTCAATGTCACCTTTTCAATTATTTTCAACTATGGGTTCCAACCATGACATGGTATCAATCCTAATATGAAAGTTGTTCAAATCCTTGCATACAACGCTCCTCAACTCTTTATTCTTGATAGTAACATCTTAGGGTTCATAAATGAAACTCATCAAGAGTGCCGCTAACATCATATTTCCAACAAAAGGTAGTGAGACATTATAATGGCTATAAATTACAAAGTTTTTGGTGCATGACAAGCTTAAAAATTCTTTCCTGTTTCTAGGAATTTGTATGTGCTTATTATAAGTGCAGGGCTTGAAGGTTGTCTACATTGTTTATCTAAAATAGATTGATAGTGTGCTTGCAGTTTTCAACTTGGCTTTTGCGTTAGAAGCTAGAAATGTAGCAGTGAATTTGAAACCAATAAGCCTTGTATGCATTAACACCTTTGCTTCCTTAAGTTTTCCTGCGTATATAATTTAAAGAATGCCTAACTTCTGGTCTCTATCCAATCCACCTCTCCTGGAAACCCTAATTCATCAGGCAGGCTTCATTTCTTGGATGACAAAATCCATTGGGAGGCTTCATATCTTAAACGAAAGCTTTATTACCTTTACTAGCATCAGATGGAGCCTTCCGCGTTAGAAAGTTTTAGTTGCTGTCCAGCTTAGTAGAAATTTGAGAAGATCTAAAAAATAATCCCAAAATCTGCTGAAATGGGAAAAACAGACCAGGAGGCTCATGCACATGCCTTCTTAAAATTATCCCCATCTGTCATCATGAAAGTGAAAAGATTGGGATGTTACGTATCTCACTTTTCTTACCCCACAATTCAGCATGGCAACTCCATATTAAACTTTTCCCAACTACTTTAGTCGGCAACAACAATCCTGCCTTGCCATTTTGCTGTGTCTAGAGCTCTGTCAAAAAATTACTGTTAAATCATTTTCGGATGTCCCTTTTTGTGATTTCTGTCCATTTCAGTTTTTGCTCCAACCTTTCCTCTAGTACTTCGGCCTAGTTTAATTCAGTTGCTCTGCATTTAAAGGTCTTTGTTGTATGCATTCAAACTTCAATCTATCTACAAATATTTTCTCTCTCATTTATCATCTATGGAAGGTAATTTGATTGTCTCATGGGCTGATTGTAGTTTTGCTCTTCCCTCCCTCCTTTTCTCTTCACAAATTGATCTTAGCGCACTCATTTGGGCCACCAGTTTTTTTTTTTTTACAACTTCTTGGCTTTTTACTGCAAGTCTTATAAAGCGAGAAGCTGCAGTTTCTCCGCCAGATACTTGTTTAGCGTCATCTTCGCTCTCTCCTTCTGGACCATATTCTCCAAAAAAACAAAGGTTCCCATTTTTTGGTATTTCTTTGACCTTCAAGATTCAATACCTTATTTTTAGGAATTTCGATGCTTACTTTGGTCATGTGATTTCGTATTATCTTAATTCATCTACTCTCCCACTCTCGTTAGGTATGAATTTTTAACGCCAATACCTACAGGATGGAGCTTTACTCATTATTTTTTGGCCTATCACTTGTTCTATTCATCAGGTTCTTTTAGCTCAATGTTCCTTTCTCTTCAGTCTTCAGCACAGATGCCATTTCAGTTAGGGTTAGGGCCTGACTCTTGGAGCTTTTCGGAGCTTCGTGGGAGAGTTTTGAGTAAGACTTAAAAACTTGGAGCTTTTTCATAAGCCAAAAAATTGAGCTGAAAGCTTTAGGCTGGGATAAAAGCCAATCGACCATAATGCACTCAAATTTTAACTATTTCCAAAAGAAAAAAAAGAAAAAAAGAAAAAGAACCCTTTCATCCAAAGACCAACTTTTCAAAAGAATAAGGTCGCAGAAATATATATTTATTAGTATAATATCTAGATGCTCTGTTGCATAGACTCTGTGGCACATGTACTAGAAGTTCGATGTAACATTTATAGGGAGAGAAGGAGTGAATGCTTTATGCAAAAAAATTAATATTAGTTGATATGTTTTTTTTTTTTTGTATTATCTGCTATAAGCAGTTCGGTAATCTGTTCAAACTATTATAATTAAGATTGATATTATCTGCAAAAACATGTGTATAGTTATACTGCCCAAAAAGTTCAAAAGTCTAGTCTGTCTACTAGAAATTCAGATAGCAAATTCCAGGTTTTCAAATTATGTTATCAAATAACTTTTTTATAAAAAGGCCAGCTCTCCACATGAAAGCCCACGTTCCAAATCCAACTTCCCAAAAGGGCGAGGCCTTAGTTAGCAAGTTGTTTAACTTTCAGCTGAAGGATGTGGTGATGTCACTACCTGGACAAGTATTTCTTAATTTCTACCGTTGTCATCAAATCAATGAAAAATCTCTTACCAAGAAAATGAAATAAGGAAGGGTTAGGGCAAGTCCAACAATAGTACTTGCCCATAGGTATCAAAACCAAAAATTTTGATACCTATTGATTACTATTTACAAGGCATCAAATTATCATCTCCAACAGTAGATATCAAATTCATGGTATTAAATTTTCCGAATTAGTGGATGCTTCCAGAGGGCGTGGCGGTGATTTTTGATTAACTTTATTGATACTTTATACATTATCAATTATTTAAAGTATGGCAGTTGTTTTAATTAATTAATTTTTTTTGAAAAATTATAGTCGTCATTTGTCTTGATATAAAAATCAAAATAAATTATGAATTAATGATAATTCACACGTGCCATAGATATTAATTGGTTTTTTTTTTAGTTACTCATCAATCAGCCATGTCAAGTCCTAAGAGAGGCAAAATTTAGTACCCTTTATTTTGACTATTGGAGATGCTAGAACGTTCAACTAGGTATCAAAATTTGTATCTAATACCCATTGTTAGATTTGCCCTTAGGACTAGAGAGAACTCTACTTGATGTTAGAGGTAAAAGCACGGAAATTCCTAGGGGTCTTTGGGGTATCTTCATGCTGAATGAGCTTGTTTTTGCAGGTGCCTAGTATTTTATCCATAAGTCAATGTGTTCATCCATCATATGTTGGCAAGCACTATTATGTTTTTTTTTTTTTCTTTTCTCAGCAACAACAGTTATATTAAGATTAAGAAACATGATACAAAGCAGCACGATACAGGCAACTGACCAAGCGTAGTCTGATCAACACACAACAAAACAACTCACCAAAGCCCAAACAGCCTAAATGATTAACAATAATTTTATCCGTCTGCAAGCACTGTCATGTGAACCTTCCAGGTGTCCATGTCACCCATTTATTTGATGGTTATCTGGGATATTTTCAGAGAATGCATCAATTTTAGAAAATGTGCTCAAGTATTATTTTAATTATGCTATTGATTGTTGTTGAAGTTGTAAATGCATGGATAGTAGAATGTGAATTGCGATCAGATTCTGGTGTGGCGGAGATGGGAATGTTAAGATGAAGGTGTGATAAATCTAGAAAAGATAAATATCGTCACAAACACATTTGGAAGACTGTACAAGTAGTCCCAATAGGATCTAAAAGAATTTGATACCATCATAAAAGGAATCTCGAACTGGAAACGGAGCTGTAGATGACCAACTTTAGTGCAATGCTTGTTTAATTTTCCACTTCAAATGTATGTATGAGTCTTCCATCTTTTTTTCCTTGTTATGCAGCTGACATTTTTTCTTTTGTTGTATTGGTAATAAACAGCATCACTATTTTTTATTTTGCAAAGGAGGAAACAGATTGTAAGTTTGTTCCTGTATATCCTGAATCCTATGTGCCCGTGAGAGTCCCTTTTCAGAAAGGGGTTCGGCAAAATTTTCGACAGCCTTCAGGAACTGGCATTGACTTGGGTTTCTTCGAGCTGGATGATCTTTCTAAACCATCATCAGGAGAAGATGTGTTCCCACTTGTTATCTCTGCAGAGACATGTCCGCCTTCGGCTTCCATGAACGAAAGTCTTAATGATCCTCCACCAAATACATCCCCCCACATGCAGATTACTCAAGCTGTTTTAGAGAAGAACAATGCGGACCCTTTCAAAGTGAGAGTCATCAAGCAGATATTGTGGATTGATGGGGTCCGCTATGAGCTTCGCGAGATATATGGGATTGGAAACTCCACAGAAAGTGTTGATGATAGTGGTTCAGGAAGAGAGTGTATTATTTGCTTGACTGAACCCAAGGATACAGCTGCACTTCCCTGCCGACATATGGTAAGTGCTTACTAATGGGAGTTATGTTATATTCTTTTCTTTTTTTCTTTTGTGTGTGTTGGTGGTGGTGGTGGGGTGGGGGGTTGACAGTTGGGTTGTTTCAAAAAGTGATTGACCATATACTTAATAATATATCATGTTTCCTCTTGTATGTGAATGGGATAAAGTTTGAGTTGAGAATTGTATATGCTCTTATGACTTATTAGTGCCCATCATATATGCCAGCTTAAGCTTCTTCCCTCTCGACTACTTGTTTTTTGGTTAACTAAAAAAAAATGTTTCTTGCCTCTCAATTACTTAAGCTTCTTTCTTGATTGAAAATGTTGCATGTTGCAGTGTATGTGCAGCGAGTGTGCAAAAGCATTGAGGCTTCAATCGAACAAGTGCCCGATATGCCGTCAGCACATTGAGGAGCTCATGGAGATCAAGATAAATAATAATGTTGATCAGTGAGAGATTCTTTTCTTCTTGCTGAATGGTACAGTTTGTTATATTCTTTCCTTTTGTGTCTAGTCTTGTCATGTATGTTGGTGTTAATAGTCTCTCTTGTTTTTTCTCTTCTTAACCCTATCCTACTTCACATCTTGATGTAAATACATGGCTGCAAGCTTGACTGTTCAGGTTATTCCCCTTGATCCCGGAAAGATGTAGGTTTTAGCAATCTATTTCTTCATCATGAAATCATGTTTGATTAATTTTCAACAATTTTATTTTTCTGAGGATATGATCTAACTCTTTTGCTAATTGGTGTACTAACTTTTATAGATCTTGAAATGTAAGCTTTCCTTTTTCCTGCCTTTTTGACTTATAGTTCTTGAATTTTTCAATGGATTAATATTTGATATCTTAAAGTGTTAAAACTCTTTACTTTTCTTTTTCTCTTGTTTATTCCTCTACTAACCTTTTGGCTTTTAGGCCATCCTTGCCTGGAGATTGAGTTATTAGGGTAATATTTTGTTGATTTTGAAGATTCAAAAAAGCAAAAAGGAGAAAAGTTTATAGCTACAAATATTGGATGCATGAACATTCTAGGTGGGGGAGCGAACTTTTTCTTACTTGAGACTTGCTAAGAGCCAAAACTGGAGGCTGTGGGGATTAGGGGGAGAATATTTACCATAGAAGTTAGCAATGAGAGAGACAAACTGAGAGCATCTGAAAAGCTTAGGCTAGGGGATTGAGAGGTAGTTTTCTCTGACAGTAGAAGAAACAAATTTGTGCTGTCATATTATTAACTCTTTTTGTAATCTTGTGATGCATGTATTTATGTACGAGTAATGCTAGAGCTACTAAGTTAAACAAATTGCAGTTTTTAATTAGTTGAAAAATTACAGTTGTTGGTCAGTTAGATACTGTAGCTGTAGGTATAGGTCTACGTCTTACCGCTAAGACGTGTAGACTACAAACCAATCAGTAGGTGCCAATTGAGACCTTTTGCCCGATATTTTGTGCCTTAGCATTATCCTATACGTACAACTTTCTTAACGTTTCGTTTTTACTTTTTTTTTTTTTTTGAGTTTGGTTGGGGGTGGTTTGCTTGGGTAGGGGACCATATCACTTCTGTGCTGTTTCTTTCCAAGTTCTTGTGTCCCTAATTAGGTTTTTCTGTTCATTCACTGATTGAAATTTGTTGTCTGTATTCTTCAACATTGATTGGTACTAAATTCCATGAAATCTGATTTTTGAAATTATTGGTGGTGTAATTTGGCCCAGATTTACAGTCTGGAACAATTTCAAATACAGAAGTTTGTGATTTTTGTGTTTCTGGACCAGAATGGAACTGAGAAAAAAATCTGGCCAATATCATTTGGCCCAGATAACTTGATTTCAGAGAAATCTTGTTACAGAAACTTTTGGTATGTGTTTCCTTTTGGATTCATCAAGTATGAGAATCACATGAAACTGTCAATTGTCATCTAGATGATCAGAAACAGTGATCTAATTATTTAGACAAATCAGAGACGTCTTGGATGCCTTTTTATTATTTTCCTTTCAATTTCTTCGTTCTGATCAATTTCTACGCTATTGACTAATAACACACTAGTCGAATAGTTTATGGCTAATCTTGATAGTTATCACGATGATAGAATTATGATTAGATTCATTCCGCGTACATCTACCTTAACACTTTGGTTAGCAAAAAAGACGCGTAAATTCTATAAATAGATCAACAATAATGACACAATTACCTCTCAACTACAAACATCCACCCTCCATAGTGTCTGAGAAAAAATAAATATCTTTAAGAGATTTTTTCCATTGTGGAAGTGGGTTGAATTGTACATGACTTCTTCAAGTGCATAGAGGCCAAAACTGGATAAAAAAAAATAGAAAGAGAGAGAGAGAGAAAGAGAGGAAGAAAATATGTGTACCATAGGCTTCCCTTGCTGGCCAAAACCTTACCATATCTTCACTAAATGATGGATTTCCTATAAAAATACTTAAATCTAGGGCTAGATATATGAGAAGGGTTTCACACACACACACACACACACACACAAGCAATGTGGGGTTTGGTTGCAGAGAGCATAAATAATGCAATATGGGTTAGAGTTAGACCAATGTAAATGAACTTGCCAATTCTATCTTCTTCTCATTATCAATCACTCCTATCTGCATGTGGTGCACATGTGATACCATCAACATAAATGGCAATGGGACTGCATAATTGCCACACTGCATTTCTTCGTAGATGTGAAATTGATGCAACTCATTTTACGGATCGTTTCAATCACTCGGAGTCAGCTACATAATATACTTTGACTATTAAGAGCCCGTTTGGTCGTGCGTTTTGGTCAAAACACAGGAATAAAACGCAGCTTATTTGCAAAAAATGTGTTTCAGTGCTGCGGCAGAAAAAATTATGTTTTGAAGTGATATCCCGAACTCATTTATAAGAAAAAAATCTGCATTTTAAAAACATTGTACCAAACGGACTCTAAGTAATAAATCTACATTAAGATTTGAGAAAGTTTTACGTTTCGTATACGCCGTTAATCTTGATACAAAAGTTGAGCATGTTATTAAGTTCAGTAACCGAAATGTGTATTTTGCTGGTAACCATTCAAATCCAATGCACTAATTTGATGTCTTTTCAGAATCAAAATGCTATATATAATTGAGCTCTTCTTGGCATTTTTAACTAGAAAGGGCCCTCATTGTGTTGTAAATATTTTGAAAAAAAACAAAAAAAAAAGTGGAAAAAGGACAGAGTCACAAGGGTTTCATCATGAGTTGGGCTTTTAAGGAAGACTAACATTTATATTCTTAGAAAAAAAAGGTACTAACTTAGGGAAAATAACCCTACACCCCATGGGACATTAGGGCTAGTAACCTTTCTCACCAAATTCTTATTAAAGTATAATAGGCATATGAGTTTTGTTTAATCTAAAAGGGGTCTGTATTAGTTGCATAACATGCCTTATGTGCTATGACTACTTCCTATTTAAAGAAAATCTTTATTTTCTTTTTATTTTTTTTTAATTTTTTTGGGTCTAAAAGAAATAATAGTGAAATTGATTAGATAAGCAACTGGTTCTTTGTACTCTTGCCTGCAATATATTCTACTTTTTCGCCCATTCCCTTTTTCATTTTAAAATCTCTGTAAATAGTAATTTGGTCACTTTACTTTGATAAATTATTTAACAAGGCTATCAAACAATTATTTTCGTCTATTTCATCATTATATTTCACTTTTGCAGTCAAGTTAGTCACTCCATTTACTTATGTTAAGTGAGGGCCTATAATTTCAGGAGGAGAGGATCCATAAAATCTCATTCACAACCACCATTGTGAATCCTTCATTTTACCAACAAAATTTGTGTGTGTGTGTGTGTGTGTGTGTGAGAGAGAGAGAGAGAGAGAGAGAGAGAGAGAGAGAGAGAGAGAGAGATAACCGACCGCTGTCGGCGCCCTGCCTCCTCTATATTTCCTCGTTTTCCTTTGTGATGACATGACGGTCTACATTTTAGGTAATTGATTTCAATTAAAATTAAAATTTTGATTCTCCAATTCTATGCTCGTGATTCATATGGATATGGATAGATACCTTAATTAATTTGTTGCTAGCTAGTATGTTTATTTGATATTAACTTTTGATGAAATTGGGTTAGAAGACAAAATTTAAATTTGGATTTTATGAGCTAGTTTGATAATGGTGGTTGTCATGATGGATTTAAGAACTCTTGGTGTTCAATTAGAAAGATGAAGCTGGAGGAGAAAGAGAAAAGAATAAAGATTTAGATCCAAGACACTTCAAACTGCAGGGACAAAGAAGTCAATTGATTAATAGGGTTTGAAAAATATTTATTTATCCTTTTTTAAGTTGCAAATGTAAATGCAAAATTGAATCTACATGTATATATAAATTTGTTTGAAGAAACGACATATGTTTCAAATGGACACATGTATATATAGATTTTTTTGTTAATTTTTTATTATTATTTATAGAAATGGTTGGTCAATTGTTTTAAATATTTCTTTCATTCATTGTATTTACAGATTTATTTGTTAGTATATCTTTATTCATTTTTTAAGATTTCTTGTCAATTATTTGTTTTATTATTTCTGTCCTTCTCCATTTATAATTTTTATTACTTTTCAATTGTTTTTTTTTATAGTTACCATTATTAGTATGCATAATTAATGTTTAAGGGCATTCAAATTTCTCTCATCCAAAATAAATAAATAAAATGACCTTATTGAATAATTTACAAAATTACAGTGACCAATTTGTTATTTAAACTTATTTAGTATGTTTATTGCATTTCCATATGGTCAATTTTAAGGAACAGTGACCAATTAAATTGCATTTTGTAGTCTGCTTCATTTAATACCAAGTCAACCGTTTTATAATTTATTACCTAATCTAAAAATGCGTGCAAATTAGGAGCTCCCGTCAAGGAATTTAGATCACTTGTGCCACTTTGCGTGTGCTACAGGTGTGTTACTAAGCTAAAATTATCACACAGATCACATGTGCCATTTTGTGTGTGCTACAGGTGTGCTACTAGACTAAAATTATCACATGGCCCTTGATATTTGTTGAACGCATGCAATAGTTTAGCCTAGTAGCATATGTGATTTGAGCTTCCGGTAATAGGATGTTGAATTTTGACCTCACGCAGAAATTTTCCTTCAAAATTTTACTGATTTCTATCAAATAGTATGGTTTATAGTCTTTAAAACACTATAAATGACATTCAAAAAGTAAAATAGGACATTGATTAAAGATAGAAAGTGACTATAGTATAAGTCGTTCTTTGAATGAACCTTATAATTCAATTCGTTAGTCGTTCGAGTTAAGTCAATAATTATCTTAACATTTTTTCTCGAGTATTTATTCCATTTTACTCAAAGATTTTACGTTTGATTAATCTAATAATTTAAGAAATATAAAAGTATCATTAGAATTAGTCATAATTACAAAAAATAGTTGAATATAGTTAATATGTTTATTTACATATGGAGGGTAAAGTTATAAAATAATGAAGATTGTATGCATAATTTTAAAAGTTGATTTTTTTTATGTGAAACGCTTCAAAATAGAATAATGTACTATTTGTTTAGAACGGAAGAAATATATGATTACAGTGGACTCGGAATTAGCACTTTCCATATTTAATTTGCTGCCATTTAATTTGCTCCCAATTTATTCAATAGTAGGAATCTGGACAACAACAACTAAACATCTCTTCACTAGTACTATGGTTATAATAGACTAGGCCCTTCTCAATCTCATAAACACAAGGTAGTTACACAACTACCTTGTTGGACAACTAATTTTTTGTAGAATGTAAATTTTAACAGTAATATAGTAGTTGGACAGAGTTCATCTATTAGAATTTCTTTTCATGATATTTGCACTTTAATAATTATATATGAGCACGAGATTTGTGATGCCTTGAAGGCTCGGGGTTCAATATTACTTATCATCCACTCAATTTAGGGGTTTAATTTTCTATAAAAAGATATTAGATATGAATCCAAAAATTAATTAGGTCGGCAACGTTACTCAGTTGTCCCTTCATGTAACTTGTAACGATGAATATACTACATATAATGGCTCAGGGTTTCACCATTTCCACATTTCATTTTCCTCTCTCCCATTCTCGTAGCTCATAGCCTCTTGATTTCAGTTATTGACTCCTAGGGCTATATGTCTCAACCGATGATTACTATCGGCTCAATTGTTCATCACCATCGCTAACTATCTAATGCCCTCATTTGAGCGCTTGCAATAATACTTTGCCACCACTCGCACCTCGTCCTTGTTGTGCTGCTTCACCAACGCCGGTCAACTCGTCAAAAGGTCATCATGCCTTTAGGGTTTGATTTTGGTATTTCATTCATAACACTGCTTATTTTGTCATATTTGACGAAAATAACTAGGCAAAGTATTACATTAATTGTCATAGACATTGTCAAAATTACATGTAATATTACAAAAACCTTTGAAAGTTTTTCTTGAAAAGGAAGAAGCTCCTATGAATGATTTTTCAATTGTAGACAACCGAGGGCCAACAACAGTTAACAGTGCCCAAAACTAACTCACGGGCCATGATTATGAAGCATCAAACTTTCACTATACAAAAATCAAGTCCACAAGGGCATTTGTTGTAAATTTGACTTAACCACTGATTCTAGGGAAAATTATATTTTTGATCATTGTACAAATTTGAAGATAACCGATTTGACAAACGTATTTCTAATATCCAAAATGTGACCAAAGTACTCACGATTTGAGCGCGATCTGGTCCTTGTCGGTAATGCATCATCCAATTTTTTTAACGGTCGTTAATGATACATCTATTTTTTTAATGAGACTACTGACGTGGACTATGTGGGCCCTATGTGTGCTTAATTGTACAAAAAAAAATTATAGTATAATATCCTATCAAATTAATAAAAATAACTATTTATTATAATTATTTTATCAAATATTTTTTTTGTACAACTAAGCACACATTGTTCACACAACTAGCCATTTATGCGAGATATGGGCCTACATAGTCCACGTTAGCAGCCCCGTTAAAAAGTGAAAGAGACATTAACGACCGTTAAAAATTGAATGAAACATTAACGGCAAGGACTACATCGCACTTAAATCATGAACACGTTGATTATATTTAGATATTAAAAAGACGTTGATCAAATTAATTATTCCTAATTTGTACTATGGTAAAAAAAAATAAATTTCCCCTATTGTAGTAATCTGCAAGATAACAGTATGTAATTTTGAAGGAAATTTGCCACACAAAGGGTACAATAAATTTAATGTACCACACAGTTTTGTATAGGAAATCTGACAAACAGTTTTCATTCACAATCTGCTCCTCTAAGGCTTATTTAATATTTTAGCAGAATTTATCAAATTCCAGATTTTCTGAAATCTTCAACAATACCCACAAAACAAAAGGACTTAAGCCAAGCCAAGCCAAGCCAAGCACCAAAAGTGGCTTAATGGGCTAAATCAGTATAAATAAACCCTCTAAATGCTCATAAAAAAAACCCAATAAATAAAGGACAAACACTGAGTGAAGAGCCCTTTAGCGGAGGACTCTCTCTCCTCACCCTCACCCTCACCCTCTCTCTCTCTCTCTCTCTCTCCAACTCTGAAATAGAGGAAGCAGAGACACCAGAGCAGTTTTAATGTCCACCCACCACCCCTGAACACACACACACAGACACACTCACTTCTCTCTTTTTCTCTCTCTACATTCTCAATAGCTTCTGAGAAACTGATAACCTTGTTGTCTTCAACTTTCTTGGCTCAGTGGTGCATCAGAAACCCATTAAGTTTCTCCCCTCATTTTTCTCTCCTCTGTTTTGTTTGGAAACATTGTGGACAACAAAATCCCCCCCCCTTTCTTTCTGGTTGTTTTTTTTTTGTAATTCATCATCTTCTTCTTGGTTCTACTGTATTTTTAGCCTGTTTCTGTTTATCTCAGATCTATTAAGTCACCATTCCCATTTTGTACCTCTCTTGTTCGTTCTAATTGACTGGTAGATATGAGTAAAGAAGAGTTCTTGAAGATCCAGGTACACATTCTCCTTCACACACGCACAGAGACGCATATATTTGTATAATCCATGTGTGCTCATTAATTTATTTGTTTTACTAGCTGTCTCTTGCTTCAAATCCCCTTTTCCTTTTTTGTTTGTTTGATTCTTATGGTGAATTTGCTTAAATTACTTTGCTTGTTTTGAACTCAATGCTTTTCCACTTTTGTTGCTTTCCCCTGTTTTTGACTAGGGATTTCTCGTTTTTTGACCATACATTTGCAATGAATTTCAATTTTAATGGGTAGTCTCGTGTCAAGATTGAATTTTTTTACCCCCCTTGTCCTTTATTTTGATTGTGTATGATTTTATTTTATTTTTCTTTATGCTTTTGTTCTCTGGTGTTTTCTGTGCATGCAGACTTGTGTCCTGAAAGTGAATATACACTGTGATGGGTGTAAGAGAAAAGTCAAGAAAATCCTGCAGAAAATCGATGGTATTCTTCTATTTCAAGACCCAATTTTGTTTCTTTAAGATTCTTCTATTTGGAGTCCTAGAAACCCAAAATAGTTAATCCTTGTTTGAATATTTTATTCAAGACCCAATTTTGTTTGGTTAATTTTGTGTTGGGTGTAATTTTGTTGATTTAGGGGTTTATACCACAAGCATAGATTCAGAACAGGGGAAGGTCACAGTTTCAGGAAATGTTGACCCAGCTACACTTATCAAGAAGCTTGCAAAGAGTGGGAAACATGCAGAGGTTTGGGGTTCCCAAAAAGCTGTTAACTCAAACCAGAACCAGCTCAATAATCAATTGAAGAACATGCAAATCGACAAGGGCAAAGGTGGAAATAACAAGAATCAAGGTAATGTTAATGTTAATGGTGGTGGTCAGAAGGGTGGGAATGGGAATGGAAATAATCAACAGGGCAAAGGTCAACAAGGAGGTCAAACCCCACAACAGCAACAACTTCAGCAGCTTCAACAGTTGAAGGCTTTCCAAGATCTGAAATTGCCCCAATTCAAGGACATGAAAATGCCCCCCTTCAGCAATAATAATAACAATAAAGACCAAGGTGGTGGCCAGAAGGCTGTGAAGTTCAATTTGCCTGAGGATGATGATGCGAGTGATGATGAGTTTGATGATGATGACTATGATGATGATGATGACTATGATGATGATGATGAGTTTGATGATGAATTGGATGATGTACCTGCTAATAATAAGATGAAGCCCATGATGGGTAATGGTACAGGGGGAGGAGTGCAGATGGCTAATATGATGATGAATCAACAGTTGATGAAGGGTGGGCAGCTGCCGCCACAGCTCATGAAAGGCGGGCAACTTCCACCACAGCTCATGAAGGGCGCGCAAATTGGTAATAATGGAGGAAATAGTGGTGGAAATGGTAAGAAAGGAGGAGGTGGTGGTGCAGGAGGCGGCGGTGGTGGAAATATTCCTGTTCAGGTGCATGGTGGTGGGGGTAATTCCGGCAATAACGGAAAGAAAGGCGGTGGTGGTGGGAACAATAATGGAGGCAATCAAAATCAAGGTGGTGGAGCAGGCAAAAATGGTGGGAAGAATGGTGGTGGGGCTCCATCGGATGGTAAAGGTGGTGGTGCCGGTCAAAACAAGCAGGGTGGCGGAGGAGGAGGTGGAGGTGGTGGTGCTAATTTTGGAAACATTAATGGTAATGGGGGAAAGAAAGGGGGTGGAATGAATGATGGGGTACATGGCATGCCTAACATGATGGGTGTCAATGCAGGGGGTAGTATGGGCCCTATGGGGAATATGCCTATGGGTCAAATGGGTGGTCCAATGGGTAATGTACCCATGGGCCCAATGGCTGGCATGCCTGCTGTCCAAGGCCTTCCAGCACCAGCGGCGGCGGCGGCCATGAACGGCAGCGGTGGTCCTGGATATTTCCAAGGTGCCGGTCCTGAGGCCATGGCCGGGAACCCCTATTACCAACAACAATTGGCAGCAGCAATGATGAATCAGCAAAGAGCAAACGGCAACGAAAGGTTTCATCCTATGATGTACGCTCGGCCTCCACCTGCGGTCAACTACATGCCGGCACCATACCCTCCATACCCATATCCACCACAGGCTCATAGTGACCCATACACAAACTACTTCAGTGATGAAAACACCTCAAGTTGCAATATCATGTGAAACGAACCCACCGGAGAAGTTCTACCCATGAGGCGGCAGCGTTGATGGCGGTGGTGCTCGAGTTACATTACTCTATGACTTACTTAGTCTTCTTGATGCCATAGTACACAACGAAATATGGGCTTTTCTTTAGCTTTAGTGATTCCCTCTCATTTTTTCCTCCTCTTTTTTTTTTTTCAAATCCTAAGGCTGGATTAGGTTTTTATTTTTATTATTTTTAATTTATGATAGGGGAGTATTTATAGATAATTATAATTTCAAAAGTTTAGGGGAGGATGAGATGATGTAAGTGGAGGGGATGGATAATGGTTGTGGGCTTTTCTGAATGAGAGATGTTTATATGTTGTTTATAATGTTTGGGAAAAAAACAAAAATAAATATGAAAGAGAATGGGTTTTCAACAACAATGAAAAGCCCATCTCTCTGCCCAGTTACTTTCTCTCTCTCTCTCTCTCTCTCTCTGTCTCTCTCTCCCAGGCAGTTTTTAGATTTAATTTCTATTGGGACAAGTTCATTGCAGTTTTGCTTATAATTCGATTGCTACAGAATATTTACCATTTCGGACAAGTTCAAGGTTCCATTGCAGTTTCTTGCACTTAGATTTAATTTAACCTTTAAGACAAGTTCAAGGCTCCCGTTGTTGCTTGCCTAATATATCTCTCTGTCACCTCTTCTAATGCTCGAGGCCTCAGCTATGTCTAGGGCACCACTAATGTAAATGCTTGACAAGGCTCACCTTTGATGCTTGACCTATCTCTATGTCACCTCTAATGCTTGTGCTATGTCTGTGACACCACTTGCGCTCGACCTATGTTTTAATTAATTCGAGAATCATTTAGGTCACCTCTAATGTTCGAGCCATGTCTTTGTCACCTCTAATCTAATGCTTCAGGGATTATCTCTCAAATGTTGATCAAAATATTCAATTGAATCGGAAAAAAGAAAGTAGCAGTTCAATTCCCATCCGGATTATTGTTTTTCTATCCCTCTCTAAAAATTTCTGTATGTAGAAACTAGCTACCCTTGTCCCTATTGCAGTTGTGTGTGCGTGTGTGTTGTTTTATTTAGTTTTGTGCCATTATTAAGTTCTGGCATTTGCGGTACCCCTTGCATGTGTGATGGGGTTTGTAAGTCTTGGAGACTAGCTAAGGTGGTGGGGCTGACAGCTTTGAATTGTAATGAAGTGGACTGGACCCACCACTGAGAAAGATGGGACCCACCATTTGTAGCTACTATAATTTTGTAACGGTAGAGCGAGAGCTAGAGAGAGAGAGAGAGAGAGAGAGAGAAAGAGGGGGGTGAGTTGTATTATTGGTTTTGGTAGTATGCTCGTATGTTTACATAAACGTACTTTGTGAATAGTCACAAGAGTTTTTTCAAAGATTCGCCAAAGTGTGTGTGTACGTGAGTGAGAGAGAGAGAGAGAGAGAGAGAGAGATGTGACACGGACTAGGTAACTACTACTCCCTCACCCGGATAAATATTTTTAGTGATAAAATATATAAATTATAAAATATAATTAATGATGTAATATAAAATATATTTTAATAATAATATTTATAAATATTATTAAGTTTAACTATTTTAAATAATTAAAATTTTTTAAAATATGTTATATGAAATTTTAAGGGTATATTAGAAAAATGGTAGAGAATAGATAAATTAAAAATCTTTAAAAACATTAGTTAGGACATCCCAAAATAAAAAGTAAGAATATTTATCCGGTACGAAGGGAGTACCACTACAATATTTTGAGATGTTTAAAGAGTCCATTTAAAAAAAATTATACTTACGATTTTTATAACTTTTCATTTTTATCCTCTACTTGTATCGTAAGCATCTTAAATATATTTAAATATTTTTATAATTATAATTAATATTTTTTAATTATTAAAAATTTTAAATGTAAACTTTTGGTGAAAAGAAAGAGTATTTTCGAATATCTAATGGCGTTGACACTTGACATGATTTTCTGGTAATAGAGTCTTGTCTAATCATCAAAAAGAGCATCCTAATAGACTTGCGAAATACTTGTACCAAATACTTAATATTTCAATAATAATCTCTTCCTTACACAGAATACACTCCCTCAATTCTTAAATAAGGCCTTTGTTTTTTTTTTTTTCCTGTCCTAAATGAATTATCTTTCTTCTAAACTTTCTTTCTTAGTAAAATGTTTTACTCTATTTAATCTTAACTTTTCTTCCAATTTTAATGATGGTCTCACATATAGACTTTAAAAAAAAATATATATTATATTAATATTTATAATAAAATTAATTAATTTTTTTATAATCTGTGTGTCATGTTAAATAGGATAATTATTTAGGAACGGAGGGAGTAGTTTTGTTTTCCTTTTTTGTCTATTCCAAATAAATTGTCTTGTTTATAAAAAAAAACTTTTACTATTATACTCTTACTTTTTATTTATATTTTAATGATGGTCACGGATGTGTACATATTATACCAATAAATATAATAGAGTCCATTATTTTTTTTCTAAATCTACGTACCGAGTCAAGCATGAAAAATTTATAGACACGGAGGGAGAAATAAAATAATAAAATATAAATTTTTTAATGCAGATTTCTATCTCGTGAAGTAGATAATTGATTAAAGAATGATATCAAATATTAATTAATATTATTTTTAACCAATTATATGTTTGGTACCTAATTTGAAATGAAATTATTAAAACAACAACACATCTATAAATATATATATATATATATATATATTTTTTTTTGAAAAGCAAATTGAGAATGTAGGGAGTACAACTATATATATCTAGAGATATATACAGCGAAAGCGTAGATGAAATAATGTGAATTAAATCATCGTCCAATGTATTACTTGCTTTTTGTATGAATTCAGAATTTTTTTAAAAGAAAAACATTTGAAGACTATTCTTATTCGCGATTTGATAATTCAGTCTTGTAAATTTTATATTTTTGGTAAATTTAATTATTTTTTTATAATAATTAAAGATGAAATAAGAGAGAGAAAATTGGTGGGACAGAATAACCAGCTTTTTGGTATGATTTGGTAAATTTAATTTTATACTCGCTCCATTCCTGACAAAGAGTTCATTTTAACTTTTTTTAGTTAACTTAGTTAAATTTTGATCGATAATTTATATAAATTTATTTATTTTTACAAAGTTATGAAAGTTATAATCTATTGTATTATTAATGTAGTTTTAATTAATAAAATTTTATTTCCTAAAACATAAATAAAATATGTAAAAAATTTATTTGATTTAGTCACATGCTGATTTTTAAAAAAGGAAAGTGGACTCTTTGTCTGGAACTAAGGAGTAATATTAATAATTTTTCTAATAATTAAGATAAAAAATTGGTAAGACCAAAGATAGATAATGTCCAAAATCACAAAATGAAATTACTAAATTAACCCTTTATCAATATTGGATTGGAATGTGACAAATATGATTTCATAATAATGTGCAAGCTTCAAAACAACAAAAAAACAAGTTGTACAATCATTAATAGACGATGTATAACTATGAGATGCATATTCCCCTGTGAATTTGCTTTTCAGAAAATCAGTTTAAGCCAACATGGTGTGGGCTGTGTGGCTTACAATTATGCACCTCCATAAGAATGGCGATGGGGATGTTATCAAGATCCAGTAGCATCTGTCTAATCAAGGACAGAGAGTGAGGTGGGTCCCTTGTACTTGTGCAAAAGAACTTGGCCATTTCTTGATCAGAAGCACAAGTCTCTCCTTCCAATGAGATGTCGGAAGCACTGGATAATAAATTCTCTAATCGTTATGGATTGGTGAAAGTCTAATGTAGTCGAGTGGAATTGCTTAGGTGTGTTTGGATCCATTGTAAATAAAGTAGTAGACCTGTTTTGACACGTACGATTAGTGTCTGTGATGTGTTTGCTTTGCTCATGACAGCTTATTCTTGTCCTGAGTCATTTATTGTTCTTAGCTCGAGATCCGAAGTTTACTAGGGGTGTTTGGCTAGTGGACTAACTTCGCTTGGGGTACGAGTGTCTCTATCTTGGATAAGCTTATTCATTTGATTTTGTGACTTTTTTTTTTTTCCTCCAAAGTTGTTCCCAGACCTGAAACTTTAAGACTAATCCTTTGAGCTCGATAGGATCACAAGTAACGGTAAAAATGAACCCGAGACCTATTGTTAAACTAGAACAACTCTTTTACTAGCTAATCTACGCATTTATTGATATTTTGTAATATTTTATGAAACCTGCATATATATGTTAAAATTTACTAAATATTTTCAGAAAATTGGGAGCATACTACAATAAGAACTAACTTTAATCTTCTTTCTTTAAAGAAAAATATTCAACTTTAACCCTCTTTTCTACTATGCCACTTTTGGCTTCCGGTAGTAATCATGTTATTTGCAATCTATAACCATCTTTAATCACTTTAAAGATAAGTATCATGTTTATATAACATTGTTAACTATAAAAGGTAATATACTATTTTATTTAAAAAATTTAAAGATCAATATAAATAGGAGTAGGTCTCTTGTTAGACCGTTTTACGGATCTTAATTCATAAGACGGAGTCCCACTCTCTTATAGCGCAGCCCACCAATACACGGTTGGTCCTGTCAGGGAGATTCGTCTTAAAGAAAATATCCGTAAGACGATATTTTTTAAGTTTTTGCATGAAAATAATTGTATTATTTTACAAAGGTGAATCGTTATTAATTAATGATGTTCACAACTAAGAAATAATTTTTAGTGAGATGTCAATATCTCAAATTTTTATTAAAACGATTAAGAAATAATAGAAGATATTTCATAATGGCCAACGAAGACCTTCGGTCTAGCTCCATAGTGAGATACATGCCTCTTTAGATTCAAGCTACATTTCAAAATTCCAATTCTATATATTATTGTTAATTTGCTTTTTTTTTTTTTTTTTTTTTTGTTTAAGGAGACGTAAGAAGGGATTGAACCTAAGAACTCACACTTTGTGAGCCCAACTCTAGATATTTAGTGAAATACCAAAAACAAATTAAATCACAGAAAGAACAAACTAACCTAAATCCACAATAATTGTTACACTCTCACTAACTCCACCTAGATCTCATCCTCACATGCATGCTAACGCGGAGGGAGTTTTTGTAGAAAATGATGCAAATTGATAATTTTCCATTAATCATAAGAGGTATTTATAGTACAATAAACCTTGATAACAAATCCTAAGATATACTTTACAATAATAGATATTCACAAATATACTAAATTGAGAGATTTAAGCAAATCAATCAATTGTGATTTGCCTTGATGATAGGAGGAGATTGAGAGGAGATAATTTTATTATCTTTATTCTTAACATGCCCCCGCAAGACGGACGTTCCTTGGATAAGACCAATCTTGGAGAGAAGCAAAGTGAACCGTGAATGAGAAAGGGGTTTGGTGAGAACATCCGCTAGTTGGTCTTTGCCGGAGATGTGTTGTACCCGAAGGGTCCTTTTCTGAACATGTTCTCGAACAAAATGATAGGATAAAGCAAGATGCTTCATCCTTGAATGGAAGACCGGATTTGCACAGTACGAGGTTGCACCAAGATTGTCTGAGTATATGACAGGATCAGGATGTGGTGGGAGCTGACTAAGTTCCGTGAGGAGATTGCGTAGCCATAGTAGTTCAGCTGTGGCATCCGCAATGGCTTTAAATTCGGCTTCAGTTGAAGAACGAGCAAGTGACCTTTGTTTCTTTGATGACCAGGCAATTGGGTTACGGCCAAGATAGACTAGAAATCCAGTTGTGAAAACATAGTCATCCTTGTCGCCTGCCCAGTCAACATCACAATAGGCATGAAGTGTGTGAGGAGTAGTTTTGAAGAGTTGGAGACCCAGATGGAGGGTACCATGGAGATAGCGAAGAAGACGTTTGAGGGCAGTCCAGTGAGATAGTTGTGGCTTTTGCATGAATTGGGCAAGTTTGTTGACGGAAAAGGCTATGTCAGGCCTGGTGATTGAGAGGTAGTGTAAACTACCTATAATGGCCATGTAATCAGTGGGATTAGGTAACTGTGTGACCGCAGGTGTGTGGGTAGATGTGGTAACATCTGCTGATGTGGGTGGAGATGTGAGCACATCTGGGTTAACATCTGCTGGTATGTTAGTGAGAGTGTGGTATGTTACCATTGGTGTGGGTGATGGTTTGGAGTTGATCATATTGTGGCGGGTGAGAATGTCATGGATGTATTTAGTTTGGGTAAGAAGAAGGCCTTAACTGTTGGGAGTAACCTCAACACCAAGAAAGTAGGAGAGGGGACCTAGGTCTTTGAGAGAGAAGCGGCTAGCAAGGCTGGTGATGAAGGATTTTAGATTGGTGGGGGATGGTCCAGTGATTATGATGTCATCAACATAGACTAGAAGGTAAAGGGTAGAGGTTGGGTTTTAAGGATAAAGAGTGAGGGTCGAGAGAGAAGGGGCTATAAGAGGAGGTAGGATTTGAGCTCAGTGAACCAAGCTCTGGGTGCCTGTTTGAGACCATAAATCGCCTTTGAAAGGCGGCAAACAAAGCTAGGATTAGTGGAATCAACAAAACCAGGGGGTTGGGTCATGTAAACAGTTTCATGAAGCGTGCCTTGGAGAAAGGCATTGTTGATATCTAATTGCCGAATAGGCCAGTTTTGGGTCGTAGCTATGGAGAGCAAGAGACGAATGGTTGTGGGTTTCACAACTGGGCTAAATGTTTCAGAGTAATCGACCCCAGGGCGTTGATGGAACCCTTTTGCAACAAGGCGAGCTTTGTATTTGTGAATGGTGTTATCCGGATTGTATTTGATCCGAAAGACCCATTTGCACCCAACAATGTTATGAGCATCAACTGGGGGAACAAGGGACCATGTTTGGTTACGGGTGAGAGCTTGATATTCTTCAAGCATGGCATCTCGCCAATGAGGAATTGAAAGAGCTTTTTTGGTGGTTGATGACAGACAAGTTGGAGAGGGAAGTGAGGATAGATGAGCATATTTAGGATTAGGTTTGACAATGTTGTTGGAGAGACGAGTGATTATGGTCCTGGCAGGTGGTGGTGTTGATGTAGTGTTCGGTGAAGGGGTAGGTGTGGTAACAATAGAGGGTGAGGTAGTGGTTGATGGTTCTGGTGTGACAGCAGATGTAGTCACATCAGGAACCGTGGGAGTGGTATGTTGTGGTATAGAGGTGTGGTCAGGTTGAGGAGGTGAGTTGGTAGGAGATGGTATGGTAGCAGGGGGGTCTGGTTGTATGGAGGAAGAGGTAGGAGTGGTTTGTATTAGAGGGGGGTCCGATGTGGGTGCCGTGGGTGTTATGATTCGGAAGGAGATGGGACACCATTGGGATGGAGTGAAATGTAGGGGTGTAGAGGGGGTCTTTGTAAGAGAGGGATAAGGGAATTCAGATTCTACAAACTTGACATGACGAGATGTGTACACACGGTTTGTGGTTGGATCGAGGCAGTAATAGGCACTCTGAGTTGGAGAGTATCCAACAAATATGCACGGAATGGAGCGAGGAGCAAGTTTGTGAGGAGCGTAGGGCGAAGGCATGGGTAGCGAGGCAACCAAAGCTACGTAGTTTGTTGTAGTTTGGTGGGGTTTTAAAGAGGCGGAGGTAAGGAGAGGCATTATTAAGGGAAGGTGTAGGCATTCTATTGATGAGGTAGGTGGCGATGGTGAAGGCATAGGGCCAGTAAGTGAGGGGAAGTTGGGCATGGGTAAGGAGAGTGAGCCCAGTTTCTACAATGTGACGGTGACGACGTTCAGCATACCCATTGTGTTCAGGAGTATGTGGGGGAGTTGTGAGGTGAGTAATTCCGTTGTTGAGGAGGGTGGGTGTGAGTTTATGGTACTCACCTCCATTGTCAGAATATACTTGTATGATGGGAAGTTTAAAGAATTTTTCGACAAGAGCTTTAAAACGAGTGAAGGTAGAGAAGGTGCCAGATTTGGTTTTGAGAGGATAAAACCAAATGTGTTTTGTAAAGTGATCAACAAAGATGACATAGTACTTGAAGTTATCATGGGAGTGAATTGGGGAGGTCCATACATCAGAGAAAATTAGTTCAAGAGGAGCAGTAGTGTTGAGAGAGGAAACATAAAAAGGTAACTTGTGGCTTTTATTAATATTGCAAGAGTTGCAAGAAGAAAAACTAGAAGACATTTGCAATGAAAATTGCTTATTCAATAACAAGAGAATGGGGGGGGGGGGAAGGGTGGCCTAGTCTATGATGCCGAAATTTGTTGAGGAGTGACGCAAGAAAGAGCTTGGGAAGAGGATGCCACAAGTAGACTCCATGCTCAAGGCTTCCATGGAGAAGAGGACGGTTTGTCGTTGATTCCTTGATAACAAAGGAAGAGTGTGAGAAGATAATATGAGCATTATTGTCCTTACAGAATTGTGAGACAGAAAGAATATTTCGAGAGATGAGAGGTACATGTAAAACATTATTGAAAAAAATAGGTGAAGAGGAAGAAGAAAGTATAAAAGAACCTATATTGGCAATGGGAAGGGATGAGTCATCACCAATGATTACATCGTCACTACCATCATAGGGGTTGTGAAGGGCTAAGTTGGAGAGATCATTTGTGAGATGGTGGGTGGCTCCACTGTCACGAGCCAGGAGGGTGGGGATGTAGGAATGGGCGCAGTGGCTGTGTTGGCCTGTGGAGTCGGGTTACGGTTTGGACGGGAGGAGGTGGGTGGTGGAGGAAAGGTGACGGCAGGGTAGTCACGCTTAAATTGCCTGCACTGGAAAATTACATGACCCACATTACGGCAATATTGACATTTGCCTTTGAAGGGGTTAGGGTTTTGATTGGTGGGGTTTGTTGGTGTGAGTGGAGATGTGGTCACATCATGGCTAACACGGAAGTAAGATCGGTGGTTGTTTGGGTCAGCCGGATTAGCTAGGGTGGTGGAGTTGGTGGCAGACATGGTATGGAGTGGCCGGAAAAGATTGAGAGGGTGGAGAGGTGGACCGAGACGCTCTGATACCATGTAAAAAATGATGCAAATTGATAATTTTCCATTAATTACAAGAGGTATTTATAGTACAATAAACCTTGATAACAAATCCTAAGATATACTTTACAATAATAGATATTCACAAATATACTAAATTGAGAGATTTAAGCAAATCAATCAATTATGATTCGCCTTGATGATAGAAGGATATTGAGAGGAGATAATTTTATTATCTTTATTCTTAACAGTTTTGAGGGTAACTTTGAAAAGTGGTTCGGTGGAAGGTGGGGGTTAGTAATAGTACATAGTATAGGATAGGACTATAGATGGGGCTCTTAGTAACTTAAAGAAGAATTGTGGGTATGAACTAATTTAAAAGCTTATTTACAACATTAGGGTTTTGGTTCAGTTTGATATTACACCAAAATGGGTTTGATTTTCGGTTGAGATCGATGTATATATGAGTTTGAATATATACTTTAGTTTGATTTCGGCAAGAGGTGGGTTTGGGTTTTAAGGGGATGAAGATGTCGACGGGGTGGAGTTTGGTGAGGGAGAGAAAACAAAGGAGGTATGAGGAGGAAAAGGTGGGCTTGTTGAAAATGGAGAGAGAGATCTGCAAGAGCATTCAAGAGTTTTGAGAATGAGAGAATACTGTGTCCATTCTTGAAAAAACCAAACCGTAACTATAATCCTGGAATCACTTAATGAGTACTTAATTTTATGTAAAAAATGATGTAATATTATCATTGTACTTTAAAAAAAGGTTGCAATTTTGCCATTATCCTTAACTCTCATCTGATTCTTAACGAAAATAATTACAAAATTTTAATCACCACCCCTATAATTTTATAAATACGTTGGAATATCGTTAATGATAGATGAGTTCTAAATTAAGTGGAGTGACCGAGTGAGTTAAGGTTATTGACAGATGTCAACTTTTAAACGAAAAATTTCGAGGGGCTTTTATTTTAAAGTAATACTAATATGTAAATTATTAAATCAAAAATTAAAAATAAAACATTGTGAAAAAACAATTCTTATAAAAAGATAGTTATTCATAAAAAAAGAATTTTAACAAAGCTTAATTTTCATTTTGATTATTAAATATTAAATTAAAAATTTTATTTTTCTTGTAATCTTATATAATTCTAATTAAAAAGGACTTTAAGTAAAATTAATACAAAAATAAGTTTACAGTTTTTTAGTCAATTCTCTTTATAAAAATTAATTATATTCAATAAATGAGTGTTGCCGACTAGATTCCATGAATTAACTATGTTTAAAACAAAATATATTGAGTACTTGATTTAAATATTTTTCTCTTATTTTTCTATTTAGATGATATATCTTTCCCTTCTTTGTTTTTTATTATATGTTTATATTTCATTCATTCATTCTTTCTTTGTTTCTTTTTTGTTCATAAAATATCATCTTTTTTTACCCTCAGAAGAAAAAAAATAATTTAAGAATCAAAATACTAACTATTTTCTAACACCAATTATCATTAAGAATCTCCCAACATTTTGAAAAACCTTAGGAGAGACGATTGAAAATAATTCTGTTAGTGATCATTGCAAAATTGCATCTCCCTTTCAAAATTTGACTATTTTTCCTAAAAAGACACAAAGAATGTCATATCATTTTGTGCACAAAATTAAGTATTTTTTAATTGGCTCTAGCATTACTCTGAATCATTTTTAGGTAATCTGAATAACAAATCATTAATTTCTTGTGTTCCTGATTAGTGTTGTTCTTATCTTGCAAGAGTTGTTGTGCTTTCTTGATCAGGTAATTGGTCCTAACATATAAGAGAGAGAGAGAGAGAGAGAGATGTTGCAACTTTATAGGCATATTCTGAATCATGAGTTTCGGTCTCGTTGTTAATTTAATTAAGAGTTTAATTAAATAAATTAAATAAATTTAAAAATAAGATTATTTAATAATATAATATTTCATCACTTAATAAATTAAATATTTTTTAAGATAGCTAAAATTTTAAGTAAAAAAATTATGACCCATTAATATTTTCAACTCCACCTTTTTAAAAATTAATTTTCAAGGCTTAATTTTTAATTTAACAAACAAACCGAAGATGACAGAAGCCATTTTTTGTTTAATTTTTTCACTTTTACACCAATTCGGCTACCTTTGTAAATTTGTTAACTAAAATCTGAAATGCGAAACATGAGGGACCAGTTATAACTGTTGCAAATTCTCTATCTCATGCGATTGGCTACTTTGATTCCTTGTCCAATCCACTCGTATACTTTTCATCTTTGTATTTATATACATACATTCACTTATATTCTTTTTGTGGAAATTCTTGTCAAACGTAATTAAAAAAGTTCAGCCTCCAATACTATGCAACTTTGATGGTTTATCGTATTGTCGAAAAGTATTCACTAGTCATAGGAACCATAATTCATATCATCTGCCTCCTAGCTAGCTACTATCTCATTTTAATTTAAAGATTTTCCCATTTTCCTTTTTAATAGTATCATGTATAAAATTGAATAGAGGGATGGTATTACGAGTTCAGACTTGTAGTATTATTATAAGTTTTAGTGTTAGTATCGTTAGATCAAATTTATTTAGATCTATATACCGTCAAATCAGATTTGTTCATTTCTAAATAACGACATGGACATTCCAAATCATCACCAACTTAACTAAATTTGACAATCCAACAGCTCTAACACTAAAATTTATAATAATAATACAAGCTTGAGCTCGTAATATTATTTGTCTTTTTGTTTATAAAGTAACCTAAAAGAAGATCATGTTTCTAAAAAAGAAGAAATTTTTTCAAATTATATAAGTGGGAATTTATAAATTATAGTTATAAATTAAAATATTATTTGGATAAAAATAGAAAGATGGACCCTTTAAATTGATATGTACATGTACTAAGCACTTAAAACAAGGAAACTAAAAGGATTTTAACTTTTTATCCTAGTGTTCTATCTCAATTCATGTGTTTATGCAATTGATTGGTTAAACTATAATCTCAAAAATTAATTAATGTGATATATATCTAACTCAATACATACTTTCCCACATATATAGGCTAAGATAAACTACTGAGAAAGTAAAAGAATCTCTATCACTGTTCTTATAATTTGAGTCATCTTAATTTCTAAATTAATACTGGTGTACAAGAAAATAAAAAAATGCTATTACTACAATATTTTTTTATGAAAACATTCTTCGTAGTGTTTTATTTCACTTGTTCATAATACATATTCCCTCCTTTTCATCCTAAACATACACATTTGAAAAATCTAATAATTAATAAACACTCCATCCGTTCAACCCAAATGGTTCGCGCGGGGTTGATAAGTTTAATAATTAAGGGTTATATAAATATTATTAGAATTTGTCTTAATTACAAAAATACTTGAATATAATCAATATGTTTATACCATATGAAAGGGGTAAAGTTATAAAATTATGAAGATTATAGGCATTAGTAAAGGGAAGTATATTTCCGTGAGTCAAACGTCAATTACAATGAAGTATATATCAAGGAGACTTCCTTGATTCTAGCTAATCATACCATAATTCTAGCTAACTTGATTCTAGCTAATCATACCATAATAACTCCTAATTATACACAATATTCACAAATATATTATCACACTTAATTCAAATATAATAATATATTCTAATACACCCCCTCAGTCGAAGCGGGAGGTTTACGAACACTTAGACTGTCCCGAAAATCTTCAAAAAGGACTAATGGAAGACCCTTAGTAAAGATATCCGCCACTTGATGTCGAGAGGGAACATGCAACACCCGAACCTCGCCCTTCGCCACCTTTTCACGGACAAAATGAATGTCAAGTTCAATGTGCTTGGTACGTTGGTGTTGAACAGGATTACCGGACAGATAGATGGTACTAACATTGTCACAATAAACAAGGGTGGCCTTTGTAATGGGACAATGTAGTTCAAGTAGAAGATTCCGGAGCCAACACGATTCCGAAACAACATTAGCAACCCCACGATACTCAGCCTCAGCACTAGACCTTGAAACAGTGGGTTGGCGTTTAGCAGCCCAAGAAACGAGATTATCACCCAAAAACAGACAATAACCAGATGTAGATCGGCGAGTGTCCGAACAACCAGCCCAGTCGGCATCGGTGTATGAAACCAATGTACAAGTAGACGATGGGTAAAGAGACAAGCCGTAGTCAAGTGTGCCACTAATGTATCGAATAATGCGTTTCAACGCATTCATATGGACGTCACGAGGATCATGCATAAACAGGCATATCTGTTGGACAGCATAAGTTTTTAAAAATAAACTCTTTATGTGAAAATATCTTAACATAGAATAGTGAACTATTTGATTAGAACGAATGGAGTACATAAGTATCATTAGAAAGATCATAATTACAAACATAGTCAAGATGCTTATGTCAAATATAGAGTATAAAGCTGACAAGTGAGGGAGAAAAATACAACATAAAAAACGTTCTCCAAAAATTATAACAAGTACTTGCTCCGTTGCAAGGAAATAGTCCCATTTTTCTTATTAGAAATTCAACTTATATCAAATTACTATGCAACGTATATTTATTATGTTTAAGGTTATAAATTTTCAGCTATTTAATGAATATTAGGAAAATATCAATAACTACTTTTAGAATTTTGTAAGAATTAAATTTTTTTTTGACCAAGTTGACCAATAAAAATAAAATTATTTTTTGTTTTGGGGACAGATGGAGTGTAAAGTAACAATTTCGCTACAAAGTGTCGTAAAGGCACTGTTTAAGCATTTAAAATTTATAAGGTATTTTCAATGTAATTAAATACTTATATTCAGTGCAAGATATTCCAAATTCAATCCTTAAAAAAAATCATAAAAATACATATAAGCATTTTTCTTAAAATAAACCCATTGATACACTTAATTTTTTTAAGGATGATACACGCCGAAACTCGAAACCAAAATAAAATATTGAGGAAGTACCTTAAAATTGGTGAGACTTCCCACATCAGATTGCACGTAAAAATTTTGTGGCACTTGCTCAATGCTCTTCATCAGATATCACATGTCTAGCATGTAAATAGCGTGATCACTGATGACTGTTTTGGTCAATTGCAACGGCATAATGGTGCCAGATGACATCCAATAGTTGAGATGAAGTAGGCTCCACATGTTCCCTTTGTTTGGTTTTGTTTTTCGAAAATGACATTTAGAGTCTGTATCATTTTGTATTTTGGCCAAATTGGTCCAAACGTAACTTATTCTTCACCTTGAAAAAGTTTTCAACGATGCGGTACAAAAATTATTTTCTAAATGCAGCTATTTTTCAAATGCTGAAATTTTCTAGTTTTTTTTTTTTTTTTTTAACTTTCAAAATGCAGATTTTATAATGTTATTTAAAAAAATTGTTTTTAGAAATACTATCTCAAATGCGATTGATTATAAAGAAAAAAGTTGGTTTCAAAAAATCAGCTTTTAAAATAATCAGCATTTTTAAAAATTTGTGTTTTAAAAATGCTACACTAAATAGGCTCTTAGCTAGTTTTTCAGATAAATTTTTTTCACCAGTTGTTGTGAACAAAAATATATGTATTTATTAAATAAATAGTTATATTTTTCAAATAAATGGATTCACTTTTCAAAAAATTGTATGTATATTTCAATAAGAAAATAATAGTTGTGGTGCATCAGCTATAATCTAAAATTCTTGATCATTAAATTACAACTGGCGCAAAAAATTGACTATAAGAGCTTATTTGTTTGCGCGTTTTGGCGGGTAAAATACAACTTATTCCTTAACTTAACGTTTCAATGCTACGGTAGAAAAAACTGCATTTTCAAAACGCAGCTTGAAATTCCTAGTCTTTTTCCAAAATACAAATTTTAAAACGCAGTTGAGAAAATAAAGCTACGTTTTGACATAATATTTTAAACGCATTTATAAAAAAAATGGATTTTAAATAATTTGCGTTTTAAAAAAGCTACAACAAACAGACTTTAAGAGCTCGTTTGGTCGAGCGTTTTGGCCAAAATACAGGGATAAAACACAGATTATTTGTAAAAATTGTGTTTCAATGCTGCGACAGAAAAAACAGCGTTTTCAAAAAACAGCTGTGTTTTAAAACGGTATAATTCTCAACTTTTTCCCAAAACACAGGTTTTAAAACGTTGATAGGGAAAAAAAACTGCGTATTGAAATGATATCTCAAAATTATTTATAAGAAAAGACCTTTTTTTAAATACTGCGTTTTGTAAACACTGCACCAAACGAGCTCTAAGAGCCTATTTAGTCGTGCATTTTGGCTAAAACGTAGCTTATTTGTAAAAATTGTGTTTCAATGCTGTGACAGAAAAAACTGCGTTTTAAAACACTGAAATCCTTAACTTTTTACCAAAAGGCAAATTTTAAACGCTGTTAGAAAAATAAAGTATTTTGAAGTAATAAGTTGTATTTTATTCCTACGTTTTGATTAAAATACATGACCAAACAGGCTGTAACTGTCATTTCTCTTTTCGTCTATAAAACTCTCCAATTTAGTGTTTCAACAATTGGTTGAGAAAAGAACAAACAAGGTGTAAACTGGAGCACCACCCCCTTCAGTTTGGCCTATTTTCAGAGGCCACCCAAGAGTTTGGTAGCATTTCAGTGTCATGCCTTTTGTGAAGTGTGTTACTAAAAAGTTCTGTTATACTGAGGGTAAATTTGTCGACTTATACTTTTATTATAATTCAATCAAAAATGAAATACCAATATTTTGACAAACACACGCACAGACAATGAATCCATGTTGTGGAAAATTAGATGGGATTGAACCTTTTAGTGCGACACTGAACTTTGGCCAAACTATAGGGGGCATCGCTGCATTTTACCCAACAAACAAACAAGCCTAACGAAAACCCCACCCAAACGGAAACAGACGCCGTTAAGAGTAATAATTGCAAATTAAAAGGCAGTTAGAGGTAATAATTACAAAGTGGAAAAGCTAAAAAACAGGAAAAAAGAGTCATGACATGTGAATTGTCAAGTGATCGTACCATCGAACGATTAAAATGAATTATTCATCGAACGGCGGAAAGTAGCCCATTCTTTTTCTGTCCACACGTACACGCTGTTTGTGCTATTACCCCCTCGAGTCTCACAATTGTCCAAATGTTCAAGTGATGTTTTGGAAAACCAATTTAATGGTTTAGGAATTAGGAGTATCACATAATATGCTGTACTAAGAATATTTTACACACAATATTATTAAAGTAATAGTACAAACTAAATTTTATTTTTTAAACTGTTACGATATTATAGTCTGTCACCAATTAAACTATAAAATATTTTCTCGACTACTATTACCACTTTATATTTTAACTTTATCATTTCATATTATGGTTTGTAAAATATTTGCTACAAGTAATTAATAGTATCAATGAAGTAATCAAAATTTTAAGTGCTAATAGTGATTCTTTATACTAATTCATAAATCAACTATGTATTTAACGGGAAATCCCGTATTTAATTTTCATCAGGAACAATTTTTTTTTTTTTTAGCCAACGGGAGGGTTCAGTACTTCAAGCGCGGATTAACATGTTAACAACATAGGGACGAATGTGTATTGAATTTGAGGAAGGACAAACTTCAAGAAATTATCAGATAAATCCCAAATTAATTAATAGCTCAAAAAACAAAACTAGAAAGAAAAAAGAACAAGAAATACATAATGTCAAAAAAAAAAAAAAATGGGGGCGGGGGGTGGAAAGAAAAATAAACATCCAATATGTATTGTTTAGTGGAACTTGCAGTGTTCCACGATGCTTGCACATATAGGGGTTTAGACCGACTCCCTAATTTTCCTCCATACCATCAGTTTAAGCACTAATTTAGTGGGCTAGAACAATACCAACTCTTGTATTGTGCATTTAGTGTGTGTGTGCGTGTGTATCACATATACAACCATCATAGTGATAACTTTGGGTGCTATGGCCCCCTTAGGCTTTGAGCATTATGTAATTTAACCCCTTTAAAAATTAATTATTATCATTTTTATTATATTTTGACCTCTTTAAATTTTAGATGTTACACTCTTAATTAAGTTAATTCAACACTCTAAGAACTGATATATATATATATATATATATTATAATTAACTAATGAGTATAACACAGTTCAAACTTATCCATATGATTTTAATTGACATAACAAAAAAAAAAACTTTCTTGAATTCACGTTTCACTATAATATTAAATTCCGAGATAAAGATTGTATAAACTTTGACCCCTTTTGAAAAGTTTCTGACTTGGGCACTAGTGAAATCCTAAGCAGTTCTAGAAAGAGTTTTCCCTTGATTATTTTTTAAAAAAAACATACATTTCGAAAATTAAATACTCCCGTCGTTTCAGACAAAAAATCTACTATACTATTTTGAGATGTTTCATTTAAAGAATTCACTTATAAAAAAATTATACTTATAATTTTTATAATATTTTATCTTTACCTTCTATTTGTATTGTAATAATTTTAGTTGTGATTGAATATTTTTATTATTATGACCAAATCCAATGATACTAATATATTCCTTAATAAAAATTTTAAACGTAAACTTTTTAGCTAAAAAGGAGGAACTATATGATTAAGAAATACTTCATCTATTCTATTTAAAAAGTTTATATTTAAAAATTAATTATTTGAGAGGCACATAAACTTTTAGAAGTCACTTTCACAGTGATATTTGTTGTTTCCAAATTGAGTATTTCCTTTATAGCAACGAGGGTCAAATATTATCAAAGCTAGGAGAGTCATTGAGTACACTATCCCAGGAAAAAGAATGAGCATTGTTTGAGTGAAATAAAAGGAATTCATTAAATTATTTCTGAATTAATCTTAAAAGTCAAAACATTACGTTTGAAAATGGAGGGTATATATGTTAATAAGAGCGTGTTTGTTCGTGTGTTTTGGCCAAAACGTAAGGTTAAAACGCAGCTTATTCCTTAACTTAACATTTCAATATTGCGGTAAAAAACGCAGCTGCGTTTTAAAACACTGAAATTTCTAGTTTTTTTTTTCCAAAAACGTAAATTTTAAAGCGTAGTTGGGAAAAAAAGCTGCGTTTTGACATAATATCTCAAACGCATTTATAAAGAAAAAAACCGCATTTTAAATAATTCGCGTTTTCAAAATGCAGCGTTTTAGCCAACAAATGTGTATTAAATAATGTATCTTCTGTAGTGGCATAATAGGTGACTAAGAGCATTTCTATTAGTTTGGAAAAATTGTGTTCTAACACTATTAATTCGTTCCTAACCAATGGTATGTGTTCCCAATAGTTTCCATTCAGGAATAAATTCTTGTTAATTTTTGCCAAACCAATGCCCAGGACGACAAAAGTCACCACGTGTGATGCACGGCTGCCTTGCAGCTGGCGCGTGCATCACATTATTTAATTTTATGCATATTTAGTAGCTATAACATTATTGTGTTATTTATTTTGCTTTTTTGTGGTGTTATGTACATATTGTTAGTGACATTCCATGTCCCAATTCTCAGATTCAAGATATCCCAATCAAATAAACACTAACTACATAACTTTCATGTCTCAAATTTTAAATTCAAGACATCCCGATCAGATAAACACCAACTAGATATCCTTTACTCAAATCAATTTCAACTTTCAAGATCAAGATCAAGATCAAGATCAAGATATCCCTATCAAAATTCACATACAAAAGCTCCACTGCATATATTATTCATGTTAAGTTTCAATTTTCACATGGCCCCACCACCAAATGTATAGAGGATTAGGGATTTGGACAGAAGTAGGTCATCTTCAAGCAAGTTGACCATAGGCACAGTTGAAGTCACTAACTTTGGAGATCTATATATGTATCAGTGGTATATTCATATTGGGTTGAGTGAGACTTGAGCACTAAAGAGTATCGCCAATGCAACTGTAAATTTGATTTGATGTAACTGTAGGTAATTAATATCTTTAATTACATATAGTATTTTTTATCTCTTTTTTCACATTTAATTAGAAGATGCCTCTCCAACATAAATGTGAATTCGATCCCATGTAGCATGTGTTTCACAATTAAAGTGAAGAGAGAGATGAAATCTAGTTATTTTTAAATTTAAAAAATGATGAGTAGGATGTCTCCACACCCTCAACTAGAATGTAAAAAATTTACATTCTCATCCACAATGTGAAAAAAATTTGTTGTCATGTTGTATTCACAAGACTTCTTCACATTTGCATTGAATATGTTTTTTTCAAAAAAAAAAAAAAAGTCAATCCTAAGTGACACTTATTTTTTTTCACATTTAGGTATCGGAGATGCTTAAAGTAGTCGAATTCTTTAATAGATCATGTAGTTGAAGAGAATCATAGTCAATTACACACATGTGCTACCAAATTACGATAGACATACCATTATATACCTATGTTTCAACTCTAGAAAGGGGTGGATCCTAGGCTAGCATGCTATTTATATACCTTCTCATTTTTTAAATTATTGTTTTGTTTAATGTCAAATAAACTATTTTTAAAATAAAAATTGAACATATATTTTGGTACTACAACTTATATTTTATGATTTAAAAAAAAATAAAAAATGTAAGTCAAATTTTTGTTTCAAAAACTATCAATTTAACTAAAAAAAAGTTAAACAGAACAATTATTTAAAAATAAAAGGAGTACTAATTTGTACCTCGAATAAAACTTTGAGATTATACTAGGGAATATAAAATATTTCTATTTAATTTACCATGGTTAGTTTACCAGAATAACATATTATTGTAAAAATATTTTGCGGTTGTGACTTGTGAAGAACCAGTCGTCGGTGGAAATTGGATAAAAGGAGAAGGACAATGACTTGCACGAATGCTCAAACGACATTAAAGATTGTCATAATCAAGAAAAGGTAATTACAAAAGATTATAAGAATTCTCATACATCTGGGGAAAATTTATTAAAAGAGTTGACTCAATTTTAATACCTTCAAAGTATCAGTAGTGTTAAATCAGTGAATTTCATCATAATTTTTTTCAATATCATAAAACACGTAACTTGTAAAACTATTAAAGTAATATGAATTACATGTTTTATAATTTAAAAAAAAATAAAAAAATATATAGGTCAAATATTTGCATTTAAAAATCAATAAATTTGACTAAAAAAAGTCAAACAAAACAATAATTTAGGAATATCAATAATAGTTTGTGGGACTAGGAAAAAAGTCATGAAATGTTCAATTATTGAATGATCTACAGAAGATTAATAGTGTTGATTAGGCAGCTGTATTTTGACTCCAAGTGAAGTGAGATGAGTGAAGGCACTTTATTGAAACCTAACAAATTAGTTAGTGCCTGTCTTCTTCGATATTCCTCATATACATCCACAGAAGATAAAGAAAGTGGCAAAGTTGGTGATATGTTTACCCCTGTTTAACTATTTGTTTCAAAATGGAATGGAAGCCGCATGAATTTATGGAGACTGCACTTGCTACTTCCAAACCATATTGCTAGTGGAAACCCTTTTTTCCAAACCACTTTTTAGGCTACTCTATATATTAATTGCATGTAATACAAAGTCTTTTTTCTCCCCTATCTAAAATAAATAAATGTGGTCAATTTTGAATGTTTTTCACTTTTTTAAGTAAATTTTAGTATTATAAACCTTTAGGTGCAATCTGATATGTTTTTATATCATTTCCTCTCTGTATTATTATATTAATGTGACGAGTAAACTCAATTACTGCTCGGATCAGATGTCGCTTCTTCATGATCTTTCGTTAGTTATGAAACATCAACTTAACTAAAGAAGTACTTCAAGACCACCTAATATCTTTTGTGCTTGCTATTAGATCTGACTCAACTCTTTTAGGTTTTGTTCTCTAAGCGTGATTAGTTGACTTGGTTTATGATTTTGAACTTTCTCTCTTTTAGGTCCTACTAGCTTTCTTTTGATCTTTCTCTTCGATTATTAAACTTGAAACATCAAAATCAAATAATTAAATTACGAAATCAAACACACTCATATTACTAGATCTATTTTGCTTACATACGATGCTTCATGTATAGTGAAGTGAGAATAAGAATAATTATATGAATGAGGTAAGCCAAACGTGGCCTTAAGATCACAGTATGTAGTACTACTAGTACTAAAAGACAGATGGACAGAGTGATTACTCTGAGTAGTCTTCAATGTTTTGATTAAGCTCTAAGAAAAAGCTGTGATTAAATGGCTTTTTTCAGTGGTATGTTTTGTTCATTCACGTGCCTTGTGGATTGTGTTTTGTGTTTTGTGACTGTGAGTGTGTGTGTGTGTGTGTGTGTGTGTGTGTGTGAGAACGAGAGAGCAATGAAATTGAAGGAAGGGCATGTAATGTAACAATGATTACTTTGATAAAGAGAAGCATGTTTAAAGATGGACTAAGTTAACTCTCTTGAACAAGATTGGAATCATTGCTCAGTCCTGTTGTTGCATTTTTTTGTTTCCTTTTGCTTTTACTTTTTTTTTTTTTTAAATAATTAATATTATTAATAGTATATTACACATTAAACCATGAGACCATTATGATTGCATGAAGCATGAAACATGAGCTTTTTGACAAGAATGCAACCCTTTTCCTGTTCTTTTTCCCTTTTTTCTTGATATGAGCAAGTCATTTGATCCATGATTTAGGGCTTAATCTTTGCGCTAGTGGTGGAGCTAAGAGCTGAGTCTTTACAAAGCGTGAGGTATCATATTAGATTTCCACACGTCCTCTTAATACATCACAAATTTTTTTTTAAAAAAAATAGTATCTGTAAAATCAGTTGTTTTTGGTAAATGTAGAGACTATGAAATTGATTAAAGTAAAGAGTGGCGCTATTTGCACCACATTTTCCTATTAATACACCCACCATGAAAATTTCACACCAACCTAATATCTAAATACACCACCCCCATGTTTTCTTTTTTACCCCCTAAATAATTCATTTTTCTAAACCTAACCCCCCACACACACACACATGGACTGCACCTCCCTCTTTCCCTTTTTTTTTTTTTTTTTTTAGAAAGCCCCCACTCGTAGCCTCCCCTCATCTCCCTCACTCTCCCTTCTTTCGTTTTTTTTTTCTTCTCCTCTTTCCTCTTTGAAACTCTTAAAATAAATCTGATGATTTTTCGGTAGCCCAGTCCCAAACAAAAAATTGACGAATTTTTTTCAAGGGGGTGGATTTAGGAGAGGGGAAGAAGGATAAAAGGGAAAGGGGTGGGGAAGAAGGAAAGAACGGGAAAAAAATGGGGGGAGGGGACTGACTAGATTTGAAAAGAAGGAAAGGGAGGGGGGTTTCTGGGTTGCCGGAAAGGGGGATTGCCGGGAGGGGTTGCTGGAGAGAGAGAGAGAGGGGAGGGGAGGGGAGGGGGAAGAAGAAGGAAAGGAAAAAAAAAAGGGTAAATGAGTCTTTTTAAATAATAACATTTTTGTAATTAATTTTTAGGGGTGTATTAATAATAAAAGGTGGTGCAAATAGAGTCATTCTAAAGTAAGTAGGTGACCTTTGTTTTTATTATATATTATCGATCATACTTAAGATATATCTAGCTGAATCTAAAACAAATATTCTAACCAAAGAAGTATTTACTAGAGAGAATATGGTTACACACTAAGGGCCCGTTTGGTACAGCGTTTATAAAACGCAGTGTTTTAAAAATGCAGCGTTTTAAAAAACGCAGTGTTTTAAAAACGGAGGTCTTTCCTTATAAATACGTTTGGGATATCACTTCAATACACAGTTTTTTTTTCCTAGGAGCGTTTTATAACCTACGTTTTGGGAAAAATCTGGGAATTCCAGCGTTTTAAAACGCAGCTGCGTTTTGAAAACGCTGCGTTTTCTGCCGCAGTATTGAAACACATTTTTTGTAAATAAGCTGCGTTTTATCCCTGCGTTTTGGCCAAAACGCTCGACCAAACGGGCTCTAAGGTATGTGATGGGTTCTCAAGGAATCTCCATGAATATTCTAATGGGCTACTGACACACGTGGCAAGAATTAATTGATAAACATTCCATCTAATTTGAACATGCAAATGCAAGAATTGGTTGATCAACAAAATTGCTAATTTCTTTTCTCAAAATTTCACGAACAAAAGACACATTAAGGTATGTGATGGGTTCCTCAGGAACTGGGAGGAACGCTAAGACACACTAAGGTATATGATGGGTTCCTAAGGAATTGGGAGGAACACTCAGGAAGAAGTTGACCTAGTCACAGTGAAGAGGTGAGAGGTTACATGCTACCTTTCCTCGCACCCGCATTTAATGGCACTGACATATGAGCAACTACTACTGACCAATGGAAAGTTGTTTCACCTCATTGGCTCGTTAGATACGACAACACCCTACTCTCATTGGCTCGCTAGATACGACAACCCCGTTAGCGACCACCCAACTCTGCGTGCCATCTTCTTGATCCGTTCAGCATGGATTTACGGTACCCACGTGCCTCAACCACTTCCTGACTGAACTAGTGTTACCTGCGAAAAGCTCCTACTCGCTCATCTAGCAAGCTAATTGTCGCCCACCTAGTAGACCAATTGGCATCCACTTTACGAATTATCTAGTCTCACGGTCTAAACACTTGAGGGGTATGACACAAATTCTATGGACACACTCTCATCTCTCTTATTGGTTTAACTTGTTCTCAAAAGTTACCAGTTTTCTCTCTATATATTCTCTCTTTGATTTCATAACTCAATAGTGATCAGTCCCATTGGGTTAATCTCTCCTGTCCTAGTTCATTTGAAAGCACTTGTTGTTAACATTCTCATTTTCACATCGAAGGGTTTGGGTCAGAACGATCCCCGACTTCATTCACGATGTTTTCTTTCTTATTCTCGGGTTAGGTTCAAAAGCACACCATTCTCCACATCTTACACGTGTAACTTGGGCAGATCACTCTTTTTGGCGTGATCAGTATAGAAATCATGTTGAACTCTAAAGTGCATGAATTTTTCTTTACAAATGGAAACAAATTATTTCCCAATCAATATATCTTTAGAAGATGAGAGAGATTAATAAAATCATCAATCAAGTTGATGGGAAAACAAACTTGTTTTAATTATTTGACTTCAGATTCCACAAATCCTACCAAACCCAACCCAAAAATAAAAATCTAATTCTCGTGTTAGGCTGCCGGCTAAAAGAGGTGATAAGTGGGACACAAATAGGGATGGGAGATGTGAATTTTTATCAACTCGCACATTGCCAAGTGCTACTCAAATGTACATCTATATAAATTAACAACTGTGCAATCTTATTGGGTAGTAGGGGAAAAAAAAAATACCAATTGCAAGATATTATGATATTATATTATCATAATATGAAAACGCGTCATGTCCGCAAAAATTGTTAAATGAAAACATTTTCCTATTCACAGCAACAAGTTTGTTAATATTACTTACTTTTATTAAATGATAATCCTAATAATATGATATCACCTTTACACTGAACATGTATTTGTAAAAGAGAGGCGGCCATGGATGGATTGGATTATCAAAATTGAAATGGAGGGGTCGAGATTGTGGAGTCTACAAGGGGATTCTGAATGGCTGATTTTCTCTTTCATTATTTCCTTTTAAAGGAAAGAATGGCTGAAATTGAGGAACATTAGTTGGATACTCTCTAATGTTCCAGGTAAAGAGTCCACTTTCTTTTTTTAAAAATTAATATATGACTAAATCAAATCTAAATTTTACATAATTTACTTATGTTGTATGAAATAAAATTTCATTAATTAAAAATTACCTTAAGAATATTATGGATTACAACTTTCATAACTTTGTAAAAACATCAAACATTAATTAAGAGCCCGTTTGTTCGTGCGTTTTGACCAAAATGCAGGGTTAAAACGCAGCTTATTCCTTAAATTAGCGTTTCAATGCTGCGGTAGAAAAAACAGCGTTTTGAAAACGCAGTTGCGTTTTAAAACGCTGGAATTCCTAGTTTTTTTCCCAAAACGCAGATTTTAAAATGTAGTAGGGAATAAAAAACTGCATTTTAACATAATATCCCAAATACATTTATAAAGAAAAAACCGCGTTTTAAATAATATGCGTTTTAAAAACGCTACGTTTTAAAAACACTGCGTTTTAAAAACGCTACACCAAACGGGCTTTAAGTTGATAAAAAAAAAATCAAAAATAGATTCTTTACCTGGAACGGAGAGAGTATAGGTTTCCCTCGTATCATATCATATACAGAGTATAATAATGTACGGAGTATATTATAATCATTAAAAAATGGTTTTGCTCATCCAATCCAATCCAATCCCTTATTTATTTTTTCTTGATTTTTTTATAATATACTTGAGATATCTTCTCCATTGAAGAATGTAACCTCTATTATTTTAGAGGTCACTTAGAACTGGTATTATCTTTGACTGCACAAGCTTGGCTACTAATAAATTCGCTTCCCTAACTTGCCCCTCTCCCACTGATTGACAGTAAAGTAAAAATTATTTTTCATCTCTTATTAAACCGTTAAAGTTTATGTTATTCATACTCTCTTTATTCCAGGCAAAGAGTTAATTTACTTTTAATTTTTTGGGATCAACTTAGTTAAAGTTTGATTATCATTATATGAAAACCCGTCATGTCCGTAAAAATTGTCAAAAACGAAAATATATGTCTCTAGAATTTAGGGCGAAGCAATTACGTGAGCAAAAATAATAGCAGAAATTTTATAAAAGAAATAATCAAATAACCGTGATTTTTATGACGCATTTAACAACTCGAATCAGAAAGTCCGGAGACTGCTACACATAGACCACTAACCTTCTAAGTGATCAACTAAACCTACCCCAAGCTCACCCGAAAATTTATAGACAATAGTGGGTGCCCACTTGTACCACAGACAAACCCCACATTTAACCATTGTGAGTGGGGAGTATTACTATCGCTTATGCAGGAAGAATTTACACCAAAGATTTACTAAAAAATTGACAATAACTCAAAACGGGATAAGTACCAGCTGGGGAAGTGGGACTTAATGGAATTGAAATTTGGCCACAAATTAAACAAAAACATTTAATTGTTAAATCACATTCACAGCCTAGCTACCTCTCAATTATTTGAGCCAAATTCAAAGCAATTATATGAGAGTACCCCATCAACCAAAAAGTGATAAAATCACTTAGATTCTAAGCATGTCTGGGATAATGTAACATAATTACTTGTGGATCATGAACATAGGCAGTCTGAATTCTGATCACCCTACCAATTTGACCAATATCCCACACCCCAAATACAAATACAATTAATTAATACAAAGTTAATAACATGCATGATAAAAATTCGTATAGTTAATTAATTAAATTAATATTTCTAATTTGTTAATAATTTTGCCCTCACAAAGGTATCCAAGATTGATTTAAGGTGGGTCATAAAATTACTATAATTAATACACTTAAAATTAAATGGTTTATACTCTTGTAACGCCCGAGCCCAATTCACTACGCACTGTCTAACACATAACCTCCACATCTAATCGATTTGAGTTCAGGGTATAAGAACTCTTTCATTCCCGTTCCAAATCGTAATAGGATAATATCTTTGAACCGAACGAGTACTCGAAAGTTTGCCCTATTTTATCAATATACATCGCCATCGGTTACAACAATTGATTAGAAAACGTTATTGAAAAACTATAAGAGACACTAAACGTTAAATAAAAAGCATGTGATCGACATTGTTAGTCGAGATAAACACTGCTCTTTTCCAAGAAATAATAGAGCAGTAAGTCTTGAATATTCCTGTCTTATGACATTTCAAAAAATATATATAATAATAATTGTTGGCCTGGTCTAATACCTTCAATTAATTAAAAATGTATTTTTTCACTAATAGTCAAAAATACAACTTTAAAATACATAGGGACAAGTTGAAATTTGCACACACTTGGACTAATGGGCTACATAAAATAATGGGTAAATTACACATTAACCCTCCTTAACTATTAGTCGAGTTTGATTTGCCCTCCTCAACTACTAATTGAAGCAGTGTGCCCCCTCAACTAAAGCATTTTTTAAATTACACCTTCTATTTAGACACCACGGTGTGAATTCACGAAATTTGTTCACCAAAAACTCACGTCACAATCTGTACGTATGATATTTACCATAATATTTAAAATAAATATAAGAAATTATTTTAATTACTATCTTTATGTATAAAGAGAGTCTTAGAACAACAAGGGTAATATGGTCAATTAAAATATCAAAAGGGTACTATGGTTAAAAAGAATGCCTAAAGATGGTCACATGAGTCTTACGTGGACATTTTACGTCAACTCAAATGACAGTGCTTAAACAGAAGCTATGATTAAAGAAAATGCTATAGTTAAGGGCATATTGCTTCAATTGATAGTTAAGGGAGTCAATTCAAACCTAACATATAGTTTAGGGGGTAATTTGTAATTTACCCTAAAATAATTGCTGCATTCAACGAATAAAAAGTGCAGACAGACAGTTATCCCGGAACCCTAAAATTAAAAAACAAAACCCACGAAAAAGGCCAAAGGGAAAAAGTTTGAAGCAGATTTCTAAAAAAAATTCAAAGTGTTCGTCGCCGCTTCTAACCTAACCCTTTTTTATTCGTTGTGCACAAAAAAAATTATAAATAAACTCTTTTTAGTTTATGCAATTTTATATATAATATACTATATATCCTCTGATTAAGTTACTTAAAATTATTTTTAATATTCATTTTATAATTAACATTATACCTCGTTGGTCAAGTGTTTAGGAAGAAGTAAGATTATTTTGTATACTTCTTCGTTGTAGTCAATGACAGTCTGTATTGACTTTATTAGTATAAAAATAGACGTCGTCATAGGAAAAAATAATTTTAAACAAATATGAAATATACAGATATAGTATATTACTCGTGCATATTAACGCTTAACGTAACGAAATCATAATATTCTTGATTCCTTTTTGAAAGAAGCGACGAAAAGAATAGCCTGAGACCTCAAATTTGGATTCAAATATTCTATCTCTTGTCCCATTAAAACCTAACTTTACACGTTAAGTTGTAAATATTGTAACAAGGATATGTAGAAGACAAGGATTTAATGAGACAGAGAGAGTGACAGAAATCGATAGAAGATTTGAAGCCCTCAAACTTTAAAATAAGGTAGGTTATTTTAATATTCTTGAACTTAATCATAATCATAAATATAGAATCTTTACTTAATATGTTTGAGTAGAAATTAATTGAACAATAAATCATGAATTGAATCAAATTAATTTTGAAAGGAACAAACTTCACTTACAAGTGTAATAATATCTAATAAGTGGAAAAACACTCACTCAAAGGTATAGCTTTCTCTGTCCCAAATCTTTGTTTTCTATGATTAATATTTTCTACACAAGTGCTAAACATAAATGGGTAGAAAAGTGATAATGGAGACATGTAGAGCTCAATGATCACAATGAAAACTGGATTTTATTACGAGTTAAAGGATGTTATGTCAGGCTACCGAAGTGTGATATTTATTCTTATTGAGTAATACTCCCTCTATTCCAGACAAAGAGTCAATTTTTGACTTTTTCTTATTAACTTAATTAAAATTTGATCAATAATTAATATAAATTTAGTTGTTTTTACAAAGTTGTGAAAGTTGTAATTCATAGTATTCTTAAGATAGATTTCAATTAATGAAATTTTATTTCTTAAAACATAGGTAAAGTATGTAAAATTTTGATTTGATTTAGTCACATGTTGACTTTTAAAAAAGGAAAGCGGACTCTTTGTCTGGAACAGAGAGAGTAGTTTCTACTAGCGATTTAGGTACGGTGTCAGTATGAAACCGGATCAAGCAATTTAGGCATGTGCCTATAGCACGACGCGGGACCGGACCAATGTATGTTGGATGTATTGTATTTGTAGGGAGTGATTGCTCAGAATATTAATTGAATTTGACCCCCATAAATCAGTATCAAGAAGGGTTAGCTAATTTGAGTTTTTAGTGTTGTTGAGACTCTAGTAATTAGGGAGACAATCGTGCAAAATGAAGAATTCAGGCTGAACTAAAAGACTTGAGGGGTCGTTGTGCAACAGTATAACTACCTTCACACATGTGTCTTTGATTAGATGGTAACCGTAAAACTTTAGTACATGGGTAAATCTTGGCCTGTAATTAGTCTCTCTCAATTGCATACATTCAAACCGAGGTGTATTGTAAAATATAGATTAGAGAGCTAGTTAGGGTGTATTTGGTTTCTCGATTTTTAGGACTTTGGTTTTGTGATTAAAATTTTTTTTTGAAGATAAAATATAAGAGAGAGAGAGAGAGAGAGAGAGAGAGAGTCTAAAATCATAAAACTAAAGTCAGTTAGGCTTAGATTCCTTTTTCCCACTTCTTTTATCTTTGTATAAATTAATTCTAGGTCATTTTCTATATAATACTGATACGGATCGTTATTCAATAAGTTTCATGGTGTTATAGCAAAACCAATTAAGGTTTTGCTCTAGTATTAAAAGTATACTAGTCCAAGTAGGGGCTACACCCTCTTAACCTTAATATTTACTAGTCCAAGCAGGGGCTACACCCTCTTGACCTTAAGATTATAAGAATTGTCATAATCAAGAAAAGGTAATTACAAAAGGTTTTGATCTAGTATTAAAAGTATACTAGTCCAAGTAGGGGCTTTGAACGACCTCAGCCTACAGCTGGACACGTGGCAAACATTGCAGCTTTATGAAACTCCAGCTGGACAATCACCAAGGTGACATACGTCCTTCTCAATCATGACGACCTGGAAGTTACTCTATGACAGGTCGCCTACTTCATCAGTATACTCTCTCAGCACGCCGACACAGGGACTCACTGAGCGACCTGGGGACATCCCAAGTCGACCTCGCCGACATCAAGCGACCTGGCGTATGCTAGGCCGACCTTGATGGCATTGAGCGACCTGACGCATGCCAGGCCGACCTCGTCTACACAGAGCGACCTAGAAGTATCCAGGCCGACCTCGGCACAATCCCTCTAACTTGACAAAGCAGTATCCTATACGGAGTCACATCACGCCTGGGAAGAGTCCTGCTATAAATCTTTACATATCAGTCCTAGTCCTAAGCATATGAGGAAACCTATTCCGAAAGACATGGGGATCATATCACCCCAACTATGAATCCAACTAGGATTATGGTTCCTACCTCTATAAAAAGCACCCTCAACAGGCCTCACAAGGTACATGCATACATACTTGCTTACATACTTTCTTAGCTTTACCGCTCCTACGAAGTATTGCTAATTCTCACGCCTGAGGGTTATCGCTGGGACAACCCAGCACCCCTTACGGTGTTTTTTGTTGATCACAGATTTCAAGCAGTTTTCAAGGACTATCCCTGTAACGTACGCCGGAATCCTACCTAGACTACACACGTGGACCAGACACGATACCCAATCCTTTTTGGCGTGATCAGTTTGGTTCCGTTGCCGGGACCAGAATTGTTTCTGTGATCAAACATGGCTACCTCTAAGCAAGTCTCTAAGTCTGCCGTTCCAGCAACCACCCCAGGCATGCCTGCCGCCGCTCCGCTTGCTGGCAACCCCCCTGGGCAAGCTGAAAAAGAATCACCTGCTATGCCCTCATCAGGGCTTCCTCTTCACCAGAATACACGAGTTCAGAAACTGGCTAGGGCGATGAGGAGGAAAGCCTTGGGATAGAAGGCAGCCCAGACAACTAAAGGACCGACTCTATATTTTTTTATATAAATGTGTTATGCACATGTATTACATTTATTTGGGAGTCCAAAATGAGGCCCAAGATCGGATCGGGGTGCTCACACCGTAGCTGAGGGTGACTGCGACAGTCGCCGGGTGTCATTTTATTCGTTACTCTGACTAGTTTTATGGCACTCGATTGTCGCGATTCAAAAAGTGTTATGAAAATTATATATACATATATATATATATATATATAATCTACAAATGAAATATATATATATATATATATATATATATATATATATATATATAAGAAAGAATTTGGAACAAGATGGATCATCACACATATGAATTCAATTAGTTTTTTTTTTTTTTGGTTAATGGATTATTAATGAATGAAAACTATGTAAATCATTAATCTACAGATCAATGAATTAAAATTTTAGCGATCTAAATTACAGCTCAAGATTAGATCAGATCATATGATCCATTGCCAGACCTATCTATGTACTATCTTATTCAACATTTTATTGTCTCGACTTTAAATAAAAAGTGAAGTCAATAAAATGAAACATAAGATAATACATTATTAATTATATACACAAAATTTGGTACTAATTGAGTCTCCATAGTATTATCCAAATCTATGGAACAAACAAATTAAGATTACATTAAACAGTTTTTGGTAGATTTAAAATGGATCTTTATTGGAGTAAAAATATTTGATATCCAAACAGTGGCCATGTGATGTGAAGCATAGACTGCATAGTCAATAAAATGAGAGCAGCTGCTGGGTACAGAGAAGTGTTGTACTCTAAATGGGGGGGGTGTTGGACTTGGTGAAAAGCAGTGGTCATTTGGCAGAATTGGCTGCAACACCCCATCCCCATCCCAACTTTGTGACTAATCCTGCCAACTTTCATGATGTTTTCTCTAACAAGCAGTACTTCTTGTTATGGGGAATAATTAGGAGGAAATCGTTTTGTTTGTTTTTTTAGTTAATTCTTTCAATTCCCCTGAGAAAGTAGACAATTTTCGTGGCACAATTAATAATTTTTGGGCTTCACTAATCTTTTATTCGATAATTATTATTTTGTCAAACATACTCGGTACTATGCTACTAACAAAATTATATCAAACCAACAGTCTATTCTTGATCTACTTTTTGTCAAATATACTCGGTAATATTTTATATATATTCTCTTTGTTTCAAAATATATTTGGTAATATTTGGTATTCTTTCACTTTCAAAATTAAGATCCAAAAATCTAGAATGAAAAATTGATGGAGAGAATTGAGATACTTATTATTTTGGCAAGAACTAGAGATGTTAAACGGGCTAGTCCTATCGGTTTGCCACCCTACGGGTTGTGGCCTAACGGGCGTGTAAACGATCCAATTTTTCGGGCCACTAATATTGCAGACCTAACCCTAACCCTAGCGGGTTTCGGGCTAAACGGTCCACTATCGGGTCACGATTAAAGATATGATATAACAATATTTTTAAATAGTGAATCGATAAACCATTTATAATTTTGATAGTTTTTTATGTTTTTCAAAAGAAATATAAACTAGACATTTTTTTTACATCGATGTGTTATAATTTCCAACTTGTTTTTCTCAAAATAAATAATGTAATAGCTCTACTTAGCAGTTCTTTCCAAAAAATTTATTTATATTTCAGTATTTATTCACAAGTACATAAAGAAGACCTGTAGTGCAAAAGATAAATGTGTTTGACTTTGGATTAAAAGGTTGTTAGTTTTATTCTCATGGTGGTTGTTTTACGTATCTCCTAAACTTTTACGGCTAATTAATATTACGCGGGTGGGCCAACCGAAACCTAGCGGGCCATCCCTAACGGGCGCGGGTTAAATGAGCCACCCTAGCTGTTTTTTTAAACGGGCCAAAAATATTGAGCCCTAACCCTATTTTTTTCGGTTTAAACGGGTCAACCCTACGGGCCGTGGCCCTTTTAACATCTCTAGCAAGAACTTAGAAAATACCATCTTACGAGTTATTTATAAGATGAATTTCTTTGACTCGACTTACTGTGTGTTAATGAACTGTGTTATGAAAGTAGAGTTCCGCCTTAAAAATTAAGATCCATAAGACCTACTCTATTATTTTTGAGAAACTATTATGAGTACTCTAATTTTTTATTATAATGCTGCATAATATTTAAATAAAAATAAAAGATGGATAAGATACAGAAAACGAAAGATAGAAGTCAAAAAAGTGAGTTAAGGAGTACTTACTAAAATTCTACTGAAGTCAGCATAGTCACATGGGAGTCGGGTCGTGTTTTCTGAATTCAGCATTGAAAATTAGTACTCCATTATGTTAAATGACAAAAGTTGGTACCTGTAACTATTTTTGTTTTAAATTGTTATTTAATTTTAAAAATTTTTAAATTTATTAAGGTAAATGCCAATGCAAATTAGTAGTTTAAGACTTTGAGGGTTCAGCACTGATTTTTAATGTCTCTTCATTTTCTGAAAATCATTTTCCGTAAAACAAACAGAGCATTAGTGGTATTTGAAAGAGAAGTCGTCGTGCGGAGATAATAATTTAACAATACTAGAAATACCATTGAGAATTAAATGAAAACCACGTAGCGTTAAATGTATTTTCAAAAATAGTGTAAAATATTAATCCCTCCGTTCCAGGCAAAGGCAAAGAGTCCAACTTTAACTTTTTTAAGTCAACTTAAGTAAAGTTTGACTGATAATGTACATATATTTATTTATTTTTACAAAGTTATGAAAGTTGTAATCCATAGTATTCGTAATGTAGTTTTTTACCAATGTAATTTTATTTCCTAAAACATAAGTAAAGTATGTAACATTTTGATTTGATTTAGTCACATGTTAATTTTTAAAAATAAAAAGTGAACTTTTTGCCTAGAACGGAAAGAGTAATAAATACTTATTTTAGGAAATGATATAATAGTAAATTATTCGTGTCAACAAGGGTGGATCGAGACAAACCTTATACTACTATATTTTAATATAAACAAATCATTAATTTTTTCTTTTTTTTTAGTCCATAGTTTACATGGCGCCATCCACACCCACCCATTTTCCAATTGTAAGGAGTATAATGTTAATTTTTTTATTTCATATAGTAAATTTTAGTACTTAGAGTTATTATTGAGGTAAATTTCACAATGACAAAAAATATATATAAGAAAATTTAATAATTTAGCGATTGTAATAATTATTACTCCTAAATCATTCGTCTTAGCAACAATATCTATGTTAAAAATGTATTTTGAGAATAAAAAACAAGAAAAACTAAAATTGCAAAGAGAGTCGTTATTAGTAGTTTAGTACCCAACTGTGGCAACTTTTAACTAAAATATTTTATTAATATTTATATTAAATGCTTCACATATTATAAAATCAAAAATATTATAATTAAAGAATAATAAAGTAACAATATTGACTAATATATAAACGGAGAGGCTATTTTCAATACATTTTTTGCTTTATCCACTACATTAATAGTTATTACATTAAACAAATACAAGTTTAGACAAAACTACCCCTTAATTAGTTGCCTAAATTAAGTTGTCTAATAAAATTATTTTCCTAATTCCCTTCTAACATTATTTTCTAATTCAAACATTAATAAACAATATAGTTATTTCTTTTATTTTCAGTTCAAAAAATATGCTTAATCAATTAAACTTATGATTGAAGTTATGTTGCAATAATAACAAAAAAATTAATATAATAAGGACATTTTTAGTCTACAAAATTTTGAGAAAATATGTGATTTTTGACTATTAAAATAAAAAATGAATAGTTAGATCTAAAGGATATAATTTTAAAATTTTAATCCAATGGTAAAACTATTGTGTGATATAATATATTGAAATGATTGAAACTAATAATAAATTTAATACCAACCATATTGCTATTAATGAATTAATTTTTAAAATAATATTATTTAAATTAAAATTTTATTTTTATTCTTTTAATAAAGTATCCAATATTTTTTAAAATTTTTGTAGACAATGTCTTAATTATATTATATTTTTGTTAAAAGAACACGAGACGCGATTTACAAGCACAATTGAATAAACATATTTATTTCAAAAAAATAAAAACAGAAAGAAAAAAAATAACTAGCTTGTTTGTTGAAGTGTTGAGAATTAAAAAATAATTTAGAAATAAAATATATTACTCACTTCAAATGACAAGTAATTAAATTATAATTTTGTCTAAACATGTATTTATTTAATTTAATAATTATTAATGTAGTTGATAAATAAAAACAGCAAAAATAGCCCTTCCAATAAAATAAATGTTTCGACAACTGATAATGTTTACAATCTCGTCTACTGACATAATTCAAAATGTTGTACTGTACAATCGTGCAAATCACGATAGATGAGTTTGTACACTATTCATAAAATAAAACAGAAATAAAAGTACTACATGTCCCATTAGAAGTTTTTATCATCCATCAATTCACTTACACCGTAATATCCTCTGCATTATATACACAGAATCTCCCCTTGTCCCCACCTCTCTCTCTAGTCTCTACCCCATATCATTTTGTCTTTTCCTATCCTTGTTTTTGTAATTACTGGTACAAGTATTTTAATTTCAAAGTACGTACTTATAAAACAAATAGCCGGCTGGGTTAGCCCAGCGTAGCCGAGCCGAGCGTCCTCGTTGACGGTGGGGGTTGAATGTGTAAGATTGTTAAAAAGTTAAAACGAGAAGAAGGGTAAAACCGGGAGAGGGAAATCGATGACGGAAGCTCATTAACGGCGAGAATTGTCAGTTAGCCTGCAAATCCCACCTCTCTCTCTCTCTCTCTCTCTCTCCCCCTTGTGAGAAGCGGAATCTTTTTTAGGTTGTACGGCGGGTTCAAAATGTCGGACCCACAGTCACGAAGGAAACATCAATTAGACACACCTCACTCACGCCTCATCATTACTCCCCCTCTCCAACGCCGCTTCCATACATGTAAACTGTATATACACTTATTTTTATACTATAACATATATATACACAAGAAAAAAAATGTTTTCTCTGACCAAAAAAAAAAAATCCATCTTCATCTTTATATTATTATTAAGAATAAAATCTCGTTTTTAAACAGAAAATAATTTTAGTACAATTTAGAAAGGCAAAAGGTACAACAGGGTCACCCAACTTTTCATGAAATTACAGTCCGGTCACTGAAACTTTAAAACTACACTTTGGGCTACTGTACATTAGTTCTAATGCATGCAAGCTCATTTTTTGGACGGACGTTAGTTTGGCCGTTAAAATAACATAAAATATTAATTTTACCCCTATCATCATCTTCATCTTCCTCAATTAAGAAAAAAACAAACCCTAACACAAAGGTATTTTTCATGTTACTGATGATAATGTTACTAATGATTGTTGAAATATAGATGAGCGAATACTGTAACAGAACTATCTAACAGCATCTATTTCTTCTAAATCAAGAGAGTTCACAGGTGCTCTTTGAGCAATTATACTATTCTGGAAAATGTCACCCTAAGCCTGATGGCTGTGGAGGTCTAGTTGTAATGTTTGTTCGCTCATGAAGCCTAGAAGAAGGAAGACAATCTGATTCTTAAAACATCACAACTTAGTTCAGATGACGAACATTTATTGATCTCTCTAATATTTAATTATTACTAGGATTCTGTTGAACCCACCAGCTCATACAAAGTAATTTGGATGTGAATGCTCCTGCAGCAGTCACTCTCCTAGATGTAACCGTCACCCTCTCTCTTTCAACACCGGCGACCTCCATCCTTTCGACGTCCGCCGACCACCTCCCACACGCCTCACAGCAAAACACTTGAAGCAACAGTAGTCCCTCGCCACATTCAATTCCGGTCAGATCCACATTGAATCTGGCAGCGAGCTCCCTTCATCAGCCATGGCGAATTACACACTCACACTGTTACAGCCAAACTCCGCCCCCCCCCCAAAACCTTCACACATTCATACTGTTGCAGCCATGGTGGATTACTCATTCCTTATAGACAGTGACGACGAGACCCAGGTGAGAAATTGGGTTCGAAATCGAAATCTGAACGTTGATCATTTCGATCTCCGTGGACTTCTGTAAAGGAATCTACTTCTCCCTCTTGAAAAATTGATTTCCGCTGATTGGGCTTTATGATTGAGAAAAAAGATTCTTGAAATTGATTTTATTTAGGTTTTCTAGTTAAGGTTTTAGATTTGGGAAAAGAAAAGGGGTTAGGGTTAGGGTTAGGGTTTGGGTTTTCGGGATTAAAGAATAAGGCAGGGGTAAAAAAGATTCTTCAACGAAATCTATTTGGGTTTTGATTTTCTAAAGATGATGAAAATAGGGGTAAAATTGGTATTTTACGTTAATTTAACGGCTAAATTAACGTCGGTCTAAAAAATGGGCACGAATTCATTAAAATTTAAGTACAGTGGCCCAAAGTGTAGTTTTAAAGTTTCGATGATCGAACTGTAATTTTGGAAAAAGTTCAGTGACCCGGATGTACCTTCTCCCATTTAGAAACGTTGCAAACACTTAAGACGATAATTTTAAAAATTTTGATTTTTCAATTAAAACTACTTTTTTTTGAAGAAGTATTCTTCTTATCACCTATTTACACATTTTTTTGAGAAAAAGGAAAACTATGTCGGGTAACAGTGACACTACCTATTTTAGGATATTATACTTAACGATTCTAGATTTAAAATTTATTCTTGCCATCTTTATAATTCTTGTACTCTATTATTGTGTTTTACTATTATCGTTTTACCCAAAAAGTCTACGTTTGAAAAGTCTAATTATTAAGAAATATATAAATAGTATTAGAGTTGGTCATAATTACAAAACTATTTGAGTATAGTTAATATGTTTATACCACATGTGAAATGTAAAGTTATAAAATTATAAAAATTGTAAACATAATATTTGAAAGTAAACTCTTTATAGAAACATTCTAAAATAGAATAATAGACTCTTTGCTGGGAACGAAGGGAGTAATATTTTTGAATTTGATACTTCTTTTAAAATAAGTGTATCTTATTTTAACTTAAAATATTTAAAATAAGTGTCCTCTTTTTATTTTTAAAAAATTCTTTAGCAAATTATTGATAATGGCTCTTATAATTACTAGTGGAATGAAAAAAAGAAGAGAGTTCAATTACTAGTGAATTTGTATTGTGATTAAAAAATTTTCTCTCGTAAGTTTTGTCTCTCTCTTATTTTTTAGCCACTATAAAAAAATTAAGTACTCCAAAAATAAGACAGTAAATTACAATGTTAAATACAGGATAATTGTAGGAAATTTCACAGATGGGGGTTTGGGCGGTCCACGTTGGGAGATTGGACTCGTGAAAAGGGCTTGGGTGACGATTACTGTGGCGTCACGTGCAAAGGATGGGGCCTTGGTCAATGGGTGTATTTTTGTCTGGGCATATACGTATACATACAACACTTACATATATCCACATGAGAGAGAGAGAGAGAGAGAGAGAGAGAGAGAGTGGGAACTGGGAACATGGATGATCAAACCCAGTTGAGTTCTCTGTCTTCTTCTTCAAAAAGCAGTTACAACTCGCACAAAGAGGGGGTGTGGTGTGTGTTTTCACGTTGTTTCTGCTTGATCCCTTACTCTACTAAAAACACACACACACACACACACACAATGGGCCTTTATTTACAGTAAAGGACCGATGAATTTCTGGGCCTCTTTCCTTTTTGGGTAGAAGGTTCATTCATTTCAAGTCATCATAAAAGTTGGTAACTTTTAGGTGGGGTTATGGGATAAATCAGCATGGTTCAAATTGTTAGGATTATGCTAATGAGAGGCATTGGACCACCTAGTTCCCCCCAATTATTACCTTTTGATTCACTTGAAAAACACAAAATTAAGAGGGATGTTTTTAATTTATTTTATTTCAATAAATATTAGATGGTTATATTATCATTTAGTTTTAAATAAACTAAATTTTACATATTTTATGATTTTCTATATAAAAAAAAAAAGAAGTTAAATTCTTATCAAATAGTATCTAATTGAAATGTTAATCAAACTGATCAAAAATATTAACGTGTCTTTCTCCTTTTGGGACAAATAGAGTTGAGTACATCTCTCTTAATTTCATCTCAAATTACAATTTGACTTTTTGCAATAAGTTCGCGTATATGTATAAGGACGGGGTACGAGGGTATCCATTGTTCTAGTGTTAATTGGCTAAATATTCTATGGAAAATGGAAGAGAGAAGAGAGAAAAGAGAAGAAATCTAATTAATATCTGTCCATTTTGGACAAGACATATACTTGTGATGCAATGTCACTAGCCAAGGTATTTTGAGAAAGTTAGGAGTACATTGCTTGTTATTTATTGTTAATTACTCAATTTATTTAGATATCGGTTATTATTTCTCACTATAAAGTACCCAATATGTGTCTAAAAGTTTAAGCTGAAGGGAAGAATTAAATGTGTCAATACGTGCATTTCTATAAAGGCAAAATACGTACTTTTTATATTTTAAATGTATATTATGTTTTAACATCTACTATTTCCTTTATCTTCCTGTTTGTCACAACTAGCATGGGATTTTTGTATACGACGAGTTGATGGATGAGTTGTGTAGCAAGACTGTGCAGTATCACGTGATCTAGATATTAGGTACTGCAACACGACTTCTAAATTTTAAGTGAATTTATAAAGACTCTCATCACATGATATGATATGATCTAAATTAATTTCTGTAAAGTGTTTTGAGTTAGAATTTGAAACAACTTGGGTGGTTGATGAAAGTGAAATTTGATATTTTGAGGTGATTTGAATTTGCCAATCAATCAAGTGGAGGAGGGGAATTTGAGTTTGAGATACATGAATGATTGTACATACATATCGCATATGGTTAAGGTTACAAAAGAGGATGGAAAACAAGAGTAATATTTAATTATTTATATTATAGATGATGAGAAATCATAAAGAGACAACTGCAATGGATTTGGATCCATCATTTTAACGGGGGCCCATTAGTACTAAGGAAGGCCAAAACGATAATGGGTCCAACAATAAAGGACTGTACCCCTTAAAAAACTTGTTGCTATCGTGATAACCGTACGGTTGGTTCCCCCGACCCTACCCGACCCGAATTTCTATCAATCATTGACGTTTCTCACCGGGGCAGGGGTGAACCTATTACCGTTAAGGGGGCGGGGGGTCGTTAGTTTTAGGACAAACAATATTTGATAGTTGATAGATAACAAGTAGAAATTTAATCTATCTCGTCCATCTTTATTTTACAAAAAGATTCGTATAAAATATTTTGCCGAACGTCATTTCAAACTATTGAACTTAGGTTTGAATTCGACTACAACGCACTAAGTTTTTTTACTTTTACAATTGTCGATGTGATGCAATTTCGACTAAAAGCATAATTATTGTATCGACCGTCAAGAAAAAAGAAGAAATTGTAACGTTGATCATGATTTTCAACGCCCAACATGAACTATTAGGTTATTAAATGGATTTGATTAAATTCATATACTAAATAGATCAAATCTTGATCCAAATTAAATTTTTTTTTAACAAATTAGATCTGATCATGATCTAATTACATTAACAACAAATATTTGCCTACATAATCTTTTTAAAATGAAAAACTAATCATTTTTTTTGTGGTTGATCAAAGTATGAAAGCGAGGTTCAGAACGAGAGCTCTTCCAATTCAAGTTCCGAATGGGTGCAAACGGTCATATATGTCTTTTTACTCGCTAACCTAACAATTTTTTTGACATAAAAGTTTGTTCACCCAATCACAAGATTTAAAGTGCTATAGAATTTTTTTTTAGTTAATCGGCAAATGGAGCATAATTTCCTAGACATTCGTAGCGTCAATTCCTACTTTTTAAATTTTGTCTTAAATAACTACTATGGTGGGTACAATTTTGTGTTGATAACAAAAAGACCTTCTACCAAGTAAATTAAAATTTTGTCATACTTGGATCAACAAAAATAAAAATTGATTAGCTTTTCATTTAAAAAAATTATTTAGGGAAATTTTTGTTGTTGATATACTTGGATCATGATATAGATCCGATCTGATTTTCTAAATTCTTTGAATATAGAACAAGATCTAATCTACTTAGTATACGTATATGATATGATCGATTTAGTAACCTAATAGATCAAGTTGGGCGTTAAAATTCTTGCCGAGCGTTGAAACTCTGGAAAGGCATTATTATTTCATCCGTTTTCTTGACCGATGTTACAATTTATATCTTTACCAAAACAAAGCGTTTAGTCCCTCCTCATCAAAAAAATGTAATCTGATCACTCGATTTGTCTTTTCTTAAGAGATTCCCCCTTTCCTCCGTTAATGTCTATTTTTCTGTTGGTTTTTTAAAAAAAATGCCTAAACTACCCTTAATGTTTCCCTTACCCCTGTTTATCTTAGCTTTACTGTTTTCTCCTCTTATTCTCTCTCAGTCTCTTTCTCTCTCTGCCTTTCCCTAAAGTGAAAATAAAAAATAAAATAAAAAAAGAGTAGAGTTTCACCATCAGCAGATTAAAACCAGCAGATCAAAACCCACCACAACCACCGATCCCTCATTTCACCAATAGCAGATCAAAACCACCCCTAATCCCTTTCCAACCCACCACAACCATTGTCATTTCACCACCAGCAGATCAAAACCCCCGAGGTTCATCTTCATCTGCCACATCATCAACCCCATCAGTCGTACGCAACCCGAAGAAACGATCCCTTGCTTCGCGTCACGCTCTACCACCGTCATCAACCCCCTCCGTTCTCTCTTACTGTCTCCACTTCTCCGGCCACAACATCCACGGCATCTCCGGTTGCTTTTTCTCCAGGTCGGCGAAGTATTCGTCAGATCCTGTAGTCTTCCCTAAGTCTGGCGGTGGCGTCGGTGGAAGTGGAGAAGAGGTGGTGGCGGACGAAGGAGCGATTAAGAAGGGTTCTAGAGTGTTCTTCATTGTAAAAAGTTTCATTTGAGATCCAGATTCAAATTTGAGAAATTGGGTTTTGTTCTTTTTGTTATTTAAGCATTTGATTTGAGTTTGAGTTTACTTTTGAGTGTGTATTCTAGTTTTAGGAATTGGATTTTGCTCAGTTATGAGTTGATAGGTGATTTCATGCATGGCAATGTTGGGCAAATTTGGTTTGAATTTGAGATTTGGATTCAGATTTGAGAAAATTGAGTTTTTGTTTTCTTTGATTGGAACTGGGTTAGGCAGTAATAGAGCGAAAAAGCTTTAAGCTGGAAAAAATGGTGAGGAGACAGTTGTGGGTGGGTGGGGTTTATTATCCCTTGAGAGTTTGCAAAATATATTTTCATTTAACCCCTATTTAAAAGAAATTTTCACTTAACCCCCCAAGAAATAGGATAATTTACACATAGAAATTAATGTATTAAGGGTATTTTGGACATTTTAAAAAATAGTAGACGAAAATTCTAACGGTAACGGCCTGATGGAGGAATCTTTTAAGGAAATGCAATTCGAGTGACCAGATTGCATTTTTTTGATGAGGAGGGACCAAACACATAGTTTTGGTAAAGCCGAAGAACCAAATAATTATCTATATATATATGTATATATATATATATATGTATATGTGTACATGTATATATATATATATATGTATGTATATGTATAAAGTTGGTGAGGATGCTTTTGATTGTGCCACCACACCTTTCTTTCTATTTCTCTTAATCTTCAAGCTTCAAGTAATGAAATGAGATGATTTTTCATTTCTAAGTCATTAAATGATTTGAACCCACACCATATTAAATATGAATGTAAATCTTAAACTAACTCAACCAATTATATTATATGTAAGGATTTTAAGAAAATATTAAATTATTCTATAAATTATTTTATAATATTAATCAACCAATTTTTATTTTTAAAAATGTTACTCTCTCCATGTCAAATTATTAGTCATATATTCTTATTTAAGACGTCCTAAAATAATGTCTATAATATGTGATACATATTAACATAAATCTAAATCATTTCATCAATTTTTTTAAAATATTTTTGTAAATTTCTTTTTCACACTGATCGTGTATCAAAAATATGTAAATATAATGTCCAACTAAACATTTTCTAATCATTGAATGATCTTTAAAAAATATTTTTAAAAATATAATTATATTCAATTGTTATACAATTATCCTTTGTTCAGAAAAATATTATCTTTCTTCAATATATCCTAAAGTCGATATTTTATTTTTAATTTTGTAAGAATTCTTCAAATATATGTCTAAAATATCTTTATTAAGTGCAAGATGAAAATAAAAAATAAATAAACCCAACAATTTGATATCATTAAAGTATACATTTTTTTTTGACCAAATCATTAAAAGATATTTAAAAAATGTATAAAAACAAAAATACATAAATTGACCACTAATAAAAAATAGTACTTATTTTGAAATAAAAATATTACAATAAACGACCATCAATTTGCATATATTGACAATACTTAACTTTGGTCAAACTTTAAGTAAACAAATGCCTATATTCAATAACAAGAATTTTTTTTCAAAATTATTTTTAAAATATATCTATTAATATCAAAATTAAATTAAACTGAGGCTCTATAACTAGTATATAAAAAGGAAACGGAAGAAGAAAAAGGAGTTTGACTTATTTATATAATGGGCCAACAAGAATAGGAAGCAAACAAGTTGAGCCAAATCTATATTACTGTTAAGAGCAGTAACAACACCATATACTCCACCATAAATACCTCGTTTTTTATTTTTATTTTATTTTTTTAATATTTTAAAAAAGAATTTATTTCAACAAGTACCCTCTATACGACCCTCTAAAAATTTACCCTCTATACGACCTTCTAAAAATTTAATCTCTCTCATCTCAACTAACAAACCTAACAACCATTATATTTTTTCTCTTTTATTTATATTTTTCCAGCATAATTAAAATAAAATATTTTAAATTTTATATACTATGAAAAATATATTGTACTCTTTCCGTTCCTAAATTATTGTCTTGTTTGACCCAGGATAGGATTAAGAAAAAATAATTGACTTAATTATTAATATTGATATAGTTTGTAGTTTTCTTTAATGTCCATGTGTATGTGACTCATAATTAAAGTAGAGAGAAAAGTAAGTGTAAAATGGTAAAAGTGATGTCCTAAAAAGAAAAGTTTCAAAAAAGACAATTATTTAGGGACGAACAAAAAAAAGAAAACAAGACAATAATTTAGGGACGGAGAGAGTATATTTTAATAATTTTCATTCCAATATATTAAACAAAAATATATTGTGCTCAAATAAAGTGATGAAAATGTGGAGAATTTGAGTCAATATTCATGTTAAAATCTATTCTATATTTGAAGGGTGATTTAATTAATTTTAGAGGAAGATGATGGACTAGTAGAACCCTTTGTGGGATCCAAGGGACAAAAAATTCTAAAATTACTTTTAGAGGATTGATTAAGTCCACCGTTGTGGACGCTCTAATAGAATGAAATGTAGTGGGGTGGTCTCTAGAAAAGCTAGGGCTTAAAAGAGCCGGTTACTGGCATCGGATTAAACCGCCCAATGCTTTGAAACTTGGTTTGCTTGGCACCGCATAAGCATTTTATTACTCTCTCCGTTCCTAAATTATTGTCTTCCTTCTCTTTTTTGTCCGTCTCAAAATAATTGTCTTGTTTGAAACTTTCCTTTTTAGAACATCACTTTTACTATTTTACCCTTACTTTTTCTTCCTACTTTAATTATGGGCCACATACACATGGGCATTAAAGGAAACAACACACTTTTTCAATACTATTCCAATATTAATAATCAAGTCAATTGAGTTTTCTTAATCCGTGTGCCGAGTCAACCTTGACAATAATTTAGGGACGGAGGGAGTAGTATTTTTTTATTAGGTGAATTACAGGTTGATTTATTTTTTAATATTTTTAATAGTTTCAGTCTACTTATTTTTTTTTTAAATTGAAAAAGGAAGTTTTTGGGTGAAAAGACAATTATACCATTAATCAAAGAAAAACACGCGCGCATCAGTAACCTAAGGCATCGCGATGAGTAATCCAATGCATCGTGTGGGTTAATCATCGCGATGAGCAACCAAGGCATCGCGATGAGCAGTCAAGGCATCGCGATAAGCACCTCAAGGCTAGGAGAATTTCAACTGCTGGAGGGGACTTGATTTTCGTTTACCTTTCGAGGCGTTGCCTCCGAACCCCTACGAGGAACGCTGTCCCCTCGACCCCCATGACCGGGCAGGTCGGTCCCCGTTGCGTTACCCAGCATACTGCGATTGACGAATTAAAGGCATCTCGATGCCCAATTTAAGGAATCCAGATGTCCAATTTAAGGCAACCCAATGCCCCAATTTAATATAATATCAAAATCGATCAAAATGATTATTTTTAGTTGGAAAATTGACATACAAACATGATATTGACTTCCTATAACAGTACGATATTGATATTATACAAAATTCAAACTCAAATCATTGATTAAAGTCCTAATATCAGTCCAAGAACAATATCTCCCTCTGTTTTCGGACAGCACACTGCCAAGCTCGATTTGTATCTCGAAAATAGTACTAAGTTAGGATAACAATATGAGATTGATTTTAAACAAATTCGAAGCTTAAAACATAGATTAAAGTGGCCAAAACAGCCCAAGAACAAAGAAAAACGGGATGAACTTAAAAAATTCGAATTTGATCAAATTGTGATCAAATTCGTGTTCTATGCATAGAAATTGATCCCCAAACATGACGGAAGACTATATTAACAATATGAAATCATTTATACATCAATTAGAACCTCAAATCTGAAGCAACGATGTTGTTGAGGGCATTTTAGGAAGAAAATTCTCAAAGTGCCTTTTAGCGGTTATAAAAAAAAGGGTGGACTGGAGAGAAAAAAAGTTTCAGAAAGTGGACCGGCCAGCAATTTTCTGTATTTTTTATTATTTTTAGTAACATGAAATTTAGGTCTTATTTTACGCACTTGAATGTAATTCGTCTTCTGGCGTATTCAAGGAGGTATACTTGGCTATACAAAAATTAAATTAAATTTCAGTGAATGGTGTAGGGTAGGGAGTAAACCTAGCTACTATTGGAACTAACTCTCGTGATTAACACATTAGCTATTTAGTATAACGGGAGTTGGGAAATTAGTTATTCCCATAATGTAACTATCCCATTTTATTAATATTTCCTCAATTCCACTTAGGTTAAATTTGGTTATTTAATATCAAGATTTAGAATTGAAATTGAATGAACAATAAAATTTTCTTTTGATGATTTTTGTTCAAATTGATTGAAGATTTGTATGTACATATTTGTCTTCACAAAATCAATATTATTTTTATGTAGTTTTTAACGATTAATATTTTACATGGATTTATTTATTTTTATAAAGTCATAAAAATTATAATTCATAGTATTCTAAACATAATTTGTAGTGAATGAGGTTTTATTTCCTAAAATATAAGTAAAATATATTGCATTTTGATTTAATTTAGTCACATATTGATTTTAAAACTGAAAAATAATCTTTTTGATTGGAACGAAAGGATATACAATTAAAATCTCATCATAAGCAACCCAAAGTTTATGGAACTGCTAAATAGAATTTCAAGTGCTAAAATAGTTATTTTATCGGACTTATCGTAAACAAAAACATATACTTACCGTTTCCATGATGCTTAATTATAACAAATTTCAAAGTAAATAATGCAAATTCGTTGCATATACGTATCTATATAATATATAGAAACGGAAGATTTGATCATAAGTGGATGCTTTATTTCATCGTATCTTAACTCTTGTTGGCAAAAACTCCATCACTGGAGAAGCTTTGCTGCACTTCAACAACTAGTTCTTCAACACTTAGCTGACATTCAAGCCCAATCTGTAACAGTTAATCCATAAAAGAAAAAAAATTAATTAAATGAATTAAGAGAATAAAGTATAAGACATTAAGCAATCTCAACTATAATCTCCGAAAAGTTTCCGTAGTATAGCTTCTTTTTTTTTTTTTTTAAATAAGGAGGGGCAACACCCTCTAAATTTTATTGATAAATAAAAGAAAAGAAAAGAATAAAATAAAATAAAAATGGGGGACTGGGCTACCTTTAGGCTACAACGAGAGAGACATAAATTTTAGCTATAATCTATATGAAAAGCTTAATAGTTGAGGTGAAAGACTGACTTCTGTTTTCGTTTACCTCGACGGAGCGATATAGAGCTATCCACATTTAGATTTTCAGTAATCTGTTCATACTTATTTATTTGATAATTAGAAATATATCGAATTAACGTCCCTTTAGCATTTCTTGTTTTCAGAACCATATATATATATAAGCATTACAAGAAACTGCGGTAGTCAGGAAATTTCCAATTTCAACCTTTGAATCTTGTAATATCCCGATCCTACGTTGGATAGGTACGAGAAGTTGATGCATATGATAAGTAGCTTTCTACTAACACCATCGAACTTTTGAGTGAGCCTAGTTAACCCAAGTTGCTTAGAGGATTAAGATGAGCCATATGTGGTAAGTAGCTTAATTTCTACTAACACCATCGAACATACACGTACTTTTTAGGCATGGGGCATTATAAATCATTGTGAAATTGGGCAAGAAGGCTCTTAGTCTACTCCATTTCAAAATATAAGTATTCCATTTTTACTTTTTAAAAATTAATTAATTTTTAAATAAAAATTTGATGTGTATTTTGTTTTTTTTTTCAAAACCATTAAATACGTAATTCAGAGTACTCTTTATGTACTTTTAAATAGTTATAATTTTATTATTATTAATTAAATAAAAATATGTTAAATATTTATCTAAAAATTGGTTAAATAGACTTTAAAAAAATAATAGAGGACACTTATTTTAGAACGGAAGTGCATTATACCATCTCCAACCAATCAGTGCAAAAATTACACTATCCCATTAAAATGATACAATCTTTGCACCAAACATCTTTCACCATTTCCAATCATCCTGGTTTAAACTTCATACCAAAAAGAATATTTCAAAAATATTCCTTATTATTCTTCCTATACAAGAAGGGAATAATGATAATGCAAGAGATAAAGCTCTAAAAGGAGGAAAAGATAAAGCTCCCCTTGAAGTACCAAATTGCTCTATTTTGTGGGATAAAGCATCCCTTGGAGATAGTTTTAGCAGTTGTATCGTATATGTTTTTAGAAACATAGAGAGAAAGATTTCAATTCAATTGAAATCGAAAGCTTTCATTACGATATGTTTTTTGCGTACTTGTAACATTTTTGGTTTTGTAATGGTAGGTTGATTAATATATTAGGAGTGAGATCAATTAATATCTAGTGTTAGGGTTTTACCTTAATGACAAAAGAGTAAAGGACAGTGTCTTCCATGCTGCTGATATTCAAGTGAAGAATCTCAAAAGAAAGCTTCTCCAACACACTGATAATCTTCACAACTTGACCAGGAGTTTTCCTTGACACAGTTCTCAAAATAAGGTTAGCACCAGAGATCTTTGCTTCGACATCTGCAATCGGAGAGTTGCAACATGCAGCAAGTTCCTTAATATTATCAAATCCGAAAGGGCTGTCAGCTGATCGAGGGCTTGGTTGCAATGGCTTCGGGCTTGGACCTGGACTAGGGCTTAGACTCTTCCTCCGTTTCTTCGACTCCAAGGATTGTAGAACCATGTGCAACTCCTTGATGAATTCTATAACTCCCCCAATAATCGATGCTTGATCGCCCTAATTTCAAATCATAGAAAACAGTAGGGTTTAATCAACAGATGAGCAGTCCTATGTATACACACACACACAGGTGCACACCATGCATGAATGAAAATGTTTCAGTTGTAATTAGGAGAAATTAAAACAATTGAAAATGTAGTTTTGAACAACAACGTCAAGATTAGCAGCAGAAACATGCAAACCCGACATAAATGAGATCTCACCTTTATAAGATTTTGTTGCTTCTGCCGATATCGTCTTGACTTTGTTATTCAATATGAAGTACAACTACTAGGTTGTCCCATGAGTAAATCTTGGGTACAAAGCTAGTAGTATTATATTCTTAAATACTATTATAAATATTGCTATGATATGTAATTTTCTTTTAAGTAAATCTGCATATGGACGTATCACATATTTAAAGTAAGAAGAAAAAGTAAGAGTAAATTGATAAAAATATTTTCCTAAAAAAAAAAATTTAGAAACAATTTTTTTTAAACGGACAAAAAAGGATTGCAAAACAATTACTCCCTCTGTTCCAACAAAAGAGTGCACTTTCATTTTTAAAAATCAAAATGTGACTATATTAAATTGAAATTAAACATACTTTAATTATATTTTTAAAAATAAAATCTTATTCACTAAAAACTAGATAAAGAGTACTATGAATTACAACTTTCATGGCTTTGTAAAAAGAAATAAATTTATGTAAATTGCTGGTCAAACTTTAATCAGGTTAGCCCAAAAAAATTAAAAACGGACTCTTTAGTTGAAACGGAAAGAGTGTTTAAGAACGGAGGGAGTAGTACTCTTTTCTTATAATGGTTGTACCCTAAAAAAAAATCGGTTGCCGAAATGACCTATTGGAATGTAAATACTTTTTGCTTACAAAGTTATAGACTGCTTAAACTCCTATATACTGTATACTGTATTTGATATTTTTGATTTGTTGTGTTGGGAAAAACTAGTATTCCTACCTGCATCAAACCAAATGCATTTTCTCGAGATTTTATCAACGTTTGTAGTTGCTGAAGCGCTACTTTATCTTGTTTTTGGACAATTTAACAAACTACATAAGCATATTATACCATAAGTACACGTAGTCTTTTTGTATTTGGTTCAATTTGTTACAAAAACATAAAGCTAATACTTGAGATTAAACGTACAATACGTATGGGTAGAGAGAGAGAGAAAGAGAGAGAGATTGAAGAATTAAATATAAAGCTAAGTACCCTTTTGATGTAGAAACAGGGGGTCAAGGAACGCAAAACTTTGAGATGATCATTCATCTGTCTTCTCCTGTTTCTCTCCACAGCTATGTGAGACATTGCTTCGATGTTTGATCAAGTTTCTGGTAAATCTTTTCGTCCGTTGCGTGTTGTACAGACGCACTCTAGTTTACATATATATATATAGGCAACTATTATGGTACACAGAGAGAGAGAGAGAGATAATTACATCCATCCACAAGATTTTCTCCCCTCGTAGGGGGAGGCATGCATGCCCACGTATGACTTAGTTTCGTATTAAATGCTGTGTGTTGCACTCTCGTGAGGTTAATTAGTTTTTTTTTACTCTCTCTCTCTCTCTCTCTCTCTCTCTCTCTCTCTCGCGTGTAGAAGTATTAGATCAATGGGTGAGGTTTAATAAGTTGGGGAGAATTACGTGCCCTACGCGTGAGTTAAAAGAAGAAGAAGAGGGCGGGTGATGTTTGATTGTGAGTTAAATATTTCTGTGCATCTTTTTTCTTGTCATGCACAATACCTGCTCCTCTTTCATTACTCTTATTCTTATATGTACCTCATCCTTACTCTCTCTCTCTCTCTCTCTCTCTCTCTCTCTCTCTCTCACACACACACACACTCATATCTTATTCCTACAATTTTTAATCATCAAAAGATAAGGTTGAGGATCCGGGGAAATGAATGTCTTTGTTCCTTCATGTTTCTTAAAACCACAATATGTGATACAAAATTTAGTTAGCAATTATTGATTAGTTGTGTAGTTTGTCAATCTTACCACTAAGTAACGAAATCTTCATTTTTTTTTTTTTTATATAACTAAACGGAGCAATTAAATTTTGTAACCAAAATTTTGTATATATTTTGCGACTTTAGCCAAACTCATTTTTCTTTTCATTCCCATGCCTTGATGGGGTATTTTTTTTTAATTGTTTCATTAAACCTTGTGACGTGTTTAAAATGTGGTTAATCATTTCACGAGGTAATGTCCAGATTTTCAAAGTATGCAAAAACTGTGTAACATCCCCAAGCGTTTATTCACTACTTAATCTATCCGGCCATTCCAAGATTTTTATTGCTTGAAATGTGTTTTACAATCCTTTCTCGTCTAAAGTGGCACATTTGATGTTAAAGTAACAATTTGCACTAGTTGGCCTTACATAGTTTTGATTAAATTGACCTAAATAACTCGCATTAATTAGATGTAAATTAAAGTGTATATAATCATCAATTTAACCTTACATAAGGTTAGTGTGACTAATCGGGCTTAATTAGACAATCATTAATTTGACCTAAAAAGTCAAAAAGTAAGTACCTAATTAATTAATATGGTTTGAATTTATTCTTAAAGGAGAAAATGGTTTAAGCTATACCAAGAGTACGTGAAGATCGGCTTCAAATCTTCTATCCCGCTTCTTATCACACTCCGTGTCCCAATTAAATCTAGTCTTACACGTGTCCTTGTTATTTTAACTAATTTTTTTATATAATTTTTACAAAAAAATGTGTAGAACTAAAATTTGATGGAACATAGAATGTGACAGACAGTGAAATAGAAGATTTGAATCCGTGAAGATCTAGTAGTGGTTGGGAGCCAACCATAACACTCCACTAATTGACAATCTAAAGTGGAGTAGGAGCTAATTCCGGGATGTTGATTGATGAATTGATGACAACGTCAACAGTCAACACAACTGATTTGAGGTAGAAATGAAATGATCACTTCTTCAACTCCTCCCCTTATCCTTTATGAAGTGTCAATACCTCCCTCCTTTGAGACTTGTTTTATTTAACTTTGCTTTAAAGTGACAATCTTGTTTATATTCCATTCATTCATGTTTATATTCCATTCAATGCAACAACTCAGAAAATGGTAGCTCGGTCAACATCATCGTGGAAAATGACATTCCAAAGAATTCTAATGCTCCGCCGGCCTCTAGTCGACTCTTTAGGTAAGGATTGGACTTAAAGGAGCCAATCCCAGAATAAAAATGGTTATAATACTAAGTGTCAATACATTAATTAAGAATAGATCTAATACGAGTGTCATTCAAATTACAATCGGACTAACATACCTTTGCCATCTGCCTACTTAGTACTTGCTAGAAATGTTTTTGACTAATAATTAAGAAGAGAGCAATTTTGCTCAGGAGTCACGACTAAACTTCTTGTGCCTTTAGTACCTTTGCTTCTGCATCCCAAAATGAAGTTAATGAATTAGCACAAGAATGATGCCGATATGTTACTCAGAATAAAAACACCAGACAATTTGAAAGACTGATGCCAATATGTTACTCAGTAAGTTGAGTTTAGTAGAACATACTAACAAAATACATTAAACAAGATTACATACCTCTAATAGATTTCTCCAAGTTCTGCAGCTGTGTCATAAAACCAGAGTTGGGGCCTGCGATAGGTCGTTTACTCTTCACATGTTCCAATGCATCCGACAAGCTCATCCCATGCTTCTTCATCATGTAGGCCAGAACAATAGTAACACTAGAGAATAAAAAAGAAACGGAAAAACATTATTGGTTATATGACATCGATGAACCAAGTGAAAGCAGTTTCACATTAGCCAATAATAAATCCCACAAAATTCCATTTGACAACTGCAAAAGCAATACTGATATTCTTTTTTTTACTGAAAAGCAAGGTTCGAGAGTAAGAAAAATTACCTTCTGGATTTTCCCACGACACAATGAACTAACACACCACCAGTGCTTTTAGCTTCATCAATGAAATTGAAACACTCATCAAAGTACTGAGCTAAATTTGTGTCTTCTCGGTCCACAACTAACTCGATCCACCCCCCGCCAAAAAAAAATAAAAGAAAAAAAAATAAAAGAAAGAAGAACAGATGAGTATTAAATAACAAACTGAATCAAATATCAAAAAAGTGCCAAAGACTTCTAGCTCCCAAAAAAAGTTTTTTTCCTACCATTAACAATCTTGTAAACAAAATCATTTGGATGTGGAGGCGATAATGAACACGCCACTGTTAAGACGTGAGTGATATTCAAGCTTTTCAAAGCACTCTTGTTATTTGCAGCTCCAAGGGAACCCAAATAAAGACCCTGACAAATATAAAGAAAATGATTTCAGGAAGGGAAAACAAAAAAGAATTATAAAAAAAAAGTCACAGACACTACTAAGACGCTCACTAAGATCTTAAACGTAATATATTACTCTAACGTGAGTGAATTACCTCTTCAATTTGGCATGGAACTCTGTCGTCTTTAATGTATCTTGTTGCATTCATAGCACGCAAAAGTGCCTGAATTCGTTCTTTATAGATTTCATCAACTCGATCCATTACTATCCAAAATAATAATCTTTCAACTTCTTTGCTTTATTCCTAATTAATATACAACTCTTTAAACTTTGGGCTTCTCTAAAAATCAAAAGTTCCTCACTCTAAAACTTCTTTGTATCAATTCACTACCTCAGCCTAAGACAAACTGCAAAGGCATCCAAATAGTAAGTATTAGAGGAATAAACAGAGTAAGTGCAAAGGTATCACATATCCAAGTTAAAAGATTGTCTATTGCATACCAAATTTACGTTAGCAGATATATGTAATTGAATATCACATAAGAGATTTTTCCTGCTATGAGAATAGTTATTGTAAAATTAAGTTCCAAGAGGAGGGTAAAACCTCCATGTATCCATTTAACACTGACTACCCATTGAAGAATATTAAGGAAAAAATATCAGTTCTTCAAAATCATAAGAAACTAGATACCTATCAGTGATTTAGTCAATAAAATTGTCTTGGGTAACATGAATTGCACTTTCTCAAATACTACAAGATGCCAAGAACTCGAATATGTTACTTCTCCATTGTAATGACGCTATCACTACAGTTTTACATATATCGCCCACCATCCATGTTACGCATCATTTACAATCTTCTAAAGGAGGCAACTGTTAACAAAAAAGGATGAATTTTTGTCAATTAACGCTCCCAAAGCTCAAATAAAAGAGGAGGGTAGATTGTGAACATAAATTTTGACGGATCTCCTACAAACCCAAAGAAGAATGACGGAAAATGATACATTTAGGCTATAGCCAACCTCAGTCAGTTTAGAAATTGCTTTGTGGACTTAAGTAGTACTTGATGAAACTAAATATGCTACGAATATATGAAATTCTTCCAATAAAGAAACATGTCATTAAAAAAAAATGATCAACATTAACAGCCCTAGAAATCACTTAATTTGCAGAGACATGATACACCACATATGCCCGAGGAATTTGTAAATGACAATCAGATGACATCTTTGGGAAATCATAAGCAGTAGAAACTCAAGAAATGATACAAATACGGAACAAAAAGCAAACAATCTGGGTATTCTCAAGATATAGAAAATTGAATGCTATGACCATTTCCGAATCTTACAGTTAAACAAATCAGGCTTAATTTCATCAACTTTATTATTTGAAGCATATGAAGATTAACAATAACAACCAGATACACGGGAAAGAAAAAAAAAAAACCTCCTGTATACGATGATTACTCAACATTCTAATAAATTTCGTGAAAAAACTAATCCAGGATGAATCGAGATCAAAATTACAAATAAGGAGAACCCAGAAAAGGATTTAATTTTGTAATTACAAACAAACAACATACAAAAATCTCTGGTAATATCAAGAAAATACAGGGAATGATAATCGCAAACAAAGGGAATAATCTTTACGGAAAACGTATGAACAATATACTTACACATCCTAATTATATAAATTACGAATAACGAAAATTTAGAATCAGAATCATTCATGAATGATGGAAAAGAGTCAGATGCAGAATTACCTTTTAAGAAAAACAGAGGAAAAGATGGTTGGGAACTCGTTCTTGAGTGAATGATTTTACTGTTTACGCTGAGGTAAACTTAACCTCGTCAGCATAAAGTGGTTCAATGGTGTGTTCCTTTTTCTTTGGGTCAATCCCGATCACTAACCTAAGGCTAAGGGAGGTTATTATTGTTTATTTGGGAGTGAATTTACCACTCTATCCGGTATGTACTTATACATTAGTTCCTCTTAAATAATGAAAACGAAAATATTCACTTCTTTTATTCATATTATAAATGGAGTATATGTTCATATTTTACTAAGGGTTAATGACACTACTAGTCCTCGACTATGGAGGATTCCATCAGTAGTCTCTTAACAAATTTTTTTTTTAAATTTTAGTCCTTTGACTATTAAAATTAGACAGTGTTGGTCCTTTTGTTGAATGCAGTTAGTATTTTTCCGTTAAGTGCGTCATGTGCCCAACACATGAATTTGGTTAAGGGCATTGTTAGAATTTTACGTGACTTTGATTAAACATGACCTATTATATATTCTTTTCTCTCTCCCCCCACCCCCGACATGGGCCCTATTATATGTTACATTACATAATTTTAGGTTCCTTGCTTCTCTCGGGATATGCAATGCTTACAAGTTAGCTCCGGTTCCCCACTTCTTTTCCCACCATTACCCCCTTCAGTGGACCCATTGCATTTACACTTATCACAGGAAACGAAAATGGCCTCTCTTTTCCTTGCCAAGAATAACAAAAATCTCTTCGGGCCCAAGCACGTAAACTGATTCATAAATAGATCCAAAGCAATTTAGTTCTAATGTTAGGGGTAATGCTGTCAAACTCAGATCTCCAACCCAGATCGTTCATCCAATTATGAAGGTCTCCAACCCAGATCGTTCTATTTTTTTCGCCACTACGGATCCATCGTTCTGCGGCACCCTGAACCCCACCGTCGTCACCGGCCGCCGCTGATCAAAACCGTTGCTCGATTGCATCAAAACCCCAGATCGTTCTGATGCTTTCTGGGGGGGTTAGAATACCAATTGATGCAAGCAGTAGTCCAAGCAAAGAGCTGTTAGATCTATCGAGCTTGTCGCCGTGATTCAACGACAACCCAGAACCCGTATTTCCTGTTCACCCAACCCAACCCACAACCACAACCCCCAGTTCTTCTTGTGAGAAACGATGACGCCAGAAAAGAGTTCGTATCGGTGGAAGATGACGGCGCCGAAAAAGATGATCGAAATTAGAAGATTAGGGTTTGAAGAAGAGAGATCAGTAGATATGTGTGTGTGGGGGTGTGTCTGTGAATGTGTGTGTGTGGGTGTGTCTGTGGATGTATGTGTGTCTGTGAGAGTGAGAGATAGAGATATATAGAGAGAGAAAGTATATGTGTGGATATTCAGTATTTGAATAATACACAAAGCAAGAGGTACGTAAAATTCCTTAAATGCCCTTAACCAAAGTCACGTGTTAGGCACAAGACGGACTTAACGGAAAAATACTAACGACATCTAACAAAAGGACCAACCGTGTCTAATTTTCATAGTCAATAGACTAAAATTTAAAAAAAATTTGTTAAGCGACTACTGGTGAAATCGACCATAGTTGAGGGACTAGTGGTGTCATTAACCCTTTTACTAATTAATAGTCAAAGAGAGATAAATTTTAAGAGATTAGATTTCCACTACAAAAATTACTTTTCAACTACAGTTAAGTTTACATAAACAAGAATAATTATTCTAAATATAATTTATATGAATTTGCATGGATACGTAGAGAAGCCGTGCAAATCGTTGTTGCGATGATCGTAATTCAAGCGTGATTTATTCGAAAATTGGTAAAACAATTTAATAATTATTCGAAATCTAATTTATGATAAATTCACATAAATTTTGGGAGGGTTTTAAAATTAAATTTTATTATTTCGCCTTGTTAATTTCAATAAAAACCCAACACGCCATGTCTACCAAGAGCCATTAATGAGAGACAGATCATTCGGAGTTCAAACATAATTAGTAATCTTGAGACCGTAAGGGCGAGTTTGGTGCCTAACACAGTTTCGTTATTTTAACTTACCGCTTTACTTGAATGTGATGATAAAGTTTATTTAATTTGTTGTAGTTCTAATGAATTTATAACAAAAGTGGTCGTTATATATTTGCTCATTATTTATTTTACTTTTTATAATGGCAGTGGGTTAACGTATATTTTTGGCACCTCATAACAAAGGCTTCTCTTTTTTTTTTTTAAATACTATTCCTTTGAGGGTAAATAGATATATTTAACTTAGGGATAATGACATTACAAGTCCTTTGACTAAGACCGATTTCACTAGTAGTCCCTTAACAATTTTTTCCCATTTTAGTCCAAAGAGTTTCAAAAATGTAACGCGCTTAGTCCTTTTGATGGATGCCGTTAATAAAAAATTCGTTAAGTCAATTATATGCAAGGCACATGACATTTTTCTAGGCATTAATGGAATTTTCCCTACACTCTAATGTTATTAGCCCTATTTTCTTCTTCACCCATCCTTTTCCCCCTCTCTTTCTCTCCAGCCATACCCACCACCATTGAAGATCTTCAACCACCAAATCAAAGAACAAGTTCTCCGAAATTCACATTTTAAAAAAACTGGGTATTCCTAATCACTAGATCCAACATTAATCTTTGGTTTCTAGAGAGCCGAGGCAGCCTCGGGATTGTCATTCGAATCGACCCATAAGAACCCGAATCGGTAGAAGACGATCTAGGGAAATGTTGATTGGATTGGGGTAAACGCACAACCAACTTCACTTTCTTTTCTTTTCGCACGTTGTCGTCGATGAATTCTGGTGGGGTAGAGATTTTGTCTGAGCTAGGGTTCCGACGAGTAGATCGACGATTGGGTGTGTTGAAATTAATGGTCGCGTTTTCTCGTTCTTGATGTTACTGTAGTTTTAAGTTGTTGTTGTTCAAGGGCGCATTTTTGGAGATCTAATAGAGAGGGACAACTCTTCTTCTTTTGCTTCTTCATTGGCTCCATTTATGTAGTTGTTGTTGATGTTGCTACCTTACCCATTCTTGGCGTCTTCTCTCTTTTTCTCTCTCCTCGTTTTCTCTCTCTCTCTCTTTATATATATATATATATATTATATATATATATATCTTTTTCTCTCCCCAAACAGACGTTAACTATTTTTTGCTTTTTTTTTATACAACAAATGTTTGTTTGTAAATGTCTGCTTGATTTGGTGGTTGAAGATCTTCAATGGTGGTGGGTGTGTGTAATGCTCTGAATTCTTTATGCTTTATATGTTTGCCTTGTTTATGTCATTATGTTAATCATATGTGTTTAAGTGCTTGAGTAACATGTTCAATGAGATCATGCCTTAGTTCTTGTGTATTTCATAGTGCATATATGGTTAACTTGTTAATGTTTTAATTTAGTATAAGTTCTTGTGTTCATTCATGGATTTGAAGTGTTTGCATTCAGTCATGTTGTCTGTAGTTTAAAATGAGTTTTGGATGTGTTTTAAACTTGGTTGGAGGTTAGAATCATATTAGGATTGATTAGAAACACTTTAGAAACATTTTTGAACATTTTTGAACTCTCAGGTCGCGCCCCAGCGCACCACAGGCGCGCCCTAGCGCTCGTACGACCAGTAGTTTTGCAAAAATCAGAAAAATAGACCAAAAATTCAGGGAAGGAGTGCGCCTTAGCGCGCCAATCTACGCGCACTAGCGCACGTACGGACAGATTTATCAAACTTTTGTAATTTTTGACTTTTGACCCTTGGACCCTAGGCTGAAGTTGTTATACGTTTGTTTGACTTATTGACCAGCCCTTAAGTTACTCTAAACAATGTGAGAGACCTTTAACACTTCATTTCTTCATCCTGTTCATCCATGGAAGCTTGAGAGTGAGTGTGGGAGATAAAGGTGAGATTGGTGTGTGTGACCCTTGTTCTCTCAATCCAACCATCCAAACTTTGATCCAAGACCACCAAAGTGTTGCTAAGGACTAGGAGACCTCATTACAAGGCCTTGATTGTGAATTGGTTGGTTTAATTGTGCAATTTCAAGTAAGTTACTAATTCTCTTTGTATGCTTAAAAACTATTGCATATTTGTTCTTAATTATACTTGCATGACTTGTATACTTAGTATTTTCATGTTTAGATGATATGTTGAAGTGTATAACATGTTCATGTGTTTAATGTTGTGTTTGGACGATGTTGCATGTTGATATTAAGTGCTCAACCAAAGAATTGAACTAAGAACATGTTAGAGACTTTAAATGGAAAGTTTTGCATATAGCAATTATGCCCAAATTTTAAGAAGTGTAGTAATGACTTTAAGAAGTTGATTTTTAGCAAGAGTATCAATTACCGAACAACATGTTAAAATCCTATGAAATTTAGAGTTCGTTTAATATGAGTTTTGTTCCTCCGAGTAATTGATACTGGCAAATTAGAGACTAGTAATTTTAGCTCTAAAGTCGTTGTTCAATTGTGTGATCAATATATTTGATGTTAATACTTGGTAGAATAATATAATCTACATGATATGTATCAAATTCACTACTTTTGAACTTGATGGTTATTTGCATAAGATGAGTATTATACCAACTTGTGCATTGCATTGAGTCTAGCTAGCATTTGTTGTTTAATCGAGGTGAGACGACCTATAGTCTTTACGAATTTGATTCGGGATCGCTATAAGTCGTCGTACCGGAGTTCACACACCCCTTTTCTGTTGGCCACAGTTGAGAAGTAGCCCCACTGTTGTAGCAATACGCATGACTTTGGTTTGCTAGTAGAACTCGATAGGTTTATCGGGGACGTCGATACTACGTACACGGGTATCGAGGACACTTGGTTATTTTTTGTATTGCAGGAGCAACACAAAGATGGAGAAAGAGAAATGATATCCTTTACATCGTGGTTTATTTTCGAGCACTTATGTGAATAATCAAGGTGCTATGTGAGATATAAAATGTGAATATCAATGAAAATGACAAAGGTTCTGTTATGTTTATCGCTTGAGCATTATGTCATGTCATGTAGTTGCATGTAGTAACTTATTGAGTTTCGACTTACCCGACTTACCCCGTTGGTTGTTTATATGTTTTCCTAAGATCCGAGTCAGCCAGGGAGTTTGCGGTGAGACCGGAAAGGGTTCACGTTAGCTTGCAGGTTGTCTTTGTTTGGTAGCTCGAGAATCTTGTACCTAGTTAGCTATTTTCTTTTGGTAAGGACGAATGATTTTGTGAAGTTAATTATGTAAACTTTACTATGGGTAGTACTACTTAGGTGTTGTTTCGTTTATACTTTTGGTAGCCGACATATGTATGTCGTGCTTGTGTATGACTTTGTTGTTAATTTGGTTTCTTTCCCGAGTAAGTTGTAGCTCATGGTTTATGTTTGTTTCTCCGGCATGTTGTGGCCGTAGAGGTTGTTGTTAGTTATTTCTTAAGTCTTAGACTTGTGGTTTTTATTAGTTGGGTTCTGGCTGTAATGTCGCCGAATACTTGTTTATTATTATATCAGCTTTTATTCGTTGTGTTTCTTCGTAAGTACGGGTGGTTACGTTACGTGCTTTTCTTGTTTGGTTGTGTCGTTATGTTGTTTGGCGACCCGACCTTGGGATTTCGTATAGAGATCCGGGTCGGGGCGTTACAGTGTGACTGGAGAGTGGGAGAAGGAATGTTTTCTTGATTAATTACATAATTATTTTTTCTCAAGAAAGAATGTTTGTTCGTTTTTATATTTATTTATTTAAAGAAAAATAAAATAAAAATAAAAAAGATTTGATCACTGTACATATTATGGTTTCACTCTGCATATCAGGGTTGATCTTCTGTTTTACGATGATTGCCGTTTGGAGTTGGCCGGAGAAGATGATGTTGCCCGGTGCTGTTGCTATAGTATTCCTGCTGTTGCGTTGAGGGAGAGGGGGACTCGGCGAAAAAAAGAGAATGATTAGAGCTCTTTTTTTCCCTTTTTAAAAAAAAAAAAAGTCTTGCACATGAAATTTCATAAAAACCCTTAATTAGAGTCACGTGCTAGGCACATGACTGACTAACGGATAAATCCTAACGGCATTCACCAAAAGGACTAAGCATGTCTAATTTTTGAAACTATTGGAACTGAAATTTGAAAAAACTTTGTTAAGGGACAACTGGTGGAATCGGCCATAGTCGAGAGACTCGTAATGTCATTAACCCATTAACTTAACAAAAGTTAACAGAAGGGGTGACACTGTAATGGGGCCAAACCTGTTGGGTGTCGTATGAGTGTTGGAAAAATTATAGGTATGATAATGCATCTTAACCCTTACTTTGTCCTCTTTTATACTTCCCTCTGTTTCTAAATTATTATTCTGTTTTTCTTTTTCGTTTGTTCAAAAAAAATTGTCTTATTTGTGAAATTTCCTTTCTAGGAAAACATTTTATTTATTTTGCCCTTTTAATTTTTACACTTAACATATGGGACCCACTATATGACTAATGAAAGTACTGGAGGGAATTTGAATTATTCAAAATTTGATAAGAGGGAATATATTATTATTTCAATTTTTAAAAAGATGTCATTGTCATCTCACTCATTTCTATAAGGGTAAAAGTGAAAAATTACAAAAATACAAATATCAATAATTGAGTCAATTGTTTTTTTTTAATCTTTGTGTCAGGTTAAATAAGACAATAATTTAGGAACAGATGAAGTAGGATCTAATAGGATAAAATATACTAAACGTCCTTGTACTTTGTTACAACTGCAAAAAGTGCCCCTTCATTATCTTATCGTGATTTTTTATCCCTATACAAATTTTAGCCCCTTAAGAGCCCGTTTAGTCATGCGTTTTGGCTAAAACACAGGGATAAAACGAAATTTATTTGAAAAAAATTGTGTTTCAATGTTACGGCAGAAAAAGCTACGTATTTGAAACGCGCATTTTAGAACGCTGAAATTTCTAACTTTTTTCCAAAATGTAAGTTTTAAAACGCTACTAGGAAAAAAAAAGGTATTTTGAAATGATATCTCAAACACACTTATAAGAAAAAATTGTGTTTCAAAAACGCAACGTTTTTAAAACGATACACCAAACGGGCTCTTAGACCGTCCCACCGCCAACATTTTTCGTTAAATGCTCATTGTCTTCAACCTGTGCCATTCACATAACTATTTTAAGGGGAGGGGGAAGAGGAATTAGTCAAATGACCAACGTACTATCGTTTTGTAACCGATTTGACCAACGAACTCTCACTATACCAAATCTAACCAACGTACTCACTAATCAAGTCCAATGTGGTCGTCCCTCCCATTAAATTTCCATCCAATTTTCTAACTGGGCTGTTAACGTGGTTAACGGAGCTATTTTATGAGGGGTATTTTTCTCCATTTCCTCCAAATCTCACTACCCCCACCCACACACACTATCTCTTTTGCCGGAGAATTCACCTCTCTCTCTCTCTCTCTCTCTCTCTCTCTCTCTCTCTCTCTCTCTCTCTCTTATCTCGCTTCCCAGCTTCCCCTACAAAACTTTAGTAACTTATATATACAACTCAATGATTGAAAAATTAAAAAGCAAGAACAAGCAAGAACTTCATTTTTACATTATCACCAATTTAATAAATAGGCGATTCCCGGCGATTCCATGGCTGCTAATATAGCCCATCTTGGGCAGACTGCAGAATATCCTTCATAACCATCGCAACCCATCAATCATCATTACCATTAAACATCCTAATCACCATTGTCCACTCCAAAATCATCATAGAGACAACTACTCCAGTGTCACTAAACATAACACCCACAACTATCGACTACCGAAACCACCATAGTCACCATCACTGACCACCAAGTCCATCACATGAAAATCAAAACACTAGCTTTTAAAATTAAACCCCAAATCGCACATCTTAAGAAGCTAATTGAATTTAACCTTGGTTTTGAAAATCATTCTCAGAAATCAAATCATAGACCTTTAAGAAATTTCATAAACCACAAACCTAGTTTATGAAATTGACCAAATGCAACATAAGAGCTACACCAATGGTCGAGATCAATCCCAGGAATTACTTTGAAACTTTTTCAGGCTTCACTATTATTGTGATAGTCTTATAGAGAGATAGAGAGAAAGTGTGAGAGAAAGAAGCGAAAGGTAGATCGAGAGGTGACAAACTAACGATGTGGGTTTTTAGGGATGACGGCGCATGGGGGAACAACCGAAGGTTGTAAAATCTTGAAAGTGAGATCAAAACTAATTATCAAAATCATGACGGATTTGAGAAGAGCTAGTCACTTCAGGCTCACAATCACTTTCATGATGGATAGGTTATCCATAAAGACTATCGCCATTAAAAAAAGTCGCCAAATGCTGATCACCTATAATGAAAAATGGGATTGGGCGGAGTAAGCCGTGTCCTGTGATAATACCCAACCAGTGTAAGTCAAGATACGGATAAGGGTTACTGAGAATTAATTGAATTAATTTATTAGTTTAGTGTCGGAGAGTTGTGGTAGAAGAGAGAAAGGTGAATTCTTTGGGAAAGAGGGGGGCGGTGAGATTTAGAAGAAAAAGACAAAATACCCCTCATAGAATAGCTCCGTTAACCACATTAACAGTCCCATTAGAAAATTAAATTGAAAGTTAACGGGATAGAACACATTAGACTCAATTAGTAAGTACAATTATTAAATTTGATATATTAAGAGTTCTTTGGTTAAATCAATTACCAAACTAGACACGGTTGTTTGGCTAAAGGGGTACGTTGTTAGGGGTATGTTGTTTTGTGCAATCTTTTCTTTTAAAATAACCAAAATACCCAATATTTCAAGTACTTTTTGAAACTAGCTGTGAGGGCATTTTAGTAATTAGATGAATTATATTTTCGTTAATTTTTTTCTTTCTCTCAATCGCCTGAGCTGAGTTTGGCGACGGTGACGGGGACGAAGTACTTGACCGAGGTGAAAAGGCAGATGGGTTTGGTAACCCTAATTCTCGCCATGGTCATTGCCACTACCACTGACACCCAAGGCATCCTCCGAACTCCGTCGACGAAAGAAGGGATGAATCTGTCATTTCAAGGCTGAAATCGAAGAGAGTCAAAATTCAGCTCTTGCTATGCCGCTGACTAAAACTAAAAATGAAAAATCAACCCCCTTTTCTCTCTCTATAACGCCCCTCTCCTTTCTTCCTGTGTAATCATCAAACCCACTTTTCTTTCAAGATCCAACATTCCCACTTCTTGCCCAAATCAAATCAAATATTTCTCACTTATCTCTTTATCAACAAATAAAACCTAGCAAAATTAGCACTACTTGTGTAACTTTGACTCAACCAAAATGAAAGTTACATGAATCAAGCTACTAACGATTCGAATATATTCCTTGTTTTCCCCCGTGTACCACATCTTTTTACTAAGCTCCTAGCCGGCGACGACGATGACGGCGATTAATCGTCTGGGACCGTAATTAATCGAGCCGCACTAGTATTTCGAATCTACTCTGGCTCGCTTTGCCCTTTTGGGTGTCTTCTCTGCACGTTGAGAAGCATGGGCGCCAACCCGGTAAGTGAGAGGCAGTGGCGGAGGCGACTGATTGTGACGAGGCTAGGGTATAGACGAGATATGAGAGAGAAAGACAAGACTGAGAGAACGTTGACGGTGTGTTTATGCGAAGGGTTTAGGTTATATAAATTGTTGACTGTGTATTTGTGTGTAGGGTTAGGTGATTTTTTTTTTTATTACCACTAACGCCTACTTAACAGAAAAAAAGGGACGGAAAAATGGTCGTGTAATAAAAATTGTAAAGAGATGGAAAAAAGGGAAGGAGTAGAAGATTACATGGAAAGGGACGGAAAAATGTAATACTTTCCTAAATTATTCCTTTGATTGATTGATATAAAGATTAAGAAAGATTAATTGACTCAATTATTAATATTTATATTTTTATTATTTTTTACTTTTACCCTCGTGTCAACAAAAAAGATGACAATGATAGCTTTTTGAAATTTTAAATAATTCAAATTTCGTCCAATTAAATTTTAAATATTTCAAATTTCCTCTAACACTTTTATCAGCCATATAGTGGGTCTAAGTTAAGTGTAATAATTAAAATGACAAAATGGTAAAAATGCTTTCTTGAAAAGAAAAATTTATAAATAAGACAATTTTTTTGAAACGAACGAAAAAGAAAAAATAAGACAATAATTTAGGAACGAATGGAGTAGAAGAGTAAATGGACGTTTATCGCTATTATGAAAAAGTATAGTAACATTTGGTGCATTTCATCTGATAAATAATATTTCATTAATGTCTTAATAATACTTTGATTCCAGGGTCGAATCTTGTTGAGAGTTCTTTGGGGATTTATAATAGATTTAGGATAGACTTAGGATATAAAAAAAAAAACGAGCGTTCATTTTTTGTTTTTGTTTTATTAAATCAAAACACGGGCAACCCGATTTCCGTTCGGGCAACCCAATTGTTGCATTACAGGCACAGGTCATCCACGATATAGAAAGTACGGAGTAGTAAAGAACTGACATGGATATATACCACAACTGACATGGGCAACCCGATTGTTGCATTACAGCTCATCAGCGATATAGGAAGTAGTAAAGAAAGAGAAATTACGTAGCCAGCTAGCAACGGCAGTCACTCCATGATACATACCACTTCATTATAAAATCATAGCCTAGCCTTGCTACCTCTTTCACCATCCCAAGTTGTTCTAAAATGGCTCCTTCATCTCTTTCCCTTCTAATCTCTCTTCTTGCCTTATTTTCTTTCTCATGTGAATCTGCTTCACCAGACCCACCACCCACAGCCTTACTCTTTCCCATTAGAAAAAATGATACAACTCTCCAATACTACACCTCCTTAGAAATGGGAACTAGTCATACCACCATTAATGCAGTCATAGATCTTGGGGGTCAGTTCGTGTGGTTCGATTGTGATACCTACAAATCCTCTTCCCGTCGTCCGATCTCTTGTCGTAAACCCCAATGTAAAGTCGCACCGGCATGGACATGTGCAGAATGCCCCGTAAAAGAGTGCATAAAAAATACATGTGGTGTCTACACTTACAACCCTTTTATGGACTCGTCGCTATATGCATTGCTCGAAGAGGACACCATGACGGATGTGACATCAACCAACGGGTTAGCCGTCGGGATTAACTATGAGTCACCTCATTTTTCTTTTACTTGCGCAAATAATTATCTCTTGGATGGTCTAGCTAGCGGTACTAATGGTTTGGTAGGCCTCGGAAGGACTAAAACTTCCTTACATGCACAACTAGTTTCCTCGTTTAAATTACGTCACAAATTTGCAATTTGTATTCCGTCATCAATAGAGAATGGCCTTGGAAGCATATTCATCGGTGGAGGGCCGTACTATATGCCCCCCCTCACCAAAGACATGTCAAAGTCGTTTATGACTACCCCGCTTGTTGTCAATCCGGTAAGCAATGCCACCGTTCACCGTAAAGGTGAGGCATCTAATGAGTATTTCATAGACGTAAAATCCATCAAAATCGATGGTAAAGTTGTCTCTTTTCCGTCCTCCTTGCTAGCCATCGACAAAAATGGATTCGGGGGCACCAAGATCGGTACTAGAACCCCATATACGGTGTTGCAGACTCCCATCTATAGACCTTTGGTACAAGCTTTTCTGAAGGCGGCTGAAGCAATGAAAATAAAAAAGGTTAAACCGGTGGAACCATTTGGGGCATGTTTTAGCACGAGATCCATTAGAAAAACAAAGACTGGATTCGTTGTGCCAAATATCGATCTAGTGCTGCAAGGGGACAATGCCGTGTGGAGGATATATGGTTCGAACTCGATGGTTCAAACTAAGAAGAAGGATGTGGTGTGCCTTGGATTCGTCGAGGGCGGATTTAGACACGGCTCAACGGAGCAAAGGACCTCAATAGTATTGGGTGCGGTTCAATTGGAGAATATACTTCTTGAGTTTGATTTAGTTGCATCCAAGCTCGGGTTCACTTCTTCGCTTCTTCATGAAAATACAACTTGTTCCCAGTCCAGACTCTTTTAGATTCTCTGTAATTTCTAAATTTCTTTTGAAGCATGCATCTTTAATTCCTATTTTAAGTCTTTAGAAAAATGTTTCTTTAGCTTTTTGTTGTTGAAAATTAAAGGCATGCTAATAAAGACCATGGTAGATCATATTATATCATGATAAATTAATAATATATATACGCGGATTCTACAAATATTGTCCCATGTGGATCGAATCCCACGTGACTGCATGAAAAGATAATGCAAAAAATTGGAAATTTTATAGGGAAGTGTGTATTGACAGTGAACGGATAATACATAAGCATGGCACCGCAACAACGCTATCTCTTAGAGCTCGTTTGGTACAGCGTTTATAAAATGCAGTGTTTTAAAAATACAGTGTTTTAAAAAATGCAGTGTTTTAAAAACGGAGGTCTTTCCTTATAAATACGTTTGGGATATCTCTTCAATATACAGCTTTTTTTTTCCTAGGAGCGTTTTAAAACCTGCGTTTTGGGAAAAAGCTGGAAATTTCAGCGTTTTAAAACGCAGCTGCGTTTTGAAAACGCTGCGTTTTCTGCTGCAGTATTGAAACACATTTTTTTGCAAATAAGCTGCGTTTTATCCCTGCGTTTTGGCTAAAACGCTCGACCAAACGGGCTCTTAATCACTCCGTCCCTAGATTATTAATTTTCTTTTTTATTTTGTCCGTTCTTGTTCTTATTCTTATTTAAGATATTATTTTTATTATTTTATTTTTATTTTTTTCTTACTTTAATTATGGGCCACCTAGACATAGACATTAAAGGAAATAATACACAACACCAATATTAATAATCAAATCAATTATTTTTTTTAATCCGTGTGCTACGTCAAACAAAATAATAATTTAGGGACGGAGATAGTACTTTTTAATTTTTTAAAGGATTAATCACACCATTAGTCCCTTAACTATTGATTTTTCTAAAATTAGTCCCTTCAATTTTTTTTTTCAAATTTCAATCCCTATTGTTAAATTTTTTTTTTCAAATTTCAGTCCCTATAGTATTTTTGTTGGATCCCGTTAGTATTTTTCCATTAAGTCTCTTATGTACCCATCACGTGACTTTGGTTAAGGGCATTTATGAAATTTCATGTACAAGATTTTTAAAAAAAGGAAAAAGAAAAATATTAATTTAATTAAAAACATTAATCAGTTATCTTTTATCTTAATGTAATTATGATATTTAATCTTAATATTAATTTAATTATGATTAGTAATTATTACTCTAATTAGTCAAATAAAAAACTTAATAATCAAACCATCATTTCCTGTCTGTCTTCCCCCACCCCGGCGACAGTTCCGGCCAGCATCTACAAACTCCATTACCATCACTTTCCCGTCTCTGACTTTGCTGGAACAGGTGATGCCATCAAACTTTCTCTCGTTAAGGGAGATTGAGTGCAGACACACAAATGCACAAAGATAACCCTAGAAGCGATTCAATCGATCGCCGGTAATTTTGGTTCTTTTATGGTGTTTTTTGGTGGTAGTTGGGTGGGAGAAGGGAGGAGGGAGATGGAATTGCAAAGGGGTTGCTAATTTAAGTTCGTGATTTCTGGTGGTGTATCAGTTTTTTTTTTTCATTTAAAATTTAGCACAAAACTCATGCAAGGGTTTTTTTCATTTATGGCCACCAGTAGCTATCAGAATGGTGCACCTTGAAACCCAGTCAAATTCAACCAAACTCATCGACCACTTCTACTAGCGACCAAATTCCCAACACTAAAATGAACTCAAAACAGGGTTGGAACTCATCCCGCTTGAAAGAAAGACTAAAAGTTATACGAATAATCAACCCTATGATGAGTTTGGTCCTGATGTCGAAAAGATTTATCGAATTTTAAGGAAGTTCCATTCTAGGGTTCTGAAATTGGAACTCGCATTTCAAGAATTTGGTGTTGTCGTCTGGTCCGGTATGACGAACTCTCAGAGAGGCTTGGAGCCGTAGCCGTCGAGATCCACTTGAAAATTCCAGATCTTAAACTCATATTTCAAAAGAAAGAAGCATAATTCAAACCCCAAACTCAGATTTTTGACTCCATTGATGATCACACAGAGAAAAAGAAACCATAACTGAAGATTTTTAATTTCCTTTAAAATTCTAGATCTCTGGCGATCCTTTTACTGCTGATATTTTGCTGCGTGGCACAAGGTTGATGGAGGTTTTGATTTGACGGCAGCGAGGGAAGGGGTTGTCCTTTGTATTTGTGGGAGATGACGGCGCCGAAGAAGATGAACGAAGAAGACGGCCGGAGGAAGTGCATGGAGTCGCCGGTAGCATCTCTGAAACCCATGCTGTTATGAAGTCGAGAGTGAGAGTCATTAAATCAAGAGTTTGGGCCCCTCTAAATTTTTTCCATAATACCCTTGGAAAATGGCATGTGCAACACACATTGGTCACTTAACGAAATTTTACTAACTACATCCAACAAAAAGACTAAGCGTGTCTAATTTTGGTACTCTAGGGGTTGAAATTTGAAAAAAAATTCTTAAGGTACCAATCGTGAAAAAATCCATAGTCAAGGAACTAATGGTGTGATTAACCTTTTTTTAAATTAAATATGTAGTCTTATATTAAAAAGTTCAAATTTGTGGTGTTCTACAAGTTTTAGTGTTAGCATCATTAGATTAAGTTTTTTATTTTCTAAATAATGAAATAAATGAGCTTGTAAATTTAATTTGACGGTTTAGAGATTTAAGTAATTTGATCTAACACTAAATCTAAAGCTTTTAAAAATATCACAAGTTCAAACTCGTAATATCATTTGTTATTAAATATTATGTCATCAACACATTACAAGACAAAATTAGTTCTTAACAGCCATCTCTAAATACGAGAACTTACAAACAAAGGTAAAAAGAAGCTTGTACATTAATTAGAAATATTGTTTTCATTTCATACAAATGGTCCATTATATTATTTTGCAGTGTTTTACATGATCAGTTTACTTTTATTACTCTTCAGATATGCATATTTTGTCTATTATTAAATATTATTATAATTATAATTAACTTTAATAATAATAATATATTATTTAATTATTAAACGTTTTATACATGAACTTTTCGATTATGCGGAAGGAATAATTGGCTTCTGCCGAGCATGACCAGTAGAAAAATTGCAGGTCAGTACATTTTCTTGAATATTTAACCACTAAAATCTATTACTATATTTGTTTTAAATCGCTAAAATTTACTTTTATAAATAAATAAATAAATTATTCCTAAAATGCCTCCCAACAACTTAAAACGCCACACAATATCACTTTCCCCATATCTCTCTCCCCAAGAAAGTCAAAATATTTCCCCCACAATTCTTTTGCCCATTCATCTTCTTTCAAAAGGATTGATCCAGCATACAAAATGTCTCTCCTTCTATTTCACTCGGGAATCTTTGGCGCAACTCCATGTATTTAATTAGTGCCAAGATCGAATGCAGCTTTGACGATCTCCAAGTTTTTGCTGCTCTCAACCATTCGATCCAGCTGTTGCGATTCTCTTCTTCTTTCTCCATCAATGGAAGTCTTTTTCGCTTCTTGTGCTCATTCCCTAAGGGCTTATTCCGTTTTCTTTTTATGGCTGTATTATCTGACTTCAAAAACCTTTGAAGCCATGGAGATGAGTAAGCGTTTTATGCGACAATGTGTGAATAAGCGAATTCATCTACTTTCCTTCGAAAATCTTTTTTTCTTTTCACTCTCTAAGGTTCTTCGAGTCATGTTGAACGTCCAAGTAATAATTTTGTGCATATGGATACACGATGCATTTATTTCGTATTTTTTAAGAGCATAATTTTGTGCATAAGGTTCTTCGAGTAATGCATAGCGTGTTATTTCGTATTTTTTAAGAGCATATACGATATTTAGCAACAAAAGTCTCTTTTTTCGATTTAAAACAATTATAAAGAATTTAAGCGGTTAAAAATCTCATAAAAAGGACCGCCCGAATTTTGTCATTTTATTTTTTAAGAGCTTTGTAATAAGGTATGAACTCTCTTGGGAGAGCTACTTTTTGCTCTCTTTGTGGGCCCAATGTGAAGAAGAAAAAAGGATAAATTGTTGGCCGGTCTACTTTTTCAAACTTTTTTTCTCTTTAGTATACCATTTTTTTTAACCGCTAAAAGGTATTTTGAAAATTTTCTTCCTAAAATACCCTCAACAACATCGTTGCTTCAGATTTAAGATTCAAATTGATGTATAAATGATTGCATGTTGTTAATATAGTCTTTCCTCATGTTTGGGTATCAATTTTCATGCATAAAACACGAATTTGATCAAATTCAAAATTTTTGAGTTCATCCCGTTTTTCTTTGTTCTTGAGCTGTTTTGGCCACTTAAATATCTGTTTTAAGCTTCGAATTTGTTTAAAATCAATCACATATTATTATCCTAACTTAGTACTATATTTGTGCACAATTTTTCTACCAAAAAACACTATTTTTGAGCTTCAAATCAAGCTTGACAGTGTGCTGTCCGAAAACAAAGGAAGATGTTCATGGACTGATTTAATTCGCCATTCGCAGTATGCTGGACAACGGAACGGGGTTCGACCTGCCCGGTCAGGTCACAGGGGTCGAGGGGACAGCGTCCCTCATAAGGGTATGGGGGCAACGCCCCCGAAAGGTAAACGAAAATCAAGTTCCCTAAAGCGCGCTGTGATGATCGCGATGCACCAATTGTTGCATCGCGATTCCCCAATTTGCAAAAGTGGTGCATCGCGATGCCAAAGTATTGCATCACGATGCCTTGGTTGCTCATCACGATGCTTTGGTTCCCTAAAGCGCGCTGCGATGATCGCGATGCACCAATTATTGCATTGCGATGCCCTAATTTGGTGCATCGCGATGCAAAAGTAGTACATCGCGATGCCTTGGTTGCTTATCACGATGCTTTGGTTCCCTAAAGCGCGCTGCGATGATCGCGATGCACCAATTGTTGCATCGCGATGCCCCAATTTGGTGCATCGCGATGCCAAAGTGGTGCATCGCGATGTCTTGGGTTACTGAAGCGCGCGTGTTTTTCTTTCATTAATGGCATAATCGTCTTTTCGCCCCAAAAATGCATTTTTCTGATTTTTAAAAAAGATGAGTAGACTGGAGCGATTACAAATGTTTAAAAAGGGACCGACCTGTAATTTGCCCAAGAAAAAAATGCGCCCAATTAATACCATGTTCAATCTCCTTGTGGGCCTAATCTTTGGGAGATAGTTTTAGGGAGGGTTTTAACAGTAGATAGAGTTTTGAGAGTTTTGGGTTTTGAAGTGAAAATGTTATGGATGTGGGAGCCACAAAAAAGTTCCACAATAGAGCTCCACGATATACTTTAACCAATGAAAAAATTAAGGGTTAATGACACTACTAGTCCCTTGACTATGAACTATTTCACCAGTAGTTCCTTAACAATATTTTTTAAATTTTAGTCCCTTGACTATGAAAATTAGACACGGTTGGTCCTTTTGTTGGATGCCGTTAGTATTTTTCCTTTAAGCCCATCACGTGCCTTTGGTTAAGGGTATTTATGGAATTTCACGTGCAAAGATATTTTCTAATACTTAAAACAATATACTCTTTTCTCTCTCTCCTCTCACCCCCCAATTTCTAAATCGACAAAGACAGTCGAATTCACTTTCATATGTGTATACAAAGACATTGATCCTTCCACCGACGTTCAATCCAAAGACATCGATCCTTATCTCCCCAAAAATTGATCTCTCTGTTAGGCTTTACATCCCCAAAACCAACATCTCAACCCACTTTCATATGTGTATACAAAGACGGTCGAATCCAAAGACTTTGCAGCACCGGTGAAGTCCCCGCAGGAATCGATCTTTCCACCGGCGTTCAATCCAAAGACATCGATCCTTATCTCCCTGGAAATTGATCTCTCTATTAAGGTTTATATCCCAAAAACCAACATCTCAACCCACTTTCATATGTGTACACAAAGACGGTCGAATCCAAAGACTTTGCAGCATCCGTGAAGTCCCCGCCAGAATCGATCCTTCCACCAGCGTTCAATCCAAAGTCATAGATCCTTATCTCCCCGAAAATTGATCTCTCGGTTAGGCTTTACATCTATCAAAATTTCCTAAATGAGTTTGTTGGCAAAGCTAACGTCCTGGTAGTTTCTGTTAATTACGGATTAGCCCCAGAACATCCACTCCCTATCGGATATGAAGATTTATGGGCTGCAATAAAGTGGGTTGCTTCACATGTTAATGGACACGGTTAAGAGCCATGGCTGATTGAGTACGGTGATGTCAGTCGGGTGTTCTTTGGTGGGGATAGTACGGGTGGTAACATTGCACACAACATGGCAATTAGGGCCGGTTTAGAAAGTGGGGGTGAGATGTTGTGGAGGGTGGGGGTTGAGATGTTGTGGGGGGATGGGGGAGAGAGAAAATAATATATTGTTTTAAGTATTATAAAATATATTTGCACGTGAAATTTCATAAATGCCCTTAACCAAAGGCACGTGATGGGCACATGACGGACTTAACGGAAAAATACTAACAGCATCCAACAAAAGGACCAACCGTGTCTAATTTTCATAGTCAAGGGACTAAAATTTTAAAAAAATTTATTAAGGGACTAATGATAAAATCGACCATAGTCGAGGGACTTGTAATGTCATTAACTCAAAAATTAATTTGTTGCTCTCACATGTGCTAATTCTAACCATTTACATAGATGGAGCCGGGAATTACTCCCACTAGTTGCACCCCTATATAAATCCTACCTATATATAAATCCTACCTATATTCTCCAATGTAACATTAAGGGAGACATTAAATACAACATTTCCTAGCAAAAATACTATTTTTTTCATATTATTTAGTGTAAATTTATATTTACATAACTAATATCATTTTATTGTTAATATTATTTGTGTTATTAAATGCAAAAAAAATAAAATAATTAGACAAGGCTCACTACACTAGGCGGCCCTTCCTTGTTTTCGTTAACTCTGTTCGTTTTATTTTTTTAATTTACAAATTAAGCCCCTAAAGTTTTAAATTCTGTTAAATTTTTAACGAAACTAATAAGATCCGCCACTCCTAGGCAGCTTTCCATGGAAGGTCCGCCACCCCTAGGTAGCCTTCCCTGATACGTCCACCTAGACTAAGCGGCCTTCTTTTTGTCCGTTAATTCCATTAATTTTTTTAATTTACAATTTCAACCACTAAAGTTACAAATTCTGTCAAATTTTTAACAAATAACGAGATCCGGGTTGGGGGGGGGGTGTGTGTGTGTGTTGTATTCCCTAGAGGGCTGCCACCTCTAGGGGGCTCTTTTAGTAAAAAAAAAAAAAATTCAATAATTTTAGCAAATTTTAATAATTGTACATATTCTTTTTCACCAAATGATGGGCAAAATAATAATTTTTTTGGGGGGTTTGTTATATTTAGAACAATGGGGAGGTGTTGTAATTAGCACCTATTAACATTAATATAGGAGTATTACATTTGGTCACGCAACTGCACCATCATTCCAACCGCGTATTGTTTTGGGCTTTCAGAATGTTTTCTAAGAATATTTACCCTCTATTTTTACTCCCTCCATTCTTAAATAGTTGTCTTTCTTTCTTTTTTTATCTATTAAAAAAAAATTGTCTTGTTTTTGAACTTTTTCTTTTTAAAAACACTTTACTATTTTTTAATTTTTCTTCCTACTTTAATGATTGTCTAACTGCACATAGACTATAAAATAAATTACTTCCTCTGTTTTTAAATTATTGTCTTGTTTGACCCGACATACGAATTTAGAAAAAATAATTGACTTGATTATTAATATTGATATAGTGTGTAGTTTCTTTTAATGCTATGTGTATGTGGCTAATAATTAAAGTATATAGAAAAAGTAAGGGTGAAATAATAAAAGTGTTGTCCTAAAAAGGAAACTTTCAAAGAAGACAATTATTTTGAGATGGACAAAAAAAAAAAAGTAAGACTAATTTAGGGACGAAGCGAGTACATATTATACCAATATATTCATTAATAAATGGGTATTATCTAAGTTTACACAATAAACTTGACCACCTATACAAAAGAAAACTGATATAAAAGCAATATATTCAAAAAATGCTTGAAGGTGGTATCTCATACAACACTTCATGCATTAGAGTATTGTATGGTACAATATCTTTACGCATTTTCTGTTCAATTCTCTAAAAAAAAAACTCATGCATAATTTGGGTGGGTGCATTTACAAAATTTGGCCTCTCTGTACCAAATGCCCCAATTTGGTACCTTTTCAACCACTCTTCCTCCCGGCAAAGCTATATAGTCTAATTAGCCATGGGCCGTTCAATCCTGCACTTCTTCAAGTCAATGACCACGTATAACTGGAGCTCTCCAAGTCAAGTTCTCCAGGTAAAGCATACCGAGCTTAAGTTTGAAAGCTGCTGCAAAGGAACGTGACACGAATCGTTAAATCTCATGAGGAGATAAATGAAGCCTGAATAGTTTCAGCAATTAAATTAAAAACCGACAACTGTATCTTTCACTCTATGAAGCCCCAGCTCTACCACTGGGCCACCCATAAGTACAAAAACCGACAACTGTATCAATAATATAAACTTGCAAGGCATGTAATTTCAGATTCTAGAAGTATTAACAAGAAGTAATATACACGAAAGTAACTATAAATTATGAAAAACCTCCAGAAAGTCAAAGATATCATAATGCACAAGAGATTAGTTCACGACTGGAAGTCTGCGATGAGTAATTAGAAAGAAGTTCACTGAAAGTACATGTTTTATCACTGACAACAATATACACTCGGTATCATAACGTAACGCATTAAGTTTCAAGCTGTAGAACTTAGCCAAGTTGCAATATATTCAGCATGAAGAAGGTGATGGACAAGCAAATACTTACTTGAGAGACCACTTTATATGATGCAAATATGAAATTTTGTTAATTTATTTCCAAAAGATTGCTAATATTTTTGCAATGGATTAACTCAAACAACCGTTATGATGATGTCTTGTTTCGAATCTGAAATTTCAATAGAGTGACCATCTAGGAAATTTTGTTATTGTGACAACCAAATGGAGTATTCTTTTCCTGTGAAAATTCCAACTACGATATCAGCCAAAGTCAAGAGAGCTATATATATCCAAACAGGCCATGGAATGTCAGTTTCTTTTTCCCCCTTCTCTTTTCTATCCATACATGGAAGGAGTAACAGAGTTACACTAATTTTATTACACTGATTTAATTTCCGAACTGAGCTCGTATCAAGTTTGTAAATTAAGTGGCAGCAACTAAAAGCTCACAGCATCAAGCTCGTCTTCTAATTACATAGCAGCAGTTCGATCGAATTCAATTAATTAAACAAAGATAAACCAAAGAGAAGAATGAGAAAAGCAAGTACATCAAGAAAAATACAACTGAACTCTCATGCTGGACAAGCATCCTCGTACATCAAAGTTCGAATATCGTACCAGTATGTCACCAGCACAGAATACATTTTCAAAACAAAGCGGGAGGAACTGAATAAAGTTGCATATTACAAAAATCGTCATTCTTTTATTAAAAAAAAAAAAGGAAACTAAAATTGATAATTCCCTAACTTCATCATCATCAACTCAGCAAGAAATACAATGATTCCATGTATTCCTGATATAGCAGCATACATTCGACAACTGATCATAAATTCATAAATGATCAATTGATAGAGTTTACACATTGTTATAAATTCATAAATGATCAACTGATCATATATTCATAATCGTCATTCTTTTATTATGATCAACTGATCATAAATTCATAAATGAAAAACAATGATTCCACGTAAAATCTTGATCGATTTAATATCAAACACTACAAGAAAAGTTTACACATTGTTTTTCTTATCACATATTACATATATCCTGAAGTTTCTAAACAAATTTTTTGATTTTTTTAATGATCAATTGATAGAGTTTTTGCTTTGACCCATTTTTGTCGACAACCAAAGTAGAGATCTACAACATCAATAACCTTTTTTAAGAACTGAAAGCCACATAAAATGAATCTGATGTACATCAACTGATTTCTTATATCATTTCAATCGACATTGACTTTTTATTTTAGTGTTTATGTGATTTTTTTTTAAAATTGACAATGCATTAAAAATAAACTCATTATGTAAATAAGAACATGAAATGATAGATTCTTTGTTCCTAGAAATACTCCAATCTGCCATGCATTAATTGCCAATGAACTCATGAATGCAATTAATTCTTCACATGCTAGAACACATTATGTGGGAGAAAATACTGTTTTAAGGGTTTGTACAACATTATCTTAATTACTACTCCTTCCATTCCTCATAAAAATTCTATTATTCTATTTTGAAATGTTTCATATAAAAAGTCGACTTTCAAAAATCATATCTATATTTTTATAATTTTATAACTGTAGCCTCCACATGTGGTATAAACATATATATATGGTTAAACATTTTTGTAATTATAATCAATTCTAATGCTAATTATATATCCATTAATTATTAAAATTTTCTAATGTAAACTCTTTGGATGGAACGGAAGGAGCAATCAATTAGTATCACTTACGTACAACTGATCATATTAGGACAATGTTTAAAGAAAATAAAATAAAATTTTCAAAAGTTCATAACCGACCAATCAAATATAACTTATAATGTTGACAACATACAAGATTATTTGTGTTTTGAACAAAGTCAAATAACGTGATATCACGTTGTAGTAGCGAAGATTTAGGGATGTATTAGAATATAGTTAGTCAAATTCTTTTCTTTTAACCAAGTAAACATCATTGCCAAAGTGCATGCTAATGAATTGACTTGCTACTGATTACATTATAATTATGGTAGATATAATTAATTAAATACAAAATCTTATGGCTCTATTAGTAAGTATAAAATGACCAGTCAGTCCCCTTGCTAGCTCCATCCTCACTCACCATTACCCAATTGGTTTTACAACCATGGCTTCTCTCCATCATCTCCTCCCCTTTTGCATTGTGATTGTCATGCTTACTCTTTCACAAGCATTGCCAACACCCACTGCCCTTCTCTTCCCCATCAGAAAAGATGCTAAAACCCTCCAATACTACACCACCCTTGAGGTTTCCTCTAAAGGCAACTACGTCGATGTCGTGATAGATCTTGGAGGCCAACACCTATGGTTCGATTGCAGTAGCTACGAGTTACCGACATATCTACCTATTCCTTGCGGCTCTACGAAATGTGAATTCGCCAAGGGATCTGGCTGCTCGGGGTGTAATGGGCCAGCCAGGCCAGGGTGCACCAACAATACATGTGGTTCCTATAACTACAACCCCTTTGTAAACGTACTCGTGGCCGAAGGCTTTGGGGAGGAATTCTTGTTTGCCGACTCAACTGATGGCCGACGTGTCTTGTCTAATTTCAAGTCGCCCGACTGTTTTACTCTCTCATGCTTGGTTTATAAGCCCGTCTTGGTTGGCCTAGCTAGCGAAACTAAAGGCCTACTAGGTCTTTCAAGGAGTAGTATTGCATTGCAAACACAATTCTCGTCCACATTTAAGTTGGCACACAATTTTGCCCTTTGTATTCCATCTTCCGTTGACTCCGGAGTTGGAAGCATGTTCATTGGTGGCGGAAGTTATTTCGTGCCTCCTGAGAGTAGTGAAGATCTATCAAAGTCACTTATTTCCACTCCACTACTCATTAACCCGGTGAGCACTGCACCTATTTATACTGTAGGTGATCCATCTGATGAGTACTTCATCGATGTCAAATCCATCAAAGTCGATGGTAAGCCAATATCGTTCCGTACTTCTTTGCTATCAATCGACAAAAACGGAGATGGAGGCACCAAGATTAGTACTATCGCAAATTACACAGTTTTGCGGAGTACAATCTATAAGCCATTTGTTAGAGCTTTCGAGAAGGCAGCTTCATCTAAGAATATGAAAAAAGTAGCAGCAGTGGCACCATTCGGGATGTGTTTTAGCTCAAAGAACATAGCTAAGACGGCACTGACCGGACCGGATGTGCCAATCATTGATCTTGTACTAGCAGGCACGAACGCAGAGTGGAAGATTTATGGTGCCAACTCGATTGTGGAGGTAACGAAAGGGGTATCGTGCCTCGCGTTTGTTGATGGTGGCAAGAAGGGAAGAACATCAATTGTGTTAGGCGGGTATCAATTGGAGAATTACCTTCTAGAGTTTGATCTAGCTTTGTCAAAGCTCATGTTTAGTACATCGCTTCTGCTTAGGAATACAACTTGTTCCCAATCACGACTTTAAGAGATCAATTGCTCAATGTCTTTCCAATAAATGGTTGTGGCGATTGTTTCTTCAAAGTGTAATTTTCTTCAATATCCTATGGTGTTTTAAGTTTGAATTTCAAATCATATTTCTCTTCTAGCTGTTGTGTATATCTAATAATCAGCAACTCCCTCTTGGTCGACAACGGAAGTGCAGCGAAACGAAAAATTTATCCAATAAAACTGAAAGAAAACTACATCGACGAGAAAGGCTATATTTCATATAGGTAAATGATATCACGAGCTCGAGCTTGTATTATTATTACAAGCTTTAGTCTTAGTGCTGTTGGATGGATGGTTAAATATTGCTAAGTTGGTGATGATTTGGAATGTTTATGTCATTACTAAAAAAAAAATGTTAATTTGATCTAATGGTGTAGAAATTTAATTAAATTTGATCTAACGGCTCACACAAAAGTTTATAATAATATCACAAACTGAAGCTCGTACTGTCATATATGTTGGCATCCACAGTTCAGTGTAGTCACTGGTGGTGCAATTAGGATTAAAAATCAAAGGAGTGAGTTGTAGAGCTGCAGAGTTACTATAACGCCACTGCCAAACATTGCCTTAAATAATTTGATCCGCCTTTGCATCCTCCCTGCTACTAGCAGTAGCATCATACGCAAGTCTTCTGGCTTCTACCATATACTAACAAAATGATCAAATCACAAAATCCATATCGAGAGAAAGCTATAAAACCCGCTGGGTTATTGTGAGGAATGGCAACAGGTCGAGTTCGAATCAGGCTCAATTTTCAAACATTCTCCAAATATAAAATTCAAACCTTCTCCTACCCGTTAATCGCAAAACTTGTAAGATATTGCCCAAGCTCAAGCGGCCCAAACTTTTTCTAGTTAAACCCAAACCAAATGACTTTAAATTAAATTAGCATCCTGTCCATTTTTTTTCTTGAAAGAGAAAAGGGAAAAGAAACAACCAACATAATTTAAATTTTTTTTTTTTTTGAAGTATACCATTACAATAAAATTTCATCACAATTAACTTAAATTTAATTTCTTAAAAAATGCTTGAAAATAGTAAAATAAAGAGCTAAACTTTAGTTTCAAAAGAAACAAGAAATACAAATCAAGTGGCTAAACTTTAAAATAATATTACAAGACCCAAACTCTAACGAGTTTTGGAAATTCTGGACCGAATTCCCCGCTCCAGTAGAAACAAAATTTTTGCAGGTTTAAAATTGGATTTGGACTTTTTTTTTTTGTCATATCCCATTATTTTGTTTGACTTCGACACATATCCATAAGTAATTTATCACGTCGGAAACCGTGACGGATTGCGATAATGTTGTGGATATCTGGCTAAGTTTGAACCTGAAACAAAGGGAAACAATCGCCAGGAGAGTTGGGACGTGACCCAACTATAAATTTATAATCCTTCGGTGTAAGAGTAAGCTAGATGGTTAAGACATAGTGTGAGGTCTCAAGTTCGATCCCTTCCCACGCCTCCTTAGGACATAAAAAAAAAAAAAACATTAAAAAAAAAAAAAAAAAGATGGTTAAGAAAGTCACCAAACGAGTCTAAGACTTGTTGGGATGTAATAAATGACATGATCCAAGGTAAGACAATAATTTTTGGGATTAATATACAATTTGGTCCCTAAACTTGCAACTTTTTCAGGTTTTAGTACTATGATATTTCCTATTGTGGCACTTGAACTGAGCATTTGGGCTTATAGTTAGTCTCTCAACTGACGGCCGTCAGTTAAGGCGTTAAATTTTCTTTGAAAAGACAGAAATACCCTTACCTAGTGATGACCGGGAGTCCACATGGCGAAACTACACTTAATGTTTGACCAGATTGCCAGGTGTCTTTGAAAAGACAGAAATACCCTTACCTAGTGAAAAACGTAGAAAGTTCAGTCTTCTCTCTCTTTCTCTCCATCTTTGTATTTCCATATGTCTGTAGTTCTTAAAATTGGGTTTGGGATTGGTACTCTCTCATATCAGATTTAGGATTTGTGAGTTTTTGAGATCCAAAAATGGAAGAAGGCGGCAGGCAGAAGGGAACGATGAAGTGGTTCAATGACACCAAGGGCTTCGGCTTCATCACTCCAGATGACGGCGGCGAGGATCTATTCGTTCACCAGTCTACCATCAGGACCGAGGGCTTCTGCAGTCTTGGTGATGGCGAATCTGTTGAATACGTGATCAAGCTCGGACCTGATGGCCAGACTAAGGCCGCTGACGTCACCGGTCTCGATGGTGGTCCTATTTTAGGCACCACTCGCGGCGGTGGATACGGGCGATGGTGGTTACAACGGGGATATTTCAATTCCCAGTTGATATTTCATATGAGATGATTCCGTCAATCTAGTAAACTTGAGAACCGAGGATCAAGGATATGGGGAGGACAGAAAAAATTGATTTGGATGGACTCGTGTTCTTCCACTTTAAGACCAAACGAGCTTCTAAATTTGAATCTCATTGATTTATACTCTTACACTATTGCTACTTGACAGTGTTCTAACGGATGATTTGCTTTGTTACACCAGATTTAAACTTGCATCGGCACGATTAGACCTTTTGCGCTTTGAATCTGTTGAAAATATCGGTTATTTGAATACAAAAAGATGGGGAAAACAGGGAGAGATTGGACACAGATCTACGCAATCTACGGTATGGACGATTGGCAAACGCCGATTTTTCTCCTCGTCCATGCCATCGCTTTCTCGATTTTATCTGTGGTTTTTCTCGTCTACTTCGACTTGATCTGCTTCTGCTTCGACGCTATTTTTCCCGCCGCACTCTCCGGCGGTGCAGCTAGATTTGCAGCTGGATTCATTTAACTCATCACATTATTGAATAATGACACTTATATTGAAATAAGAAAAAAATGTATAAATAGATTTGTAGCTCTATTATTTTCCAAAAAAATATTACTCCCTTCATTCTTCTCGAAGAGTCCACGTTTGAAAAGTCTAATAACTAATGAATATATTAGTGTTATTGGAGTTGATCATATTTATAAAAATAGTTAAGTTAAACCAAGATGCTTACAATACAAGTGGATGGTAAAAATAAATGGTTATACATGGAAATCGTAAGCATATTTTTTACAGTAAAGTTTGTAAGTGAAACATGACAAAATAAAATAGTGGATTCTTTAAATAAAACAGAGAGTATAAACGAAAGATGAAAAAAAAAAAAAACAATATGCTAATCTTAATAATACTACTTCCTCTTCTCAAAATAAGTGTTTATTTTTATTTATAATTATAAACAAAATTAACACTTATTTTAAAATAAAGGGAGTACGAATTTGATAATTGGTTATGCCGAGAGCAGCTTTATTAAATTTCATTGTTAACTTAACCTAAATGGTTCACATTCGAAGAAAAAAGGTTTCAAGTCTTACTATACTCCCCATCCCTTAATAATTATCATATTTAACTGGTTATACAAATTAAAAAATTAATTAATTTTATTATAAATATTAGTATAATATGTAAAAAGATTTAAAGCACATGTGCATATAGGATTATCATTAAAATATGATGAAAAATTAAGGGAAAAAATAGTAAAACTAATTTTCTAAAATGTAAAGTTTAATAACAAGACAATTTTTTTAGAACAAAAAGAAAAAGAGAAACAATTATTTGGGAATGGAGGGAGTAGTAGTTTTTATTCTTCTTTTACCGTTTGAGAATTGCGGACGATCAATTTTAGTACTCCCACGTTCCAGAAAAATAGTCAACTTTTAATTTTTAAAAGTCAACATGTGACTAAAGTAAATTAAAATTTTACATATTTTACTTATGTTTTAAGAAATAAAATTTTATTGATTAAAAACTACATTAAGAATACTATAGATTACAACTTTCATAACTTTGTAAAACAAATAATTTATATAAATTATCGGTCAAACTTTAATTAAAAAGAGTTGCTATTTACACCCCTGATTTTACTTAGTACACCCCTTTACTAAGTACACCCCCCAATATTTTCAACCTCTCAAAATACTAAGTACACCCACCCTAATTTTCTATTCTATCTTTCCCAATATTTTTCCAAAATTAAACTATCTTACTAAGTACTCAATCTATAGAATGACGTCGTGGCTTGATCCCCCTCCAGCCAAAGGAGGTCTCAGAAGACTTTCCCTGCCCTTCATGTAGGCACTCCTCTGCCTTGGTCTTGATCTTCTTTCGGTCATTTCGCGGGTACTCAATGGTCCTTCCCAAGCCGCGACTGAGAAGCCTAAGCTGGAAAAAGACCTATCCCATAAGACCTCTGCCAAGCTCCCGTCCATGGAATCTCCTTATTTCCTTCCCTCTTCCCCCACCCCCCACCCCAAGTCAAGTAGCCCGCCTCTCCCACCTTCCTCAGTTTTTTTTTTTTAATTTATTGAAACGGTTCGTTTGATACTGTGTGACCAAACACCTATAGTGGTGCTCGGCACCAACTAACCGAACATCACTATGGGTGTTCGACATCCTTACCGAACAGCTTTAAGTGTGTTCGGTAGGGGGCTGCCGAACAGTAATTAATTTATTTTTTTAACCTAAAAAAATAGAAAAGAAATAAGGATTTTTTAAGTCAAAATTTATAATGATATTTTTATAATATATGAGGGGGGTGTACTTAATAAATACGAGGGTGTAAATAGCAACTCTCCAAAAAAAAAAAAAAAAAAAATTCAAAACCAAAATGGGCCAATGGGCCAACAATATTCTCCACAGCCTGTCCCCTTGTTTCTCTAAACTAACAGAGGGATCTAGCAAGTTTGAATAATCACCAAACACTTGTTCAGCCATAGATAATATCTAAACATTAATAAAGCCAGCTAACTTGGCACACCAGGCTTGAAAGTGTTTGTTAGTCAACTTTTGGATCATGCCATCTTCAAATCCAAGTGCAGTAAGTATAAAAAAGGGACTCCTCCCACTACATTTTCTCCCATACCATTCCCAATTTATTTTGTAAACCATGGCTTCTTCCCTCTGCTGCAATGTCGTCCTCTTCATTTCTCTTATCATAGCTTCCTCCACTCTTTCGCAAGAAGCAGAGGTGAAGTTGCCACCACCCACTGCCCTTCTCCTTCCCATCAGAAATTAAGGACACTAAAACCCTCCAATACTACACTACCATCGAGGTCTCGACCCCTGGAAGTTACGTTAACGTAGTATTGGATCTCGGGGGTGAGTTCCTATGGTTCGACTGCAGTAGCTACAGTTTACCATATTATAATCCCATTGCTTGTGACTCCCCGAAATGTCAAGTAGCCAAGGGCATTGGCTGCGTAGACTGCAATGGACCTGCAAGGCCTGGCTGCACCAATAATACTTGTGGCGCCAGCGCTTACAGCGCCTTTTCGGGCATACTCGTATCTGCAGGCTTTGGAGAAGAATTCTTTTACGGAATCTCGACCGATGGCCGTCGTCTCTTGAAAAAGTACAAGTCACCCTCCCCTTTTACTTTCGCATCTACGAAGGTCTTGCTAGTCAAGCTAAAGGGCTGATAGGCCTTTCAAGGACTAGCATCACATTGCAAACACAATTTGCAAAAGCATTTCAGTTGGCTCGCAAATTTTCCCTTTGCGTTCCATCTTCGATCGAGTCTGGACTAGGAAGCCTCTTCATAGGCGGCGGACCGTATTTTGTCCCTCCTAAGAGTAAGGAAGATTTGTCAAAGTCACTTATTACCACCCCACTACTCATTAACCCGGTGAGCACGGCCGGTTCTGACATTTTGAAGGCCCTGTCTTAAATTTAAAATTAGGCCTCAAAATTGATAAAATATATTTAACAAAAGATGAAAATAAATTACATAGTTTATAACATTATAATTTTAAAATTATTTTCTTACAAATGAAGTACCAATATAATTAAATCTCCAAACTACTATCAAACTTTTTATTTGAAAAGTATCATCCTTCTGACATTCCTTGAAGCAAAATTTTCATTTAGGTCTTCATAATCAATTTTATGCAAATAATCATTATCAATCGCTATGAAAGCTAATTCATTAAGTCTTTCTTGTGTCATTGTAGAACGCAAGTAGGACTTTAATAACTTCAATTTAGAAAAACTTCTCTTTGCAGATGCAACTGTCACAGAAAGAGTCAACAAAATTCTATATGCAATAATTGTATTAGAAAAACAATCTACATGTTTCAAAAATTTTAAAATATCAACAGGTCTATCTTTTCCTTGGACAAGAATTCTTGGAGTAACTTTAATTCCACGTATAATTCATTTCCATCAATGTTAGATTGTTCACATTTTTTAAGTGCGACTTCAAAACGACTACAACAAGACTTTAAATTCATATCATTCAATGAATCCAACTTGTCAAAAGTAAATAAGAAATCAAAAATATTTTCATATTCTTTATATTGTTCAAATCTACTAGTTAGTGAAGCAATAAAGATTAAATTATATATATATATATATATTATTACATGGAATTAAAAATTGGGCCCCTAAAATTTTTGGGCCTTGTGCGGTCGATCCACTGGATCATGCTCAGAACCGGCCCTGCCGTTGAGCACCGCACCGGCTTACACAGTCGGTGACCCATCCGACGAATACTTCATCGGTGTCAAATCAATAAAAATCGAGAATGAGCCTGTCTCTTTCCGTTCTTCCTTACTTTCCTTTGACGAAAAAGGAGTTGGAGGTACTAAGATTAGTACCATAGTCCCATACGCTACTTTGCACAGTTCAATTTACAAATCTTTTTTTAGAGCATTCGAGAAGGCTGCTTCGAAAAAGAAGATACAAAAAGTAACACCTGTGGCTCCATTTGAGGCATGTTTTAGCTCGAATACCATTGCTAAGACCAAACTGACTGGACCAGACGTTCCCATTTTCGATCTAGTACTCGAAGGAAAAAATGCAGAATGGAAGATTTACGGAGCCAACTCGATGGTTGAGATTACGAAAGGTGTATCGTGCCTTGCATTTGTGGATGGTGGTAAGAACCCGAGAACATCAATCGTGCTAGGGGGGCATCAACTGGAGAATTATCTCATTGAGTTCGATCTTAGTGCTTAAAGCTTGGGTTCAGCACATCACTTCTGCTTCAGAACACAACTTGTTCACAGACACGAGTTTATTAGATTTCTTCCCACTTAATTTTAAGAATGTATGAATAGTCTTGAGAGCTAATAGTTAATAAGTATCAAATGTATTTCAATAAATGGATATGGGCATTGCATTGACTTTTTGCCACATTCAAAAATCTACATCATGGCCAATTAATCTTGAGCTATTTATGTTCCTCTTAATTTAAATTCCTGGATCTACCATCTTCTTGGCGCTGTTTTGAGTTTTCTCTAGTGAACTGGAATTCTCATCTAGTCACTCTATAAGCTAGCTCTTGCATCACTAACTTGGTCTGCCATTGCGCCAAAAATGGGAAATGAAAAATGGTCTGCTTCTCAATGTTCAGAAATCAGGAGATATCTACAATACCTGGCTATAATCAGTTTCAATTTGAAAGAATTTGATTTAACATTTCAAATTTGATTTAACGCGCGACAAACACTTGGATACTATAAGCACACTGTGTGATAAGTTTCTGTGATCTGCTTCTCAATGTCCTTTCTTTGAGCACAGTTCCTTTCCTAAGACAGAGATGCAATCTCTGTAAGCATCAGCACTTCCCGAGTTTTAACAGCTTGAAGTTTCATTTCCTTACTTTCCAAGTATGAGTTGTATCAATAAATATAATCGCCACTAGCCAGCTACATGGCTCAGGTACAATCCATAAGCCATTGGTTAGAGCTTTCGAGAAGGCAGCTAGTAAAAAAGTAGCAGCAGTGGCACCGTTCGGGACGTGTTTTAGCTCAAAGTGTTGGGTGTTCGCTATATCGCGGGACTAATCGCAGCAAAATTTAAAATTTTATAAAACGTGTATACAATATACGTTAAACATTAGCCCCCGATTCACATAGCGATTTAACGATCGCGCATGTTGTGTAAGTGATAAAGAAGAGTTTTGGACTCTTACCGAAAATGCTTCTTTAAAGCTTCCTATTGATGAAGATGTAGAGGCAATCAATTGCCGGCAAAATCACCAATCCTTAACTCGTAGAAGTCTACACGTCCCTGCTCCAAAGATTGTCCACACGAACGAACGGAATCACCAGATCAAAATTTCGCTAGCAATTTTAAGCCGTTTTGTTCAATAATATAAAATTAAAAAGTAAGTTTTTGATTTTCTTCCCAGAAAGACGAATTAAAAGAAAACAAGAAGTCTTTTCAAAAAATGGGGTCGGCTGTCTTTATTTCTTTTGCAAGCAATGAAGATTATTATGCCTTGGGAGGAAGTTACACCCAAATAAAACTCTTACTAGAGTCCTATATATGTTGGTGTACTTTAGTCGTAGAATCATGCATGAATGATACGTATATCGTATCATCATAATCTTTTTCCAAAGATAATCAAAAATCCTATTGTGTACTATATCTAATATATACACAATAATGTCTAGGTTCATTAGCATGAAGATATGGTAATATTATTATTACCATATATTGTCTTATTAAAATAACATTTATTTAATATTAGCAATACAACCACTTTTTCTTTTTATTTCTTTCAAATTAACAAGATGGGCTCTCCCAACGGGCTTAATTAAATATTGGGTTTAGACTTTCAATAAAATTCCATCAATTAGTCTAAATTAATTGACCGAACCAAAATTTAATTAAATTGATCGAATCAATTCCATCCATCAATTAATCTCTACTAATCAACTGCGTCCAACAATTTGGAATAATCTTTGATTGAACAAATGAATCCTTCCATTTTATGTGTGTGACCCTTTAGGTTCACAACTAATGCTAGTCATAGGTTTACAACAATTTTGTAACTTATGAATAACAATTTATTCTATTAAATAATCTGATTAGTTAATATACTTGAAATTAACTCCTTAATTTCAAGAACCTACAAATCGTGGGAACACCTAGCAAGTAGCACGAATACCTAGCAGTAGGTGAAATAGCGAGCAAACATATTTCAATTGCGAGTGCATACATGTACGGTCCTTTAGACATCTAATTTTCCGATTAAATTTAGGACATAGATTATAAGTCAAAATCCAATTGATTTAATAACTGTGATTCCATTTCAAGTACCAGTGATTCATTTATGAATCAAATTCATCATGCCTTGGCCAAGGTCTTCGAATCATGAATTATGAAAAACAAAGGAAATTCTCTTATCATCTGACAGGTGTCGAATTCTATGTTGGTTACTGATTAACCTCCATGCACACCAGTGCAATACCCAAAATACCCCTTTGCGATTGGCAAGCAATCTGTTAGTAAATTAAAGTGTTACAGGATGTACACAAGGCTACTATCGTACCTCAAGTCTTAGGACTAATCATGTATTATCGCAACGTGAAAATTCTTAATTTGACTATTAAAATTTTCATTTAAGAATTTTCAACGGGTCATGTTCAGTGAACTTGTTCTCTAACAAGCACCTACATATATGCACTTGCGTCACAACGCTGATGTTAATGGAATGCAACATCCTCGTCATACGAACATGCATCATACGCATAAGTCTCACAAGGCTATTCAATGTCCTTGTTTTGAAAAGCTAACCGACTTAGAACCAATTTTAAGACCAAAGTCTTAGAAACATTTTCCATGATTACCATCAAATGCGCAACCATGCCCCATAGTTACAAATGGTCTAAGGACTTTATCAAATATTTATAAACAGTAAATATGAAAATATGAGATAAAGAAATGCCTTCATATATAAATATAAATTCCAATAAAATTGCTTTACACGTAAAATAAAATCCAATCAAATTAGAACTCCGGGCATTCTACTCTAACACAAAGACCATAGCTAAGACAGCAGTGACCGGACTGGATGTGCCAATCATTGATCTTGTATTAGCAGGCCCGAACTCAAAGTGGAAGATTTACGGTGTCAACTCGATTGTGGAGGTAACGAAAGGTGTATCGTGCCTTGCATTTGTTGACGGTGGAAAGAAGGGAAGAACATCAATCGTGTTAGGCGGGTATCAATTGGAGAATTACCTTCTAGAGTTTGATCTAGCTTCGTCTAAGCTCAGGTTTAGGGCATGTTTGGTAACCCAATTAAGAGCTTAATTAGGAAAGTTTTAAGTGATATTAAAAATAAGATTGTTTGATAATGCAATATTATATCACTTAATAAATTAAGTATCTCTTAAAAATAGCCAAAATTTTAAGTCAAAAGATGATGTCTTAATATTTTAAGCTCTACTTTTTCAGACATCAGTTTTCAGAGCTTAATTTTCAGTTTTAACAAACAGGCCCTAGTACTTCACTTCTGCTACGGAATACAACTTGTTCCCAATCACGACTTTAAGAGATCAATTGCTTAATGTCTTTCCAATAAATGGGTGTGGCGATTGTTTCTTCAAAGTGTAATTTTCTATGATGAAACTTCCCTGTCTTAAGGTGTTTGTTTATGTTCGTATTTCAAATCATGTTTCTCTTTAATTACCAGCAACTCTCTCAATTGGTGGACAACTGGAGTCCAGCAAAACCAAAAATTTATCCAATAAAACTGAAAAGAAAGTTACATCGACGAGAAATTAAGGCTATAAGGTGTTCTACGAAATTCCTCTACTAGAAATTGATAGATCTCAAAACCCGTTGAATTCTTTTGGCTTCCACTCTCTTACACTTGAAAACCGGATTGCATGGACTGGCTTTCAGTCAAACCCGGAACCTCTCGAATATAATTACACTTCTAACCAAATATGCCTGTGCGATTGTACCGCTCGTACCAAAAGAATCCTGCGATTGTACCCCTCGAACCTAAAGGAAAAAAAAAAAAGTACACTTTTAAACCCTCATCTATACATGGATAGTGATTTGAAAGTTACTATGACTGCCGCCTCAAACGGACTCATAAATTAAATTTTATTTTTTATTTGTTAAACACAACTCTTAATATAAAAATTTTAATAATATTTGCAACAATAAAAAAGTTAAAATTATTATAAAATATTTTTCTTTGAACCCTTTCATCGTGTAATTGGTGGTTAATACCCTTAGCCAAAATACAAAGCGAAAGAGTAGATAGACGAGAGAGAGAGAGAGAGAGAGAGAGAGAGAGAGAGAGAGAGAGAGAGAGAGTGTGTGTGTGTGTGTGTGTGTGTGTGTGTGTGTGTATTTGGATTGAGAATTGTAAAGACAGAGAAGAGAATATGTACTTATTAAAAATGAGAGGGGACAAAATTGTAAATAGAGACAATAGAGGGTTGTTTTGTGCAAAATGAATAAAGGGTATTTTAGTAATTTGACAATGGGGTGGTAATTAGCTCCTATGTTTTATAACTATTGGTTTATCACCTTTTGTAGTTATCGGTAAAACACCTTAACCCTCCCCCCCTCTCTACTCTCTCTCTCTCTCTCTCTCTCTTACTTTCGCATCTCTCTCAAACACCCTAACCCCTATCTCTCGCACTCGCTCTCTACCACCTTTGTTGAATATCAATCACTCACAGGTGTAGACGTGATGCCTCTTGCTCATTTTCTCATCGTGTAGTAGGTGCAACGGGTCTCATATAGGGTGGCCTCCTAGCATATATGTAAATATTTTTGAATTCATGTTCATATTGATCTAAAAAAGTTCATTAATATACTAAAAGTCAGGGTACCTAAACCTAGCCTCATCCTTTATCCGGGTCTGAAACCAACTGTCTAAGGTACGACTCTAAGCGCGACACATACAGAGTTGAATTAATATAAAAGTGGTATAGACCGAAAATTGGGGAGTAAGATATTCATGCTTTTAAGTATTATGTTCCAAACATGTGCTTAATCTAATTGATTAAACAGGTTAATGTGGGATATAAGCAATTTCAATTGGGATTTAATTTTTTTTTTCTTCCACTTTTTGTTTTAATTTAATTAATTTATTTACTTGTTTATTTTGCTTTAGTCGGTAATGTAGTTCATTAGGTTTGCACACTCAAATCTCCATTTCAATTTCAAATGAGATCCACTAATCTTCATTTACGCTCTTTAAGCAGTTTCGTGAACTCCTTTCTGTAAACATATTACTTTCCTTATTCATGCTCTTTAAGCAGTTTTATAAATTCTCTTCAAGACAGTTGCTACATCTATAGCACTAATTAAGGAAATTCATTATCATAATGGTATTTAATAATGATATATTCGTCAACCTACATATTATCATAATATATGTACATTACTCTAAAATAATAGTTAATTTGGATATGAGATAGTATGATAATATTATAATTACTTATCCACTGTCGGAAATAGACATAACTAAAGACATGGGCTTGGTAGTTAGGGTACATTTGATAATCTTTGAAATAATTACTTCTAGAAAGAGATAATTAAGAATATACTTTAACTATACTAATAACAGTACTCCTTCCGTTCCACAATTATTGTGCCGATTGGTTTTTTTCGGTCAACCAAGACATTTTTTAAATTTAAATTTGACATATAATTTTATATTTTTTTTAAAATTATAAAACACGTAATTTGTAATACTTTTAAAATAACACAAATTGCGTGTTTTATAATTTTGAAATAAATAAATAATATATATTAATTTTGTATTTAAAAAACATCTTATTTGATAAAAAGTTCAAATATGATGATAATTTAAAAACAAAGGGATAGTACGTAAAATCTATTAGAGACATAGCAGACTCTCTACACCTTAAAGCGCCACCGGAACTAGGGCGTGTTGACACATTAAAGCGCCACCCGAACCAATACTAAACCCTTGATAGATAACAAGGAATCCATTGTATTTTTAAAAAGTCAAAATTTAAGATTTGGCTGATAAATATTCCTTCAGCCCTTAAGATAATCTAACTGAAGAAGTCAAAAAATTTAATATCTATTTTTATTTCTCTACGTTTCTTTTGATGTGTACTTAAGTTATAGATCATTTTGTATGACATGTTGATGAACATTATATTTTTAATCATTATATTTTGTAGCTTATTTTTAAAGTGGGACTAAATTTTATTTTTTTTGGGACAAAGAAAAAAAATGAAAAGAGTAGATTTTTAGACAGAGGATGTATGTGCTAGACACCTACTTACACAGATATTGTCTCGACAATCACCCTCGGAGAGAAACTGCTTTTTTTTCATGCCTGTGCCACGTCAGTTGCATAATAGGCGTCAATTAGGCTTAAATTACAAAAAAAATAGGTGGAGATTTGAATTACAAAAAAGTTAAGTGAGGTTTAATTGGTCGGAAAAAAAAAAAGAAAAAAAAAAGAGGTTTAATAGAAAAAAGTGAATTAGGTGTGGGTTTTTTTTCCAATTCTCTCGTCACCCTAGCTATCTTTCATTGTTTTCAATCCCTTTTAAGGTAACCATCGAAACAAAAATTACAATAAGTAATAGTTTGTCATTTACTAAAACTACTTTATAAAATATGGATAGCATAGTTAATACTCCCTCGCAAATAGTATATTATATTATTAAGAAAAAACATTTAAAAAACAGAAGACAACCAAGTAGCAGCTGTAAAGTTGAAGTTGGCACATGTGGTTTGGCGAAAGAGAAGGGAAGAGCTGAACCCAAGCCTTGACTTTGCCACATTGAACTGCAGAAGATTGTTCTCAAGCTGGTAGCCTCCAATTGTAATGGCATGCCATGGGGACCTTAACCTTAGCTTCAAAAACCCAAGACACATGACATCCTTTCTCACTTGCACCATTGAGTTAGCACCAAACACCCTCCAGTACACTTGCTCACTCTGCAAAACGAAATCGATAACAGGAACTGCAGGCCCCACACGCGTGCTTCCGATGTTCTTTGAGCTATAACATACTTCAAATGGTTCCACGGGTGCAACCCTCGTGACATTAGACATTGCTTTGTCAAAAGCCTTAATAACAGCATCATAAACCGATGGTTCAAGAACCGTGTAGGGATATTCAACCGTGCTAATCTTGGTTCCACCATTCCCTTCGTTGTCGAAGGAAAGGAGTGTATCGTTTATTGGAACCAATTTTCCGTTGATTTTGATAGACGTGACTCCAATAAAGTATTCTGAAGAGGGCTGTTCTATCCAACTTCCACGGTTGACTATAAGCGGGGTGTAAGTAAGAGAGGAAGCGGCATTAACATTGGGAAGAAACATATAAGGCCCTTCACCAAGAATGATGACACCTTTTGCAGGACTCAAGCATATGGCAAATATTTTACGGTAGTTAAAGAAGCTTGGAAATTGAGAAGCAAGTGATAGGTGAGTCCTACCAAGACCAGCAATACCTTTGACACCTCTAGCAAGGCCTTCTAAGAGAAATGTCTTGGTACAAAAGAAGAAAAACTCCGGCACGGAAACAACCCGGGTAGGGTTCTTCCCGTCCGTTGACTGGATGGAAACAACGTCCGAAGTAAGCTCCCCGGCCATGAAGTGGCGAGTGACCGAGTTTTCCGAGAAGTGCGTGCATGAGTTATTGTGGCAAGCCGGCCCGGGAGGGGCATCACATGATGTGTCACAAAATGAATCCACCCTTGCAAGTTTGCACTGAGGGGTTTCGCAGGTGTAATATTTGTAGGTGGAGGAGACATAGCGGTTTTCGCAGTGTGTCCATAGGTATTTGCCGCCTAGGTCGACGGTTAGTGATAAGGAAACAAATGGAGTTCTCTGTTTGATGTGGGTAAGGTATTGGAGGTTGAAGGGTCTTTGGTAACTGGAAGAAGTAGGGCTTTGGGCTTGAAATTGGTTTGGGCAAAGGTGGCTGAAAATGAAATGGTAAAAAGAGTGCAGATGGCAATGAAATGAATGGAAGATGCCATTTGAGATCTGTGATGTGGTGTTTATGGATTTGAAGTAATGGATGGATGTATCCTTTTATAACCATGAACAAGTACTACTTTAGGTCAAGGCAACCATCTTGGACATTATTAGTGTGAGTGCCATCCATTTCGGCACATGCAAATAAAAAATAAAAAAATAGCTGGCCACTGTACTTGTTTTAGGATTTCCCACATTAATCAACTTCTTCACTGTAAATGCATTTCATATTTTAGCAAAACTACATAAATTTATATTTACCTAAAATTGTGATTTTTTTTTAGGTTAATGGATATTTGTTTCAAATTAAGATATAGTCAATGCATTATACATATTGTTTGTTTAAAGAAATATATACAATATATTTTAACAAATACATATATTTCAGATTAAATTAATGAGCATATATGTCACTCCTACATACATTGGCGAAATGGGGAGTTGTGCCCTTGAATTTACCTAGAGAGATGATTAAGTTGAGAAAAGCATAATTTGACACCGAATAAATCATTTTCCTAACTAAATAACGAAAATAATAATCCCTCCATTCCAGACAAATAATTCACTATTCTATTTTGAGATGTTTTTATATAAACAGTCAACTTCCAGGTTAATATCAATTATGATAAGAGTAGGTCTCCTGTGAGATCGTCTTACAGATTCAAATTCGTATGACGGAGTCTCACTCACTCTCTCACAGCTCAGCCCACCAACACATGGTAGGTCAGATCGGAGAGATCCGTTTTACAGAAAATACCCGTAAGACAGTATTTTTTAAGTTTTTGTCTTTGTTAATATTATTTTATTTGATATTGATAATATTATGATATACTCCCTCCGTTCCACCCAAAGAGTCCACGTTTGAAAATCTAATAATTAAGGGATATATAAGTAGTATTAGAGTTGGTCATAATTACAAATATATATATATATATATATATATTTAGCATGATTAATATATTTAATTGTACCACATGTGTGGGGGTAAAATTGAAAGTTTTATAGAGATTGTAGACATAAGTTTATAAGTAGACTCTTTGAGTGAAACATCCCAAAATAATATAGTGAACTACCTAGAACGGAGGGAATAATTGGGTTTGCTTTAGTTAAATTCGGGCCTATTTTATTTAAGTACAATATTTGATTTAATTTGAGTTTGGGCGTGGCTCAATATATTTACTACTTGGCTTTTAGAAAGATAAAAAAAAAAAAGTTACTTTGCTGTAAAATTTGTTCGATTTTTATTATTATTATTTTTTAAGTTGAAAAAAGAAAAATTGAACAAATCGAACCCATAAACGCTCCTAACAGCACGTACAACGGAGGAACTTATGGGGAACATCAGGGGATTCTTTCTTACAATGATGATTCTTCAAGGAGCTTATGGCCGGGGTTCCCATTTAAGAAAAATGGGTAGCTTATTAGAGCAGGAACAATGGAGTAGTAAAAAATGGGTAGCTTATCTCATTTTTTAAAAATGGGTAGCTTATCTCATTTTTTGATCATTTTATTACAAAAATGTCATTAAGCTACCCATTTAAGTTATTTAATAAAAACAGCCTTCCAACAATGCACAAACTCCAACAAATTTACATACATTTAATATCTTTATATTTTTATATATTAAATACGTAAAAAATTGATCTGATGTCCAAATGAAATAAACAAAGTCTCTATTTATAAATAAAAATGTATACTTTAATATTTTAAAAAAAAAGTGAGAGGATTTTTTGTGGTCGAAAATGACCAAAAATAGCAAGAAAAATCAAAGCTACAGTATGTGTCAGTGCTACAGTGCATGGCAGTGAAAATATTTTTTTTCTTCAAAAGCCGGAAGCAAAAATGGCGTAGTTTTGGGCTTTTTTAGCCTAAACTACGTCGTTTTGAATGTTTTTTTTTAAAAACCGTGCTAAGCGACGGGAGCTAAATTTGCTACCCAATCCCGCGTGATGCTACCAAGCGACCCATTTGATACCCCATTGGAAGCATTGATCCCCATTTGATACCCCGTTGTACGTGGTCTTAAGCTACTTGAGCTGATGAGGAGCTTACCTCTCCTTTTCACGTGTCAGCCCAATAGTTAGGCCGACACAAGAACTCTCCCTCTCCGATTTTTGGCCATTTTTCACCCTCCAAAATTTTTTTTTAATGTTTATATTAAATTACATATTTTTCTCTATAAATAGAGACTTAGTTTGCTTTATTTGGACATCAAATTAATTTTCTACAAATTTTTAAAGTTTTTTTTAAAACCATTTTCCTCTCTTCTCTCCTTTTAAATTTGGAGATAAAGATAATGGAGTATGTTAAGTTCTTAAAATTTGTACCACCGTTGAAAGAAAGTTTTTGTTTGAATAACTTAAAGATATTTATGTAATAAATTTGGGTTGAAAAGGAGGGTAAGCTTCCCTTAAGCTCCCCAAGGTGCAATATGCGCCCAGACACACTCAACTTTGTTTACCTCGAGCTCCCCCCCAAAAGCCTGGGTATCCTTTTGGAGGATGAGGCTGGGTGGCACGTGTTTGGAATTAAGCGACACTTTTAGTATTTCTTAAGCGACACTCTCCTATCATTTTCCCGCCCAATGATTAAATGATACTTTCCGCATAGTGAGTGTCTCTTAAACGACACTTTTAGTGTTTATTAAGCAACATTCTCTTACTATTTTCATGCCAAATGACTAAGCGACACTTTCCCGCATAGTGAGTGTCTCTTAAGCGACACTTTCCCATCTAATGAGTGTCTATTTAAAAATGGTGCAGAGTTCTGTCATCTACGAGGCTAACCTTTCAACTTCTTCATTTTCTCATTTGAGAAGATTAGTAAAACAAAACAACAAAACAACAAAACAACAGTAAAACAATCACCTTCTCCATATTTCCCTTTGAAAACAACAATACTTGGATAGCAAAAAAATGGAGGATGATGATTTGATAAACAGAGATAGAAATGCTTTGATAAACTTGCAATGCACAAAAGTGTGCATTACGATGCACAAAGTTGTACTTTAAAAGTATTGTTATTGTGCATCACAATGCACAACTTTTACTGTCGATGCACAATTATACTAAAAAGATGTACTGTTTTTGCAGAAGTTTAGGGGTGTTTTGAAAAGAACATAGGATGAAAAACCCCTCCTCTGGGGAGAAGGGCGAAATGAGATAGATATCTTTCTAGATGTTGCTGTGATTAATGCCACCCTCCAACAAAACGAAGTCAATTCACCTTATCCAACTGAAAATGTGGATGCAAATCTACAACCTGAACAGACTGCTTCAGAAGCTGTAAGAACAGTTGACATGGTTGACCAAGATGCTACAATAAACGTTGTCAGAGCTGTTGTGGATGATAAATTATCCACAATTGAAGCCAATGATAACAAAATTGAGATCCTTAAGTCAGAATTGGCTGAAAAGGATGCAAAAATTAAAAACATGGTCAAAGTAATAGACAGCCTGAGATCTGACTTAGAAAAGACACAAGAGCAACTGAATGTCAGACTAAATGATCAGAGTGCTCAAATTGAAGAACTTTGTTGGATATTGATTTATTGAGATTATGTTTATTAAAATTGTTTAGTTTTATTAATTATTGGTTTTGCCTTTCTTAATTTTACTAATTGTTAATTATTTTTTTATGTGTTTCAATCCTTTTGAAGAAAGGATATTTTAGGGAGATTTAATAATTTTAAGGTTTATGAAGTTTATGAATTTTAGGGTTTATATTTTGTTATGCCGTGTTGTGTCGTATTGTTCAATGTGAGAGTCACGGCGGCCTTGAATTATTCTGGGCAGGAATCCTTGATAAATGATATATAAGCCTATTATTTAGGTTTTAGTCCTTGTTTAATTCACTAACTTATTAACCTTTTTATGACAAGTTGTTTTATTATTATACAAGGTTTCTAGGTTGCACTCAAAGCTTATATATACTGGAGGATTCAGACTTGAAGACTAACGAAGTATAAAGCCAATAGAGAGATTACAAAAAGTTTTTATAGAGAGAGTTTTAAAAGACTGCTGCTGCCTTTACGAATGAACCCTTTAATGAGGCCACATTGGAGGACTCATTCATAGTGTTTCCAGCGCAATTTTTTTTTTCACCCATCCTTTGTTTATTAGATCTGATAAGATATATCTTTAGTATTTTTGGGTGAGCTATTTTACAATGATTATATCAGCTACATGTAAAGCTTTTCATATGATTTTCACTAGTTGTTAGGTTTTCATATATGTATTAAACTACAAATTTTATCTAGTGAAAGTTTCGCCATATTGGCAAATCAACAAGTTATTACTTGTTGATTATATGTTTACTCGTGTGTTAAATCTCGTACTTCTTCCTTATACTTGTTTTATTATTCCGCTGCCATTTATATCAATGAGCTCTCCAATGTGTTCACTTCATTGAACTCATTGGTCAGTTCATTGGTGTTTTATTTTTTACAAGTATTTATTTTTCTTTATTTATTTGCTTATCTTGGTTTACCGTGACTGCAATCCTTTCAATTGGTATCAGAGCCAACACTTGACGCACAAAGTGAAGCTCCTAACTGATTGTAGCCATGATGAATGTTCAAATAATAGCTATCATAAAATTCCCATTCTTGATGGTACCAACTATTCTAATTGGAAGAACCAGATGCGTATTTACATCAAATCAATTGATGAACATGCATGGCGTGCTATCCTTACAGGTTGGTCTCCTCCAATGAGGACAAATGATGAAGGTGATAACTTACCTAAATCTGAAATTGATTAGACTAATGAAGAATTAGTCTTGGCCAACTACAATTCTAAAGCTATGCATGCTATAAATTTTGCTATTGATGTTAATCTCATGGAAATTATCTCTAACTTTATTTCTGCCAAGGACACATAGGATGCTCTTCAAAGACATTGTGAAGAATCCAATAGTGTGAGGCAAACTAAACTCAGAATGATAATGACTAAATTTGAGAATTTAAGAATGGAAGAAACTGAGGACATTTCTTCTTACAGTACCAAGATTATTGAGCTATGTAATGAATCACAATCTTTAGGAGATCCTATCTCTAATAGTAGATTAGTGAGCAAACTCATGAGATTACTTCCTGAAAAATTTAACATTAAAATTTCTGTTATATAGGAAGCTCATGATACTACTACTCTCGATCTTGATGAATTAATTTGTATTTTGCAAGCTTTTGAGTTGAATCTCACTCAACAATCCAAAGGTGAAGAAAAGGTAATTGCCTTAAAAACTCGAACTGAAAAGGAGGATGAGTTATTTGAAACAATTTGGCTCAAGAAATATGCAAAATACTAACACTGATTTTATGAATTCTGCCTTTAAACCTAATCCTAGCAGGTTTCAGGAGGCTTCTACTACAAGTTATGGAAATCAAAAAGAGCCAAGAAACATTGATACAGTTCAATGTCATACTTGCAAAAGATTTGGTCATTATGCCAATAAATTTGCTAACACACTTCGAAAGAAAGGTATGAATCTTATTGCTTCTTTAAGTGATAGTGAAGAGGAAGAATATGATGTCTTATATAGTCTGTGTGCAAGAGAAAGTCCTTTGCCTATGAATCATTTAAGACTATGTAGGAATGTAGTCAGTAATGTGGGCACATCCAACAGTATATCGGTAAAACCCAGCCCTACTGTTTTAAACCCCACCTGTTTTATTACTTCTTCCAGTTCTATTTTTACTCCTAAGGATTTGGATGATTCTGATAAAGAAATTCATGATTTTGAAAAAGACTATAAGGATCTTTTTTGTGACTGTAAAGAAAAATGTATTTTGGTAAAAGATCTTATGAAAGAAAAGAAAAATCTCTCTACTGAAAATGAACATCTTACTACTTAAAATAATGATAAAAAAGGAGCCCTTGCACGTTTGGAATCACTCCTCACCAAACGTGATATGGAATTTGAAAAAGTTAAAATCGAACTCGATAAATCTAATAGGACTTTACATAGATTGAACACTGGAAAGACTAAGCTAGATGAAATTCTTGAAATATGTAATGAGGGTGGAGCTGGTATTGGGTACAAAGATTCTAAAGCCCCTGTGTTTGTTAAAGAAACTGGACAATGTTCTAAAAATTCTTCAAATGCTTTAAAACATATTGTCAAAAATAAGCCTAAAAAGAAGCATCAATCAAGGTAACGTAGATATTTGTGTCATTATTGCTATGTTCCTGGGCATATAAAACCATACTGCTATAAAAAAAAAAGCTGATTTGGCAAAACACAAAAATCACAGTTGGATGAAGTCTCCTATGTCCCCTCATCCAGAAGCACATTCTTCGCGTTCTTCCAGAACTGTTTGGACCCAAAAACCTGAAATTATTTGTCATGTTACTTTTACCTCTCTCAAGACTAACATTGCAGGTGCATGGTATTTTGATAGTGGATGCTCACGACATATGACAGGCTCTAAAGATCTTTTGGAAAATTATAAAAATGTCACAAGTGGGTATGTGACTTATGGAGGTGGTGCACAAGGAAAGGTAATTGGTAAAGGTAATTTGAACGTTCAAGGTTTACCTAAGTTAACAAATGTGTACCATGTTGAAAGGTTAACTGCAAATTTGATTAGCATAAGCCAGTTATGTGATGAGGACATGCATGTGAAGTTTAATAAAGAAACATGTGAGGTTTTTAACAAGAATAATTTGTGCATCTTGTCTGGTTTTAGATCATCTGATAATTGTTATCTAGTAGAAAATGGTCTTATTTGTCACGTATCCAGTATAAATGAAACCGACCTATGGCATCAAAACTTGGTCACATGAGTACTAAGAAACTAGATAAATTATTGAGACATGAAGCTGTTAGAGGATTACCTAAATTAGATACCAAAAATATGAGAATATGTGGTTTATGTCAAAAAGGTAAACAGACAAAAGCCTTCTATAAAAGTATTCAAAATTATGCTTCATCTAGATGTTTTGAATTGGTGCATATTGATCTGATGGAACCCATAGAAGTTGAAAGCTTAGGTGGTAAAAAGTATACTTTTGTATGTGTTGATGATTTTTCACGTTTTACATGGGTATTCTTTCTTAGAGAAAAACCTGACACATTTAAACCCTTCAAAATTTGGTATAAGAAGATGTTAAATAATTTTAATCATAAGCTTGTAAAGCTCAGATCTGATCATGGTAAAGAATATGAAAATTCTTCTTTTTCTTCTTATTGTGATAAAAAGAGAATTACACACGAATTTTCTGCTCCTAAAACTCCTCAATAGAATGGAGTAGCTGAAAGAAAAAATAGAACTCTTCAAGAAATGGCACGTGTTATGCTTACTTTGAAAAAAATGTTTAAAAGATTTTGGGCTGAAGCTTTAAACACTGCATGCCATATAATTAATCATGTGTATTTGAGACCTGGCAATACTATGACTCTGTATGAAATTCTTATGAGCAAGAAACCTACTCTAAAGTATTTTCATGTCTTTGGGAGTATTTGCTATTTGTTAAATGATAGAAAACATCTTGCTAAGTTTGATTCTAAGAGTGATAAATGTGTGTTCATGGGATATGCTACTAATAGCCGAGCCTATCTTGTTTTTAATTTAAAAACAGGAACTATTATAGAATCTATGAACATTGTTTTTGATGATCTATCTGACTTGGGCAGAAAAAGTGTTGATGACCAGGTTGATGATCTTATTGTAGACTCATCCATGACAGAATCAGAAGTGACCACGGCAGAAAGCTCAATAAATCCAGTTCTAAAACCTGCAGAATCAAATGAAGCCTCAAATGTGCCTACATCAATGAGCTCATTAGGAAATGCTGAAACAGATTCAGATTTTGAGGATGAGAAAGCTGCTGCAGATCGATCTAAAGACATACCTAGCATAATACAAAAGGATCACCCTACTACTCAGGTAATTGGTGAGGTCAGTGCAGGTGGACAAACAAGAAAGAAAGATAGGGTTAGTTATAAAGATATGGTCAAACTTGCTTGCATGTCTCTTGAATGTTACATGCTGCTATGTTTCTGAAATTGAACCTAAAAATGTGATTGAAGCTTTAAAAGATGAATCTTGGATAAATGCCATGCAAGAAGTACTTGAACTATTTATGAAAACTGATGTTTGGTATTTCGTTCCACGTCCTAAATCTAGCAATGTCATAGGTACTAAATGGATATTCAAGAATAAATCAGATGAATTAGGTAATGTGATTAAGAAAAAAAGCTCGTTTAATTGCTCAAGGATATACACAAGTTGAACGAATAGACTTTTTTGAGACTTTTGCACCTATTGCCAGAATAGAATCCATAAGATTGTTGTTTATTTCTTTGCAACAAATGAATGTTAAGAGTGCTTTTTTAAATGGTGTGTTAAATGAGGAACTCTATGTAGAGCAACCTAAAGGCTTTGAAGATTCTTTTAAACCTGATTATGTCTATAAACTCAAAAAGGCTCTTTATGGGTTAAAACAAGCTCCTAGAGCTTGGTATGGTAGGTTAACTGATTATCAGCTTAAAAATGATTTAAAAAGAGGTAAAGTTGATAAGACATTGTTTATTCAAAAATTCAAAAAAGAAATCTTTATTGCTCAGATATATGTAGATGATATTGTCTTTGGTTCTACATCTGATTCTATGCTAAAACATTTTGTAAATGGAATGACATCTACCTTTGAAATGAGTATGGTTGGAGAATTGACTTTTTTTTTGGGCATGCAAATTAAACAATCTAAAGATGATATTTTTCTCTCTCAAGTCAAATATGCTAAAAATCTTGTTAAAAAGTTTAACTTGGAGAACGCCACTACAAAAAATACTCATATGGGCACAAAAGATAAATTGAATAGAGATGATAATGGAAAAAGTGTTGACAACACTCTTTATAGGAGCATGATAGGAAGTTTGCTTTACTTAACTGTTAGTCGTCATGATCTTATGTATAGTGTGTGTATGTGCTAGATATCAAGCAAATCCAACAGAATCACACCTTAAAGCCATGAAATGTATTCTTAGATATGTTAAAGGGACTTTTGAGTTAGGCATTTGGTACACCAAAGAGACTAATGCTAATCTAGTAGGATTTAGTGACTCAGATTGGGCAGGTGATACCTATGATAGAAAAAAAGCACTTCAGGTGGCTGTTTTTACCTTGGAAATAATGTTGTGTCTTTGTATAGTAAAAAGTAAAACTGTGTATCTCTTTCTAGTGCTGAGTTAGAATACGTGATAGTTGGGAGCTATTGTACTCAATAACTTTGGATGAATCAAATGATAGAAAATTATGATTTGCACAGTGACACTTTACTAATATATTGTGATAATACTAGTGCTATTGATATATCAAAAAATCATGTGCAACATTCTCGTACCAAGCATATTGACATAAAACACCATTTCATTAGAGATCTATTAGAAAAAATATATATCATTTGAATAGAATTCATAAGAACTGATAATCAGTTAGCAGACATATTTACCAAGTCTTTAGATTTTGAGAGATTTTCCACCCTACGAAAATCTCTTGGCTTGTGCATTTTATTGCATTGGTTTTAAATGTAGCTACATTTGTAACCATATTCATTGTACACATTGTATAATCTTTTATTTCTTTCTTTTCATTTTTTAAAGCATATCTCTCTAAGATTGCATCGCATGACTGTTCTTCTTAATGCTTTTATAAATTTCATCACAAAAGAAACTCTTTTTCTCTACATATGGATTGATCTTTCTGTATTTACAGAAACTGCTTCTTAATATTCCCTACAAAAAGTTGAATCTCAGTTGGTGATAATGGAGTCTTTTGAGGGAAAAAGCTACCTTTGAATTATTTAATAAAAGTTGTTCACATGGATAAAACTTTGTCATTGAGTGGGTTCGTTTCATTGGTCCTGATCATGTGAAAAATAGTTGTCTATAACAAAGAGTGAAAGCTACCACTTGATAAATCCTAAGTACTTCCTCCGTCCCGGATAAATGTTCTTACTTTCTATTTTGGTATGTCCCAACTAATGTTCCTAAAGACTTTTGATCTACCTATTTTCTACCATTCTTCCTAATATACCCTTAAAGCTTCATTTAATATATATAACACATCCCAAAAAAACTCAATTATTTAAAGTAGTTGAACTCAATTAATGTTCATGGGTATTATGGTCAAAATACATTTTACAGCACATCATTAATTATGTTTCTTAATTCATGTGTTTTATCCACTAGGAACATTTATCCGAGACGGAGGGAGTATTTTGAGTATCAATAGATCTCATTATGCATGACTTTTTGGGAACAAATTTTCAATTCCTTATGTTTTTGAAAAATGTGGTGACATTGATGAATACATTAGAAGTAAAACAGTCTCTCACTCTCTCACGTGTCTGTCTTTTTTATTATACACTTCTCATACTTTTTAAACATATTTTAGGACATGCATTCTTGGTAAATATGTATTGTAAGACCCCGGAACCCAACCATGCTAACTTAGATGCATTCATTCTCATGTTTTAATTGTGTTATGAGATTTGTCATCGAATGTGTCGAACAATATACTTATCCTAGAGGTCATGGGTTCGAGTGTATGTGAGGAAGGCAAAAATTCACTGCCCGGAGTGGAAAGATCGTGAGTGTGACCAGGTGAAAACCAAGGCGAGCCCAAGAGGCTTAGGCGGGGGAGACCTAGGTCACTACATGTGTTTTTGTTTTCCAAAGGTGTTTTTGTGTCTGAATACTCAAGACTAATCCTTTGAGTCGGGTTCGGCCACAAGGGCAGTAAAACTCTCCCAACAAGATTTTTAACACAACTGTGTTCTCATAAGTCTCGAACCCGAGACCTATAATTAAGCTAGAACAATTTGTATTCAACCTGTTACAGAGTAAGCCCGTGTTTGGCTGTTGTAAATGTGCGAACCCAAGAGTGCATATATCCAACTCAGCATTTGAATTTAAGAAAAAAAATTACTCCCTCGGTTACAGGAACAGAGTCTACTTTTGACTTTTTTTGGTCAACTTAGTTAAAGTTTGACCGATAATTAACATAAATTTAGTAATTTTTACAAAGTTATAAAAGTTGCAATCCATACTATTCTTAAAATAATATTTAATTAATGAAATTTTATTTCCTAAAACATAAGTAAAATATGTAAAATTTTGATTTGATTTAGTCACATGTTGACTTCTAAAAAAGAAAAATAAACTCTTTGTGTAGAATGGAGGAAGTAAGTATTAATTTCCACGTCATCTGGTCCATTATTTTTCTCTCGAAAGACTAACGAGGATATGTTTTCTGAACCATTTTTAGGGAATTAATTAATGGGATTTATAGTACAGTCCAAAAAATGTGAACAGGTTTCTGTACCCATAACCAAAGTTAGCTAAACCTATACTTTGATTTATGTACTACTCCCTCCATTTTACTCAAAAAATTTACGTTTGAAAATTTTATTTATTAATTGATATATTAGTATCTCATAATTATAAAAATACTTAAGCATAATCAAAATAATTACAACACAAGTGACGGGTAAAGATGAAAGAATATGAAAATTGTAATCATAATTTTTTGAAAGTTGACTCTTTAAGTGAAAAATTTTAAAATAGTATAGTGGACTTTTTACCTGGAACGGAAGGAATAATAGAAAAAATGCATGCTACAATTAATAATAGAATTATCAATCCACATCCACATGTAGATTTCCCATCGTCAGTTAAATTTGCCCAAATTGAGAAGATAACTTAATTTAGAGGTTCCAAATTCAAATATTGTATGTTATGCCAGAACTCATGGACTTGGAGTTAAGCTACAATTAATTATTAGTAACTTTCGAAATAGTTAAATGTAATACTCGATCCTTCTGGCTAAAAATATAATATTAAAAAGTTTAATTTGTCAAATAAAAGTCATTAAATTAATATTATGAGAGAGAGAGAGAGAGCAATAGAAACAAAAATTAACTAAGAATATACTTCTATTATGGAGTATTACTTTATATTATTATATGCCACAAGTTGATAAATACTAAAAGGATTGACAGTAGAGCTGGCAATGGGCTGGGCTGGGCAGTTCATCGGGCCAACACATAAAATTGGGCCAGCCCAAAAAACTACATCGGGCCTCAAACCTCTAGCCCAGCCCAACCCATTTATAAGTCATCGGGCTTTCGGGCCAAATTGGCCCAAATTTCTACCAAAACATATTTTTTACAAAATTTACAAGTTATCACATAAAAAAAATTCACAACTCATTACAAGTCTACAATTTATCAAATAAAATCTCTAAATAATAAGTCGTATCTTGATGATTAAAATACAATTATATAAATTGTTTCTAGACAGGAAGAATGTAAAATACATTAAAAACATAAGAAACAATTGACTGAAAACTTGCATTAACCTCAATCAAACATTTTTTTAATTATTTTTAAAAGCATTGCACATAAACATAAGAGATATTTTCATATTAATTAAAAAAAAATAATTTACACTCCTGTCCGTTCCTTTTATTAATCTTGGAAACATTGAACATAAACTTCATGACTTCAAATAACCAAGTCTTGGACTTCGAAGATACACTCCTGTCCGTTTCCTTTATTTACACTCCTGTCCGTTCCCTTTATTTTTAAAAGCATTGCACATAAACTTGTTTTGTACACAGCATGTACAACATTAAAAGATCACTTAAAACAGCAAAAATTGTTTGATTGAAAACTTAATAAAAGTGTATCGGCCGGGTGGAAAAAATTGGCTTTTTGCCCGAGCCCAATTAGCCCACGGGCCTATTGGACCGGGCCAAAAATGCCCAATTTTTTTCGGGCCTTATAAATTGAAGCCCAAGCCCCCCATAATATCGGGTTGGTTGGGCCGGCCCATTGGACTGGGCTAATTTTGCCGGCTCTAATTGACAGACAACTGGGAATCTGTTGTCTCCTGTAACAAGTGGATACCAGTATTACTGCCAATTTAATTCGCAAAAATTACTAACTACTCCATCTATCACTAAATTATTGTCTTGTTTTATTCGGTACATAGATTAAAAAAAATAATTAACTTAATTATTAATATTGATATAATATGTAATTTTTTTAATAATTATGTGTATGTGGCCCATAATTAAAGTTGAGAGAAAAGTAAGGGTAAAATGGTAAAAGTAATGTCCTAAAAAATAAAGTTTCAAATAATACAATTATTTAGCGACGGACAAAAATGGAAAGCAAGACAATAATTTAGGGACGGAGGGAGTATTATATTTTTTATTTTATTATTTATTCCCCTCATTCATAAATAATTGTCTTCTTTTCATTTTTTGTCAGTTACAAAATAATTATTTTGTTTCCAAACCTTTCTTTATAGGAAAACACTTTACCCTTCCTTTTTTTCTCCTACTTTAACTATAACCATATGCACAAGGGCTTTATTGGATAATACATATTATATCAATATTTATAGTAGAGTCAATTAATTTTTCTTAATCTGTGTGCCCAGCCAAACAAGACGATTATTTAGGAACGAAGAGAGTTTTTTTTTTTTTTCGTCCTAAGGGGGCGTGAGAAATGACCGAACCTGAGTCCACACACTTTGTAAAGTCCCAAACTCTACCGGGCTACCTTTGAAGACAACTAAACAATATATGGAATATAATTACAATACATAAAAGGGAGTTAATCCACTACATTATTAATTATTATATTAATCAAATACATATTTAGACAAAATTACCCTTAGTTATTTGTTCATATTAAGTTGACTAACAAAATTAATTTTCTAATTAATTTTCAAAATTATTTTCTAATTCAAAATATATTAAATGATCGTTGATTAGCGTTCACACAAAAAACACAATTATTTTTTTTTTTCTATTTTCATTTATTTTAAATGTTTAGTTAATTAAGCTCGTGATTGGAGTCATGTTGCATAATAGAAAAACTAATATCACAATGACACTTTTTATCAACCGAATTTTGAGAAACATGTAATCTTTGCTAATTGAAATAAAAAATTTACAGTTAGATTTAAAGGATATAAGTGTAAAAAATTAATTTAATAATAAAATCATATTGTGATATAGTATTATAAAGTTTTAATATCTTTTCCCTACCTATAATAATTAACTCTAAATTTTAAATTTTGAATTGATTGAAACTGATAATCAATTGAATACGACCCATATGATTTTAAAATAATATTGTTTAAATTAAATTTTCTTTTTATTTTTGTAATAAAATATCACATACTTTTTAAAATTTTGATCGACAAATGCTTTAATGATGTTTTTATAATGAAACATGAAATGAGTCATAAGCATGATTAAGAAAATATAAAAAAAAATAAATTATCTTTCTTGTTGATATGTTAAGAATTAAAGGGTAATTTAAAAAATAAGAAATATATTACTCTACTTCAAATGACAAATAATTAATTAAGAGACAGTTTTGTCCAAATATATATTAGCTTAAAGCCACAATTAATAATGCAGATGATAAAGCAAAATATGTTGCGAAAATAACCACTCCCTGCATAAATATATATATATATATATATATATATATAAAGTAGGTGAAGAAGTCTGAGGTTGTGACATCAAACAACCTTTTGCTAAAGCTGCATTCTCAAGCCATTTGCCTTTTTAAATTCTATCATTAATGATCGTTTGCCATTATCTAATAATTAAATCTAATACTAATAGTTATGATAAAGAGTATTATATAATAGGTAAAATCCTTCTTCTGCGAACTCCTTCGATTAACAATAGCAAAAACCAATAGCAGAAGGATTTTAGCTATTAGCTCAGGAATTCGAAAGGTTTTCTCCCTTTTATCTTACACGAAGATGCAAGGTCACTCAGATATTAGGTATTTGCACCATTGAATACATCCATGGCAAATCTACCTACCTGTTAACACTTGCTAAATCAAGGTATAATTCCCGATCTTCGTCCTCTTCTTTCGATCCCTTGCTCAATTCCTTCAATTTTCTCTTTGTTTTTAAAATTGTAGATGAATTTCCATTTCTGTGTTTATGTCGCGATCAATGGCTTCTCCTTCTTCCTTTTCTTCCTTTGATTGACCTGCTAACTTCGTTGTTGCTTTGATCTAACAGGAAACTCAACGCCTCTTCAGCGAACCAGGTTTCTCTCTCTCTTCGATTTCGTCCCCGTAGGACCTCATCGCTACGAGATCTGCATTGTGAAGGAATCGATTTTTTGCTTTGCGGCGATGAGATCTCTCCAGATCTGATTTTCAAGGTAATTTTCTAGGTTTAATATTATTTTTTTAATTTTAATTTGTTGACTTTTTTTCTTTGTTGCGAAATTTTTCTGTTTCATTGAGTTGATCGATTATTCAATGCTTGATTATGTAATTTTTGGCCCAAATTGTTACTTTATTGGTCTATTTTCTTTAAAAAAAATTTTGTTTGTTGTAGAGGAATTTTAATCATAGAGAGAAGGAGGTACGATGTTTGTTTTGATGTTGATAATCACGAATCTTCTATGTTTATTTTGATTATTGCACCCTAATAATTAATCATTTCTTTTAACACTTATTTTGATTTGAATTTTGAGGCCAATCTTTGACATTTTTTGTAAGGGTTTTAAATTTTAGGGTTCTAATTTTTTGTTTGTTTATAGGTTCATCGATTGGTAGTCAACAGAAATCCAAAATTCACCAACTTTATTGAATAGGGAGATTAAGGATCGGAGGTTGAAAACTTGGAGCAGGGATGAGGCAAAACCGGAGGGCATTGAGCACTATTAATAGGAACGTCATTGGAGCTCCACCGTGCCCATGTGCAGTTAACAAGAGAGGAGGAGGTGGCTTGCAAGAGTAATAATTCTTTGAAACCCTCTTCCTGTTGATGTTTTCGTCAACTGGCTTTGTTCATGTTTCGGCACCCTTTTTGACTTTTGTTAATCTCTTTCTCTTTATTGTTCAGAAAACATGTCATCTCAGAAAAGAACAACCCCAACTGTTATTTGGTATAAAGGAAGCAAAGTCACCCCAGCAACAGTTGGGGGCAATCTCAACAAATTGGGAAAGCTTTTCAAGAGAAGTGCAGAAATAATCAGTTGCAGTATTCCCCAATAAGTAAAACAGAGCAGCCAACCAAACTGCCAAAACAAAATATCCCAAAGATGCATATTATTGGCAATCACAGTAAAATAATTTCATATAACTAAAAATACCCTCAGAATTACATTGCGGATTGACTTCCAAGAATTCGCACTCAGGTTCTGAGACCTCTATGTTTTTACTTTGGTTTGATTTTGGTTTCGGTTTCAATGTCAATTTATGTTTTTGTTTAATAAGATTCTTGATTATTTTTACTCTTGGTTTTGACCTTTATTATTCATTTTTGTTTTGGACTTGGTTTTGATTTTTGGTTTTTGCTTTTTACATAGATAATGGTTTTGATTTTTGGGTTTTGCTTTTTACATAGATAATGGTTGTTCGGCTAAGCCATGAGAATTCTGCCGGCGTTTAGCGTTTCTCAAAGAACTCGATTCCCTTTCTGTCAATACAGTCCTCGCTGCTTCTCCCAGCCTTCATTCAATTCCAGAAAGGTTCGTTTATCCCCTCAACCCACCATCATATTCTTACAATTTGAATCTCTTCTTTTGATTACTCATACTTGAAGTGTGTGAATTTTTCGTCAGGCCGTCGTTTGAAATAGCATTTGATATCGATGGAGTCATACTCTGTGGTCGTACTCCAATTGGTGGGTCTCCACAAGCTTTGAAAAGATTGTATGCAAGTTCTGGTAAGTGGTAACTATCTTAGGGTTTGTTAAGGTTTTTGTTTGTTCATATCAAATCAGTATGGATAAAGATCTACTCATAGTGAAATGGGTTTAACTTCTTATAGTTTGTTTGGTTCAGTGGTGCAGTGGCTTCATATTAGCCCATGCATACTCTATTTGTGCTGTTTTCCTGGGTGATGATTGATTTTATACTTGCAATCATATTCCAATACTATGCCCGCCGCTCCACCCCCCTTTGCCATTGATTTATCACTTGCCGACGACATCTTCTTTCACGGATGTTTGTATAAATTACCCATTTATTTTTATTCAATATTGAACTAATTTGTTGTTTTCTTGGTAATTTGTTTCGCAGACACGAGGTTATCAATAATGGAGCATCTTGGTATGTGAGCAGCTTCTTCGAACCCTTTTTTTGGATTTTTCCTGCTTTGTTCTGTTTATAGTGATCTATTCTGTTTGGAGCATTTGGGTTCGCAGTAAAGGAGGAGACTTCGATTGTTGAGAGATGAAAGAAGAAGAAGAGACGAGAGAGAAAGGGGCAAAAACATGTCGAGCGGAATCGCACGAGGTTGTCTCACCAAAGAGAGTAAATCATGTCAAAAGAATAATCCACATAAAATATTCAATTGTAATCAGTCGTCGAAAATGATTGAATCAAAGCCATCGGTCCATGCCCTGCTATGCTACGTCAATTCTCTTCGCTTGCTCACCAAGTCCTTGAACTCCATGGCCAATTTCTTCTTCTCGGTTATCCCCCCCCCCACTCTCGCTCTCTCTCTAAATATATGTTAAATTTTTTTTTAGATGGAAATTTATAATACATGTGATAAATGGCAACAATTCGATGACTATATGTGTGTGTTTATTTAAATAAATTTTATTTACATAAGCTTTTCAAGATAGAAATTGCCAATACTTGCCTTCCCAACGTCAATTACTCCATTACCAGGAAAATATCAACAATTCGTTGCGCGGGTCTTGATGATTCTCAAAATCAACATCAACTCAATCTCTCAGTTCTTCGCTTCACTCTCGGTAATCATATTGTATATTTTTGTGTGTAGAATTATAAATGTTTGATTAGGGATTCGTAGACTAAACAAATCGTATTTACCTAGATGGATAGGATACGGATTTGGTTCGCTTTTGATAAGGAACCATTTCATTGGTACAAATGCGAGTTCCACTACACCTGCACAATTTGTAAGCTAAATTTACTATTGCATAGGTTTTGTTTCGATTAATCAGACTTCTTGGTGGGTTTCTGGCTCACCATTGATGTTCACTCCTCAGGTAAGTTCTTTTTATAACTTCAACTCTAATTTTAATCTCTTTATTTTGAGGTAAAAGATTTGTGCTGTTGATACCAATTTTGAAGAATGCTTGGAATTATTTGGTTGCATTTATAATGATTTTCTTTATGCTAGAATTTTTCTATTTTTTTTAGTTCAACCATCGGGTAGATCTGGGAAAGTACTTTTGGTTGTGGATTGGGATTGGGATCTGTAGTAGTAGTAGTAGATCCTTTCTATAATTATGCTGCTCTCGGAGTGAGTGTCAATTTCTTCAGTGCCTGTTTACAAAAATAAAAGCCATGAAGAATTGAGGTCCGAGAACTACCAGTTTGGTGATAAAGGTATGCATGCATGACTTGCTATGTGTGCCACTTGCTTCAGTTGAACTCAATTGCATACCAACTCTTTTAATTTTTCTCTGTTTTTTTCAGGTGGATCTGTCTTGCGAAACCTCAACACGAAGTCGAATGAATTCTTCATCAGTGACTCCCTCTAATAGTTTAACTTCCAGTATATTAGCCCTCCCACCAAGCTCATTGTCATTTTGTAACTTTTTAACACATTTATCAGTTTCAACATCATTTTTGCAACCAACCCCTGTATCTGGACCTAACAGTTTATCACAATGTTCCTGAAATGTTTGGTTTGTTGTGTATTAACCATAAAAATACATTTAATAAATCTCTATATATTTGTTTAAATACTTCTACTTACTAGCGTTAGTACCAAAGGTATGCATTTCATATAAAATATTACAATTGGAAATAACAAGTATACACTCGATCTTTATTTTTGTTTTTCTTTTTTTGATCTTTCAATTTACGGTATTTAATTTGGGTTTGTTTAGAGGATGTTTATGGGGTTAATATATATTTCTCAAGATTTATGGTTTTACGGTATAAATCATGTTGATATAAATTAATTATATAGCCCCGAAGATGTAGCCGAACCACACATGTAAAGTGTCAATGAGGTGTTTTTTCTTATTCCACTTCAACAAACATTCTGTTAACAACAATATTATTTCAAAGAAAAAATAACAATTGTGAGAAATTGAAAGTTCTAAAATGTGTTGTCATACTAATAGTGAAAAAGAAACTCACATATATCCTAACTATTATTTAATCTAGAGTTTAGAAATTAAGCAAAAGTACGAAGAGATAAAATAATTATAATAATAATATTATTATTATTAAGAAGAAGAAATAAAAGAAAGTTTAAATAAGCATAGTAAATTATAAAAAGAATATCTAGCAGTTGAAATGAATTATTAATAAAACTTCTTCAAATAAATGTATTTGAAATGAACTATAAATGAGTCTTCTTCAAATCTTCAATCTTACAAGGCCCAAACATTTTAAAAATAGACTCTTTTATAATTATTGTATCCAACTAAACATTTTCTAGCCATTGAATGATTTTAAAAAGTTATATTGAAAAATATAATTATATTTAATCCTTAAATAATTTTTTTCTGTTCAAAAACAGATGGCTATTATTTTTCTTTAATATGTCCGAAAGTAGATATTTTATTTTTAATTTAGTAAACATTTTTCAAAAATATCTTTATTAAGTGCTAGATAAAAAAAGAAATCCAACAATTTAATATCCTTAAAGAATACTTTAAAAATAAAATGTATAATCAACAAACGCCTATAATTATAATGATAATTTTTCATATAAATATTTTTAATACGTATTAATTAATGTTAAAATCAAATTCTCAGAAAAAGCATCAAACATCTTTATAAAGAGAGACTCAATAATGATAATTTTGTTCAAAAATATTTTTAAAATATATCAATTAATTTCAAAAATAAATTAAATCCGTGCGGAGCACGGGCTCTACAGTAGTAATATATATGGAGGCTGCTAACATGGAAGATTGATTGATTGAAAGACTTTATTATCTGGTACCCTTTTGGATGTTCTTCAGATTGAGTAGTATAAATTAACTAGTCCCATTGCATCATTCTCTCACCACTCACTCTCAATTGTTTTTACAGCTATGGCTTCTTCTCCCCATAATCTTCTATTCTTTTCCCTTGTGATATTTTTCTTTGCTCTTTCAGTACTTGCAGCACAAGTGAAATTACCCCAACCCAATGCCCTCATCATACCCATCAGAAAAGACACTAAAACCCTTCAGTATTACACCACCCTCGAGATTTCGGCTCGTGGAAGCTATGTCAATGTAGTGTTGGATCTTGGGGGCCAAACCCTATGGTTCAACTGTAAAGGCTATCACTTAGCAACTTACCGGCCTATAGATTGCAACTCCGCAAAATGTGAAGCTGCCAAGGGCTCGGGCTGCATAGGCTGCGACGGACCTGCCAAGCCAGGCTGCACCAACAATACATGTGGTTCCTACTCTTGGAGCCCATTTTCGACAATACTTTTAGGCACAGGTTACGGAGAAGAATTCATGTACGGGACCTCAACCGATGGTCGCCGTCTCTTGCAAAAATACAAGTCACCTAACCCTTTAATTTTCTCGTGTGTTGATTATCCAGATCTCTATGAAGGCCTAGCTAGTCAAGCTAAAGGGCTGATAGGCCTTTCAAGGGCTAGTACTTGCTTGCAAATACAATTTGCAACTGCATTTAAGTTGGCTCTCAAATTTTCCCTTTGCCTTCCATCTTCGGTTGTGTCTGGACCAGGAAGCATCTTCATCGGTGGCGGACCATATTTCCTGCCTCCCAACGCTAACACAGACTTATCACAGGCACTTATTAGCACCCCACTTCTTATTAACCCTGTGAGCACTGCACAAGTTTATACTCTTGGTGATCCATCCGACGAGTACTTCCTAGATGTCAAATCCATCAAGATCGAAGATGAGCCCGTATCTTTCAAAGTCTCTTTACTTACCTTTGACAAAGACGGAGTTGGAGGTACTAAGATTAGTACCACAGCCCCGTATACCGTTTTGCAGAGTAGTATTTATAAGCCTTTCGTTAGAGCTTTTGAGAAGGCTGCTTCAAATAAGAAGATAAAGAAAGTAACAGACGTTGCTCCTTTTGGGGCGTGTTTTGATTCAAACACCATAGCCAAGACCACACTAACTGGGCCAGATGTGCCAATTATCAGTATAGTACTCGAAGGCAAGAATGCAGAATTGAAAATTTACGGTGCCAACTCGATGGTTGAGATCGCAAAAGGCGTATCATGCCTTGCGTTTGTTGATGGTGGAAAGGAGCCGAGAACATCGATCGTGTTAGGCGGGCATCAGTTAGAGAACTATCTTCTAGAGTTTGATCTAGCTTCATCAAAGCTTGGGTTTACCTCCACTCTTCTGCTTCTGAATACAACCTGCTCCCATACACGAGATTCATCTTTTACTTGGACAACTTGAATCTAGGAATGCTTTGTTGGATTTCAAAGCATAATAAATCCTGTATACTATTTCTGTGTTCTTGAGAGATCTCAAATATGTGTTTTCAGCAACTTTGATTGAGGGGATTGTTTCATCTCTCTGAGGCATTTCGAACTTTCGAATTGTGGGGTTTTATATTTCTAGTTTAAATTCCAATTTTCTTTCTTGTTTTCCTTGCCTTTCTCTTCTGCGTTGTTATAATATCACTAATCCAAAGTTTGAAAAACAATTAAAAGTCATGTTCGTATGCTTAGTCAATGTTAAACTAGTTTTACAAATTAGATTTAAATCTAACGGTTGTAAATAAAACCTGAAAATGTTTCGAAACTAAGTTAAGTTCATCATTATTTAATTTACACTTCACTTTTAATCAGTAAAATAGCATAATATTATCATATTCCATTGCTTTCCACCAAACACGCTGCGGTTAAAAGTATCCATAACTTTGCTAATGTAAGCCATTAAATTAATTAGGGCAAATTCTAAAATTCGTCCACGTACCTTTTGTATTTTTTGGTATTCATTCTTATACCAAAAATTATTTATTTATTATTTTTTTTGAGATCATCCTTATACCACGAACATTGAACATGATTGGTCCTTCCGTTAAATTTCATTAACTTTTTTTTGTTAAGTTGTCCCATGTGCGCCTCACAAGCATTTTGAAAAGGGTAAAATAGTTATTTTATCGATTGAAATTGAAATCGAAGGCGGTTTGACTACCAAAGCCGAAGGAGTCGGTAGTGGCGCCGGCGTCGGAGCTGTTGGAATCGAAGGAGCTATTGTAATTAACTAAATCATAAAAAAATTCACCATTTTCTTCACCATTCTTGGAACCCCTTTCCCTTCCATCCCACCATAGCTGCCCCACCATGACTACCACCATCAGAAGAAGATGAAAATGGAGAGATCTAAATTGTTTGATTTCAAATCTCAAAGCAAGACACAATTCTCTCTCTCTCTCTCTCTCTCTCTCTCTCTCTCTCTCTCCCCAATTCGTAGTTGTTAATCTCTCCACATCTGCGGATTCGCAGTTGTCTCAGTCATTGTTCATGGCATTAGTGATACTATTCCAAATCTGCAAACGTATTGTGTGGCAAGAAACAAGTTTGCCCTCAATCTGGGAATTTGGAGGAAGTTATTTCTTCTTCCTCTTGCGCCAAATCTGTGAACATATTGTGTGCAATTTGATTTGGTTTGATTTGTATGTGTGGTGGTGTGCTCATAATTGGTGGCAGTGATGGAGTACAGTGCTCTACTCCTCCCCATGATAAATGATTTGGAAGACGAACAATCGACAATTGAATCTTGAAATAGCATCAGCGAACAAAGGTAAAGCAGCAACGGCGCTATGGACCGCAATTTGGAGATTTTGGCGTCGGAGATGAAGTTGGGCGCCAAACAAGGGTTCTTACGAATCGACGGAGTAGTGACGGCGCCATGGTGCAGGGGCGGCGCATGACAAGGCGGAGCAGCGACGACGACTGGTGGTGCATGACTTTGCATGGGTGGTGCGGCAGTGGTCTCGCAATCTTTGAGAGAGATCGGCGGGAGGTGACAAAAAAAATGACATTTTTACCTGTGGAAAATACACATGCGAGGCATGTGTTCAAACTTAATGGAAAAAAGTGGATGAAAATGGATAGAAGGACCAATCCCAAAAAAAGGTTAGTACAAGAAACCATTTAGGTCACGAAAGGACCAATCGCATAAAACTCAAAAAGTACAGAGACCATTTGAAGAGTTTGCCCAATTAATTATGGGACTAAAGACCGGGGGGGGGGGGTATGGTAGTTAAGCTATAATTCACTCTGTTTGAAATAATATCTAATAAAAATAATCTAACAAAAACGTGGATAAGCTTTTGTACCTTTCTCGAGCTAAACTGGTGGTAAGCTAAGAATATAATCTTAGAAATATGTACGGAAAATAGATACAATTAAAGAATTGGAAATACAATTTTAGATACTAAAATAAACTTGTTAATGTTTAGAAGTCTGCTGAACAATGCTACGACCGGAAGGCACAGTCAGTGTAGCTGCTGAAATTTGAAGGCTTCTGATGACAATTCGAGGCCTGTACACAATTTCCTTAAAATAAATTTGTCCCCTCCCGTATGTGCTTCAGAGGATTTTTGGACGTCTGTCTCCTAGGATACAACGAACAACCGAACAAACATGTACACTTAAGGATTTCGACGAACTGAATATGTGCTCCGACAATATCACCAATGACTCAAGAGGCCAAAGGAAGAATTCAAAAGAAATATACAAAGAAAGACAAATAAGGAGTAGTAAATATATAATCTACTACAAACCAAAGGAAAACCATGTATGATGGGAATGTTTCCTGTAACTAAGTGGCCATAGCACTGCCAATGAAATAAATTTACAAAAAAATGTAAGGAAAATAGCTTTAATTTCTAAACACATACTGTACTATACAGTATGAGCCAGCTGCCAGCTAGCTAGCTTGGCACACCAGAGGCGAAGATTTTAATGGTAACTATCGAGATGTTAATTTTAGGATGCTATAATCTAATGGAGTACTACTTTATACATAGTGGTTAGGATTTAATTACTAGAATTAATCAGAAGCTCCTTTATAATATTAGTCATAATTATCCACTGCCAGAACTCGATACCACTAAAGACATCGGCATAGTAGTTAATAATCATCAAAATAATAACACTCATGGAAAGAGGAATTAGAGTATGATTTCTAATCACACTAATACCATATATAATCTGCCACAAGTTGCTAATACCCAAATAGCTTTACAGACAAAAGCAGCATTAAGCCCCCTCTCCCACAAAACCAAAAAAAATAAAAATGGCAATATATTAAATTGCCATTGGGCAGTTTTTAAATAGTTTAAATATTAAAAAGATGTAAATGTAATGGCTGACAAGTTACCTAGGTAAGAGTCTGTTTGGTTATGCGTTTTGCCAAAAACGCCTAGCCAAAGCGTTGCTTATTCCTCAACAATTAGCATTACAATGCTGTTGTAAAAAAAAATTGCATTTTAACGCTAGAATTTCTAGTTTTTTTTTTTTCAAAACGCAGATTTTAAAACACTGTTGGGAAAAAAACTGCATTTTGAATTTGTATATCAAACGCGTTTATATAGATAAAATTTGCATTTTAAAAAAATCTGTGTTTTTAAATAATTTACATTTTAAAAAAGCTGCATTTTGAAAACGCTGCACTAAGAGCCCGTTTGGTCGAGCGTTTTGGCCAAAACGCAGCTTATTTGCAAATAATGTGTTTCAATACTGCGGCAGAAAATGCAGCGTTTTCAAAACGCAGCTGCGTTTTAAAACGCTGGAATTCCCAGCTTTTTCCCAAAACGCAAGTTTTAAAACGCTCATAGGAAAAAAAAGCTATGTATTGAAGTGATATCCCAAACGTATTTACAAGGAAAGACCTTCGTTTTTAAAACACTGCGTTTGATATAGACGCTGCGTTTTAAATAAACATCTAAAAGAGCCTGAATGGGAACTGCAAAATTTGATGAAAGATAAATCCAAACTCGGGAAGATACTTCTATAAGTGTACTGTTTCTCTCCTAAGGCTAGTGAAATTATTGAGACATCTCTAAATGTTTGAACATAATTACAAGTTCTTCTTAGCTTCAACCATTGAGTAAGTTGGCTCCATTAATCATCCAGATAGCAGGCGGGGGCAGCACTAGATCGATTTCTGGCACCAAGGGGACAATAATGTTGAAGATCTTGCCTTAAAAGTTAAAACATGCTCCAAAAGGTGCTAATTGGTGGATTAACATTGAGTGGGGGTGCTAATGAGCGACTTAAATGCATACATACAGGTCTTTTTCGTAAGGACTGGAGGCATGAAATAAGGCCCACTACCTATGAATATATGCCTAATCCCTCCTCAGAGTCAGAGGTAGATAGTAAACGAAGAGTCTTCACCTTTCCTAGAATTCATCAATATGCAGAATAAAGCTACTACCTCCGTCCCAGAATAATTATGTTTTAGTAATTTGCACACAAATTAAGGAAATTTTCAAAAAGATTGATCTACCCTTATTTAAATTCATTTATTGTAGAAAAATTGTAAAGTATTTTTCTCATTTTTCTTACCAACTCTCTTTAATTAGAGTAATAAATAAGGGCAATTTTGACAAAATATGGTCAAATATTTCTTGAAATCTTATAACGACAATTATTTTGGGACAAAAAAACTTTGTTAAAACAACAATCATTTTGGGATGGGGGTAGTATTGATAGAGAATCAAATCTCGAACGTTCGAGAGACAAATGAAGAAAGTGATCCCCAGTTGATGGCAATGGAAAAGGAAAAGAGTGTTGAGTTTCATCTACATTGTTTAGTCTCAATCTAAAAGCTTCAGTTGGTAATTAATTAACGGGGTATTAGAGCCCTTGTACCCATAGTATTGTGAGTGCATGATACAACTCTTTTTAGTTTGTGATGCTTTTGGTGAGGCAAATATTTGTTATACATTGTTGGGCTCCTATTTAATAATTTAAGCTTTAGATGAGTTGGTAATTTTGTTATTCATTTGTTGGGATCCTATTAACGTATAACACTTCAAAACATGTTGTAAATGTTTTCTATTAATAAACTATGTAGATTTACCATTTTCCTTATCTTTTATTAAATAAAAAAATCATTTTTTAATCAACACACACAGTTAATAAAGTATAAATCCTGGTACTGCAGAAAATGTGCACAATAGGCCACGCGGTTTCCACCTCTGGCATTTAAGGAAGTTTCCATGTAAAAATCTTGGTGTTTGATATTTTTTATTTATTGATATTTTATTTTGTGATTTCCTTATTTTAAAAAAATCATCTAGATTGTTCTCAATGAGCTGGGGTGCATTTTTCCAATAAATGAATACAAGTGAAAGACAGTACATACGCGTAGAGTAACCAAAAAAGAGTGTTTCCACTGGTCAATAGAAGTCCCTCTACGAAATCTCGCTATTGAATTGATAATGGCTACAACAAAAATCTAATCAGTTTTTCTCACATTGTTATTTTCTCATATTTTAATATTGGGATAATCTATCCTATGCCCAAAGCATAGGATAAGCATTATTAATTACGGGATAAGCATCAATAATTATATTTAATCTTCTATTAAAGCATGAACCGGATCTATGAGTACGAGAAATCCTTTTGTTGTGGGCCCTACATTTGATAATTAAGGATGGTTTGGTGAGATTTATTGTTTCTTAGATCATTTACTCAAGTAAGACTTTGAGAGTAAGTTTGACTTCTTAACATATGCTTAAGGGCAAAGGTTAGCCGAACCGATTGATATTTGTCTTGTAATTGACTTCTTCTATTTTACTATAATTTTTGTCATTTAGTTAGTTGTCAGTAAGACTTTAGTTATTAGATTTAATCAAATCAAAACCCCACATATTTTTCTTGTCATTTACTCGAATGAAATTATTTCTCATTCCTTGAGGACACGATCCCTTGCTCAAAATTTACTCATATTTGAAAGTAGGAGAAAATAAATTAGTTTGGTGATTTAACGCCCATCAAATTTTGGCATCGTTGCCGGGCAACTGACATAATTTATTTTGAAGTTTTATTATTTCTCTGTTTTTGATTTATGCCTTGTTCTTCTCGTACAGGTAAGGTAAGCCAGTGTTAGTGTGACCCAAAAATAGAGAAAATTGCTAAAAGATTGAGGAAGGAAATTACGTTATGAACACGATAAGCATCTACGTCATCCCCTCGTTTAAATGTGGCATTAGATTTGATTGACTTAGTTACTCTGAAAGCGGATAGGATCCTCTATTCCAAAAATGTGTTACATCAAAGTGAGACAGGTTTTTATTCTGAAGGGAGTAAGATAGAAGATGTAATGGCATGCCACTGGAATACTTCTCCTTGCTTTACATTTAAAATTTCGATAAGAGCTAAACAACAACCATTTATGAAGCAAAAAATAAAAATACCGAAGACAACTAAGCCGTTGATGTGAAGTTAAAGTAGGCACAAGTGGTTTGGCGGAAGAGAAGGGATGAGCTGAACCCAAGCATTGATTTTGCCACATTGAACTGCAGAAGATTGTTCTCAAGTTGGTACCCTCCATTCGTAATGGCATGCGCGCGCTGGAAGAGTCCATCCTTGCTTCACAAACCCAAGACACATAACATCCTTGCTCACTTGCACCATTGAGTTTGCACCAAATATCCTCCGGTACACTCCCTTAATCTGCAAAACTAAATCAATAACCGGCACCGCAGGTCCCACACGCGTGCTTCCAATGTTCTTCGAGTTATAACACACCTCAAATGGTGCCACGGATGCAACCCTAGTTACATTAGACATTGCTTTGACAAAAGCCTTAATGACAGCATCATGAATTGAAGGTTCAAGAACCGTGTAAGGTTCCACCATGCTAATCATTGTTCCACCGTTTCCAAATTTATCAAAGGATAACAGTGTAGTGTTTATCGAAACAACTTGTCCGTTGATTTTGATAGATGTTACTCCAATATAGTAGTTTGAAAAGGGCTGAAATATCCAACTTCCACGGTTGATTAGAAGGGGGGTGTAAGTAAGAGAGAAAGCAGCATTTACACTGGGAAGAAACACATAAGGTCCATCACCTAAAACCACGATGCCCTTTGAAGAAGGGCTCAAGCACATGGCAAATATCTTTCTGTAGTTAAAAAACCTTGCGAATTGAGAAGCAAGTGATATCTCAGCCTTACCAAGAGCAACAATGCCCGTGACACCATTAGCAAGACCATCTAAGAGACCATATTTATTATCAACACAAAAGAAGAGAAACTCGGGCATGGAAACAACCTGTGTAGGGTTCTTCCCATTCGTTGACTGGATGGAAACAAAGTTCCCCGAATGCTCTTAAGCGGACATAGGCGTTGAGTGCGAAGTGCACACATGATTCATTTGTTAGGAAATTGACCAATATTACCTAAATCCTATTATGAGTAGGAAAAGATTACTTATCCCATATTGGTTAGGAGAAGGAATAGTAATCCCATATCGGTTAGAAAAGGGGAAAAGTGGGTGTGCCTCCCCTATATAAATAGGCTTCACTAGTTAGGGTTTTTTTTGCGTGAGCTAGAGAGAACTTGAGAGAGTTAGCATAGGTTTACAATTTAGAGAGAGAAATTGTACGCTTGTATGCGATTGGTGAGGATATTCAAGAGTGTTGAGAGAGAGGGTGTCTCCATTCTTGTAATATCAAGAAATATATAGAAGTTATATTTTGGGTGGAGTATGCTTTTAGCCGAACCACGGAATATTGTGTGTTTTGTCTTTATTTCGTGTGTGTGTGTTGTTTGATTTCTCTTGTTGCGGATTTCTTGTATGGGTGATCGATCCTAACAAGTGGTATCAAAGCAAGGTTGAAGAGAAGAATTCGCATCAAGAAAAGAGAGAAAAAAAATCGAAGAAAGAACTTGAAGATTTCTGGTTCGTTTTTTCAGCGCAGCGGTAGGAAAATTGACGTAGAGCGTTCGTTCACCGTTGGATCGGGCTGATTTTTGGTGAGTAGCTTTGGGACTCATAGATATTCAATCTGAATGGTGGAGATTGGATTCTGACGTCCCCAGAGGTGGTAATTGATGTCGGACAGATGCAGCAGTTTTGAAGAAATTCATGGTTTGAGAAATATGAATAGCGGGGGTTCAAATTATCAAGTTCCGGTCTTTGATGGGAAGATGGATTTCACGGTGTGGCAGATGACAATCCAAGACGTATTGGTTCAACAGGGACTTGATGAAGCTTTGGAAGAGAACAAACCGGATGGGATGAAAGACGTAGATTGGGCAAAAATTCAGAAGAGGGCTTCAAGTACGATAAGGTTAGCACTTGCTCCCGAAATTAAATTTAGTGTTTTGAAGGAGACAACACCGAGGGGTATTTGGGATAAACTTGCTAGTATCTATGCGTCTAAGTCGTTGACTAATCGGTTGTTCTTGAAGATGGATTTGTATTGCTTGAAGTTCGATGAAGGGGTAATTTGCATGACCATATTAATTCTTTCACAACTAGTATGTCGATTGTCTAACGTTGATGAGACAATTAAAGATGAGGAGCAAGCTTTGTTATTGTTGGCTTCATTACCTAAGTCCTATAAGCCTTTTGTGCACGATGTTAACAGTAGGACTACTTTAACACTTGATGATGTGGTTAAGGCATTGAGGGATAATGAAAGAATGACGAGGAGTGATAGCTTCTCCAATGGTGACAGAGTACTAGTTGCGGAGGGTTCTGAAAGAGGGAGAAATTATAATCGTAGTGGCTCAAAAGGAAGAGGAAGGTCTCAATCTAGGGGAGATAGAGATATGAGTAAGATTGAGTGCTTCTACTGTGGAGAGACTGGTCATATGCAGATGCGTTGCCCACAATTTCGTGAAGATTTGAAAAGTTTGCATAGTGTGAAAGGAAAGAAAAAGGTTGACGAGGAGAAGGTCAACACAATTGATAGTGATGATGGAGATTTTCTTTTGACAGACCGTAGTGCCGCGATGTGATTGAAGAGAAGAAGTCCGAATGGGTGTTAGATTCATGCTTCAGGCATATTTGTAAGGATCAAGCTATGTTTGAAACTTTGCGAACGATGGAAATTTTGGAGATATCAAAGTTGGTAATGAGCGAAATTGAAGATTGAAGGTGTTGGGAGTGTACGTTTCAAGCTTTATGATGGACCGTGAAACCGCTTTGAATGTAAAGTATGTTCCTGGTGCGACTGCGAATATGCTTTCACTAGGAGTTTTGACATCTCGTGGGTATCGATATGTTGGAAGAAGACAGACGTGCAAAGTGTACAAATGAAAGCGCTTGATTCTTCAAGGGAGAAAAGGTGCGAGGAATATTTGCTACTTGGAGGGGCAATCCTTTTGTGGAAGATCCTTTTGTGATGACAAAAAGAAGAAGAAGATTGGGAAAAGAGTTCGCTTCTCTGGAGTTGATGAGATTTTAGGAATTTTTGGTCAAGGGGAGATTTGTTAGGAAATTGACCAATATTACCTAAATCCTATTATGAGTAGGAAAAGATTACTTATCCCATATTGGTTAGGAGAAGGAATAGTAATCCCATATCGGTTAGAAAAGGGGAAAAGTGGGTGTGCCTCCCCGATATAAATAGGCTTCACTAGTTAGGGTTTTTTTTGCGTGAACTAGAGAGAACTTGAGAGAGTTAGCATAGGTTTACAATTTAGAGAGAGAAATTGTACGCTTGTATGCGATTGGTGAGGATATTCAAGAGTGTTGAGAGAGAGGGTGTCTTCATTCTTGTAATATCAAGTAATGTGACAACCCAGCCCAATAGGGCCATCACACGTGTCACAAAAATGCTCCTTTTACAAGTTTGCATTGAGAGGTGTGATAGTCTGGAAACCGATAAGTGGAGGAAACGTAGCCGTTTTGGCAGTCGGTAAATAGGTATTGGCCGCCAAGGTCTACGGTCAGGGATAAGGTAACAAGGGGAGTTCTCTGCTTGATTTGTGTGACGTATTGGAGGGTTTGTGGGTCTTTTGAGACTTGGAGAAGTACGGCTTTGGTATTGAACTGGGTTTGGGCACTAATTGAAGAGAAGAGAGCACAAGGCAATGAAGTGAAAAGAAGATAGCATTGGAGAGGCTGAAGTGTAACTTTGAGAGGAGGCCTTTTATAACCATGAAAAAAATGCCACTTTGGATCAAGGCAACCATCTAGGGACATTATTATCGTGAATGCCATCTCTTTCCAAATCGGATCCTCTATTTTAAAATAGTGTTCCATCTCCTATTCCAATCGTTGGATGTGCGCCACATGTACTTAAAAAATCACGGGGTAATTAATATTGTTTATTCACATGCACATGTGGCGCACATCCAACGGTTGGAATAGGAGATGAAACATCATACATCCAACGGTTGGAATAGGAGATGAAATATCATTTTGGAATAGAGGATCCGATCTGATCTCTTTCGGCACATGCAAATAAAAGCAAATGGCCAGCCACTGTGAATGCAATGCGCTATATATCTTGATGAGTTGCGATGCTGATTTTGTTTTTAATTACCATGTGATAGCATATTCATTAATTTATGTACCAATACCAATAGCTGTCATATTTAACACTACATAAACTAAGTGGTAACCTCGTGTGGTAATAAATAAAGACATTATTATTTTTATAACTCTCTCTCTTCCTAAATTATTGCCATGTTTAATTTTTTTGAATCACACCGACTGTTTTTTAAATGTAAATTTAACGTATACTCCCTACGTCCCTAAATTATTATCTTACTTTTCATTTTTATCAATCTCAAAATAATTGTCTTGTTTGAAACTTTCTTTTTTAGGACATCATTTTTACTATTTTACCTTTACTTTTTCTCTCTACTTTAATTATGTGTCAAGTACACATAGACATTAAAGAAAACTACACACTATACCAATATTAATAATCAAGTCAATTGTTTTTTCTTAATCTGTGTGTCAAGTCAAACAAGACAATAATTTAGGGACGGAGGGAGTATTTTTTATTTTTTGCAAAATCATAAAACACATAATTTTTATATATTACTAAAAAAAATAATACGAATTACGTATTTTATGATTTTGAAAATTAAAAGTAAAAGAATACAGGTTAAATTGACATTTAAAAAATAGTCTATTTAACTCAAAAAAATCATGCATAACAATAATTTAGGAACGGAGAGAGTAATTGACAATCATTTCTGCCCATTGGTGAATGCGTTTGGAGTGGTCCAGCCCACTCAAAAACAACTTGATCTGCTCCAGCAATTTATTTCATTTCAAGCAACCAAAAATGTCTTGTGTCAAGGAAATATTTTTGGTGGCTTGCGGGGACTCATGAAGAAGATGATTCATCTGCAAAATCATTTTCACACGGGAGGACTTCTTATAAACTAATAAGAACTTGAGTGCATTTGAAACAATCAACACAACACAACTCAACTCAGAGAAAGAGATTGAAGAAAAGCATAAACCAAACTCTATCAAAAAGTAAGAAGAGAACCAGATATGCTTCATAGAATCAAAAACAGCTCTTTAAATGCAGCAAATCATGGCCATTTAGTAATTAAGCTTGTAAGCCGCAGAAAACAATCGAATGCTTAAGCAGTAGATGTAAAGTTGAAGTTGGCACATGTAGTTTGCTGGGAGAGAAGGGTGGAGCTGAACCCTAGCCTTGATTTTGCAACATTAAATTGCAGAAGGTTGTTCTCAAGTTGGTAACCTCCAATCACAATGGCATGCCACCGGAATACTTCTCCTTGCTTCACAAACCCAAGACACATAACATCCTTGCTCACATGCACCATTGAGTTTGCACCAAATATCCTCCAGTACACTTGCTCACTCTGCAAAACTAAATCGATAATGGGCACAGCGGGTCCCACATGCGTGCTTCCGATGTTCTTCGAGTTATAGCACACCTCAAATGGTGCCACAGTTGCAACCCTAGTGACATTAGACATTTCTTTGACAAAAACCTTAACAACAGCATCATAAATCGAATCTTCAAGAACCGTGTATGGATGCACGGTGCTAATCTTGGTTCCTCCCGTGCCTAAATAGTCAATTGAAAGCAATGTTGTGTTTATTGGAACGACCTTTCCCTTGATTTTGATAGATGTGACTCCAATATAGTAATCAGGAGAGGGCTCCTTCCGAAATTGCCCTGTCATCCAATCTCCTCTGTTGGCTATAAGCGGGGTGTAAGTAAGTGAGGAAGCAGCATTAACCTTAGGGAGAAACATATAAGGTCCGTCGCCAAGAAATACAAGCTTTGAGAATTGGGAAGGGAGTGAAATATAAGGCAAATATTCTACGGTAGTTAACAAGCTTTGAGAATTGGGAAGGGAGTGAAATATGAGTGGTACCAAGACCAGCAATACCCTTGACACCACTAGCAAGACCATCTAAGAGAGATTTTTTAGCACAAAAGAAGAGAAACCCGGGCACCAAAACATCCCGGGTAGGGTTCCTTCCATTGGTTGACTGGATCGAAACAACATCCGATGTAAGCTCACCGTATATATCCAACTTGTCCGTGACTGTGTTTTCAGGGGCGTGCCAACAGGAGTCGTTGTGGCAACCGGGACCAGGAGGGGAATTACACATGCTATTATCTAAAGCCCCCTGGGCATATTTGCATTGAGGGGTGTCCCACCTGTAATATTGATAGGTGGAGGAGACGTAGCCAGTTTCGCAATCTGTCCACAGGAATTTGCCTCCAAGGTCTAGAGTTAAGGTTAAAGAAACAAGGGGAGTTCTTTGTTTGATATGAGTAAGGTATTGGAGGGTTTTGGGGTCTTTCGTGACTTGGAGAAGAAAGGCTTTGGGCTTGAACTGGGGGGTTTTGGCTAAGGTGGCTGAAATGAAAAGGAGAGAGCACAAGGCAATGAAGTGAAATGAAGAAACCATTAGAAAAGTGGTAAAGGTTGCCTTTGATTGAAGTGGGAAGTAGATTTATGATTTATCATATCAGCTGGCTTTTAATTATAACCATCTTGGAGAATGGCACTTCAAAAGTTTGACTGCCATCTCTTTCTGCACATGCCAAAAAAGTAGACTTGGTCAAAGTTTGACTTCTCAATATTGTAGATGACCACTGTACTTGTTTTAGGATTAATCAAGTTCTTCACTGTGAATGCAGTGTTATTGTGATGAGTTGCCATGCTGATTTTGTTTTTTTCTTTTCCTAATTACCATGCGAAAGCATATTCATTAATTTATGTACCAATAGCTGACATATTCCTTAATTAAGTGGTAACCAGTGTGGTATTAACTTTTTTGGCAAAATAAAACTATTTTTTAATCAACACGCAGAGTTAATAAACTATAAATCCGGGTACGGCTCACCCTTTTCTACGTCAAACTTCTTAGTCGGAGCTAACATGGACTTTGTGCATTGCTTTTGATCTCCAGATCCCATCTAAACATAAGAATCTTGTGTTTATGATTTGTCAATATTCATGCTAGCTAGAAAAACTTTGATCTTAGAAAAGATGTGGGGGTGCAATTAATCGCGCACAAGGCAATAATAGTAACAATATATAATTGCAGGATTAGTACATAAAGCCTAACATGGTTCGACAAGTACTATGCGAGCAAATAAGGTAAACTTACTAGAAATTTACTCCATTGATCAGTCTATTATCCAGTAACACCTCAACATCATTCATCGCATTTAACACCGGAATCCTGAGAGCTTATTAGCATTTTACGAATTTTGTAAATCAAAGTTTCCAGTCCAACCAATTGCAGAGGACGTCCATGGAACAGATTCTGAAAGGAAATGGAAACAGGAAAGGAAATAAATGCATTACAACAAAGATAAACATGCCAGTTCAGTTAACAAGAGAATTTGAAAATAAATCTCATTGATATATACCTCAACTCAAAAGCTATTCTATTTCTATGGAAAGTACTAGTGTTGTTGAGTTAGTGGAGCAGGTTAGGCTTTGATGTCGGCTCTTGTTTTGGCATTTTAGTTTGGACAAACTACCCAAATGGTCCCTCTAGAAGTTCACTTTTTCGGGATCGGTCCTTTTCCAAAAAATCTGATTTCAGTCATCCTTGTAATAAAACCCTTTACGCAATTGGTCCTTCTGTCCAATTCTATCTAAATTTTTTTGTTAAGTCTATTAACGTGCATTTCACGTGAGGGCAAAATTGTCATTTCATCTTAGAAAGTACAGGGATCAATTATGAAATAATAAAATTTTGTGTAATTTTAGAAACTCAAAGGGGTTCGACTGAAAATATTTATGTTAAATATAAAGTCATCGTGCTCTTCATCCCTTCCCAACGCTCATCGCCGCCATTGTCGCTGCCCAGAGCCACCATCCTCCGCACACCAGTACCTGTAAGGTAATGGCTACCTAACCCTACTTTCGTCCAATCCCTTTCCCCCAAAGACCTTTTTTCTCCCATTTTCTCTACCTCTTTCTACAAATTAGGGTTCCTCAATTTCCGGAATCTCGTACCCCTGCCCCAACCCTCAATTCTCACCATCTCACCTCACCCTAAACCCTAATTTAGAAATCTACGTCTACGTCCTATTCATTTTTCTCCAAATTAAGGTTTCTCGATTTTGTGTGTGATCAGGATGAAGCATACGAAGAAGAAATATCGTCAATGATAATGACTTAAGCAGAATTCAAAAATCAATTGCTAAGGCTAACTGTTTTAATTCATGAACTAATTAATCCACAGTGCTATACTAATAATAATTAAAGATATACTCTCTCCGTCCCGGATAAATATTCCTACTTTCTATTTTGGGATGTCCCAACTAATGTTCCTAAAGACTTTTGATTTACCTATTCTCTACTATTCTTCCTAATATACCCTTAAAGCTTCATTTAATATAACACATCCCAAAGAGACTCAATTATTTAAAATAGTTGAACTCAATTAATGTTCATGGGTATTATGGCCAGAACACATTTTACAGCACATCATTAAATATGTTTCTTAATTCCTGTGTTTTATCCACTAGAAATATTTATCCAGGACGGAGGGAGTATATATTAATTAATGAATCTTACTAACAAATGAAACTTTTCCTTGCTAATGGTAATGCCTAAGCAATGCTAAATGTTAAGGAAATTGTAATGGTAATGCCTGAGCAATGCTAAATGTTAAGGAAATTGAATGGTAAAAGCCTGAACAAAAGAAGGGTTGAAAATTCCTCAAGAGAGAAGAAGGTTGAAATTCCTTTTAGACTGAGATCACGCGCAGCTATGTATGATACCAGAGGCACCGTCCCTGTAGCTGCATTACTAGTGCCAGGAGAAGGAGATGGAGCCCCAATATTATTCGATGACATGACATTTTTGCCCTAACCCAAAATGCACGTGCTATTCACGTGACGCGACTTAACGGAAAAAAATGGACGGCACTTGACAAAAGAACCAATTATGTTTAATGTTTGAGTTCAGAGACTATTTGCAGTATAAAAGGACCAATCCAAAAAAAGTACACTTCTGGAGGGACAATTTAGGTAGTTTGTCCTTTTAGTTTTTCAGAAGTTGGATTTGTGCTGGTATGGGTTTGGCCTTCAGTTGCCTTGTGTAGGTAGTAGTATAATTCTTTGGTGGGCCATTCTGGTCCAACAATGACAACCATGGCCCAGCCCATAGACCTAATATTAAAGGGTGAATTACAGGCGGGTCACTTTCTGGACATTTGTAATTGTTCTAGTCCACCATACTTTTTTTAAACCGGAAAAAATTACTTTTGGGGCAAAAAGACAATTATGTCATTAATAAAAGAAAAACACGCACGCATCAGTAACACAAGGTATCTCGATACCAAATTTAAGGCTTACGATGCAGAACCTTATCGCGATAAACACATATTAGATTGTGATGCCTAATTTCATCATGGGCTTATATCAAAGACAACAACCCAAATATATTCAAGCATCGGGATAAAAGGTCGAGGCGATGCCTGATATGTGCATCGAATTTGGCAAGGCGATGCCTGAAATGTGCAACCCAAATTTAAAATTAATTTTATGCATTGCAATGCCTGATATGTGCATCGAATTCAATCATATTGGCATCCCAATACCCAAGTAAAAGGCATATCACAAGATGCATTTATTTTTTATTTTTTGACGAAAATACTAATATGCTCTTAATATTCAAGCATCGGTATGCATAATCAAAGCATTGCGATGCCTAATTCCATCATCGCGATGCCCAAATATTAAATTGCGATGATGATGCATCCTGACTCCAAGTTAATACATCACGATTGGAATAACTTGAACTGATATTACAAACTGAGGCATCGCGATAAATTATTCCTGCATCGCCCGTATTAATTTCTGCATCGCGAGGCACAATTCTTGCATAAGGATTATTTATTGCTACCTCGCGATGCCTGAATCAAAAGGTGGGAAAAAGGAAACAGAATCACCAAGTAACCCTCCTCTATTCAATCCGCACCTTAAATCATTTTGATTTTCAAAAACATCTTCTGATATAATACTAACTAATAAAATTTTGGACAACAACATAATGTTTACGCAATCGTCATCATTCGACAGAAAACAATCCACATGAGATCCCAAAGAATATTTCAAAGATAAATTTTGAACTTCAACATTGGAATACTTATGTGCTATTAATTACTTCACATCAGCTATTCTAAAATTTTCAGAAACTTTATAAACGATCGTATCACTTTTAAATTACACCATTAACATGATTGCATTCCATTACAGAGACGAAGTGTTTTAGACGAAGTGTCTAAAATAAAGGAGTTATAGGAGATATTTTAGGAAAAAATTATATAATTTACAAGATAAAAGATTCACAAGAGAAATTTTAAGAAGAAATCAATTTGTAGGATACGTTCACGTTGCATAAGGATATTTTAGGAATAATTTTATAAAACTGTCTTTTAACAGTTAAAAAAAATGTGAACTAAAGAAAAAAAAACGTTATAAAAATGAACCGACCAACAATTTCTCAAATATTAAAACGAGCTAACATGGAGATATTCTAAGCATATCTTAACTTTCTTTTGAAAAAAGGTACTCCCTCTCTTCTAAAAAGTGTATTCCCTATCAAATATAAATTGGTTTTAAAGAAGTATTTAATTTGATTCTATTTTTCTTTAATACTCTCAATGTTCCTAAATTATTATTTTGTTTAAATTTTTTGGGTCATATATTTTTCAAATGCAAATTTGTGTATATTATTTTAATTTTTTTAAAATCAGAAAATACGTAATTTGTAGTTTTTAAAAAGTATTACGAATTACATGTTTTATGATTTTAGAAAAAAGATAACAAAATATACGTAAAATTTGCATTTGAAAAATATCATGATTGATAAAAAAAAATTCAAACAAGACAATTATTTAAGAAAAAGGGAAGTATTTAATAATTTATTGTAAGCGATGTCAAATTAATAAGGTTTACTTGTTCTTTTATCTCATAAATAAGAAGAATACAATGGCAATTATTTTGAGATATCCCAAAAAGTAATAGGGGACAATCACTTTGGGATAGAGTGAGAAAAAAGAAAAAAAAAAAAGAGGAGGAGAATATGCTTTCCATTCATTCTGATCCGCAGATAAGTATGCTGTGCATATAGCAACATATACATGCCTTTCACGAGATAATAGCAAGTTGTACTACAACATTCAAGTCACTCACGTGCCAAAAACAAGAAGATAAGGCTTATGACTACTTCTCAGTTGGAGAGGATTCAGAAAGGCATAAACCTAGTCAGCAAATATGTAAAAACTGCCACTGCTTTATCCTTAATTCCCACGTATCAAAAACTTCTACAACGGCGACCTCCCTCCGCAAACACACATAAGAATCCCTAACTTCCACACACACACACACACTCATACTCATTTATTCTTCTCTCTCTCATCTCTCTCTCTGCATCAATGTATTCCTTTCTTGCTCTGCTCTTATTTTCCTTCAATTTCCACATCACTTGCTTGACTGCTCAAAGACCCTCTTTATCGACTATCCTTCCGGTGACAAAAGATGTTTCAACTCTCCAATACACTACCCAGATCTTCATGGGAACTCCAAATCTTCCCACAAAGCTTGTTCTTGATCTGGGTGGTCCATCTCTCTGGGTTGACTGCGCCTCGAGATCTGGCTCATCGTCGCAATCTCACATCCAGAGTGGCTCTCTCCATTGCTCAGTAGCAAAAGCTGGTGACACTACTACAACTACAACTAAAGTCAACGCACACAAAAGCATCTGTGACATCTACCCTGAAAACACCATTACAGGAATAGCCACATCTGGTTATCTTGCAGAGGACATCATGGCTGTCGATCATGTAGACAAGCTGAAGATTGGGGGTTCCCGTTCACTTGTCACCGTTGATCACTTCTTGTTTTCGTGTACATCCTCGTTACTTTTGAATGGATTAGCAAGTGGTGCCAAGGGTATGTTAGGCCTTGGAAGATCTAAAATTGCATTAACTTCACAAATTGCAAATTCATTTGGCTCCCACCGGAAATTTGCTCTCTGTTTGTCCTCAACAGAGGGTGTGGTATTTGTCGGCGGCAGTCCTTATGACATCTCTAAGTCACTAGTCTACACTCCTCTAGTTTCTAAACAAGGTGGTTCTAGTGAAGAATACTATGTTAATGTGAAATCCATCAGAATAAATGGCAAGAAATTGTCTTTGGGGCAAAAAGCCATTGGAGAGGCCAAGCTTAGCACAATTGTTCCGTACACCACTATGGAGAGCAGAGTCTATGACACATTCACAAAAGCGTACATCAAGGCTGCTGCTTCTATCAACATGTCTAGGGTGGCATCTGTGGCGCCATTTGGCGTCTGCTTTAGCTGCAAAGGGGTTGATAAAACTCGATTGGGGCCGGCTGCGCCGAAGATTGATCTTGTGTTGCAGAGTGAAATGGTGAAGTGGAAGATTTATGGAAGGAATTCAATGGTACAAGTGAATGATGAAGTGATGTGTTTGGGGTTCTTGGATGGGGGCTTGACTCCAAAGAACTCAATTGTGATAGGGGGTTACCAATTAGAGGATAATCTTTTAGAGTTCATTTTAGGCACTTCTATGCTTGGTTTTAGTTCTTCGATTTTGATGGAGCACACTGGTTGTTCCAGCTTCAAATCAGGTTCCATTTCTAGCAGGGCACTCTGATTTTTGTAGGAATTGGGGATGGTTATATAGATAAGACTGTAAACTGACAAGTTACCTGCAAATTTGGCCTTGGCCATTGTACAGCCTTGTCCAAGCTTTTGCCGTTAGCAGCCACGGATACTAACCCTGCATCAGAAAGAAGGCATTTAAGTTGCTATAACACTCTAATTGAGGCCAAGGATAATTCGTATTGAGCTAAATGTGTTTAATATATTTTGCACGAAGAATTATGTTCTTGAGATTTCTGTAATTCCTGTTTTAAAATTGTATCTGAGAAGTGAAATACATGACAATTAGCTTCTTGTATTCTGCTGTTTCAAGTATGAATATGCCCGAAATTTTACAAGCAATTCATACCATTTTGCACTATAGCCAATAAGAAGGATAAAGTATAATTTATGTTTGAGAATATTCGATGAATAGAAGAGAATATACACTGCATTGAAAACAATAATAAAGGTTTTCCTTGTCATTAGGAAGCACCATCAGTTCAATTGATTAGGAAGCAGAACAGGACACCAATAGGCATACTACCAAAGTCAAATTACATAAAATCTAGTAAAGCTCATATTGACTTCAACCATTGGGGTTAGCACCATAATTCCTCCACACCGCATTTTTACCTCGTGGCACTAGATCGATTTCTGGCACCACAGAGCCTGTACTGTTGGTGAGGGTGACAAATTTTGCCCGAAAACATGCCCACAAAGGTGCTACAAATTTTACCCTTATTATCTTCCCCAATGTAGCTGCCTTGACAAAATGTTTAATAAGAGGCTTATAAATGGACGCGTGCGAAATGGTGTAAGCGGTTATAGTACTAATCTTTGTTCCCCCAGCTCCTTTCTTATCAATATTTAGCACAGAGGAACTGAAAGAGACGACTTCACCGTAAACGATGATGGATTTAACATCACTGAAATACTCATCAGAAGGATCACCTTCAGAATAAATCAAGGCAGTGCCACGCAGGTAAACAATGAGTGAGGTGCTGGTAACTGGTAAGTGACTTTCACAGGTCTTCTGTATAAGGAGGCATGAAAAACAACCCCCTATTTATGAATGTCACCGAATCATTCCATAGAGGAAGAAGGCACACAAAGAGCAAACTTATGAGGTGACTTGAAAGATGATGAAAGTTGTGTTTGCAATGATGTTGTAGTCCATGCAAGGCCTATCATCCCTCTGATACCACTAGCTAGGCCTTCTAATAGGAATGAATCTGCACAAGAGAAAAGAAAATGAGGTGAATCACAGTCAAACAAGAAACTAACGCCGTCTGTTGATACAGACAAGGCATCCTCTCCCAGCCCTTGGGATGAGAGAATGTTCTGGAATGGGTTGTAAGCAAAGATGCCACATGAATCAATGGTGCAACCGGGCCTAGGGGTCAAATTGCAAACCACACAGCCAGAGCCGTTAGAGGCACCAACATTTAGGTACTGGCCCCCTAGATCAAGCTGCATCCGTTTAGGGATGATTATCTCTAATCTCAAGGGTTGGATAGTACTGAGGAGAGTTGTTTCATCTTCCTGATGGGGAGATGAAGGGTGGTTGGTGGTGGTAGTGTTTGTGCATGTGCAAGTGAAATAAAAATGTGTGTCACAAGGGAGAAGCGAAGGAGACTTAGGGAAGAAGCTGCCATTATACTTGCAATTGCAAGGGTGAGAGCAATGCACCAATAATATACTGCTAGTGCTCACCCTTACAATTTTACGACTAAAGTTGCAGCTCCTACCATTCACAGATAAAATGGGAACCCATATAGCATAATGCAGCCAGTAAGGGCCCAGTGGTAGAGTTGTGCCTTCACAAAGTGTGAGGTCCTAGGTTCGATACCTTCCCACGCCTCCTTAGGACACAAAAAAAAAAAAAAAAAAAACATAATGTAAGAAATCGCTTATCCTTAGTTAATAAACCATGTCAGCCCTAGGTCAACCTTACTTACAAATAACAAGGACAAATCCATCCCAGCTTTCAACTATATCCCTGTTTTCATTCAAGCATATGTGTATATTGTTCTCTGTATACTAACTGAACATAATAATGGCTGTGAATGAGAGCTCCTTGGGGAAGGGGGATCTAGAGCTTCAAGAGGTTGGGCTTTGATGTGGGCTGTGGTAGAAACTTGTCTGGATAGCTGCTCTTGGGCTAGGAAGGGTTGGTTCATTGTACTTTATTTCAGAAGTTGGTTACTACTGGTCCAAGTTAAGGGGCTATTGGATAGTATTATAGTAGTATATACCCTATCGAATAAAGTATAGACTCCATAGTTTAATCTTAACCACCATGGCACTCTAAAGAGCGTTCATCTTCAGAACAAACAATTCTTTATGTCATTATTCAATAGGCAATTCTCTTGAGGCAAGGAACTGACCATGTAGTACAGTCAAACTTCTGAAACATTATTATCTGATTAATAAGTAATATGATTGTATCAGCATATCCGTACTTATATCGTATAAAATTGACCAAATCTGCTAATTGATTAACATAATAGCTACTGCTTCAGAAACCTCTCTACTCTTAAGCAAACTTTGATTAAATCATTAATATAATTAGACTGATAAAAGCTAAATTGACTGATACCAAACGAGCTCAACTGCAGCATTATAAGAATTGAACTAATTTCAACATTAAGGGCGATTAAAGTACAGGTTTCTTTGTTAAGGATGCACTGAATGCATTAATTATGAGTTTATAACTATGAAGGCCAATCCCCCTCTTTAAAAGTACAATGACAAGTTGAAGGCATCCATTATTTGTTTAATATGCAACCAATTTTATTTAAGATGACAGTAAATTGACTATCAATATACTAATATTGGAACTGTTTAAATGATACACCAGTGTGTATCTCCAGCAGGATCTATGCGTCATCAAACTATTACAATGTTGACCAATTAACAACGTTACAATACAATTCTTTACTGGACCAAAGAAAGATAATTGTCAAATGAGGGACATGCATTTGGGATGGTAACAATTTCACCTCTGGGATCGAAAGGCCCGCGGAATCAAGTAAGTCTATATGTGCCATCTCAAAGATAATCTCAATATATTTAATGATCTACAGAAGCGCTAATTTGAGTGCTGTAAAACATTTGCATTACCTTCTCATTGGCAAAGAGAGATACGTATGGGCAATAAGTTGGAAATTTCCAAATAGAAGTCCTATTTGCAAGACTTACGCGGTAGATAACTCGTAATAAACAATAATCAAACTAAGCAAACAGTAGATAACTTGCTGTAAAGAAAATGATTTTCAAATCATTCAAGAATGATATGATAGTAATATCTCATTTGGGAGTGAGATTGCTTTTAGATATACTTAAATTTTAGATAAAAACAAAGTTGGCCATGATGCACATAGTGACATCTACAAACAATGGAAAAAAGGAAAGTCAACTATCTAAATCTCCCTTCGGGGTCATGTGTGCTGTTACCAAGTTATCATGCTTGACATCCTCCACCCTCCGCGTTACCTTGTCCATTGACTGACCAACATATCAGCTTAACCAATACTCTCTCCGTCCCTAAACGAGTGTTTGTTTTTGACTTTTGAAAGAAATTAAGCAAGTTAGCTATTTTAATAGCTTATGTATATTAATGTCTTTAATATTCACATGTAACAATAGAAATACACACTAGGACATGATATCTGTCAAAGGTGAAATTAGTAAGTTTATAGAAAAATAGACACTTTTTTAGGGACTAGAAAATTTTGAAAATGGACACTCATTTAGGGGCGGAGGGAGTAAGAGATCTGACCTAAAACAGCTATAAAAGAACAATGCCATTAAATTCTAATTTCAAATTATCATCACAATACCCTCATGGCATCTTCATTTCCTGTACTGCTCTTCTGCCTTTTTATTTTCTTATCTTCCTCTGTAGCCCAAACCTCATTCCGGCCCAAGGCACTTGTTCTTCCAGTTACTAAAGATTCATCAACTCTTCAATATCTCACTCGCATTAATCAGAGGACTCCTCTTGTTCCAGTCAGCTTAACCCTCGATCTCGGAGGCGAATTTTTATGGGTGGCATGCAACGATGGCTACGTCTCCTCCACCTACCGTCCAGCACATTGTCGCTCAGCTCCGTGCAACCTTGTCAAATCCACTAGTTGTACACTAGAGTGTAATGATGCCCCAAGTCCTGGATGCAACAACAACACATGTGGGTTAATACCTGGCAACCCTATCATACGACTTGCCACTTTCGGTGATCTTGGTTCAGATGTTGTTTCCGTCCAATCCACAGACGGGAAGAACCCTGGCATGATCACTACTGTTTCCCAGTTTATCTTTGTTTGTGGTTCTACATCTCTCACAGAAGGTCTTGCTAGTGGTGTCAAGGGTATGGCTGGCCTCGGAAGATTTAGAATAGCTTTACCTTCTCAATTTTCTTCCTCTTTTAGCTTCCATAGGAAATTTGCGCTCTGTTTGAGTTCTTCCACAAGATCTAGTGGAGTTGTATTCTTTGGCGATGGACCATACCGGTTCCTTCCAAACACTGATGCCTCAACCTCTCTTATCTACACCCCACTAATCATAAACCCAGTCAGTACAGCCCCAGCTTACACTACTGGTGCTGCATCCGCTGAATACTTCATTGGGGTAAAATCTATCAAGATCAACGAAAAAGTTGTCCCCATTAACAAGACATTACTGTCTATTTTTGACAGAGAAGGCAATGGTGGTACCAAGATCAGCACTGTGAACCCGTATACAGTGTTGGAAACTTCAATTTACAATGCAGTTATCACCTCTTTTGTCAAAGAGCTCTCAAATGTCCCGATGGTGGCATCTGTTGCACCTTTTGGAGCATGCTTCAGCTCAAAGAGTCTCGGTAGCACCCGCGTTGGGCCAGCAGTGCCTCAAATTGATCTAGTGTTACAAAGCGAGAGCGTGTATTGGAGGATTTTTGGTGCAAATTCAATGGTGCAGGTGAGCAACAACGTTCTATGTCTAGGGTTTGTGGACGGAGGAGTAAATCCTCGGACTTCAATCGTGATCGGAGGACACCAAATCGAGGATAATCTACTACAGTTTGACCTAGCAACATCAAGACTAGGATTCAGCTCTTCCCTCCTATTTCGACAAACAACCTGTGCCAACTTCAATTTCACATCAAATGCTTAAAGGCCTTTCATGGCTGAACCAGCCTAACTATGCAATAGCTTTTCTATTATTATGAATTCTGTATTTACATATTACAAGTTTGTCTCATTCTACAAAAAGTAAAATGGCTTGACTGTTTGTGGCTTCACTAGTGTAAGCAATTCTCAATTACTAAACCCAGAAGTGAACTTGTTTTTCATAACTATGAATAATACAAGCAATTCCGTGCAGGTATTGCATTTTCAATTTTCCATATGTCAACTCATTATCTAGTAACCTATCGCGATAAACAATTTTTTTAATTCCATACCAACAAATTAAACACCCAAATCACAACATCATTATAGAGGTACGATCTAAAATCACTCAAAGATTGTTTTGTATCCCTAGTACGATCCATACTCAAAACAATCAAATTTACAACAGATTATTTTGTGAGCCTAGAATTATCCTTAATCTAATCTAATAAACATTTTCAAACAACAATTACAGCATGATGTTCGATTGATTGATGAAGCTCGTAAAATTGATTAAAACATTATATAGCGAAATCATGAATGCAATTGAAAAAATTAGGGGGTCCATATATTCAAAACGATATTATGACTCTTACCTTGACAAACAGTCTGGTTACACGGCAATGGAGAGAGACGAATTGGCTAACGCAGTCGCATTGGCAAAGAAGAAACAGAAGGTTTGGGAATGAAGTTGGGCTTTTCTTTATATCGCGATGAATGTGTTTAAACTTCGAAAAGATGGGCGCGGAAATGCCGTGCGTTTTTGCCCGAAATTTTGAAATGTCAATGACCTACCGTAACTATCACCAATATTACATCAATCCCCATCAATTTTTCACATAATTACATTTCCACTCTCTTTCTTGCTGAACCTATAACTAAGTAGTAGTCTAATACACTGGGCGCAAGGTAAATTTTCTAGATAGCCACTTTTTGCATAGAGAGTTAGATGTATAGTGAAACAGTTCATTGATCCCGATATCTAATACTCCATCCGTTCCAAACAAAGCGGTCATTATTCTATTTTAAGATGTTTAACTTATTAAAAGTCTTCTTTCAAAAATTGTGTTTACAATTTTCATAACCTTTCATTTTTACCCTCCACTTGTGTTGTAAGCATTTTAAATGTGCTTAAGTATTTTTATAATTATTACCAACTCCAATGACACTAATATATTCCCTTAATTATTTGACTTTTCAAACGTAAACTCTTTGTATAGAAGATATGGAGTATACAATTTGCCATCAACTACATCGGATTTTGAAATTTTAGTGAATGTATGTATGGACATGAAACTAAGTTCCATATTTTTTTTCTAAAGGTGTTTGATTGCAAAGCATTTGCATATATATCCAATGAGCAAAGATGGTTGACCATATATAAGTCTTCTACATTCCTCTAACTAGTTATCATGCCGGTGTTCCGCACAGATTTTTAGACTTAATATTAATAATAAATTATGAATTGAGTATACTTGTTATTTTCGGTGTTAATATTTTATATGATGTATTAATTATGATTTTTAATTTTATTTTTAGTAGCACATTAACTGTCACATCAGCTAACACATCATTTGGTGCAAAAAATTTGATACTCTTTAGGTATTCATAGCATTACTCTATAGTTAATTGGTAGCTTCACAATCCAACTTTAGCAAAAAGGAGGTGACATGTCAATCGTATAAGTAACTTCACCAACTTTAAATATAAATATATATATATATATATATATATAAAGATTTGTTGGCTATGAATATGTAGAGTTAGATTATGTGTTGTGGGTTCTAGAAAAGAAGAAATTGTTCGAAAGCAGGAGTGTGAAATTTCATCAAAATTCATCACAAGTTAGAAAGCTTGGAGCTTAAGTCAATTTTCTTTTGATTCTTTTGTAATCATTGGCTTGTAATATTTCCTTTGATTCAACATAGACATCCATTAACACCATGAAATCATATCCACCTTATCTAAATAGTCGTTTTCTATTTAATACTAGACCCCACATAAAGTGCTTAGTTAATAGTCTAAAACCGCCGGATATTTTCTTCATTTAATACCAATTAGACTATCACTGCCAAAGTATGAAAGTATGATTATACACGGTTTGACAAACTGCGATCTTATTGGAAGAGAAGAACCTACCTAGTACATATGCACAAGAAATCCATTACCCATAGTATTAATTGGATCGAATGTCAAGGATTGTGGATCTGATTAGGTTGCCAGCAATTCCAGTCAAAATCTATGGTTTGAATTCGAAGAGCGGATATTTTCTTTAGGGTAAACTTTAAAAATAAAAACCCCTCAACTATGGCTCAATTTTAACTCGCTACACTTCACTATTGACTCGGATGGGTCGACCCCCTTCTTTGGGTCATACCAGAATATATCAACCCTTCAATTAAATCACTATTAGTTAAAATAACAGAAGATACTGTGTGCACTGCACATGCCTACAAAAAGTCATCTTTAAGACTAGTTTACCTAGCTCAAGTGGTACCCATGGTGCAGGGACAGTGTACTACTCCTGGAGGTCACCAGTTCAAACCATGGGGAAGACAAAAAAACTCGCTGCGAGGGGCGAGGAGATCATGAGGTGAGGGTCTGACCCACTCAACCAAAAAGGACGTCTTTTCTGATGAGACATAATCGTTCCGGGCTCTGCCGGAAGTCAGTCACGCTCAAGTGGTACTCATGTCCCATGACTTATGACTATATCCTAGAGGTCAGGGGTTCGAAACCAGGGGAGCGTCCCAGTTTCAGAACATGAGGGAGAGCAAAAACTCACTACCATGGAGTGGGTAGACCCCTGTAAGCGTGACCGACTTCCGGCAGAGCCCGGAAAGATTATGTCTCATCAGAAAATGTTAATAAGTCAACTTATTCTTCCTCCTCTATTCCCTTGTATTCTTCATCCTCACCATCCTTCCATCAAATAACCCAAGTTGATAACAACTCTTAAATTCTAACAATACTAACTAATCCATTCCCATGCGTTCTTCACCCTCACTGTAGCTAATCCAGCCCCAATTGAGCAATGACATACATACTCGATATAAAAAATACTAACTACTCTTCTCCCCAAAGAGCACACCAAACCTCTATACATTGATTCTACAAAGTATCAATTGCACATCAAACCTCAGTAATTTTCCCAATCCAAAATCCAATTAGAAAGTCTCAAAAAAAATTACTAAACCAAATAAATGAAATTCACGGCAAGATTGAACTAACTAGTTTTTTTTTTTTTTTTTGATAAAGTATTACTCCATTTTGAATCAAGAAAGGGAAAGGGAGTGCTAAGATAACCAAAGGGTTTGTCATCAACCAGTGGTAATTAAGACCCACACACACAACAAAAAAAAAACATACAACGGAAAAAAATTGAAAACTCTAATATTGGATTGAAACAACTGAATTCATTACTGAGCCAAGTAAGAAAATGATTGAAATGAACCTAGAATATAAATTAGAAGGGAAACAGAGCTTCCTTTAAGAAATAATAAATCGAACTCAATTTTTTCTATCCAAAAGAAAGAACAAATTTAATTAAATTTAGATCTAATCAATCCATCGACCAATTCTAAAATTTTCTAACGAACCCATTTCAATTGCATAGAAGGGTTTGATTTGGATTCACTCAAATACTAGTAAAAATCACCAAAGGCACTCACCAAAAATCAAAAAATTGTAAAACCCAGATTTAAGTTTTTGTTTAATTAAAAAATCTGCGACGACGAGAGATGATGTTCACCAACGTGGCTGCAATTGATCTACGTGGTGTGATTGTTATCTGTGGCTGCCGTGGCTGTGAAATGGAGGTAACGACGCTCCTTATGACGGCAGTGGTCATGATGCTTTCAATGACGTTGGTGATGCTCCTCTCATCCAGTGCTCTGAGGGTAAATCAATGAAATTGAAGGAGAGACGGTGGGGGGGGGGGGGTTCGACGAAATTAAGAGAGACATAGACAATGGGGTAGTGGACGGCAGTTGTGCGTCTGGTAGCCTGCGCGAGTCTTCTAGGGTTTTCTTAATGAAAAATAAGTTCAGGTATTGATGTCTTTTCAAATTCTCCGTTACTTCAGTTTACTACCCTGAGTCGAGTGGACTAACTCACTTGAGTTGATAGTTTGGGGGTATGTAAAATGTCTATACATAGTTTAAGGGGTTGTTTTTGAAGTTTACTCTTTTCTTTATTATTGAAGGCACACAAGTACTTTAAGAGACTTGAAATTTGTTATTTTTTGAGTAAACTGCAAAAACCATCCGTACACTTTGATCAAAGTTTATTTTCCTTGGTGGGCATAACATATCATGTCATGGGGATAAATCCCCTGACCAAGTTCAAGCAATGATACCACTGCTCAACTCTCAAATCCGTACACTTTGACCACCTATGCCAAGTGTTCATGTACTTTGTAAACGCGTGATTAGAACTCTTTTAATATTCTCTGGCTTATTATTAAATTATATTTGAATTTTTTTTTTGTTAAATATGATATTTTTTATTTTCAATTTCAATTTCAAATTTAAATTTGATGTATATTCTTTTATTTTTAAAAAATCATAAAATATGTAATTCATAATATTTTAAAAGTACTATGAGTATATAATTTATAATTTTGAATATATATATATATATATATATAAACACGTCAAATTTATATTTAACTAAAAAAAGAGTCAAATAAAATGTTAATTTAGGAATGGAAGGAGTATCATTTTCGCGTTTTGTCAGTTCTGTTGTCCATTGTTGCTAGAATTTGACCATATATGAATATATATATAATTTAGATTATACACGGAACAACATGCAACTCAAGAGGCAAACTTGCAAAGCAAATACACATGCAGAACACTGACCATATATACTGATTGCGTTGAACGATGTTTCTATTTAATTGAAAAACAAAATGGCCATTTATTATTTAAACATGGAAATTACGGAAAACAACTAATTAAGCAGTAGATGTAAGGTTGAAGTTGGCACATGTGGTTTGGCGGAAGATAAGGGATGAGCTGAACCCAATCATTGACTTTGCCACATTGAACTGCAGAAGATTATTCTCAAGTTGGTAGCTTCCAATCGTAATGGCAGGCCATGGGTCGATCGCCCCCAGCTTCACAACTAAGTGGCAGATGTAAAGTTGAAGTTGGCACATGTGGTTTGGCGGAACAGAAGGGTTGAGCTGAACCCAAGCCTTAACTTTGCCACATTGAACTGCAGAAGATTGTTCTCAAGTTGATAACCTCCAATCGTAATGGCAGGCGCTGGAGAAGTCGTTCCTTGCTTCACAAACCCAAGACACATAACATCATTGCTCACTTGCACCATTGAGTTCGCACCAAATATCCTCCAGTACACTTGCTCACTCTGCAAAACTAAATCAATAACCGGCACCGCTGGTCCCACACGCGTGCTTCCGATGTTCTTTGAGTTATAACACACCTCAAATGGTGACACAGGAGCAACCCTAGTGACATTAGACATTGTTTTGACAAAAGCCTTAACAACAGCATCATAAATAGAAGGTTCAAGAACCGTGTAAGGATTCACAGTGCTAAACATGGTTCCACCGTTTCCATTTTTATCAAAGGAAAACAGTGTAGTGTTTACCGGAACGACTTGTTCATTGATTTTGATAGATGTGACTCCAATATAGTAGTCTGAAGAGGGCTGTTCTATCCAACTTCCTCGATTGACTAGAATCGGAGTGTAAGTAAGAGAGGATGCGGCATTAACATTGGGAAGAAACATATAAGGTCCATCACCTAAAATCACGACGCCCTTTGAAGAAGGGCTCAAGCACATGGCAAATATCTTACTGTATTTAAAAAACCTAGCGAATTGAGTAGCAAGTGATACCTCAGTCCTACCAAGAGCAGCAATGCCCGTGACACCATTAGGAAGACCATCTAAGAGACCAAATTTATTATCAACACAAAAGAAGAGAAACTCGGGCACGGAAACCACCCGGGTAGGGTTCTTCCCATTCGTTGACTGGACGGAAACAACATCGGACGCAAGCTCCCCGGCTACTCTTGAGAGGCCATAGGGGTTGTATGCGAAATGCGCACATGATGCATTGTGACAACTCGGCCCAATAGGGCCATCACACGTGTCACAAAATGCTCCTTTTACAAGTTTGCATTGAGAGGTCTGACAGTCTGGAAATCGGTAAGTGGAGGAGACATAGCCGTTTTGGCAGTCGGTAAATAGGTATCGGCCGCCTAGGTCTACAGTCAGGGATAAGGTAACAAGGGGAGTTCTCTGTTTAATTTGTGTGACGTATTGAAGGGTTTTTGGGTCTTTTGTGACTTGGAGAAGTATGGCTTTGGGCTTGAACTGGGTTTGGGCACAAGTGGCTGAGATGAAAAGAAGAGAGCACAAGGCAATGAAGTGAAAAGAAGATGCCATTGGAGAGGAGGAGTACCTTTGAGAAGAGGCGTAGTGGCCTTTTATAACAAAGTTAAGTGCCACTATTTTGTTCAAAGTCAATCGATCTACGTATATGTTTTGACTTTACTATTTCGCTCTTGATCTCTTGATATGCGAAAGATAAGACTTACACGAGTTTACACTTTACTGCAATCATGTCAATGCGCGTCGTATGGTTTTGGATATGCAAATGCTGGGATAATGTTCAATATTCCAAGATATCATCATTTCATCAACTCATTTGTTGGTCCAATTAATAATTTAAATTAGATGGATATTGTTTTTAAAAATCAGCAATATTCACAATCTGCTGATCTTGCGCCAAAATCAACAAACTTTCAAACATGTTAATTTTTAAAAGAGTAATGCTATGTGTATCTAAAGAGTACTAAATTTTTTACACTAATTAAATGATGTGTCAACTGATGTGATAGGTAATGTGATGCATTAATTATAATTTTTTATTTTATTTTTTGTATCACATCCACATCAACTGACACATCATTAAATACAAAAAAATTTAATATTCTTTAAGTTCCATAAAATTACTCTTTTTAAAAAGCAAACACTTCACCTAAATGATGTTGACTTATTGATCTGGAACCACAAAATGATTTGGATAAAATTATAGTTTTTCTTAAAAGAATAATTTCGTACTTGTACAATTGATGTGTATATATATATATAAAAATATAAGAAAGCCAGCGTACGGTGGACCTTACTCGTTTACAGCAAATCTAGTCAATATGCGCTGCCTGAATTCAGAACGTGGATTATGTATAGTATAGCCAAGTTATTTTCGTGAAATCTGTGGATTACGGTACTCCCTCCGGTTTCATGCAAAGAGTCAATTATATTATTTTAAAATATTTTATTTAAAATATTTATTTTAAAAAATTATGCTTATAATTTTTTAAAAAGTTTTAAATTTACTCTCTACATGTGGTACAAACATATTAATTATACTCAAATATTTTTGTAATTATAACCAACTTTAATATTACTTATATATTCTTTAATTATTAGACTTTTCAAACCTGAACTCTTTGGGTAGAATGAAGGGAGTACTTTAAAAATGCTGGACATAGTTTTCGAGGAGAACATGCATTAAGAATATGTTATTAGCTCTCTACATCTCAAAATTAGGTCTCCTGTGAGACCGTCTTACTGACAAAATCATACTCTCTCATAGTTCAGCCCACTAACATAACGTGAGTCGAGTCAAAGAGATCCGTCTTACAAAAATTATTGGTGATAGTTAATGAATGAAAATCTCACATAGAAAAAGATTTGAAAGATTTTAAAAGGAAATATATATCAAATCAATTCAAATTGGTTGATGAAAAATTTGTAGGGAAAAACCAAATTTGGTGGAATAATATATATATATATATATATATATATATATATATATATATATATGGTCAAAGATTGGCACTTGGGCACACGGTCGAATTAACATTTTTTTTAGAAGATTAACTATGATTAATTACGAATTAATTGTAATTAAAAATACTTTCTCAAAAAGACACTTCTTTTGACACAACTCTCTATAGATGTATTTTACAAATTATCTCTTGCAAAAGAACGTATCGTCAGATTCTAAATCTTCAAATCCCTTTCTCATACAATCTTCTGTAATCAAAATTGTTCTCTTATTGTTCTTGGGAGAATTATAGAATTATTGTCTGTAATTTTATTTCGTTTTGAATATCTTGGAGGAAATTTGCCTTTCCGGCAGCAAAATAGTAGGTTTTTTTTTGTTTTGATTCATACCCGCCAGATGAAACAAATCCACCTAAGCATCCCAGCCCCCTAGAAGTGGGGGTAAAATTGATATTTTCAAAAACAATTAACGCTGATATTAAAGATACGGTTGTAGGGAGTAATTAGGCTTTAAATATTGAGTTCAAGGACCACATTAAAATTTTTTATTGATCGAGGACTACATCACCAAGAAATAAAAAGTTCAGGAACCAAATTATATATTAATCCTAAATTTCCCTCAAAGTCTATTCTAAACATAATTCTCTACATGATACAATGCGAATGTTGTGTGACATGCGTAAAAGATGATCGTAAATGGTGTCGTGACACACAGGGGCGGATGCACCTGAAGAGGTGGTTTTTTTACCTTACAAAATGGTGATATTTTGGATAAAGACCCCACTTAATTTATTTTTTTTCCTTCTTAGGTCACACATAATAGCAACAATCAGGTAGAGACCAGTGTTCAATTGTAATTTCTAAACTTTTTATGCGGTAATTAAAATTTATGACCCCACTAAAATATTTTTTTTGAATCCGCCACTGGTGACACAAGTCAAGAAGAGGGACAAAGAGGTCAATAGCGTACCAGGGGCATAAAAGTAAGTTTCGCCAAAACCATGCAATATCTAGGGAATTGAATAGAACCCCAAGGGGATTCTCAATGTCAACTACTAGAGATATGATCAAGAGGTGTATTCCTACTCCAACAAGGAAAGCCTCATGTAGGGATCCTAGAAATCCCAAGGTGTATGATGGAACCATACTTAAATCGACCTAGTTAGTGGGGGCATACTCAGAGCATCAGCAATGAGGGGTTTTCCCTCCACTTTTATCCCTTCAAAAGGCTGTAGTTGGTTTTTCACCACTGTGGAAAGTCTAGCTCAGTTGGTAGAGCGCAAGGCTCTTAACCTTATAGTTGGGCGAATTTTTTCGATGTATTAAATGATTTTGGTTATTGATGGTTAATTACCGTCTACAAATATATTAAGCCATGAAGCCCGTGGGTTACAAGCCCCCTGGCCCATGAATTTTTGGCCTTGCGTTCTGTCGACTCCATATCTTCCTTCTACCTTGAATGTCTGAAAGAACCAAATTGTCCCTTAAGGTTTAATTTGAGTACTTTTAATAATTTTGTACTCCATTGTAACTTTGGATGATTTGCAAGCTTTTTCAAGCAATAAGGAGTAAGGACTTAGGAGCTTAGCACAATCAAATCAGACATTTATAACACTTGTAAATGATTCGCTAAAGAATTGAGTGAAATCAAACTTAATACTCCCTCCGTCCCTAAATTATTGTTTGAGTTGACTTGGCACACAGATTAAGAAGATTTAATTAACTTAATTATTAATATTGAAATAATATTAAAATAGTATATTGTTTTCTTTAATGCTCATGTATATGTAGTCTATAATTAAAGTAAAAAAAATAAAAATAAAATAATAAAAGTGATGTTTTAAAAAGAAAAATTTAAAACAAGACAATTATTTAGAAACGAACGAGAAAAAAGGGAAAGGAAGGCATTAAATTTGGGGCGGAGGGAGTAGTATTAAAAGCATCATAAATGGTTCGAACTCATTACATTTTTGGCTTGGTGGAAAAAGTATAGTAGTGGGTCCCACTTGAAAGAAAAAAAATGGTATCTCTCCCGTGCTGCTGCCGGCCAGCGTTACTTAGTAGCCGTTTTTTAGTCCTTTTTTTTTTTTTAGCCGTTGCAAAACGATTTTTTTTTTAACTATAAATACATCTTCAAGTTTTCATTTCTTTCAATCTTCTTCTCTTCCAAACTATAAAAAATGAATAAAAATAATTTGAATCTCTTTAGAAAATTTTTTTCTTCTTAAAATATTGATAAAAATGCAAATTCTCAAAATTCTAACACCTATCGCAATCCTCAACATTTTCAATTTTTTCCTCCTACGCAATCGAATTTTCAAAATTTTCCTTATGTTCTACAATATCATCAAAATTTGCCAAATTTTCAAAGTTTTCAAAATGTTCATCGAGCTCCATTTTATCCTTATCCACCCAAATATTGGTCGGACATTATATATATTCATTAATATAAAAATATAAATAAGAAAAATATATTTACTACACATTATATATAAAATAGATATTATATATTAAATATATATATACATGAAAAGTAAAGTGGTATAGATAAAGTGGGATCCATAAAAAAGTTGTTTGAAGGTTTTTGATAGTAGATAGAGATTTGCAATTTTGAATTTTTGAGATAGAGATGGTGTGGCACGTAGAGACCACAAAAAAGCTCAAATTTCTTTCTCCACCGTTGTGGACGCTCTCATATATTACCGTGGTACTCAAAATAAATGTGAGGATAGTTAGCATAAAGGCAAAAAAGTCCTTCGGATATGCTAATGAATATGCTACTCCATCATATGGTAATTAGAAAAAGACAGAATGAAAACCAGCATAAAATTCGTCAAGTTACTGAATTCACAGTGAAGAAGTTGATTAATGTGGGAAATCATAAAACAAGTACAGTGGCCAGCTAGCTACAAGCCTACAATGTATTAGAAAGCCAAACTTTGACAAACTCTATTTTTTATTTTTTTTTGCATGTGCAGAAAGAGATGGCAGTCAAACTTTTGAAGTGGCCTTCTGCAAGATGGTTATAAAAGGATAAATAATTCTACTTCCCACTTCAACTTAAGGATACCTTTACCAGTTTTTTAACATGGCTTCTTCATTTCACTTCATTGCCTTGTGCTCTCTCCTTTTCATTTCATCTACCTTCGCCAAAACCCAATTCAATCCCAAAGCCGTACTTCTCCAAGTCACCAAAGACCCCAAAACCCTACAATACCTCACACAAATCAAACAAAGAACTCCCCTTGTTTCCTTATCCCTAACCGTTGATCTTGGCGGCCGATACCAATGGACCGACTGCCAAAACGGCTACATCTCCTCCACCTACCGATTTTTAACCTGCAAAACCACTGAATGCAGACTTTCAAGGGAGCATACATTTTGTGACACGTGTGCTTTCCCTCCTGGGCCGGGCTGCCACAACGACTCGTGTTCGGACTTTCCACTAAACCCCATTGCCCGCCTCGCAGTAGCCGGGGAGCTTACGGCCGATGTTGTTTCGATCCAGTCAACCGATGGAAAGAACCCTACCGGGGTTGTTACCGTGCCTGAGTTTTTCTTCTTTTGTACTGATAATAAAAATGGTATCTTAGGGGGTCTTGCTAAAGGTGTCACGGGTATTGCTGGTCTTGGTAGGACTGAGATATCACTTTCTTCTCAATTCGCAAGGTTTTTTAATTACCGTAAAATATTTGCCATGTGCTTGAGTCATTCTTCAAAGGGAGTCGTGATTTTAGGTGATGGACCTTATATGTTTCTTCCCAATGTTGATGCCGCTTCCTCTCTTACTTACACCCCCCTTCTAGTCAATCGAGGAAGTTGGATAGAACAGCCATCTTCAGACTACTTTATTGGAGTCACATCTATCAAAATCGGCGGACAAGTCGTTCCGGTAAACACTACACTGCTTTCCTTTGATAAAAATGGAAACGGTGGAACCATGATTAGCACCGTGAATCCTTACACGGTTCTTGAACCTTCGATTTATGATGCTGTTATTAAGGCTTTTGTCAAAGCAATGACTAATGTAACTAGGGTTGCACCCGTTGCACCATTTGAGGTGTGTTATAACTCGAAGAACATAGGAAGCACGCGTGTGGGACCTGCGGTGCCGGTTATTGATTTAGTTTTGCAGAGTGAGGGAGTGTACTGGAGGATATTTGGTGCAAACTCAATGGTGCAAGTGAGCAAGGATGTTATGTGTCTTGGGTTTGTGAAGCTGGGGGCGATCGACCCATGGCCTGCCATTACGATTGGAGGCTATCAACTTGAGAACAATCTTCTGCAGTTCAATGTCGCAAAATTAAGGCTTGGGTTCAGCTCATCCCTTCTGTTCCGCCAAACCACATGTGCCAACTTCAACTTTACATCTACCACTTAGCTGTACTTCCTGTATTTTACAAGTTCATGTAATAAATATAATGGCCATTATATTTTTTAATTATAATAAATAGAAACTTTGTTTAACTAAAGGCTAATACTTTGAGCACAAAGAAATTACAAAAATTTGGTCACAAAAACTTTGTTGTTAATTTTTGATTGATTTTTTTCATTAATTAGTCGCGGACCCATAAACTATACAACCAATTAATAACTGCCAATAAAAATTTTGTAAAAAAAAATTTGTGTGCCCGTAACATTGCTCTTAACTAAATGAATATGTATGGTCACTGCCAAATGTTGTGGGGTTACAGAACCCCGCTCAAATTTATTATATGAATAATATTTTTTGAAATATATTATAAAGTTGATATAATTAAGTTGGTTTAAGGCTTTGTACATATCCAAAAAAAATTGTGTATTCAAATCTCATTAACAACGTAATAAAAAAATTTTGATTTTTTTTTACCTGTTGTTGAAATATATTCTTATGAACTTTGTTGAGTTCTTTGTCTTTGTTGAGTTTTTTTATACCTAAAAGACGCGTCGTTTTGACATAAATAAAAAAAACTAAACCATGAGAATACCCAGGTATCCATCCTCCTCTTTCTCTCTCTAAATTCATTTTGCCCCACTCGGAAAAATTCCGGAATCGAACACTATTTACTTCCGTACAGCCTCTTGAGTAGAGCGGTCGGCAAAATCGGTCAGACCCAATGGACTAGTCCAGCCAACCCAATTTTAGAACAGGCCGGGCTTTAGTTTTGGAGGCCCGATACAAATTTTGGCTAGCCTGGCCCAGCTCAATTTTAAGACTCGGTTCGATTGGCTTGCGTTCGAGCTGACAAAAATGTTAAAATTAGTGCAAATTAACCTGAAATAATGCATCGAGCCAACCTAATATTAAAAGAGATTGGGCTTTTAGTTTTAGAGACCCGATATAAATTTGGGCTGGTTCAACCTAACCCAATTTCAAATTTTGGCCCGATGAATTAGGATTGTACTGGCCCACCCAACTCATTGCCAGCTCTACAGTCTTGAGTTTGTCAAGTTGAGGATATAATATACTAAAAGGAGTGATGCTACATCTACGGTCAAAATTTACAAAGATTATGATTTGGCAAGATAACTGATCATTCCACTTTCCAATTACTTTTAAAAAGAAAACGAGCAAGAAAGAAGGTAGTTACTATTTAAACCTCCAAATTTACTTAGTACACTCCTTTATTAAATATACACTTTTTAAATATTTTTAATTTTTTAAAATATTAAGTACACCTTTCATAATTTCTTATCCTACTCTTATCAATATTTTTCTCAAAATTAACTAAACATACTAAGTACACCCAACCCCAACCAATTCCCACCCCCTTCCTCCTTCTTGCCCCCTCCCCCCTTCCTCCTCCTTTCCTCTTTCCCCACCTCCCCAACACCCATTCATTTGCCCTCACACACTAATTCTGTATTCTCAACACTTTTTCTCTTTTTGCTTTTCTTGTACAAATTAACACATTCATAGTTAAACCCTCTCAATGCAACTGAAAACTGAGAGCATGACAAGAAAATAAATAAGCTATGATCAAAGTAAAAAAAGAATAGAGACTGTCAAACCGAAAGCAATACCTGTAATTTGCTGAAATAGGAAAGCGACCCATACAATCAGTAGAACCAGGATCTTCTTCTATTGTAAATTGAATCGAAAAATTTGCTGAAATTTTTTTAAAGAACGATAGTTAAACATGACATTCAACATTGTAATTTTTTTTTTTTAAACTGTTCGTTCGACACTTGTTGATTGAATACCTATAGTGGTGTTTGGGACCAAGTAACCGAACATCACTATAATTGTTCGGCAGCCCTTATCGAATAACTTTAGCTGTGTTCAGTAGAAGGCTACCGAACAGTAATTAAATTTTTTTTAATCTAAAAAAATGAAAAATAAATAAGGAGATTTAAGTCAAAATTTATAATATTTTTTTTGTAATATACAAAGCGGGTGTACTTAATAAATTTAGGGATGAAAATAACAACTCTCAAAAAAGAATTGAGAGAGAGAAGGAAATAGGAATCCACCCAAATCAAACTCATTCTCTTTCTTGTTCCCTCCCCTCTACCCAAGCAGCCCCCACACAATTCTCAAATGCCCATATACAGCCCCATCTCCAACAATTTTTTTATTTATTTTGTTTCTCTCTTTACACCTTCCCCATCACCCATTCTCCTTTTGATTTGTATTGTTTCCAGCCAAAACAAGCCTGTTGGCTGTTACATTTACCATTAATTGCGTACATACATAGTTTAAATCTCGCCAAGTGTGTGTGTGTGTGAGAGAGAGATCAAGTGGAGAGAAATGGGAGGGACAAAATATCTTAGTTCTCTTTAGATCTACAAAGAAGATCTATAAATGTGAGAATTTCCAAGATTTTTTCTTGCAACGGTTGTAGGAAAATTTGAAGATGGTAGAAATTGTTATGACATTCTAATGGCGGCAAAGGGGGATGAACAAAAAGTCCACTATATTATTTTAGACAGGTTACTGTTAGAAATTCTGTATCTGTTAGAAATTGAGGGACAATCAATTTGCTTACTCCCACCGTTACTGTTAGAAATTCTGTTAAATATTTATTAAAATAACTGAATTATTCTTATTGTATCTGTTAGTGTCACTGCCAATGAAAATGAATCAATAAATGGAACAAAATAAAATAAAAAGCTGAAAGTTGAGGGACAAAAATTTACTTAAAAAATCATTTCGATAAGAGCAAAAGAAGGACCATTTAATAAGAAAAAACATTTAAAAAACAGAAGACAACTAAGTAGCAGCTGTAAAGTTAAAAGTTTATTAATATAAGTAGTACTGTACTATATATAGTCAAGTTACCTAAACCTATCCTCAATCTTTATCCGGATCTGAAATCAACTGTTAAGATATGACTATAAGTGCGACGCATACTGATTTGAATTAATATGAAAGTAGTATAAGATCCAAAATTGGGGAGTACGCTTTTAATTATTATGTTCCAAACATGTGCTTAATCTAATTGATTAGACAGGTTAATGTGGGATATAAACAATTTCAACTGGGATTTTAAAATTTTTCTTTCTTCCACATTTTGTTTTATATTTAATTTGTTTTAATTTACTTGTTTATTTTGATTTAGTCCGTAGTGTGGTTCATTCGGTTTGCACACTCAAATCTCAAATTCAATTTCAAATGAGATCCACTAATCTTCATTTACACTCTTTAAGCAGTTTCGTGAACACTTTCTGTAAACATATTATTTTTCTTATTCATGCTCTTTAAGCAGTTTTATAAATCTTCTTCTTCAAGAGAGTAATCGCTACGTACATCTATAGCACTAATTAACGAAATTCATTATCATAATTGATTGATGTATTGTAACTTATGGCCACAATACATTTTATTGATGAATTTTGCTAATTGATTATGTAAATATATCATTTTCTTTTTTATAATAAATGTATTACTTCCGGTTTATGTTATTAAATATTTTATCTTCTCTCAATAATTATCTTCTATTAATTTATATTTCCAACTACTCTAGCACAAAAAATAATGGTATTTATTTAATAAGGATATATTCGTCAACTTACATATTATTGTAATAAGAGACGCTAAACGTAGCCCCCTACCCTAACAAAATTTACTAACTTGTCCTTGAAAAAAAAAATTAAGGGTATATGCGCCAGCACCAGGCACATGTATCTCTTCAACATGCGCACGGACCAGACGCATGTCGAAGAGGACATGCGCATAGTGTAGGCGCATGTCTCATTTTTTTTTTTAAATGTCATAAACGCAATTTTTGCAAAAAAATAAAAATAGGGACTTGATTTGGTCTGACATTCGTGTCCGCAGGTCGCGCTTGTACACAAGTTCACTGGTCCGGACCTCAAATCGAACAGGGATTTGCACTCCCGACAGGCGTGCGCGCGAGACAGAGCCTCTATGCTATACAAGCTTACTCCATACAAGAAATGAGCTTATATATAAAGTAGCTTTGCTTTTGCTTTCTTTCCAATATTGTAGGATAAACTCACTTATCCAACTTCAATCCACCTAATTTATGCATTAATATCTCCATCATCCAAACATTATTTTGGACGAATAAATATACAATTTCAATGTTCACACAGAGTAGAGCACATTTTCACAATAAAAAGGCAAGGACAAGTTAGTAATTTTGCAGAAGGGACTACGTTTAGCACATACGAGGGGCTGCGTTTTAAAGTATATATATACATTACTCTAAAATAACAGTTAATTTGGATAGGAAATAGTAATATAGTACTCCCTCTGTCCCTTAATTATTATTTTGTTTGACTCGGCACACGAATTAAGAAAAAATAATTGACTTAATTATTAATATTGGTATAGTGTGTAATTTTCTATGTGTATGTGGTCCATAATTAAAATAGAAAAAAAATAAAGGTAAAATAATAAAAGTAATGTCCTAAAAAAATTTTTAGACAAGATAATTATTCTAAAACGAATAAAAAAGAAAAAAAAACATAATAATTTAGGAACAGTTGGTGTATGATAATATTATAATTACTTATCCACGGTCAGAAATCGACATAACTAAAGACATGGGCTTGGTAGTTAAGGTACATTTAATAATCTTTGAAATAATTATTTCTAGAAAGAGATAATTAAGAATTTACTTTAACTATACTAATAATAGTACTCCTTCCGCCCCACAATTATTGTCGTGATTGATTTTTTTTTTTTTTTGTTAAACAAGATATTTTTTAAATTTAAACTTAATGTATAATTTTATATTTTTTCAAAATTATAAAATATGTGATTTGTAGCACTTTTAAAATAATACAAATTGCATATTTTATGATTTAAAATAAATAAATAATATCCGTTCAAAAAAATAAATAAATAATATATGTCAATTTTATATTTAAAAAATGTCTTGTTTGATAAAAAAAAATCAAACATAATTTAGGAATAGAGGGAGTAGTATGTAAATCTATTAGAGCATAGCAGACTCTACACATGCGTGAGTTGCGTTCACGTTTAAGCCTCAAGCCTAACTAGGGCGTGTTGACACATTAAAGCGCCACCCGAACCAATGAGACCTACCCGAACCAATGAGCCCACGCTTCAACACTTAACCCTTTACAGATACAAGGAATCCAATGTCTCCTATAACAATTAATAAGTGTTGGGTTTACTTGAGATTTTGTTGATAAATATTCCTTCAACCCTTAATTATTGTTTTGTTTGACTCGGTACACAAATTAAAAAAAATAATTGACTTAATTATTAATATTGGTATAATGTGTAATTTTCTTTAATGCCTATGTGTATGTGGTCCATAATTAAAGTAGGAGAAAAAATAAGGATAAAATGGTAAAAATAGTGTCCTAAAAAGAAAAGTTTTTAGACAAGATAATTATTCTAAAACAGATAAAAAAAAATAATTTAGAAACGAAGGGAGTATGATAATATTATAATTACTTACGGTTCGACTAACCTATGCCCTTAAGCATAGGTTAAGAAGTCAACTTACTCTCAAAGTCTTACTTGAGTAAATGATCTAAATCTTTTAAACTTCTTCCTGAAAGTTATAAGTTAATAACTGTAGTAGTGTCTTTCCATTCTCTTTTTCCTCCAAGCCGTTTCCTTCCATTTTTTTCTCCCTTCATTGACGGTTTTTTTTTTTGGTAATTATTGATGTTTATCCAATAATTAATGATGCTTATCCTATGTTCAAAAGGCATAAGATAGATTATCCCAATTACTTATCCACGGTCAGAAATAGACATAACTAAAGACATGCGCTTGGTAGTTAAGGTACATTTGATAATCTTTGAAATAATTATTTCTAAAAAGAGATAATTAAGAATATACTTTAACTATACTAATAATAGTACTCCTTCCGCCCCACAATTATTGTCTTGATTGATTTTTTTCAGTTAAACAAGATATTTTTTAAATCTAAATTTAACGTATAATTTTATATTTTTTCAAAATTATAAAATACGTGATTTGTAGCACTTTTAAAATAACACAAATTGCGTGTTTTATGATTTTAAAAAAATAAATAATATATATCAATTTTATATTTGAAAAATGTCTTGTTTGATAAAAAAAAATCAAACATAATTTAGGAATGGAGGGAGTAGTATGTAAAATCTATTAGAGACATAGCAGACTCAACACATGCGTGAGCTGCGTCCACGTTTAAGCCTCAAGCCTGACTAGGGCGTGTTGACACATTAAAGCGCCACCCGAACCAATGAGACCTACCCGAACCAATGAGCCCACGCTTGAACACTAAACCCTTTACAGATGCAAGGAATCCAATGTCTCCTATAACAATTAACAAGTGTTGGGTTTACTTGAGATTTTGTTGATAAATATTCCTTCAGCCCTTAAGATAATCTAACTTAAGAAGTCAAAAATTTTAATATCGTATTTTTATTTCTCTACGTTTCTTTTGATGTATACTTAAGAAGTCAAAAATTATTTTGTATGACATGTTGATGAACATTATATTTTTGAAATGATGGAGAAAAATAGAAGAAAGAAAAGGAGATTTGTAGCTTATATTTTTAAATTACAAAAAAATTTAGGTGGAGATTCTATTTACAAAAAAATTACAAAATGGCGCCAACTAGGCTTAAATTACAAAAAAATTAGGTGGAGATTGGATTTACAAAAAAATTTAGGTGAGGTTTAATTGGTCGAAAAAGAAAACAAGGTTTAATAGAAAAAAGTGAATTAGGTGTGGGTTTTTTTTTTTTTTTTTTCCAATTCTCTCATCACCCTAGCTATCTTTCAGTCTTTCATTGTTTTCAATCCATTTAGGGTCCGTTTGGATTTCCCAAAATAAAATTGTAGCCTCAAATTTTTACATACTCACTTATGTTTTATTTTTTTAAATTTTATTAATTAAAAACTATTTTAAAAATAATATAAATTACAATTTTTATATCTTTATAAAAATTACTAAATTTATGTTAATTATCGATTAAACTTAAACTAAATTGACCAAAAAAAGTCAAAAATAAACTCTTTACGTGAAACGGAGGGAGTAGTTTGTCATTTACTAAAACTACTTTATAAAATAATTATGGATAGTATAGTTAATACTTAATTTGGCACACCAAAGTCGAGAGACTTTATTAATTGGCACCCTTTAATTAAATCTTCTTCAGATCGAGTAATATAAAATGCCTAGTCCCATTGCATCATCTCTCACCCTTCTCAAATATTTTCACAACCATGGCTTCTTCCCACCATAATCTCCTTTCCTTCTCCATTCTATTTACAATTTTCTTCTCTCTTTCACTAGCAGCACAAGTGAAACTACCAACACCCACTGCCCTTATCCTACCCATCACAAAGGACACCAAAACACTCCAATACTACACTACCCTCGAGATCTCGACCGGTGGAAACTACGTTAACTTAGTATTGGATCTTGGGGCCGATATACTATGGTTCGACTGTACTGGCTACAAGTTACCATCTTATAGCCCTATTGCTTGTGAATCCGAAAAATGTGTAGTTTTCAAGGGCTCGGGCTGTGTGGGTTGCAATGGGCCTGCAAGGCCAGGGTGCACCAACGATACATGTGGTACTGGTGCTGGTGATTATAGTCCCTTTTCGGGCATATTCGTAGCTGAAGGTTTTGGAGAAGACTTCATGTACGGAACCTCCACAGATGGCCGCCGTGTCTTGCAAAACTACAAGTCACCTTACCCTCTTATTTTCTCCTGCTCCGATTATCAGCCCCTCTACGAGGGGCTAGCTAGTCAAGCTAAAGGACTAGTAGGCCTTTCAAGGAGCCTTACTGGGTTGCCAACACAATTCGCAACCGCATTTAATTTGGCTCGCAAATTTTCAATTTGCATTCCATCGTCCATTAACTCTGGACAAGGAAGCATCTTCATTGGTGGCGGCCCATATTTCTTGCCTCCTACCAGTAACAATGACATATCAAAGTCGCTTATTACCACCCCACTGCTCATCAACCCGGTGAGCACTGCACCGGCTTATACTGAAGGAGATCCATCCGACGAGTACTTTCTAGATGTCAGATCCATCAAGATCGATGATGAGCCCGTATCTTTCAAAGCGTCTTTACTTTCTTTTGACAAATACGGAGTTGGAGGTACTAAGATTAGTACCTCAGCCCCGTATACCGTTTTGCATAGTAATATTTATAAGCCTTTCGTTAGAGCTTTTGAGAAGGCTGCTTCAGATAAGAAGATAAAGAAAGTAACAGACGTGGCTCCTTTTGGGGCATGTTTTGATTCAAACACCATCGCCACGACCACACTAACTGGGCCAGATGTGCCAATTATCAATATAGTACTCGAAGGTAAGAATGCAGAATGGAAGATTTACGGTGCCAACTCGATGGTTGAGGTTGCAAAAGGCGTATCATGCCTTGCGTTTGTTGATGGTGGAAAGTTGCCAAGAACATCGATCGTGTTAGGCGGGCATCAGTTGGAGAACTATCTTCTAGAGTTTGATCTAGCTTCGTCAAAGCTTGGGTTTACCACTTCACTTCTGCTTCAGAGTACAACCTGCTCTCACACAAGAGAAATATCTGCTAGTAGGGCAATTTAAGTTTACAACCGCTCTCTTGGATTTCAAATCATAATAAATATATCATGTTTCTCTTAAGTTTCTTGAGAGATCTCAAATATGTAATATCAGTAAAAGTGTAAAACCTTAATTGTGGGGGTTGTTTCATAATTTTCGTGGGATTTTCAAAAACTTCAAGTGTGGACTTAAGTGCTTTACATTTGATCAAAAACTTCAAATATCCCACATTTCCTTTTTTTTGTTTTTTTGGATTGAGCAAAAACACAAAATATAGTCAAATACGCACACCATACACAAAGTAAATAACACAACAAACTAATGTTTTGTGGTTTGCCTATTCTTCCAGACTCTTTTTTTCGGAATTATTAGAATGGAAATACTCTCTCTCTGTATACCCTTGAACACCCTCACCTTTGCACGACGTAAAATTTTCACCTACATATAATAACCCTAAATAGTAATGTACATTAATAATGGGGATGCACACTTATCATTTTCATCTTCCCAACCCATTTGGGATATATATTAGGGAATATGGGTCATGAACTAATTAACAATATCTTCCATTGACTAGAACTCCCTAAAATCTCATTAATGCCAGAGAAACTTCTTCTCCTTGTTGTTGCAATATCTTCACCTTAATAAAGATTGTCCTCCAAGTAACAAATATTCCACACAATTTTCCTCCTAGAAAGAATTAAGCATTTTCTCTTGTAAACTTTGCACAATTTTTGTGGACTTTAAAGAGGTTGGGCGTGTACAAATGAATTTTCTTGGGCCTATTTTATTTAGGGTGCAGGATTTAAGATGTCTTGGGCTACTAATTATTGAAATTATTTTTTTGGGCTCTCATTAGAATGGCTAGAATTCTAGTAATTATAAAAAAAAATAAAATGAGAGAGAGAATTAGAATAGCTTGTAACGCACAGAAGGAGAGGGGTGGAATGATTGTGATTAACTCGGGTAATCACTGCGGGGAAACGGCTGGAAGAAGGGGAGATCTTCGAGACTGTGTATATAGGGGAAGTGTATTATATTAGTGGTTGTTTAACAGTAGACAAACAAAAAAAAATTGAAAGAGAAGAGAACGCCATTGCCGAGCTGTAGAACAGTAGAGGGAGCAGGGAGAGAGGCCAGTCGCTGAGTCATCGACGGAGGAAATTTCGAGAAAGAATCGTTGGTACGGTGAGTGATTTGCCATCCTTAGATATTAAGATTAATTTGTTTGACAAATTTTAGGAAAATTGGATAATTGGGTATTTTAGATTCAGGTCTTTATGTAATTTTTAGTGTACTGTATGTATTTTGGTTTATGTACTCTATCATAATGTTGATGGGAAAAGGGGAAATTGTTGGGTTTAGATTCGTAGAGATTGAGATGGTTTCGGCCGGAAAAAAAAAAAAAAAAAGAGAGAAAAAAAACAAGAAGAGAAAAGAAAGTCTGGAACAGGCCGCTTGAGTGATGAAGAAGATGACGAAACTTACAGTTACCCCATCCATGTTTTAGTCATCCATATTTGACTTCTTCTAGTTTAGATGTTGTCAAGTTAGACCCTGGAGTCGGCAAAATCGGCCCTACCCAATGAGCTGGCCCAGCCAACCTGACTTTAGGATAGGTTGGGCTCTAGTTTTGGAGGTCCGATGCAACTTTGGGCTGGGCTGGCCTGGTCCGATTTTAAGACTCGGCCCAATGGACTTACGTATGGATTGACAAAAATGTCAAAATTAGTACAAATTAGCCCGAAACAATGCGTCGGCCCACGGGCTGGCCCGTCCCAACCTGATATTTAGAGAGGCTTTTAAAGACCCGATATAAATTTGTCCGGCCCGATTTCAAGGCTTGGCCCGATGGGTTGGGGTTAGACTGGCCCGGCCCATTGCCAGCTCTAGTTGTACTGCGACAATTATTGACACCACGTCACAGGGTTGTACTGCGACACTTATCGACACTGTGTTACAGGGGTGTACTATAGCCGTACTCAACAAGGACCATGGAATTTTATTGAAATTGTTTAGCGGAGTAGTTGGTCATGCCACTGGTATGGGACGGTGGTGTAATCGACTAGCTTCGACAAACTTTTAATTTTCGAAAGTATCTTGGAAATTATTGTTTGAACTTAGTGAATTTTTTTTTTACGAAACAGTTGGTTATACTATCAGTATGTGACGGTAGTGTCATTGATTCGTTTCAAAGTAAATGTTTTTGCTAAGCAACGTTTTAAATGTCGTTTATGAAAAATGTGATTTGAAATGCCTATTATGACTTTTCATAGAATTATTGATTTCGAAGTACGTGTTTGATCCTCTAGATAGCGTTGTTAGTATCTTGCTGAGCTGTGAGCTCACCCTTTATCATTTTTGTGGATCGTTAATTTCGGTGACGGCTTGGGACCACTTAGTGGATGGCTCGAGAGGTTTTTGTTATAGTTTAATGGATTAATATACAATATGGTCCCTGAACTTGTGAACTTTTCCTACCTAGGTTATTATACTTAAACATTTCTTAAATTGGTACTTAAACTCAGATTTTGGACTCTCAATGGTTGAGGCGTTAGTTTATTATTTTTATGACAAAAATGCCCTTGTAAATCGGGGTGTGATTACATGTCCAGACAATACGGTGAGGGGATTCCCAAACGCCGATCACAGTAAATCAGGGTGAGATATCGGCGTTTGGGAATACCCTCACCGTATTGTTGATTATAGTAAATCAGGGTGAGATTACTATTACTTCAAATAAACAAGTGAAATAGAGATTCTGGCAAAGAAGAAAACATCGCCGATTCCCAAATGCCGATGACCAAAATCCAAGCTACTGCGACGGACTGAACCGGACCAGACCTAGCTAGCCTTGCACCGAGGTTCATCAATAGTTAAAATGGGGCTAATTTTGTGGGACTCGGTCATGTCATTCATGTGGGTATGGTCCAACGTACTCATCAAGGTCTTGGTTTTCAACGTTTTAGGTTTGGGCTACGAAGGTGCCCATGGCGAATTCGTCAAGATTTGTCTCTCCATTCTCAGCATGTTCTTCTTTACCTTTCTCTCTAAGTTCACCAAAAGTGGGGCCTACAATCCCCTCAACATGTTCTTATTTTTATTTTCATGATAACCCCCAGTTCCATGTCCAGACAATAGAAAGCATGGTCTAGGGTTAATCCTGGTCTAGGGTTAATCAGGGTGAGATTACACGCGCTGTTGTAAATCGCGTGCTGGCAAGCCTACCGGTTGGCGACGTCAGCTGGTAATATGAGAGTGGAGATAGCGACAACAGAAAGGCCTAAAACGACGACGAATTTTGGGAAGTATTGGTTTTTGTCGTCGGGGTGTTGGTAATTGACGAGGAGGTAGACATTAAAGATGCAGACCAGTACACAAACGACTATAGCGACGATCACGAGCGCGAGGTTGAAATCTCCCATTGTTGAATTTGATTCGAATCAAGTTTATCGTTTGATTTGAATCGGTTTTCGATTGGAAATTAGGGTTTCATCGTTGTGTGTGATTTCGTAGATCTGGTTCGAGAGTCTTTTTTTCTTTCTTTAATTTTTTTTTTTTTGAAAAACAGAGAGGTGGAAGGAGAGAGAAACAGATTGTTGGGTTAATCCCCAGTTCCTCGTCATTTCTCACTACCAATTGAACATGCCTAGGGTTAATCCTGGTCCAAAATTCAAACACTCCAACTCCAACCAGTAAGTAGCTTCTGTTGTGAGCAAGGAGTTGCCTTTCCCCCAATTTTCTTGATCCATCGTCGCGGGCAAAAATGGGTGGCCGGGTGAGTTAGGGGAGGTTGTTGGATTTGTAGAGGGAGAAAGAGTAGTGTACGTATGAAGATTGAAGAAGAAGAAGAAGGTGGGGAAAAATGTACGTGGAGAGAGAGAAAAGAGAAAGACATTTGTTTATTTTTGTTGTCCACGTGACCAAGGGCATTTTTGTCATAAAATTAAGAAACTAAAGCCTCAACTAACTTTCGTCAATTGAGGGACTAACTGAGAGCCAAAAACCTAAGTTTAAGTACCAATTTAGGAAATGTTCCAGTACAAAACCTAGGTAGGAAAAGTTGGCAAGTTTAGGGACCAAATTGTATATTAATCCTAGTTTAATTTTTGTTTTGTACAATTGGACATGGATTTTGTAAGGAGCCATTGACTCCGTAAACAATTGTTGTTTTGGGAGCTTCATTTGGACTTCTTTGGTTAAATAGTATAATGGGTTTCATTGTTTGCGGTTTAGTTTTTATTAAAGATTAGTTAGATTTGTGATGCGCAATTGTAATGGATCAAAGCCTTACGGAGCCCAACACCATTTTAGAGGGCTGCGGCCGGTCACCCTTGGCCCATGGTCCTACTTTGGGTTTGGGGCATGACAATTTTCTCTTCATTCATCATGACCGTACTCTCGAGTGTTAATGCTCCTAGAGAATCACATACATCAGTACAGTTCCGTCATGAACTTGAAACGTACACTTCCTACGCCTTCCATCTTAATCTGTTAATTTCCCACTTTGATTCAATCTTAATCTAGTGCTTGTTAAGTTCCCACTTTGGTTTACATCAATTACTTATATTATTTGTATATTCTCATTTCTTCCACAATTGGTCCCTTTACTTTTGGCCCCTTTTGTGATTGATCCTTTAGTGACTTTAATGGTCCCTGACCCATTTTTGGGATTGGGACCTCCGTCCAATTTCATCCATTTTTAATCGTTAAATTTGAACACGTGTCTAACACGTGTTTTTTCCCAAGGGTACGTAATTTATATAGTCATTTCCACTTAAAAAGTATAGGGATCATTTGAAATGTCGTATTACACAAATTATGAAAGAATTATAATTTTTTAATAAATCTAAATTAATATAATAATGGCTGAGAATGAGAGCCCCTTGGGGAAGGGGGATCTAGCGCTTCTAGAGGTTGGACTTTGATGCGGGCTGTGGTAGAAACTTGTCAGGATAGCTGTTTTTGTACTTGGAAGGGTTGGTTCATTGTACTTTATTTCGGAACTTGGTTAGTACCGGTCCAAGTTAAGGGGGCTATTGGATAGTATTATAGTAGGATATAGGATTAATATATAATTTGGTCCCTGAACTTTTCCACAACTCCTAATTTGATCATAGATGTTTCAGTTTTCCTACATTGATCCTTGAACTCACCGTTTTCTATCTCATTGTCTCTCAGAAAGAAAGCGTGACTGATCGCATTTTCACGAAATTGATCAGTAAACTCCATCGTGTAGGTTGCTGTAGTTTCTATAGCTTCAATTTCATAATTTTTTGCTTAAATCCTTTTGCGAAATATACTGAGTGAAAGCTATGGACTTAAGTCAAGTGACTTTGGAGATATTCTCATAACTTGAGCGAAAATGGCTGTCTCATTGCGAAGGCAAGAAGACACGAGTTCTCAGTATTGATGGCGGTGGAACCACATTTTCGTTGCAAGAGCCGCCTTGATCCAACTCGAATGCTAGATCCAAGCAATAGGTCGTCGATTCTTACTCTCGAATTGAGGATTTCTTTGATATCGTTACCGAGACTAGAATTGGCGTCGTCCTTGCCACAATGCTGACTGTCGATGAAGGAAACAGTCGTCCGCTTTCTCTGCCAAGGAAGCTGTCAGACTTGTTACCGAGAAACACTTTGAAATGTTCAAAATTAGGAATGTCGACGTTATTCACCGTCGACGTATGTTGTCTGGCAAGAGTTGTCTCTGTGAATTCCCAATTGAAAGCTATCTCTTTGAATTCCCAACTGAGGTTGAACCCCTTAACATAGCTGAAGATGTTACCCAGTTGGAATTCAATTCCTTCTTCTTTTTTAGTAAATTTTCAATTTAATTACTCTTCTTGTAAGACCCTAGGGGTGGCAATTCGTGCTATCATGTCGTGTTCGTGCCGTACTATCGTGTTTTTATGTTATCTATCTTATTTGAACATAAATATAATAATAAATGTTATTTTAACTAAATTTTTAATTTCGTGCTTTCGTGTCGTGTCGTGTCGTGCCATGTCATATTGTGTCATTTGTCTCTGTAATTCGTGTTTTTAATCGTGTCGTGCTGGTTCGTGCATTCGTGTCGTGCCAGCCATTGCCACCCTATAAGACCCCGACCCTATTTGTAATACCGTAGATCCTTCTTTGTATGATAGTCATCTTAATGTGTAGTTATCATGTTAGAGTTGTTTGTTATACTTACTTGAATAACATATTAATGGATTCATGCCTTGATTTTTTGTTGCACTTTATAGTTGCACGTGTTGTTAACTTAGTTATGCTTTAAAAGTGCGATTTAATCCTTGTAAACATTCGTTGTTATAATGCATTACACTTCTAGCTTTGTTATGTTTGTTTCGGTTCAGTTTCAAAATGTTTTAAACTTGATTGGGGGTTAGGATTATTTGGGAATACTTAGTAAACATTTTGTTTTGACCTTAAGATAGAAAATGATACACACAAAAGCATGGATACATGTTTAAACTTGGAATTCTGCCCATCGGAACACCTTTTAGTAATTTGGCCATATATTAGTGTAGAAAATTCAAATTTGCAAACCATTTGATTCAGTGTAAACTAGACTTAAAGAGGTTTCCAAAGACACCTTATTTGCAATTTTTGGACTTGTGGATCATCTTAGGAACATCTTTAAAGTTGACCCAAAATTACAAAATTTTATGCTAATAATTGACCAATGTTTTAATTAGTAGACAAGTTGACTATTTGATCAATTTGATTTGATTGAAGTGGGCCACAGAATTGACTAGCCATTTTTCTCCCTTAGACCACAAGAGAGGCCCCAACACACTCTCCATTCTATCTCCTTCCACCATTAGAGCTTGAGAGAGAATAGGTGAAGAAAATGTGAGATTAGTGTGTGTTTCTTCATCTCTACATGATCCAACCATCCGATTGACGATCTGTCTTCACCGTTGTGAAGGTCTTGACTAGAGGAAGATTATCCACTGATTACATATTGGTTTTCTTGGGTTGAATTTATCAATAGGTAAGTAACTATAGTGTTTTGTGTGTTTTATGAGTTGAAATGGAAGAGTAAAACATGTAGGATGTGTTAGTTGTTCATCTTTGTGTTAATTTCTTGGAAAATATGGAATTAATTGCTTCAAATGATATTATGTCATACTAGGTTGCCTGACTTGAGTTGGGAGAATAATTGGGGAAAGAATGGATGATGTTATGAAACCAAATATATAATTTTTGAAGCAAGTATTGTCACTATTTTAGGCCTTATTGCTGAATTTTCTGAGACAAATTCGTCCATGGAAATTGTCAAAATTTTGGATATGTTTTATATTCATATGTCATGTAGTATCCTGTAAATTTTCATCGAGTTTTGATATCAGGAAGTACCTCAAATCAATTATGGAACACTGCTGTGCTAGGTGGACTACTAGTAGAAATTCTATGCAATATATTGTTGGACTTCAAATACACGAATCTTGATGACCATAGGTCCGAATGGCATGATTCGAAGTTGTAAACTATACTTTGAGATGTCTAGTTTTAAAATACTTAAGAATCTGGATGTTTTGATTTAGATGAATATTTGGTGAAATGTTAGTTACAAGTTAGAAAGTAAAACACGTGAATTTGAAGTTAGTTGCAGTCCTTGTTTTAGGCTATTTTCGGGAAAATTTTGGTACTAATCTACAATTGAGAATTAGTTAAATTTTAGATATGTTATTCTTATATATGTTAGGTAGTTCTTTGTAAATTTTCATAAATTTTAGAGGTCGGGAAGTACCTCGTTTAGGTTGTGTATTATCGTTGTGCAGAGTGAACTGTTGCTGGAAATTCTGGGTATTAGATCTAACTTTAAGTGGCTGATTCTTGATGAATATAAGTCCAAATGAGGTAATTAAAAGTGGTAAAATATAGTTCCAGATGTTCAGTTTTTAAATATGGAATAATTGTAATATTTGGATTTTTGTGAAATATTTGGTGAATTTAACGGTACAACTGCGCAATACTGAATAAGTGTCATTGTTGTTAGTCTCCAAGAATTAGAGACTCGTTGAGTTGCAATTATTGTTATTGTTAAACATTGAGTATTAGTAACTCGCTAGAATTTTGTAAGAAGTTACTCGCGATGAACTTGCGAGATTTATATGGGTGGTAAACACACCAAATATGGGTATTGCGATTAATGTTGTTAATTAGGGACGATAGTACTGCAATTCGTCCCGATGTTTCAAAAAATGGGTTATGACTCTAGTGGAGTCGACATGAGATAATATATTTATATTAAACACTATACGAGTGATACGAGCTATATACTAGTCATGACTGACTCTGGCGGAGTCGAATAGGACATAATGAATAAACGTCGAATAATATGATGAAATTTTTAATGAGTACAATTGACTCTACGGAGTTGAGTAATGGGTAATATAATTTCCTACATAACGTATAATGGTTTTCTGCGAAGTGGGATGACGAATTGTTGGGTTTATGACTCAGTAGAGTTTTGACCCTGGTTGACTTAGTTAAATATTAGTTGACTGCGACTTAAGTTGAATAAGTTAAATAAGTTGAAGTATACGACGATAACAATATGTGATATATTATGATGCGCATGAGATGGACGATATTGCGTGATGATAGGATACTTAGAGAACCTGAATTTAGCGTAACTATTACGCCTTAATTAATGGTTGTAAGTACGAGTAGACTTACCTATGTGGGGTTGAGTTTGTGTACATGTGAGAATCATGTTACTTTATTTTGGGATTAGGAATGAATAGCATATCCTTGTGTTATATAGGTTCCACATTGTGGACATTGTTTAACAGTTGATTATACGGTAGAAATATCTTACATTGTGGTTATGTGTGTGTGTCGAACTATCACAGACACTGTTGGATGGTTGAATTGTACAATATGCCTACTTTGCCTATTGTCTTGTTTTATTTATATGTTCAATGATTATGAACATGATGTGATTGTTCTAGTATGAGATAGGACAATCATCCTACTTTGATGATTGATTGTGTGTTTATTATTTACAAGCACATTAAGTTGATTTGGTATGTGATTCAATAGAACACATGATGATTTGTTGATAATGATGAGTAAATATCTACTTGTGCATTACATTGAGTCCAGCTGGCATTCTTGGATAAGTCAAGGTGGGACGACATATAGCCTTGACAAATCAATGTTTGGAATCACTATAAGTCGTCGTATCGGAGTTTACACACCTCACATGTGGCCGCAGGTGGGAGGTAGGCACACTGTTGTTGCAATACGCGTAACTTTGATGGCTAAGACCCGATAGATTTTCGGGGAGACTCGGTAGGTTCAGGGATGTCGATACATCACACACGAGTATCAATACACGTTGGTTATTTTGTATATTGCAGGAGCAACGCAGAGATGGATAAAGAGAATCGATATCGTTTATTACGTGATTTATTTATGAACACTTATGTGAAACCAAGGTGCTTTATGTGTTACGAGGATTGTAGATCGATGATAATATTACATGTTCAGTTGTGGTATATAAATGTTACTACTATGTTACTATTATCGCTTGAGCATTATGCCATGCCATGTCATGTAGTTGCATTAGGGTTTTGGTTTACTGTTGCATTCATACTCATAGCACACAATACATTATAGTGACTTACGGAGTCTTTTAGACTCACCCAACAAATTCCTCAGTTTGTAGGTTGTAAGTTCCAGCGTTGTGAGACTAGAGACTTGGAGTTCAGCAAGTTGTATTTATATTTATATTTATGTTTCATAGTACAGTGAGGACGATGATTGATGTAAAGTTATGTAAACTTTACTTTATATAGAATTGTCTTATGATGTAAATTAATTATATTTGTGGTTGTCGACATATATATGTGGTGCTTGTGTATAGTATTAGTAGTAATTTAGTTTCTTTTCCGAGCACGTTTTAGCTCGTGATTTATGTTTTTTTTTTGGCATGTTGTGGTCGATGAAGTTGTTGTTGTTTATTTTTCCCAAGTCTTAGACTTGTGGTTTGTTAGTTGGGTTCCGGCTGTAGTGTCGCTGATGAATTGTTTTTTATTAAAACATGTTTTTATTTAGTATTCCGCTGCATTATTTTTGGTATGAGCTTTTGTGGCTTGCTTTTATCAGTTGATTCAATTAGTTATGTTATTTTAGCCCACCGAGTTGGGATTCAACATAGGATCTTGGACCCGGGTCGTCACAGTCGGTATCAGAGCTTAAGTTAGCTATTCGCCAGGATAGGATCCTCGGCTTAGATGATTTGGGTATTGGGTTGAGCGATTAACATCGAGTGTTTGTGTTTAGTTGTATCTTGGATGTTGGTAAGTTGTGGAGATAGTCCATCTAGGACTAGATTAGTTGAATTCTTACGCTCGCGGGAGCAGAGACTAATGATTTGTAGTCCGTTATTTCTCTTGTGGAGATTAGTGAGTGCACTTTATGTCTTCGCTAGAAGGTTGACGACTAGTTTGAGTCGCTTAGAAGGTTTAGTATTGTGATTTGACTAACTTAGGTTGTCTTGTTGATCGTAGAGATGTATAGCCGGGACGCTTCAAAGAAACGTCTTAGGCTTGTGAATATTAATCGTTGGAGAGGATAGATGTGGAAGACCCGAGATTTTGGGTCATGAGTCCATATAGTGCGATATTAGAAGTTCGTGCTAATTTAGACACCTCATTCTTGTATATCATATCATTGAATGCGAAACTTGTACATACTAAAGATATGTGTTACAATTAAGTACATTCGCTTGTATTTGACATTTATGTGTATGAGACCGATTCTAAAGGGCATATTTGTAATCATCTGTCCCAAACGCCCTGTAATGAAAGCTTTTGAACCCACATCAGAAGGGCCCTGATTTGGTTGTCAAGTGATATTCGTTTAAAAGAACAACTATAAAAGATCTGACCTAAAACAGCTATAAAAGAACAATGCCATTAAATTCTAATTTCAAATTATCATCACAATACCCTCATGGCATCTTCATTTCCTGTACTGCTCTTCTACCTTTTTATTTTCTTATCTTCTTCTGTAGCCCAAACCTCATTCCGGCCGAAGGCACTTGTTCTTCCAGTTAATAAAGATACATCAACTCTTCAATATCTCACTCGTATTAATCAGAGGGCTCCTCTTGTTCCAGTCAGCTTAACCCTCGATCTCGGAGGCGAATTTTTATGGGTGTCATGCAACGATGGCTACGTCTCCTCGACCTACCGTCCAAAGACGTGTCGCTCCTCCGTGCAACCTTGTTAAATCCACTAGTTGTACAATAGAGTGTAATGATGCCCCAAGTCCTGGATGCAACAACAACACATGTGGGTTAATACCTGGCAACCCTATCATACGACTTGCCACTTTCGGTGATCTTGGTTCAGACGTTGTTTCTGTCCAATCCACCGACGGGAAGAACCCTGGCCGGATCGCTACTGTTTCCCAGTTTCTCTTTGTTTGTGGTTCTACATCTCTCGCAAAAGGTCTTGCTAGTGGTGTCAAGGGTATGGCTGGCCTCGGAAGATTTAGAATAGCTTTACCTTCTCAATTTTCTTCCTCTTTTAGCTTCCATAGGAAATTTGCGCTCTGTTTGAGTTCTTTCACAAGATCTAGTGGAGTTGTATTCTTTGGCAATGGACCATATCGGTTCCTTCCAAACATTGATGCCTCAACCTCTCTTATCTACACCCCACTAATCATAAACCCAGTCAGTACATGCCCCACTTACACTATTGGTGCTGCATCCGCTGAATACTTCATTAGGGTAAAATCTATCAAGATCAACGAAAAAGTTGTCCCCATTAACAAGACATTACTGTCTATTTTTGACAGAGAAGGCAATGGTGGTACCAAGATCAGCACTGTAAACCCGTATACAGTGTTGAAAACTTCAATTTACAATGTTGTTGTCATCTCTTTTGTCAAAGAGCTCTCAAATGTCCCAAGGATGGCATCTGTTGCACCTTTTGGAGCATGCTTCAGCTCAAAGAGTCTCGGTAGCTAGAGATGTTAAAAGGGCCACGGCCCGTAGGGTTGGCCCGTTTAAACCGAAAAAAACAGGGTTAGGGTTCAATATTTTTGGCCCATTTAAAATCAGGGCTTTTTAGGGCTAGGCCGTTTAACCCGCGACCCGTTAGGGCTGGCTCGTCAGGTTTCAGGGTTGGCCCGCCAGCCCGTGTAATATTAATTAGGACGTAAAAAGTTTAGGAGATATGCAAAATAACCACCATGAAAATAAAACCAACAACCTTTAATCCAAAGTCAAACACATTTATCATTTGCACTACAGGTTTTTTTTGTGTACTTGTGAATAAATACTGAAATATAAACAAAAATTTTGGAAATAACTGCTAAGTAAAGCTATTACATTATTTATTTTGAGAATAACAAGTTGGAAATTATAAGACATTGATGTAAAAAAATGTCTAGTTTATATTTCTTTTGAAAACATAAGAAACTATCAAAGTTATGAATGGTTTATCGATTAACCATTTCAAAATATTGTTATATTATATCTTTAATCGTGGCCCGATAGTGGCCCGTTTAGCCCGAAACCTGCTAGGGTTAGGGTTAGGTTTGCAATATTAGTGGCCCAAAAAATTTGGACCGTTTAGCCCGTGGCCTGTTAGGGCTGGCCCGAAGCTGCTAGGGTTAGCCCGTTTAACATCTCTATCGGTAGCACCCGCATGGGGCCAGCAGTGCCTCAAATTGATCTAGTGTTACAAAGCGAAAGTGTGTATTGGAGGATTTTTGGTGCAAATTCAATGGTGCAGGTGAGCAACGACGTTCTTTTTTTTTTTTTTTTTTGGAGGCTCACCCATCTCGAGGCAAGCCCCATTGTAAGTCAATGGTTACTAACACATCCCTCAAATTCTCTGAAATTCCTTTAAAATCCCCCCCAGAGGCGCCTAATATTAATTAGGGAGGGATAATCATCCACTCTAACCACTGGGGGATTCGAACCCAGGACCTCCATTGTGGTGTCCCAGTGCTCTGGCCATTAGGTCAAGTCCTGATGGTTTGAGCAACGACGTTCTGTGTCTAGGGTTTGTGGACGGAGGAGTAAATCCTCGGACTTCAATCGTGATCGGAGGACACCAAATCGAGGATAATCTACTACAGTTTGACCTAGCAACATCAAGACTAGGATTCAGCTCTTCCCTCCTATTTCGACAAACAACCTGTGCCAACTTCAATTTCACATCAAATGCTTAAAGGCCCTTCGTGGCAATTTTTCACATAATTACATTTTCACTCTCTTTCTTGCTGAACCTATAACTAAGTAGTAGTCTAATACACAGGGCGCAAGGTAAATTTTCTAGATAGCCACTTTTTGCATAGAGAGTAAAGAGTTAGATGGATAGTGAAGCAGTTCATAGATCGCGTTATCTAATACTCCTTCCGTTTCAGGCAAAGTGTCTACTATTTTATTTTAAGATGTTTTACTTAAAGAGTTGCCTTTAAAAAATTGTGTTTACAATTTTCATAACCTTTCATTTTTATCCTCCACTTGTGTTGTAAGCATCTTGGATGTGGTCAAGTATTTTTGTAATTATGACCAACTTTAATAATACTAATATATTCCCTTAATTATTCGACTTTTCAAACGTGAACTCTTTGTATGGAAGATAGGGATTACACAACTTGTCAACTACATCGGATTTTAAATTTTTAGTGAATGTATGTATGGACATGAAACTAAGTTCCATATTTTTTTCTAAAGGTGTTTGATTGCAAGGCATTTACATATATACCCAATGAGCAAAGATGAATGACCATATATACGTCTACTACATTCCTCTAACTAGTTCTCATGCCCGTGCTCCTAACGAATTTTTAGACTTAATATTAATAATAAATTGTAAATTGAGTATACTTTTATTTTCAGTGTTAATATTTTATATGAATTAATGCATACCTTTGGTAGTAATGCTAGGTAGCAGTCGTATTTAAACAAATATATAAAGATTTTTATTTATTAAATGCATTTTTATGGTTAATACACAATAAACCAAACATTTTAGGAACATTGTTATAAACTATTAGGTCCAGGGTTTGGTTGCAAAATTGATGTAGAAGCTGATAAATGTGTTAAAAAGTTACTAAATGACAATGAGCTTGGTGGGTGGGGGGGGACTAATATATTGGAAGTTGAAGTATTAGAGGGAGTCACAAATGCTGATGAAGAATTAAAAGCATTCGACTTCGTGTTGAGGTTTCGCAAGAATGATCCACCTGGGAAAAAAAAAATAGAGAGAAAAAGAGTTGGTATGTGATAAGAGTTCAACTGAAATAAGTGACACACATATATATAGCAAGTCACACCTACATACCTTTCTCACCAAACTGATAGTCCTTGAACCTCAACTCTTCATGGCTTTTATTTTTGTAAACGGGTATTGCAGAAATTGACATTCACTGCAGAGAGAAGAAAAAATAAATGGAGACCCAAAACCATGACATTTATACACAAGAAAAGGTGTTAACAAATTGCAATGTACCGCTTTCAATAGGTCTACATAGTCATTGTAAGGATTCTGTGTCCTTTGTACTATGCTTCAAGATGTTCAATCCCAAGCCTCTTTCATATCTCCACCAGTACGGAAAAAAAATAAATAAATAACTTGGGTACTGCATGATTTTTTTTAGTGCATAAACTTTAATGTTGGTTAAAGAAAATTAAGCCAATGCATTAGTTAAATTATAATTTCTTCTTTTGTCAATAGTCTGGGAAAATGAAACCATAATATACAAATTTAAGTGATTGCGGCCGGGATCGCTGCATGTGGGCTTGAGCTCATGCAAAATTTCAAGTGGTTTGATGTAGAAATTATTCCTTCAACCAAACTAAGAAGGAAGAAAAGGTGAGTGATTTGAAAAGCAACTAATGTGGATAGGAAATTGAAGTCGCAAAAAAGTAAATTATAAATAAATTAATGTACTAATAACCACCAAAACCTGATGAAGAGAACCCAAGAGCCGGGGATTTTACCCCCAAAGGCAAGAGCATCAAATGTTGTTGTGGATGGAAAGGGTGAAGAAGTTGCCCCAACCACACTATTTAGCCTTTTTCATAAAATTATTCCTAATTGCTGACATATATCATAAATTTCTATCTACAAAAACTCATACAACTACATAATTGCTGGAAGAAAGTAGGCACACACAAACAAACATTCATCGAATCATTGCATTTTTTCAACATTTGATGTAAATTTCTATTTACAAAAGCTCATATTGCAATAATACAAACTCGCGTGCACACACACACACACCAAACACTTGTATTCACCATTGCTAATGGTGCGTATATATCATAAATTTCTATCCAGAAAAGCTCATGTAAATAAAATCTATGTAAATAAACACACACATATACTCATCGAATTGTTGCTATTTATCGCATGTATTATAAATTTCCATCTAATAAAAAAAAAAATTCACACACATATTTAGAGAGAGAGAGAGAGAAAGGATAACCGAGAAGAAAGAATTGGCCAAGGAGACCAAGGACTTGGTGATCAAGAGAACAAAATTGACTTTGTAGCAGGGGATTGACCGATGGCTTTGATTTGATCGTTTTCGACGACGATTCCACCGCCACAGAACACATGACTTTTTAGATCCATAGTCACGATCATCGCAATGTGAAGCAAAATGATCGATTTGTTCTCTGGCTTCGCAACAAAACCTTGATTACAACAAAAGAATCATCCATGAAATGAAACTGTTACAATTAAATAATTAGAAAAAGAGAATATTTTATGTGAAAATCAAAATTAAATAAATACTAAAATAAAAGGGGCTAGATTATTTATAAGGAGATTTACATGTGGATGATTCTTTCGACATGATTTCCTCTCTTCAGTGAGACAACCTCGTGCGATTCCTCTAGACATGTTTTTGCCCCTTTCTCTCGTCTCTTCTTCTTCTTTCTCTTATACCTTTTGCGTCGGTTTTTGATGACTCGGCAGTGAAAGAATATGTCGTTGACAAGAGATAAATCGATGGTAAGATGGCAACGGGTGGTGGAGCGACGGGCTTGGTGGTTTTGTCATGATTGATTCTGGGAGGTTATGGTTGGAGAGAGATGGTGAAGGAGAATTCATGGATAGGAGATGAAGAGGTTGACGGTGGTGACAACGTGGAGAGTGGCGGTAGCGGCAGGTGTTGTTGTTCGCTTTTAGGAGAACCTAAACGAATGGGTAGGAGTCTTTGAAGGGTGATGATCAGAAAGAAAGAAACGTTTTGGCGTTGAACAACCATTTGAATTCTTGGGGCAATTGCTAAAACCCTTCAAATCTTGCCCATAGCTCAACTTCTTCTGCTATTAATGTATTATGAAGAAGGCTATTAGGTTAAGTAATGATTACTATATAAGACCTTTTGTTATAATTATAGTTAATATATATTATTAATAGCTAATATGTCAAACAGTTACTAAAGAGGAAGGCAAGAAGGTGAATCTTACTTGGCAGCTTCACAATCTAACTTTAGCAAAAGGGAGGTGACGTGTCAATCCTACAGACAACTTCATCAACTATATATATATATATATATATATATATATAAAGATTTGTTGGCTATGAATATGTAGAGTTAGATTATGTGTTGTGGGTTCTAGAAAAGAAGAAATTGTTCAAAAGTAGGGGTGTGAAATTTCATCAAAATTCATGCTCAGAAGTTAGAAAGCTTGGAGGTTAAGTCAATTTTTTTTTGATTCTTTTGTAATCATTGGCATGTAATATTTCCTTTGATTCAATATAGACATCCATTAACACCATGAAATCATATCCACCTTATCTAAATAGCAATGTTTTAAAAATCGCTAGGCGGGCGCTAAGCGCCAGAGCAGGGCCTAGTGCCTAGGGGCCTAGTCAGGATTTAGTCGGAGTCTAGGCAGGGCCTAGAAATCGAGACATAATTACACATTAGGTCCATACCAAACCTAGTGCAACAATAGTAAATAGCTAAATATGACCAAATAAACTAAAAATAATGATTACATTACAAGATTAAAAGTTAAAATTAAAAATTAAAATCGAATTCTCTATCATTTCAAAGTGGAGGAAAAAATGGAATACTTTAATAACTTGAGGGGGGAGGGAAAATACTTAGAAAAATATTTTAATAACTTGAGGGGGGAGGTTGTCATTTTGAAAAGTGAATTAAAACCCTAAAACTAAAAGCTGACCGCCTGTCTCTCTCTCACAATTCACAAAGTTTTCACAGACGCCTCTCTCTCTCGCTCACTATGAGATAGATGACGGGATTTCGACGCCGACGACAATCTCTTGCTCATGATATCTCTTTCTCTCTCGCTCTCTTTCTCTCTCACTCTTGCTCTCTCTTAATTTCTCTCACTCTCACTCTCTCTTTCACCTCTTCATCGGCATATCGCCTCCTTTCCCACCGTAATCAATCTAGCCATTTCGACTACTTCTAAGCTATGGATCTCAGTCACGTTGACTCCTCATCCTTCGACGCCAAACTTATCTAAGCCTTAGCTGTCCAGAAAATTGAGGACGTCATTCATCGCATCGTCTTGCGTCGCTCTGCCCCTGATTAACTCCCCTTCCTCCCAGGTTCCTTATACTGGTTCCCTCCTCAAGAAAATGCGTACAACATCGCTCAAATCGGCTGGGCGTTAGGCGACGCCTAGCTAGGCTGACTAAGCGGCAATTTTTCATGGTGGCAATTTTTTGTCCGATTTGGCCCTAGTCGCGACGTTTGGGGGGCGCCTAGAGCCTAGTCGCGGCTTTTGGGGGGCGCCTAGAGCCTAGTTGCGGCGTTTGGGGGGGGGGGCTAGTGCCTAGGCGGGCGCCTAGAGCCTAGTCGCGGCGTTTGGGGGGGGCCTAGTGCCTAGGCGGACGCCTAGAATAATTTTTTGAACACTACTAAATAGTCGTTTTCTATTAATACTAGACCCCACATAAACTGCTAATTTGATAGTCTAAAATCACTCGATATTTTCTTCATTTAATACCAATTAGACTATTTGCTTCGTACTATCATTGCCAAAGTAGAAAGTATGATTACACGGTTTGACAAACTGCGATCTTATTGGAAGAGAAGAACCTACCAAGTACATATGCACAAGAATTCCTTTACGCATATTATTAATTGGATCGAATGTCAAGGATTGTGGATCATTAGGTTGCCAGTAATTTCAGTCAAAATCTGTGGTTTGAATTCGAAGAGTGGATATTTTTTTTAGGGTAAACTTCATAAAAAAATAAAAAAAAACACCCCTCAACTATGACTCAATTTTAACTTGGTACCCTTATCTATTGACCCGGGCAGGTTAACCCCTTCTTCAGGTCATAACCGGATATATCAACCCTTCGGTTAAATCACTGTTAGTTTACCCAATCCAAAATCCAATTAGAAAGTCTCAAAATACGTAATAAAGAAGAAAAAAAGGCTACAAATTATCAAATAAAATTACTAAACCAAATAAATGAAATTAGATTCACGACAAGATTGGATTGACAAGTTTTTTTTTTTTTTTTTGATAAGTATTACTCCATTTTGAATCACGAAAGGGAAAGGGAGTTCTCAGACAGCCAAAGGGTTTGTCTTCAACCAGTGGGAATTAAGACCCACACACACACATAAAAAAAAAACATACAACGGAAAAAAATTGAAAACTTTAAAATTGGATTGAAACAACTGAATTCATGACTGAGCCAAGTAAGAAAATGATTGAATTGAACATGGAATATAAATCGGAAGGGAAACAGAGCTTCCTTTAAGAAATAATAAAATCAAACTCAATTTTTTCTATCCAAAAGAAAAAACAAATTTAACTAAATTCAGATCTAATCAATCCATCGATCAATTCTAAAATTTTCTAACGAACCCACTTCAATTGCATAGAAGGGTTTGATTTGGTTTCACTCAAATACTAGTAAAAATCACCAAAGTCACTCTCCAAAAATAAAAAAATTGTAAAACCAAGATTTAAGTTTTTGTTTAATTAAAAAATCTGCGACAACGAGGGATGATGTTCACCGACGTGGCTGCAATTGATGCGTGGTGTGCTTCGTTATCTGTGGCTGTCGTGGCTGTGAAATGAAGGTAACGACGTTCCTTATGACGGTGGTGGTCACGATGCTTCCAATGACGTTGGTGATGCTCCTCTCTGCCAGTGCTCTAAGGGTAAATCAACGAAATTGAGAGAGAGACAGAGACGGTGGGTGGTGGATGGCAGTTGTGCGTCTGGTAGCCTGCGTGAGTCTTCTAGGGTTTTCTTAATGAAAAATAAGTTCAGGGTATTGATGTCTTTTCAAATTATTCGTTACCTCCGTTTACTACCTAGAGTCGAGTGGACTAACTAGTTGATAGTTTGGGCCAGGGTATATAAAATATCCGTACATAGTTTAATGGGTTTTTTTTTTGAAGTTTACTCTTTTCTTTATTATTGAAGGCACACAAGTACTTTAAGAGACTTGGATTTTTTTATTTTTGAGTGAACTGCATAAACCATTGACGCAGCGGAACTAACAACTAAGAAGTTCTTACTACGGGAAACTCAAAAGAACAAGCTGCTCATAAAATTGTTTAAGAGGGTATTTATATGCCCTAAACAAACCAAACCCTAAAACGAAAACGACAAAAGAAAATAAAAAAAACTGTCGAGGCCCAAAACAGTGCTTTAAAAACATTTTTCGGGCATAAAACGAACGCGTCATGTTTGTTTGTTTAGTAGATCTCGCCGAGAGCTTCGATTTGATATGTGGTGGGTCCCGTGGTTCATTCGGGATCAAAAGTTATGTCTTATCGACGGAAGACTCTTCAAATAGTAATTTCTACTAGCACTAGTTCTGCCTATTACCACTTTACCCCTTAACTTTCTAATTTTCTTCCCAAAATTTTTATTATTTTCTATCTTGTGCAAATACACTTCACTATGTTCTACCTCAACCAACCATCCGTACACTTTGATCAAAGTTTATTTTCCATAGTGGGCATAAGCATATCATGTCATGGGGTTATAAACCCCTGACCAAGTTCAAGCAATGGTACCAGTGCTCTAACTCTCAAATCCGTACACTTTGACCACCTATGCCAACTGTTCATGTACTTTGTAAACGCGTGATTAGAACTCTTTTAATACTCCCTGTTATTAAATTATTGTCATATTTGATTTTTTTTATTAAATATAATATTTTTTAATTTTCAATTTAAGTTTGATGTATATTTTTTTATTTTTTTAAAATTATAAAACATTTAATTTGTAATATTTTAAAAATATTACGAATTATATGTTTTATAATTTTGAAAAAAAAAATATATCAATATATATATATATATATATATATATATATACACGTCAAATTTACATTTGAAAAATATTATATTTAATAAAAAAAAGTCAAACAAAATGTTAATTTAGAAACGGAAGGAATATCATTTTCGCGTTTTGTCAGTTCTGTAGTCCATTAATTGTTGCTAGAATTTAACCATATATAAATATATATATATAAATTTAGATTACACCCCGAACAACATTCAACTCAAGAGGCAAACTTGCAAAGCAAATACACTTGCAGAACACTGACCATATATACTGATTGCGTTGAACGAGGTTTCTATTTAATTGAAAAACAAAATGGCCATTTATTATTTAAACATGGAAATTACGGAAAACAACTAAGCAGTAGATGTAAGGTTGAAGTTGGCACATGTGGTTAAGTGGTTTGGCGGAAGATGAGGGATGAGCTGAACTCAATCATTGACCTTGCCACATTGAACTGCAGAAGATTATTCTCAAGTTGGTAGCTTCCAATCGTAATGGCAGGCCATGGGTCGATCGCCCCCAGGCCCCAGCTTCACAACTAAGTGGCAGATGTAAAGTTGAAGTTGGCACATGTGGTTTGGCGGGACAGAAGGGTTGAGCTGAAACCAAGCCTTAACTTTGCCACATTGAATTGCAGAAGATTGTTCTCAAGTTGATAGCCTCCGATCGTAATGGCAGGCCGCGCTGGCGCTGGAGAAGTCGACCCTTGCTTCACAAACCCAAGACACATAATATTCGTGCTCACTTGCACCATTGAGTTTGCACCAAATATCCTCCAGTACACTTGCTCACTCTGCAAAACTAAATCAATAACGGGCACTGTGGGTCCCACACGGGTGCTTCTGATGTTCTTCGAGTTATAACACACCTCAAATGGTGACACGGATGCAACCCTAGTGACATTAGACATTGCTTGGACAAAAGCCTTAACTACAGCATCATAAATAGAAGGTTCAAGAACCGTGTAAGGATTCACAGTGCTAAACATGGTTCCACCGTTTCCATTTTTATCAAAGGAAAACAGTGTAGTGTTTACCGGAACGACTTGTCCGTTGATTTTGATAGATGTGACTCCAATATAGTAGTCTGAAGAGGGCTGTTCTATCCAACTTCCTGGATTGACTAGAATCGGAGTGTAAGTAAGAGAGGAAGCGGTATTAACATTGGGAAGAAACATATAAGGTCCATCACCTAAAACCACGACGCCCTTTGAAGAAGGGCTCAAGCACATTGCAAAAATCTTACGGTAGTTAAAAAACCTAGCGAATTGAGTAGCAAGTGATACCTCAGTCCTACCAAGAGCAGCAATTCCCGTGACACCATTAGGAAGACCATCTAAGAGACCAAATTTATTATCAACACAAAAGAAGAGAAACTCGGGCACGGAAACCACCCGGGTAGGGTTCTTCCCATTCGTTGACTGGACGGAAACAACATCGGACGCAAGCTCCCCGGCTACACTTGAGAGGCCATAGGGGTTGAATGCGAAATGCGCACATGATGCATTGTGACAACTCGGCCCAATAGGACCATCGCACGTGTTACAAAATGCTCCTTTTACAAGTTTGCATTGAGAGGTCTGACAGTCTGGAAATCGGTAAGTGGAGGAGACATAGGCGTTTTGGCAGTCGGTAAATAAGTATCGGCCGCCTAGGTCTACGGTCAGGGATAAGGTAACAAGGGGAGTTCTCTGTTTAATTTGTGTGACGTATTGAAGGGTTTTTGGGTCTTTTGTGACTTGGAGAAGTATGGCTTTGGGCTTGAACTGGGTTTGGGCACAAGTGGCTGAGATGAAAAGAAGTGAGCACAAGGCAATGAAGTGAAAAGAAGATGCCATTGGAGAGGAGGAGTACCTTTGAGAAGAGGCGTAGTGGCCTTTTATAACCAAGGTAAGTGCCACTTTTTTGGTCAAAGTCAATCGATCTGCGTATATATATGTTTTGACTTTACTATTTCGCTCTAGCTAGATCTCTTGATATGCATGCGATAGAGAAGAGAAGACAAACACGAGTTTACTGCAATCATGTCAATGCGCGTATGTATGTACTAGTGTTTATTGTATGGTTTTGGATCCCTACTTAGTAATTAGCTTACATAAATATTTTATGCAATGATTGGAAACCATGAAATATTTTCTCATTTCGATATGCGAATGCTGGGATAATGTTCAATATGGCAAGATATCATTTCATCAACTCATATGTTGGTCCAAATTAATAATTTAAAGGAGGGAGGAAGGGGGTGGGCTTGACTGGTGTGGATGGGTGGGCTGGGGTGGGCGGTGGGAGGGGAGGGGAGGCGGGATGGGAAAGGAGGGAGGAAGGCGGGGTGGGCTTGACAAAGGAATGGAACGGGCTGGGTGGGATGAAGAACAATGGTGGGGTGTACTCTTCGGTAGATGATAGATGGGTTAATTTTGAGGAAAATATTGTAAAGATATAATAGGAAATTGAGGAGAGGTGTACTTAGCTTTTTGAACGGTGAAAAATATTGGAGTGGGATGTACTAGATAATGGGGTGTACTCAACAAATTATAGGGTGCGAATATCAAAAAAAAAAATTTTTTTTTTGTTTACATTGTTTCTTTCTCTTTACACCTTCCCCATCACCCATTCTCTTTTTGATTTGTATTGTTTCTGTCTCTTTACACCTTCCCCATCACACCAGCCAAAACAAGCCTGTTGGCTGTTACATTTACCATTAATTGCATACATACATAGTTTAAATCTGGCCAAGTGTGTGTGTGTGAGAGAGATCAGGAGGAGAGAAATGAGAATCTATGAGAATTTACAAAGTTTAGATCTCTTTAGATCTACAAAGGAGATCTATGAGAATTTCCAAGATTTTTTCTTGCCACAGTTGTAGAAAAATTTGAAGATGGTAGAAATTTGTTATGACATTCTAATGGCGGCAAAGGGGATGAACAGAAAAGTTGAGAAGCGGGGGTGGATCCAGGATTTTAATACTATTATTGGGCTTGATATTTAAGAAATATTGTAAACAGTAATAACCGTTTAAAATAACTTCATATATCGAAAAAAGAAGTTATATATAGTCGGTGACTTAATGAACCTTACCCATTAAATACAAAAAAACTATATTTTGAAATATTATAAAGATAACGATTAAACAGTTAAAATAAATGTCAACATTTTGTGACTAAAATGTGTACAAAATATAAAGATCTAAAAATAGTTGCTACAAATTTAGCATACAAATATTTCACATTATTTCATATAAACAAACTATCATATCTTCGAAATTTTAAGATTTAAACTGTAAGAGTTAGAAAGTATGTCAAGTGAATGAGAGATCAGAAAAGTAAATGTTTGTTGTTTTTTTTTGGTAATTTGGTGGGAGATTAGATTTAGAGATGACACCGAGGGAGAGAGGGATTTTGGATGAGTACTGTAGAGTTTTTTGGAAACTTAATAATGAATGAATAGAGAGTGGGTGGAGAGTGGAGTAAGTAAGAGGTTGGTGTGTGAGTTTGAGCTACATAAATTATTATTATTATTATTATTATTATTATTTTGACAAATTTTGAGGTGGGCTTGAGCCTCCCTCACATGCCCTTTAGTTCCGCCCATGTTGAGAAGAGAGAGCATGAAACATTGAAACACAGTAAATTAAGTTATTACAGCAAAAATAGTTTGTATGAGTATTGTTTTGAGATAATTGCAAAATAAACTTTGTAATAGTTTTAAAATTTCAATTTAAACTATGTGTTTTTATTTTTTGCAAATTGAACCTTCACCTAAATTTTTTTTTTAATCAAAACCTTCTGTCAAGTTGCTATTAGATCAACTAACGGAAGGATGACTTGGCATCCACATAGCTCTGACGTGGAAATGACAGGAATATTATTCCAAAAAAAACCTTGTACTATTTTATGATTTCAAAAAAAACCTTGGTTGTTAATGAATTTTCAAAAAAAGTATTTTAAAAAGAACCTTGAACAATTAATATATTTTCAAAATAAACCCTGACAGTTTCTTTAATTTTTTTTTTCATAATAAACCATGATTTTTTATTATTGAAATAAAAAGTTAATATTGAGTTTATTGAAACCAGTTATAATCAATTCAATGCCAACCACATTGCTATATATTATTGAATTGATATTTTAAAATATTATTATTTAAATTAATTTAATGTTCCTTTCATTTTTTGGAATGGGGAAATAATTGTGTTGTTTCGTTCATAAATAATTGTCTTCCTTTCATTTTTTGTCAATTCCGAAATAATTATCTTGTTTTTAAAACGATAATTATTTTGGAACGAAGGTAGTAATTTGTTACGTGTTTCCTTTTAGAGAGTGATTAATTTTTACTTATTATTTTTCTATTTTTATTTTTTCAAAATAAATATATTTAGTCAATCATGCTCATAACTCGCATCTCGTGTTCCATTATAAGAAAATAATATTATTAAGACATTTGTCTACTAAAATTTTAGAAAATATTAGATATTTTATTAAAAATAAAACATTAAATTAATTTAAATAATAATATTTTAAAATATCAATTCAATAATATATAGCAATGTGGTTGGTATTGAATTGATTATAACTGGTTTCAATAAACTCAATATTAACTTTTTATTTCAATAATCAAAGATCATGGTTTATTATGAATATTAAAGAAACTATCAAGGTTTATTTTAAATATATATTAATTGTTCAAGGTTCTTTTTAAAATATTTTTTTTGAAAATTCGTTAACAACCAAGGTTTTTTTTGAAATCATAAAATAGTACAAGGTTTTTTTTTGGAATAATTTCCCCGTCATTCCCACGTCAGAGCCACGTGGATGCCAAGTCATCCTTCCGTTAGTTCATCTAACAGCAACTTGACGGAAGGTTTTGATTTAAAACAAAATTTAGGTGAAGGTTCAATTTGCAAAAAATAAAAATACATGGTTTAAATTAAAATTTCAAAACTAGTATAAGGTTTATTTTGCAATTATCTCGTATTGTTTTAGAGCAAACTACATAATCGTCCCTGTGCTATAGGTCTTTTTTAGGATTGGTCCTTAAATTGAAATTCAAAAAAAAAAAGTCCTTATACTGTAAATTTTTACGCAACTTTCCGTCCAAGTCTGTTAATTTGTTTTCGTTATGTCTACTCACGTGCTTTTGACCAGGGGTATAATTGTACTTACATAAATTAAAAAAGTAATTCTTACACCCATTTCTTCTTTATTCTCAACTCTCTTTCTCTTTCGCCCACCATGGCTGCCACCACCACTACACCCAACCCAATCAATGCCTCCATCCTCATACTAACGCACTTCCATTCTCCCTCCAAATCACATGTATTCTCCTTTGATTTCTAATAATTTCATCATTCCTAATCAATTCTTGTACACCTAATTTATAAAAGAATTTCATAAATTTTGGAAATTTAGTGCTTGTTTGTTAACCATTTCTGTTTCACATTTTTTGTTTATGTTTCTAATTTTTGGTGAAAAATAGAAATAGAAATGCGTTTGACAATCATTTCTATTTCTGAGAAACTAAAAACGTTTCTCATTTTTTCCCAAATTTTAGAAATAAAAAAATTTTGTTTCTCGCATAAGAGAAACATTTCTCATCCAAAATACAGAAGGGCCAAGATCAATTAGGTTGGGTCTTTGAACTTTGACACGAGAAATTCTCAACCCTAACTTTTTTCCTCCATGTGTATACACACACACACATACACACACACACACACACACATATATATATATATATTTATATATATATATATATATATATATATATATATAGAGAGAGAGAGAGAGAGAGAGAGAGAGAGAAGAGAATTGAGTTTTCAAAAGAAAAATAAATAAAAAGTTTAATCCTGAAATTAAATAATCAAAAACTAGAAACAGTAATTGAAAGATGATGGGTACTTGAACAATAATAAAATAGAGTTGGACAAATGTATGTATGTATATATGAATATTAATTTTTATTTTTTATTCACAATTTTTTTAATAATAGATAAAATGTGAATTATTATTCTACACCTTTTAAGTTGGATATAATATATGATGAAGTTGTAATGTATTAATAGTTTTGGGAAAAGAGTTTAACTTTGTGAAAGAAAATAGAAATGTTTATCAAACACGACGTGTTTCAAGAAACAGAAACAAATTGAAACAGAAACAAAGTGAAATAGAAACATGTGAAATAGAATAAAGAAACAGAAATGTTACCAAACACTACCTTAGACTTCTCAATTGACTAGGAAGAATTTTAGGCAATTAATCTGCCATTGCCATCCTCTCCATCGACGGTCAAGCTCTGACTGACGTCCTTGAAACCGATTAGCACCTGCAAACAATTCCCCCGCGTTGGATCTGTCAATTACCCGTTTTGCCGATAATAAGATCTACATCAAACCCTCAAGTTTAATTTCCTGACAAGATGTGATAGATCTCCCTCTGACCTCCAACCTATGCTAGATCTAAGCAGACCGTCTGCCTCTAATTGAGCTCTCTGACTCAAGTTTCTCTTTCCGCATAGACATACTAGGGTCCTCTTGATCCATTTGGTATGTGAAGTTTCCATCACAGATTGGTGATGGTTGGTGGCGATGGAGTGGAATGGAAGGGGGAATGACCAATTCTACGAATTTTGTTCATTTTTTTTTATTTCGATTGGTAAAATTCAAAAGAATTTCTCTCTCTCTCTCTCTCTCTCTCTCTCTCTATATATATATATATATATATATATATATATATCAGGCCTAAAATTCAAATCGGTAGATCTGGAAGCTCTTGACTGCGTTTTGATTTTTCGATGACCTTTCCTACTTCGGCCTCCCATATATTAATTATATTAGTTTCTTTCATGATTTGCTTCTGTCATCTCTTGTACTTATTTCCTTCCTATGTTCTGTAATTTCTATGTGCAACGTCTTGTCCGAAATCTTCGACGTTGACCGGTTTATATCCTACTTGTCAAATTACGTTAACAAAGTGCTTTTGCCGGAGAAGAAAAGTTTGACAAGTATTTTTAAAATTGGTCCATGTACTATTTTTTTAAAATGACTATTTTACCATTAGCTGAAGTCACGTAAGATGCACGTGTCAAATACTTAATGATTAAAAATTAACGGAAGGATGAATAGTATTTTTCAGACCAGTACAAGGACCAATTGCAAGGGACCAATTCCAAAAAAGTTATACAGAGACGATTTGTGTAGTTTGCTCTTATTTCTATAGAAAGGTGTATCAAAAGAGGACGTGGCAGATGCCCCATCAATTCTCTACCCGGTTCTGTTTCCACTGTTCGTGGCTTTTAAGCATTTTGTTTTTAACAAGATCCATTCTTTAATATCTTCTTTTTGTTGGTTACAGATCTGAATAATGCCATATTACTTTGTGCCCTTTTCCCAAATTTCGCTCTGGGAAGTCAAAAAGTCGAGTACCCCTATTATTTTAATTTTTATTTTAATATTCACTCCGTTACAAATAAAGAGTATACTATAATATTTTAAGATATTGTACATAAAGAGTTTACATAATTTTTTTTGCCTTCAATTTCTATAAATCTTTTAATTTTATCCTTCATATAAACTATAATCATGTTGACTATGTTTAAATATTTTTATAATTATGACTAGCTCTAATACTACTTATGTATCTTTTAATTTTTAGACTTTTCAAATTCATTGGGTGGAACGAAGGGAGCATAAGGATCTTGTTAAAAATTATTAATTATAGCTAACTTAACAAACAAAGAGCATATCTATCGTCTTAATTTGTTTTGATTTTTTCTTAATGTGCACTTACTGCTATGATGTGGATTAGTTGTGGACACCAATGTGTGTTACTAAAATATATAGTCTGGAATTCGATTTCATTAACTATCTTCAAAAATAAATTAAACACTCACTTTGAGACAAGTGAGAGTAACATTATTGGAGTGTTTTTAACTAAAAAAATATTTGAGCTAACCAATGGAATTATATAGCATATGAAAAGTTAAAGGTTACATAGATAGTAGACATATTTTATGGAAGTATACTTTCTAAGTATAATATCTCAAGAAAAAAATTTAAAAAAAAATGGATTGATTCAAATAAATTTTTGGTCCCCTTCTTCGTACTTTTTATTTGTTTGGTTCTACCTCTTCAAACTTTATTTGCTTTGTCCAACAACTCGTTTTTAGCAATCAATATGCTTACTCCCACCGTTACTTTCAGAAATTCTGTCTAATATTTATTAAAATAACTGAATGGACCAAAAATTTACTTCAGAATCATTTCGATAAGAGCAAAAAAATAGCATTTTTTAAGAAAAAACATTTAAAAAACAGAAGACAACTAAGTAGCAGCTTAAAGAATGAGCATTTATTAAGAAAAAACATTTAAAAAACAGAAGACAACTAAGTAGCAGCTGTAAAGAATGACCATTTATTAAGAAAAAACATTTAAAAAACAGAAGACAACTAAGTAGCAGCTGTAAAGTTAAAAGTTTATTACTCTCCCTTTGTTTCAGACAAATAGTAATTTTTTTTTTGTTAATTTAGTTAAAATTTAATTAATTATTTATATTATTTTATTTATTTTTACAAAGTTATAAAACTTATAATCTATAAATATTGTTAATGTATTTTTTAATTAATAAAATTTTATTTTCTAAAATATAAATAAAGTATGTAAAATTTTAATTTAATTTAGTCACATATTATTATTATTTTTTAAATGTGAACTCTTTGTCTGAAACGAAGAGAGTAATATACTAAAAGTCGAGATACCGAAACCTAGCCTCATCCTTTTTCCGGGTCTGAAACCAACTGTATAAGGTATGACTCTAATTGCACACATATTGAGTTGAATTAATATAAAAGTAGTATAGACCCAAAATTAGGGAGTAAGATATTCATGCTTTTAATTATTATGTTCCAAACATGGTGCTTAATCTAATTGATTAGACAAGTTAAGGTTGGATATAAACAATTTCAACTGCGACTTAATTTTTTTTTCTTCCACATTTTGTTTTAATTTAATTAATTTATTTACATGTTTATTTTGCTTTAGTCGGTAATGTGGTTCATTTGGTTTGCACACTCAAATCTCCAATTCAATTTCAAATGAGATCCACTAATCTTCATTTACGCTCTTTAAGCAGTTTTATAAATCTTCTTCTTCAAGAGAGTAATTGCTAAGTACATCTATAGCACTAACTGACGAAATTCATTATCATAATTGATTGATGTATTGTAACTTATAACACCACAATACATTTTATTGATGAATTCTGCTAATTGATTATGTAAATATATCATTTTCTTTTTTTTAATAAATGTATTACTTTTGGTTAATGTTATTAAATATATTTTATCTTCCCTCAATAATTATCTTCTTGTAATTTATATTTTCAACTACTCTAGCATAAAAAATAATGATATTTATTTAATAAAGATATATCCGTCAACCTACGTATTACCGTAATATATGTACATTACTCTAAAATACGTATTACCGTATATTATAATTATTTATCCAGGGTCAGAAATAGACATAACTAAAGACAAGGGCTTGGTAGTTAAAGTACATTTGATAATCTTTGAAATAATTACTTCTAGAAAGAGATAATTAAGAATATACTTTAACTATACCAATAATAGTACTCTTTCTGTTCCACAATTATTGTCTTGATTGACATTTTTCAGTTAAGATATTTTTTAATTTTAAATTTAACGTATAATTTTATATTTTTTGTAAAATTATAAAATGCATAATTTGTATATTATCTAGATTTGCTTGTAATAGTTTAGGATTACTTATATTGTACTTAGCTTATTCTTTAGAAGATGGCCTTTGTGTATCAGCCATCTTCATTAGCAATGTCCATCAAGTCATCAGCCTAGTACGTTTCGGCCAAGCTTCATTAGCAATACATGAAGACCTGAAGATTGTCTGATCAAGATTTGTCTGAAGATATGCCTCAGTTACCAACAAAAGTCATCTATGACTTTATGTGTAACGATAACCTGCAAGCACCATTTAATGGACCATTCCATTTTAGGCAAATTAACATCTCAGAAAATGACATACTGCAAGCAGAACTTGTTTACCTATTTTTAGCAAACCTGCAGCAAAGGATAGAGACCACTTGGACTGATCAATCAAAACTTCCCCTGGGATTTCAACAGCAAGACATAGGGCATTTAATGCAAGTCTCTTTTGCATTAAATGCACCTAATTCAAACAAATTCAAAGATTGAAATTCTCCCAACAGCTCCAAGAATTCTCTGGGTATAAATTGAAGACTCCATGAAGCATTGAAGATATATGCTCCCAACAACTTGAACTTCTGCAATCTTCATATTCAATTACTGCTAGTGCATTCAAAGCTTCAAAGGCTTATTCTATCTAACATTCTTTGAAGAGCATCATACCTAGACTTCTAGTCTTTTATTACTCTTTATTGATTGCAATCCTTTGTATTCATAGGACACGAGAGTTGAATCTTTCTAGATTTATACTCTCACCATAAACACTTGGTTAAAATCTTTTTGTACACGATCCATTAGTGATCTTTGTGATTATTTTAGTGGTAAACATAGTGCACATTTTCAAATCCAAAGCTGACCACTTTCGTAGTGGACGTAGCACTTATTCATAGTGTGAACCACTTTAAATATCTTGTCTACTTTATTTCCTGCACTTGTGATTTGGTTATTACTTGTTTATTCCCAAAAATTTCCTACTTCTTGAAGGACTGCTAAAGATCAACCATCTTGAACTTGTCCTAGATTTCACACTATTCCGCTGCAAATTATTTTCTTACTCCTTTGTGAAGTAATTATATAAATCATTTTAAAAATAGGACATAGGCTATTCAAACCCCTTTCCCCCCTTCTAGCCTATTTGAGCACCTTAAAACCTAACACTCTACACATGCATCCACGTTTAAGCCTTAAGCCTGACTAAGGCGTGTTGACATATTAAAGCGCCACCTGAACCAATGAGACCTATCCGAACCAATGAGTCCACGCTTCAACACTAAACCATTTACAGATACAAGGAATCCATTGTCTCCTATAACAATTAACAAGTGGTGGGTTTACTTGAGATTTGGTTGATAAATATTCCTTCAACCCTTAAGATAATCTTACTTAATAAGAAGTCAAAAATTTTAATATCATATTTTTATTTCTCTACGTTTCTTTTGATGTGTACTTAAGTTATAAATTATTTTGTATGACATGTTGATGAACATTATATTTTTCAAATGATGGAGAAAAATAGAAGAAAGAAAAGGAGATTTGTAGCTTACACTACTAGAAATACGCTAATTAGCGACGAAAGTCAGTGACAGAAATTTTCGTCGTTAATTAGCGACCAAAAAAATAAATTAGCGACGGTTTCCGCAGCTAAATTAGCGGGCTTCCGTCGCTAATTTTCGTCGTTAATTTAAGAAATATTCTAAGAATATTCCTTTTGTCCGTCGCTAAAAACCGCGGGAAAAATTACGGGAACATTAGAGACGGAGAGATCACCGTCGCTGAATTAGTTATGGATTATAGTGACGGAACTTCTGTCGCTAATTATAATGAATGTCTCACCAGTCAACCTCCCTTTCCCCCTTCCCCAAACTCCCTCCTTTCCCCTTCCCAGGCCCCCCTTCCCAAAAAACAAACGACCCCCACCCCACCCCACCCCGCCCCTTACCCCTCTCTCTTAAAGAATTTTCTCTCTCTAAAATTCTCTCTCTCGGAATTACGGTTTCAACCATGGCGGCTGCCATGGCAGCCATGCCACCTCCTCTTCCCTTACCCAATCAACCCTACTCACCCACCACTCGTAAATCCTTTGCCTCAGTCCTCTCCTCCAATGTTACGGCCTCTCATATTATTCCTATACTCCCTTCATCTTCTTTTAAAGGGGAGCTATCCATCAAGCTATCAGATGACCTTATAGATGCTTTGGCCAAACCATTTAGACATACCCTTATAGGTAAGTTCTCACATGGTCGACCTTCGAGGGAAGATACTCGTAATCTTTTCATTCTTTTGGCCTTAAGGCTGCGTTCACGTTGGGCCATATTGATCCTAAGCACATCCTCATTCGCATTAATCATGAATTAGACTATCAAAGACTCTGGATAAAGGATCAATTTTGAAAAATACCCTATGTGTGTATTCAAAGGGTCGACTGACTTTCGTCCAGAGGTTGAAAGTCCCATTGTGCCGGTCTGGATTTCGATGCTTAAGCTTCCTATCCATTTATTTCATATGTCCACTCTCTTTTCGATTGCTAGCTTGGTTGGAACCCCCTTATGACTGACCAGCTTACGACGAATTTGTCAAAACCTAGTGTTGCTAGAATTTGTGTTGAAGTGGACTTAACTTTGAAATTCCCAATCGTGTTTGGATAGATTATGGGTCTAGGTATATATGCTAGTTTTTAGCAATCTATTCATGCTGAGCATCTCCCAAAGTATTGCACTCATTGCTCTAGACAAGGTCACATGGAAGCAGATTGCAAGATTAAGCATCCTGTTAGAGCTCCTATGAAAGAAAAGATCGTATTGGCGAGAGACAAAGGTAAAACTTTAGAATAGGTGTAGAAGAAACCTCAAGATCCTTCTTCCAGTATGAATCCTAATGACTCCGAGCTCCCCAGCAGTGCACAGCCTAACATCATTCATCACGCCACTATGGTAAATTCTAATTTAAACCTTGCTAGCTCAAGCCCCTTGACCACAGAAAATATGTGAACACAAAACCTTAGCAAAATTGACCTTGTTGTTGAGGGAAGTAAAACAGATTTTGTTGCTGAAGTATCTAATCTGGACCAAGATGGTATAAATCCTAATGTTGGCCAAGCTAGCCCTAGTTGCGTCCCATGATAAGATAGCCCTGTAGGAATTGAGGTTAATAGTCTTGAAGGCATTATTGATGATATTCCTGAAGTCTTTGGCGTCGGCACTGAAACTCTTGTTGATGGCATTGAAGTTGGTAATTATGCTGCTTGTAAGGCTAATTACATGGATGCTGTTAGCTCCTCCCCGAATCGGTTTGCTGTCCTGAATGTTGTAGAGGAAGAGAATGATCACATAAACTATTCCCTAGAAGCTCTTCAACTGAAAGATTTAGGCTTGTTGCATCGTAAAAAAACCAAGGGCCCTATTCTCCCAATAGATAGATTAACTCGATCTATGGCTGCCAAGCTCACAACGGAGGATTATGAAAATTTTGTCGATTGATCTTAAAGCCTTGTTTTGGAATGTGCGTGGGATTGGGAATGATCCCACAGTTACACGTCTTAAGCAATTAGTTTGTACCCACAAGATATCTTTTATTGCCATTTTTGAACCTATGTTAGATGTGCGGAAGGCCAATCTTATTAACCATAAGTTAAACTTTCGATACTGTTTTTCCAACACCTCAAGTTCCATTTGGATTTTTGCTTAGTCAAGTTACATTTGTAGTCTAGTGCATGATTATGTCCAGTATCTCACGCTTCATGTTCAGCATTATTCTTGGCCTTCATATTCCTATTTTACATATGTGTATGCCAAGTGTGACTCTCAGGATCGGCAGGTATTATGGGATGATTTGGTGGATTTTAGTTCGCGTTATCAGTGCTTTCCTTGGATTGTGGGTGGTGATTTCAACATTGTTTTGCATCTTGATGAAAAGTCTGGAGGTCAAGGATGGGATCGTCTAAGAGCTTTTGATTTTCATGCCTGTTTATTTGCTGCAGGTTTGTTTGATCTCGATTATTCTGTAAGCAACTTCACTTGGTGGAACAAGCGTGAGGGGTCTGCTACTATCCATCAGCGTATTGACCATATGGTTTGTAACATAAGCTAGTTGGATCTTTTCAATACAACTTTGGTGCAGCACCTCAACCAAACTTGTTCTGATCATTCCCCTTTGTTGGTTAGCATCTCTTGGTCCTTCTCTGTAATACCCATGGCTTTTCAATTCCTTAACACTTGGGTTTCTCATTCTTCTTTTATGGATGTGGTGTGGACAGCTTGGGGAACCTCTTCCACAGGTAGGTGACAAGAACCAAGGCAAGGAGGGTTTGGGTTGAGACAATCATGGTTTGGGTCTAATCGACATTCGTAATGATGTTCGTGATTCGTTAAGCATAACCAGAGGTCCAACGACTCATGAGCATGCAACAAAGATTCGTGAGACTTTAGCATCGCTTGTGGAAGGGATTGAGGAGTTCAAGCATGTTCTTTGAAGCCCTCATAACACCCAAAGACGCGCAAGGCAACGAGCGGAGGATCATTTGCATGCTAGAAGGATGTTCAACAAAGACGGCTGCATTCTACCTCGAAAGCGATCGCCCTAAAATGCTTCAAAACGATCGCTCTGTGGACAGTTTGTGGAGATTCCACTGTTTGACGGGATTTTTAACAGTTTTTGGTAACTTTAAAGTATTTTAGGTATTTTTTTTATTAAACGTTTCCTAGGGTTAGTAGGATTGTTAGACCTATATAAAGGCTTCTCTTTCATTGTAAAACATGAACATTGATATTATTAAATTGAATTGAGTTTTCACAATATTGTGAGCCTTTGAGAGATTTCTTGGATTAGAATTCTCAAACCCTTGAACTTATCAAGTTTGTTGAACTGCAGGCTTGTGGCGTTTCGTAGTCTTGGTTCTTAATCAATTACGATTAGTGGGTCAAGGTTGCACCCCAAGGTTCTAGGGATTAAATTCACCCTAGGGTTGAGGGAAGCTCCCTATCTTTTCTTTCAATTCATTGTTCTATATTTTCGATCCGCGTTTTTAGTTGGTTCTGCTTTGTCACGATCTTGGAATCACATCAATCGGTATCAGAGCAACAAAGAAGTAACCAACGATTTCGTTCTAGCGTTTTTTTATAAACTTTGTTTTCATCTTTCCTATATTTCGTTGGATTCATAGTTTTTCTTCTTTCCTACAAAATTTCCAACAATCTTGTTTATTTTTGTTTCTTTCCAAACCCTAGTTACAAAAAAAATAATAATAATAATAACAAAATATCTTGAGTCAAGAAAATCAAAGCTTGATCAAGAAGTTGCAAAAAAAAAAAAAAAAGAGTATGGGAGCCAAAAAATTTTCTTAAGTGAGGGTTTTGGAAAGTGCTTCAAAATTGTCAATTTCGTCAAAGTGAAATTGCTACAAAAAAAAAATAATAAATAAAATATTCATACATTCATCTTGTTCGTCAAATCTTTCTAACATCCATCAAAATTCATTCTTTTCTTGCTTTCATTGTGGAATTGTAACTCACTTTCAAATTTTGCCACAAAAATCAAAGCCCTCGATTGCATTGTTGAGTTCCAAGTCATAACGTTTTTAAAACTTGCACTCCATAGTGATAATTTCGTGGGTAAGATAATCTTTTCAAGAAATTGTGAGTGAGTGATTGAGAGAGAGTTATACACAAAAGCTTGGTGAGATATTTTTCTGTGTGATATTTAATATGTCATGACATACTCCTATTCAAAGGGGTGGAGATGCGCGACAGAATCATACGGAGCACATGTTGAGGATGATGGAGGATGCCTCTCAACATTTGGCTAGGTTAAAAGAGAGAGGGAATGCACATCCTCGAGGAAATCCACCCAGATTTAAGCAAGGAGGGGTGCGTATGATGATGAGGAGGATGAGTGGTTCGCAAGAAAATATGAGGATGATAGGAGGCTTGATAGGAGAGTAGGTGATAGGGCATACAACCCACAATACGAAGGGAATTTTTCAACATTAAAATGAGGATTCCTCCTTTCAAGGGTAGGGATGATCCCGAGGAATACCTAAAGTGGGTTAGAAAGGTTGAAGTCCTATTTAAACGTGACCACTACAAAAAAGCCCAAAAAGTGAAACTTGCTGCCACAAAGTTCTCCGAGTATGCTAGTGATTGGTGGGAGCAACTAATGATTAGGCGAAGAATGATAGGGGAGGGTCGCGTTAGTACGTGGGAAGAAATGAAAAGGGTCATACGAAAAAGGTTTGTCCGAGTATGCTAGTGTTTCAATGTAGTAGGTCGGTGGAGGAGTATTATGAGACAATGAAGATGGCTCTTGTTCAAGCTAATATCAATGAGGATGATGATCAGGTCACCATGGATAGATTCATCAGTAGGTTGAATAAGAAGATTGCCCAGGTGGTGAAATTGAGGGAGTATGATGAGATGGAGGAAATTGTTCATGCCGCCGTCAAGGTGGAACGACAACTTCAGAGGAGAGGTACTTTTACTTGCGGAATTAATTTTTCTTCTTCTTATTCCTCTTCTCAAATCCCTAGTAGGTCCCATGTGGAGGAAAACAAAAATACTCGTGTTGCGCCTACCACATCTTATGGGGAGATCTCATGAGTGAGGATGTTGACAAAAGAAAAGTTGAGAGTTCGGCTCGAGAGATAAATGAGGTTTGTGAGATAGCCGAGAAAAAGGAGAGTATAAATGAAACTGAAAATGAGAGGTCGGCTAAAGTAAAAAGTGTGAATCAAGAAATAGCCGAGCAAAAGGAGAGAATAGCTAGAGATGGGAAGCAAGTGAATAGTGAGAGTGAGGAGAAAAATAACGAATGTGTTGAGGAAGAATTGAGAGAAAACCCAAGTGAAGAGGCCGAGATAAGTGAGTGTAGTAAGGCCGAGAAAAGTGAATCTAGTAAGGCCGAGATGAAAAATGAAAAGAGAGGGTTGATGGAAGAGAGTGAAAACCAGAGAGTTGAGAAAAGAAAGAGTGAAAAGGATAAAAATATGAGGGTAGATACACGAAAGATTGAGGAAGAAAAAAAAAAGTTGAAAAGGCCAAGGGCCAAGAGAGAGTGAACCCAATCTTCTTTTCCATCCCAAATAGGCTGAAGAGGGAGTTTGAAGGAAATCAAAGTGAGATCATTCCATGTTCCCAAATAAAACTCTTTTTATGCTAACATGATGACTCAATTGTCTCTTCCGTATGCTGTTTTTTCTCGACAGGTTTTTGATGTGTTTACCGAATTGAGCAAGGAAGCTATGAACTTCAAATTGGATGATCAAAAAGGTAAGAAGATTGATGTAGTGCCTACACAATCTCAAAGGTATGATTCCATTCTTTCTTGTAATACTAAGATAATCGGACGTGAGAATCATAATAAATTGCTACATGTTGATCACCATAGCATTGACAATGGATTATACTTGTCATTACATAAACTAAGTCATTCTTATGTTGATCCATTTCTTGAATGTGTCTCAAAGATTGATTTGGTAAATTTGTATTGTACAATGAGAATTGACTTGATAAATCTAAATTGTTCGTTGGAAGTTGTCTTGTTAAATTATAATTCATTGAGTGTATTTCAGAATTCTAAGTTTGTGGGTATACACGATTCTTCTACGGAGGATTATGTTGATGCATGACCCAAATTGGGTAACATTTCCTGTGGTGATGTTTCCTTTCATAGAAATTCTGAAATACATGTCCAACCTAAGATGGTCAGAATTTTGTCACCTTTGTTGTGTGTAGATTCCATGGAATTATCGGAGTCTTGGTTTGCATTAGAAGTACACAAGGGTCAGCAATGTGTATTTGTAAATGCAAAAGAGTTGTCAAAATTAAATTTCCATGTTGCATTGTTCTTTCACAAGATTTATGGACTGCATGACACAGTTGGAGTTAAATAATCCTTGTTGAAAGAAATTATTCTAAAGTATGCTAAAACATGGGAAGGTCGTGTGTGTCTTGTCGAAAGAGTGCATGTTTTGACTTGTGACAACTTGGGAATAAAAAATGTGATTGTTAGGTCCGTAGGAAGTGCTCAGAGTATAGGCTAGAGGGGGGGTGAATAGCATATACTACCTTTATTAAAAATTTCATCCTATTTTTATTTGTATGTTGGAAAACATGGATGAAATAATTAATATGAATAGGTCATCTTCCTAGTTCTAGCAACATAGCCGATATAGTTATATTAGACGAAGTTCATCGGCAGTCTTGAAGAAAGAATGATAGGAAGATGTTGTTATACTTGGCTGGTAGAAAAGAGTTTGAGCAGCGGAAGAATAAACAGCATAAGTATAACAAAGATGTACTGCTTGGCCCATGAATCCCCTTTGATATTCACTGGGATGAATGGTAGTGGTTAGCAGCTTGTCATCTTTATCAAGACCTTATTAGCTACCTAATCCAGTCGAGCTAAATTATCTACATCAGCCATCTTTGAGGTGATGGCCGGTATACTTACATATAACCAGACGAGTTGTTGTACACAACGATTTATCAGATGCTTTCCAAACATTTGATAAATCTTATCTGGTATCTTCTCTGAGATGCTCATGTATACGTGCAGAGTTACGATGGTTGGACAGGTAAATGCTAAGTGGTTTTCATAGTGATTCATCTGAAATCATTTTAGAATATCAATAAGATTGATAACTAAAAGTTAAAAGTGGAGTGAAATCACTTTTGTGAGCATAAATTAATAACTTTCAATCTTAACTTTTAATATACTTGATTAAAGACATTCTTAAGTGTTCTGATGATCAGAGGTTTGCAGCATATAGTTCAATTTTTGCCAGCAAACTTTTGAGATTATCAGACACGACAAAAGAAGATTCTTTTATCAAATACTTTCAAGAAGCAAGATTGAAAATTTATAATGAATGATTTCTGGAACAAATGAGCTAATAAAATTTCTCTCAGATATTATAACCGTGTAAAAGAAATTCACAGTTATGAATATTTTAGATTTTCAGAATGTATCTTTGAGAATTTTGAATCAACTCATTATGAGTAACAGAAATAAACCAAAACAACTTTGAATGAATATGAAGGAGTCATACCAAGTTGTTGAAGTGTTGACTTGATCGTTTTCTAGGACTTGTACTTAGTAACATTTTGTGAAAATTTTGAACCAGTGTTTAACATTTGATATAATCTGTGAGCAGTTTGTGAGTTTCTTTATAGTAGAATTTGGATGAGGAAAGGGCTCTACTTATACTTACAGAGGTTAGACTAAAGGACTTGCAATAATAAAGATTTACTGTAGAATTGTCCTTTTTACATGCCTTTGTAGGGAAAGGCTGTAAATGAGATGTCTCGACTTTCTCAATGTTCTTGGAAAAGATTTGAAAGCGAAAGTGTTTTTGTTTTATTAAACTGACTTGTCATTTTCCAAAAGCTTTTTGAGAATAGTCTTTTACTTTAATCGAAGTAGTCAATCTTCGTAAAGTGTGCCTCCACCTTTAATAGACTTGAGAAGAAGATAAGCCATTTAAAGGTTTTACTCCTATAAGTCAGCACATATAACTGAACTTATGAAGTGTAAGTTGGCAGATATGGAAATTCAGCCAACTAAAGGTTTTAAAAACATTTTAGATCAGCCAATATGAAAGTGCTGATAAGTTTTTGAAAAATCGTTTGCATAAAGCAAATCATACAAGCATACAGATATCTCAATATAAGCACAGTACGATAAGATTTTATGCAGCATGTCTGATTATTAATGTTAAAAATCAATTCAGCAGACATGAATACAGGCCATTAATGAGCCAGTAGCTGACCTGTTTTGTGTATGCGGGAGAGGTGGTCTTTACCAACATCTTGGACTCATCAGTAGATTTCTCATATAGTAGCACTGTAGTCCAGCAGATATTTGATTTGACCTTGAGTGAGTGAAGGGCATAAGTGATTTGTCCATGAGTGATCAGCTATCCTTCATGAATCAGCAGCCAGATTGATGTCTGCTGATGGAGAGTAATGTTGCATATTTGACCTTTTTGTCATATGAATTCCTGCCTTAAGTACTCATAGAGAAATTGTTAGCATTATTTATGAGCTAAAAATAGCTCCAGAAATTCCATAATACAAGTGAGATTTGATAAGCACAGTATTCAAATAATTACTCGGCCTATAGCTTATAAGTGTAACTCAAGATATCAAAAAGTTAATAAATGGAGTTACTTTCTCACTATACTCTTTGAACGTATCTGCTCATAGTAGCTGAGGAACTTGATCTGATGTTCAGTTGAAGTTCATTGAGTGTATCTCTTTAGGCAGAAGCTTTCTGTTGAAGAAGAACAATTTCATCATTGATGTCCTTAGACCAAGAGCTAATAATCACAGTGATTTTAGAGATGACATAAATCTGATTTCCCTTTAATTACCTTTGAAACTCTTCTTATTTCATTTTGCTTTAAACTTCTCATAAGAAATCCTCTTGAAAAGGTGTTAGATTGAAACAATCGTTGGCCTTATATCAAGATAGCAAATTTTCAGAAGTGAATCAGAGTAATTCATCCATCACGTATGAAGTTGACATATTTGCTTAGATGATATATCATGAGTTTTGAAAATAGACCATTTTTAAAGTAAATATATTCCTTAGCAAGTCAATCTCTATTTGACTATAGTACTTCTCTTCATAATATCAATATATTTCTGATATATGAAAGATTTTCTTATAGTAATCGCAGTCATCACAATATTCTTTTCTCACATGTTTTTGAAAACAAAATTGATTTTGATTTGAAGTAGCATTTTCAAATGGCTTCCAGGTCTCTCAGTCAAGAAGATTTTTGGAAATAAGGAATTTTGAAAAAGACTCTTTTTGACTATGCATCTAATCTGAGCAACTGGATCTAAACTCTCAGGTTGTTAAGCCTGGAATGAAACTCTCAGAGTACTTGCTCTGATACCAATTGTTAGGTCCATAGGAAGTGTTCAGAGTATAGGCTAGAGGGGGGGTGAATAGCCTATACTACCTTTATTAAAAATTTCATCCTATTTTTATTTGTATGTTGGAAAACATGGATGAAATAATTAATATGAATAGGTTATCTTCCTAGTTCTAGCAACACAGCCGATATAGTTATATCAGACGAAGTTCATCGGCAGTCTTGAAGAAAGAATGATAGGAAGATGTTGTTATACTTGGCTGGTAGAAAAGAGTTTGAGCAGCGGAAGAATAAACAGCATAAGTATAACAAACAAGATTGAAGTAACTGTCAATGAATGTATACAAGTCAATCATAACAGTTAACTAAAATCTTATATCAGATGCATCAATTACTTTTCACAACCAGATTGCACAAGATATATCAAACATTACAGGAAAGACAAGTATAGGATGAATGTAATAAAGATATAATTTATATTAAAATTCAGCAGAGGTTTGCTCAAAGACAAACATGCTTAGTACATCAACCTAGACTCTCTAACCTTGCAATCTCCCCGGGGGTAGAAGGAAAGTCAAAAGGGATGTCGGGAAGACTCATTACTAGAACTCTAACCTTAGCAGTTCCTAATCCCCTAGGAAGGTGGACAAGAGAAGTGCTAGAGTTAGAGGGATGTGAGAAGAGAATATTAGGCGTTGTTCAAATAGCTGGTATTTGAACAACTGAGTGCTAAGCACTCGGCCAAAAGTGAGGACAATTCATTGACAATCGACAGCCCTTATAATGTAGTATAAGTCTGCCGATATGAATGCAATATGGATTATAGTGCTCTGTTTCTTCATCGGACATTGTTAGGAATATGCCTGTAAAACAGCTGATATATATGTATGCATATTCCACATAGTGATTTGTTTGTTCCCATTACAACGCATGTTTCACAAGTGGCTAAAAGGGCTGCGTACCGGTTAGTGTGGCAGCTTGTTGAAACAATACATAGGTCATTAGACTAGGAAGTCTTTGTACATATCCGAGTCTTTGTCCTACCAAAGTGATAACAAACTTCTACATGGATGAGCTCTTTATGCGCCAGCAGACATGATCATCAGCCATGTCTCACCAGCAGACATTCCTTCCAGCCATGTCTCATCAGCAATCTCTACACCAGCAGTACTACATCGGCAGATCTCAGCATCAGCCATGATCTTCGTTATAACAATTGCAGAAAAGCTGATTATTCAAGAGGAACATCGGTCGTTGCTCAAAACGCTACAAGTCAAAATAGATCCATTACAAGATCTTTCTGACAAGCCCAAGATACGCATCGATGACTGCGCCTTCACTATTGCTCAGTAGACATTTCCTCTTTTGTGTATTGGTTTCAGTCCCCAAGGTTTCATTCCATAAAAGACCAAACACAGTGCGCTACATCCCAGGCAAAGCATGACAAGTCAAATTCTGTCAGCCTGATTCACGGACCAACTTCAAGACAAAAGCTTAACGGACGGTCTTTGCCTAACAATTTGAACAATGCACTCCAGTGCATTAATGATTCAGATTTCCAATGGGCAGAAACTCATTCAATGCTTCAACGAATCCTTCATCTTCTCCAGCCTATATAAGAAGACTCTCATTTTTACATAAAAAAAAAAGAACTGTGTATGCGTACACTTGTGAGAGGTTGTGGTATTGAAATTGTTCTTCATTCGTCCAATCTGAAACCACACCCAAAGGAGTGAGAAACACAAGTGTAAGAACAAACACTTTGTGTGAGAGAGAAACAGAAATTCTAAAGGCTGAGAAGTCCTGCTTGATCAAAAACTTAGTTTTTGATTTGAGTTCTTTCTTCCTTCGAAAGGCTCAGTCTCTTCAGTTGCTGCACTTCAAATCTTCAGCAAGAGACCAATCATTCCGCAATTCGTTGAAGACTGATCAAGCTTGAAGATGTCCGATGAAGAGCCAGAGCCTAATAATCCACATTGCATTCATATCAGCAGACTTATACTACATTATAAGTGCTATCGATTGTGCAATAAATTATCATCACATTTGGCCGAGTGCTTAGCACTCAGTTGTTCAAATACCAGCTATTTGAACAACGCCTAATATCATCTTCTCACAACAAATATATCGAGTTGAAACTACAGGAAGATACCTCAATTAATATTGAGTACATCTTCCAATATATTTTCGATATATTTGATTTCGCTTTCTTAATCTCTCCTTTTTCTTTCCTAAGGAGATTGCTAGGTTAGAGAGTCTAGGTTAATGTACTAAGCATGTTTGTCTTTAAGCAAACCTCTGCTGAATTTTAATATAAATTATATTTTAATACACTCAGCCTTTACTTATCTTTCCTGTAATATTTGATATATCTTGTGCAATCTGGTTGTGGAAAGTAATTGATGCATCTAATATAAGATTGTAGTTAACTGTTATGATTAACGTGTATATATCTGCTAAGTATAAACAATGCCTTCCTATTATCTATTCTTCAAAACTGCTGATACACATCGTCTGATACAAATATATCGGCTATATTGCTTGAAATAGGAAGATGACCTATGTATGTTAATTATTCCATCCATGTTTTTCAATATACAAATTAAAATAGGATGAAATTTTTAATAAAGGTAGTATAGGCTATTCACCCCCCTCTAGCCTATACTCTAAGCACATGACCATGGACCTAACAAACATCTTAAAGCTTGATCAGTCTTCAACGAATTACAAGATGCTTGGTCTCTTGCTGAAGATTTGAAGTGCAGCAACTGAAGAGACTGAGTCTTTCGAAGGAAGAAAGAACTCAAATCAAAAACTGAGTTTTTGATCAAGCAGGACTTCTCAGCCTCTGGAATTCTGTTTCTCTCTCACACAAAGTGTTTGTTCTTACACTTGTGTTTCTCACTACTTTGAGTGTGGTTTCAAATTGAAAGAATGAAGAACAGTTTCAATACCACATCCTCTCACAAGCATAAGCATGCACACGTATATGCATACACAGGTCTCTCTTTTTGTGAGAATGAGAGTCTTCTTATATAGGCTTGGAGAAGATGAAGGATTCGTTGGCGTTTTGAATGAGTTTTTGCCCGTTAGAAATCTGAATTATTAATGCATCAGAGTGCATTCTTCGAACTGTTGGGCAAAGACCTTACGTTAAGCTTTTTCTCTTGAAGTTGGTCCGTGAATCAGGCTGACAGAATTTGACTTGTCATGCATACCTGGGATGTAGTGGGCTGTGTTTGGTCTTTTGCAGAATGAAGTCTTGGAGACTGAAACTAATACACAAAAGAGGAAATGTCTTCTGAGTAATAGTGAAGGCGCAGACATCGATGCGTACTTTGGCTTGTCAGAAAGATCTTGTAACAGATCTATTTTGACTTGTAGCATTTTGAGCAACGATCGATGTTCCTCTTGAATAATCAGCTTCTCTGTAGTTGTTCTGATGAAGTGCTTGGCTGATACTGAGATCTGCCGATGTAATACTGCTGGTGTAGAGATTGCTGATGAGACACGGCTGAAAAGAATGTCTGCTAGTGGGACATTGCTGATAGTCATGTCTGCTGGTGCATGAAGAGCTAATCCATATGAAAGTTTTGTCATCACTTTGGTAGGACAAAGACTCGGATATGTACAAAGACTTCCTAGTCTAATGACCTATGCATTGTTTCAACAAACTGCCACACTAACCGGTACGTAGCCCTTTTAGCCACTTGTGAAACATGCGTTGTAATAGGAACAAGCAAATCACTGTGTTAGAATATGCATACATATATATCAGCTGTTTTACAGGCATATTCCTAACAGTGGTTCATGGTTTGACTGTTGGACATGTGGAATGTTTTCCTGTATGGATGCATGATAGGTTTTGTAATAGCCCCAAGAACTTCTCACATGTGTTAGGTTCTTTGATTTGTACAAATAACTATGATCTTGTTGTGTTATGTGGTGCTAATGTGTTGGTCATGGTTATACAAAAAGGGGAATTTGTTAGGTTGATTTTCAAACCCGGTGAATGTTATGAGATTGAAGTTTTCCATACATTTTCTCAAGAATTTGTCTTACTTTCTTCTGTGAATTGTAAGTATCTAAGGTTTTGGAAAAGTGATCACTTGCAAAGTGATTCTTATAACTTTCGAGGAGAACTTGGGAATTATAGAGAGTTTGGTTGTATTAAGTCTCCTAAGCATGTGAAGAACTCTTTGTTTCACGACATTATGGACCCACCTCGCATACCTAGGATGTGCTCTTATTTGATGATGACTTTGTTTTCTCCTAATACTTGTCGTCATTTTGCTTTGTGTTCTATTGTTGAGTTTCCATTTCAAGTTAAAGAAAGGATCATGGTGAAGTATGAGTAAGGTGCATATGATTTCAGATTGAACTTGATGGGTAAGGTGCATATTAGTGCATATTTTTCTATTTCTGATCTCCGTCCTTTTAATGTAGGTGATTCGAGGACGAATCCTTTCGAATGGGGAGGGAATGATGAGAACCAAGGCAAGGATGGTTTGGGTCGAGACAATCATGGTTCAGACGCAGAAAAATCTCTGGTCTTCTTTTACGTTAGCCCGTTATTGTTCCTCCTTTCATCCTGTTCAGAGTCAGGCAAAAGGATCCCATACTTGGCTTCGCCTTCTTCGAATTCACAGCATTATCATTGGTAATGGTCAGTGTTCTATTTGGCATGACAAATGGCTGGATGGTCATTCAATTTCTCAACCGCAAGACTGCCTTATTCAAAAAGTTAGTGATCTGTTCAGCTCGCACCCTTCTCAAGCTACTACTGATGTGTTATCATAAAGTGTTTCTCAGGCTATTACTCATCAGCACATCTCCATTTCTGATCACGAGGACCAACCTTGCTTGATGCTTAATTCTAAGGGAGATTTCTCTCTCTCTCTCTCTCTCTTCGGCCAAAACTTTGGTGGCTGCCACTTTCCCATCCATACTGTCATCTGATTTTATTTGGACAAAGTTACTGCCGAGGCAAATTAGTGTTTTTATGTGGCGTCTTTTTCTTCGTAAGTTTCCTTTTGATGAGGGTCTTTGGAGTAAGAGATTTTAAATTGCTTCTAGTTGTTAGTGTTGTGAGGACGGCGTGATTAAGTCTTTTGATCATGTTTTTCTCTCTAGCTCTACGGCTATCTCGGTTTGGTCTTTCTTTCACACAGCTCATGGTATTTCTCTAAATGCTTATTCTATTCAGCAGCGATGTTTTGCTTGGTGGATGAGTTCTAGTTCCATGGTTTCTCATCTTCTGCCCTCTTTGGTCCTTTGGCATTTATGGAAGCATCGTAATTCTGCAGCTTATGATAATTTGGTGCGGCCTTATTGCTAGAATATTAGCTCCATAAGAGATGATCTTCACAACATTCTTTCTGCTGCTAATTTTTAGGTTTCTCGTACCTCCTTGGGTAATTATTTATTTTATGCGAAGAGGAAGAGAGTTATTATTCATCCGGTCTATTGGGAAAAGCCTCCTGATGGTGTGTTCAAATTAAACTCAAATGGAGCATGTAAAGGCAATCCAGGTCGAGGTGGGGGAGGGGGAGTTATCATAAATTGTAAGGGGGAGATGGTTTTTGCTTATGCCTCTTTTATGGGGATTGCACTAATACTATGGCTGAATTGCGGGCTCTTCATCAAGGGATCAAATGGTTACATGATCATAGTTACTTTGGTGCTATTGTTGAAATTGACTCTAAAATCATTTGTGACTGGTTCTCTAAGGGTTACTCTCCTCCTTGGAAGTGCACTTACCTATACCGAAACATTCTTCGCATATATAAAGATGGGGGCTTCGTGTTTCAATATTTCTTCCGTGAAGCTAATTCGGTTGCTGATGATCTTGATGACTTGGCTTGCAGTATCTGCACTGACTCTCTTTTTACTATGTCCCAGACTCTTCCGCGGCCTATTCGAGGTTTTCTTCATCTTGACTCTATTAATACTCCTTATGTTAGAGTTTCATAGCTTTTGGTTTTTCATGATTATTCTTCTTTGTTTTCTTGGTTAAAATAATCTTAATTTTCGAAGCATGTTTTCCTATTCGAGGTTAGGCTCCTTCGTCCTCCCTCTTATAAGGGTCAGGCTGGTTGTCCCCCTCAAGTTTCTATTAATTTTTTCTATTAATAAAATCTAGCAAGGTGCCGTCCCTGTTTTCCTTTAAAAAAAAACCTCTCTCTCTTTCACCAGATTACTCTCTCTCTCTCTCTCTCTCTCTCTCTCTCTCTCTCTCTCTCTCTATTTCCCTCTCTATCTCCTGCCAAAAAACGAGCTCCCATCACCACTGCTGCCCACCCACGCCGCCGGTGCCCACCCACCTTTCCAGCAGATATAACCCAGATTATTCTCTCCCTCACCCGCACCCTCCCTTTTCTCAAATTATACTATCCACCACCACCGCCGCCGCCTCATTTGTCTGTCATCATTGCCGGTAAATATCTCCGGTTAACCCTCTTATTTTCCTTTTTTTTAATTATAATCTCTCTCACACACACTCTCTCTCTCAACAGATTCCACCACTGCTGCCGCTGAGCCGCCGACGCACTGCCGCTAGCCCCCTCTTTCTCTCCCATTAACAGTAATTTTAACCTTTTTTGTATTTATTTGATTTTTTGCGATATTGTATTTGTTAATTTTAAGTTTGTTTATAAATTTGTATGATATTATGTTAATTTTTATTATGTTATGTTAATTTGTCTGCTATTTTGTTAATTTATAAAAAAAATCTATATTATTTGTTTATGTTATTTGTATGCATGCTATTTTTTTAATTTGTATTTTAATTTGTAAATTTTAGATTTGGTATTCTATAAAACTTTGTAAATGTTTAATTAGACATTAGTAATTTGCATGCTCCTACTCTGGGTTTGAAGCATGACAATTTTCTCTTCATCCAACATGACCGTACTCTCGGGCTGTTAATGCTCCTAGACAATCACACACATCAGTACAGTTCTGTCATGAACTTGAAGCGTACACTTCCTACACCTTCCATCTTAATCTATTAATTTCTACTTTGATTCAATCTTAATCTAGTGCTTTTTATGTTCCCACTTTGGTTTCCGTCAGTTACTTATATTATTTGTATATTCTCATTTCTTCCACAATTGGTCCCTTTACTTTTGGCCCCTTTTGCGATTGATCCTTTAGTGACTTAAATGGTCCCTGACCCATTTTTGGGATTGGTCCCTCTGTCCAATTTCATCTATTTTTAACCGTTAAGTTTGAACACGTGCCTAACACGTGTTTTTTCCCGAGGGTACGTAATATAGTCATTTCCACTTAAAAAGTATAGGGATCATTTGTGATGTTGTATTAGGCGAATTATGAAAGAATTATAATTTTTTAATAAATTTTTTAATAAATTTAAATTAATATAGTAATGGCTGAGAATGAGAGCCCCTTGGGGAAGGGGGATCTAGGACTTCAAGAGGTTGGGCTTTGATGCAGGTTGTGGTAGAAACTTGTCTGGATAGTTGCTTTTGTGCTTGGAAGGGTTGGTTCATTGTACTTTATTTCAGAAGTTGGTTTGTACTGGTCCAAGTTAAGGGGCGATTGGATAGTATTATAGTAGTATATAGGATTAATATATATGAACTTTTCCACAACTCTTAATTTGGTCATAGATGTTTCAATTTTTCTAAATTGGTCCTTGAACTCACCTTTTATTACCTTATTAGTCCCTCGTGCCATTATCTTCAACGAAATCGTTAAATTTTCTTAAAAATGACAGGTTCCGGCCAGTTGGTGGGTGAGTCGAGTAGGAGTCTATTTTCATTTCCTCTTTGACAATAGAATTCTGGAAAAAAAAAAAACTGCCCTCACTTGAGTTTGAGTGAGATTATATATTTTTTATTTTTAAAAAATATAAATATAAAAATAAACAAGACTTAAAGTGAAATATAAAAAGAAAAAAACAAAACAAAACAAAAATTACCTTGTACTGCCTACCTCCATCTACTCCCTTCACTCCTCGTTCTAACGCTCTTCAGCACACACAACATTTTTCTGCTATTAATGTCTTATTGTCTCTCAGAAAGAAAGCGTGACCTATCGCATTTTCACGGATTTGATCAGTAAACTCCATCGTGTAGGTTACTGTAGTTTCTATAGCTTCAATTTCATTATTTTTCGCTTAAATCCTTTTGCGAAATATAATGAGTGAAAGCTATGGACCTAAGTCAAGTGACTTTGGAGATATTCTCAAAACTTGAGCAGAAATGGTTGTCTCATTGCGAAGGCAAGAAGACATGAGTTCTCAGTATTGACGGCGGTGGAACCACAGTTTTCGTTACAAGAGCCGCCTTGATCCACCTCGAAGGCCAAATCCAAGCAAAGGCCGTTGATTCTTACTCTCGAATTGCGAATTTCTTTGATATCGTTACCGGGACTGAAATTGGCCCCGTCCTTGCCACAATGCTGACTGTCGATGAAGGAAACAGTCGTCCACTTTCTCTGTCAAGGAAGCTTAAAAGATGCTTTCTCAAAAGGACACTTCCTTTGAAAGGTGTCTACTCAGATTAAAACACATCTCTTCATAGAGTTGTTTTACAAGTATATATATAGTTTAGCTCCTGCAAAAGAACGTATCGTCAGATTCTAAATCTTCAAATCCGATTCTCTTATAATCTTCTGTAATCAAAATTGTTCCCTTATTGTTCTTTGGAGAATTATCGAATTATTGTCTATAATTCTATTTTGTTTTGAACATCCTGGAGGAAACTTGCCTTCGATCCCAAAGCAGCGAAATACTAGGTGTTTTTTTTTTTTTGATCCATTCCCGCCAGATGAAACAAATTCACCTAGGCATCTCAGTCAGCCACAAGTGAGGGTAAAATTGGTATTTTTTAAAAAAATTTAACGCTGCTGTTAAAGATAACGGCTATAGGAACTAATTAGGCTTCAAATATTGAGTTTAAGGATCACATTAGAAAATTTTATCGATTGATGACTAAATCACCAGGAAATGGAATGTTAGGGACCAAATTATATATTAATCCTAAATTACCCTGAAAGTCTGTTTTAAGCATAATTCTCTACATGAGACAATGTGAATGTTACGTGACATGCGTAAAAGATGATTGTAAATGGTGTCGTGACATACCGGGGGGGATGCATATGAAAAGGTGGGGGTGGGGCAAGTGTCCCCACTCAAAAAAAAAAAATTTTACCTTACAAAATGGTTGTGTTTTGGATAAGGAACTCACTCAATTTTTATTTTTTCTCTTCCTAGGTCACAAAATGGTGGTGTTTTGTAATTTCTAAGTTTGTTATGTAATAGTTAAAATTTATGATTCCACTGAAATATTTTTTTGTATCCGCCACTAGTAGCACAAGTCGAAGGGAGGGACAAAGAGGTCAATAGCGTACTAGGGGCATAAAAGTAAGTTTTGCCAAAATCATGCAATATCTAGGGGATTGAATAGAACCCCAAGGGGATTCTCAATGTCAACTACTAGAGATATGAATATGATCATGAGGTGTATTCATACTCCAACAAGGAAAGCATCATGTAGGGATCCAAGAAATCTCAAGGTGTATGATGGGACTATACTTAGAGCTTGTTTGTTCGAGCGTTTTAGTCAAAACGCAGGGTTAAAACGCAGCTTATTCCCTAACTTAGCGTTTCAATGCTGCGGTATAAAAAGCTGCGTTTTCAAAATGCAACTGCGTTTTAAAACGCTGAAATTCCTAGCTTTTTCCCAAAACGCAGATTTTAAAACGCACTAGGTAATAAAAAGCTGCATTTTGACATAATATCTCAAATGCATTTATAAGGAAAAAAGTCGCGTTTTAAATAATCTGCGTTTTAAAAATACTGCGTTTTCAAAACACTGCATTTTAAAAACGCTACATCAGACGGGCTCTTAAATCGACCTAGTTAGTGGGGGCATACTCATATATTACCGTGGTGCTCCAAATAAATGTGAGGATAGTTAGCATAAAGGCAAAAAAGTCCTTTGGATATGCTAATGAACATGCTACTCCATCATATGGTAAATTGGTAATTAGAAAAACAAAAAATGAAAACCAGCATATAATTCATCAAGTTAGTGAATTCACAGTGAAGAAGTTGATTAATGTGGGAAATCATAAAACAAGTACAGATGCCAGCTATCTACAATATTAGAAAGTCACGAAGTCTATTTTTTTTTTTGCATGTCCAGATGCCAGCTAACTTAAATATTCTACTTCCCACTTCAACTTAAGGATACCTTCACCAGTTTTTTAATGGCTTCTTCATTTCACTTCATTGCCTTGTGCTCTCTCCTTTTCATTTCATCTACCTTCGCCAAAACCCAGTTTAATCCCAAAGCCGTACTTCTCCAAGTCACCAAAGATCCCAAAACCCTACAATACCTCACACAAATCAAACAAAGAACTCCCCTTGTTTCCTTATCCCTAACCCTTGACCTTGGCGGCCGATACCAATGGACCGACTGCCAAAACGACTACATCTCCTCCACCTACCGTTCTTTCGACTGCAAAGCCACTGAATGCAGACTTTCAAGGGAATATACACTTTGTGACACGTGTGATTTCCCTCCTGGGCCGGGCTGCCACAACGACTCATGTTCGGACTTCCCAGTAAACCCCATTGCCCGCCTTGCAGTAGTCGGGGAGCTTGCGGCCGATGTTGTTTCGATCCAGTCAACCGATGGAAAGAACCCTACCGGGGTTGTTACCGTGCCCGTGTTTTTCTTCTTTTGTACTGATAATAAAAATGGTATCTTAGGGGGTCTTCCTAAAGGTGTCAAGGGTATTGCTGGTCTTGGTAGGACTGAGATATCACTTTCTTCTCAATTTGCAAGGTTTTTTAATTACCGTAAAATATTTGCCATGTGCTTGAGTCATTCTTCAAAGGGAGTGGTGATTTTAGGTGATGGACCTTATATGTTTCTTCCCAATGTTGATGCCGCCTCCTCTCTTACTTACACGCCCCTTCTATTCAATCGAGGAAGTCGTTGGATAGGAAAGCCATCTTCAGACTACTTTATTGGAGTCACATCTATCAAAATCAACGGACAAGTCGTTCCGGTAAACACTACACTGCTTTCCTTTGATAAAAATGGAAACGGTGGAACCATGATTAGCACTGTGAATCCTTACACGGTTCTCGAACCTTCGATTTACGATGCTGTTATTAAGGCTTTTGTCAAAGCAATGACTAATGTAACTAGGGTTGTTGCACCCGTGGCACCATTTGAGGTGTGTTATAACTCGAAGAACATCGGAAGCACGCGTGTGGGACCTGTGGTGCCGGTTATTGATTTAGTATTGCAGAGTGAGGGAGTGTACTGGAGGATATTTGGTGCAAACTCAATGGTGCAAGTGAGCAAGGATGTTTTGTGTCTTGGGTTTGTGAAGCTGGGGGCGATCGACCCATGGCCTGCCATTACGATTGGAGGCTATCAACTTGAGAACATTCTTCTGCAGTTCAATGTCGCAAAATTAAGGCTTGGGTTCAGCTCATCCCTTCTGTCCCGCCAAACCACATGTGCCAACTTCAACTTTACATCTACCACTTAGCTGTACTTCCTGTATTTCACAAGTTGATGTAATAAATATAATGGCCATTATATTTTCTAATTATAATAAATAGAAACTTTGTTCAACTAAATGAATATATATATATGGTTTGAGCCAAATGTTGTGGGTTACAGAACCCCACTCAAATTTTTTATATGAATAATAGTTTTTGAAATATATTATAAAGTTGATATAACTAAGTTGGTTTAAGGCTTTGTACATATCCAAAAAAAAAAAAAAATTTGTGGGTTCAAATCTCATTAACAACGAGTATTTAATTTGATAAATTTTTTACCTAAAAGACGTAATAATAAAAAATTTGATTTTTTTTACCTGTTGTTGAAATGTATTCTTATGCACTTTGTTGAGTTCTTTTAGTCTTTGTTGAGTTTTTTTATACCTAAAAGACGTCGTTTTGACGTAAATAAAAAAAAATAAATTAAACCATTAGAAAACTCAGGCATCCATCCTCCTCTTTCTCTCTCCGAATTCATTGTGCCCCACTCAGAAAAATTCCTAATTCCACCACTGGTCAGAACTCAAATTATTTGCTTCCTCACTGCCTCATGAGTAGAGCGGCTGGCAAAATCGGCCCAGCCCAATGGGCTAGTCTAGCCAATCCAAATTTAGGACGGACTGGCTTTGGTTTTGGAGGTCCAATGCAAATTTGGGTTGGGCTGGCTTAGCCCAATTTTAAAACCCGGCCCGATAGGCAGCTTGCTGCGTGCTGGCTGACAAAAATGTCAAAGGTGGACTTATTGGGTGAAACGAAGGGAGTATAAAGATCTTGTTAAGAATTATTAATTATAGCCAACTTAACAAACAAAGAGCATATCTATCGTCTTAATTTTTTTTCTGATTTTTTCTTAATGTGCACTTAGTGCTATGATGTGGATTAGTTGTGGACACCAATCTGTGTTACTAAAATAGTCTGGAATTTCGTTAACTATCTTCAAAAATAAATACAACACTCACTTTGAGTCGTGTGAGAAGTAACATTATTGGAGTTTTTTTTTTTAACTAAAAAAGTATTTGAGCTAACCAATGGGATTATATAGTACCCCCTCCGTCTTTAAATTATTGTCTTTCTTTCCTTTTTTGTCAGTCCCATAATAATTGTTTTGTTTGAAAATTTTTGATTGATTCAAATAAATTTTTGGTCCCTTTCTTCATACTTGTTATTTGTTTAGAAATTCTGTTAAATATTAATTAAAATAACTGAATTACCCTTATTGTATCTGTTAGTGTCACTGCCAATAAAAATGAATCAATAAATGGAAAAAGAAAATAATAAATGAAGCAAAATAAATAAGAAGTTGAAAGTTGAGGGACCAGAAATTTACTTTAAAATCATTTCGATAAGAGCAAAAGAATGAGCATTTATTAAGAAAAAACATTTAAAAAACAGAAGACAACTAAGTAGCAGATGTAAAGTTAAAGTTTATTAATATAAGTAGTACTATAATCAAGACTCTAAGTGCGACACATACTGAGTTCAATTAATATATGAAAAGTAGTATAGACCCAAAATTGGGGAGTAAGATATTCATGCTTTTAATTATTATGTTCCAAACATGAGCTTAATCTAATTGATTAGACAGGTTAATGTGGGATATAAACAATTTCAACTGGGATTTAATTTTTTTTTTTCTTCCACATTTTGTTTTATACTTCCTCCATTCCAGGTAAAGAGCCACTTTTGACTTTTTTAGATCAAATTAGTTAAAATTTGACCAATAATTTATATAGATTTATTTATTTTTACAAAGTTATAAAAGTTGTAATCTATAGTATTGTTAATGGAGTTTTTAATTAATGAAATTTTATTTCCAAAAATATAAATAAAGTATGTAAAATTTTGATTTAATTTAATCACATGTTGATTTTTAAAAAAGAAAAGTGGACTCTTTACCTGGAACGGAGGGAGTATTTAATTTGTTTTAATTTACTTGTTTATTTTGGTTTAGTCGGTAATGTGGTTCATTCATTCGGTTTGCACACTCAAATCTCCAATTCAATTTCAAATGAGATCCACTAATCTTCATTTACTCTTTAAGCAGTTTCGTTCCGGATCGGATCCTCTATTCCAAAATGGTGTTTCATCTCCTATTTCAACCGTTGGATGTGCGCCACATGTGTATGTGAATAAACAACATTAATTATCCTGTGATTTTTTATGCACATGTGACGTACATCTAACGGTTGGAATAGGAGATGAAACACCATTTTGAAATAGAGGATCCGATTTGGTTTCCCGAACCCTTTTAATTATGTAAACATATTACTTTCCTTATTCATGCTCTTTAAGCAGTTTTATAAATCTTCTTCTTCAAGAGAGTAATTGCTACGTACATCTATACCACTAATTAACGAAATTCATTATCATAATTGATTGATGTATTGTAACTTATAACACCACAATACATTTTATTGATGAATTCTGCTAATTGATTATGTAAATTAATATATCATTTTCTTTGTTTTAATAAATGTATTACTTTCTCCCCCAGCTTCACAACTAAGTCGCAGATGTAAAGTTGAAGTTGGCACATGTGGTTTGGCGGGACAGAAGGGTTGAGCTGAACCCAAGCCTTAACTTTGCCACATTGAACTGCAGAAGATTGTTCTCAAGTTGGTAGCCTCCAATTGTAATAGCATGCCATGGGAACCTTAACCTTAGCTTCAAAAACCCAAGACACATGACATCCTTTCTGATCACTTGCACCATTGAGTTAGCACCAAACACTCTCCAGTACACTTGCTCACTCTGCGAAACGAAATCGATAACAGGAACTGCAGGCCCCACACGCGTGCTTCCGATGTTCTTTAAGTTATAACATTCTTCAAATGGTGCCACGGGTGCAACCCTCGTGACATTAGACATTGCTTTGTCAAAAGCCTTAATAACAGCATCATAAACCGATGGTTCAAGAACCGTGTAGGGATATTCAACCGTGCTAATCTTGGTTCCACCATTCCCTTCATTGTCGAAGGAAAGGAGTGTATTGTTTATTGGAACCAATTTTCCGTTGATTTTGATAGACGTGACTCCGATAAAGTATTCTGAAGAGGGCTGTTCTATCCAACTTCCACGGTTGACTATAAGCGGGGTGTAAGTAATTAAGAGAGGAAGCGGCATTAACATTGGGAAGAAACACATAAGGACCTTCACCAAGACACACCTTTTGCAGGACTCAAGCATATGGCAAATATTTTACGGTAGTTAAAGAAGCTTGGAAATTGAGAAGCAAGTGATAGGTGAGTCCTGAAAGACAACATAACAGTACGGTGAAAGCACTGAATGTAGCTTGACATATAGCTCCACCTCAAAAACCCAACAGTCTGCATCATCCTAAACAAAGTCTCCATGTATTCTAGTTCATTGGTATTCTAGTTCATTGCACTAGTCTCCATATACCATTGTATTTATATTCCAGTATGCATAATGAACAATTCATCTTGGGCAGTATCATTTCTTCTGTTTCAACATGGTATCAGAGCCATGAAAGGCTCACGCCAGTAACAAAAAAAAAAAAAAAAAAAAAAAAGGTGGGCTCTCACGCCATAACAATTTTCTTCCTCATCCTGTGCATCATCTGAAGAGATGATTAAAAGCAACCTTTGCCTTCTTCAGTTCTGTTAATTTCTCCAAGTCACCATCGTCATCATCCTTCCTCTTAGTAGATTCATCTTTCTTGTCTTCAGCTTCTTCGTTCCAGCAAAGTCACCATCGCAAGGCTCTGCTTCCTCTCGAGACAGAGCTTTCAATTGGGTTGTTCGTACTCTCCTTTCATCTGGGTTCTCAGTCAAATCTTTAAATCGTAAGGGCTTGACTGCGTTTCACTATGCGGTTCAGGGGTCCCACCTTGAGCTAGTGATGAAATCCGTTCATCCATAGCAGAGGCCCCAACATCAGCCTTATTCTTGCAGAGATAATCTACAACCTGAGCCTTGCCCCCTTCAATTGCATGTATATCACCCCATCTCCAACAACAACCATCTCCGCCCAGCTCTCTCCCAAATCCGACCCAAACCCCCTCATCTCAGCCTCGCAGCGGCCAAAACTGCTAGCCGCTCCAATCGCCAATTAAAACTCCATCCAGCATCTCCCATAAAAACTCCATCACAGATCTCCATCCAAACCTCACTCTATTCAGATTCCACCTTTCTCCAAAATAAATATATATATATATATATAATATATTCCCCAACCGAACCCACCGTTGGACCTTTTTTTTTTTTTCTGCTCTCCATTTCCCTCTCATGGAAAATTCTTCTTCATTCCCATCAAATTTTGAACTATCTTCATCTTCAGTTGTCTCTTGCCAAATCTGTAATGAACATGGCCATACTGCTATAGTTTGTCCACATCGTTGGGATCTTAGTTTTGAACCAGCTGATAGTATAACTTCTTCTCCTCTACCTCAAAAATCTTTGAATTGGTATGCTCAAGACATCTATGACAATTTATGGTGCCTTCAAAAGCTTCCAACTCAATCTGTAGTGAACTATATCTCCGAAGTTCGCTCTCTCACTTCTTCGTTAGGTAAAGTTGGATATACAATACCACATGATGAGTTAATTGATTTTGTGGTCGAGGGCTTAGACACTACGTTTATCCCTTTTCTTCGTAATCGTTTTTATCCCCATCGAGCGACTATGTCGCTTGATGCCCTCTTTGATTTGCTCATTCAAGAAGAGCAAACTTTAACCATTACCCCCTCTACGTTAAGTGTTTCTCCCGAAGATATCCCATTTCTCTCTACCAAACTTAATATCTCTCCATTTCAACCCACCTCTACTTCTACTCTGTCTAGCAACTTTCCCTCTCCTCGTTTACTTGATAGTTATTGTCTAGCGATTCCCATGAATCTTGATATGCCATCCTTTCTCACAAAGTCAGAAATTCTTGATTACTCTTTTTCTTACCTACAAGGAATTTCTCACTCATATACGGATGTTTTTGCCAACTCTTACTTGGTTAACTCAAGCTCTTCAATTTCTCTTTCTAGCATGCTTTATGAAGAAGATTCTCACTACCCTCAACTATCCTCTCATGATCTTGATTTTGATCTTTCTTATCTTCTTATGATGGGTAATCTAGATACCCCATCCAAATATCTTTGTACCCAAAATTTACATTGGTCACTTAATGATTGGTTCTCTCTTATAGAACCACAGATTATAGTCAACAATAGATCGTGGCTCGCTTGCAACTATAACAATTTGAAGTTATTATTCAATCTAAATGATTTGATGTGCCTCTTTTACATTGCTCATGGCATTATCATCTCACTGATGTTACAAATGAGAGGGCGCTCCAACAAATTCAAGCTCAAGCTTCACTTCATTCCGTTTCGCTTGAGGGGAGGTGAAAGACAACATAACAGTACGGTGAAAGCACTGAATGTAGCTTGACATATAGCTCCACCTCAAAAACCCAACAGTCTGCATCATCCTAAACAAAGTCTCCATGTATTCTAGTTCATTGGTATTCTAGTTCATTGCACTAGTCTCCATATACCATTGTATTTATATTCCAGTATGCATAATGAACAATTCATCTTGGGCAGTATCATTTCTTCTGTTTCAACAAGTCCTACCAAGACCAGCAATACCTTTGACACCTCTAGAAAGACCTTATAAGAGAGATGTCTTGGTACAAAAGAAGAAAAACTCCGGCACGGAAACAACCCGGGTAGGGTTCTCCCGTCCGTTGACTGGAAACAACGTCCGAAGTAAGCTCCCCGGCGATCAAGTGGCGAGTGACCGAGTTTTCCGAGAAGTGCGTGCATGAGTTATTGTGGCAAACCGGCCCGGGAGGGGCATCACATGTGTCACAAAATGAATCCACCCTTGCAAGTTTGCACTGAGGGGTTTCGCAGGTGTAATATTTGTAGGTGGAGGAGACATAGCTGTTTTCGCAGTCTGTCCATAGGTATTTGCCGTCTAGGTCGACGGTTAGTGATAAGGAAACAAATGGAGTTCTCTGTTTGAGGTGGGTAAGGTATTGGAGGGTTGAAGGGTCTTTGGTGACCGGAAGAAGTAGGGCTTCGGGCTTGAAATGGGTTTGGGCAAAGGTGGCTAAAAATGAAATGGTAAAAAGAGTGCAGACGGCAATGAAATGAATGGACGATGCCATTTGAGATCTGAGATGTGGAATTTATGGATTTGAAGTCGTAATGGATGGATTTATCCTTTTATAACCATGAAAAAGTGGGCTTCAAATCTTCCGATCTCTATCACACTCCGTATTTCATTTAATTCTAACCTTACACGTATATATGTTATTTTAGTCTTTTTTCTTTTATAATTTTTGTAAAAAAATATGTAAAATTGAGATTTAATGAGACAGAGAGTGTAATAGAGAGTGAAATAGAAAATTTGAAGAAAAAAAAATTGTCATTTTGGGTCTAGCCAACCATCTTGGACATTATTAGTGTCAGTGCCACATGCAAATAAAAAATAAAATAAAAAACTGTTGACCACAGTAGTGTAGCTGGCCACTGTACTTGTTTTAGGATTTCCCACATTAATCCACTTCTTCAGTGTAACTGAATTTCATATTTTAGCAAAATTACATAAATTTATAAATACCTAGAATTGTGAGAAAAAAAAAATTTAGGTTAATGCATATTTGTTTCAAATTAAGATATAGTCAATGCATTTTACATATTGTTTGTTTAATGAAATACATACAATATATTTTTACAAATACATATATTTCAGGTTAAATTAATTAATATATATGTCAGTCATACATACATAGGCGAAGTGTAGGAGTTGTGCTCTTAAATTTACCTAGAAAGATGATTAAGTTGAGAAAAGCATATTTTGACACCAAATAATAATTTTTCTAACTAATAAAGAAAATAATAATCCATCAATTCCTGACAAAAAGTTCACTATTCTGTTTTAAACAGTCAACTTCCAGGTTAATATCAATTATGTTAAGAGTAGGTTTCCTGTGAGATCGTCTTACGGATCCAAATTCTTATGACGGAATCCCACTTTCTCACAGTTCAGTCCACCAACACACGGTATGTCATGTCGAGGAGATCCATCTTAGGGAAACTACCCATAAGACAGTCTTTTTTAAAAAATTTGCCTTATGTTAATATTATTTTATTTGACATTGATAATATTATGCTATAATTGGGTTTGCTTTAGTTAAGTTCGGGCCTCTTTTATTTTAATACAATATTTGATTTAATTTGAGTTTGGGCTTGGCTCAATATATTTAGGGTGAATTACAGGCCGGTCCCTTTTTAAACATTTGTAATCGCTCCAGTCCACTTATCTTTTTTAAAAATCGGAAAAAGGCATTTTTGGGGTAAAAAGACGATTATGCCATTAATGAAAGAAAAATACGCACGCTTCAGTAACCCAATGCATCGCGATGCACCACTTTTGGCATCGCAATGCAACAATTGGTGCATCGCGATCATCGCAGCGCGCTTTAGGGAACCAACGCATCGCGATGCACCAATTGTTGTATCGCGATGCACCAATTTTGGCATCGCGATGCAACAATTGGTGTATCGCGATCATCTCAGTGCGCTTTAGGGAACCAACGCATCGCGATGCACCACTTTTGGCATCGCGATGCAACAATTGGTGCATCGCGATCATCGCAGCGCGCTTTAGGGAACCAACGTATCGCGATGCACCACTTTTGGCATCGCGATGCAACAATCATCGCAGCCCGCTTTAGGGAACTTGATTTTCGTTTACCTTTCGGGGGCGTTACCCCCAAACTCCCACGAGGGACGCTATCCCCTCGACCCCTGCGACCTGACCGGGCAGGTCGAACCCCGTTGCGTTGCCCAGCACAATTCGATTGGCGAATTAAATTAGTCCAAGAACATCTTCCTCTGTTTTTGGACAGCACACTGTCAAGCTTAATTTGAAGCTCAAAAATAATATTTTTTTGGTAGAAAAATTGTGCACAAATATAGTACTAAGTTAGGATAATAATATGAGATTGATTTTAAACAAATTCGAAGCTTAAAACAGAGATTTAAGTGGTCAAAACAGCTCAAGAACAAAGAAAAATGGGATGAACTCAAAAAATTTGAATTTGATCAAATTCGTGTTTTATGCAAGAAAATTGATACCCAAATATGAGGAAAGACTATATTAACAACATGAAATCATTTATACATCAATTTGAATCTCAAATCTGAAACAACCATGTTGTTGAGGGTATTTTAGGAAAAAAAATTTCAAAGTGCCTTTTAGCGGTTAAAAAAAAATGGTGTACTGGAGAGAAAAAAATTTGAAAAAGTGGACCGGCCAGCAATTTCTCCATATATTTACTACTTGGCTTTTAGAAAGATTTAAAAAAAAAATGTTACTTTTCTTTAGTAATAAAGAAAGGGAAAAAGAAAAATTTAATGATAGGATTCAAAGGCCACCGATACTCTTTCAAAGGTTGGTGGAATGATTGGCGAGTAAAAGGGTGTTGTAACTGTTGGGAGGAATGTACGGAGGGAGGGCACAGAGGAGAATTAGTTCAAAACTTTTTTTTTTTTTTTTTAAGTTTAAAAAAGAAAAATTGAACAAATCAAACGGATAAACACTTCTAAAAGCATATACAACAATGGGGGAGCTTATGGGAAACATTAAGGGATTCTTTCTTTTACAATGGAGATTGTTTGAGGAGCTTATAGGTTTCCTATTTAAAACAAAAAGTAAAATGGGTAGCTTATTAAGCTACTTGAGGTGATGGGGAGCTTACCTCTCCTTTCCGCGTCTCGGCTCAATAGTTGGGCCGGCACAAAAAACTCTCCCTCTCCAATTCTTGATCATTTTTCACTTTAAAAAATGTTTTTTTTTTGTTTGTATTGAACTACATATATTTTTTTTATATAAATAGAGACTTAATTTGTTTTATTTGAGCATCAAATTAATTTTTTACAAAATTTTCAAGGGTTTTTTTTTTTTTTTACCATTTTCCTCTTTTTTCTGCTTCAAATTTGGAGATAAAAATAGTAGGGCACATAAAATTATTGAAATTTGTGCCAACAATGAAAGGGAATTTTTATTTAAATAGATTAATAATATTTATGTAATAAATTTGAGTTGAAAAAGGTGGGTAAGCTTCCTTAACTCACCAAGGGGCAATATGCGGCTAGACACGACACACTCAACTTTGTTTACCTTGAGCTCCCCGGCAAAGCCTGGACATCCTTTTGGAGGATGAGGATGAGCATGGGTGGCACGTGTTAGGGATTAAGTTATCCAACCATTTGAAACCCCCCTTTATCTAATACTTTACATAATATCAACAGTTGACACAATAATCAATAGAGTAGTACTGAGACCATCTCCATCCCAAAACTCCAAATTTGGTCAAAAACTACCGTAAATTTGGTCCATTTTAACACCAAACACTATTCCAACTCCAACCCACATACCCCAAAATAGAATATTCCTTAGCATATTCTATTTTTATTTATTTATCAACATGTATATTAATTTGCTATTAATCTTTTAAATAATAATTATTAGGATTGCACAATTAATTATTATAGTATATTTAATAATTTTATATTTATAATATTATTTACGTCATTAATAATATTTAAAAATTAGTAATTTTATAATTAAATTTATTATATAATTTAATAAATATACAAGTACGTGAAAATACAATAAAAAATTATTACAATCAATACAAAATGTAACGAAAATCATACCACTTGATAAATAAAAACACATACATGATTATAATTGAATTGAAAACAACTACTTTAAAATCTTTAAAAAAAAAAGCAACAACAACAACAATAGCAAAAACACTCATAATAAAAAGTACATAATATTTTATATGTATGCATTTTTTAGTTTAAATGTGAAATTGTGTTTTATAAATAATTTAGTATAATAATAATTTAATTTGTATATAATATATACAAAATAATTGACAAAAGGTTAATTAATTATAAATTACTGAATTTATATATAATGTTCAATAATTTAAAATAAGTAATATTATTAATATTTATTTTTTATTAATAATAATATCTAAAATTAGATATTAGTTAGTTTAAAATATATTTAAATTAATAATATCATATTATTAATAATTTTAAGCATTTAATAATTCATTAAAAATCAAAATATGCCATGGATCCCACCAATACCAAATTTGGGGTAGTGAATAGTGCAACCCCAAATTTGGTTTGGGTTTGGGTATTGGGTTGGAGTGAGTTGAACCCCCAAATTGAAGATTTGGGGGTTGGGTTGGAGATGCCCTGAATGAGTCAAATTGGGACGTCTTAAAAATATAATTAAGTAAATTTTCTCATTCATATTAAGGGTGTTAAACTAATTTTATAATTTACATGACCAATTTATTCAAAAATTTAAATTCAAATCTTCACACCTAAATTTAAATTCAAATTTTCAGCATCCAATTACCTCGTTACTATTCCCGCTGTTTCAAAATAAGTGTCGTTTTAAAGTTGTGCATACATATTAAGAAATTTTGTAGGTTAATAAATATACCCTTTTTAAATATTCTTAATTTTTGTACTAGGAGTAGCTGGAAAGATAAATTAGGAGAAGATATTAATTGGGAGACGATAAAGTATTTAATAAAGAGATAATTAATTGGTGAGACTTAGGAGAAGAGAATGATAAATTAGGCAAAACATGCATTAAAAACCTAAAACAACACTTATTTTGGAATTAAAAAATGAAATAAACCAATACTTATTTTAAAACGGAGGGAGTAAAACATAATTTAATTACACCCACCAATTTTTTTTGGAGATCTCAATTTGGACCGTTTAAATTTATTGAGCATATGTTCTGATTTAGCATAGTGGCACAAAGTGGCTTAACTTTTATATTCCTACGAATATTATTATCAGCTACGCTAGCCAATCCATTACAACATTCAACAACCAATTGATACCAAAATAAATGCTAAGAGTAGAAGGAAATTACTTCCTCAGAACTTGAAATTGGAACATAGAACTTCATCGAAGAGAAGAGTAGTATAACTAAACCCAAGCCTTGAAGCAGCCAGATCAAACTCGAAAAGATTGTCTTCCAACTGATGTGCCCCTATCACAATCGATGTTTTAGGCCTCGAACCACCGTCTACAAACCCCAAACACAACACTTGCCGACTTATCTCCACCATCAAATTGAACCCACTGAGTTCCCAATACACATCCTTGTTCTCAAACACAAACGTAACATCCGGCACACCCGCCCCTGTTGGAGTAAAGCCCAAGAACTCTGTACTAAAGCATTCGGTGAACGGTGCCACGGGTGCGACTTTCTTAACTCTCATTGCCTTAAGTTCCTTAACAAATTCTGTTGTAACAACCTTGTAAATCGAGCTTTCGAGAACTGTGTAGGGAGCTAGGGTACTAATTTTTGTACCACCGATGCCCCGATTATTGATCCTTAACAAGGTTGTGTTGAGTGGAATGGGTTTTTTGTTGATTAAGATGGAGGTTACTTGAACAAAGTAGTCGGATGTGCTAGTTGGATTGACATGAAGCTTAGTGTAAGAAAATCGTTGGGTTGCGTCAATGAGTCGTGATTCGTTGTAGCTAGGGTAAAAGAAATAAGGCGTGTTACCAAAAAATAGAACCCCATTATCTGATGTTTTGCCAGAATTTGTTACGAAAAATGAAGATGACGATGGCAAACATAAGGCAAATTTTTGACCAAAATGCCTACCTAACGCAGCTGAAATTTGGGTTGCAAGCCCAAATGATGATCTCTGCAGGCCCACCTTACCCTTAGCCCCTCTAGCAAGGCCCTTTAGGAGCCGGATCTCGGCACACCCAAATACGAAATTTGGAATCTTTACGCTTGGCCCGGAACTTGATCCGTTTGTGGATGGAAGAGAAATGGTATCGGTAGCATTGGCGTGGTCAATCGAACAAACTGTCAGAAGGGTTTGACCAGCTAAGTCAACAACAAAGGTGGTTGGAACAAGAGGAGTTCCTATGGAGAGGTTTGTAAGGTATTGGAGGGTGGAAAGGTGTTTGGAGATTGGAAGGAGTAAGGCATTGGGCTGGCGAGGTGATTGGGCCTGGGAGAGAGAGATGGAGATGATGATCAGGAGAGAGAAAATGAGGAATGGTTTAATGGGATTGGAAGGAGACATTGGAGCTGGAAAACTATATGGAGTACTGAGTAAAGAAGAAGATGATTAAATAATAAAATGGTCTTGAAGAAGCAAAGCAGAGATTTCTCTCAGCCGAGCTTTGCTAGCTGTGAGCCAACTAACTGCATGTCTTAACTCAAGGATGAGAGAGAGAGAGAGAGAGAGAGAGAGAGAGAGAGAGAGAGAGAACCAAGTATATTCTGGGGATAAGTTGGACCATGAGTGGTTGTTCTGAATAAAGACTGACCACTGACTCAGCCCAGTTGGTGTTTGTTCTGAATCAATGGGCCTTGGCATTAGTAAGTATAGACTATAAAATACCAAACATGGGTTTTGCCTTTTGAATATGAAAAATTTTAAGGCGGAATTACAAGTCGGTCCTTTTAAACAATTTGAATTTGCTAAAGTATCCTATATTTTTTTAAACAGAAAATTGCTGCCCAGTCCACTTTCTGAAACTTTTTTTTTTCTTCAGTCCACCCTTTTTTTTAAGCCGCCAAAAGACACTTTAAGAATTTTCTTCCTAAAATGCCCTCAACAACATCGTTGCTTCAGATTTGAGGTTCGAATTAATGTATAAATGATTTCATATTGTTAATATAGTCTTCTCTTATGTTTGGGTATCAATTTCATGCATAGAAGACGAATTTGATCAAATTCAAATTTTTTGAGTTCATCCCGTTTTTCTTTGTTCTTGGCCTGTTTTGACCACTTTAATTTATATTTTAAACTTCGAATTTGTTTAAAATCAAACTCATATTATTATCCTAACTTTGTACTACATTTTTGCACAATTTTTCTTCCAAAAAATACTATTTTTAAGATCTAAATCGAGCTTGGCAGTGTACTGTCCGAAAACAGAGGGAGATGTTCTTCGACTGATTTTGGGACTTTAATCAATGATTTGAGTTTGAATTGTGTATAATATCAATACCATGTGTTATATGTAAATTTCCCAACTAAAAATAACTATTTTGATCAATTTTGATATTATATTAAATTGGGCATCGAGATACCTTTAATTCACCAATCGCAGTATGCTGGGCAACGCAATGGGGATCAACCTGCCCGGTCAAATCGCAGGGGTCGAGGGGACAGTGTCCTTCGTGGGGGTTCGGGGGCAACGCCCCCGAAAGGTAAACGAAAATCAAGTCCTCTCCAACGGTTGAAATTCAAACGGTACCTTAGTTACTCATCGTAATGCCTTAGTTGCTCATCGTGATGCCTTGACTGCTCATCGAGATGCCTTGGTTACTCATTGCGATGCCTTTGTTGCTCATCGCGATGCCTTTCTTGCTCATCGCGATGCCTTTCTTGCTCATCACGATGCCTTGGTTGCTCATCGCGATGCCTTGGTTACTCATCGCGATGTCTGTGTTGCTCATCGCGATGCCTTGGTTGCTCATCTCGATGATTAACCCACGCGATGCCTTGGATTACTAATCGCGATGTCTTGGGTTGCTGATGCGCGGGTGTTTTTTTTCATTAATGACATAATCGTCTTTTCGCCCAAAAAATATCTTTATCCGATTTTAAAAAAAGATGAGTGGACTAGAGCGATTACAAATGTTGAAAAAAGGGACCGACCTGTAATTCACCATTTTTTCAACCGAAAAAAGGGATTTTTGGGGTGAAAAGACAATTATGCCATTAATGAAAGAAAAACACACGCACATCAGTAACCTAAAGGCATTCCGATGCCCAAGTAAAGGCATCCCGATGCCCAAATAAAGGCATCTCGATGCCTAAAATTCTCGCCCTTAAATACTCAGGCATCCCGATTCCTAAAATTCAGCATCTAGGCATCCCGATGCCCATTTACTAAATAATTATAACTCGAAATACTAACATGAACCCAGAAAATTTCACCAGGATCAAAATCGATCAAAATAGTTATTTTTGGTTGGGAAATTTACATAAAAACATGGTATTGACTTCCTATAACAATATGATATTGATATTAGACAAAATTCAAACTCAAATCATTGATTAAAGTCCCGAAATCAGTCCAAGAATATCTCCCTCTGTTTTCGGACAGCACACTACCAAGCTCGATTTGGATCTCGAAAATAGTATTTTTTTTGGTAGAAAAATTTTGCACAAATGTAGTACTAAGTTAGGATAACAATATGTGATTGATTTTAAACAAATTCGAAGCTTAAAACATAGATTAAAGTGGTCAAAACAGCTCAAGAACAAGGAAAAACGGGATGAACTCAGAAAATTCAAATTTGATCAAATTGTGATCAAATTCGTGTTCTATGCATGGAAATTGATCCCCAAACATGAAGGAAGACTATATCAACAACATGAAATTATTTATACATTAATTCGAACCTCAAATCTGAGGCAACGATGTTGTTGAGGGCATTTTAGAAAAAAAAATTTCAAAGTGCCTTTTTTCGGTTAAAAAAAATAAGGATAGACTGAAGGGGTTAAAAAGTTTTGAAAATAAACCGGCTAGCAATTTTCTGAACTTTTAAAGGGACTTTTTGGTATTTTGTGGCTCAGCCAAGTGGCTCGGTTGCAGAATGCAAATTGAAATTCACTTATAAAAGCCCAAAATTGTTTGACATTGTCCATTTTGGTCAAATTTCTCATTTTCAATCACTAAACTCCATTTAACATATATTTAACATATGAGTAATGCTATGGGTACTTAGAGTCCGTTTGGTTGAGCGTTTTGGCCAAAACGCAGGGATAAAACGCAGCTTATTTGCAAAAAATGTGTTTCAATATTGCGGCAGAAAACGCAGCGTTTTCAAAACGCAGCTGCATTTTAAAACGCTGGAATTCCCAACTTTTTCCCAAAACGCAGGTTTTAAAACGCTCCTAGGAAAAAAAGCTGCGTATTGAAGTGATATCCCAAACGTATTTATAAGGAAAGACCTCCGTTTTTAAAACGCTGCGTTTTTAAAACACTGCGTTTTATAAACGCTGTACCAAACGGGCTCTTAAAAAATATTAAATTTTTTGCACTAAATGATATATCAGTTGAGGTGGTACAAAAAAAAATTAAAAATTATAATTAATGCATCACATCAACTAACACATCATTTAATATAAAAAATTTAGTACTCTTTTAGTACCCATAGCATTACTCTTAACATATTTCTGGGATCCTACTTTTTCACGCTGAGTTCATCACTTCAATTGTTAAAAGGTAAAGTACTATTGTTCTTATATTTATTACTCCCTTCGTCCCTAAATTATTATCTTCTTTTTTTTTATTCGTTCTAAAATAATTATTTTATTTAAAAATATTTTTTTTAGAACATCATTTTTATCCTTACTTTTTCCCCTATTTTAATTATGGATCATATACATATGTATACATATGACATTAAAGGAAATTACGCATTATATTAATATTAATAATCAAGTCAATTATTTTTTCTTAATCTGTGTATCGGATCAAACAAGACAATAATTAAAAGATGGAGGGATTATTATTTTTATTATAATTTCTATAACAATAATAATAACAGTATTAAAAATGTTGACGCTACAATTATTATCATGAATTTTTGTTGCTAGAAATTATTATCATTACTCCCTCCGTCCCTAAATTATTATCTTGCTTTCCTTTTTTGTTCATCCCTAAATAATTGTCTTGTTTGAAATTTTTTTTAGAACATCACTTTTATCATTTTACCCTTACTTTTTCTCTCTACTTTAATTATGGGTCATATACACATGGACATTAAAAAAAATTACACACTATACCAATATTAATAATCAAGTCAATTATTTTTTTTAATCCGTGTGTCAGATCAAACAAGACAATAATTTAAAGATAAAGGGAGTATTATGTTTGACTTCGTTGTTGTTGCTCATATTATTTAAACTACAAGAAAACATGACAATTAAAACGAAATTTTCGATTGTGAAACATGAAAATCCGTTACAATACAATAGTTGAAATCGAAAATGGCCCGTTGCAATAGTCTCGTCATAACTTTATTGCAACTGATTTAATGTAGGTTGAAAGATATTGCAACCGAAAATGGCCCATTGCCCTCTTTTCTAATTATAGTTTATATAAAAAAAACTATCGTCATTATCATTATTAAGAGAAAAATAAAATTTCATCCAAACAAAAGTTCTTACCCTAGCGACGTTAGTAATAACATTAACCTTTGTGGAATTAAAAGTTTAACTTTAGGGGATAGAAGAAATATTTTTGAGCAAGACTATGAAGATGATTATGAATAGTCATAATCCGGGTATTCAAGGGATAGGAAAGAGCGGACTCTAAGGTTGACCAAACATCGTGAGAAGTATTTAGACCGATAGCCAGAGGTAAAACCTCTTCGGTGAGGGAAGAGACTAACAGAGTAAGGATGGATTGATCTTGAAGAGTCCAAAGTGCGAACTCGGGATTGGGTTGGTCCTCGGTCATGCCGGGAACGGACACTTTGGGTTGAGGTGGGAGGTTAGAGCCATCAATAAATCCAAGAAAACTCGACTCGGAGAAGAGGAAGAATTTGGGTCTTCCAAATGAGAAAGTTAGTGGATGTTAGCTTAAGGGAAAGATAGTGGTGAGAGTTACTAAGTGTGATGGGAGAAAATTTTGGACTAGCTAGCAGCAGAGACACCAGCGGACGAGCCATTGATAGAGGCGGTGTTGGGAGGGTTTTGGTTGGCCATAGGAATTTTGTTCAAGGCTCTTATACCAACTTGAAACACAATCTTTAGTTCCAGTACCCTTTTCTCCTTTCTCACACACAGTGAGACTTCAATATGTACAATGTATATATAATGGGTTACATGATATAGGATAATGACTACATAGATTACATGAGATTTCAATAAATCAATTTATTTGACCATATTGACTTGATAGTTTGAACTATCGTCTTTTGTAGATCGAAAAGTAACTATAGGATCAACCTCATTAATTCATGCATGAGGCCTGTTGAGAGAACTCGCAGCTCCACAACAGTGGTATCAGAGCAAAGGCTGATTCGCGAACGGTATATTAGAAACCTAGTGCAAGGTTTCTTTGGTAAGAAAAAAAAAACAATTTTTTAGTAATTCAGTTTGTGTTTGAGTGCTTTGATACTTGTTTCGGTTTGATTATTTGTCTTTTTTTTTTAGTATTAAAAATTCACTTGTTTGACATGGCTGCTAATATGAATGCATATGTGATGGAGTCATTCAATGGCAAAAGTGATTTTTTGATTTGGCAACAAAAAATGAAAGGCATTTTAATTAAAGAAAAAGTTTTTAAAGCTATAACAAAACAATTTGCTGAATCTGATAAACAAGAATTAAGGATTGAAATGGATGAATGTGCTTATTCTTCGATTATTTTGAACTTGTCTGCCTCTGTTCTTAGAAAAGTTGGTAAACTTGATAGTGCTAAGTCTCTTTGGGATAAACTGGAAGAAATATATGTTGAAACATCTTTACCTAGTAAGATGTATTTGCTTGAGAAATTTTTTCAGTTTAAATTAGACTTGAGCAAAGACATGGATGATAACATTGATCGGTTTACTAAACTTTTGCAAGATATTAAGCAAACCGGTGATAAGAACATTGATGAATATACTCCTATTGTGCTCTTGAATGCTATACCTGATTCTTATGCTGATGTTAGATCTGCTATTAAGTATGGTAGGAATGATATTATGCTTGATACTGTGATTAACGGGCTTAAATGCAAAGAATTGGAGTTAAGAGTTAATAAGGGAAAATCAAATGTTGGTGAGGTTAATATGGTGAGAGGACGATCGATTCAAAGGAATAATAATCATAGTAAGCAACATGATAAGACCGAAACTAGTAAGAGTAATGAGAGAAAAGAAGTAAGTCTAGAACTGGTAAAAGTAACAGAAAATGTTACAACTGTGGTGAGACGGGACATTTTCGTAAAGAGTGTCCTAATCCTAAGAAGAAGAATCAAGACTTACAAATTGACTGTAATTTAGCTACTGGTGAGAATGAGCCTTCTGTTTTTATGGTTACTGAAACTGTGGTGAATTATGTTCATTATGTGAAAAATGAATGGTTGTTAGATTCTGCATGCACGTTTCACATGACACCGGATAAAAACATGTTTCATACATATAGTGATATGAAAAGTGGCTCAGTTTCTTTAGCTAATAGTAAAAAGTGTCAAATTGTTTGGTATTGAGACGTGTGTCTCAAGTTTAAGTCTGGTTCTTGCTTAACATTGAAAGATGTGCGACATGTGCCTGATTTAGCTAATAGTCTCATATCTTGTGCATCTTTGGAAAATGAGGGATTAGAAGGGAAATGGGGTAATGGGTGCATGAAAATCATGAAAGGGTCTCTTGTGATTTTCAAAGCTGAAAAGATTAGAAACTTGTATGTTTGCCTTCTTGAGCCAATGTTTGATTATGCTAATGTTGTTAAAGTTGATAAACCGATTTGTGGCATAAAAGGCTTGGACACATGAGTAATAAAGGGTTGGATATTTTAAATAAAAACGGTGTTTTTGGTAAAGATAAAATTTCGATATACCTTTTGTGACTCATGTGTAATGGGTAAGCAACATAGAGTATCTTTTCCCAATCCCCTAATTCTAATCATTGTTCGACTAGAAGAATACTTGAGTACATACATGCTGATGTGTGGGGTCCTTCTAGTGAAACCACTCAAGGTGGTAATAGATATTTTTTATCTATTATTGATGACTTTTCAAGAAAAACATGGGTGTTTTTATTAAAGAACAAATCTGATGTTTTTGATAATTTTAAAAATTGGAAAGTCATGATTGAAAATCAAACAGGTAAGAAAATTAAAGTGCTTAGGACTGATAATGGACTTGAATTTTGCAATCATGAGTTTGACAACTTTTGCCTTATTAATGGGATTAAAAGGCATAAGACTGTGCCCTATACACCGCAATGTGGTGTTGCTGAACGTATGAATAGAACTCTTTTAGAAAGAGTTAGAACCATGCTTGCTACTTCGGTTTGTCCAAACGTTTTGGGGTGAGGCGGTGATGATCGCCGCCTATCTTATAAATAGGTCGCCCTCTGTCCCCTTAAATGGTAGGTGTCTGAAGCGTTTTTCGAAAAACCGTTGATTATGCAAATTTGAGGATTTTTGTTGTCTGCGTATGCCCATAGGAAAAATGATAAACTTGAACCTCTGACCGTGAGGTGCATTTTCTTGGGATACCGGAGGGTGTCAAGGGGTATAGATTATGGGTAAGGGAGGAACCGGGTTTCAAAGTCATCATTAGTCGTGATGTAGTGTTTAATGAAACAGAATTTCCATGTTTGAATGATGTGCCTCCCCCTCCCCCTCCCCCCGCTCCAAATGCGGTGGAGCACCCTTATGTGTCTATTTCTGCTATTATGAATGAGCCTGTTGCACAAACTGAAAATGAGACTCCTCATGTTGATAATCCTATTGATGTGAATGAGCAAAATATTGAAAATGAAGATGTTGAAAATGACCATAATGAGTTGCCTGCTTTAAACGGCTATCAACTTAGTCGTGATAGACCTAGACGGATATCTAGGCAACCCGCCCATTTTCATGATTTTGATATGACTTCATTTGTGTTTAGTGTGTTTGAATCTATTGATAATAGTGAGCCTATAACCTATAATGAAGCTTTAAATTCTGCTAACAAGAATGAGTGGATTGGTGCTATGAATGATGAGATGAATTCGTTGCATGTTAATGATACTTGGACTTTAGTGCCTAGACCGAAAGATTGTTCAATTGTTTCTTGTAAATGGCTCTATAAAGTCAAGAAAGAATCCGACTCTGTTAGATTTAAAGCTAGACTTGTAGCAAAAGGGTTTACTCAGAAAGAAGGAATAGATTACACTGAAATATTTGCTCCTGTTGTTAAATTCACAACTGTTAGGATTATGCTTGCTTTGGTAGCTCAGTTTAATTGGGAAATGAAACAAATGGATGTTAAAACGCTTTTTGCACGGAGATCTTGATGAAAAGATATATATGAAGCACTCGAGGGTTATATTGATAATTCTTGTCCCGATTATGTGTGTTTGCTTAAAAGTCATTATATGGGTTAAAACAGTCCCTCGTATGTGGAACTTGAAATTTGATAAATGCATGCTAGATTTAAAATTCCAGCGGAGTGCTTATGATCATTGTTTATATTTCAAGAATGATACGAGTGTTCCTGTTTTCTTGCTTATATATGTAGATGACATGCTTCTTATTAGCCCTTGTTCTAAATCCGTAGATAATGTTAAAAATTGCTTGAGTGCTAAGTTTGACATGAAATATCTCGGTGATGCTAGTAAGATACTTGACATGAATATAATCAGAGACCGTGATTTATCTGTTATTTACTTGAATCAAATTTCATATGTTGAAAAGATATTAAGTAAATTCTCTATGAAAGATGCTAAATCATTAATACCCTCTTGCTTCACATTTTGTGCTTAGTAAAGAGCAGTGTCCCCAAAATGACTTGGAGCTAGACCAAATGAAAAATATACCTTATTCGAATGCTATTGGTTCTATTATGTACTTAATGGTTAGTACCCGCCCTGATATTGCTTATGCTATTTCGTGTTTAAGCCGTTACATGTCAAATCCAGGTTTGCCCCATTGGCAAGCTCTCAAATGGTTGTTGAGGTACTTAAAGCATTCGGTAAGTTATAGTTTGAAATTCACTAAGTGTGATGAAGGTATAAAATTGGTTGGTTATGTTGATTCTAGTTATGCTAATGATAGGGACAATAGAAAATCTACCACTTCGTATGTGTTTACCTTATGTGGCTCTTGTATTAGTTGGAAATCTCGATTCTGACCAATTGTGGCTCTCTACTGACGAATCCGAATATGTGGCTATAACCGAGGCTATAAAAGAGGCCATATGGCTAAAAGGTTTACTTTCGAAATTGGTTTTCTAAATGACAAAGTGGTAGTATTTTCGATAGTCAATCGGCATTCGGTTGGGTAAGAATCTGTTTTTCATGATAGAACGAAACATATAGATGTTAGATATCATTTCATTCGTGATGTGGTTGCTAAAAATGTTGTTTATCTTGAAAAAATTGACACCAATTTTAATCCGTCTGATATGGGAACTAAATGTTTGCCTGTTTCAAAATTTTTAAACTGTTTGAAAATTTTGAATTTTGATACTTCGTGTTGATGCTTGTGGTTTTGTTACCCCAAAAATCCTCTTCTTCACTTTGTGTGAGTTGGGGTATCTAGTTGTGTTTCTTTTCTTTGTGATAGAAATAATCTAGATTTTTTGTCTTCCGTACTTTGTTCTAACTATGTGTTGGATCAAGTACCGAAGGCTAAGGCTATGATGATTATGCCCAGTATGTGTATCCTATGAGTGCATCATGAATTGCACTGGTGTGTCACGAACCGGCACTTGATCCAAGGTGGAGAATGTTGTTATTTTATATGGTTTTTTGTTTGGCCCACATAGTGGGGCCCAGCTTTATCACAAAAAAGTCCACCCCTTTATTTTCCCCCCCAGCCTTGGTCGTGATTTTCAGTAAGAAAGAAGGGAGACTTGGTCTCTTCTTCCAGATTGTTGAGTGCGATCAAAATTCTGATTCCTCCTCCGGCGTTTTTGCCGCTAGCGCCAAGTTTGAGTTGGTCGATTCGGTAAGCTCTCCCTTATCTCTTCTCCCTTCAGCCCCTATATAAACCCCCACACCCTCTCCCTTTGCAGTACAACAACACACACGGCTTTTCACACACACAATTGGGGGTTTTCTCTTTCGGGTAAATAGAGAGAGAGAGAGAGAGTTCTTGGCAGTGAACTAGTTTTTGTGGGTTGCTTTCTTGGTGATTCGTTGCTTTCCTATTCTTAGTTCTTAGGTTGTCTCTCTCCCTCAAAGCTAAGTTTAATTTGAGCTGTGTTACTGTGTGTGTGTGTGTGTGTGTTGCTTGGTAAGTCAAATAGAGAGTGTGGGTTGTGGTTTTAAAGGTTAGGCTGTCCGGATTGTGGCTTCGTTTGTGGCTGTCCTGTGTTGATTTTAGGTTGGAATTTTGGGGCATTACCTACTGTGATAAAAGCTGCTTGTTGCCTTTTGTTAAACCTTGGATCTGTGACCTTGGATCGTGGCTGGATTTCGGTGTAAACGGATACTTGGGCCTGAGCCGAAACACTCTAAAATATTCTCTCATTTTACTCTCAGTTTTGTTTCAGTTTATTATTTCATATTCTGTTTTAATTCTTGTTTTAATCTGTCGTTAATTTTTCTTTGTGCATTGTTCGCGGGTCTTAATTGGGGAGCTGCAAGTACTCTCAACAAGGCCGATGTGAGCAACAACCCGACTAAAAGGAGAGAACTCCGTATGAAGAGGCTCCGGATCCAAAATAAAAAGTTTAGAATAAATTAAAAAAATTTAAAATTAAATACTCATTTGAGGACGGAGTGAATAAAATACTCGTAATATCATAATAGTTTGACTTTTCTTGGAATAGCGGCAGTGTGTTATGCCTCTTCGGGGGTTCGAAGTGATTGAAATCATGCTTAATTTGCACGAGAGTTATATAGAACTGTCTCATTAATAGGTTTTATACCCCAATTCCGATGGTTTGAGAAAAGTCTTCTATTGAGGCCACTGGTTTAAAGTAAATTGTACATTCCATTCAATGATCGATACAAGAATTCTGTTTCAAGGACTGCGAAAAGGAAATTGGATTTCTTGCAAGCCACGCACGCCATTAATTATTCCAATATTTCATCAACTCTTCATTAATTTCGTATTTCGAATACAAAAGTAATTTGAAAAGGAGAAATCATTTATTCAAATAAGTAGACATTCCAAAACAAAATCAAACTGGATTATTTCATTTTAGGGCTATATATCTTCCTCTTCGTCCGAATTAATTAACGCCGAGGAGGATACCAAGTAAAAGTCGTAAAATTGAAGTTACCACAAGTGGTCCTTTCCAACAACAATGTAGAACTGAAGCCCAACATTGAATTTTCCAAATCAAAGTACACCAAGTTATTCTCCATCTGAAACGACCCAATCACAACGGCTTCTTCAGCTGTTTCCCCTCCATCGATCAACCCTAGACACGCAACGTCTTTGCCAACTTTTTTCATGGAGTTAGGTCCATATATACTCCAAATGCTGCCATTTCCTAGGTGGAAATTGATCTGAGGAACCCTAAGCCCTACCCGATTAAACCCTATGGCAGTTGTATTTAGACATAGGCTAAACGGACTACTCGCATTTACTTGAGGAATGTTCTTAACACCCTTTGAGAACCTCTTAATGACCTGCTTGTATAAGTCGCTTCTAAGTGTAGTGTATGGCACAACAGTACTAAGCTTCACACTACTATTGCCTAATGAAATCGGAAGAGCTTTTTTATTAATGGAAATGCCATCTAAGCCAATATAATAACCGGCCGGTGACTTTGTGCTCTTTAACAAAGGAGTGTACGAAAGAAGGCTTCTCAGATCTTGATTTTTATTGGGAAGGATATAGTAAGGCCCATCTCCAAAGAAACCCACCCCACGAGCCCTGGATGAGCTAGGCAAACAAATAGCGAATTTATTTGCCCCGAAACTGGAAAAAAGAGATAGCTGAGAGCGAGAAAGGGAAGCAATCCCAAAGATATCGTTAGGAATGGATTGAAAGAGGGGTGAAGGAGCACAAGTAAGATACAGTTGATTGAAATTCATTGTACCGGTAGGGTTTCTACCATTAGTCCAATCAATAATAACATCTCTATGAGTGAGTTGAGATAAGGAACAAGATTGAGCCACTGGGTTTACGGACGTGACGGCGCAACGATTACAAGGATCTTCACACTCAAATGGCACGCCCCAGCAATCCTCGCAAGGAACACATCTGCGGGGTAGAGCAGAAGTGTTTAATGGGGGACAGAAGGGAGAGACGTAAGACCTAGCTTCAATGCATTCCTGCGATGAGCAAGCAACTGGACCGGCGAACTCAGCATCACAGCGAAACAATGAGAAAGCCGAGTCGAGATCGATGAGAAAGTTTTCGCCGAAGTTGAGGGTGACGGTGTATAGGGAAGAGTTTGTGTGCTTAAGTAAGGGTGCAACTAGGGTTGTGTAAGGTGGTTGAGCTGAGATTTCAGGCACTAGGAAAGCTAGCACAAGGAGGAACAGATGAAGGAATTTCATTGTTAATATAATGTTGGTGAGTTTAGAAATGGGTGCAGTGGTATGAATAGAGTTGGGGATTTATACAGATATTCGATGCCCTGACTTGTTATAGAAGTAATGCTTATTTTTCGGTGTGTGAAAACATAATGGGGGATATCGAGACGAGAGAGCCTCTCCGTTAGCGACGGAGCTATGCATGTGCCACAGTGCCAGGCTATGTCCATGCATAATTAAGCGTACGAGATTTTTAAAATATGTGTTTTATGGTTTGAAAAAAATATATATAGACGTTAAATTTTTATTTAAAAAATAATTTATCTGACTTTAAAAAAATCAAAATATGATACTTATTTATAAACAAAGGTAGTATAATTTTTAGTTTTAGATATTTTCAAAAACATAAAATATAAACGACAAAAACTTAGAAAAAATACCGTTTTACGGATATTTTCTGTAAAACGGATTTGACCTGATCCACCATGTTTTGGTGGATTAAGCTGTGATAGAATGAGATTCCGTATTACAAATTATGATCCGTAAGACGATATTACAGGAGAACTACTCAATATAAATTGCAAATATACGATACCTGGATTCGAGCTCCAGTCATGAACTCTTTGGATACTATATTATTATGAAAATTCGAACCATCTTATCTATCATTCTCTCTGATGTAATTATTGAATTGTAGATCTGCAATAAAGCCAAGTCAAAGTCTTTAGGATTTTTATTTTATTTTTTTAATATAGGATATATATTAATTATTTTTAGTTGAAATTAAGGGCTTGTTTTGGTTGTAGTTCTAGGTCGCGGCAGTTTGTGAGTAGATCAAGACGAGATCTATGAACTCCCTCAGAGCAACTTGCATGGCTTATTATCAAATTGTGATTTAAAGTTGGCACCTCAGCTATTTCAAGAACTAATTTGTGGAAATTGATCTCTAAATTCTTTGAGCTTTGATATGGAATATTTTGAATTGAACTCTAACACGTTAGTTCTTTAATTTCATTTTATTTTTTTGGGAAGAGCACTCAGCTACTTGTAGAACTATTTAATTCATAATACTTCCTTTGTTCCTAAAAAATAGTCCACCGCTTTCCTTTTTGATTTGTCCCAAAAAAAAAAATTTCTTGTTTTTGAAAAAGCTTAAAATTATGGTGTAATTTTTTGAATGTACATGCAAGCACGTAAAGTTATAATTTTAAAAAGTTTGACTTGTCAAATGTGACTATTTTTTTAAGACATATGGTATATGTGTTGGTTGCTTAAGTTAACACCCGCCAAACTTTTAAATGAATTCTCTAAATAGAACTCAGTGAAATCTCTAATTTTCTAGAAGTTATTGGGTGCGTTTGCCCTTCATAATGTAAGATAGCTTAATTTTAGATTTTGGTTTTTATTTTTATAATGATTGAAAAAAAAGTATTCCAAAATTAGATTTTAAATTAAAAAGAGATAGAAAGAAGAGACAGAGAGAAAGCTGACCAAGGAGAGAAAGTTTTAAGCTACCAAAGTAAAGACTTTAAATCAAACATTAAATCACAAAGCCAAAGTAGACTATTATTGCTCAGATTTGACTTTTTTTTAAGGCATGTAGTACTGTACTTCAGTTTAAAAGGCTGACCTGATTTGAGGTCAAACAAAGATTTTCAGAGCTTTTTTTTTTAATAGCAAAAATGACATTTTTGTCCTTTAATATATATATATATATATATATATATATATATATATTTCACAAATTGCAAAATAATGTCTTTAGGTCTCTGTTTACATTAGTCCTTAAGTTTATACAAACAACAGATAATAGTCATAAAAGTTTAATGAAAATATTTGAGATATATAATCGTATTCTTATAAGTACTGCATGCTTTCATTTCACACATTATCAGCAGACTCTGAAGATCAGATTTCTTCATTTTGGTGGCCTATTTCTTTGATCAAATATTTTAGAATGGGAAAACTTTCGTAACAGTTTCGAAACTACGGTCGAGGATTAGTGGTAAAGTTGAAGTTGGCACACGAGGTCCTTGAGAAGAACAAAGAAGAACTAAATCCCAGCCTCGACTTCTCCAAATCAAATAACAAGAAGTAATTCTCCAGCTGAAACGATCCAATCACAATAGCTTGCTCTGCAGTTTTCCCGCCATCGATAAATGCTAGGCATGCCACATCGCTCCCCACATTCTTGATAGAGTTATGTCCATATATTGTCCAATTCTTCCCATTTCTCATCTCCAAATCAATTTGGGGAGCCCAGAACCCGATTCGAGTAGTCCCAATCAAACTAGCCTTGAGACATAGGCTAAATGGCTTAACTGCCTTCATTCGTGGAATTCCCTTTGTCGCATTTGAAAAACTCTCGATGAATGGCTTGTATACATCACTTCTAAGTGTAGTATAAGGCACAGTTGTACTCACCTGCACGCCTAATGAAGAATTTCGAACAGGCATTGCCTTTCCATTTATAGAAATTGACTTGACATCTATGTAATAACCGAGCGACTTTGGATTTTTAAGCAACGGAGTGAAAGAAAGCTCGTTCATTGCATTAAGATTCATGGGAGGACGAATAAGATAATAAGGCCCATCACCGAAAAAAATCACCCCAGGAACGGAGGGCGAGCTAGGCAAGCAAATAGCAAATCTGTTAGCCAAACCGAGAAAAGAGTGAGAAAATTGGGAGGAGAGAGCTAAAGGAGAGCGAGAAAGGGCCACCACGCCGGTAACATTTTGAGGAAGGGATTTCAAGAGTGATCGTGGAGCACACGAGAGGCCGATCTGCAAAATGTTCATAATAGAATTAGGGTTCAATCCATCGGTCCAATCTATGGAGACAGAGTCATAGATGAATTGAGAAACAGCACAAGCTTTGCTGATCGGATTGACTGGGGTGACTGCACAAATGCTACAGCCATACTTGGTCGTAGAGTTGTTCGAGGAGGAGGGGCACGAGGGATTAGTGTATGAATATGAACGTGCTTGGTGGCATGGAGGGATGGCGCAAGGTACAGAATTGTGATGTGTAACGCAATTGTACCATGAGAACGGAGCGTCGAGGTCGATAAGAGAGTGTTGTTGGGAGTTGAGAGTGATGGTGTAGAGTGAAGTGTTGGTGTGTTTGGTTAATGGTGCAACTAAGGCTCTGTGAGATGGGATTGGGAAAAGTTTATCAGCTGAGACATCATGCGATGTCAAAGCTGCTGCTGCTGTTAGCGCAAGAAGAAATAGTTGACAAAGAATATGCATTTCTTTTTGATGGAAATGGTTGAGATTGAAGCTTCAGTTGATTGGGTATGTATAGGTTCCAAGTCTTTGACTCGTTTTGCACTGTGTTAATATATAAATACAACCTGTTATAGTCAATGATTTCTACTCTTGACTTTCTTTGAGGGAATTGTGGACATTTATGAAGAGAAATGTGCAATTTTGCAACTTACAGATAAGATGCATTGACTATGAAGCTCTTGATTTCTTTTTCATTTTTTTTCTCTCACATTTGAATAGTGATAGTACGATACTTCTGAAGGTATATATTAGAGATCTTTCTCTTCTTCTTCTTTTTTTTTTTTTTTCGATAACACACAAGTTACAAGTAATTGTTATCATTATCATTACTATTGACTTTGCCTTCGGGTACAAAAGCATTTTTAAAAAGGCAAATTAAATCATTTATTCAAAAATGTAAACATCGATCCCAAAACAGAATCAAGGATCATTTCAATATTTTAGGTCCATTATGGCTATATATCTTCCTCTTCGTCGGAATTAAGGCTGAGGAGGAAACCAAATATTCCGCCGTAAAATTGAAGTTGCCACAAGAGGTCCTTTCCAACAACAATGTAGAACTGAAGCCCAACATTGAATTTTCCAAATCGAAGTACAACAAGTTATTCTCCATCTGAAACGACCCAATCACAATGGCTTCTTCAGCTGTTTCCCCTCCATCGATCAACCCTAGACACGCGATGTCTCTGCCAACTTTTTTCATGGAGTTAGGTCCAAATATACTCCAAATGCTGCCATTTCCTAGGTGGAAATTGATCTGTGGAACCCTCAGCACTACCCGATTAAACCTCATGGCAGTTGCATTGAGACATAGGCTAAACGGACTTACCGCATACCTCCTAACGAGATGCTTGTATATGTCGCTTCTAAGTGTAGTGTATGGCACAATAGTACTAAGCTTCACACTAGTATTGCCAAATGAAATTGGAAGAGCCTTTTGATTAATGGAAATGCCATCTAAGCCAATGTAATAACCCGGTGACTTTGTGCTATTTAACAATGGAGTGTACGAAAGAAGGTTTTTCAGATCTGGATTTTTGGGAAGAAAATAGTAAGGCCCATCTCCGAAGAAACTCACCCCACGGAACGCTGGATGAGCTAGGCAAACAAATAGCGAATTTATTTGCCACACCATAATAAGCCGGAGTGAAATAGGAAGAAAGAGATAACGAAGAGCGAGAAAGGGCACCAACCCCGAAGATATTGTTAGGAATGGATTGAAAGAGGGATGGAGAAGCACATGTAACATGCAGTTGATTAAAATTTATTCCACCGGTAGGGTTTCTACCATTAGTCCAATCAATAATAAGATTTCTATGAGTTAGTTGAGATAAGTCACAAGATTGAGTCACTGGGTTTACTGACGTGACAGCGCATCGATTGCAAGGACTTTCACATTCAAATGGCTCGCCCCAGCAATCATCGCAAGGAAAACATCTGCGGGGTAAAGCAGAAGTGTTTAATGGGGGACAGAAGGGAGAGACGTAAGACCTAGCTTCAAGGCATTCCTGCGATGAGCAAGCAACACTGCAACAGGATAGGGGTACACATACTCGCAATGAAACAATGTGAAAAGCGAGTCGAGATCGATGAGATAGTTTTCGTGGCCGTTGAGGGTGACCGTGTAAAGGGAAGAGTTTGTGTGCTTAAGTAAGGGTGCAACTAGGGTTGTGTAAGGTGGTTGAGCTGAGATTTCAGGGACTACGAAAGCTAGCACAAGGAGGAACAGATTAAGGAGTTTCATTGTTATAATGTTGGTGACTTTAGAAATGGGTGCATTGATATTAATAGAAATCATAATGGAGTTGGGGACTTGTAGTATTAGATTGGCCAAAATACTATTTACCCCCAAAGAAATATGCATTTCTTTTTTTTATGGAAATGGTTGAGATTGAAGCTTCAGTTGATTGGGGTATGTATAGATTTACATTAATGGTCTAAGTCTTTGACTCGTTTAGCGTTGTGTAAATATACAAATACAGCTTGTTAAAGTCAATGACTAGTTATTGAGCCCCCCGTGCTCCGCACGAGTTTTATTTAATTTTGATATTAATTAATATATTTTAGAAATAATTTTTAAAAAAAAATATCGTTATTATAGGTATTTGTTGACTTAATATTTGATCAAAGTTATGTATTGTCAAGAAATGCAAATTGGTGGTCGTTTATTATAATATTTTTATTTCAGAATAAATATTTTTTATTAGTGGTCAATATATGTATTTTCGTTTCTATACATTTTTTTATGTATCATTTAATGATTTGGTAAATAAAAAAAAAGGGTATCCTTCAATGATATCAAATTGTTGAGTTTTTATTTTTCATCTTGCACTTAATAAAGATATGATGTTTTAGACATATATTTGAAGAATTTTTACAAAATTAAAAATAAAATATCGACTTTAGGACATATTGAAGAAAGATAACATTTTTCTGAACAAAGTAGAATTGTATAAAGATTGAATAAAATTATATTGTTTAAAAATAATTTTTGAAGATCATTCAATGATTAGAAAATGTTTAGTTATCAGTGTGAAAAAGAAATTTACAAAAAATAAAATTGATGAAATGATTTAGATTTTTGTTGATATGTATCACATATTATAGACAATATTTTAGGACGTCTTAAATAAGAATATGAGACCCATAATTTGACATGGGGAAAGTAACATTTATAAAAATAAAAATTGGTTGATTTATTTTATAAAATAATTTTATATTTTTAAAATCCTTATATATAATATAATTGGTTGATTGATTTAAGGTGTATATTCATATTTAATAGGGTATAAGTTCAAATCTCATTGACAACATTATTAGTATGTATAGTTATAAGCTAATAACTTAGAAATGAAAAGCTAATAACTTAGAAATGAAAAGTTATCTCAATTCATTACTTAGATGCTTGAGAATTGAGAGATATAGAAAGGAAAGTGAGGTGGCACAATCATAGGCATATATATATATATATATATATATATATATATATATAGAGAGAGAGAGAGAGAGAGAGAGAGAAAGAGAGATTTGTGAACAATTTTGACTTTCTTTGAGGAGATTGTGGGCATTTATGAAGAGAAATGTGCAATTTTGTAAGTTACTGATAAAGCGCATTGACTATGAAGCTCTTGAATTATTATTATTATTTATTTAACATTTTGGTGTAAACTGCTTTTAATACACGTAACATTATTTTTTTTCAATAACTGCTCTACAAGTTAGAGTTTTGTTTTTTCTGTTATTGGTTTCAGAGTCGGTTCTTATTAAGGGGTCTTTAAAAATTTAGAGTAGATTTAGCGTATCAAAAAAAAAAAAAAAGTAGGCGCGAGAAACTTTCAAGTGGCAACTCATAGTTGAAAAATTAAAATCTATCTCAAATACAATTAATTAATGTACTTATTGCTTAATAGTTATACTGTTAATGAAGTTTTTTGAATAGTGATATACAGTACTCCTTTCTTTCCTCAATTATTATTTTGTTTTGATTTTTTAGAGTTAAATTTATTATTTTTAAATAAAAAAATTTTAAAAAAAATTATTTATAAATTATGTATTTTATAATTTAAATAAAAAATATGGCAAATTTATATCTTAAAAAAATTAAAACAAAACAATAATTTAAAAACAAGAGAGTATACAATCGAAACTTCTTCGGTGTTAGACGGTATTAGAGATTTTTTTATTTATTAGTATTTTATTTTATTTTATTGAATAACACGCAAGTTCCATAGTATTAGTTGTTATCATTACCATTATTATTGACTTTGCCTTTCAGTTTCTGGTACGAAAGCATTCTAAAAAGGCAAAATCATTTATTCAAACAATTGTAAACATTCCAAAACAGAGTCAAAGATATATATATATATATATATATATATATATATATATATATATATATATTCCTCTTTGTCGGAATTAAAGTGGAGGCTGGGGAGGATACCAAGGGGTAGCCGTAAAGTTGAAGTTGCCACAGGAGGTCCTTTCCAACAACAGGGTAGAACTGATCCCCAACATCGACTTCTCCAAATCAAAGTACAACAGGTTATTCTCTATCTGAAACGACCCAATCACAATCGCGTCTTCAGTTGTTTCCCCTCCATCAATGAACCCTAGGCACGCTACGTCACTGCCAACTTTTTGCATTGAGTTAGGTCCATATATACTCCAAATGCTGCCATTTCCCAGCTGTAAATCGATCCGAGGAACCCTAAGCCCTACCCGGTTAAACCCTATGGCACTTGCATTAAGACATAGGCCAAACGGATTCACCGCATTTACTCGAGGAATGTTCTTAACACCCTTTGAGAACCTCCTCACAAAGTGCTTGTAAACATCAGCTCTAAGTGTAGTATATGGCAAGATGGTACTAAGCTTCACGCTACTATTGCCTAGTGATATTGGGAGGGCTTTTCCATTAATGGAAATCCCGTCAACGCCAATATAATAACCCGGTGATTTTGAGCTATTTAGCAATGGAGTATAGGAAAGAAGGCTCTTCACATCAAGATTTCTAGGAAGAAAATTATAAGGTCCATCTCCGAAGAAAACCACCCCACGAGCCCTAGAGGAGATAGGCAAGCAAATAGCAAATTTCTTTGCCACACCAAGATAAGCGGGAGTGAATTGGGAAGAAAGAGCTAAAGGAGACAATGAAAGGGCGGCGACCCCCATGATATTGTTGGGGAGGGATTGCAAGAGTGATGGAGGAGCACAAGAAACATACAAGTGATTGAAACCCATGCTTGAGGTAGGGTTTCTACCATTAGTCCAATTTAGAAAGAGATCAGTAAAAGTGAGCTGAGATAAGGCACAAGATTGAGTCACTGGGTTTACGGGCGTGACTGGGCAACGATTGCAAGGACTTTCACATTCAAATGGGTCGTCCCCGCAATCTTCGCAAGGAAAACATTTGAGGGGTAAAGAAGTACTATTTGCTGGGGGACACAAGGGAGAGACGTAAGACCTAGCTTGAAGGCATTGCTTGGATGAGCACCCGACGTTAGCGGGGTATATTTCGTCGCAGAGGTACCATGTGAAAGGCGCATCAAGGTCGATGAGATAGTGTTCACGGTCATTGAGGGTGATGCTGAATAGGGAAGAGTTTCTGTGCTTGAGTATGGGTGCAACTAGGGTTTCGTAAGGTGGTTGAGCTGAGATTTCATGGGCTATGAAAGCTAGCACAAGTAGAAATAAATGAAGGAGGTGCATTGTTATAGTTTGGTGACTTTAGTAATATGTTGAGGGTTTATATAAGATCAACTGATGGCCTGAAATTATTGACAAGAATACACACAATTTTCATTTACTCTCTCTGTTTTTTATTTTTCGTTTGACTTTTTTTTTTTTTTTGTTAAATATGATGTTTTTCAAATACAAATTTGACGTATATAGTTTTATTTTTTTTTAAATCATAAAATAAGTAACGAATTAAATGTTTTATGATTTTGAAAAAAAAAATTAAAAATATACGCCAAATTTGCATTTGAAAAATATTATATTTGATCAAAAAAAGTAAAACAGAACGATAATTTAAGAACGGAGGGAGTAATATTTTTGCTAGTACGTGAAAAGATATATATTCAGAGGGAGAAATGCAAGCTCATGTTATATAATCGAGCTAAGGCCTTTTGCACACTACCACAATAACCGAAAATTCAACCCAAAATTGCTTTCGGTTGTATGATTCCAAACTCTAGAGAGCATTTCAAGTCAAAAACTCTTTGCAACATTAATTACGAAAATCCAAATTAACCCTCTAATCTGAAATTCTTTTTAAGTTTGAAAATGCAATGAACCTAGTCAAAATCTGGTTTCTTCTCTTTTTAATTAAATTCAAACTTGAAGTACCCAATTGCATGCATATAAAAATCAATTTTCTTAGTTAACAGTTATATCTTGCTTTGATTGTAGTTCTTGATGGCCGCAGTTTGTGGGGAAATCAGAAAAAGAGATCTATGAACTCAGCAACTTGCATGGCTTACCATCAAACTGTGACGTAAAAATGGGTTCCATTTTTAGCTAATAATGGCATGTGCTCCTTCCGTCCGAATGGCTCATACTTTTCTTTTAGTTTGTCTATTCCATTTCCAAATTTAAGCTATAAAATGAAGGCTTCAAATTTTCTATCCCGCTTCCTATCACACTCTGTGTCTCACTTAATCCTAACCTTATAAGAAGCGGGATAGAAGATTTGAAGCCTAAAATGAAAAAATAATACTCTTTCCTTGCCTAAATTATCATTATGTTTGACTTTTTTTTGTCAAATAAAATATTTTTTCAAATGCAAATTTGACGTTTATTTTTTTCAGTATAAAACAAGTAATTCGTAGTATTTTAAAATTACTACGAATTACGTGTTTTATGATTTTAAAAAAAAATAAAATAATATACGTAAAATTTACATTTGAAAATAATCATGTTTGACTGAGTCAAACAAAACGATAATTTAGGAACGGATGAAGTATTAGAAATGGAACTTGACTACAGCTAACAGGACCTGTTCTCAATGACATTTTACTGTACGATAAAGATTTTTATGAGAATGCATTGAGAACAGAAAAAAGAAAACAGAGAAATCGATTAAACTGAATATGGCTGAAATATATTCGGACGATTATCATGTCCTTAAAATATTTAATTTTCCATTAACAAATGGGTTGGGCCAGGAGTTGTATTATGGGCAGTCCAGTGCAGATTTGGTGGACCACCTACAACACGGCCTTAAAAGGATCTACAACAACAGATATGAACTCATCTAGCTAGCATGATTCCATTTTCTGTTGGGGCAGTACTTGTACGTTCAAGCTTTCCCACCTAATCTCAGTCATGTCACAAAGGTGGAAAAATGAAAATGGCTTTGTTACAAATGTTTGTTATTTTTGCCATTATTATCTTAAACTGAGAATAGAGGCCAACTAGTCTCTCTTCTTCATGCCCACTCAACAGTCGAGAGGTTCAAGACACGTTTCAACCTGGAACCTCTCCCACTCATGGCCCTTTGGCTCAAAACGGAAGCACGAGAGGTATATCTTTCTACTTCTTCTTCGTGTGTATGTTTGTAGTAACATGGTTACTAACAAGAACTGCACTAGTAATGGATTAAATTTAGTAGATCGTTTTTATTCCAAGAAAGAAAAATAATGCTACGAGCATATATTGATCCAAAATGTTTTGAGTTTTCTTTATGAAATCTCAAATTGTTGATTTAATTCTTAACAAATTATCCAAATTAATTGTACGCTTAATTACTTTGAACTTTGAGCATTATTCTAACATAATAATAACTTAAATCATAATTTTCTGAATTCTTTCTAAGATTTAACATAAGCAATATAAGTTATCGAACTGGGTTTGGGCCAAATGGTATGCATGAGTACTTGTTTGATTGTCTGGTATAAGCAGTTGGGTACCGAGCCTGTAGATATTTCTTAACAAAAGCTTGAGTTGGGCTTGCACATTTACATTATTCTCGCATTGCTTCAGTAAAAAGCCCATATATAAATTTTCCCATTACGTTACCAAACAGGCCCAAATCATTCTGAACAAGCATTAGGTAAGTTTGTAGACGACAATATGTATTTATAGGTTAGGTAGGTTAACTGAGGGATGTTTTTCTCTTTTAATTCCTCTTTCCTCGATTAGATTTAATCGGCGACCATACATAGGTAAGGGGAATCTTATCCACAAGATAATCGGTTACAATTCTTTACAAGTAAATATTAAATACTTACCCGAAATAAAGACTGAATTATCTTAGCACAGCTCATATACGGTTCTAATGAGCTAAAGACCCGGATAAAAAATGACAGTGAGACATGTCGTTAGATGAATTTGTATACATTATCAGCAAGTATAAAATTGTTGAGAACATATTTCACACATGTTCAAAAGGACAAATGTCTTCTATTGAGTTTGAGCTAACACAAAAAATGTTACTTAAAGATCTCACTAATACAATGATTGCCCCTTCAGACTCAATTTGTTAATCAAATGATTGTAACAATTTGTGAGGGTCACCTTAGTGCTTAGATACAAGGTTAAGCAAACTAAAACTGTTGGAAATAAGTTGGGGCAGTTAACTTGCTTATTTTTTACAATCTCTCTCTCTCTCTCTCTCTCTCTCTCTCTCTCTCTGTGCAACACAAGAATTGTGCTCAAGTAAAGAGTTCAAAGATTTCAGCCAAAGAATAGGCAAAAACAAAAAAGCCCAACCCCAACCGCAACTCACATCCCTAGCCTTGATTGAAGAAACCTAAATTGTGTGAATAACAAACAATTCTCCAACATTACAACCTCCTCTTACTAAAAACATATCTAGTATTATTCATATGTTTATATATATAAGCATGCCAAGAAAGGAAGACTAGTACCCTTCATTTTGAATTGATCATCTTCTTTATATCTCCTTAGACTCTCCACAGATGGTATTTAAAAGGCAGTTCTAATTCAAATATATGAGAATTTTCTACCACTTTGTTCCATAACCAGCAAATACTTGATCATGAAAGGCTTGTTTAGAACCAACCCATCTTGTAATGTGTCGAAAGATGGATCAATGAGCTTCCATTCTAAGTATGATCAAGAAATTGGTTCCAATACAACAACAATGGGCGACGAGCAAGTTGTCGTAATGAAGAAGTCTTTGTTTTTCTGCTTCCCATTTCAAATGGATCTAACTCTTGCCAGGGTGGTAAGAACTAAGAAGTCGTGAATACCAAATCGCAAGTTATTTTTTGAATTTTAAGCATTGGCATTGCTACATAAATTAAGTTAATAATTTTGTATCAAATAATTAGGTATTAGCAGAGGCATTGGGGACTTTTATTTTGATGTTCTCCATATGTGGGATCATAGCGAGCACAACGCTGACGGGAGGGGGAGCAGGTTTGCTAGAATATGCGGTTACAGCAGCTTCAGCAGTAGTTGTTGTGGTTTTTTCCGTAGGAGCAATCTCGGGTGCTCATGTTAATCCTGCTGTCACTATAGCTTTTGCAACCGTCGGTCCATTTCCATGGTGCAAGGTACGTAACTACAAATGCCATCTAAAACCCTAAATGGTCTATAATTTTGCTTCAAACTTTTCGAGCATTTTTAAATCTTAATCAAATTCTTTTGCACCTGTTTTTGAAGGTTCCGTTTTATATAATGGCACAAATAGTGGGTTCGATACTGGCAACCTATGCTGGGAAGTTAGTGTATGGATTGAAACCCGAGCTTACAGTAACAAGACCATTAGCGGGATGCTCTGCAACCTTTTGGGCCGAGTTCATGGCAACTTTCATCATCCTGTTCTTAACCGCGTCTTTCATACATGCACCTGAATCAGTATGGTTAATACATAGTAATTTTACTTATAATTTGCCTGGAATTTTCGCTTTGAGATAGTAAAGCTTCAAGAGAGTAAAATTCCAAGAATCCATAGCTAAAATAAAAGCCTTTTGCAGGTACTGCATTTTTCTGGATTCATTGTTGGAGTTGCCATTGGACTTGGAGTGCTCATCACTGGGTACATGTTCCAAACTCTATGCACTGTCTAGTTATGCCACTAAGAATATATACTCCCTGTCGTCTGCGTTAGAAAGTCAAACATTTCCAAAATTCACTAAATTTGTATTGAGATGTAGATCATTTTGGTTGTTCATGCAGGCCAATATCAGGAGGGTCGATGAATCCAGCAAGATCGTTAGGACCGGCCATTGTTGCGTGGAAGTTTGAACATTTGTGGATTTATCTAACTGCACCAACCGCTGGAGCCATTGCCGGAGCGTTCATGCTAACTATTTTGAAGCCTTGCTCGTCTTCCTCCTCTCGCGATACCAATTTACACTCACATCTAGCTTCAACTGAAATAGTAAATTAGTGCAACGCCCTTCGATTCGAGTATTTCTTTGTTTCTAAATAATTTGAATCAATCATCAATGTACAATCCCATGGTTTATATGTGCATCTCAGTTTGTAGTTATATTGTGAATTGAGTTTTGAATTGGTGGAATTGTGCCATTTCATTCAAGGACCAGTGAACAAACGTCGTAAATTACCTCCATAGCTTCCACCACTACCGCGCTCCGTAACCATTAATATCCTTCTACATTAAGCCCACTATTTTTCCCCTAATCAAAGATTATTGAGTATAAGAGCCCGTTTGGCACTTCGTTTTTGACTAAAACGTAGGATATATATATATATATATATATATATATATATTTTATGTTCTAAGAGGACGTGGGAAGAGATCGAACCTGAGACTTCACACTTTGTGAAGCCCCAACTCTACTGGGTCCACCCCTTAAAGGATTAAAACGTAGGGGTAAAACGAAACTTATTTTCAAATTGTGTTTCAATGCTGCGGCAAAAAAAGCTACGTTTTAAAACTCTGAAATTCCCAGTTTTTCTCAAATGTAAATTTTAAAACCCTATTAAGAAAGAACAAAAAAACTGCGTTTTGAAGTAATATCTCAAACACATTTATAAGAAAAAAGATGTAATTTCAAAACGCAAAGTTTTAATTACGCTACTTTTTCAAAACGTTGCACACAGGCTCTAAGTCAAACCCACCATTTGTTTGAATTTCCATATCCACAACAACCAAATAATCTGAAAATGAGATTAATTCTAAAACTGCAACAACACTATCATTTTGGAATGACGAGCTAGTCCGACCCAGCCCCATTTTGAGCGGGATTGGGCTTTAAGTTAGAAGCCCTATGCAAATTCAGTCTAGCCTAGCCTGATGGATTGGGGTTGAGCTATCCCAGCCCAGCTCATTGTCAGCTCTACTTCCACCTCATGATGAAATATTTGTATTGGAGAATTACTTTTCGTGAAAGTCTATCTTTCTTATTTGTTTTGCATTGTTTACGAAAGGGATAATTGAATTGGGGAAGCTTTATTTTTTGTTTTATTTTTACCGTCAATTTCTGTGGTTGATAAAATAATATAGCAATTTTTTTTTTTTTTTTTTTTGTATATAAAAAAACTACCATGTTTGAAACAATGTCCTAAAAAAAATTTTAGATTGGAGCACGTTTAGAAAGAAGACTCTCTAAATTTTATATCACATTGAAAATATGTTTTTTTAAACATATCAAATAAAAAACTAGAGTATTGCATTGGAGTTGCACTAACATCTCCAACGATTGGAAAGTCAACTTTTTCCTATATACACAATATATATATATATATATATATATATATATTAATTATATATATTGTAATTTTTTCATCTCATGTGAATATTAATGATTAAACTATAAGGCATTGTAATTTGTACTTCCTCCGTTCCAGGCAAAGAGTCTACTTTTGACTTTTTTGGGTCAAATTAGTTAAAGTTTGACCAATAATTTACATACATTTATTTGTTTTTACAAAGTTATAAAAGTTATAATCTATAGTATTGTTAATGTAGTTTTTAATTAATGAAATTTTATTTCCTAAAATATAAATAAAGTATATAAAATTTTGATTTGATTTAATCACATGTTGACTTTTAAAAAAGAAAAGTGGACTCTTTATCTGGAACGGAGGGAGTATATTTCAACGTAAAAAATACTAAAAATTACAGAATTGGATGAAGATAAAGAGTTAAGTAAGGCACATTATTCTTGAGATGTCAATTACCAGAGATTAATAATCATAAGCGCTAAACGCAACACCCCATTTATACTAGACGCAACATTTCTTAAAAAATTACCCTTTTACCCTTAATTTATAATTTTCAGCCGCCCCCCTCCAATATCCAAGATAAGTTGACATGTCAAAGTCACCATCTTGATTCAATGTACCCCATCATCATGTTGCTACAGATAAGGTATGGAGAATATTCATGGACCACCCCCCCAAACATATTTGGGGGGCTTTACCCCGTGACAGGTTTGCATCATTCCTCAGCACTTCTTCCCGTTATTGCCTTAATGGTACTGGACCTTCTTTTTTCTTTTTTTTTAAAGGAAGTAGTGCTCCCTTCCATATTTGCTTTGGGAATTTTTTGAAATGATTTTCATTTTTACCGAAATTCTTTTCTTTTCTTTTCTTTTCTTTTCTTTTTTTATTTTTAAAATACTCAGTCCGTTCTAAGTAAAGAGTGTTACCTTTCTTTTGGGGTTATCTTCAAACAAAAATTGAATTTCATAAATAAGTTTTACTAATAATTGCTTATATGATACTTGTTAAACTTCTATTAATGCATATATGTTGCATTAGAAATCACTCTCAACGGATTGGAACACCCCATTGCGTAGCAAATGATTATTGATGAAATAAATTTCAAAATTAAAAAGCTTTAACTAGTGCCACTTATTAGCAAGACCAAGTGGCTAAAACCAGAATTTCATTTAAAAGAGGTCAAGATTATTTTAGAGATAAAATTATTACATGGACGTATTTGAATTTGGAAGAAAGGGGGGGGGGTTCGAATTTTAATATAGTGCAATTTTTTCTTACAAGAAATGGGTCAAATGGATAAAATTGTTAATTTCACCATCCTAAAATAAGTGTCTATTGTTACAAAATATTTGTTCCAAAATGATTGTCCATTTTGTAATGATGTTACTAATTTGCATTTGTCAACTATCAGTATACACTTGCAATATTACAAGGTGAATAATAAGGGTATTTATATATGTGGTAGTAAATTAGCTTCAACTTTCTTTCTTTTTTTTCTCGAAAAGTCAGAATTGAACACTCATTTTGAGACGAAAGGAGTTTTTTTTTTTTATTTCGAATTAATTGTTACTAACATTAAGAGAGTAAAAATAGTAATATTGTTTATTTTATCAACTTTTTTCTTTATTTTATCAAAATTTAAGCATTAATTTTCTTTATTTTATCAACTTTTTTCTTTCTTTTAAAATATAATACTATTTCTCTAATAGTATATCATAGAAAAAAGATATTTAAAAGATCGACCTGAGTCAGTTATTTACCCTTTTTTTTTAGAAAATATTAACCATTATTCAATACTATATGGCGAAGTATCTAATTTTTGCTCAAAACTATTTTTGGCTTTTCTCAGTAATAATTTGCTTGCTGCCAGGGCCAACCCAGCTGTAAGAAAAATGATTCCAGACCATGAGCCCCTAAAATTTGTGTAATTTTTTGTGCCCAAAATTGTTGGATCTTACTCAAAATAATCTAAGGATGAGGGGCCTTACTGAAAAGTTGTTAGGGTGAATTATAGGCCGGTCCCTTTGAATAATTTGAATTCGCTGCAGTACTCTATGGTCTCGATTGGTACACAAAAATGTAATCAATTCCGCGAAATCGATTACTAGTAATGGGATTCCATAGAAATATATTGAAAGATAATTCCTAAAAAGTGTTTGGTAGTATAAGGAATATGATTACTAATGTAGTATAAAATTCTATTATACTGTTTGGTAAAAAACAAAACAACTTGGAATGCAAAGATAAAGTTGAAGCAACTGACAACATTACCCCAATGTAGAAACGTACTTATTAGTAATGACTTCTATGATAAAAATTAGACATTAACGTTATTACTGCTCCACAAAATAACAAGTTCTACATTCTCTTTCAATTTTGGTGAAAATTTTAAATTATCCAACATCAATAAAGCAAGAAAAATTTATTAAATTAAAAAAAAAACTAATGCTATAATGAAACTAGTTCAAATAAAAATAGTTTAAACATTTTAAACAATTCGAGAAAAGTACTTGTAATTACTTATTTAGAACAATTAACAATTACTATTTTATTTTCCTATATAGTTTCAAACAGATTAATCACCCACTATTCTTTTTCATCATGTTCGATTGTGAAAATTAACACAACAATCATAAATTATAAACTATTATTAATAAATTAATCAAATGAGAAGAGTTAGAAAAACCATACGAAGAGCCGAATAACAACGACGACGACGAGGTGTAAAAAGGAACGGTTATAAAATTGTTGAAACCAAATAAATAATAAATATAAAGAAAATACTTAATAAAAGGATATTATTGTCCTTTTACATAGATTCCAACTATTAAGAATCCAAATACCACCTCCTCCATCTGGATTGTGATTCCTTAAATTTTAGTAATCAATTTCAAGATTTTAGTAATACATTCCTATTCCAAATATAATTTTTTTTACCACCAAACATTATTAATCAATTACATGGAATCAATTTCGCAGAATTGATTCCAATTTTGTATACCAATCGAGGCTTATTTTTTTTTTAACTGAAAAAAGGTATTTTGGGTTAAAAAGACGATTATGCCATTAATGAAAAAGAAAAATACGCGCACATCAGTAACCTAAAGGCATACCGATGCCCAATTTAAGGCATTCTAATGCCCAAATTAAGGCATCCCGATGCCCAAAATTCAGCATCCAGGCATCCCGATGCCTAAAATTATTCATCCCGATGCCTAAAATTCTCACCCTTAAATGCTCAGGCATCTCGATGCCCAAATTATGCATCCCAATGCCCAAATTTTGATGCCCAAAATTCAGCATACAGGCATCCCGATGCCCAAACTTATGTATCCCGATACCCATTTAATAAATAATTATAACTTAAAATACTAACATGAACCCAAAAATATTTGGCAAGATTAAAATCGATCAAAATAGTTGTTTTTGGTTGGAAAACTTACATACAAACATGGTATTAACTTCCTATAACAGTATGGTATTGATATTATACAAAATTCAAACTCAAATCATTAATTAAAGTCTCAAAATCAGTCCAAGAACATCTCTCTCTATTTTTGGACAGCACACTGTCAAGCTTGATTTGGATATCAAAAATAGTATTTTTTTTTGGTAGAAAAATTGTGCACAAATGTAGTACTAAGTTAGGATAACAATATGTGATTGATTTTAAACAAATTCGAAGCTTAAAACATAGATTAAAGTGGCTAAAACAGCCCAAAAACAAGAAAAAATGGATGAACTCAAAAAATTTAAATTTGATCAAATTGTGATCAAATTTTTATTCTAGGCATGGAAATTGATCCCCAAACATGTGGGGAAACTATATTAACAAAATGAAATCATTTATACATCAATTCGAACCTTAAATCTGAAGCAACGATGTTGTTGTGGGCATTTTAGGAATAAAACTATCAAAGTGTACTTTGGCAGCTTACAAAAAAAAAGTGGTGGACTTTAGAGAATAAACAATTATAAAAGTGGACTTGGGCACAATTTTCTGAAGTTGTTAGTTGTTGTTTATCCATTTATGCTTTACACAGCCAACACGCTTTTACACGCATATAAAAAAAAAATAAAAAAAAAACCTCCCACACAACACGCACGCGCACACACACGTACACGAAAATTTGTGATTTTGATGTGGATTTTGGCGCAAAGTTTAAAGAGACTGTTGATTGAAGATAACGTTTCAAAGAATTTTTGGTAAAAAACAAACTCTCTCTTCCCTCTTTATTTTATCTGAAATTATGGCTTTTGATTTGGGGTTAAATAATTGATTTAAGTGATAAATTTGTATAGGAAAATAACATTTGAAGCTTTGGTTGAGCTTATCTTGAAATAATTTGAAGGTAATATTTGATTTGGAGCTTCGGAGCACAATGCCTCAAAAACGCTTGAATGGGCTAGATATGATATCTATTGAGAATAACAACTTTGATCACTGATTTTGCTTCTAAATGTGTTAGAAGAGCGATGTTTAAATAGTACTTTGCAGTGTTCTAAAACGCGCCCTAGGCAACCACCTAGGCACCGGCTCCACACCGCGATTAATATCAAATTTGACAAAAAGTCGTCGGAGAAGAAATCGTCGACTAGGCGCCCTAGTCGGCCGACTAGTCGCTCTATGGCTTTAGGCGCCAACTTTCCTTTGGAGCAAATTCGCAAAAAAAAGTGACGAAGAAACTGGGGTTGAAGAATCGCCGCCGATGAGAGAGAGAGAACGCCGGTGAGAGAGAGGGAGAACGCCGGAGAAGAGAAGAAAGAGAGAGCGAGAGAGAGAGAGAGAGAAAGAAAGAGCGAGAAAGAGAGAGAAAGAGGGAGCGAGAGAGCGAGATTGTCGTGTCTGGGAGAGAAAGGCATATGTGAAATTGTGAGAGAGAGAGAGAGAGAGAGAGCGAAGGCGTTTTAGTTTTAGTTTTAGGGTTTTACTTTTCAAAATGACAAACTCTTCCCTCAAGTTATTAAAGTATTTTCTCTCTCCCCTCAAGTTATTAAAGTATTTTTCTAAGTATTTTCCCTCGCCCCTCAAGTTATTAAAGTATTCCCCTTCTTCCCTTCACTTTGAAATGATAGTGAATTTAATTTTAATTTTTAACTTTTAACTTTTAATCTTGTAATGTAATAATTACTTTTAGTTTATTTGGTCATATTTAGTTATTTACTATTATTGCAGCAAGTTTGTTATAGACCTATGGTGTAATTATTTCTTGATTTCAAGGCTCTGACTATGTCCTTGGGCCTAGCGCCCGCTTAACGATTTTTAGAACGTACACTGGTACTTTGTAAATATGTTGTGTGTTATTCTCATAATTTTGAAATAAAATATTTTGTTTATTATTTTTATATTTTTTTTAAATTTAAAAAAAAAATTTATGTTACAAACTGAGAGGATCTCGCCCAACATTACCGGCTTTGACCCCAAATTTTACGAGGCGGCCCTGCTTGCAGCGAACTGGTCCATTGGACCTTGAAAAAGAACCTCATTTTTTTGGATATCATATTTGGAGTACTTACGTAAGAACCTTACTCTGGAATCTTGCAGGTGATTACTGACTAGTGACAGAGGCCATGATTTCTCAACCCAAAAAAGAATGGGAAGGCTATACTTATGAAATAAAAAAGCTATACTTCTCACCAAACAAGGTGGCCGCCAACAACAAATAGCATACAACAATTGGACTTCAAAAAAATAATCTACTTTCCAAAAGATATATATATATATATATATATATATATATATATCTTTAAATTTTGCCATGATTGAAAAAGTTCTTTTTTTTCTATCCGATCTATGCAAAGAGTTCATTTTTTATAAAAAAATCAACATGTTATTAAATTAAATCAAAATTTTACATACTTTACTAATGTATTAGGAATAAAATTTTATTAATTAAAAACTATGTTAAAAATACTATAGATTATAACTTTCATAACTTTATAAAAATTACTAAGTTTATATTAATTATCGGTCAAACTTTAATAAAATTGACCGAAAAAGAGATGAGACAGTCTAGTTTGTGTTGTGATTTTGTTTTGCGTTTATATGTATATAATTGAAAGGGCAGTAATGTCCTTTCACATTTTTTGCTACCCTTGTTAGCCCAAGTAAGCTCATTGGACTACCATCTATAGTTTTATGAGTAGGGGTGCTCATCGGTTTGGTTTTCGGGTTGTTCGGTTCGGTTTGTTCATTTTTTCTTATTTCAACCTTAAAACCAAAAATCAAACCAAGCCAAATTCGAATTCGATTTTTGGTTTGGTTCGGTTCGATTTTCGGTTTTAACCAAACAAATATTAAAACTACAATCCAATTCAAAGTTTAAATATTTATCATTTGAAAAACATCCAAAATTTTAACAAAATTACATAATATCCCTAAAAATGTAAGATTACATATACTTAGTAACTCGAACTTGAAGGAAGTCTTGGATTCCACACATTAGTTTGACCTTTCTTGTCACTAAACATTTACAAAATTTGTTTGAGTTGTCACTTGTGTTATTTCTGCGACACATTACAAAAACAAAAAAAAGAACATTTAAATAAACCGGCAAATGTCAAAAAACATATTGAAAAAGAACATTTATATAACTAATAATTATTTATATAACTAATAATAATGAATTTAATTTTATTATATTTTTTCTAATTCGGTTTTCGGTTTGGTTTTCAGTTTGAAAGGCAAAACCAAAAATCATATTAGAATTCGGTTTTGCCAACCAAACCAAACCAAAAACCAAATTCGAATTCGGTTTCGAGTTGTTCAGTTCGGATGATAGATTTTTTGGTTTGATTTTCGGATGAAACTAAATACTGAATATCCCTATTTATGAGGAATTTGAAGTCCGTACGTATATAGGGGTATTTCTAGAGTTTTCCCTTTCAATTATGTACCTTTCAAAGTTGAATCTTAATTTTACTAATATTTCAAAGAAGATAATGGACATATGTGCAAAGATATTTCTCCGATCAGTCTAGAAATGAGTGTAATTTTTAAATTTCTCGAAGTTTACGTTACGATTTCGTAGTAACATATATACATAGTTATTTATTACTTACTCGCAATCTATAATCTATAATATATTAATGGGATGCTATTAATTTTTTTACATTACGAATATTATTATAAGTAATTTTAATTTGTATTCATATGTCAATATTTATCTTATTTTAGTTTTGTTCAAAGTATTTCAATTAAAATATTTTTAATTACTTATAACGAGTTTAAAAAATCCTCTTATTATAAACACTTATTAGGAAAAATATTTATTAAAATTGTGCATCGCACATGTAGTAAGTTAGTTGTAGGAACATATATACATAGTTATTTTAAATCTAACGTAAATTTTTTTAGTTTATTTTAAAGGATAATTTAAATTTGATCACCAAAAAATGAGAAAAACTGCATAACTTTTTTATTTCTTTGATGTTGTACGGTTATTAATGCTCAATTTAATCACAGAAACAAATTGCTTGGCATTTTAGGGCTTGTTTGTTAACCATTTCTGTTTCACATTTTTTGTTTCTATTTTTAATTTTTGGTGAAAAATAGAAATAAAAATGCATTTGATAACCATTTCTATTTCTGAGAAACTAAAAACGTTTCTCATTTTTCCTCAAATTCTAGAAATAAAAATTTTTGTTTCTCGGAAAAGAGAAACAAAAAAATAAATAAAAAGTTTTTTATTTATTCCTCCATGTGTATATATCTATGTTTTTAACAACACCATTGGGATCCATAGTCTCTTTCAAAATTTGGAAGGGAGCCCCCCATGGTCAATGGAACAAGGATGGGTATGTGGTCCTTACTTTCATAGGAAATAAATATCAAGCAATTATTACACACCCGTTTTATGTAAAAAAAATTAATTTATTATTTTTATTTTGAAATATTTTGCTTAAAAAATTTACTTTAAAAAATTATGTTTATAATTCCTGTAACTTGTCAATTTTCCGCTACATCTGGTATAAATATCTAGTTTAAGTATTTTGTAATTATAACTAATTTTAATAATATTTATATATCTTTTAATATTTAAACTATTTTAATCTATTGAATCTAAATCTTCTATCTCACTCTATGTCACACTATATATTCTATTAAATCTCATTTTACACGTTTTTTTTTTAAATTATAAAAAAAAGATTAGTTAAAATAATAAAAATGTTTAAAAATAAGATTAAATTAAACACAAAATGTGATAAGGTGCGAAATAGAATATTAGACCCGGTTAAAATTGCTCTTTGGATAGAACAGATTAAATGTACTATGTTTGTTTTATATGGTAGCTTGTCAGATATTGTACAAGTTTTATTGGTGGCGGTGGTTGTGCTAAACCCTAAACCCCTTTTTGATCAATGGGAGAATTGGTCAATATATATAATACTCCGATGGCTATATTGTCAACATCAAAATCCAACTTTCCCTTGTTTTCGATTGCTGCCTTTTTCCCGATTCCTCTAAGCCCCCAATTTGGCCACTACCCATATCCTCTTAATCACATAAATTTCCTTGTGAGTCACAGGTGTATGTGTCTTGGAGGCTTTTTTTTTTTTTTTTTATATTGTTTAAAAAAAAATCAAAGAGAAATAGAACGATAAATAAGAAGAAAAAAAAAAGGTCCAATACTCAAAAGGAAACTCAAAATCTTCTAGCCAAACTGGACCAAAATTGTTGAAAAATATTTTAACACAAAAGTATTTGTTGTATTGTCGATACAAGTTGGGAATTGAAAAGAAGAAAAGAGAATGAAAAATGCTAGTATATGTATTTCATTGTAGTTTGTACATCATTATATACAACTAGCTATCTATGTTTACTCGTCAATTGCCTCCTATAATTATGTTACTGCTGCTATAATTCTGCTATGTCTACTGTAATCAAGGGACAAATAAGGTAAGCTAATATTACACAAATAGTTTGCCGGATTTGACTTTCCAACACTCCCCCTCAAGTTGGAGAGTGGATGTCTTGAACTCCCAACTTGCGGACCATAGGAATGAACAACTCCTTCTCCAAAGCTTTAGTGAAAAAGTCAGCGAGCTGATTTGTCGAGCTCACATACCTTGTCACTACAGAACCATCTTGAATCTTATCTCTTATAAAATGACAATCCATTTCTATGTGACGTGTACGCTCATGAAAAACAGGATTCGCTGCTATGTGAAGTGCAGCTTTGTTATCGCAATACATTGCAGCCTCTTGATACAACACTCCCAAGTCTGTGAGTAATTAACGAAGCCATATCAACTCGCAACAGGCTCCCATCATTGCACGATATTCGGCTTCGGTTGAAGAGAGATAGACAGTTTTCTGACGCTTCGATCTCCATGAAATCAATGAGGGGCCTAGGAATATACAGTATCCTGTAGTGGATCTTCTTATAAGTGGACATCCTGCCCAATCGGAGTCATAGTACGCTCGTAGTCGAAAATCGCTCTTGGAAGAAAAGAAAAGGACCTTGGTCAGGCGCAAATTTCAAATAACGTACAACCCGTAAAGCTGCATCCCAATGATCCTTTCGAGGCTGATGCATAAACATGCTTAATACATGCACAGAATAGGTAATATCTGGCCTCGAAACTGTGAGATATATTAGTTTCCCAACCAGCCTCCTATATTGTCCTGGATCTTTAAGCAATCCACTCTTATCGAATAGTTTTAATCCACGTGCCATGGGAGTATCGACGGGGGCTGCTCCTAATAATCCTGCATCTTTAATAATTTCCAGTGCATAATTTCTTTGAGAAATAAAAATGCCATTCTTAGAAGCAGAGATTTCAATACCAAGGAAGTACCTCAAATTACCAAGATCCTTGAGGCGAAATTTTTTATGTAAGAACTTTTTAATGGCAGATATGCTCTCAGGATCATTACCGGTAATTAAAATGTCGTCAACATATATCAAAAGAGTAGTAAAGGCCTTGCCTTGCTTTTTGACAAATAAAGAGTAGTCAGCTTTTGACTGTACATACCCAGCTGAACGAATGACCTCAGAAAATTTGGCAAACCACTGACGCGATGCTTGTTTTAATCCATATAAGGATTTGTGGAGGCGACAAACCCTCCCCATGTCGCCGAAGCCCTGGCGGCGGTGACATGTAGATTTCTTCATCAAGGTCCCCATGAAAGAATGCATTATTAACGTCAAGTTGATGGAAGGGCCATCCACGGGCAGCAAACAAAGCCAATAAGCAGCGAACAGATATGATCTTGGCTGTGGGAGAAAAGGTATCCTGATAATCAATCCCCTCCAGCTGAGTGAAACCTTTGGCCACTAACCGTGCTTTGTACCGTTCTATGGATCCATCAGAATTGTGTTTGATCTTGTAAACCCAACGACAATCAATAGGGGTTTTGTTTGCCGGAAGTGGAGCTAGAGACCAAGTGCCATTGTCTTCAAGAGCCTTTAGTTCTAACTGCATGGCCTCTCACCACTTAGGATTTGCAACAGCTTCCAAATAAGACCTGGGTTCTGTCATGCTGCTAATTTGGGCAGCAAAATTTCGAAAGAAAGGCAAACATCTGTGATAAGAAATATAATTGGCCAGTGGATAGCGTATACCTTTCGCCTGACCTGGAACTAAGGAAGACGATTGGTTGGAGGAAACGTTGGAACAGACATAGTCGCGAAGTTTGACCGGCGGAATGGTCTGGCGGCTAGAGTGACGAAGGGGTTCTGGTGATGGTGCAGGCGGATCAGGTGGACAAACAGGAGATTGATCGGTTAGAGAGGGTTGGGTGTTATCAGGGGCCGGAGAAAGGTTTTCCACGTCAGGGGTGGTGGGTGGGGGTGATGCAACTAGAGGAGAAGGGCTCGTGGGACCTGACTATGCTAATTGTGGTGGATGAGTATTCAGTAAATTAGGTAAATTGGCTGGGCGAGGTGGATTTGTTGATGAGGTCAAATCAAATGCTAGATTGAGAGGGACAGTGAGAATGAAGTCATCAGATGGTAGAGCGTTCTGAGTCAATGATGGAACCGAGGTTGAATTTTGGGCTAGTGGTGAAGTGGTGGAATTAGGCTGAATGGAGTAAGGAAATATGTGTTCATGAAATTTTACATCCCGACTGGTAAAATTTTTTTTTGTTGATAAATTGAATAATTTGTAGCCCTTTTGACCGACGGGATAACCAATGAAAAGAGAGGGTATGGCACGGTGGTCAAATTT